>CM064420.1:48898706-50148706 GCA_032690845.1 Eleusine coracana subsp. coracana
CCTCCCTATCACCTTATCCTTCATCTTACTTAGTACTTGCTTCATCTTCTTTATTGTTGCACACTTGAGCAAAGCAACACAATCGTATGAGGGTTAAGGTTAGTGAAACACCAAATGAAAACTCTATCAGAAACTAGTGCAAATGTGAAACCAACTTAAACAGGCAAATTGCAATTCAAAGCAAATATTTTTGGCCCAATTTCAGAGTGCAAAAGCTTGGAGAAAAAAAGAGCAAGAGGCTAGAGCAAGTGGAGAGGTGAAAATGTATGGAGTGAAGAACTCCATCTCCCATCCATTGCATTAAATAGCAAAATAGAGCAATGGTCATATTGGGACCAGAGCATTGTCGGCTAGCCGTTGGGGCAAGTTAGGCCAGAGTGTTGTTGCTCTCTAGTCAGTTGACCTAGAAGCATGGTCGATCGAGCAGATGCTGGCACCTTTAGTCCTCTGCTCTAGCCAGTGGCCCCTTTGGTGAAAAATATGTTTCGATGAAAAACATTATCAATCTTTTGCAAACTTATTTTCTCAAATGATAAACTCTCAAATTCTAAAAAATTATACTTTTGAGAAAAAAGAAAAATGGGATGGAATAAATTCGAACATGCAGTGAAAAATACAAAGTGAGAAGAATCAAAATTTTGAGAAAGGGAAATATGGGTAAATTGCGTTTAACCTACCGATGACGGTTCGCCCATTTTAAGTCCAGTGGACATGACTTTTCTCTGTCGTATTTCAGTTAGATGTTGGTGCGCCCTTGTCTAGAGATGGAGAGGTGAGTGTCTTCTTTGGCCACCAAACTTTGTCACCTTTTTGGGCGGTGTGGATGATGGTTTCTTCAGTTGCACTGGTTGCTTCTTTACCCAGAGCCTAGGTGTGATTGTTGCCTTTTTCTTTAGGGCAACAAGATTAGGATTATCTCTTGTCAAGAAATTCATCATTATGATGATCAGGATGTCTCTCTTTGACATCTACATCTCAACTTCCTTGATGTTCTACGTGATCAGCCAAAACTTAACTCTAACCATAGAGAATTGCTCTACTCTAGGCCAGAAGTCAATTTTCTCTTTTGAAGTTGAGGTGGATTACTCCATCCCCGACGTCAATCTGTGCATCGGTGGTGCTTAAGAATGTATGCCCAAGGATGAGTGATGTCTTCTTGTGAATGTCGATATCCAACACCACAAAATCCACCAGAACAAAGTATCCTCGGATCTTCACCAGAATGTCTTTAGCAATTCCTACAGGGTGATGCACTGACGAGTCTGCTAACTGCAACTACATAGGAGTAGGGGCTAGGACTGTGAAGCTCAGCTTGTCAAAGAGGCATTTGGCATGACAGTGACACGAGCTCCAAGATCACAGAGGGCGTGGTTGAAGACCTCAGTCTCGATTGGGAATGAGATGGTCAGACAATCGGAATCCTTCTTCTTCTCAAGAAGTAGGTTGAGTAAAGCGGTGCAACACTCCTTAGTAAGCTCGACGATCTCTGTAATGGGCATTGGATTGGACGCTTGTTTCTCAACATGTCCTTAAGGTAGCTGTTGACGCTACTTAGTCCACCATTTTACACATCAAAAGTGCCTTGTTTGAGCATAAATACCATTATTTCAGGCCATTAACCCTTGATATTAGTGTGTTCATGCATTTGTTGTTCTGAGAGTCTTATTGCAGAAATAGGTGAAAGAACGACTAGACGTTTTTTGTGGACTTCAACCCAAAAGAGGTGAAATGTACCAGAGAAGACCCGGTGCCGACCGGCAAAGGCTGTGTCGATCCACACATGGGTAATTTGGGCTGATCAAGACCGGTCCACTTCCCCAGTTCTCTTCTAGAAGGAAGTTATTCACACAAATCTTTGAAGACATTCACCGCAAAAAGATAAAAGAAAATTTCAAGATGCAAAAGGTGCAATACAAGATTTTACTTCGAGGAATTTGATGAAGAGACCCATGTTGGTATTTTTAACAAATGCAGGTAATCTGCAAGCGCATGGAGAATACCATCATAGCATTATGCCTGAAAGTATTCAGGTTATCGTATTTACTTTATTCCAAAGGAAGGTGGGTGGATCAAGATGATTACCATGTTCGAGTGTTGCATAATGGATTATAAGACAAAGTCCTCATGGGGGTAAGGATATAGATAAACATGGATAGTGGACACATATATAGCATACTGTAGATAAATAAAGACTAGTCTAGTGGAGAATAACAAAGAAAGAGCTAAGTTCCTATGTTGCTTTTATACATTTGCATAGTTTACATTATATACTATTATACAAATACATAAGAAATGCAAGATAATCAGATCATCACACCCTGGGCATCCAATTTTCCCCTACATCTATAGTACAATTCTGACCAAGAGCCTATTGTGTAGCTAAATGTGGGGGATTTTAGAGGACAAATAGAGTTGTCATCACCTACTGCCTACCCCAAGCAATTCATGAGCCACACAAGAAATAATGCATTCTATCGATCTAAGCACCACGCTTGCATCTCTAGAACAATACCCCTAATCCCCTAGTGATGGATCCGAAAAGGAGTAATCACATTTAAGTGAACACTAAGCACATGGAAATTATCTAAGTCAAACATTTTTCATGCATCGTTATAACGATATATATGAAGAGTATTGTAAGGGCGTATATCTAACATGGTTGTATAGCATAACTAAACTACTAGCATGCAAATATAATAACCACATACATGAATGGATCTGATAATCAACAAGAAACAAATGACCCGAGCAAAACTATATATAATGACTAAATATATTAAATAGAACAATGTCTTACAAAAGGAGAAAGATACAAGAGCCATGTCACAACTCCAAGGAACACTTGGGAACTGAAGAAGACTCTATTCTAAGCCTAACTCCACTAAAACTTTAGAGTAACTTGAAATACAAATAGAGTGATGCTTCTATGTGTTTGTTGAGGAATGATGGCACACCCTTCCTTTTATAAGGGTTCCAAGGTCAGTAAAACCCACCCTAAGGGCGACAACCGCATTTGGAGAGTTAGTGGGGAACTGCCAGAGGAAGCTGGGCCCCAATGGGCCCACTCCCTGTTCGGTAGAATAGACCTGTTCGGCCAAACAGGGGTGGATCCTAGTAGCCCCCCTCCCCACTTCCTCTAGTACACTAGTGGGTGGCTTCTGTTGACTCCTCCACGACTTAGGCCTTCTGTAGGTTGGCTTAGCACTTCCTATGGTACACTGGTGGCTTTATGATCTTAATGTGCTTGTTCCAATGCTTAGTACATAGGTTAAATATTTAGAGGCTATCTTAATCGTGGTAATTAGGGTAGTATTCCGGATCTTGTATACACGATATTTGCATGTGTCTTTGCTTATGCATGGTAGTAGATGTGTGTCGAGTAGAGGGTGGTAGAACGATTAACGCAATTTGTTGTGAGGGGGCTCGTCGGGAAAGTGTCACTTCTCTACCGATATTTGGTTCCTTTTATCCAAGAAATTCCGTTATGATTGCACTTTGTGGTTATGATATCAGCTATTAGACGCCAGGTTAATCTTACGAAATAGTTTTCTTTAAGCCCTCTGTGTATTAAAACAGTCTTTAGATAAAAAGCCTATGTGTCGATCAGCCTAGTAGTGCACCGATCGGTAGAACCCTGTAAGGACCGAAGGCGTACCGAGAGGTGGGGGGGGGGTGAATCGGTAAGCCGACCACGATTATGAATACTTCAATTTCACTCCACTAAATCCTAGCAATTGTTGCAACCTAACAATTCTAGTAGGCTAAGACCCTACACATGCTAGTGTTCATGATGAGTACAAAATGCGAAAGCTAAACACACTACCCTATGCAAGCCATAATTTAACCTAATCACTAGAGCACACAATTGCGGAATAGTAAAGAGGGGTCAAGGAATTCTCATGAATTTTTTCTGAGGTCTCGAAAGGATGGCCCCTTCCCCTACTCCTTGTTGGACCAAATGGAGTTCTGGCACACAAGCCCGCAATCACTCCCGGAGTGAAGACACGGTTCCATCACTGCTGCAACCAAGGCGGTGCTCACTAGCGATGCCGAGCCGACACAGGTGCTCACTAGCGATGCCCCTGTCACCGGCGGGCTCAAACCGTGTACAAACGTGTGACGGCCTTCACAACCAATCATGATAGGCTTGATGACAGACACCTAACTAGTCTAGGTCTCACAATAGACCAAGAGTAATAGCCTAGATCACACCCTCAAGGACACCCTAGTCTTAGATGTGTATAGATGATCAAGTTATTCTCACTAGTACTCTCAAGATATCCAATATCCAATATCCTCTCCTAGTGCTTCTCTATTTTCCTCTTGGCTCCCTAAAAATGCTCCCAGCAATTCCACTAGTCAAGAGTGGTCTCCAAGACCCTAGCAACCAACTTTTATAGGCTCCCAACCTCAAACTAGTCATTGCTCCATGAAATCAGCTTTCTGGGCCAACTGGCCGTATAGTCCGGTCACCACAGGACAGCTCCTCCAGAGTTGTTGGCTCTCTGCCCTGGCTGATCTCCACAATGACCAGACCGTCCGGTCTCTTCACCTTCTGCTCATTCCAGAGAGCACCACTTTTTCCTCCTCTCGGTCCTATGCTCCTCTCGTACAGACCGGACCGCCTGGTCTCTACTGGACTTCGCATAGACAAATTCCTTGCAACAAGTCTTCTTTGGTTTTTTCCTCCTCTGATGACTGTATAGTCTGATCTCCTCTCACACATCTGTCCGGTCACTCTGTTCAAAAGCTAAAACTCCTCATCCTTGCTAGACTTCATTTCCTAGCTCCTTCCAACAGCTCCTTGGCTTCTCCACTGTCACCTAGTGCTTGTGCTTTCGTTGAGCATCCACACACATCACTGACTAGCATGACCTTAAGAGACATGACCTAGACCCCCTTGATAGTTCAGTTTTTTTCTATGGACTCAAAGCCCTAACAACTAGACAAGTGTTTCAAACACTTGCTCCATAGCTTGTTCTTAGTCTTGATCCATCTTCATCAACCCTTGGACTTCATCAAGCTCATCAAGCCTCCATGCTTGTGGTCATTGTCATCAACCGCCAAGGCAACCATCATCAATAAGATTTGTAGTAGAGTTTAGAGATAATTCCTGCATAGAAAACACTCATATAGATGTTAGCCCACAATTTCATAGTTGTCATTAATCACCAAAAAATCCATACCTCAGGAATCCAATCATCAATGGTCATGAAGCTTACAAACCCCCGCTCACCGACAAAAGCTCTCGCTCTTTAGAAATCTTAATTAGATCGTTACTCACCAATGTCAAAAAATGGACGAGGATACACCACATGGAGGCACGCCCGAAACAGACTCAGGATGAGGTCGCTCAACGAAGCACCTAGATCGGCCGACCAGGGGTGGGGCGTTGTAGCCCTATGCTTCCTCGGGGTGGCCACCAATTTGCTGATCATTGCTTTAGAGGTAGTGCTTCTCTAATAAATCATGTGTAGCCACATATTTGATCCATGTGGTGTCTTGTTGTGATCCTCCCGTTGGTTGGAATGGTATTTTAGCAAATCAAAGGTAATTTCTCTACTTATTTGTATTTAATCCCTACGTGCTCATGAATCTCCAAGAACAAGTTGAATTCCCTTATTATTAACTAATATGCTAGTATGAAATTCTAAGTCTTCCTATTTTTATAGGTAAATTGACATATGAAATTGGTATTTCACAACTGTCAACAACATGAAGAGAAGAGCCAACCAGACCACACCCAACTCCATGGCATAGTCATCAAAATCATGCGATCAACCTGTGCACAAAGTGCCACTCAGATCTGATAAGACAGACCAATTTGACGAGTTCAACCATGAGTCGATTCGATCCTTTGATGATGACTCAGATGGTTGCTATTGTTCTTATCTGAGGGCAGTATGAATGGTAGAATTATACCAGATGGAAGCAACTGTAGAAGACGATCCCATCGATCCCTCCAACGGGAATGGGGAGAAAGAAGTTGACTCAAGCGAATACCGGTGGAGACAATGACCAAGGGGTTCTCGTGGCTCCCGTGGAGGCGCTGCCCGATCTCTGAACCTAGAACAATTGGAGATTAAGATAGACAATGAGATTTTCTACATTAATCCTCTGAATAACATCACGGGTGCGAGGACACTCCTAGATGGCTTGATGGTTGATGAAGCATTCCAAATACTAGTAATGGAGAAGGCGGTGGCAATGCTTAATGTTGTTGCACTTCAAGATCAACTGATGGTTAGGACCCAACCTAAAGGCCAACCATCTCAGTCCTACATTGCAAGCTCTTATCAGCCATGAGATTGACCGATTCGTGATGCCATGAGGAGGAACCCTTCAGGACATTTGAGAGTTTCCCTCAACAATCATCATGATGGACGTGATGTGATCAACTATCAAAATCAAGAGTGGTCACATCATGACCAGCTCAGGATTGAAATCACAATGATTGAGGGATTGTTTGGTTGGGCTGTAGCTTTTGGAAAAGTAGCTGTGGGCTGTGGCTGTGAAAAAAGTAGCTGTGAGATATGAGCTGTGAGGAAGCCAAAAGCTGTTTGGTTAGTTAGCTGTGACTTTTGAGAAAACTGCTGAATGGATCCCACATGTCATTCATAACCCTTTCCACTCATCTCTCTCTCACTCTCACTGACGAGCGGGTCCCACTTGTCAACCCCTTCTTCTTCCTCCCGAGGTCACAGGATGACACTGTTGCTACGTCCGGTGACCTCCTGGGTCACACTCCGTCCGGTGGCCTCCCGGGTTACAGGACGGCACTGTTACTCCGTCCTGTGACCTCTTGGGGTCACCGGCACTATTGCTCTGTCCTGTAACCTCCTCTTGCACGTGCTCCTCGTCGACTCCGCCTCTTCCGCCCTCGCTCCTCCTCCCCCACTCCCACCTCCGCCTCTTCCTCTTCTCCGTCCTCTCACCTCGCCTCTGCTCCCACTCCCCCACTCCCGCTCGCCATCACACTCCTCCACTCCCGCGTCCTCGATTTGAGGCCACCGCTGCTGCCATCCCGATTTGGGGCCACCGATGGGGAGCGGTGGGGCGTGATGGAAAGCAGCGCCGTAGGGCATGGTGGAGCACGGTGGGGAGCGGCGGGGCGTGGTGGGGAGGAGCACGGTGGGGAGCAATGGGGCGCGGTGGGGAGCAGCATGATGGGGAGCGGCGTCACCCGCTTGCTCGGAAAGACGAGAGAGAGAGAGAGAGACGAGAGTTGAAAATAACAAATCGGTACGCCACTTACCAGTGGCATTGCGGGTAATTTTCACAAAAATGAGGAAGCTGCAGCCGCCGGAAGCAAGCCTCCCCCTACTATAAAAAATGAACACACGATAAGCTGCTTTTGTGAAAGAAGGCCAGCAAAAGCTCAGCTGTTTGGTTGGGCTTCTGGCTTTTTGTAAGCAAAAGCAGCTCTAGAAGCCCAACCAAACAGACCCTGAGATGGTCAAAGAGATGACCGCCCCTGAGACAAATACCAGGAACACATGTGTCATTGTGATCGATGGCACAACCGCAATGACCGACGTCGGGATGACCGAGATGACAAATGGTTTGATGATCGAGGCAACCAGAACCGTGAAGATCAAGATCGACGTAAATATTAGGATGGCAGTGATGGAGATGGTTGTCGATGACATCATGATGGGATTAAATCACTGCAGATCACCTCGTTGTTGATGTTGTTGTCATTGTTTGAACATTATGAGTTTGATGGGATTAAAGCTTTTGCACTGGAGCTTCGTATCAGCATTTGGCCAAAGAATTTCAAGCTGGTCAGCATTGAGAAATAAGATGGCAAGACCAACCCATAGGAGTGGATATAGATCAATAGTATATCAGTCTGACCAGCCGGAGGCAATTCGTACATCTAGGCCAATTATCTACCGATCTGCCTTGAGCCAGCCATTTGAATTGGGCTTACATCGCTTCAAGAGTAGTCAACCATGTCCTAGGGAGACGTTAATAGAAAATTCATTGACAACTTCGAGACAATGTACAATTGGCTGAGCAACCACCTAGACCTCACTCAGATCAAGCAAAGTGGGACAAGTGCCCATGGGAGTACATCAAGCAATTCTACGCAAAGAAGACAGAGATCCCCAATGTTCTAGATCAGCAGATCATCGTAGCCTTCCAAGAAGGTCTTTAGAGTGATGATTTAGTTCGAGAGATCGGTCAGCAAAATCACAACCTTGATCTAACCCCTGGGACTGCTTAGAGATTGCAAACAAGTACGCTTTTGGCGAGGGGAAGGAGAAGAAGTTCGAGCCCTTCAAGAAAGACAAAAAGCAGAAGACCAACAACATGGTGGCTGTTGTAGACCAAGCAACGAAGAATTCAAGGATGAACCAACAAAACATGGATGAGTTGTTGGAGGGACCGTGCTTTTCACAACCTAAATGTTTCCATAAGGCAAAAGATTGCTATCGGCTCATCTCCTTGTTGGTATTTCTTAATGTCGTATCAAGAATATGATTATTCTTGGTATGGTGCCAGAAATAATTGTTGGTGTTTGTTATGCTTTAAGTATAAAATGAATTAATCCGCAAGCGTACAGAACAGCATTGTAGCATTTCACCTGGGAGTATTCCACGGTATCGTATTTATTTTCCACAGGGAAGCTAGGCGTAAGATTATCTAGGTTTAACAAAGATATAACTGCAAGAGTTTATACCAACTGACCAATAACGGGGGTAAGGATGTTCAATAATAATGGGGTAGCAACACAGGA
This sequence comes from Eleusine coracana subsp. coracana, assembly GCA_032690845.1. Classification (NCBI taxonomy): domain Eukaryota; kingdom Viridiplantae; phylum Streptophyta; class Magnoliopsida; order Poales; family Poaceae; genus Eleusine; species Eleusine coracana. The sequence continues at coordinate 48,907,450 of CM064420.1, forward strand.
TAAATCCACACTAAAATAAATAAATAAATAAATAAAGAGATCGGTTAAGCTAGCCGGGAGGACGGCGAGTCTAAATCTAGAACTCCTAAAAATATATCTTTCCAAAGTATATCTAAATCAAGCGTCAAACTCCTAGTTACTCGGGTTGAGTGCTTTCACCAATTTCTTGGTACAGCCTCAAGTCTTTCACCTGTTAGCTCACATCAGGGCACGAGAACATTTACTAATATGGGCCGGTAACTAGCCTCTCTACTAGTGGGTACGCTAACGCTAGACAACCCTGACTAAGAAGGCCCGAACATGGTGGATTACACAACCCGTGGGGACGAATGCAAATTCAGCTAGTGTTAACTTAGGTACCACGCCTACGCCTTCACTAGATATTCTTCCGTTGGCCTAGTGGAAGAATAGCCGAGAAATAACCAAGTCTAAGTCCAGAAAGAACTAAACTTAATTAAATCCTAGCTGGGAAACCCGTGAACTACGCAACAAAGTTTCTTCTCGAATAATGTAACTTAAGAAAAAATGACTAAAATTAAGATAAATACTTGACAAGATATAGTCAAAAAGATATTTATATTGATAAAGGATAAGTCTTACATAAAGACAAAAGATACAAGAGAGCTCATACCAAGACTCCAAGACAGTTCCGGAATCCCGAGCGGTGCTCTCGACTAGACTCTAACTCCCGACTAGCTAACCTACTCTATTGAGTAGCACAAGTAGTGGGAAATGAATTACTTGATGTGTTTCTTGCTTCCTTCTCTTTTCTGCCAAATTCCTCCTCTATTTATAGGTGGCATAAGTCGGGGGGGGGGGGGGGGTATTTGTAGGTGAAGGAGGGTCGGTATGGGGGGCCAGGTGACATGCACCGCCAGGCGGCATCCCAGGCCGGGCGGCCGTGGGATCATGTCGGTTCCCGACCGACTCATTTTGGTTGGCTCAGATTTTGTCTTGATGGCGGTTGTTCGATCGGTTTGCGCCGGATTCTCCATTTTGGGGCCGGTAGGTGTGTTGGGCCTCATGGGCTGGAAACCCAGAGTGGCCACCCTGGGCCGGGCGGCATGGGGGGCCAGGCGGAATAGGGGTCCGAGCAGCAGGCCAGACCGGCCGGCAGTCGGGCTGGGTGCCGACCCCCTCCGGGTCGGCCCTTGACTTCTCCCGGTTAGGCCTCCTTTTGAACTTCTCTTCCTTAGTCATATTTCATCATCCTTAGTCCGGGAGGAGAAAACGCCATTGTGGTGATTTATTTTTGGAAAACCGGCCTGGTTGGAAGATCAGCCTGAAAACGACTCCGTTTAACCAGTCGGGTGGCTGATTTCAGCCGGTTATGACCCTGTCAGCTGGTTTCTGATTTCAGACTGAAAGTGACCCCGTTTAACCAGCCGGGAGCCTTATTTTAGCCAGTTATGATCTGTCGGCTGGTTTCTACCTAAAAACGACCCTGATGGCCAGTGAAAACGGCTGTTTCATAGTCGTGATCGGCGACGGGGTGTTTTTTCATGTTTTTGTACATTTTGGATCTCTTATGGCTGCAAACACATATTTTACCAAAACTCGTGGAACTTTATTAGTTTAAGCAAATATTTATTGAATTTTGGTCTTTACCTTGCATTTCCCAACCAGTTGGTGGCCGATTTCGGGTTTTATCGGCCACCAACACCTCCCCAAGCTTAAACCTTTGCTCATCCTGAGCAAATTAAAACTTAAAGATGATAGATCAGGAGTGTTGACACTTTTTAGCGTCACACCAGAAATATCCCCGGCAATGGCGCCAGAAATGCTTGTTGGTATTTCTTACGATCACAGATAAATCCGCAAGCACACGGATACCGATGTAGCACTTCACCTAGGAGTGTTCCAGGTTATCGAATCTCAGGGAACGTGTGTGTACTAATCTCTTATCCTAATCCGTCCAAGGACAACAAGAATATGGTAGGCAGAGGGTAGAGAGGATTCCTATGGTCAAAGATGCTAAAATAAGATAGGTTCAGTCTATAAATGCTTACTTCAGGCACCGGCTTACCCCTGCATCCATAGGCGACTCCGGTCAACAGCTCTACGACGTACCCGAACATGGAGGATTACTAAGGCCGGATAGGGCTGTCACCACCTATCGACTACCTCTACAAACCGTGGGGCACGCGGCAAACAAAGGTAATTTCTAGCCTAGACACCACATCTACGTTATTAATTACTACCAAAGTCTCGACGTCACACTTATAGAAGACTATGATACTCTAACTAAGTAGAGCGATGATCCCGTAAGCAACTAAGAAAAGAACTTACTTAATAAGGAAAATTAAATACCAATGGAAGATCACGAATACTTACTAAGAAAGGAAAGCATCCGCTGTGGTACAAGTGTGGAGAAGGCGCCGATAAGCCCGGACCTCCTCCTAACTCTCCCTCACTCTCTCCCTATTTTCTAAGCACTTTGGTAGTGCTAAAACCTTTTGAGTGGAGCTCTAAATCTTCTTTTTATATTGTATGAGAGGGAGAGAGGCTCTATTTATAGTGGGAGGTAACTTGGAGGAGTGGAGAAGCCTTCCTAAGAACAAGAGCATATTGCTTAAACTATTTCTCATCCTTAGGGGTCAAGTAATAAGCTTCTCCACTCAGCCAATCAATCTGAACTGCCATTTCTTTCTCCTCCCGCGCGTGCTGACGTCATGCTAATGTCAGCATCAGTTCAGCCCAAACACTTGATCTTCTGTGCTTCATAACTCTCACATCCGAAGTCCGATTTGGACAAGTTATATATGTGTTTCGATCAGCTCGACGAGAGGTTTAACATGGTGAGGTCTAATATATTAGTTTACCACTTCTCACATTATGTTTATGGGCTTTTATAATTTATACTCTTGTAACCCTGACATTTCCTTGAATTTGTTAATAAATCACCTGCATACAAATATTTACCAATACTTGTAGAAATTGTTAATAATAAACTCTTACCACTATGTTAGTTATTCTTTTTATATTATTTATACAAGGATTTGACGGTCAAATTTAGCATTTAAGGACCGTCAACAAGGAGTTGCTTCAAGTTTCAAGTGCACAAACACATACTCCAACACAATATGGGTAAATGTAAACAAACATAATTGTGTTACTAAGTCATTCTCATTGTGTAGCAGGGCTTATTGGCATTTTATTACCTTGCCATGAGCGGTTGAAGTCTAGAACGGCTAGTTCAGACTTTGTCAAGAAATCTCTTATTCGATCATGAGTCCAAAGTTTTAATAATGCTGCATAAGATTGAAAATCTTCCCTCTTGTCGCAATCTCCCACTATGACTCTCATCTCTCAAAGGGTGTATTTCCTTACCAATTCTCATCCTACTTTCTAAAAGTTTGTCTTAAAAATGTGGGGCTTGGTACGATGTCACATTTAGCATGCATATGTTGTTAGGCTAAGAGAAGATCCTAGTGAAAGGCATTGCACTTCCTCATTCCAATCATTTAGAGATAATGTCAAGAGAATAGGGAGAGAATGGACTCACGCGAAGGATTTGGCTAGCACAATTGCAAAGGCCTTTGGTGCATATTTTTTTTCCAAAGACTAGAATTTTTATGCTAGAGAGAAAAAGATGGTCCTTTTATTTTAGCTTAAAGAAATATATTTTATTTATGAACCTTGAAGCTTTTTGATGTATCACATCCATGAGAGCTGATAATTTTTTTCTTTTCCTTCTTTCTTTTTACTTCTTTCTTCCAGCTCTGATGGTGTAAAGAGGCTAATTTAATGGTTCAAATATTTTTGTAAACTTTTTCTGAGCAATTGGGGGAACCATAATCTTTTAATAGGATCAAAGGCTTGCAAAAAGAAGGATTTTTGGTTAGCATGCTTGGTGAAATGGATGCATGATTCCGATGTGGAAACCGCATAGCCAAGCATGATTATTTTGAGAACTCAAAGATAATGCGAAGGAAAATGATTGGCTTTGGAAGTGCAAGTCCCTCATAAGGATTAAATCCTAACTAAACTCAATGCATGCATAAATGGCATAGACATGGTTTTGATATTTAATATTTGGCTATGGTAGGAATTTGTCTATCATAGGGAAGATGTGCACCAAGTTGGGATTTTTGTTGCAGTATAGTTTTGAAAGAAATCATTGGACTCTAATCATAAGGAGATCATAGACTCATCCAAATCATGCCATATCATAAACTCTAACAACTAGACTTGGTGTTTATTAGCCATTTTGCACCCACTAAAACATAGAGAGACTAGTGTTATCATCATGCCGGTCTACCATTACCCACGAAAATGAGGAGTAGAGGTTGTATACTAGAGACTCAAAGGGAGCTAATAGAGCAACTACTCATCATTTCCATAGGCAAGGTGGCGACCAAGTTCTCAAATTTTATTTATAAAGGGAAATATTTTTGTTCTTTTTGGTTATGCAATTTTTTATGGTTTTTCTTGAAAACTAAAAATCTTTTTGGGGTTTTTTTAAATTTTCTAAAATTCAAAATGACTCAACTAGAGAAAAGGGAGAGAGGATAGAACAAGCGGTGCACCTTGGTTTGGGTACCTCCCCAAGCTTAGGTCTTTGCAAGACTTAAGCTTAGATGGCTTTCACTGTGGCGGTTGATACTTGATGTTGAAGTGGCTAAACAGTTGGTCCATCATGGAGATGTTTGTCTACAGTTGTTATGATATTTGTTGCTGCCATTCTTGTTCCCTCCTTATGGCTGCTTGTATTTCTTGAGTTTGCACGTTGGTTTCATAAGCATTGGCAATCAAGTATTGCATGTCTTCTTGCAATTTCGAAGAGTTGTATGATGTGAATCAGGCAGAGCGGGAAGTGCCTATGCCTCCATGAGGTTGGTGGTAGCTCCCCATCCTGTAGGGCTCATAGTTGTCATGGGAGGAAGAGGTGTAGTTCAATGAACTTGCAAAATCGGGAAATTGTAGTTGTTCCCAACTATATTGGGGACCTCCCAATTCGCCTGTTTGAGGCGAGTTTGTTGTTGTTTCGTGTTGTTGCTCTTTCTGATGGAGCTGTGCTCTAGTTCTTGTTCTTGGCCTATCCCCTGCAACATTATGTCGTGCACGCTGCACGGAAGCTTGCAATTTGTATAGGAAGTTTCTTTTTCCAATGATAGTGAGCTGGGGGTTAGGCAATTCAATCTCTGTGTCATACCCCAGATAAGGCATGAAGTATCTATTGTTTTCCTCTCGCAACAAGTGCGCTTGCGAGAACTGATCTTCTCCTAATAGAGGTGCATTAGGGAGATGATCTATTCTAGCTCTGTGAAGCGCACCAACCTTCCAATTCTAGTGACAAAATAGGTAAAAGAGATGGGTCCCTCTTGTCTGAATCCTAAGGTGAGCCAATGGTTGATGAGGAAAAATGTGGGGTTTGTTTTAATCTTTTTTATTACAACATGAAGATAGGCTTTATCCAAACTATTCACCGAACGTATGTCACCCTGAGGGGTTAAGAAGTGAGTGATCAAACGGTGAATTATACGGAGCGAGGGGTTGTGAATGCCACTAGTGCAATCTTGCCCCGTATCGGGATTTCCTATCTTCGCCCAAAGTCCTTAGGGTGTGAAACCTTTAAGTCTATCAATGTCTAAAGCGGCCTTCAGGTCAAAACCAAGGTAAGTGCTAATTTCTTTTAAAGGTTGTTTATAGGTTTCACCAAAAAGACGAAATTCATAGAGGGTGCCTAATTTGTTTGATTCATGGGTGTGAACTTTCAGAGTACAAAGGAATTCAATAGTCAGCCATTTTGATCTGTATTCATTAAGATTGTAGAAATCATACCATCCGCCGTGTTGAGTGCGTACTCAAACTCAACGAGGATGCCGATTCGCTCGAGGAAGTCGTGGTCGAACTTGCGCACGGTCGTGAACTTCCGGTCTTGAATGGCGGTGAACTTGCTTTGCTCGTCAAAGTTGTTGAACACCATGTTCTCTTCGCTCTCAATGAATTTCTCGAATTCTTCATCTTGCACACTTGCCACGATTGGAGCATCAGATATGGACATTGTTTCCGAGTGGTAACTCGGAGCATCCCATATGAAGCTCCTGAGTGTTCAGCTTCTAAGTGCTCACTCGGTGTGTGCCTCCCACAGCTTGAGCTGTGTTGGCACTCCCCAAGTGCCCCTTTTATATGTGAGTATTACCTAAATTAGAGCATAATTGATTCTAATTTAGGCCATTTACCTATGATATTGCCTATATATTTGTATATGTGTCATTTTGGAGCTCTATTGCAGAAACAGGTAAAATTAGTGAGTAAAGTGATGCTAGAGACGACAGGAATCCAGAACTGACAAAAAGCACTGAAGAAGCCTAGTGCGCTAATCGGCGCAGTCCATGAGTCGATCAGCGCAAGGGTGTTTTGGCCCACAGAAGTGACCGAAGCCCATTCCACATGTTTATGGAAGTTTATCTATGCAAGACACTTGAAGATATTTGCCTAGAAGATTTACGAAACTTCAAGATCTCGATGTGCAGTATAAGACTTTATCTCGAAGGAAAAAACCCACATGGCAACTGTGGAAGCAGAGGAACCGACTCAGAGAAGAAACCAGAGAAGACACGGCTTGCGCCGATCGGCACAATCCTGCGCTGATCGGCGCAACCACCTTATTTGCTAGAAACCGAGTCATCTACGAGTAGAACCTCTATAAATACTTGTAAACCCTGGTCACGGTGGAGAAGGAGGCGGAGGCGACAGAGGGACAACAGATCCGTGAGTTAGAGCCACCAGGGCTTGCCCCGTTAGAATAGATCTCTAGTTGAGTTTCAAGAACCATTGGTGTTAAGAGTTGATCCATCAAGGTAGGCCATCTCGACGGGGATGAATCTTACTCTATGTATCTCAAGGATGATTGAATATGTTGACGATGGTTTTGGTGATTTGTCTATCTTGATTCTATAATCATGCATGTGCTTATTTCAATTGCTTAGTTCTAGGCTAAGTAAGTAGATATTATCTTGATCATGGTGATTAGGATAGTATTCAGATATTGTATTGGTTATGGTTGCTTGATGATGCTAGTAGTGTGGTTTAGAGGTGACAGCACTAAACCTGCGCAGCACTATTGGATAGTTGAGTAGGGTAAGATACTCACGCGATTAAGAGTTTCCTCTCGGTAGCGATAAATCAGGAGCCGCTCGGAAAGCAGGGTGGTCTTATTCATTATAGGTTTTCACTGATCCATGTAATTACCCATTATGATGCTATTTGATTAGATTTTCTGGTTACGATCTCACTAGTAGATACTTGGCTACTCACTTAACAGCTTAGGCTTACAAGGTATCTGGCGCACTTTGGCTAAGATTCACCAGTCTGCCGATCGGCTCAACACCTGGTGCGTAATCACGACCAACAAGCTGTTGCTACTGAACTTGGTGTAGAGGCCTCTCTAGATGTTTGTCATTCCTGCAACAAGGTTACTTGGACATGATACCCGAAGGACAATATGATAATAATGGTTAGTGGTTAGTCGTCCGATTAGTAGTCCAAGTGTTAGTAGTCCAAAACGTGCAAGAGATAAAGCAAAATTTCCTCTTGTTGGTTTCATTGTTGCACACTTTTATTCCTAAGTGGAGAGTGCACTTGCTAAGCAAACTAGTGAAGTGAGAAAGGGAGAGAGATGAATGTTTCGGCTGAGGGAATGGAGGTGGAGAAACAAGTGAGAAGGCACTCGGTATTTATAGGCTCGAGGGGGAGTCATGGGTGCAAAAATGCCAGGCCGGGCGGCGGCACATGCTGGGCGGCAGCCCATGCCGGCCGGCATGGCTTTTTCCTCCACTTGCTCTATTATTGCTTTGGTGGTGATGGGAGATGGCTAGGTCCATGTGCCATGTGATTTCCTTGCTTACTTTGTCTAGAATTGTGTTGAGAGGTGTAGGGAGCAAGGATAGAGTGATGGGGTGACCAAAGTTGTATGTTTGCAATGAATATCATGCCACCTATGATACCTAGGGGAGTAGGATGGTAGGTGAGTGTGGGTGGTAAAAGAGTGAGGTAACATGTGTGGCTCTCCTTTTCTTGGTTTTACACATAGTGGGGATTTTTGGTGAGCATTTTGTAAAAAGGAAAAGCTGGCCACACCTCTACCACTTATGGCCATGATTTATGCAGTAAAAGAGCCAAGAATCCAAGGAAAAGTAGTGTCGGGCGGTAGAAATGACCCTAGGGTGCTAAAACTGGACTGGGTTATTTCAGGTTTGGTGGCTCAAGATTAGCTAGCCAGGTGATCATATTTCGCCAAATATGACCTCCCGGGTGCTAAAATTTGATAGAATTTGGCCTCTCAAAATTTTCCCAGCCGGGTGGTCATTTTTATGGAATATGACCTTCCAGATAGCTGACATCCGACTAGCCGGGTTGGGTGATTAGATCATCACCCGGAGGGTCGTTTTTGATGAAATTTGACCTCCCGAGTGCTAATATTTGACTGGTCGGGTTGGATTCTGGGCACTTGAATATTACCCAGTCGGGTGGTCGTTTTTCATGAGTATGACCTCATGGGTGCTAAAAACTGAGTGGCTAAGTTGGAGCCTCAGATTATCACCCAGGTGTTCGTTTTTGATGAAATTTGACCTCCCGGCCAGTAAATTTGGCCGAGCCATCACCATTTTTTTTCATTTTTTTAGCCTAATTTAGTGGTTAAGGAAAATAAAAACTAATTTGATAAAGTATGAAAATGACGGGGGATAAATGTCAGTTTACCTCCCGACGAGGGTCCGGATTTTACGTCTCGAACAAGATGTTCTCCGCGTTCAATTTCTTGTGGTACCCTTCGTGGATGGAGAATCTTCCATGATCGGTGCAACTTCTTTCTTCCACCATACTTGTTTAATCTTCTTTGGCTTGGTGGGGACCTTTTTCTTCATTTCTTACAGCTCGTTCTTCTTCTTGGGCAGCGGTGGTATGCCTTTCACTTTTACCATAGGTGCACCTGTTTTTGGCAGGGTTGGGTACACCTCGATTTTCTGCACCGTGTTAGGGTTCCTTCCATAAAAGATGCGTACCTGATTGCATTGCTCCGTTCGGGGCTTGAAGGTGGATTTCTCCAGCCCCAACATCAATGTTGGTGTTTACAGTGCTAAGGAATGGCCTTCCTAGTATAAGAGACGTCTTTACATCGGCATCCATATCTAGCACCACAAAATCAACAGGAACAAGACAGTTCCTTATCTTTATGGGTACATCCTCCGCAATACCCATCGGATAATGGACCGATTGGTCGGCAAGCTGCAAGCACATTGCTGTAGGGGATAATGAATTGACATCAAGTTTGTCATACACCACCTTTGTCATGATGCTCACGCTTGCCCCAAGATCACAGAGGGAGCTATTGAAGTGTTCCATCCCGATAGAACATGGGATGGTTGGACATCTCGGATCTCGCTTCTTTTTTGGGAGGGAGTTTAAGATGGCGGCACTACATTCTTCTGTTAGTTTGACAATCTCAGTGGACAGTATTGGGCATTTGTTGTTGAGGATGTCCTTCAGGTACTTGGAGTAGGTTGGAACCTGCATAGCATCAAGTAGAGGTATGTTGACATATAATTTTTTTATTACCTCCACAAACTTGCCGAATTGCTCATCCACTGTTGGCGTATGCGTATGATAGAACTCATGTGGTGCCTTCTTGAGCGGCGCCTTTGTCTCCTCAACTTCAATTTCCCCCTCCCCTTCTGACGCTTCACCGGTTTCCCTGGTCTTCCCTGCATTGTTAGGATTTGGCGGGTCCTGTGTGGACTTCCCACCTCTAGTTGTGACGGCACTAACATTTTCCTCGGGGCTACCTTCCGGCTCACTAGGGAGCTTGCTAGAGTTAGGCTTAACAATAGAGGCGGCCAACTGCTCAATTTGTGTTTTTAACATTTTGTTATGACTAAGCTGGTTTTACAGTGAGGTATTGAAGGCTTCCATGCGAGAATCTATGCTTTCTAGGACTTTATCAGTAGCAATAAATTTCCTACTAATACTTTCATTAATTTTGGATTGTCCTAAAACAAGATCACGAAAGGAAGGTTCATTACGAGTGAAGTTTCTAGAGTTACCCATGTTTTTGTCAAAGGAGAGGTTTGGCTTGGACTCCCATCCAAAGTTATCCGTACGAAGCCTAAACCCGTTGTTGTTGTTGTTGTTGTTGTTGTTGTTGTTGTTGAGGTAGTTTACTTCTTCCTCCTGAGTCACTGGACAACGGCTTCCCATATGTCCAACATTACCACAGACTTCGCAAGTCATACGAGAGTCTAAGAACTGGACAGTCTGTGGTGAGTCCATTTTCTTCAAGAGTTGATCCATCTTGATTGCTAGCATGTCAATACCATCAACTTAGTGGACTTCCCTCGTCTTGGGTTGCGGCTGACTTTGCCTCTCATCATAGCCATTGTAGTTGGCAACCATCTTCTCTATAGAGTCTAGGCTTCCTTGACCTTCAAGGAGAAGAAAGAGCCTCCAGCGGCTGCATCTAGGTGTTCACGAGCGGGGCAGTTGAGCCCGTGGTAAAAGCTTTGGTTCAGCAACCAATCTTTCATTCCATGATGTGGGCATGCCAAGGTGTATTCTTGGAAGCGTTCCCACGCCTCAGGGATGCTTTCATCGGTTAGCAGTTGAAAGCTTGAAATTTTGTTCCGCAGGGCGTTGGTTTTGCCTAGCGGAAAGAACCTGGCAAGGAAGGCATTGGAGCACTTGTCCTATGTGGTGAGTTCTTCATGATTGCTATAGAACCACTGCTTGGCCTTTCCCAAAAGTGAGAATGGGAAAAGGCAAAGGCGAATGGATTCAGGGGTCACATCTTTCATGGTTAAGGTGTTGCACACCACCAAGAACTGTTGGAGGTGAGAGTTTGCGTCTTCCGTTGCCTTGCCATAGAAAGGATTGGCCAGAACCATGTTGATCAAGGCCGGCTTCAGCTCATAGCTTTTGTTCCCCATGTTCGGGTTTGGACTAATGTGGATGTTGTCTGCTGATGGGGCAGAGTTGTCACGGATTGTCTTCTCAGCCAAGATCGGTTGACTGGACGTGGAAGGTTCTTGCTGTTGAGCTGGTGAGATCGTAGGTGCTTCAAGAGCAAGTCTAGGTCGAGGAGGGGTGAGTCGCTGACGCACTGTCCTCAACATAGCCTCTGAATCATTGTGGTAGTTGTCTGGTAGGTCAAAACCTGTCATAAAACATCCTGTTTATACCACAAATAAACAGAACAAGGGTAAGCCCATAAAGGAAAGCGGTAACTTCTTGATAGAAATATCAGTGTTAAATTTCCGAAATCTTAGCCTATTGCTTCCCCGACAATGGTGCCAAAAGTGCTTGTTGGTATTTCTTAACGTCGTATCAAGAATATGATTATTCTTGGTACGGTGCCAGTATAATTGTTGGCATTTGTTATGCTTTAAGAATAAAACAAATTAATCCGCAAGCGCACGGAACACCATTTTTGCATTTCACCCTGGAGTATACAAGGTATTGTATTTGTTTTCCACAGGGAAGCTAGGCGTAAGATTATCTTGGCTTAACAAAGATATAACTGCAAGAGTTTATACCAACTGACCAATAACGGGGGTAAAGATGTTCAATAATAATGGGGGTAGCAACACAGGAGAAAACCACACTAAAATAAATAAATAAAGAGATTGGTTAAGCTAGCCGGGAGGACAGCGAGTCTAAATCTAGAACTCCTAAAATATATCTTTCCAAAGTATATCTAAATCAAGCATGAAACTCCTAGTTACTCGGGTTGAGTGCTTACAATAATGTCTTGGTACAGCCTCAAGTCTTTCACCTGTTAGCTCACCTCGGAGCACGAGAACGTTCACTAAAATGGGCCGGTAACTAGCCTCTCTACTAGTGGGTACGCTAATGCTACACAACCATGACTAAGACGGTCCGAACATGGTGGATTACTAAATGGACGGATAGGACTGTCACCACCTACCACCTACCACACAGCCTGTGGACACGAATGCAAATCGAGCTAGTGTTAACTTAGGCACCATGCCTATGGCTTCACTAGATATTCTTCTGTTGGCCTAGCAGAAGAATAGCCAGGAAATAACCAAGTCTAAGTTTAGAAAGAACTAAACTTAATCAAATCCTAGCCGAGAAACCCGTGAACTACGCAACAAAGTTTCTTCCTGAATAATATAACTTAAGGAAAATGACTAAAATTAAGATAAATACTTGACAAGATATAGTCGAAAGATAATTATATTGATAAAGGATAAGTCTTACATAAAGAGAAAAGATACAAGAGAGCTCATGCCAAGACTCCAAGATAATTCTGGAATCCTGAGCAGTGCTCTCGACTAGACTCTAATTCCCGACTAACTAACCTACTCTACTAAGTAGCACTAGTAGTGGGAAATGAACTCCTAGATGTGTTTCTTGCTTCCTTCTCTTTTCTACCGAATTCCCCCTCTATTTATAGGTGGCATAAATCTAGGGGCTATTTGTAGGTGAAGGAGGGTCGGTTGGCCAAAATCGGCGCGCCGGGCGGCATGGGGGGCCGGGCGGCATGCACTACCGGGCGGCATCCCAGGCCGGGCGGCCGTGGGATCGTATTGGTTCCCAACCGACTCATTTTGGTTGGCTTAGATTTTGTCTTGATGGCGGTTGTTCGATTGGTTTGCACCGGATTCTCCGTTTTAGGGCCGGTAGGCGTGTTGGGCCTTATGGGCTGGCAAACCTGAGTGGTCACCCTGGGCCAGGCGGCAAGCCATGCCGGGCAGCATAGGGGGCCGGGCGGCAGGCCAGGCCGGCTGGCAGCCGGGGTGGGTGCCGACCCCCTCCGGGTCAGCCCTTGACTTCTCCCGGTTAGGCCTCCTTTTGAACTTCTCTTCCTTAGTCATATTTCATCATCCTTAATCCGGGAGGAGAAAATGCCATCGTGGTGAAGTATTTTTGGAAAACCGGCCGGGTTGGAAGATCAGCCTGAAAACGGCTCTGTTTAACTAGTCGGGTGGCTGATTTCAGCCGTTTATGACCCTGTCGGCTGGTTTCTGATTTCAGCCTGAAAGTGACCCCCTTAAACCAGCCGAGAGCCTGATTTTAGCCGGTTATGACCCGTCGGCTGGTTTCTGCCTGAAAATGACCCTGTCGGTCGGTGAAAACGGCTGTTTCATAGTCGTGATCGACCGACGGGGTGTTTCTTCATGTTTTTGGACATTTTGGGTCTCTTGTGCCTGCAAACACATATTTCACCAAAATTCGTTGAACTTTATTAGTTTAAACAAATATATATTGAAATTTGGTCTTTACCTTGCATTTCCCAACCAGTTGGTGGCTGATTTCGAGTATTATCGGCCGCCAACAGTCCTTCGCCAATGCAGCATTCAAGTTGGGAAAGTCACCACCACAACATGATGGATCCAGATCAGAAAGAAAGGCAAAGAGGAAAATGAGACCGAATATGGTGAGAACCAAGAGGCACGTAAAGAGGTCAATTGTATCTTCGAAGATCCAGATGGATATACGTCCAAAAGAAAGCACAAAGTAGCACTGTGAGATATCAACGTGGTGGTATCAGTTGTTCCTGAGTACATGAGGTGGTCTGAGGTACTGATTACTTTTGATCGGTCGGATCACCCAATGCACCTGCCCAAGCCTGGTTGCTATCCCTCAATGCTCGGCTCGATAATCAAAAAGGTCAAGTTCAACCGAGTGCTCATCAATGCAGGAAGTTGTCTCAATTTGTTCTTCACCAAGACTCTCAAGAAATTAGGCTTGTCGATCAATGGTCTCAAGCCCAGTTTGTCAGCTATACACGGGATTGTGACGGGCAAGACATTTATACCTCTCGGATAGATCACTCTACTAGTAACTTTTGACACCCCGAGAGAACTTCAGAATCGAGTGGATTACTTTCCAAGTAGCTGACTTCGATTCAGCTTACCATGTCATCATCAGTGCCAGCGATTGCCAAATTCATGGTAATCCCTCATTATCTATGTCTCGCCTTATAGATGTTAGGTTCTAAAAGATTCATCTTCCTCCACTCTGATCTTTGGAACTCTTTTCATTGCGATGTGCAGAGTTGTAAGTTAACTGAGCGACAGTTGATGCTAATGGATCAGAAGGAGATCGTGCTGGAAGTACGTGGGTTGGTTAACGTAGACAAAGAGGTGATGCTTAAGAAATTCAACAAAGAGAAGCTCTAGGTGGACGAGGTGGCAACCAAGAAAATTCCGCTCAATCCAGAAGACCCCACTAAGGTCACTTATGTGGGGGCTGACCTCGAGGATAAATATGAAAGCACGTTCACTCTTTTCATCCAGCAAAATAGGGACATTTTTGCATGGCAACTTTCTGACATGCCAAGAGTTGCTAGGGAAAAGATTGAGCAAGAATTAAAGGTGCATCCTGCTGCACCTCCTATCAAGCACTGCCTCAGAAGATTCGCTCAAGACCAAAAGGATGCTATGAAGAAGGAAATTGCTAGGCTATTAGCTACTAATTTTATAAAGAAGTATATCTTCTAAATCCTAAATATCATCAGGATTAATCAATTTCATTTTATCTTTGCCATTCGAACATGTGAATGCTCATCATGGTCTTATCAATTCGGGTGGGATCACCCATCTTATTCTTTGCTATGGGCACTTTTTTTATATGGGGCTCTCTTTTATTGCCTATAGGCAATTAGTTCTATAATTTCTTGTGTAACAAGAAATTTGCTTTTCTTGAAACATTAAAAATGTCCTACTGCTCTTCAGTCTATATGGGTTTACTCTGTTATACATTTTCCTTTTTACGGCACTTTAAGCGCCGTCTTAGTATTCCTTCGTCAAAAAACAAGGAATACATCTATTTCTTTACTTTGGGGTATCATAAATTTGACCGTCGTACTCCCCCAGACCATCACATTCTTTGTTAATAGATCACTTTATAGGGGAGTTTCTTTATTCCTAATTCATCTCATATTCTTTCTCCCCCTCGAAACATGGCATGAACCTTTCTGCCATAATTTTGAAAACCATTGGGAACTCTTGTGAATTGAGGAAATTTTGATTCTGTACTTCATTCACTTGATAACATCATGCGAAAGAAGTTATCTATTAACTCGTATGGGAGTACTTTTCCTCGTTTCATCTCAAATACTCAATTGAGTTCTTTATCACCAATACTTTTGCAAGCCATACTTGCATATCATTCTTATCTATTGGTTCGTCTTCTCCTTAGACTCATTAAGTGCTTAATAACTATCGCACGTAAAGTGCACGATCGATACTGGAATAGCATAAGAGCTATTTCATACTTTTCTCTAAAAGCACATGAGTCATCACATCTTTCTCCTGCCAAGCAGGATATAACTTTTCTCGAACTTCTCCCATCATATGGGATTTTCGTGGCATAAATATTATGCCAACGTACCCCGTGATGCGGGTATTTTCCCAGACTTTACCCGTCATACGGGTATAATTATAATCATCTATTTCCTGTCATGCGGGTAATTCTTTCGAAGGGACATGAATGCTTATATTGGCTCATATTCAATCATCAAATTCAGAAATAAATCCAAATATTTTGTGACACATACATACTTAATCCAACGTTGGTCAAATTAAACATGTATATGTCTTATCATATCGTTATCATTAAAAATGATAATAAAATCTTGTTCATTGAGAGTACATGAAAAGTAATTTCTCAAGACTCTCAATAATACATCTATTTCTTGAATTAATATTCAAGAATTCTTTTCTTTTGAAGCCATTCTTTAGAGGGGGATACTCCCTCACTATATGACCTTTTCATGGTCATCTTTCTAAATCACCATTGGGTAGAAAAAGAATAAATGCATATAGCTCATAAATAAAGTAATGACATATCTATTAAACAACTTTGCTAAAAAAAGCAACATTATCATCAACTTTATTGCAGTGGAAGCATGAAAACATTTCTTTAATTAAAGAGCATTTCTTGATCTTTTGTTTTTTCTCTGAAAAATTGATCACTATGATCAAAATTTATTAGAGATTTAAACTTTTAAACATAGAACTCATAAAATTATAATATTGTCATCATCAACATTGGTCAGAAAATAACAATACCATAATTAATCTTTAAACGAATATCTTTTCACCTCTCTAGTCAATTTTTTCTCTAATTTAATTAGAGGATAAACCTTTTATTTGCAGTGGAAACTTTTTTTTCTTTTAGAAGCAATCAAACTTCTAATCTTTTATGCACAGAGATTTAAAACAATTTCGGTGCATTCGTTTCATCTCCAAACAATTCATCTCATTGGTTCAAAATTGAATGGAGATTCTACTATATAATCTTTCACATGAATAAATACATGAAAACAATACTTTTAGAAGCATTTCTTTTGTACTCTATACTCTAATCAATTATCTCATTGTTTCAAAATGACTAGAGATCAAAACTGTACAAAATTCATCGCATAAATGCCTTTGAAGATAATTCAAACAAATGAATCAAGTTTCTGTGCACGACTTCTTATTGGCCCGGCGCAGAAAAATGGCCCACGGCCTTCTCTGGTGGCGCACGTAGGCTCAAGGCCCCACAACCGACAGATGGCCCACTGAATCGGCCCAGCGCACTACGCCCTCCTGGGCTGAAATAGCCCACAAGCCGCTGGCAGCTTCTGGCCGTTCATCTCGGCGAACCGGCATCCGACGGCCAGTGTCGATCTTGGAGGGACAAAACCGAAAACCGGCCGTTTTCCCTGAAACCCTAGCCATTTGCTCTCTTCCTTCCTCTCTCGCCGACTCGGCGGCGCCACCGACGGTCATGTCGCGGACATGCCCAGCGCACGCGCTGGCGAGCCGGAGGCGCTGCGCAACATCCTGCTCCTTCTCCTCTTTCTCCGTCGCCACCCGAGCCGAGCCCAAATTGTTCGAGTCGAGCAGCGGCGGAGGAGGTGCCTCTCCCACGGCTAGCAGCGGCGTGGTGAGGGAGTAGCGCTGCCGGTGCGAGACCGCGGCTTCTACCCTCCCCACTTTCTTTCTTTCTTTCTTTCTCCCTCCCCTTTAGACTCTAAGATCGGGAGATCCAGAGAGTAGCCAAAAGGAGGAGGATGGCGGCGCCCCTGCCGGTCCTCTCAATGGCGTGCGCGTCCACCCACGAGTGAGCGCGCCGCCGTCGAGTGGCCCTGCAGCGGTGCCCTTGGCCCCGTCTCACGCCAGTGTTGACGCGGCAGTGGCGGCTTGTCTTTTCTTTGCAACACGGTGTCATGGTGACGGCTGACGGCTCGATCTTTTCTTCCCTCGCGGCGATAAGAGCACTGGCGGCTGTGGTGATGGCGGCACGGGCTCTAGTTGAGTCCAGTCCCGCCACCGCCATTTCTTTTCTTTGCTAGGATTAGGGATTCTTTTTGTTCATCGATCCGAGATTGAATCCATTTTCTTTTCTTTCATTTATTTTTCCCTCCGATCTCAATGAGAGGAGTCTTTTCTGATTTCATTCGATTCAAGATGAATCAATCCTTTTCATCTCTGATCTACTCACTAGGACCGGCTCTTGATACCAATGTTCAATCTTTTCTGGAATCTCTAGGAGTAGATCAAATAGGAGGGCGTCTATAAATGGCGTACCTTTTTGTAGATCTCGATGTCAGCCATGTCGCCGGGGAGGAGGTATTGGACTAGAGGATGGCGGCATCCTTGTACAGCTCGCTGGTAGGCCATCCGCTCACGTCAGTGCCTCCCTTCTGGATCAGATTAGGGTTCGGAGCTGAGGTGAACAGTGTAGGCGATGAACTCGAAGTGTGTCACATGGTCCCCAACTCCTCTTATAGGTGTTGCGCAACAAGGGCCCACTAGCCCTCCTTGGGTTGGACGTCAGCGATCAGGGTGTGGTTTAAGGGCCCAACGGGTCATTGGGCTCATTGGTGGAGATCAAGGTAACAAGATGCGGTCGGCAAGATTTCAAAGTGTGTTGTGGAACTTACTTAGTATTTGATCACGTTTGTGGCTCGAGCTGCGATCAAAGGGCAATCCTTTGTTGACTTCATGTCCGAGTGTTTAGAAATACAATTGCCGCCCACGTTGCAAGATTTTGAGTATTGAAAGATATACTTTAATAGATCACTCCAACTACAAGGTGCAGGAGCAGACATAATAATTATATCACCCAAGGGTGAGAAGCTCATATACGTTCTTCACATGAATTTTCGAGCATCCAACAACGTTGCTGAGTATGAAGCTCCTCCTTCATTATTTGTGCATCTCAGTATCACTCGATGTTCAACGATTGGACATATTTGGTGATTCACATTTATCTGCTAGCAATCCAGTCATGTTTCTTTAGAACAAAATCCTAATAAATTTGGAGAAATATCTAACCAATAATTGCAGGCTTTCTAAAAAACAAATAGAAGTATTACCTGTTGTGAGGTAATACTTTGTTGATCTAATTAAAATGGATGGTCCATATATAGTTATTTTGAGGTAATATTTTGTTGATCTAAGGTTGATCTAATGTTTATTATATAATTGGCAAGAGGAGAGTGGTATAAGATCTCAAAGTGGCTTGAAACATCCAGTACAATATATGATACTAAAGACCGATTGTCCTACTGTTCTCTTATACGCCATAACCTCATCCTCCGAACTCAAAAGGCACCAACGTGTACAGACATGAAACGCGGCAATGTTATCGTGCAGAATTTCTAGTGTGTATCTAGTTTCTGATTTTTTTAACACTATAAGAATATTTAGTTAAATTTTCCTAAGTGTTAGTCTAGGAATTTCTAGAAAGTGCATGAGCTATGGCCCTATTTCATAGTGCTCCAATTGTCCCAACCTTAGATCTGGAATTTGTTGGCCAAAATGAGTTTATTATATTGTTCCTTAGATGTGGAATTTGTTGGCCAAAATAAGTTTATTATATTGTTCCTATAGCTCCAGCGCCAGTGACTTGCCGAATAGACTACATATAATTGGACGGGGTAAGTGTACGGTTTCTCCATCCCAACAAACGACGATACCATGTGAACTGAGTCGCTATTGTCAAGCAAATATCGACAAAATTCAAAAATTGACTGGCAGTACAATAGCATAGATGTGGTTTCTAAATCCTGGTTCAAATAATGTAATACATGTTTCCTGTCACTTCATTAGTAGGGATATAATGACACACATGAGATTAGCTTTGGCCACGTTTCTACTTTCTAGGAGTAGTAATGTAGTATACGGAGAGATAAAAGGAAACTCGTCCGATTGAAGAATCTCTTGTACGACGAGCAAGGAAAGATTCTCCTGAGCACAACTCATGGGACGACAAGTAGAACAGGCAGGTATACTCTTGTAATATTCTATTTTAATTTTTAACCTATTTATTGAACTCGTGGTTAGGTAAAGCGCTATCACACTGAGATCCATATGCATATTTTAGTTTGGGCATTTAAAAGCTAAAGTTGTCTGACTTTCATAAACTTGACAAGAACACAACTTTCCAAACATGTATATATACAGTAGTGTCAGTATTTAGGTCCTTATACTCTTAAATTACAGTTTTGACTCTTTAAACTTAGGCTCAGGTGCAATTTAGGTCCTTATACTCTTAAAATGAAAATCCGGGTCCATAAACATGGCTATGGGTCATCTAGGTCCCATACTCTTAAAATATAGTGTTTTTTCTATTAATTTAATATATATATATAGCTTAATTATAATTAAATAAACATGAATTTCTACTCAAATGTATGAAAAGAATACTAATAGGTGTGGATCTCATCGTGCTTCGTTCTTGAAAGAAGTGGCAGAGCTAGTGCTTAATGAAGTGATGATCAGGTAGGCTACACAACATGATGCTAAACCGTAAAACTACTTTATTTTGTTCATTGACTAGAGATATTGGTAGGCTTATTTATATTTTCATTGTGTTTTCTTTATAATTCATATCTTTATTGATCAGAGATAGCATGCATTACCACGGTCAGATTTGTATCCGCTCGTCTAATTTAACCAATTCAATTAGGATAACTCTGTATTTTGAGAGCGTGTGATCTAGATAACATCTTTTTTTTTTTTGAGGAATGATCTAGATAACATCTGAAGTTAAGTTTAAGGATCTAGATTTACATTTTGAGAGTACAGAGAACTTACTGATATCCGAGCCAATGCTTAGGGAGTTAGAACTATAATTTGAGAGTACAAGGACCTAAATGATATAGCAAGACAAGTATAAGCACTTACTTTTCTAAAAAAAATTGCAGGTCTTTACTCCTGTTTATATATGTTCATCTTTGTGGTACGAACAGTGTAGAAAAGCACCCCATGTAGCTCTGAATTTTTCAGCTTGTACTGCTGTGCGCATGCATCTTTTGTTTTGAATCTGCGTTTGTATTTCATCTGTGCATGTACAGATATAATTTTAACTTCAATAAAATTTATATAAGGACCTCCCGACTTCCAAAAAGAACAATATCATCCACCTTTCTCCTTGGTGCGCATGCGGAAGAATGATAGAACTGTGTTTAGGATCGGACCTCTTTGTTTCCACTGTAGATTTAAGGCTGTTAGATATAAAAAAGTTGTCACAATATAGCCTCATGAAACTCGGTTGATATTGTTTTCGACGGATGAAACTCTATTGAAACACGCATTGAGATCATATAGTTTCATTGAAATATGATTTGACCAATCTTAGTAAAGTAATTTAATGTTTCTATCGGATCCTTTTGTTTTTATATATAGTATATAAGAGAAAACAATTCTTGAATGTAAAAATACGGAACATATAGCGAAAGGTGCATCGTTGTTTCTTACGAGGTATCTCAAGATGACGTGGATAAACATGTTGTTAAAGTCATGTTACGCATGCCTTTACGTCAGCACATCGTTTAGTTTCTCTTTAAGGTCATTCTCAGTGGGTCTTTCATTTAGCATTTATTAGATGACACATCAACACAGAAGATAACATGTCATAATATTTAATATAAAAGAGGAGGAAAATCTTTCATTAGAATAAAAGGGTAGTAACACTCTTTCCAAGTTGATGAAAGGTGCATTGAGACTCTTTTCCTTTTATTTGCAAAAAAAAATAGATCATCATTGGTACACATATGCAACTATTTAATATCCCATTTAGCCTATAAAACTGTGAAATGAAATAGCACACTGAAAGAAACACTTTTATTTCATAGAATAACACTAGAAAGCTGACATGTCATATTTAAAAAAACATGAAATGAAATAGACCACTGAGAATGGTCTAATAATTAAGAAATACAAGTTTCCTTCTTCTTTTAATTTTGGCTTGTGTCTGTTAGAAATAATCTTTATCATGGATTCACTGAATCCATCCTCATACCTAATTACAAGAAAAAGACGTGAGGAGATGATGAAGAACCCGTTTCCCTTACCCAAATCCCAAGAACAAGCACACAAGACACATGGAGATAGGTGGAGAGTCATCTCTTCTTATTCTACTTTTAGATCTATACACAAGGATTGTTTATATAGAGATAGAGGTGACCCTTCAAGGGTAGGAATGTGAAGGTGTAAAGCCCATATAACTTATTGTATTCTTAACACTCCATCTTGGGCGTATACCGTGACCAACTGATGTCTCATTAAAACTTCAAAAAACCCATTGGGAAAAAAAATTGGAGAAAGAGTTCATAGTTGTCGCTAGATGCGTTTGCATATATTGTTGCCTCATTAAAAACCTTATGTGAGAAACTTCAGAAAAAACTCACAAAGGAAAAAAGAGTGCAACTAATGTCTTCTAGACAATTATGATCTTCCAGATCAAATATTACTCTTGATTATCAATCAAATATTACTCTTGATTATCAATCCTAAACATGGGTCAATGTATTGAAACAAGCTCCCCCTCAACCATATAATAATATTTAATTATATCTTTCAACACTTTCTACTGGAAGTGTATCAATATAGAGACATATTCACATAAGGATTATATCTGGAGAGTTTTACTTTATATTATATATGGATCGATAAAATAAGAGTACTAAGTAACAGGAACAGTAAACCCATGTGTATTGGTGGTGTTGATTAACTGGATCTAAATATATCATTACCAAGCCTTCAAGGCCGTATTAAAAAAACTATGATTATATTCATAATACTTTCTAGGTATGTCTCAGACTTGCATGTCTAGTAAATAATGATCAATCATCAAGCATATACTCCCCCTGATAATAACATATGTTGAAGTCTTTTGATCCTATGTCGTATAAAACATCTATCACAAATGCTTGTTCGTAGGTACACGACAAGTAAAAATATATTCTCAGATTATTTAACTTTTAGACCTGTATCTTATTGTTCTTCTAGAACTCTGAGAAAAATAAGCTCTGGAAGCAATGCATTTAGATTTCTATCACACACCACAATACTAACATAATTATGCAATGCAAATTTCAATGTTCTTACGTAGAACTAGGAGTGTAATACAATTACACTTGCATGCACCTTCTAGCGATGCTTGGTAAAGTTCCAAGCTTCAATGCATTTGCAACTTAATTTGCATAAAACTTTAGCCTAGGTTCTTCAGGGATCAACTAGTGATTCTTTTAAAGGATCATTTCATTGGCTACATGATAAAGTAAAAAAAATATATCTAGTCTAATATTCTGGCATAATGAAGATATAAAATTGCCAGTAACACCAATTATACCTTCAGGATGCTAGAGGATATAGCCAATACAAACTTTTGGTAGTATGCATATGATAGATAAATATATCATGAGTGTTTAGGTACTTCTAGTACTTCCAACAAAGAGTTGCACAAGTTAGTTTGGCACACTTCGAGTATTTATATTCCTCAATTCATTCATTGTCGGGTCTAAAATGGGTCACTGTCCATTTGGACAATATGATCATTGGTGTATATAGATTAATAAATAGTTTGGTTCCTTCTAGGAAATTCCTCCTAGGAAAAACTGTCTCTACCAGAGATATAGGTATTTCTTTTAGAAAGAAAATTTTGGTATGAGATTTACATGTCACAACATACAATTTATTATGAGTCCTTCTAGGATCTCTATTATTTTTATAATCATTTATACTGCATATTGTAATTTAAATGTATTTGCCAGATATATAATAGAACAAAACAATGTCTCATGTGAGATTTGGTCTATACTGACCCTTTTGAACCATCGCTTTTCATCACCTCATTAATCATAATGTGACCCATAAATGTCCGAACAACAGGTTTGTGACTTTTATTTATTGATTTTTGGTTCAGCCTCAATTGCAATTTATTTGACCCGATATGAGAGCTTCAAGCACTCGTTCCTAGGACTTTGTTCCGGATCCGGTTCTCCCTATGAGAAACTCAGCAATTCATAGAGGCTCAAATAGTGTCGACATGTTTCTTCTCCACTTAGACATAATAAAGCGATCTTCATGATTTTCCAGTACGAAAGATTCATAGTTGTTCCGAGTTCCTAGCATTATGATAAGCACATAATCTGCTATGATAATCCTCATCTGGAGGTACCATCAGGGTGATAATTTATTAGGAGTATGTAAGAGGAGTACTTCTCTATATAAATTATGCTTTGACTATGGCACTAAAATCTTTGATCTGTAGGCGTTCCCACAAATCTTGAATGTGTGCCAACAAGTCAAACATGGATAAGATATTAAATCACGGGTATATCCACATCTACTTCAAGTAGTAGCATTATATATGTTTCAAATAAATCCATATTAGATTTTTCCTCAATAAGATATAGTGCTGACAAACTCCACACTTCTAGTGTGTAGGAGGATAAGCTAACTACAAGTTTAGCTTGCTTTGTGCGTTTTGATTGTAAATATCAAGGCATTTCATATTCTAGACATTCCCCCCCCCCCCTAATGCCGAGATATTTAAATAGAAGCATACTAAATATCCCCGACCATCCACTTTTGGTGGTGTCTAATGTATGCTGTAGTAGTGATGTATTTGAAAAATCTTACGCACGTCAACAAGAGGGAGATTTTCATCATTTATATGCAGTGAGATTGTACTTAATATTAATAGAGTGTCACAAAAATTAGATATTCTCTTCTACAGGAGAGAGATCCTTAACTTTAGGTTAGGGTCCACAAATAGTAGTGGATTTCTATCACAAGTTTGCAAAATTAATTTGCTATAAAATTTTCTTCTTAGTCTTTGGGGTCTAATACAATATGCAAGTAAAAATGAAATACATTCGTAGCCAAAACATATCCTTCAGGAAAAAATGCACATCAATTATGATCATTAGGAAATGCCTTCAGGGTCATGTCTTCTAATACAATTTATGTTAGACTATGCATTCTTGTGTGTTGAGAAAAGCTTGTATATGCAAATAACAAGAAGTGTCACTCAAATGACTGTTACTAACAAGTAAAAATCCCTAAGCTGAATATCCAGCTATTTTAGATTATTGCCCAAGATTGACCCAAATTACTCCATTCAGAAATTTGGTTATTAACATATATTTGTTGTGACACAATATTGTTCAAATCATCATTCAGAATGAAGAGAAATGGTAGATTGGAACATGTAAGTTAGAGAGTTTCATTTGTCTAGGAAAATTAATCTAGTGCAAAGTCTCGACTATGCAAAAGATTTTAACTCTTTAGAAAGAGCATAAATGACCAACATCCTTCAAGGACAAACTCTATCATGGTAAGGTGATCTTTGTTATTGAATAACATCTTAACTTTGGAAAGTGGAGGAGATTACTAAAAGTCTCCATAAGGTCTTCATGAACCTTTCCAAAAAAAACACACACAATAAGGTGGTTTTGTCACTAATAGTCTTGTTTTCAAGATCTATATCTCCTTGCAATAGAAATAAGAAAAAAAAATAGACCCCACTAATATGTTAATACATCAGCAAACTTCTGGCTTTATGGTGATAGGGGATCCATCCATCTTATTGCTTCCTAACTCATGGTAGGTTGCAATGAAGTCATGCTTAGGTGCAAGGATGTGGAGGATATCGACATGCTCGAACTACATACCTCCGATCAACCACCTATGTTCTTCATGGACATATTCTACCATATAGTGGCTTATTGTTATAATTTACAATAATATATTCCCTGATTTCCATTCATTGTACATATGGTCTTTTCGGCGACTATAGGTCTTGTGATTCTGAGGGTGATCCACTGCTAGAATATTTTAGCCTAGTAAAGGACAAGTAGCTATAGTGTGATTCTTCATCAGGAAGGAAACTTTGGATCCTCATGCAAACCATGAAAATTGTCTCATAATATTATCAGTATTTTGATAAAAAATATTGTAACTTCTTGTTACTACTAGAAAATCTAATTGGAAACCATATAAGGGAAATACAACTCATGCTTTTTAGTAGCAAGGTAGGATGAAATATGTTGACTGCAGGTCTTGTGACATCTTGACAAATATGGTAAGCCTAGGTAAAATTTTGACATCTGATATCTAATGGTCCAAATTTTTCATGCACTTTATTCGACATTTACTTTAGGTAAATAAATGTGAATCATGAAGGAATATACAAAGAGTGAAGATTGGTCTTATCTATATCCTCAGATATATTTTACTTAATTTTCCTGACTTTCTCTAAACATTATTATATTTTCTTGCATTTATAATGGTCTTCCGGTAATACTTTAGGATTATATAACCCATATAAAATCCATTGTCATAAAGCAATCAATGCAAGAAAATGAACCCTTAATAAGTGCTTTCCAAGGGAGTGCAAAATAAATTGTCACAATTTATGGAAGTATATGGACTAGAAATTCAGTTTCTAGACTGGGATGTGGAATGTGCATCCAAAATAAGCAATTATGTTAAAAGACATGGCTAAAGCATTAAATATAATCATATCAAGAGATATTGAGGTGCTTCAGGACCTATGCATAAATTCCACAAACTGTAAGGCTTGGGCCCTGTAAATAGCCACACATTGCAAGGTAAACATAGTTACCACAAACTGAAGGGATTAAAACTCTGAAGTACAACAATGCATGATTTGTTGTGGGAATAGCGAAAGTCGCAATAGCTGATACAGTATGTGCTAAAGCCATAAACTTCAGTGGCTAAATTGAAAAAAAAATCAAATCCTCACAAACTTGAGGTTCGATTTGTTTGCAATATAACTACGTGTGATTTATCTGTCTAGGACCAAGACAGATAAATGCTTCAGGCTCAAAGGGTTGTTAGTGGTTTTGAGCTCGACTACAGGCGAGCATGCAGTGGCATGACAAGAATATGCTCTCCTACTTTGACATTAGATTGCATATGGGTTACACCATAGTTTTGTAAGAGCCCACAAGGTCAGATGCATCAAATTCCGACAGGGATGAACATGATGTTTTGTAAGGGATGCACGCCGGAACCAAAGTATGCATATATACACGCAACATAAATGAAATGCATCTAGCATTTTTATATTGTAAAATAATAGTAGAGTTGAATACATCAACACAGATTTAATAGGCATGTTTAATGTTCTAGATTAAAAGCCATATCAAGATATTATTGGGCATTAATAACATATCACAAACATTCGAGATATTTGCAAAAACATGTCATGCATGTAAGCCTCTACGGCATGCAACATGTTACCTACATTTTGTGCATGGATTAAAAAAACATTGTAAGGATCGCTTGATAGCATGGTGTGTCGTATGGCGGTGGATGGCGGTATAGACGACAGTGAGCACGCAACAGCTTGGTGGCAACGCTTCAAGCGAGCAGTGCAAGGCAAGCACGGTGCACATACAGCAGCGTGCTGAGATGCACAAAGGTGCAGGCTTCGATCCATATAGTAGAGGCACTATGTCAATGGTGGTACATATACCTACAACGCATATGAACTTAGCAGGTGAAAGCTTCATGTTCACAGTCCACTAGACTAGAGTGCCGCTAGAAGCAAGAATATCTGAAATATGCCATCTAGGAACTTTGATCTACTGGTCAAGCCCTTGTTCATTAATTAATTTCTAAGTTTTACCCAGATCATAGGTAATAAGCGAGTACAAACAAGAGGCCGTTCATTTGCCGCAATAAATTAATATCATGTACAATGCATTGGTGCCGAGAATACTAATGGGCACATGCAAGTGAAGAGCCTTCGCCATTTATAATAATCAATACAACAGTTTGTAACAGTATGGTTCTGTGAGGCAAAGGAGCAGGCACGCATGACAACTGAATTGTCATATGCATGGGAAATGGACGCGATAGTGATTGAGTTTCTTGGTTTTTTTTAATTGCACGTTACTGTGGCAGGTGTGGCTTTCAGCCAAGCACAATAGGTGCAGCAGCACGGCGATGCACCTTCAGGCAAGTATGATGCACAGTCGTCAAGCAAACGCAGCACAGATGTGCATGGGGGTGCGCGGCTTCAGGCGGCAGTGCGAAGAAGTGCGACAAGCCCGGCGGTGGTTCGGCTTGCGTTGACGTGCAACAAAGCTTCATAACAGTACCACACGGGTCATAATGGCTGATGTAATCTCACAGAACAAAACCAGCTATTAGAGATTTACCGATCTCAAGCAGTCTAACAAATAACAAACCGTTGCCACGGGCGTCGAGGTTTGTTGTGCTTGCCGCATAGGGCAATGGGTACGGTCGAAGACCTGCCCGCTTGAAGATGGGACTGTCGACCCATGATGATATTATCCATGGCTTCATTGTCAGTCGTCGTTTCTCGTAATTAATAGGTGGATCTGATGATTAGCATTTTGAAATCAAATAGATCCAAAACTGATTAATATCAAGAACGACTCACCCGATTTGCAGAGCAAAGGTGCTGATAACGTGTTAGAAATAATCTTCATCATGGATTCACCGAATCCATCCTTATACCCAAATATAAGAAAGAGACGCAAAGAGATGATGAAGAACCCGTTTTCCTTACCAAAATCCCAAGAACAAACACACAAGACACATAGAGATAGGTGAAGAGTCATTTCTTTTTATTCCACTTTTAGATACATACACAAGTGTTATTTATATAGAGATGAAGGTGATCCTTCAAGGGTAAGAATATGAAGGTGTAAAACCCATATAACTTATTGTATTCTTAACCGTGTCGAGGTCGGTGTTAGGTTGTGGCTGACTCACAATTGTCGACTATGTTTTTCATGTGATTCATATAGGCAGTTTTTTTTTATCCTGAAAAAGAGACCCGGACTCTCTTGTCAAACAAAGCATGCACGGGATTTCTCGAATTGAGAGCAAGATGCTCCCGAAGTACCGATCTGAACTCATTGGACCACAACAACGAGCAACTCCCCATCTGAACTCAGTGGAGTAATATCGTAAAAAACAAAAGAAAAAAATGGTTGTTCAAGCATTAGTTCATTAAGTCTAGTAGGCCAGTACTCGACACTGGATAGTGCCTTTTCTGATCTGTTTCATCGAACCATGACGTTTACATGGTGCTCGGGATTCCGGCCCAAGCAAACGACAATGCCGTTTAGTGAACCTCGGGGTTGAGTAGATGAAAGTTGACGGAATAATCTATCATTTTATCCAAATTTAGGTATCTTTCTTTTTTCTTTTTTGAGGGAATTTTTCTGTATTGTATTTGACATGGATTTTCTTATAATGACATAGCGTGGATACATTAGAAATGGATATTAAGGGTGTTTAATCTATTTTTATAACATCAAAGGTTGATAATTTATATAATATTAGATTGATGTCTATTGTCGTTTGTCTAACATCCCATTCGACGACAAGATGTTTTGCTTCAATTATTTAATATTTTTTAAAAAATATCTGATTAAGTAGACACCTTAGAAGGAGTCTCTAATTAGTTAATATAATATAATATTTATTCTATTCTGTTACTGTTAAGATGCCTCTGTTTTGCCCTGCTCTTGCTTGTCGATGTTGGTTCTCCCAGTTGTTGGATGCAGCGGCGGGAATGAGCTGGCGAAGCAAAGGGGGTCGAAGAGGAGCTGAGGCAGACGAGGCTCACCATTGCTCAGGAGTCACGAGGGTGTGACGGTTGTACATGGACCTGGGTTTGGGAATCGCTTGTGTGGGGTAGATAGATTTGATGGGGCATCATATGGGATGGAGCTTAGACTCTTTCTATTATTTTTCATTTTTATATTTATTTTATATGAATATTCACCGCTTAATAGCAAACGCCTAAGCATCGCTTAAGCGGCCTAGACGCTAGACAATTTCTCTCCACTCGTTTTTCAATTCCACTTCTCTAAACATTGGCTAAGAGACCTAATAATTGAGAATTAGGCCATGATAATGTATTAAATAAATCAAAGAAGCTAAAAGTGATCGTATCAGATCATACAAAGAATCGCACTTAAGGCATTTCCATTTCCTTTTTTCTCTGGTATTATGATCAGTTAATTCAAGATTTAAAAATGAAAAATATATACCCTTCATGATACATATAGTTAATGGAGTGAACAAATCACCTTGTATGTATTGATTTACACATTGTTGACTTCATACTTTAAATATGTGCCCTATTTTTAGCTGGTCATATATATTTTCTAGTTGTTCTCTTGAATTTTCTGAGCAATTAGAGAAATTATAGGGTGTATATTCACTTTGAAAGTAAATTTGATAAAACTATAGGATATTTTACAAACTACACCTCTATTTTGATATTGTTGTCGCTGGCTAGCTTAACTTTGAGTTAACTGATGACAACAAAAACAGAATGGAATGAGTATAGATTTAAGGAGGTGTAACACAAAACAACATACTGAAAGGAGACACATTGGTCTTCCCGATAGTATAGAGATTTCTTAAATCTATAGTTTTGTGCTACATCTCCTTAATTAAATTGATACTTTGTAATAAATTTGTCAAAGTACATATAATGTTGTGAAATTTAATGTTGGCATCAAATAGAGATTCATCCTTTAGGTCTTATCGATTTCTGTGCCAACATCTGAGTCACCATTGTTGATCGTACTGTATAACTTTCTGCTTGCTACTTTAAGGAGACAATGAATCAACCTTGTCAATGGGTTGTGCGTCTTTGTTTTGCTGTTCAACAGGTCTAGGAATAGGACAACTCTCTTGCCAGGGGAAATGTGGAGCAAATAAGCATATTCTCACTTAAGATGTGTTCATTTTTTTGGGTCTAAATTTTAGTGATGTCACATCAATCATTATAGAGTTGAATGCGTATCAACGTGATAAATTTATTAAGCTTAATTAAATCATCATTAAGAGATATTTACTGTAGCATCACATTATCTAATCATGACCTAATTAGTTTTAATAGATTTGTCTCGTCATTCAGAGGGAGGGTTATGGACTGGGTTTTGTCAGTAATCTATATTTAATACTTTTAATTAGTATCACAATATTCGATATAACAGGTCTAAAAATCAGAGGGGTGGAAACAAACACACCGTTATTATATCTAGCTTTCGTCAAGGCCGACCAACTTTGAGACAACACACGATTTTCAGTTCATTGGTGCGTGTCCATCGACCACGTATGAAGCTGGGATAGATTTGTGCCCCATCCATGGGACAGCTTCTTTCGCACCCATATTGTGTTACTTTGTTCTTTCTTGGAAAAGGATATGTGCACCCAGCTTTGAAGCCCGTTGAAGTTGAGCATGGTTCCTTTGTCGTTCGGAGTTTCGGACTGGAAAACTCTCGAGACTACAAATCTTGATTACATACTAATCTTTTAGATAAACTCTATTATTAGTTGATGGTGAAATGCTCCAGCCAGTGCTTAGAGATGATGGTCGCGAAGCAAGTTGAAATCTCAAGTTGAGAAGTGTATATTTTATTTCTCTGGAGCTTCTTTCTATGTCCTCAGTTGATATGACATCTGCATTCATCTTCATTCAAAGGTACTAGTGCCCATGATTTGACAAGTACCAATATAGGGCTGCCTTCCTCATCTTGCCAGTGGTGCGGCTGCAATGTAAGATTGCAGCGGGGCACCAACAAGACGGTGACGATGTAGTCCTCTGTATCATCATATCTTGGCAATCAACACGAAGATATGGCACTGACCACCTCACAGGAGGAGCCGACTGGTCCGTGATTAGCAACAACCGTGAGGTGCCTAGCGTCTCGTCATGGAAACCAGAGGCGCCATGGGACACAGCAGAGCCCACCATGGCCATTCGCCATCGTCATGTTGGTCATACCGCAAGAACCGCACTGTAGGACGTGGCCGTCTCTCCTCCATCCTGCATACTGTGATGTGTTTTGATCGTGTCCACCATGTCATCGTGAATGCCATTACAGCACCCACCGTCAGGGGCGAACGCAGCATGGGTCTAACAATGTACACTTGTACACCTAATATTTCTGTCAAAAAATTCTGAAGTTTTAATTTGTATGTGTGTTATGTTGTATGCTAAAAAATAGAGCTGAAATAGAATTATTTGAAAACATCAAACACGTCTCACATCTATTTCAACATGCAACTAAAACTGTAGAAAACTTGATCAAAATCGACTGATGCTACTGGTTAACTAATTTTTGTACACCCGATTTAAAAATCTCACGCCCGCCACTACCCACCGTAACACGGTGCACCCGCTGACCCGCGGACGCGCAACCGCCGCCAATCCTCACAAGACACCCATTATCATCCTCGGATTGCCGCTGTCGATATCAGGTCTAGAACTTCAATCCGAGTGGGTTGAATCCACAGAACAAACCTAATCAATTAAGCTATCCTCAAATTGCGTAATCCTTATCTCCTATATTGTGAGCTCAATTTCATGCCATCACAAGGGAGCTGCCATTGACCAAGAGTTTCGCGGGTAGCTCTTCTAATTTATCTTCTCTTTGTCTTTCTTTTTTGTGATTTTATTTTTTGAATCTATTTTTTTTGTGCAAAGCATTTTTTTCTCAAATAATTTTGGTTGAAAATTTTCCCAAAGTTTTCTCTCGGAACATATCTCCACAAATATTCCTTTTCATATTTTATTTTTTGCATGATTATAGCCTTATATATAACCTGGCTGCAAGGGTCAGGACCTCAGGGAAATATGGTTGCATGATTCAGAAGGGGGCCATCTCAATCATCGATTCAAAGAGGATTGAAAAATAATGTTGCAACATGTTAGCAAATTATCAATGCCGGAGGCATAGAAGGCCCGAATTCTTAATTAAGATAGTATACTTTAATTAGAGTGTGTTTGGTTTGGCTGTGGCTGTGAAAAGAAGCTATTGTTGAAAAGATGCCCAAGAGACATTACAAATTTGATCCGTATGTGAGGGATATACGGATATTGATCCGTGTGGGATTAGTCCACTAATGAGCCAACTTATCGAGGCCCATTAGAAGGGTCTATATAAGTGGAGGCGGGGCAAGGGGTACGGATCACCAGTCTATAACCCTAGCCGCCGTGATCCTCTCTTTCTCGCCCACAACCCTAATCGTGTTGCCGGTGCTAGCACGCCGCGCACGGTGTCCCTACCCCGTACATGTGGATACCGCGAGGAGGCGCTGCTGTTGCTGCGGTGCCGAACGGCTGGGCTAGGAGGAGACGGTTGACGTGATCGACTACTTCCTCTACACCGACGCGCGACTACGTTGGAGGAGCTGCTCCAACATTCGCTTCCGCTCCGCCTGCGCGTCTAGTGGTAACGATCCATGATCCCCTCCTTACAAGGTTTCCTGGTTGAACGGTAGAAATTATTATATGCTATCGTAGCCTACCCGTTCCCTACAGCTATTGTCAGGGCCGTCCTGATCATTTTGGAGGCTTTGTACCAAGTACTCGCAGGTGTCTGCCTTTAACTTACGCCACAAAATAAATTGAGAAATAATTTATATGAGTTCAGATGTATTTCATAAACCAAACTAAAATAAAATTATACCTATCATAATCTTTACTTGGAATACTTTATTCTTGTTGCATTCCTTGAAATAAAATCTTCAATGACATCTTAATAAGCAACCTTCTCTAGTATATCACCCTCCAGTGCTATTATAGTCAAATCAGTGAGTCTTCCTTGTGTCATTGTTGAACGTAAGTACGACTTCAATAACTTCAGCTTAGAAAAGCTACGCTCTGCTGATGCAACGGTTATAGGAATGGTCAAAAAAATTCTATAGGCAATAGCTGCATTAGGAAAAGAACCATGACGTTTTATGAACTGCAAAATTTCAGCAGGGCCCATATTCTTATTTGGAAGGAAGCTTTGTAGAAGTATCAACTCCACACATAGATCTTTAGCATCAATATCAGATTGTTCATCATGTTTCAGTGCAACTTCTAGATGTTCACAAGAAGATTTCAAACTATCATGATCCAATAATTGCAATGTGCCAGAAGTAAATAGAAAACAAAAAATATTTTGGTAATCTTGATATTGTTCAAAGCTCGTTGTAAGAGACGAAATAGCTTGATCAATAAGAGGTAGGAAATAGTTTATTCTAAATGAGTCCTCTGCATATTGTGAGCCACTTGCTTCATCTTGAGTCTCATCAAAATGTTTCTTTCTTTTAATTTCACGCTTCTTATGAAATGTTGTATGAATATCCATCTCAAGTTCAATATTTTTTTGCCGTCTCCAATGCACTTAAGAAGCCAGTTTCCTTGTACCCTTTGAAGAATGAAATCAGCCCCTGCATTTTCTCCATGGCAACATCAATCAGCATATCCTTTGCTTGTAGTCCTTTGCTTACTAAATTAACCATTTGTAGTACTTCATACTAGATGACTATTGCCAAAATAAATTCATACCCTCGAAGTTCATTTTTTGCTAGACCTTTAGCTTCACTACTTATTGCTGGATCATTATCACTTTCAGATATTTGGAGTAGAGCCTCCCAAACTTCTGCACATCGAAAAAATAAATAGCTTTTACACTTTCAACACGACTCTCCCAACGAGTAGCTGAAACTGACTTGAGTGTCAATCCTGTTATGTTATCTTTTAGAATTTGCCACTTCTTAGTAGAATTAGCAAAGGCTTTGTAGATTTGTTGTATGATTCCAAAGAAGTCTTTGACTCTACCACAAGTCTTTGTTGCCCTATCACAAAGTGTTAAATTAACACTATGGCAACCACAAGCAGAATAGAAAGCTCTTGGATGTATATCCAAAAATTTCCTTTGTACACCTTGAAGTTTTCCTTTTATATTGGAGCCAGTATCATAGCCTTGTTCCCTAACGTTATCAATATCAATATCAAGATCCTTCAATGCTTTCTTTAGCATATCAAAAAGTCCCTGCCCACTTGTATCATTAACATCCAAAATTCCTAAGAATGATTCTTCAATGAAAACATGATTCAAAGATAAATCAACATATCTTATAATTAAAGACATTCGTTCTTGATGGCTTGTGTCAAGGGTGCAATCAAGTATGGCAGAGAAATACCTTGCTCGCTTTATTTTCTTAATAATTTCAGACTTGATAGCACAAGCAAGCAAATGTATCAACTCATTCTGAATCTTTGGCCCGAGATAATGAACATGTGTTTCATCATTTCTAATACAGCGAACATGCTCTTGAATAACTGGGTTAAATTCAACCAACATTTCTATCTCACCTAAGAAAATTCCATTGTTGTCTTCATATAGTTTGCTATTAGTACCACGAATGCAAGATTATGCTTGGCTAGGAATTTCACAACAGCAACAATTCTGAACAAAATCTTTCTCCATTGATTCTTTTCTTTCTCAAGTTGTAGTTGAGTAGCTTTATCAACAGTTTGACTCTTCGAGAATCTATTATGCAATTCATACCAAGTAGTGATAGACAAAACATGAGCTGGACTTGTTTCATGCTCTTGAAGTCTAATGCTAAGATGGATCCAATCGTTAAATCCATCATTTGCTAATTGACCTTTTCTTTGCCCTTTTGCGAATAATTTGAAAGAGAAACAAAATGCTCTAGTAAGTTCTTTAGCATACACAAGCCACTCTCTATCACATTCTTCTTCATTTGGCATAATCTGAGTATAGTGTTTTGCAATAAACCTTCTCGAATATCTATCTTTATGACCTTTCTGAAAGGTTAAGTCTCTTGTAGGTCCCTTTTGTGCTAAAATGTCAACTTGAGCTGTGCTAAGAGAATTCCAATATTTTGGATCAAATATATCTGGTTGAATCGGAGGCTTCATTATCTTGATTATCAAACGAACTAGTCAAATTAGTATCAACATTAGTGATGTCCATATTATCATCAGTGGTCTAGTTAGCAACATTTGGGCTATCAATAAGATCTTACTAACCAATATTTTGTGCCTATGTCCAACCATCTTGGAGATCAATTGTTTGATTGTCGAATGGTCTTTGTGATTCTTTCAAAACAAATTTATCCATAGCACCTTTCTGAGATTGAAGTACATTATCTAACCTCTTTTTCTTCTTTCTCTTTTCACAACCAGAATCATATTTTCTTATCCGGTTTGAAGAATACATCCTAATCCTTAGGATAAATAATATAAATCAATCACTAATCAATTATGTACTCCACATAAAAATTCAATAGAAAGAACATAGAGGATGAGAGATTTAATTCATATGTACCTTCAGCATTATCGTGGCAACGTTCTTCAGTTCAAGGCAGCTTTGTTCAGCCATGCTAGGAGAGGAGGTAGGACACAATCGCTTGTTGTAGCAGGATGCAGACAACAAAAGGAGGGTGAGGTCCAGTTTCTCCGAGCCGAGGCAGCCGTAGCGGTGTCGCGCCTCGCGGCCGATGGCAAGACTGAAGAACAAAGTCCAACCATCAATCCAACTTTTCATTTCTAGCTGGGAACCATATACGTAGAGGAAAAAATGATTCAATTTGGGGCCCCAACATTTTTGGGGCCCAGATCCATCGCACCGGTCAAACATGCTCAGGGACAGCCCTAGCTGTTATGCGCTATGGGCTGTAAAAAAAGCTGTTGTGAGATATGAGCTGTGAAAAAGTTGAAAGTTGTTTGGTGAAAATGACTGAGAAAAAGTGACTATGAGCTGATAACTATAAAATAATGTGTTATTCATTCAAATTTATATATAATTTAAAAATCCAAACTTGTGAAAGCCAAAACACAAAAAAACACCTCTTTACCTGCTTTCAGAAATGAATTAGCCAAAAGCTATTTTTGGCTATGATTTTTTCAGAAAGCCAACCCCTTTGATTGGGCTGTTGGAAACGTGAAAACTTTCAATTACAACCATTGGATCATGCATCTACAAATGAGATTGTGCATCTTATAAGGGTATAAATCCAAGATTCTAAAAAAGTAAAGGGGACAGCTGCAAAATTGTCATGTGCATGTGCAACTTTCTCATCTGTAG
Source organism: Eleusine coracana subsp. coracana (assembly GCA_032690845.1). Lineage (NCBI taxonomy): Eukaryota > Viridiplantae > Streptophyta > Magnoliopsida > Poales > Poaceae > Eleusine > Eleusine coracana. The sequence continues at coordinate 48,943,613 of CM064420.1, forward strand.
ATGCACGATCCAATGGTTACAATTGAAAGTTTTCATGTTTTTAACTTTTGCATGATTTTCACCGGATATGCATCCTTTCTGAAAAGTCAAAGCCAGAAAAAGCTCAACCAAACACACCTTTAAACCTGGCTCAAAAGTATAAAGCATCAGTCCTTTTAACTAATCTCGTCAAAAAAAACCCAGTGCCAGGGCTCCCTAGTTTAAGAGTGGGACGTCCTATCCATAGAACTATCCATAAAACGTCCGAAGGGATTCTGCCCTTCTAGCCCATCAACATGCATCACCAAGACACACACTACACAGGGTTGTGTTTTTTTTTGTTTCCAAATTTTTAACCACGATGATTGTTGTATCAGTTCTTCGGTCAGATTTAATATTTTGAAATGAGAGTTTAAATATTTTTTCCAAATATATTTTAATATTTATGAAAAAAATAAATATATTCATATTGGATCTCATTTTGTAGAAGTAATTCTAAAACAACATGGTGGCTCAAAGGATTTACGGTTTAGAAGGAAAATATTTTTAAACTTTTGAATTTGTGTTCAGTTATCTTCCATCCATCCAACATCAGTTGAAAGGCGCCACATGTTGCTTGGCTATGCTTCGAGCTCCATTGGAGCGTGTTTACCACCATTTCATTCCTCCTTTGCATCAATTAAAAAACGTGCATTGAATAATTTGTAAAAATTAAATCAATAATTCAATTAAAATGTCCTTTTGAAACAATATTATCAAATAGTTTGGTTATTTATATTCATATTGTTTTGCATTAGGATGTCATTTTACACTCATGTAAAGTGTTTGAGAGGGCAAGACGTACCAATTTTGTACTGTGGAATTTCTAGTCCTATGTTTGCGAATGGTGTGTGTCAATGCCACGTGAGACAACATGTGTAACTGGTAGTGACAAATACAAGAGTGAAAATATTTTATGATGCCATGTGGAACATTATTTTTTTAAAAAAAAGTTCATGCGATTAAAGATGAAATGTGAGAAAGTGTCTTCCTTTAAAGTGTTTGATATGAAATTCTTCTTTAACATGGATCTTATTGGAAATCCTTACTTTTAAAAGTGTAATGGACTGAGCCACATTTTTTTTAAATAATATTATTTTAATTAAGAATTGCAATAGAGGGGTACAAATTTGTTGAAATGCAGAAATAGGGGGCAGTCGGGCATGTAGGAACCGACTAGAGGGCAAATCGGGTGCCCACCGACCGATAGCCAAATATCGGTTCGCCATCCACCGATAAGTGGCTCGGGTCGCGCCACGTCGGCTATCGGGGCGCGGTTTGGTACCGACAAGGCAAATGGTTCCTGGCTAGAAACCGACTAGTGTCCATTATATGCGACGGGACGCCTTCGTCTTGCTCTGTGCACCCAGAGAGAGAGAGAGAGAGAGGGAGAGAGAGAGAGAGAGAGATAGGGGCGAGCAGGCAGCGGCGTAGCGGAGCAGGCGGCAGCGCAGCAGAGGAGGAGGCGGCGCAAGGGGCGGAGGAGGCGGCGGCGGAGCACTCAGCCGCGCGCGCGAGCAGGCGCCACTGCGAAGCGCCGCCGCGGCTTGGCCCGGCCGAGCAGCCGGTGCCGCTGCTGGGCGCAGGCGCGCAGGCCCCGCCGGGGCTTGGGCTGGCGCCGCCGTTGCTGGCATTGGCCGAGGAGCCGGCGGACGAGCAGGTTTTTTTTCCTATTTATTTGAATTAATTTATTACGTATTATTTTGTAAATAGTGTAGGTTAATTATATATATGATATATATATGGGTTAATTAGGAATTTTGTGTATATATTATTTTGATTAATTACAAATATGGTATATATATATATATATTATTTAGTTTAATTAGGAATATGCAACAAATAGTTATAGTTTAGGTTAGGTAGTGTTACAAATAGTTTGTACATTTGTTTTTGCGAGGAAATATTTCGTGAATAGAGTAGAAACCTGTGATATGTTTATTGATTTTTTCGTAACTATGTAGTTATTAATTATTGGTCCTATATATAGTTAGGATGATTAGTTATAAATAATATTAATTGATTTAATGGTAGTTATATATAAGATAATATATGTATATATATATTATTTATATTAAGTTCCATACTCTTTCGTAATGAGGGATATCAGGTGCATTGAGCTTTCGAGTTTTTTATGGTGAAGGACATATAGAGTACTGTGATTACGGGGTAGATTGAGTAATTTTTAGTATGTAGATGATGCATTGATAGAGCCATTGGACATGTCACGTCGTGACGTGTATGGGTGGTTGCACCCTCTGTTACATGTGAATCCATCTAATTATCGATTTTTAGTGAAAATTTTGATTCCCAAAAAAATTGACGGATCATGGAAATGGGAACTTGTTGAGATAAGAAGCAGTAGACATTGAAAGCAATTTGTATCAATAGGGTTGCAACGACACTTTAGCCATATTTTACTTGTGCAATGGCAAAGTATTGGTGCGTCGTCGTCCAACCCCGAACAAAATGAAGTGGTTTATGAAAATGACATACCTATGACCCAAGACTTTGGTGATTTGCATGATCGTATGGATGTGGGGATAACTACTGCTCCACATCCCACTGTCGGTGAGGAAAGGATGGAAGAAACATATGACACAATGATAGCTGACTCGGGAGAGGACAATGAGGTAGTTGTAGATGAGATGGAACGGGATAACGAAGAGTTTCGTGCATTTGTTGATACAAATGTTGGCTGGGAAATGGGGTATGAAGAGCCTCGTGACTGGATTAGCATGGAGAACATGACAATCAATGATGGACACAATTCATTATGGGAGTATGATGCTATTGAAGTTCGTCAAGGACAGATGTTTTGTGATAAGAGGGATTTGCAGGTGGTCGTGATGTGATGGGCATTTTCAGAGAAAAAGGAGTTTAGAGTGATGGTTTCAAATCCCAGAACATATAACGTGAAGTGCACAGTTCAGGATTGTACACTATAAAAAGAACTAATAAGGAATCCAATGCTCACCCATCTCTCCTCTTTACACTATAAAAATACACACTACTCATGCTTTCGTCCTCAACAACCACTCTCTTTTCTACCGACCTCCACCCTTCTTTTACCAAGCCAACAACATCTATGGTGGGATCATCTAATGCTGGGTTTCCATGGACACCTACCTCCATCAAAGTAGCACTTGGCACTATCGACCGAGTTGTAGATAGACCCAGGGATCCATATCCCTTTAAGGAGGAGAACATCACGCAAGTGGTGTCCATGTTAAATGAAAGAATCCCCTAGTCTCCTGACACTGAAGCGTTGCGACATGTCACAAAAAATAACATTAGGGCCCTCTTGGAAGATCATCACAGAAAATACCTCAGGATTTACGAGCTGGCGAACCTACCATACTTAGGTTTCTCTAGTACGACAAATAAGATCATGATCTTATTTAACGATCGCTATCTCGTGCACATTCAGGTTCATTCTATTTTTCTACTATAATAGTACTCTACTCCAACGTATAATTTCATTTCCTCATCGAACTGCTCCTAATTTCTTAGGCTTTCCCGGCAGACGAGGAACTCATCAACAAACCTATCCCAAACTTCTTCTACATGTTCATGTTCTTTGGTGGGGGTGTCACGCCTGGGTCCCATAGAAGACGAATGGGTATGGGTCAATCCACGACAACAAGACCCCGTCCAAGCAACAGTGCAAGGCCATCAACCACCAATGATGATGACGACGATGATTTCATGCCCGAGGAACCCCCCATCGAGAGGGCTCCGACAGACCTAGAAGATGAGGCTATTTATCAAGAATTTATGCGCAAAATAAAGCCAAAAAAAACAAACACAAGAATGTTCCTTATTTCTTAGGCTTTCTGGTTTTTTTTTAAATAATAACTTAGCACTCGATGCAACTGGTTTTATAACTTAGTACAATATGTCACTATTTCGATAACTTAGAATGCCACTTTTATTTATACAATGTATCGACTACTACGAGTCATAATTATGATTTTTAACTGTCTAACACACGAATTCATCAAAGCTCATGACATGAAGTGACACATCACTGTAGGCATTGAGAAGACGTGCAAGGAATCTAATGCTGCACTTTAGGACATGAATAGACACATCACTGCAAGCATTGATTAGACGTGCATGGAATCTAGGGAAAGACTATGTATGAGTGCTGTGTAATGGATTAGACGTGCAGGGAATCAGGGAATCGTTCATGTATTAAGTATTTTGTTGTGTAATGGATCGATATTATCTAGGGAAAGACTATGTATGAATGCAAAGCATTTATGGATCCTTCACATGTTTCATATTACTACTGTTACTAGCAACAATTATTAAAAAAAACACAACAAGGAGGATACATTTCTTACAACAAAGAGGATACATTTTGATATTATTTCTATCATTTATGAATAAAATAATATTATTTAAAACAAAAGTTCTCAAGTTTTTCAAGAAAGGAGTAGTCGGTTGGTACGCGCCCGACTACCCTATTACACAAAATGCATGCCGAGACACTAATCGGGCACACAATGCCCGACAGGCCTGTCTGGCTCAACTGCATGCCGACAGGTATTATCGGGTACTGGATAATCGACAGGCCTGTACTAGTCGGGCATCCAGTGACCGATAGTCCTGTCTGGCCCCGACAGGGCCAGCTTGGCGGCCGTGTTCGTGCCACATCACCGCCACGATGGAAATCAGGCGCTGGATACCCGATTACTTGCCTATCGGTTGATCCATGACCGACAGGCCCCTAATTCTGCAATTTCTTCATTTCGTCCACCAGACCTGCAATTCTTAATTAAAATAATATTATTAAAAAAACCTGAGCCACTAGTGATAAAGGTAAATATATTACGCTAAGCACCTTGCAGAATTGGTTTTTTGTTTTTGTTGAGAACATACAATTCAGGTTGCAGACGCATCTTGGCTTTACTTGGCTTCGCTCAATTAACTCTTTAGAATAATAAGCTGGGTTCTGGGTAAGCTCAGCTTATTAAACAAATGAGGTAAATTGTAGATCAAATAAATCTCACTATGTTTTGTCTCTGCCAGAGATTGCCTATCAACAATTTCAGGAGTTGCAAAAATATTAGCAACGGTTGAGGATCAAAATGACCTTGATGTCGGTCTTACATTTAGGGTACTGCTTCTTTTAATTCTCGGAAAGCTTATAAACATCTGATTGGACATATACAACAGCACCCTGCTTTCTCTTGGCTATGGACATCCTTCTGTCAGTTGAACACAAAGTTTTTCTCTGGTTAGCTCTACAAGATAGAGTTAATATACGAGGATTATTAAGAAGGCGCAATATGGAGCTTGATTCTTATAATCGTAAATTTGTTGCAACGAGAGGAAACAATTCATCACCTATTCCTGAGATATGCTTTTGCAAGAAGGTGTTGGTCAACCAGATAACTGTACAACCAATGGCAGTATTCTCTTAGTTGCCCCGCCGGCTCAGCACTCCCTTGTGCTTTTTGCCACCAGGCCACTGGCCTGTCCGCTATGACAGCATTCTCTTTATTCAGGAAGAAGCTAAACATTAAATTTACTATGTAAATAACAATCCTTATGACATGGAGTATATGGATACGACTAGTTGTTTACAAATGAATACCCCACTATTGAGAAGTTCAAGGAAAAGTTTAGGGCGAAGAGTATATTTTTCCCATAATAAATTATAGAATGGCTAGCATCCATTATGTAACTTTGGTTCTCTTCTCTTTTTTCTGTGTTTCTTGTATTTGTACCAAACTCTTTTATTCTATCTTAATATATAATCTATAGGGCCTTGGCCCTCCAGTTTGAATAAATAAATAAATATATCACTATGTTCCATGAACTATTACTTCGCCAATAAATACTTATCATTTGGACTATATATCAAATTCATAAAAGATGCTATAAATTTTGATAAATTGTCTATCCAGATTTATAGCTTTTGTATAAACCTAGACACTATAAAGTCTTGAAAAATAGAGAGAGAATAATAAGTGAACTAGCAAGGCAGCACCTAAACGAGGATCCCCAAGCTGACCCCCAATGTGCACGACCAGAGAAACCAGCCAATGACGACCTTCGGGAATCAAAACCAAGACCTTGGGTGCTGTCCAAGAAAGTAAATATCTAAGTATCCATTATACGGTATATCACCAAAATCGTAAAATCGATCGGTTAACCGTAAAACCGGTCAGTTAACCTGTGTAACCGATCAACAATTATCAAATTTTGTCTGATTAACCAGCTGGTTTTACCGGCCGTTAACCCGTGAACCGGTCCCGGACAGTTTTACATGTCAGTTCGGTTATGTAAACCCTGAATCACATACCCATCCCTTACGCCTGTGGATGAAATTGTGTGTGGCCAACTTAAATGGGGTCCAGGGTGTTAGGGGGTTCTTTGATGGGAACCACCTCGAGCCCATCAGAATTGGACCTTGCCTAATAAAAGCGGCCCATACTATTTAGGCACTCTTGATTTCAGCTAAAGATTATAGATTGTGTATTATAAAAATCTGAGTTTGTTGTAAAAATATGAGGGGTGTTTGTTTCTCTGGATTCCACAATCTAGTTTTGAATCACTCATTACAATGAAGCATAGTGGCAAACTGGTAAATATATGTGACATATCTAGCACAAGCTAGTGTGGACTAGATTACTGGACTTCATAATCTGAGCTACTAGATTTTACAATCCGATTTCATAATATGTCTCTTTGTTTGAGATTATGGATTATACAAACCACAATCTCTAGCTGAAGCAAAGAGAGCATTACTCAGCTCAAATCATGATCCACGCTAACCTGCAGGATGGAAAGGAAGAACGCACATAGGAAGCAAAGGTGATCACGTATCGATCGAGAGCTTGTAAAGAACCTTTGAAGGAGGCCGTACTCAGGTTCTTCTCCGCCGTCAAGATTTGAGGTTTGCGACACAACCAACGCCAGGACCTTTGAAGGCTACATCGAGGACCCCAAGTCAAAGGATAGACACGTGTGGTTTTTTCTTTTCTATATTTAGAGTGGTATATAGGTGACTTCAGATAGATCGCTTTACGATTCGTGTAGCCCATGTGTGCTGCGGGCTGACAAGTAGAAAACAGTTGAGCAACACATGTCATGATTCTATTGGTGCGGGATGGGTGAGTGAGATTTAAATATGAATTCAAAACTTAAATTGTATTTTTCTCTCCAAATATAACGTATTTTTTGAATCCATTTGAATTATGGTATTGTTTAGAACTAACTCTACAAAATGAGATCGAATATGAATAATTTTTGAATTTCTTAAAAAAACAAACTTTTGTCAACATTTTGACCACTCTATCAACTTTTTGTTGTATTGTGTCAATATTTTACATATTATATATCAACATCTATGATAAAAATGTTGACATAGATTTGTAAAAATATTGATAAATATTAAAACACATTTTTTAAAATATTAAAACAGATATATCAAATTATTAAAGTTAATTCTATGATTTAAATTTCATAAAATAATTCAAAAAACACTAGTACAGTGATGGGTTGTAATGTAAGTGTTGATGGGCTACGTTATAGGTGATGCTGGGCCATGGTGGAGTAATGCTAATGGGCTATAGATTGACCTATCTGGTGTCTCTCAATCTACATATAGGAGGTGCCGATACATGTCGGTATCTTAGAACGTAGTCAAGTCTAGTGAGAAAAGGTAAAAGTAATATAAAATGTAAATATATCATCTGTGATTATTTTTTATGGTATATAAAATTTAGAAGTAGCAGGTAAATTAGAGACATATTGGTCCTCAGATAGCCAAAGGAAGGGTAGAGAAACAACCATGCACAAGCAATGCTCGCCCCCTATACCCAACCTGCAAAGGTGGAATCCACCCCTTGTGGGATGGATTAAGGTAAATGCTGTGCTTTTGATTATGCAACGAGATGAGCCGGCGTTGGAGCGGTTGCACGGGATGATAAGGGAAAGATGCACAGTAGCATCTTCGGTAAAGTGTCTGCACAGTAGAATCTCCGTAGCTAAGAGCTGCTTGCTTGCAGGGAGGGAGTTGCCTTAGCTACGGAGTGGCTCACAGCAAGGATAATCGTGGAAACGGATAGCTCGCAGGTGGCGAGTCTGTTGTGGCATCCTAGGAAAAAAACTTCGGTACAAGAAAAACATCGGGGATCACCAATAAATACGATATATCAAAAATATCGGTGATTTCGGTAAATAAAATTAATTATTTTTAAAATTTTTTATATCATTTAAGAAGAAATGAGGTTAAATCTATAAACTATCATAGTTATGAATATAATCAAAATAGTTTTCGTTTAATAAACATACTCAATGATAAAATTTCGACAATAAAAATTATATCGGACCTCACCGATAAATACGATATTTCGGATATATCGGTGAAATTTCGCCAATTTTTTTTTCCTAGGTGGCATCACAATTATGCTAGGTCGGGGTCTGCTTCTTATCTTATCTAATGAGATAGATAGCAAAGTTTGGGAATTGTCGGAACTGTGTTTCCAGGCTGTTAAGAGGATTGTAATCATGCTGCCATGAGCTGGCGCAATTGACGAAGCGAACAATCCAAGCAGAAACATGCGAAAGCAGATGTATTTTTTTATATACCCTCTGTAAATTCTCTTTTCCCCCTTTTCATCAGTTAGCGTCGTTGAAGCTTGTGCCTCGCGGTGCCATTAATAGGTCTGATAAGGGGTCGCGGCCCACGGGCCCTTTATAGACCCTAACCAGCCCTTAAGTATTTTCAGATTAAAAATGAATAAGGTATCGGCCTGACCCTTTTTAGCCCGGTCCTCAGAATATCTAGTTCAAAATGTTGGCCCTTTTATCAGGCCTAGGTGCCAACACAGGGCACGCGGCATCGACGGGCTGGGCCGATGAGGTACTCCCGAGACTATGTCGCTCTGGTGTAGACGTGGATTCAGTAAAGAATGTCTATGGTGGCAATGACATTTCATGATGCTGGGGGGGGGGGGGGGGGGGGGGGGGGGGGGTTGAGATTCAAGGCCGACGGTGAGCTCTGGAGGGTGACCGCTCAAGGTGCAGATGGGACGGGTTGTGGACAACCCACGAGCCACGAAGAAGCCAGCCGCGAAGCAACTACGCGGGCTCTATATTAGACTTCGTGTAATCATCAATCATCATGCAAGGGGGGAATCAAAGCGGACTTCTTGCTCTCATCCTCTCAGCCACTAGACACTTGAGGGTAACATGGATAGTTTGTGAAAGCGAGATATGCGAGGCAAAACTCACGATATATTCATCGGTGCCAAAACCGGCACATAAGTACACGTACATGCGTGGTCAGCAAGGAAAGAAAACAAAGTACAATCCGTGTTTATCTCTAACTAACACGGAAAAGATCCTAGCTAACAAGCCTTCGTACGTGATGTTGCCTCCTGTAGATATGCACGTACTGCAGGAACATGTGGACAGTCCGGCAATATATTGATCGCTAACACGCCCCCGCAGTTTGAGTGACAGTAGAACGAACGTTTAAACTGGACCGAAACTCAATGAACACAGATGACGGCAGTCCCTTTGTAAAAATATCAGCATACTGAGAGGATGTGGGCACATGAAGAACACGGATAGCACCTGCAGCGACTTTGTCTAGGACAAAATGCAAGTCGATCTCAATATGCTTGGTACGCTGATGCTGTACAGGATTAGTGGAGAGGTAGACGGCACTGATGTTATCACAATAGACAAGAGTAGCACGCTGCAATGGCTGGTGAAGTTCTTGCAAGAGCTGGGATAACCAAGAGGTCTCTGCAACGGCATTCGCAACGGCATGGTACTCGGTCTCGGCACTGGAGCGAGACACGGTGTTTTGCCGTTTCGAGGACCATGAGATGAGGTTGTCACCGAGAAACACACCATAATCGGAAGTAGAGCACCGAGTATCCGGACAACCAGCCCAATCGACATCAGAGTATGCTACCAAATCCTTAGTGGAAGAGCGGTGTAACTGAAAACCATAAGTTAGGGTGCCTTTGATGTAACGAAGAATACGCTTAAGCAAATTCAGATGAGGCTCCCTGGGATCATGCATAAAGAGATAGACTTGTTGAATGGCATAAGCAATGTCCGGGCGAGTGAAGGTAAGGTATTGGAGCGCACCCGCAAGACCGCGATAATGTGTAGCATCAGCAACAGGAACACCATCTGAAGATAGCTTGGCACTAGTGTTGACCGGTGTAGAACACGGCTTACAGTCAGACATACCCGCTCGCTCAAGAATATCCAACATATACTGATGTTGAGATAGAAACAAACCATCATCGCGTCGAGAGACGGACACCCCAAGAAAATGATGTAATGAACCAAGGTCCTTCATAGCAAACTCATGATGTAGTGCGTCTATCACACGATGAAGTAACACGACAGAGGAGGCAGTGAGCACAATATCATCAACATATAACAATAAATAAACAGTATCGGCACCATGGCAGTAAACAAATAAGGAAGTATCGGACCGTGCACCAACAAATCCAAGTGAAGTAATGAATGAGGCAAAATGACTGTACCAAGCACGTGGAGCCTGCTTCAGATCATATAATGATTTGTTGAGACGTCACACATGATGAGATCGAGAAGAGGCCACAAAACCAGAGGGCTGCTCACAATAAACTGTCTCGGAGAGAGTACCATGAAGAAAAGCATTCTTAACATCAAGCTGGTGAATAGGCCAATCATGGGATAAAGCAACAGATAAGACCGTCCGAATAGTAACAGGCTTCACAACTGGACTGAATGTCTCATCATAATCAATACCAGGGCGTTGTGTAAATCCACGAAGAACCCAACAAGCCTTGTAGTGATCAAGAGCACCAGCAGGAAGATACTTGTGACAATAAACCCATTTGCCTGTAACCACATTGGCGCCAGATGGTCATGGCACGAGATCCTAAGTATTGTTGGATTGGAGAGCAGAAAATTCTTCAATCATAACATCACGCCAATTAGGATCAGCAAGAGCATCACGGTACGTTTTCGGCAGGGTCGAAACTGTGGTGACATGAAGATCAAACGGCTCCTTAGGCTGTCAGTAGCCATGCTTCCCTCGCGTGGCCATAGTATGATCATTAGTCACCGGGGTAATGGGAACCACTGTAGGCACACGGGTCGAAGAGGACGGGGCCGTAGGACCAGCACCGGGTGTCATGGTCGAAGAGGATGTAGCAGGCGCATTTGCTGCCACTGCAACGGGCTGAATACTCGATGGCCTGGTAACACATGCGCCCTGGGCCGAGGTGAGCAGGGGCCCAGCAGACGCTGTGGGCACACATGCACCTGATGGTTGGGCCGCTTCTCTTGTGTGTGCAGGCCTAGGAGCACATGGTGCGTGGGTTACAGCTTGCGCTGGCCCAGCCAGGGGCACAGTAGCTAGGCCAGGCGGAGAGGCCGCCTTGGGCCCAACGGGTGGCATGGAAGGCAGGCCCCTGCTGGCAACGGCCTGAGCCGCAGGGGCGTCAGGGGCAGCAGGGTCATCCGAGGAAGCGAGACGCTCCGCGCAAGCAGTAGCCTGTGACGAAAAATCAGCAGGGGCAGCGCGAGCACCTCGAGTTGAGTCAGCAATGGTTGTACCTGCACCAACATGGCCAAAAGTACACAAACCAATAGGGGCAATAACATCATCAAACTCCGAAAGAAAATCAAAGTTGGATAAAGGAGGGGGATGAGACGTGTTGGTAAAAGGAAATGAAGACTCATCAAATATGACATGACGCGAGATAATGATGTGATTTGTGGCTAAGTCAAGACAATGATACCCTTTATGATGATCGAAATAACCGAGAAAAAACATAAAGGGTAGAACAAGGTGAAAACTTGTGAGGAGCTATAGCCAAGAGATTAGGGTAGCATTTGCACCCAAAAACTCGAAGATGGCTATATGAGGGGACATCACCATGGAGAGCCTCATAAGGTGTGGAAAAATTAAGGGTTTTGGTGGGATGACGGTTGAGGAGATGAGTGGCGTTGTGTAAAGCTTCTACCCAATAGAAGGGGGGGGGGACTCGCCTGGAAAAGAAGAGAGCGTATGGAATTATTGATGGTCCTACGAGTGCGTTCGGCTTTACCATTTTGCTGAGAGGTATGAGGACATGACATATGTAAGGTGACACCATGAGTGAGAAAGAAAGTGCAAGAGATAGAGTTATTAAACTCATGACCATTATCGCACTGAACACTTTTGATGGTGCAACCGAACTATGTGGAGACGAAAAAGAAAAAATTAGAGAGGGTGGAAAACGTGTCCGACTTAAGCTTAAGAGAAAACGTCCATACAAAATATGAGCAATCATCTAGAACAACGAGATAATATTTGTAACCAGAGACACTAAGAACAGGAGATGTCCATAAATCACAATGTATTAAATCAAAATTCTGTGAGGCTCGAGAACTAGAAGATGAAAAAGGCAAACGAATATGACGACCTAACTGACAAGCATGGCATAAAGATTCATGCTCAGTTTTATTACACGAGATGACATAACTAGCAACTAACTTATTCAAAGCCTCATGATCAAGATGACCAAGACGACAATGCCAAGTGGTAGAGGATTGTGTGTCAGCAAGGAGCGCATGCGGTGGAGAGGCGACTGATGTCGGACAAAAAGGATAGAGCTGTCCGGAGTTATCGCACCTGATGATCACGTTCTTGGTTTGGAGGTCCTTCATAGAAAGTCCATAAGGGTCAAACTCAATAGAACAAGAGTTGTCAGTGGTAAAGCGACGAACAGAAATAAGATTTTTAATAATGTGTGATGAAACTAAGACATCATAAAGGTGAGAAGAACCTCGACTAGTGGGTAAATGCGAATGACCAGTAAATGTGATAGGTAAAAGGGACCCGTCACCAACGATAATGTTGGATGGAGTACTAAAAGAAGGTGGGATGAGGTAGGAAAGAGTACAGTTTGATGTCATATGTGAGGAGGCCCCAGAGTCGAAGTACCAGTCCTTAGTCGGTGGAGGTTGTAGCGTCATCATGCTGTAGTTGTTGGCCAAAGTGTTCTGGTCCCATGTGGCAGGAGGTGGCGGCAGCATCTGGTGTTGAGGGTGAAACATAGGAGGCGCAGCTTGGGCCTGAAGTGGCAGAGGAGCCCACAATGGCGGAGGCGGCAGGACTGGTATGAAGGGTGCTGGAGGCCAACCAAACCCACCAAAGTGTCCACCGTGTCTAGCCAGGAAGGCCTGCTATTGGGCTTGTGCATGCGGATGCATGGTTGGCCCACCACGAGGCTGGAATAGGCCGTTGGCCCGTGGACCAGGGGCAGAGGACCTGGGCCACATGTGGATGGTCCCAGTCCATGGGTCATACATAGAGTGCCAGGCTAGGCCATTGCCACGGCCTTTTTTCTTATGTTTCTTGGGCCCGTTGGAAGGATATCCTATGGAGGAGCCAGCCCCAGCGCTTGGAGCTCCTGGCGTGCTGTGATCGCCGCCACTGCCTGAGGCAACAGCAGTAGAGGAGCCAGCGCTAGGAGCAGGGGCGCGCGGCATGGTGACGATGAGTGTTGTCCGAGTCGAGCCGGGTCTGGTCGCCATTTTTGTTTCTTTGACGCACAAGTCGTTGCGCACGTCCTCATAGGACAGGAAGGGCTTCTGTCGAGTAAGAATCGGAGCCGTGTAGTTGAAGCGCTCGTTGAGGCCATGAAGGACAGACAGGACAAGGGTACGGTCGAGGACCGGCTCCCCCAAAGCAGCGAGGCCGTCTGCCATGGCCTTGAGCTTGCCACAGTATTCGTAGATCGAGAGGTCGCCTTGAAAAAATTTTCTGAACTCGGCATCGAGGATGAGAGCACACATCTCTTTATTGCCAATGAACTGGTCCTCGAGGGCGAGCCAGATGTGATGAGCGGAGGCAACATTGATCATTATCAAGACTTAATCTCGGCAATAGACATAGGGTAGTTCATCTATGTGGATTTATAGTTAGGACAGGGGTATGCGCAAGATTAAGAGACGATGGTAACACAAGACGCCGATTTATACAGGTTCGGGCCTCCTGGAGGATAATAACCCTACGTCTATGTTCTATGATATTTGTATTCATATGTCTAGATCTAAAGATCTAGACGAGGAGAGTATACCTAGACGATGATGTCTAGTTGTGTCTAATTTATGTCCCGTGCGGGATCTCTAGTTGAGCTTGTCTATTGCTTGTCCAATGCTATGGCCCCTTGAAGAGGACCCCTGCCCCTCCTTATATATCTTGGGGGATAGGGTTACATGGCGGAGTCCTAGTCGGTCTACTATACATATCCAAGTAGGAGTCTACTTTGCTTTCCTTCTTTGTGAGGTACCCCTATGGTATGTATCATCGATAAGCCCCCGAGAGTCTTACAAGCTGGGTGATAATCTTCAGTAGCTTCCCGACTGGTTCGTGCCATATATAATGCTTCAGCTTTATATCAGTGAGCTTATAAGAATCTTAAAGATCTAAAAATATCCTCAAGAAATCAACTGGTGCACCGAGTAGGTGCACCTAATTAGGTGTAGCCCCCGACTCTTGTATCATTTGGAAACTATAAATAATGCAAGAGTCCAAAACAAGAATAGTCGTGTTGGCTCTCTTTAAGGAGAAATCACTCAAATCATCAAATCTGAGTGATAAATAACTCAGTAGAATGACATCAATCATTACCGAGTGATAAATGACTTAGTCGAGTGACTTCAATCACCACTGAGTGGTAAATGACTCAAACTAATGACTTCAATCATTGTCGAGTGCTATAAGATATATTCGAGCAACATCAATCACATCCGAGTGACCGTAGGCTTATGACATCAATCAGAGCCAAATGACATAGTCTTTGGCCGAGTGGCCTATGAGTGATTTATGAATGAAACGGGTGACTTCAATCACAACCAAATGATTATGTTCTAAACGGGTGACTTCAATCACAACCGAATGAACGAGGCTTTATGACATTAATCGTAGCCAAGTACTAAGTCACCATGACTTTAATCATGATTAAGTAACCTTTCCTAAAGAATTGTAATCACTCATATCTTTTAGCTTTATTTTCACTATTATAGACTGACTTCAATGAGCGAGTGATGCTCGTTATTTTGCGTATATGACCATCAAGTCATAGCGACATGATCATCAAATCATGCTTTGAATGATTATGGCATCAACCATTTTTGATAATGCAATTCTCATCAAAGAAGCACATTTGATAGAGTGACCATCAAGCCACTGTCATAAGATCATCAAACCATATATTTATATATTATGGCATCAACCATAAATTTAATATAAAGTGCTTCTTCTCAAAGAAGCCTCCGAGACAATCGTCATTTTGAGTGTCGGTCGCGCTCAACTCAGAATATGTTTGAGTGGCAGCGGTACTTAACTCATGACGATAAGGTCGAGTGAAGAAGACAGTCAAGGTTGTTGTAGCTGCCGACCGCTGATGAAGTAGGAATCACTCGAAGTCGCGATGACCGAGTGAAGCCGACAGTCTGACATGTGGTCGACTGATGGTGGTGGTCAGATATGATGTGGTAGACCGATGGCGGCAGTCGGAGCTGGTGTAGCCGGCCGATGAAAGTGGTCAGAGCTGTAAACCGATCGATGAAGGCGATCGGAGCTGGCGTGGCCAACCGATAAGAGCGGTCGGAGTTGTAAGTCGACCGTTGAAGGCAGTCGGAACTGTCGTGGCCGACCGATGAGAGCGGTCGGAGTTGTAGGATGATCGATGGAGGCAGTCAGAACTAGCACGGTCGACCGACGAAGGTGGTCGGAGCTATAAGTCAACCGATGAAGGCGAGGAAATCACTCTCTGCCGAGTGGTGTATCCGCCTATCCATCAAAATGTTCCTGACAATAAAGAAAATTAGGATAATTAGTTATAATTAACATTGTTTGCTTGAAAACTTATTTTTATAAGCCAAACAAATCAGTCAACTGAAAAGTCAAGTGTGTATCCATTTTTCTCCTCTAGGTAGACCGACTTGCGCATAGCAGTGTATTCACGTGTTATCAACCGGATCGATCTACCGTAGGATACTTAGGATAAATATAAAAAGCTCGGAGCTCGGTCTGCCGCTATAATATCAGTCATAATTTACTCTTGCGTAGCAATCAGAACCAATCGACACAAGACCTCTCGCAACTTTGGCTCTGGGTTTAGTGTAGTGGCAGTCTGTCGCGTAGCAAAGAAGTTTTATGCCTTAGTTGCTTATCGGCGTATGACCAAAAAATAAGACCAAATCACGAATAAAATGCAATATATCGGTCAAGGCAGAAGCCAAAGAAGAGGTGAAACTAAAATGGACGACATGGGTCATATGGTATCAGGGTTGAAGCATTACTGAAAGGTCACCGACCGACATGGGTCATATGGTGTCAGGGTCAAGGCACTACTGAAAGGTCACCGACTGACATGTGTACTGCTAGATTCACAAAAAAGTGGGAGAACACGTGTATAGATACACAAATAGCCCCCTGGCTCGATTGTTTAATGTGAAGAATTAAAGAACCGAGGCAATATAAAGATGAATAAAGCCATAAAAAAGAGCACTCATTAAAAGCCCAACTTTACTCATAAAAAATCTATGACCTTCTGCTTAGAAAACAGAGATAAACAATCGTAGAGAAAAAGAATGAAGGGCATGAGCCTAAAATCTTGAAAAATAAATCGAGAAAGCTTTAAGATACTTAGCTTTGCTATTCAGCGAGTTGAAGATGAGCCTCCGAGCGTGCTGATGTTGTCGGCGAGTGGTCGAATGTCGAAGTCGAGCTATCATGTCACCGGAATATCAAAGTTTGGAGTGGTTGACCGAGACACCAAATCATCGAAGGTGTGGCCAAGTGGTTGAGTGGGTGAAAACCCAATGCGCCATGTCATCGCAGGCGTTGTTGAGTAGCCGAGTGGATGAAAACCCAAAGCGTCAAGTAATTAGCAGCGTTGCTGAGTAGCTGAGTAGCCGTCGAGTCGTAATGTTGCAGCGATGTTGCCGAGTGATCGAGTCGAGGCGATGTCGCCGAGTGACCGAGTCGAGGCGATGTCGCCGAGTGACCGAGTCGAGGCGATGTCGCCGAGTGACCGAGTCGAGGCGATGTCGCCGAGTGACGGAGTCGAGGTGATTGCCGATGCGCTGAGTCATCGAAGACGTCTTCGAACGGCCGAGCAGCCGAGTGGCTAGGTGAAGGTAGAGTAGCCCCTGGCCATGTACATGTGGCCATGAGCGGTCGAACCGTTGAGTCGCGGCGATGTCGCCAAGTCGTCAGAATCCATCGAAGTATCGAGTTGTCAGAAGCATCATCGTAATGGACAATATCGCCGAGTAGCGGTCGTCCTCGTTGAAGGTGTCATTGTCAGTTTGTTGGACGCCGTCTTGATGAAGACGTGATGATTTGTGCGATGACATGATGCCTCAAAATCGATCTGCTCACAATTAGATCTTGAAGAAGAAATCTTTCGAAAACGCGGCGACTCGCGCGCTTCAATGCCGGTCTGCTTGCGATAAAATCTTGAAGTAGTAGATTGAAACCACCGATCTCGACGAGCCGACCGTCGCGCTTCCCTAACTGGCACGCCAACTGTCGAGACTTAATCTCGGCAATAGACATAGGGTAGTTCATCTATGTGGATTTATAGGTAGGACAGAGGTATGCGCAAGATCGAGAGACGATGGTAACACAAGACGTCGATTTATATAGGTTCGGACCTCCCAGAGGATAATAACCCTATGTCATATGTTCTGTGGTATTTGTATTCATATATCTAGATCTAAAGATCTAGACGAGGAGGATAGATCTAGATGATGATGTCTAGTTGTGTCTAATCTATGTCCCGTGCGGGATCTCTAGTTGAGCTTGTCTATTGCTTGTCCAATGTTATGGCCCCTTGAAGAGGACCCCTATCCCTCCTTATATATCCGGGGGGACAGGGTTACATGGCGGAGTTCTAGTCGATCTACTATATATATCCAAGTAGGAGTCTAATTTGCTTTCCTTCTATGTGAGATACCCCGATGGTATGTATCATCGACAATCATGATGTCATCGAGCAACTCAGGGCTGACGGTGGCGTACATCCACGAACGGACAGTGCACTCCATGGCCGTCCAATCAGTGGTGTTGGGAGGAGGCGCGTCGGAGTTGACGTGGTCGGTGAGGGCATATTTGCCCAGCGTGTTGAGGAAGAGCCCTCGCCACTTGTTGTACTGCGTCGAGTGCCGGTCCTAGACGATGGGCACAAGAGAGCGGAAGTTTTGGACGGCGACAGCCTGGGCGTGCAAAGCAGAGGTGAGGGCCTGCTCGTTGGCGATGGCAAGCGCAAGCTCCTCCTGGCATGCGCGTTCTGCCTCGGTGGCGGCGGCCTCCTTCTCCTTTTTCTCCCGGGCGAGACGTTGTTCTTCTGTTTCAGCCATGGCGAGGGGAAGTGGGTTGGCGTCTGGCGGCGGAGTTACCAACCGGGCGATGCTAGCAGCTGCAAGAGGCGGCGGCTAGGCTGTAGTGCGGAAGCTTGACGGTCACAGGAGCGACGGCATCTGATACCATGAAAGCAAGATATGTGAGGCAAAACTCAGGATATATTCATCGGTGCCAAAACCGGCACATAAGTACACGTACATGCGTGGTCAGTAAGGAAAGAAAACAAAGTACAATCCGTGTTTATCTCTAACTAACACGGAAAAGATCATAGCTAACCAAGCCTTCGTACGTGATGTTGCCTCCTGTAGATATGCACGTACTGCAGGAACATGTGGACAGTCCGGCAATATGTAGATCGCTAACAGTTTGATCGCATATAAAACAAGTTGCAAGGAGAAATGAAAGGTTCTATGAGTTGGTTGATACTATTACTAGAAACTACATACACGTTGATTTTTACTATTTGTTTAGGCCTCTCCGCTCAGAGGCTCATTGGCGAAAGACCCATAAACATAGCATCTCCATTCATGCAAGCTCTTGGAGCCACAACGTACGGTGGACATGCGGGTTTAATACTCCTTGTTTGTCCTGTCCCACATGTATGCGCCCACCTACGTGACAAATCGAGAGAGAGATGATAGAAGTTGAGCGTGTGAATGAGGAACGCTACAACTACGAAAGAGGATAACAGTGTACTATGTTACAACTCCGGTGTACTTGTCTCTACTTCTATAAAAGATTTGGTTGGTATTGATGGTGTGCCTGCCAACTTACGATTTTAGCTGTTAGATTTCCATCCGACGTCAATCAATTTGTGCCGACAGTTAGGGTCCGCAGTCACCTGAGCGCCGCCCCCACCCAAAGACCGCATCGAATCAAAAAATCTATGCTTCTATAAAAGATTCGGTTGGTGTTGATGGTATGCTACCAACTTACGATTTTAGCCGTTAGATTTCCATCACAGTTTGTGCTGACAGTTAGGGTCCGCAGTCACCTGAGCACGCCCCCACCCAAAGACCGCATCGAATCAAAAAACGAGGAAAAAAACAGGAAAACGCAGCAGCCGCTCGCCTCGGCTCCATCCGCCACCACCGTCCCCTGCGGCCCTGCCCCTCCGACTGCATCGCCGCCGTCTACGCTCCCAGGTATGCTCCACCGTGTCTTGGCCAAATAGTGCTTTAGGCGATAGGGGTTCTCATTCGTTGACCTCATTGGATGGGACGGGTGCCTGGATCAAGAGATTCAAGATTGGCAGCTCTGCCCCCAAGGAGTCGTGAGGGTTTAGTTTATTAATGGACCAACTTGTCAAGCCTCATTTGAAGGGTCTGTATAAATAGAGGCGAGGTAAGGGGTACGCGAACCTACCGATCCATAACCCTAGCCGCCGCGCTCCTCTCTCTAGCCCATAGAACTCTAACCATGTTGTTGGTGCTAGCACGCCGCACACGATGCTCCAACCCCGTACGTGTGGATACCATGAGGAGACGCTGCTGTTACTACGGTGCTGGATGGCTGGACTAGGAGGAGACGATTGACGTGACCGACTACTTGCTCTACACCGACGCGTGACAAAGTTGGACGAGGGCTCCAACATTCGCTTCCACTTCGTCTACGTGTCTAGTGGTAACGATCCATAATCTCCCTCTTGCAAGGTTTCCTGGTTGGATGGTAGAAATTATTGTATGCTATCGTAGCCTACCCGTTCTCTAACAGTGGTATCAGAGCCGACCTTATGTAGTTTGTGATCTGGATCTCGTACATATAGTTGATATGCTAATGTATTAGATGAGATCTATTACATGTTTTGTGTACGAGTTGATTAGATCAATGGTGATAGGGAGGTTCACAAGGTAATGGGCAGATAGCGATACATGCATCATTGATTTATTTGTGTTCCTTCTCCGTACGCGTGTGACTTGTCCCTACAGGTTGGAATCACCATCGGGACTAACTGCATGCACTAGTAGAGGAGCCAATAGTATCATGATCATGTATCACAATCTACTCATGAAAACCTAATGGAAAATTGGGGCATTGTGAATGACTCAAAATTGGGCAAATATGATTTTCCTGATAGGATTTCCATTGCGATTTCATATATACGATATGTGAAATCCTGTGAGGTTTTGTCCACACATTAGCATTCGCTTCTCGCCTAACTTGTTTTGCATAGAATGTTGTGAATGGTATGGCCCAAAAGATGCATGTGATGTATGTATGTGATTTGCATGGCCTGCGCGCCATGATTAATTACAGCTGGATTGAGGCTGTCATATTATTGTATAACGGCGTACATGTCGATCTGTGATGCTTGATATTCTCATGTAATTTATTACTAGCTATTAGTTGTAGTAGCTAAGTGTTAGTTCATGGAGGCCTCAAGCATGATGGTTGAAGGGACGAGACACATGGCGATGCAATAGAGATGGAGATCAGCAATTGAAAGGGGCCATACTATTTCACAGTTAATATGATTGTCTATGATGATGTTTCTGTCATCCTATTCTTTCACGTGTTATTTATATTGGATATGATTAACATGCTAGAATAGGTTCCCTCAAGAAAAATTAAACTATATGCCCTTCCAATAGCTGCACCTATTAAAATTATGATCGTTGTATGGTAGGTCTACCAAAGTAGAGTACCTCAACTATCTTAATTATTAGGGTAAATATCGGACATTTACATGCATAGTATTGGTTTAATTAACAAAGCTATCAAAACGGTTTTGGGATTTGGGGCATGGTGTTGGCGCCGGGGCATGTGATGCCACCCAACAAACAAGATGTGATTAGCAAAGTGTTGCTCACTAGATTTCTAGCGATGATGCCAAAGCTCACTATGTTCTAAGTTGAATATGAATTTTGAACCACTATATGTCGTTTTGAGGGAAAATGGTTCTAAGCATATAGTAGAATAATGAACTTTTATTAAATTATTTAATAAGAGTTTTACATTTACATAGTGCTTATATTTGCATACTTTCTATTGTAGATCAGGGCACCAACCGCTAGTAACACTTTTAATTTGCGCTCGATTCTTGAAAAAGAAAAGCTTAGTGGAACAAACTTTATTGATTGGTATCGCAACTTGAGAATTATTCTCAAGCAACAGAAAAAAAAATATGTTCTAGAGCTTCCCTATCCTAATGATCTGCCAGAAAATGCTACTGCCGCTTAGAAAAGGGAGTATGAGAAGCATACCAATGATACAATTGATGTTAGCTGTCTCATGCTTGCCACTATGTCCTCTGAGTTTCATAAGCAATATGAGAACGTGGATTCCCACAATATGATTGAGGGACTCTGTGGCATGTTTGAGAACCATTCAAGGTCTGGGAGGTACAACATCTCAAAGTCTTTATTTGCGTGTAGGCTAGCTAAAAGCGGTTCTGTCAGTCCTCATATGATCAAGATGATTGGTTACATTGAGAATCTGAAGAAACTTGGTGCTGCTCTACACACTGATTTGGCCACAAATGTGATCCTCCAGACGCTTTCCGTGAGCTATGAGCCTTTTATTTGATACTTTCAAATGAATAGCATGGAAAAGACATTGGCTGAGTTGCATGAGATGCTTAAGACAGCTGAGGCAAGCATAAAAAAATCTGGTCCAAGTCAAGTTAACTTGGTTCAAAAGGATAGCAAGAAGCGAAAGCGCAAGGCTAAGGCTAAGGCTACAGATGAGATCTCTAGCACTAAGCCTAAGCCTGCAGCAGCTCCTAAGGCTAAACCGGCTGTTGGTGATCCTTGTTTTCACTGCAAAAAACCCGGTCATTGGAAGAGGAATTGCAAGCTTTATCTGGAA
Source organism: Eleusine coracana subsp. coracana (assembly GCA_032690845.1). Classification (NCBI taxonomy): domain Eukaryota; kingdom Viridiplantae; phylum Streptophyta; class Magnoliopsida; order Poales; family Poaceae; genus Eleusine; species Eleusine coracana. The sequence continues at coordinate 48,965,835 of CM064420.1, forward strand.
GAGCTGAAGAAGAAGGGTGGAGACACTTCAAATTCAGGTATCAATGTTATTGAAATTAATAATGTTGCTGCACGTCCTTATGATTCATGGGTATTTGATACCGGATCGATGAGTCATACTTGCAAATCATTGCAGGGGCTTAAAGAAGCAAGGAAATGTGCAAAGGGCGAGGTGGATGCTTGCATCGACAATGGTGCAAAGGTTGCTACGTTGGCTGTCGGAACTTATCCACTTTCATTACCATCAGGATTAGTTTTGGAGTTAAATAATTATTATTACATTCCCGTCTTAGGCAAAAACATTATTTCTTCAAAGTGTTTAGAGAAAGATGATGGTTATGAGGTCATAATAAGGAACAAGTGTTGTTCCATTTATTTGAATGATATTCTCTATGGTAATTGCCCATTGGTGAATGGATTATATTACTTAGATCTTGAGAATAAGCCTATTTATAACATTGATGCGAGAAGGCTCAAGCCTAATGATTTGAATCCCACATATACTTGGCATTGTCGTTTAGGTCATATAAATGAGAAGCGCATAAAGAAGCTCCATACAGATGGTCTTCTAAGTTCTTTTGATTTTGAATCAATTGATACATGTGAGTCTTGTTTACTTGGCAAAATGACTAAGTCGCCTTTCACAGGAAATAGTGAGAGGGCAAGTGAACTATTGGGACTTGTACATACGGATATATGTGGACCAATGAGTTGCACGGCCAGAGGTGGTTTTCAGTACTTCATAACTTTTACCGACGACTTTAGTAGATATGGTTACATCTACTTAATGAGGCATAAGTCTGAATCCTTTGAAAAGTTTAAAGAATTTAAAAATGAAGTACAAAATCAATTGGGCAAGACTATTAAACTTCTATGATCTGATCGTGGTGGTGAATATTTGAGCCATGAATTCGGTGAACATCTAAAGCAATGTGGAATTGTTCCACAATGGACTCCGTCAGGAACGCCCCAATGGAATGGAGTATCCGAACGGAGGAACCAAACCTTATTAGACATGGTTAGGTCTATGATGAGCCAAAGTGATCTTCCATTGTCCTTCTGGGGATACGCTCTAGAAACTATCGCTTTCACACTTAATAGGGTTCTATCTAAATCCGTGGAAAGGACACCATATGAGATATGGACTGAGAAGCGTCTCGGGTTGTCTTTTCTTAAGATTTAGGGATGTGAGGCTTATGTAAAACGTATGACGTCTGATAAGCTTCCTTCCAAGTCTGATAAATGTTTCTTTGTAGGATACCCTAGGGAAACCAAAGGTTATTATTTCTACAACCGGGAAGAGGGCAAAGTGTTTGTCGCTCGTAATGGTGTTTTTCTAGAGAAAAAGTTTCTCTCCAAAAGGGTAAGTGGGAGAACGGTGCAACTTGAAGAAGTTCAAGAAGCTCTAGAAAATGTTTTTTTCTTCCGCTATACCACAATTAGATGAACAAATTGTTGTTGAACCAACTGTTGAAACACCAGCCCCGCGTAGATCAGAAAGGGCACGTCACGCTCCTATAAAGTTCACGCTCCTAACCACAGGGCAGCATGACATATTATTGTTAGACAATGATGAGCCTAAGACTTATAGTGAAGCAATGATGGGACCGGACTCTGAGAAATGGCTTGGAGCCATGAGATCCGAATTAGAATCCATGAGAGAAAATCAAGTTTGGAACTTCATAGATCCGCCTGATGGTGTAAAAACCATTGAGTGTAAATGAGTTTTTAAGAAAAAGATAGACATAGATGGAAATGTTCACATCTATAAGGCATGATTGGTGCCAAAAGGTTTTAAGCAAATTCAAGGGGTTGATTATGATCAGATCTTCTCACCCGTCGCTATGCTAAAGCCTATACGGATCCTTCTAGCAATTGTCGTATTTTATGATTATGAGATATGGTAAATGGATGTCAAAACAACTTTCCTTAATGGAAACCTAAGTGAGAATGTGTATATGACACATGCTGAAGGTTTTGTCGATCCACAAAATGCTAGGAAGATATGCAAGCTTCAAAAGTCCATTTATGGACTAAAGCAAGCATCTCGGAGTTAGAATCTTCGCTTTGATGAGGTAGTCAAAGGGTTTGGCTTCATTAAAAATGAAGAAGAGCCTTGTGTTTACAAAAAGGCTAGTGGGAGCGCGCTTGTCTTTCTGATCCTTTTTGTGGATGATATATTGCTGATCGATAATGATATTCCAATGCTTGAAGTTGTTAAGACTTCTTTGAGAAAGAGTTTCTCTATGAAGGACTTAGGAGAGGCAGCTTACATTTTGGGCATTAAGATCTATAGAGATAGATCAAAGAGGCTAATTGGATTAAGCCAGGACACGTACATTGACAAGGTATTGAAACGGTTCAATATGCAGGATTTCAAGAAAGGTTTCTTGCCCATGTCACATGGGGTTTCTCTTAGCAAGAATCAGTGTCCCTCGACACCAGATGAGCAAGAGAAAATAAGAGCGATTCCATATGCTTCGGCTGTTGGGTCCATCATGTACGCCATGATAAGTACTCGCCCAGATGTAGCCTACGCTCTTAGTGTTGTGAGCAGATACCAGTCAAATCCAGGAGAAGCTTATTGGGGAGCTAATAAGAATATCCTAAAGTACTTAAAAAGGACTATGGGTATGTTCCTAGTCTATGGAGGTGAGGACGCTAGCTTCCAAACCGACAAAGACGATTCGAGATCGTAATCTGGATATGTGTTTTGCTTCAATGGAGGCGCGGTGAGCTGGAAGAGTTCCAACCAAGAAATGGTTGCTGATTCAACGACAGAGGCCGAGTACTTGCAGTTTACGAAGCTGCAAAAGAAGTTGTTTGGATCAGAAAATTTGTTTCTAAATTGGGTGTGGTTCCTAGTGCATCCAGTCCAATGGACCTCTATTGTGACAATAGTGGTGCCATTGCGCAAGCCAAGGAGCCTAGAGCGCACCAAAAGAACAAACACGTACTATGGCGTTATCACCTCATCCGGGACATCGTCGCTCGAGGTGATATAAAGATATGCAAGGTGCACACGGATTTAAACATCGCTGATCCGTTGATAAAACCTCTCCCACAGCTCAAGCATACGGCGCATATGAGATCCATGGGTATTACATACTTGCATGATCGAGATTTATGTATGTGAGAGATTGTGTTGCGTCTATGTTTATGTGTAATTGAATAAAGTGTTATTCTGTTCCTTGAATAATTATCGTTACATTATTAACAAGTATGTGACTTGTTTGTGAGACTTTTGTTTAATTATGATATTATCCTAAAATGATCCCTAGTTTCTTAACATTATGTGGGACAATAATGATTCATGAACTAGCACATGTGTTGATTGATGATCATGTTTCACAGATTATAGATATGGAGATATTGAATCAATAATGTGGACACATATTAGAGAACATGATGTTGGATTGACCCACTAATAGAATCTGCTAAGATGTTATTGTTGTGCCATCAGTTGTTGTCTTGCATGATGTACCTTCGGGATTCTTAGACCTGAGATCGTTATTGATGCCCAGAATGTATAATAGCACACTTAGGGGTTACCAAACGCTATTCCGTAATTGGGTAGTTATAAAGGTAATTTTTGGGTATGTCATAAAATATGTCGTGGGGTGTGAGCGATCAAGATGGAATTTGCCCCTCCTGATAACAGGAGAGATATCTCTAGGCCCCTCGAGTTAGATGAATTTGGAAGTGCATGGCCATGCCAATGTGATTAAAAGTTAATCACGATGACTAAGAGTTAGTCATGATAAATCCACTAGACATTCGAGTGAATGATCAAGCTATTACAGGGATGGCACATATCTCGCCTTAAGCTTGACTGATATCATGAGGCAAAGGGATCACTGAATACGTATGTCAAAGATTTAGCCGATATGATCTTTATGTGTATACGAGAATCAGTATGTGCTGCTAGCTGTCGCTATTAATTTATGATTTGAAAATGGTTTACTTATCATTGTCGTGTACATGTGAACCTAACGGATCACACATTTAACGGGTTGGAACATCGCTTGCAATGTGATTGTCTCTAGTGCAAGTGGGAGATTGATGGAAAAATGCCCAATAGACATTACGAATTTCATCTGTATGTGAGGGTCATACGGATATTGATCTGTGAGAGATTAGTCCACTAATAAGCCAACTTATCGAGGCCCATTAGAAGGGTCTATATAAATGGAGGCGGGGCAAGGGGTACGCGAACCTACCGGTCCATAACCCTAGCCGCTGCGCTCCTCTCTCTAGCCCACAGAACTCTAACCGTGTTACTGGTGCTAGCATGGCACGCACGGTGCTCCAATCCCGTATATGTGGATACCACGAGGAGGCGCTGTTATTTCTGCGGTGCTGGACGACTGGACTAGGAGGAGACGATTGACGTAACCGACTACTTCCTCTACACCGACGCGCGACAAAGTTGGACGAGCCGCTCCAACATTTGCTTCCGCTTCGCCTGCACGTCAAGTAGTAATGATCCATGATCCCCCTCTTGCAAAGTTTCTTGATTGAATGGTAGAAATTATTATATGGTATCGTAGCCTACCCATTCCCTAACAGATTTGCCGTCCAACCAGCCATCAGATTTGTGTGTTGGGTCTCCGCTTTAGGATTGACTCGGAGGTGGGTTGCTCCGTCCATGCATGCGGCAGCTAGCAAATGTAACGGGGTTGCGTGCTGTTGCCTGACATTAGCTAGAGTGGCAGCGGCAAGCCATGGCTAAGGGAATTCTCCTCTCTACTCTAATTTTATTTGCTTTTTTCTTCTACAAATATTTTCTTTGCCTTTGGTGGTGACTACGGCAGAGAGAAATAGAAGTTTGGAAGAATAAGGCTTAGCGTATTCATGTTGTAGTAAAAACTGGTCACTCACTCTAGAATTTCTAAGTAGTATATGCTTGTATGCCATTATACTAATGGTCGTGTGTTGTTTACAATGTTGCTTTCATGCCGTAGCAACGCAGGGACGATCCGCTAGTACACATATAAGTGTCACATACGGACTTACAGCTGTTTAGCTAGTACATCGGCATGACGTTTGCATGCGGGTTCTTGCGAGATGTCGTGGGACTACCCACTTGTCGGGTGGGCATGGCGGACTGGTAAATGTCAGGCCACACAGAAAATGCAGGCGGGCTTCGGCTGCCACGAGCGCGGATTTTGTGGGGCGGGTTTGCGGGCTCGTGCAAGAACCCGCCCCACCTGAAACTTGAGTGACCACGACAGCGACACGAGATGTGAATGATGCAGACGTGGAGCAGGGCAGGGTGCAGTTTCACGGGCACGGGCGGACTTTTTCCTTGCCCGAGAACATATAGTGCTCGTGGGCGTCGAGTCAAACACATGCATAGCATGGTTGGATGGAAGTTCAACGTGAACTTTTTCAGGCTCACAAAGGCACACACAAAGGTATGAATCTTTTGAAGTGGTTAATAACCATGTAGACCAAAACAATCCATGTCCCGTATGTTCTGCACACAACAGCACCCACATTAGCAGCCGACCATTTCCGCCTCCTACAAACGGAAATATTGCAAAGCACTTTCGAAAACTTTGTCCGCCCTTCTATATCAATATTTCTTCCTCTCCATAAATTACTATTATTCCCAACACCCGCGAATCCATCGAGCGCAAGATATCCAGTAGCGCGGAACATAGACCGAATACTCATCCAATTTCGACATACATCCAACCATGTGTGCATGTACAGATTTGAACACGGTGCCAAGGCAAATTGTGCAGCGCAAATGACATGCCAGCCTTCGCAGTGGACAAGCAGAAAAGAGGCACAGGAAGCTGCCATCCATGGCAAAGATTCAGCTTGCAGGAAGAAAGTACGATGATCACTGATACTTAGCCCCTAAGGCTGCAACTGCTCCATGCATCAGCCTGAAATCAATACATGAATGAAAAACATATAAAACTCCCCTTTTTTCTGCCAAAGGAGCAGGAGGGAGCAAGCCACTTTATCCGGCAGTGCCAGTTTATAATTGGGCCGAGACCACCGAAAGAAGCTACTGCCCCAGGTCAAGCACACTAGCACATACACCAACGGACCAACCACATCACCAAAATATTTACAGGCACGAGGCATCACATGGGGATCAGACCAGCAACAGCAAGATCACCTTTGCCATAGGCCCACAGTAACCTTACAACTAGAAGGTAACAAAATAAACCTGACTAGCAAATGCAAAAGCAGGAAGCAGAAAAAGGGGTGAAATAGTATGGTGTCACAGATGCTCTTCTTTTGGGAAGAAGCGGCAACGAGTTCATCCACCATTGGCAGTAGAACGGTTTAGTGCAGGAGTGGTCGATGGGCACGTGCAGATTAAGCCTCCAAGCTTACAAAGGGTCTCTGCCCTGGGACTGGACTTGAGAGACCAGCGATGGGAAGGTTCTGCTGAGATCAGGGAAGCAAGCAGCAACAGCGTGGATAAAGATCCACATCTCTGCAGCAAGAAATCTTTCTATCTGCTGCTTGCCTTGAATCTTCCAGTCATCACCAACCTTGATTCCACCCACCAACTGCGATGTGTTCCCCTGCAAGAACCAAACACATCAATGCGATATCTTCTTGCAGGGATTAACAAGTTTTAGTACCAAAAATAGAACCATTTTATAGTATAATAAATGTGTTTAACTAATGTTGCATATCCTAAACATAGAGCGAAGTGTATGTTACAGAAAGCTAGTGGTTTGTTATCGCCATTTATATATAGGCAGTAACTTCAAGTTTATATATATATAAGTATCCTAAGATCAGTTTGGATAAACAAGAGAGGGACCAGCATTTTGCCATTGGTTCAGATGCAAGGATAAACAAACTAACGCAGAGATCTGGACGCCTCTTCTGGCAGAAAGGAGGAAGCGGTCAAAAAGGTTCCATATTAGGTTGGACTGAGACAAGACAACCTAAGAAGGACAATCAATGGTATTGCAAAGCTGATAACCCAGACATCAAATAACAGAAAACATGTGCAGGTGTCAGCAACTCTACAAGTACTAGAGAGTCTGTCTAGTGGTACAACACTCTAGTGCTCTACAATGTCTATATATAATGGCATCAACCTCAACCCAAATATAGAGAAGAAAGCTACAGCCTTGCTCCATTTCTGTACCTTCACTTAAACAAGTTCATCACAGAACCCATTTGGTGACCTCAAAGTGTAGAACTGTAGTACATAGAAAATCAACACTTTGCCAATCAGGTTAGTGAATTGCTTGCATTGAGATTTTTCATTGTTACCTCATTGTTGATTTTGTAATTGGAAGAGTACATATATACAACTTATATCACTTGATTAAAAAATGCATGTTCTCTGGTATTCTTAATGTGCTTTTTCAAACATCAAATACGTCCAAAACAAATCAAATTTCAATAAATAGCATCCATAAACCTTTTAAATCCAAATTTAAGTATACATGATGACACCTCAATATAGAACATTGATTCTACATATATGATCATCCATATGATGCATAGTAAGAACAATAATTTGCAGGAAACCAATCACAAAGCTAATTAACGAGTAATCACCACATCAGCCTTTGTAATATTATCAAATTAATCTACTTAGCAGACGTGATTTTAGGGATAATTTAATATTAGAAATCTCATCGAGTTCTTCCCTTGATTAGGCTATGGAGTTTGAAGGTTGAATACAGACAATGGTTCAGATCATCACAAACAAGGGCAAAAAACAGAAGAATATGAACTATTTGAAAGGATCTGAGATTAAGAATACTAGCCGGTGTTGGATTTCCTTACATACATATCACCCATAGTCTCCCTGTTCATCAATGTACATAATAGACTAAGCCGCTAAGAAACATGCACTTAATTAAGGTGTTTTGCATTTGTACAAATTTCATAACACAGATGCATTATTAGCATTAATTTTAGTGTATCCATTTTCAGTGTATTGCTTCATTCAGAATTTCACCATTACCTTCACAAACACAAGATGCAAATGAAGTCAAGAAGCCTTTGATTAATCATAAAATGTCCATAATTTTGAAGATCTTTTTCATTTAGTTACTCACCCATAGTATTAAACTGAATGAATATCTAGATTTGATAAGGCAAAAATGTACTAAAAACAATGCATGTGAAGTAACCTAATGTAGTCACATCAGCTACCACCTTTACAATGTCTAACATGAAATTTGGACATTGCTTTATTTTCTTAAGACAAATGGCAAAAAAAGATGGTTAATGTCTTAATGTAATTTAGTAATTTCTAACAATTAACATCAGTGTTTGAAAGAGAATTGTCAAAAAGAGGCTGTATAGTATGACCAAGGCTCACATATTTAAACAGTTGTTCTTGTTTCTTGGCAATCAAAAAAGATTTGCTATAGGAACTGTAAAACAGAGGGAATGAGAACCTAAGATAACGTGGCTCTTTTCGTAGAAAAAAGGTACCAAGTATCAAGATTAGAATATCATTAGTTAACATAAGAAGTGAAGTGTAATCATCTTTATGTGATACATAACTTTAAGGAACATATCAGGTTGTGCAATGCCTGACTCCACTTTTGTTCTAAACTACAGCCACAGGCTTTGCAACTAATGACTTCAAAATCAAAGTTAATCCAACTACGAAGACAGGAATAACGCCGAGCTACATTGCGTTTATTCAAAGTTTAAGCAGGGGGGAACTTTATTCAAGTTTGGTGGTTAGAAGTACAGGTCCAACATATATGAAATGTATTAGGTTGAGACTTGAGACCCATGATATCTACTGTTTGAGATTGCTAACAGAAGGGCCGAATGTTACAAGCAATTAGCAACCCTTAAACTGCCTTTTACAACCTCAGATTGTCCAGCCAGAAATCAAGTTGGTGAGCTTAGCACATACCAAATAAGAGCCACCCCAGCTGATTCTCTCTCTCAAAAAAAAAAAAAGCAGTAACATTGAGTGGTCTCAATAGAAAACTAAATCTCAAAGCCCTTTTTAGTCCCTAGTTACCATTTCCATTTTAAGATAAGGCTCATGAACTGACTAGCGAACTAAGTTTAGAGCTCCCACATGTTTTCTAAGCTTCTTTGAGTATTCTGTGTAATATCATAAGAACTCCCTAAACTAAGCCATGGTAATGAAAACATAATAGAAAATAAATACTCCAGAGTTAAGTTTAAAATGTACCCTGCAAATTCCCTTTTTTTTAGGGAACTGTACCGTGCAAATTCATAAAGACCACTTGCAAAATGTTGAATTCAAAAGGAGGCTTACCTTGATTTTTTCATGATTGGTATGGAAATCCTCACACAGTGTCATATTATGTAGTAAATAAGTAGCAGCCATATCTAGGTGCTGCAGAGAATGAAATTGAAAAACTAAGTTATGATAAATAAAATGTAGAGAAGAGGCGGACTGTGACCGACCCAAACATGCAAATTGTATGTCTTCTGGTTTCAGAATGAATGACCATATTGACAGATTATCTGAAAGAACAAAAAACAAACAAGTAACTCACTGGCAAATAAATTCTGGACGAAATGGTCAGGATAGCCATCTGCAGTCAATTGTACAGAGCTATAAAATCTTGAAATCAATGACTGAAACATGAGATGATATGCAAGGCATCAAACTTCTAGTGTAGTGAAATACATAGCTTGCATGACCTCCAAGAGGTCATGTCCTTAAGGATCGGAACCAATTCTTATATAGGAGAACAAACAGACTTCAAGATCTCATTGTAGTCTGTATAGCCCCACCACTATGTACAATGACGATACCAGCCTTGCTAGTGGAGTTGGTTATCCATCTACATTTAATGTGGACCTATCAATAGAAGAAATGGGCATTGCAATGTTTAGCAAACAAATATCAGTGTTAAAGAAAAATAATAAATAGATGGCGACAGAGTTCATCTGTCACATAGACTCCTGCAAGGCCATGATCATGGAAAATTCCCATGTGAACACACACAAGTCAATACAAAGCAGGTGAAGTTGTTGAGCTGGTAGGTGCTATGTGATTAAATCATAGGGTACTGAGATTGACTTTATTTGCAATTTGGAGCACATTTTAAGCTGTTAGCATATAGGAGTATAACAACTCAGAGCAAAGTAACCAATATTATGAATAAAAAGAGAGTAATGATTTGATGCTGACATAAGCTTCAGCATAATCACAGCTGTCTTGTAGACATTCTTTGTAACAAAGCACTTGTCAACAACTATGAATGTGAATTTTGTGGGATAATGAAGCCATAAATCAAGCCGCAGCATAACCATAGATGCAGACATTTGTTGTAAGATAACACTTGCTGGCAACTATGGATGTCGATTTTGGGAGGGCGACTCACCATATCTGTTTGTTCGGCTAGGTGCAACAGCCATGTCTCATATGTGGGGCCTCAAGCCTCATTGCAAGAGCAGAAAGAAGTTTCTACCAAATGTGGCTGACTGTCACAGCCAAGCAATAGAGATCCATGCACCACCTCTCAGCGCTGACGTTCTCCACACCATTCCACCCACTGATATCGCTGCCCATGACAGAATTATTATTTTTTTAACATGATAAGGTTAAAATGATAAAATCACCTACATACATGCTAACACGGATTAACCTACACAGTCCAGAGCAACTAGATGCAACTGCCACTTACAGCTAATTATATGGTCCATCAATAATCTCAATAGGGAATGCAAGTGTGACCATTTCTCCAGATTTAAGCCAGTTCAGTGACAATATAAACATAAAGTCTAATTCATGACGGCCATAAAGAATTAAATTATACCATAACACGTCTACAATTTAGTGAACAAGGACATGACTGCGTTCAATAAACACAGCATAATACAGGAATAAATCATGATTCCATCTGCATGTTGAACGATTACTATAGGAGAATATAAACCTTGCCCAGATAGGTCCATTCTATTTAATTTTGCCCAATCTTTCATGGACTCCGACATTACAACTAACACTGATTCATTTACCTAATCCCCATAGCCGGTGACAAATGCTACATTTTCGAAATGCTTTAGACAAAGCAACACTTCTATAAGGAATTGGAGGATCGTCGCAGACAGTTCAGAATTCTGATTGATTTTCTAGATGCTACTCTTGAATAGAATACGCAAAATGAAGATCACATCCATGCTTCATTGATGCAATATTCATCGAGTATAAACACAATGGCCATTACCATATCTCAATCTAAGTAAGTGATTCCCATGATTTCATTTTCTGGTATCCAGGTACTCCCTACAGTAGGTTTTTATATAAGTAATTTTGCCTTACGGTTTATCTGGCTTTGATTGTAATGTGGCCTGGCAATTCTCGTATAGCAAATTTCAATTTCGCTATTCCAGTTTGGCACACACAAATTTCCAGCAGCATGTACTAACAGAGAACAGCCTCGTGAAATCAGGAGTCTCCAAAGCTACCTAACTAATCAATTACTCAGCCGGTCAAATGTCACATCGACCGACCCGAGTTACGGTTTGGTTCTGGTACGCCATAACGAAATGGAGCCGAAAACACGAGGACAATGGGTTAACCCAACAAGCTTAGCAACAATTTCGTGGCATTTCTTCCCTGCCTGAGCACACCAAATCCAAACACTGAGGCCCAGGAGGCCAGGACCACAGAGATTCTGCCATCCAATGATCTCACAGTATCGCCTGGTTACGCAACCGCGTCGATTCAGCCGCACTAAAAAATTGAAGGAAAAAAAAGAGAAAGGAATGCACGAGCAGCCCGGCTGGGCGGGAAGGAAGGAAAACCTTACTGGGTGGAGGAGGTGAGCCCGAATCGACCAATCCAGTGAGGTCGTGACGCAACACCGGTACCACGAGGATGAGAGCATTGCTAAGGCGCGAGCAGATCCACGAAACCCTAACCCCTGTGAGCAAAGCCTGGAACGCAGAAGGGGGCGGGATGGCGCGCCGCTCCATTCCGGTTTCCCGCGCGATCAGGGGGTCGACCAAAAGTTCTGACTCAGGAGTTGTTGACTAGCTCGGCTTGTTATTGTTTATAGTCGAGCCGGCTCGCGATCAACGAGATTGGCTCATATAAGCAGTTGTATAAACCAATAGCAATAAATTTTTAAATATTAGGTCAATCTCTAATTTTATAGAAGTTTTATTCTTAATAAATATAACATGTTATAGACAAAACTTATGATGTGAAATGTTATTTATGAGGAGAAAGAAGATTTAGTTTTTATTAAGATGAAACCTCATGTACACGTTTATTAAAAGTTTAAAACTAAAATAAAACTACATTAAGAGTGTTTTAGTTTCATCTTTACTCATTTCACAACTCTTATTAGTCATTTAGATAAAATATTTAAATACTACACTAATATAAGAAATAGTAAAATAAAACTTCAAATTGAGAAATCTATTTTTTTCATTCATTTTTAAATTATGAGATAACATGACATTTTTAGAAATAATGAAATGAAATCATACATTGAAAATGATCTTATATGCTAATACTGATTATTTAAAGACTTATATTAATTGACCTATAAATTATTCGATGTCCATGGCTCACAAGCTGATCATGGATTCAGAAACCGTCGACAACCGTGTTTTCGTGATTTTCGACCAAACCGGTTCGATCTAGTTTGATCGCCGGATAGGTTTTTAGTCTAATATAATTTAAAATTTTGAAATTTTGAAATCTTAAAAGTCAAGAAAACTGAGCAGTAAATAAAAAAAGATGTTAAACTAGAAAAATAGAGCGATTTGTTTTTAAACTAAGAAAACCGATGATTAACAGAGAAAACTGAGTGGTAAACCAAAAAAATCAAATGATAAATTAAAAAATCCAAGGAATAAACTAAAAAAACTGACTTGCTTTCAAATCATATTCAAATTCGTGTTTTGACATTTGACCGATTGTAATTTTCATCAAACCAATCTGCTCTGGTTTCCTCGATACAAACAATTTTTTAATCCTTGGAGCTGATAGCTTGATTGTCTAATAAATTGAATCGAGCCAAAGCGATTTTCTATCGGTCCAATACCAACTGAGCCGAGTAGAGAGGAGGCGACCGGGGTAGTCTGTGGTCTCCGCCGGCGAAGCCGCCAGTCTCCCTCGCCTCTGACGGCCCTTGTGGTGTTGTGAGATGCTAGAGACCGTAGGGCTCTTGTCGGCTGGTAGTTTAAGTCCCTACTACTCTAGGGTTAGGGTTAGGTTTCCAGTGGAGGTGTCGAGGCGGTGGCAACGTCTTCCCCTTTGGAATAAGGTCTCCCTAGCTCTCCCCCGTCTCAGCAGCGTTCTCCTCAGTTGTCATCGATGAGCTTGTGGAGTCGGGGTCCGACGTGTTCGGTTCCGTTACTGGAGGAAGCGCTCGTGGTCGCTCAGCGTCTTGGTGGCGTCGAGTTTAGGATCAGCTGCTGTAAAATCCCAAAATTTATTAAGGTTAAAAATCAGGATTAATTAAAATTTTCTCTCTTAATTTTTCCCCTAACTAAATTCTCTTTTCAAAATAAAATGCCACCAAATTAAAACTAGAAGCAACAAGGAAATTTTCCAAAATAAAATTTTGTGCTCAAGTGAGTGCGAGTGTGTATGTTTTCGCTTTTTTTTGTGCCAAGTGTTCACTAGCCCACTTTGAAATTTATTTCAAACTCTATTTTCATTTGAAACCCTTTTAAACCCTTAAACCGAAAATGTTCAAACCTAATTTCATTCCCTTCCCTCTCCTGGGCGAAACCCTTCTCCCTCTCGCTTTCGCGGCCCAGCCTAGCCTTTCCCCTTCTCACTTGGGATGTGACACTACCTCAGCCCAGCCGGCCTGCACGGCCTTGCCCTGCACTCTCCGTCTCTCCAGTTCGCTTGGCCTCCCGGTCCATCCCGCCCTCATGTGACCCCACTCCCCCACCTTCTCCTTCCTCTGATCAGAGCCACTCCCTCCCCCGACGGCGTTCACGCCATTCCGCCGTTGCACAGGCCCCGCCGCCTTTGCTCCCCACCAACTCGGCGACGCACCAATGTGAACCACGCCTACCCGTCGCCGCCATTACTCGCTCTCGACGAGCACAGCGCCATGCTGTAACAGAACCGCCTTACCACGGAGACGATTCCGTTCTAGGATCTTTCTCGGATGACGCCCAATAGCACAACACATGATTGAATAATAAAGTTACAACAAGAATATAGATAGAGTACAGAGTTTTACATAAATCCGAATTTAAATTTACAAACCAGAGTTTTTAAAGTGCGGAAGCAAAATAGTTCAACAGTACGAGAGAAGTTTGATAAAAAACAAGATACAACACCCTCTCATGGCGATACACACAGAACATCCGACAATGATAGGTGTTTTGTCCAAAACACCGTGTCGGCAATCAACGGTCTACTCCTCCTCATTGTCGGTGCACCGCTCCCATTCGATGTTCCAATAGTCAGGACACTGGCCTTCCCAGTGGAACCTCCCACCACAGTGGCAGTCTCCACCCTGGTCATCTGAAAACTACATAGAACATCGCCCCGAGTAACTAATTTACTCAGCAAGACTGACCCGACAAAATGGCCATCTACAACCGACTCGTAGACATGCATAGGCTAAGGGTAGGGTTTATGTTGCCAAAAGGCAGCCTAAGAGTAAATCCCTAGTTCTCAAATTTTAGCATCAAGTTAAGTTGATATGCGAAATATTCAATTTAGTTTGTGCTATAACTACAACATTCATGGTTGCAATACAATTAATAGATATACAATAATATTGAACCCATTTATCATATTCATGGCTTCTGACACTATTCTGGAGCAGCGATCAAGTGGTACTCGTTACTGTGAGGGGAAGCGACTCGAATCGATTTACATCCTGCAGGAGAAACCTGTTTGTATGATCCTACACGCTTGAAGGAAGCCGTAAGGAGCAACCTTTCACATATGGTACTACCAGGTATTCCGCGCCTGACTCCCCCGAGAAGGGTCTCCCAACGTGATGCGCCCCGTGCCGCCATCCGTGGGTAGATTCCTCCCTCCTCTTAGCCCCAGTTCCACCTAGGGAGCAGGGTACCTTCCGACCAAGTAGTAGTCGTAGCTACGTCAGTTTACTAGACCCATAACTCTAGCATGCAAACAGTATGTTCAAACTTGATCATATGAGCCGGACACGAGGCATAGCCTTAGGTGACTCGGACGGGGCTACCTCCTTGAAGACAAGCTGTCCTTCCCTTTTCACCTAGTTGCCCGTCCGGTCTTCATTCGTATTCCCATTTCATCTTTCCTTCATCTGATTTCGTTTCCCAGTGATGATATTTCCTGATCTACGAGTGGTCTCTATACCACTTAATGAATAGTCATCCTAAATTAAGCAGAGCAACTACCATCCTGAGGCTATCATCGGGTAAAAGGAACCTACTGCATTGCTAGGTTTTCAAACAACTCCTATAAACTTAATGCACAGACAAGCCTACATCCCTAACTAGTGATAAAACAAAAATGTAAAACTGGTGGGATGCACCGGGGCTTGCCTTGAGTGGGTTTCTGGTTAGCTGGGTCACCACCTCCTTGCCCTTCTGGTTCCTGCTCCAGTCCTGCTCCCACGTAGTTCACCTCGTGACCTATATGATGCGGATGATGTGATGTATGAGAATGAGTTTGATTCATGGCACTTCCTCAGCAAATATGTTATAACGACAATAATTCATGTAGAAATGAACGAGGTTGCGTTGATTAGTTCAGTAATAGACATATAGAATCAAGGCATAAGATGGGCGTGTTTAGTGTATTTCTTTCATGGACTCCAGTAAATAAGAGTAGTAATTTGGCACATAAAGTACGGGGTGTTGTCCATCGAAAATGCTACCCAACCTTTACTATTTTATGGGATTATCGGGTTTTGGAAGGAAGTTAATATTTTAGCATGGTTCTGGAAGTCATTTGCATATGAGTGATTTAATGCAAATGAAACATGCCATGAGTGATTTACTGGTCAAGTTTCACTTGCATGCAATGAGTCGTTGAATTTCTAAATAAATAATCAAGGTCAAAGATTAAATATTTAATGGTGATCAAAATACAGAGAGCCAACATTTGTCATATTGCAGGATGACTAGGCATTGCAAACTAGGATTAACTACCAAGTTTCATTAATTTACCAATTACAGGGAATTACTTATAAGTTATTTAGTGTGTTGCTTAATTAATTTAGTTCTGATAAAAATGCTAACATGCAAGAAGGTTTGACATTTTTCCCCAACTGTACATGGTCAGAGGAGTCTAGAGAATTTTATTTTGCCTCAAAATACCTAATAATGAATTAGTTATGTATTTTACAACTTTTGACAATTTCCTAGAATTGAATTAATTTGAGATAATTCATTTGAATGCTCATGGGCTGAATCTTATGCGGCCCATTGGTCGAGCGCGCGCGCGGGGGTGTTGGTTAGTTCAGAGAATGTAATATAAGGTAGAGGCATAGGGCAAGCAAGTTTAGTGTTAGCTCACTTTGCACATTTGCTTCATTGATTTCATTTTGTTAACAATTGTGAAATCAGATAAGGTAGGCGTGTGTAGTTGAGCAATGTGAGTGCATACGAAACATGCACGGTGGATAAGTAACGAACCACTATTCCAAAATACTTAAGGGGTTGTGAGGCATGAAGTGATTGCATATAACAGAGGCAAATGGTTAACTATACATCCAAGTGTATAATTAAGTTCATGGACAAAATAATTTATTTAGCATGGTTCCAAATGAAATATGTCTAAAAGAATTTATTACATGTAGAACATGTTGAGGGTAATATTTGAATCAAGTTTCATTAAGATGCATAGAACCATTTATGCTCAATAATTGAAATAATATAGAGAATCCAATTATTTGGTACAGGTATGAGAATTAATGCAGGGAATGTTGTGTGGTGATTTGGCAGATATAATGCTATAAGCATACAAATGTGAAACATGAACTCATGCAGGATCTATAATCAGAAAGTTTAACAGGCCAAATACATGCACCAACTAAGGAGTTTGAGCATTGGTTTCATTGAAAGAAGATACACCATTTAATTGCTACAACCATGATAAACCTAAGCATGCTTGAGATGAAGTCATGGTATGCAAATTCTTAGTAGTAGAATTTTAACTCCTAGCATGGGAATATAGTACATGGCATAGCGTAGTTTGCAGAGCAAGAATGAGCATGATGGCATGCATAGTTATTTCTCTAGGATTTAATTGATCCTAAACAGAATTAAATAGATAACTCTAGATTCTATAACATGACATGAGTATTATAATTTATATATACGCCCCATGAGACATCAGAAACCTTCATGCATGACCTTCGCATTTATAAAGTCATATATCATCATGTATGGAGCAAACATACATGTCAAAGAAATAAATCCCTACAAATATCTATAATTTTTCATGCCATGCCAACAACTCCATTAGGTGGATCTCATTTTCTTGAATCCAAAGAATTTTGTTTCATAGTTTTCCATTGTGTGATTATTTAGCAATTGGTTTAACTAGTTTTGGTCATATTTCTGGATTTATTTTCAAAAGGATAAGAAAAATTATCCTATTTCTTTCGTGTGGGCCAAAAGTGTCGATACTATTATCGGCAGTAGATCATAGGGCTACCCATGATTCATGTTTATCGGTAAAGGCATGCGCGAGACAGAGAGTCGATGGACACACAAGACGCAAGGTTTAGACAGGTTCGGGCCTTCCGAAGGATAACAACCCTACGTCCTGTGTTCTGTGGTGTATTATGTGGTATAATGCCGGTGTCAATGAGAGAGCCCCTGCCCCTCCTTATATATCCGGGGGGCGGAGGGGGGGGGGGCAGGGTTACAACATGATCTCTAATTAGGATTCTATCTCTAACTTTCTATCTCTAGTATTGACTTATCGTGTACTCCCAGTAATAATTCGATTAGTTATCTTCATGGACTTTATCTTTATTGGACCCCGGCCCACTTGGCAATATATCTGAGTGGTGAGGTATCCCTGGTATATATATCCCACAGTAGCCCCCGAGAGATTTGCAAGTTAGTTGTTGATCTTCAGTTGATTGACTAATGCTTCGCCATGAATATATCTAAACTTTTTCATGTACAATAACAAACTTATAAAGGTCTCCAAAAATCTTTAAAAAGGATTGTGCGCCAAATAATAACCAGATGCGGGAAAAAAATCCACCTACTAGGTGTAGGTATAGTCCCCGACTCAGAAGGTATTTAGATCACAAAATATCTTGTGAGTCAAAAATAATAACACCATATATGAATCTGGATCTACCAGTTTCCCTGATTGATTCGATGAAGAGTTTTAATACGGTAGCCCCCAAGATTGGTTCTATCACTCCTCCAACAAAAGGAACCATTAGTACTAATGAATCCAAGTGATACTTGATCAGATATATCAAGCATAGCAGTCATCAAAATATCCGGGTGATACTTGATCCAATATAACAAGTATAAGAGCCATCAAAAATATCCAAGCAATACTTGATTAAATATAACAAGTATAGCAGCCCCCGGGCGTGATTCCGAGTGAAAAATAACAACTCTTGCAGGGCTCTCCAATATTAAGTAAGATCATAAGTAATCAACAATGACCGAGTGATCCAATAGTATAGTCGAATAATCCAATGACTCGCGATAACAAAACCGAGTGATGTCAATGAAGTAGCTCCAGTTGATATAGCTACTATAATTCATAGAACTAATGTATTCAATAAACAATACATTAATAAAATGTATTCGACAAGTAATACATATATAAAACAAACGATGTACTCAAGAGATAATACATTGATAAAATAAACAATATATTCAATAGGTATATAAAACAAACGATGTACTCAAGAGATAATACATTGATAAAACAAATAATACACTGATAAAACAAACAAACTTGATCCATTGCCAAAAATGCAATAGATGCTTGGGTTGTATTGGGTGATTAAGTACTATATGAACTCGAGTCTAATTCTCACAACCAGTAAATATCAGGTACTAATATTACTAAACGACTTCCTTAATGTTCAACATGAAGCATGGAGACTAAGAACTCACTCGGATGAACATGTGAGTCAAGGTAAAAAGTCGCCTCGGTCCTTAAAAAACGACATGAACTATGGAGACTACGAGCTCCCTCGGTCAATCATATGCGAGTTAAGGTGATACCGAGAATGTAATGCATCAAGATTATATATAAAAAAATCATCCCTAAGTTTAAGAACCTATAACCTTTCACTAGATGAAGAAAACTAAAATTATAAAGATACTTAGCTGCTTAATAGCCATCGAGCTAAAGACGTGCCCCCAATATAATAGCTCAAAAGGTCCGAGGGATCAAAATTCCAGAAATCATGAGTAGTGAGTCATGGTCGAGTCATCCAATGTCTCGGCACTCCATGACCGAGTGATCTAATGACTCGGTGTTCTATGACCGAGTGATATCGATGAGATAACTATAATATAAAAATATAAATAATATAGTTATATGTAAAAATAAATACGAAGCATGGATTATATAATACTTTTAATATCTAAGTCTGTTGGATTTCTGTTATTCGTCTAAGACTTATGTTTTGCTTAGAGTACTAGCAGAAATAATCGATCATTCAACAGATATAAAAAACAAACAAGGTTCATTAGAAGAACGATGTGCATGACGATTTTGATAAACGACATGAGTCATAGAGCTAGACTGACCAACTTGGGTAATGGGAATCGGATGGGCAACTAAGCAAAACAGCTGAACTCCCCCTAATACCACTTATGTACTGCTAAAACTCAGTCGGCCAAATATATACGAGTCGAAATCAACCGAGAAAAATTATTGACCAATTTTGTCAAAGCAAAAAGAAGAGTTCAAAAGAAACTCAAAACTATCACCATAAGATGAAGAACTTACGGCCTTTAAATCGAGCTTGTATGTATAAAAAATTATAAATTTTACTTAGCTTTGATATTCGACGAATTATAGACGAATCTTGGACACGCCATTGAATCATCGATCTAGCGATCAAGTCACCGAGTGATTTATTATCTAACTCATCAAATTGCGAGTCACCGAGTTGCCTCGCCGAGTGACTCGTCGAGCCATCAAGTCTTTTCTCTACAGTCGATGACTGATGAACAAGTCGGCGAGTGACTCATTGTCCCGAGTCGCTATCGCCAAGTGGATGAGTCACCGTCTCGTCGAGCTGTCCGAGTACGTTTCATGTACACCAGATCATCCCCCGTAGAGATGGACAACTCGTACATGCAAAAAGACGTCACATGAATTGATTAGCAAATACAAAATAAATAATGTGACAAGATGATGTTCACGGTGACTATAGATAAGCGTTCATGCATGCATGATTAAAGAATAATATTAAACCAACATTGCTGGAAATTAGGAAAAGAAAATATAAGAAATAGGAAAGAATTTTCCCTGTATACGTATCATATATGAGATTTAGATTCCTGGAGATTTAGATTCCTGGATTGCCATGTGAACATGATCCCGCTGAGCTGCGCGAATCGTCGAATTATTGGTTGAAGGCAGCACGAACGGGTGGTCCTGCCTTCAGTCATGAGCTCCGAGTTTGATGCATGGGAAAACCAAAGCATGCATATGCAAAAAGGCATAACCTAATTAGCGCTCCATTAATCAGATTGATTAGATTACAAGCAATAAAATAATACCAAAAACAAGATGGAAAGAAAATTTCTTGATGGCACCAAGTCAGCCCTATACTTTCAAGGGCCCTAGGGCGAGTTCAAAGTTAGGGCCCTTAAGACTATACAAAGTCATAATGCATACATCAAATAAATACAACTAGCGTACACGATAAACTTCTAGCAACATGTTTTTTAGAACTAATGAAAAGTTTAAAACAAAATAGAGAGCAAATATGATTTTCTTGAACAAGAAGCAAAACTAATTTCGAACAACATGTTCATCGCTTTTTACAACTAATGAAAATTATGGCCATGTTGGTTATATTATACCTCAAATATGGTATAATATCAAATGCTTACATACAAAGTAAATATGATTATATTATACCTCAGATAAGAAGTAAACACTAAAAACTCATCATCGACAACTGCTTACTATGCAGCATTCCTTTAGGAATTTACTAGCCTAAAATCAGAGACAACACACTGCAGATAAATTAATGGACTAATGATAGAAAAATTAATTTATGTATAAAACCATAGCTCCAGCACTTTGCTAGTGACTCATTGATGTACCTCAGTCTTTGATCTACAACCTGCAGTATTGTGATTGGGTCAGGAACACGAGGGCGAAAATTATATCCTAAGTGGCAGTAGCAACATAAAGCCAGCCTAAAGTACCCAACGATATAAGATCCTTACTGCACCTACAGAGATGAAGAGTCGGGTCGTTAAGGAAATCAGAAACTAATCTTCAAATTTGTGCTTTTAGGAAAAGGATCATCGCTTGGTTTTGGCCGGAAAGCGAAGCAACGCTGCAATCAACGTAAATCGATCAGGCTACTAGCGGATTGCATCGATGGGAAAAGAAAAAGGAAAAGGAAAAGAAAAGCGACTAGCATGGATTTGTACACTGCCTGCTTCATTGCTTACGCCTGGGCCTTTCTGTTCTAACCAAATTAGGCCTGAGCAAGTTATAGGAATACATGATTACAGATTATGTACTCAAAATTCCGAGCCCCCTGCCTAGGCTGGGCCCTAGTCCGTCGCCCTCATCGCCCTAGCCCAGAGCCGGCACTGGATGGCACATGAACATCTGAGTATTCGACTCGGCCTTAGCATTGTGTGGCTCACATCCATGCAAAAAGATGTGATGTAATGAATATCTACTAAGCCTATTGACTAGAAAAAAGCATACGAGACAAAATAAGGAAAAAAGAATAAAAAAGTGGTGCTTCCCTGTTATTCGACTCGTATAGGAACAGTACCACAGGCCTCCACTTCGGCTTTGCAAGTATGGCAAATCATGCACGACTCTTATCTTCAATGATTTCACCGAGAACACGCATGCATGTATTCCATGGGTGGCCAATAGCAAGAGACCAGCCGCCTTTCCGCCGCTTTGTATGAAGTCCAAAAGTGACTAAGCACATTAATTAACAAATATAGGATAAAATAATAGGGAAAGAAAAAGAAAGAGTCTTCCTGTACACGACGTGTATACGCCGCCGTTCAGGCTTGATTCGGGAACAAATATGGCTAATTGACGATTGGATCTCGATGAGTTCGTCCTTAGCAATTGAGTCCCCAACTCCATGCAAACGTGATCAAGATCTTCCAATACCACAAAATCGCAGCAGTGGTGTAGCTTTCAATCTTCTGGTTGCCTCGTGACGCAGCCACCAGCAACATATACTCATGCCAGCACACGTAACCATTGTTAGCCACCGGCTAACAACAAAAGTCAGGAGCCTTGCCGCCTTGTATCCGACAAGATTTGATGGTGCACTCGCCAACATCTTGCCCATAAGAAGCAGTCATCAGCCAGTGCATGATTTGGTGATTGAGACTTGACGAAGAAAGCCATCGAACTCGACAAACTGATCACCGTGTTTCCCCTACCTGACGCGCCAA
Organism: Eleusine coracana subsp. coracana; assembly: GCA_032690845.1. Lineage (NCBI taxonomy): Eukaryota > Viridiplantae > Streptophyta > Magnoliopsida > Poales > Poaceae > Eleusine > Eleusine coracana. The sequence goes on from CM064420.1 coordinate 48,988,367, forward strand.
CTATCGATACTATTATCGGCAGTGGATCATAGGTCTATCCATGATCCTTGTTTATCAATAAAGACATGCGCGCGACCAAGAGTCGATGAACACACAAGACGTAAGGTTTAGACAGGTTCGAACCTCCCAAAGGATAAGAATCCTACGTCTTATGTTCTGTGGTATATTATACGGTATAATACCGATGTCAATGAGAGAGCCCCTACGCCTCCTTATATATCCGGGGGGCAGGATTGCAACATGATCTCCATGTGGGATTCTATCTCCAACTTTCTATCTCTAGTATTGACTTGTTGTGTACTTCAAGTAATAATCCGATTAGTTATCTTTATGAACTTTATCTTTATTGACCCCGGCCCACTCGGCTATATATCCGAGTGGTAAAGTATCCCTAATATATATATATCTCATAAAAAGTTCCTGGCCCATAATGCTGAGCGCAGTGGGGAGGCCTTCCCTAGGCCAGATTTGGCCCAGGCGGTCGAAGGCCCAAGGCCACCTGGCCCAACTAGCCCGGCCAGTCCAGAGCCAGGGCGCCTGTACGCGCGCCCTCGGCGCTCGATGGCGGCGTGGGCATGGCGGCGCAGGACAGGATCGGTGAGGCTCCAGGTTCCGCGAGAGGACACATAGGTCCCAGGCTTAGGCGCTGCGTACGGTTAGAGGCGGAGGAGCTGGCCAACAATGCATCATGATGCGGAGCAGCGGACGACGGGCGGAGCCGAGCGGCTGACGGTGATGGCGAGCGGTGTTCTGATGGCGTCATGCAAAACAATAGAGCCGACAGGGATTAAACGGTGGTGACACTCAGAGGTATGCAAGACCGTCAACCTTACACTTGAGAGGACGACGCCTCATGTCTCCACAACTCTTTTATCTCTCTCCATGGCTCAAAATTTCTAAAGTTCTACAGGCAATAGGAAAAATGGAGTTTTGATATGATGGATAGTTTTAAATAGCAACATATGATACAGATAGAAATTTGGACTAAGATCAAACCAAGTGATGAAGGGTCACAAAGCTGGTTAACAACATATGAGTGACTTAGGCCGACTAGGATAGAGGTGGGAAAAGATTTCAAAATTGCATGTGTCCAACAAGCTATCAAAGGGAATCGCAACTTGGTGCACTACAAGGTCGAAGGAATAAAGGGAATGAACCTTGTAGACAATTTATTCTAACATACAAGAGATGAATAATTCACCAAGGTTCAGATCAGGTAAGCAGCCAAATGAAAATAGTCCATCAAGGTTTTAAGTCTCTTGGTTGCTCCTCAATGACAACGGTTGTTTTAGAGCAAACAACAAATATTCAGTACATCAACAAGGACAATCAAAGATTATATTCTTGCTCAATATTATTAATTATTCATGAATTTTTATCATTAATGAGTTATTCAATTGCACCCCAATGATCACCCGACTGTTATGGTGCAATTCACATGCATGCAATACTTGTGTGATGGCACATGGATGGTAGTGCATATGCAATGATGCACTTGCATAATGACATATGTTGCACATGAAAATGATGCTTGATGGTGCATATGTCACATGATGCGCTGATGTATGCATATGAAATGGTGCACACGTCATGATGCATATAATATGATGCATTGTTCATGATGCACATGCAAAATGTTGATGTCATGATGCATATGGTTACATGGTGCACCTATGATTCATTGCAATATGGTGCATAAGACATGGTGCAGGGATGATGCTTTGTGCATATTCATGATGCACTTGGCAATGGTGCAAATGCGAGTTTGTAACGTTACAATGCACATCATTATACTTATGTACATTATAGGGCTATTTGAATTCTTATGATTCATATCTCAGATTTTATGTGTTTGAACAAGAATATGGCAATGCATGGGAGAGATATTGTAGGCAAAACTTTTCTCAAGTGGAGGATCATCAAGGTTTTGATGGCAAGAGAAGTTATAGTGATATTGAAGAGAACACACAACAAAAACAAGGAAGTTGCAAAAGGGGTTCAATGTGCTCCTCGAATAAAGAAGCGCAGTTCAGTAAGGATAACAAATTATAACAATGATGATTAATTATCCAAGTGGTTCCAATATTAAAAGACATACTTGTCCGAAAATTTTAGAACGCGTTCAGGTTCTGCACTATCGGTACAACAACCATTAAAACAGCAAAACAGCCAACTTAAGTGCAGAATCAGTGGAACCAATGAATACCAGACTTGCAGAAAAATTTAATATCTTTTCAATGAGTATTTATATACCCTCATCCAATAATTGATTTAGGAGATATGAATTTTCTAAGTTGACTCTCAGTTTTTGAATTTCTGCTCCCAGCAGAATCTACCTTCACCGATAGGTATACAAAAATGAAAACTGCTCCTAATAAGCGCAAAACTAGTCCTTCGGACTCATACTAGAGTTGTAGAGGATTTTCTCACCTTTCCAACGCATCTTTACACACCCTCATCACGTAAACGATTTAGGAGCTACGAATTTTGTAAGTCACAGATCAAAATCTGAAAATCCAATATGGCAGCATTATGTTCGATCTGAAAAAGGTCTGAAATATAGGTTTCTGTTCATTTAACTTAGAAGCAAATAATCAAACTTATGGAGAATTTCAGCACTTTTCTAACGCATACTTGCATGCCCCTAATTAATTCTTAGAATTCAAAATACACAATTTACACTACCGGTAAATTTTTTGAACCGATTTTCTGGACAGAACTGGGTTACTCTGAAGATTTGCTCATACCTCTCCCTTCCATGTCCCAAAACCGAAATATTAAACTACTAAAGTTGTAGAGAAATTTCTAAACATTCCAGGGAGTGCTCATACAACCTTAGAGGTGGTCTGAGCAAAAAGTTATGAATTTTATAACATAGGTGACAAATCTGAATTTCAGATTGACACCAAACTGTTGTGTCGACTCGGACGGACCATAACGGTATTGTCGATAATCTTCAAACAATTTTTTTTTGCTGGATGTACAGAGAGTTGGTTCATGATTTTAACAATTATTTATTTGTATGCTTTTGATTTTCGAGTGATAAGATATCAATTTTTTATGTGCATGATATGCTAGCTGAAATTTCAGTTTCATCTTAATGAGATGCTTTAATATTTTTCGTGAATGCATATGCTTTCGGCCTACACGTCCTCACAAATTAAAATTTGGTCTCAAATAGGATCATACGTATAGTCGGTGGCAATCGATCTCTCAAGTCAGTCGTATACTACATGTTTCTTACGAGAACCGTGGTTAGCGTACCTGCAGAAGATTCATTCCAGAAACAGTACATCAAATCAAAAGAAATGAGCCGAAAATAATCCCTTATTATTGTCATAGGGTAGGACACTGATGTTTTCCACAATCAGCCCGCGCACACACCATTGTGCTAGCTTCCCATGTTACTGTCCACAGGGCGGGACACATACCTTCGTTGACGAGGCCGTAGATGCAAGTATTTAAACAAACAACCTCCTACAGTTAGCTTTGCCAGCTGAATCATAACTAATAATATCCCTATTGGCACGTCCTCACACGTTAGTAACATGGTTTTCAAAAATATGTTTTTGAATATTGCACTATTCCCGAGATAGCTCTGATACCACGCTATAACAGAACCGCCTTACCACGGAGACGATTCCGTTCCAGGATCTTTCTCAGGTGGCGACACCCGCTGTGATGCCCTATAGCACAACACATGACTGAATAATAAAATTACAACAAGAACATAGATAGAGTACAGAGTTTTACATAAATCCGAATTTAAATTTACAAACCAGAGTTTTTAAAGTGCTGTTGACACGAAAATCTTCACGAGTGATCTGGGAGATCTGCTTAACTCCAGTGCAGCCTCAATACAGGATTTCCATGCAAATCGACAAAGATATAAATAGTCAAATATTATGGGCCACCGGCCTAGGACAGGCCGGTGAAGATAGCCGATAGTCACTGTAGGTGAAATCAGCCGATATCATTATAAGAATAAATATAAGACAGGATGAATCAATTGGCTGACTATTCGGCTTATCGACAAATTAGACATGTAAAATAATATTCATTCTAATGCTGACAAAGGTTTGAATCAAACACAGCAAGATCAAAGAGATGAAAGGAATCATGCCAATACTTGCTGAGTCGATGGTGCAGAGTCGATAGGGCAGAGTCGATAGAACTACAGTATGCGTGCAAAACCCTACCCTGTCGATAGTTCTAAGTCGAGGGATTTAATAGCTCGTATTGCAAATATGCCTTAAAATCATAAATCTATCTTGTTTAAACAAGGGGGTAAGTGACTATCAAAATATATGGTATAATCAATTAACACCTGAAAGTCGATTGAACCATGATAACCTATTGGCTAAACACCCCGATAGAACTCTATCGACTATACCTACAAACAAATTGAGTCTAACTCTATCTATCCGGTAAGAGATCAAAACTGATACAGCCTTACTGATTTGAACAGATCAAACTTAATCGAGACAGTATTCAAATACGGTAGATAGAGCTAGATTTAATTTATTTATAGATAAAATCAATAAAGTGACTCGAATAATAGATCTAAATAGCACCTATGGAGCCTACTGAAATCACAATAGATCGGCTTCAACCAAGACAGTATTGCAATAAGAGTTGATAGAATAAATACTATACAGATCTAATTACCGGATAACTAGCAATTCTAATGATAACAACTAGAATATTAAATCAATGAGAAAGTACTAGCTGAGATTGATAGAATTATCGAGGGTGACTAATCCAAGTCTCTCACCGAGATCAGAGCCGATGCAGCCTGCGCGAGACGTGGGTTTCGCCGAGTAGGAAAAGTTGACGATGCGCCGAATTGTATTGAACCTATTCACGCGACTGACCTGTAGATCCTATTACATATTCTTTACATATAGATCCTATTACATATTTATAACCTCATGCGAGAGGTTTCAACCCGACTCGGTCAGGACTCCTAAACAAACCGACTATTTTATTTCTAAACAATACTTTAAACTATTAAATAGAAAAGAAAACCTAGTATAAAAATGTAAACTGACTCTACTTGGGTCCACCTCTTCTTCCTTTGTTGTTGTCTTCGCAGTGCTTTGGCCAATCCCTATTCACGCGACTGACCTCTGGGCCCAGCCAAATTCCAGTGTCAACACATGCCCCCCGAGTCCGGGGTATGAAATCCTTCGTGCACCGGATTTTATCTCCTCGTTTACCACGAGCTTTTACCACAACCTACTGGTGTCCCATCCTTATAAATGCATCTTCTTCCTCCTTTTACTTTCATCGAGCTCAAGCTTTTTACCTTCATCTCTCTCTTGCTTCGCCGGTGCACCATCTGCGTTGTGTTGCTTTCAACCTCAAACACCGACGAACATCCACGACCCTTCCCTCGATGATGGCGACTTCAGAACATGTTTCGGAGGTAATTCTTTTCTTCTTCCTTTTGTCGCTAGGCTAGATTCAATCCATTATTTTCTTATCTCGGCCATGCTTACGACAAATCTCATAGTACCTTTATTTCTTCATCAACCCTTTTCCATAATTATTAGATCATGTTTTAATAGCACCCTTTCATCTTGTATTTGTACTTAGGAAATCAAGAACCAGATCTGCATCCCCTTTGATATCAATCAGAATTGCTTTCTCTTAGGCCCTTGTGGCGATTTTGACCCAACTGAGTTCATCAACTGTGAAACCAACCGGCTCCCCTTTAAGTCAGCTTTAGCTAGCCTTGACCCTTGGAAGGACGCCTTTAGGTCATGGCCATCCTCAATCCCGGGGTGGAGAAACTGGTACTGTAGAATCACTTCTGCTCGTGCCTCCGTTCTCCTTGATGCTTAAATCGACTTGCCCCTTCCTCTGTCCTTGGTCGATATAGCCAAGAATGAACCACTTTTAGCAGCAGCTGCTTATTTCTGGTCCGATGCCTTGTATGCCTTCATGTTCGGCCAGGGACCTATGCCTACTTCTCTGATGGATGTGATGATGTTGACTGGTTTAAATGTCAGCCAAGATTATGATCCATTCCGCATTCTAAACAATCACAAAAATCGAAAGGTCGTAGCCAAAGATTCAAAAAGATGGCCCGCGTATATCATGGATCATCATAAAACCAAATCTGTCTCTGATCGAGAATTATCTGCTTTCCTGAATCTTTGGCTTGAACATCTTGTCTTTTGTGGCTCCTCTTGCATGCCTACCATGAACTGCCTTGGCATAGCTGACATCCTGGCCGGTGGTAAAAAATTCCCTTTAGGCAGATTCTTATTGGGGTCTATATATAAACTCCTACATCGTACCTCTGTATACCTTCAAACCAACCAACCTATCCCAGCAGGGGGTCCATGCTGGTTCATCCAATTATGGCTCACAGTCTATTATTCTCAAGCCATGGATCTGGCACCCTTCACAGAGAGCTCATTCCCATCAGAAAATGCTTTAGAGAATGAAGAGATCCCGACTCATCGCTGCACATCACTTGGAGAAGCAGCCATGGTCATACCCGGGCAGAGGATGACTTTGAAAAACTTTAAGTCCTCCTTTGTCCTCTTCTATAATGGACTCCAGTTAGATAAGCGGGTATGGTTCCCGTATCATGAACTAGAGTTTGAAAATCCTTCTGTCTTCCGTCCAGATAATCCCTGCAGGATGAAGAATCAACCCTTATCTTTGAAGCCTGCATTAGGCATGGCATTCTGCCTATTGACTTTCCTGGTGGACAGCTCAGGGTTCATTCATACGAATTCTACAACCCTATCGCATTTCCTTGTCAACTTGGATTCACCTGGCTGCCTGCCAGCTCTTTTTTCTTTGGACGACTCTGGGCCCGTCAAGAACTCAAGAATGCATTGGAATATAATAAAATCTATAACATGGCTTGAGAGATCCCGATGGGCGACCCAATTGGTATTCAACTGTCTCCATTCAGCACAACCTTGTTCAAGAATTTATGGAATGAATGCAGAAATCATTTTTTCTGTAATTCATTGTCTAGTCACCTCATCGACTTTGAAGACCAGGTAAGCCCGTTTTCCTTAAAATTGTTTTCATCCCATTGCATCGATTATTGTAACTAACCCTTATTGAAAATGCAGGAACCAGCCGTCATCCCTCCACCATTAAGCCATAGTGGGAAGCCAATCAAATATCTGTGAATGGCCAACAATCCAATTATTGGATGTGAGGACCCAACACCTACGCAAGTCCTCCATGGTCATGGTTTGAAGAAACCTCACAAAGTTGTAGCCAAGAGAAGAGGTGCCCCTTTATCGACTTCGGCTGCTGAGCAATAGAAACGGGCCAAACTAGTAGCAGATACACCAACTCCAACCCCTCAAGTAACTTTCTTAACAATTCTCAATATGTCCATATTCATATCTGCTATTCTTATTCGTTTCTTCATATATTAGTTCATCTCATCGACTCCGGCCGTCCTCTCAGGAGTGGCTCAAGAAGTCATCTCCGAGCTTGCCCACTCTGTACAGGTATCACTATTGTTGTCATATCACCTTCTGTGCCCTTTTTATTTTATAATTTTCCTCTTCCAGATTCCTTCGTCGACTCCAGCGGTCCCATCAACTCAGATGGACCCAACTCGTCAAGAAGAATCGACACTTCCAGAATTGATAGAGCGCTCTTCTTTCATGATTGAGGTACAATCTTTATTTATAATTTAAAGAACTATTTCAACCAACCTCTGATCTCAAAATCTCCTTCAGGAATCTGCTCATCATTCTGACAATCAATCTAGTAGTGCAACACTATCAAACATTCCTTCAGCACATGCATTATCTATCGACCCTGATCATATCGATACGTCATGTACTGAAGAACACTCAACTGCTCCAAGCGTGGTCCCATCCTCGTCAGTGCTGGACATTGTTCCATGGGTCGATCCACACGTATCCATATACTACCCCTTAGCTTGACTACTTCATTTCATCCCCTAACCTTTTGATATCCAGGAATTTTGATCTTCGGCTGTTGGTGCACACGTCCATGAACCTCTGAGCATCCCGACACCTCCATCGACTCCTGTTCATGACACCTCAACACCTTCATCAGCTCTGGAAACTACTGTATGGTCATTATCTTTGTGCCGTATTATTATTTATCATCGACTTCCTCTAATCATACTTTATTTTCAGGCACAAATTTCTCGGCGTACATCTTCAATCATCCTCCCTCCAGAGGTCAAGGCTAAGCTTCTGCAAATCCGTGCACGCCTTGATGAAGTTCCAATCGAGCAACTTGTGTTGAATGCAACCCCAATTAGGCAACGATACATAGAAATCAAAGATATGTTGCCGCATGGACTTGCTTCAATACTTCACCCGACGGCCTTCATCGAGTTCCACCAATTTCGAGTGCTCGAAGCCAAAGCTTGTATTGAACACCATCTGGAACAAAGGAATTTAGCAAAAGCGGCTGATAAAAAGGCAGCCAAAGAGCAAAGCAAGTACATTTCTCTGGTTTCCAAATCGGCTGATCTTGAAATCAAACTGGACATCTTGAAGAAGGAACGTGAAGAACTCCAAGCTACGCTGGAAGCTAAGAACAAGGAAATAGCCGATGTGGAAACAGGTCTTGCTAAAGTTCCTAAAGAAATCATAGCACAAGAAGTTGTCACCACGTCGGCTCATGCACAGTCCATCAGCTTATGGGACACAGCTTCTAGCATTCCTGGATCAACAGAAGAAGACACACTCATCATTACAGAAGTTGATCAACTCCATTTCCATGCTATCAACATGATTGACTTTTATTGTCCTCAAGAATGAATGTAAATGACTTGATCTGTAAAAGACATGAAGCAGCACGTTTTGTTTTGTAATATTTTTTTAAACTAAGGACGATATCCTCGACATCGGCCATCTTAAGCATTTCTTATCTTTCTATTCTTTTCACTGATAAAAAATCGGCCTTGGTTTGTCACCATCTTCTATATCGACTTCTTGAATTTCATCGGCCGACACAAATCCTCTTCCCAACTTTCCATCTTCTGTGAATTCCATTGGGGTAACTATCAGAGAAATAGTTTAGAATTTTATTGGTCCACTACCTCGAGACCATGTGTAGTGATCTTGACGTAATCCCCATCCCAAATCTGGCTAGACAAACACTCCATATCATCTGCATTGACGATTTCATCTACCGGGATCACCTCCACTTGATCGCCAATCCATTGGGTCAACGATTGGTGCATTGTCGATGGAACACAACAATTAGCATGTATCCAGTCACGACCCAATAGCAGACTGTAAGATCCCTTTCCATCAATAACAAAGAAGGTAACCAGCAAGGTTTTACTGCCGATTGTAAGCTCCATGTTTAGAACTCCTTTAGTTGTTGCAGTATAACCACCATAATATCTGAGAATCATATTTGTACCAATTAAATCTTCTTCAGTCTTTCCCAACTTCCTGACAGTAGATATCGGCATAATATTTACTACAACACCTCCATCAACCATCATTTTCCCCATCGGCACACCATTAACAAAACCCCTCAGGTATAAAGCCTTTAAGTGTCGATGTTTAGATTCATCTGGCTTATCAAACACTGCTTGCTGGGAATCAAATACAAGTTGTGGTTCATTCTCTTCGTAAGCAAACAATTCTTCTTCGACAGCCATGAACTCTTGCGGTAGCATCATTACCATATTCACAGAAGTGCTTGGTATCTGTTCTTGTGATTTAACCTAGAGTCTCCAAACTTTCTTAGGTGGCTGATCATCTTATTCTTCATAATAATATTTGCCAGCCGTTATTTGCCTGCAACACATCCTCTGAATTCTGCATTTCTGACTCTTGTAGAATATACCAGATGGACACCACTGATCATTATGTTCTTGATCTTCCTGCATCTCCTCATCGACTTCCTCATCAAATTTGGCCTCATCGCCTGTCCTCTTGGTTCCAAGTCGATCAAATGTAGAAACCCTCTGATATCGATCGGCTGATCCCATCATCAACTCTTTGAAGCTGTTCGCATGATGCTGGTGTCGATGACTTACTGTAGCTTCTCTATACATCCGTTCTGCATACCTACTACATCCAAGGCAACCATCAATTGACGATAGTTTCATATTGTGGTCCCAGCAATATTGAAAGAACGGACAACCCCAATGTGGATCAATCTGAGACTAATTCACTTCCCCGTCTCTCTTTTTCTCATATCTTTTAATAAATGCCTCCATATTGTCGATACCAGCCATATTGACATTTGCAGGGAATGGATGACCATCAATCGTCATGGTGCCCTTGGTGAACTTGATCTTCTCTTGTTCAATTGCCATCTGAATTTGTCTCTTGAACACCTTGCAATCATTAGTACTGTGAGAAGGAGAATTGTGCCATTTGCAATACCTCATCTTCTTCAGCTCTTTAGCAGGGGGAATCACATGATTAGACGGCAACTGAATATGCTTTTCTTGTAACAACATGTCAAATATTTTATCGGCCTCGGTGATATCAAAATCATATTTTTCCTCAAGTTCATTCTGTTTCACCCATGGGCACGACAACACATTCTTGTTCCTGGTCCATTCTTCTATATCAACTTCGACAGCTTCTTCATCAGATTCAGAGTCATAATCATTAAACTTGATATGGATCAGCCTTGCCCGTGCCCCCCCCCCCCCCCCGAGTTAGGTTCTCCTGGATCGACACCTTCTGTACCAACTAGGATAGGCTCTCGAATTCGACCGAAGGAAACTTCTCTCTCAATGACGTAACTAAACCATTAAATGCTATCTCTGCCATCTGGTTATCGATCAGTTGCATGCTGAAACATTTGCTGCGCGCATCTCTAAATCTTTGTACATAGTCATGCACAGACTCTACAGCCTTCTGTTTCACAACAATCAAATCAGACAATCTCAATTCTCTAGTTTTGGCAAAGAAATATTTATGAAACTTCTGTTCAAGATTGGCCCAAGTAACAATTGAATTTGGGGGCAATGATGCGAACCAAGAAAATGCTAACCTAGGCAAGGATAACGGAAATAGCCTAATTTTCAAAGCTTCGGTGTTGCCAGCTTCCCCGCACTATACTAAAAATCCTGTCCTATAAACTTAGTGAATTCTGGAGCTCCGTATCGACTCGGCATTGGAATCAAATCATAGCTGGGAGGATACGGCGGTCGATACATGTATGTTTGCTGCTTTGGTTTCAATCCAAACTGCTCCCTCATCACCTCCGCAATCTTTGAAGCCCAGTCATCGGTCGACCCATTGATATTTGGAACAGTCGATAGAAGACCAAATGCTGATGGCTGTGGGCCAAAGTTAACAACTGTATGTCGGCCTCCTAGGTCTCCTGGCAGAGCAGACGATGATGGCATTCCAAACATGCTAGGCTCAACATTAGATGCAGTATTGTATGTAACATTTGGCTCAGTAGTCTCTTGCCTGTAATGCTGTGGATGTGTCTATGGTGTAGATCTTTGCAGTATTATTCTCCACGACGTTCTTCCACCATCAGCATTCTTCTGACCTGGGGATGTTTCAGAAGTGGATGTATTTGAACCCAAGATAGGTTGTGTTGTACTCCCACCAGGTTGCTGCGAAGTAGATGCTTTATTAGCAGGCCGAGGAACACTATCTAGTATGCAAAAGTACACCGGCCCATGAGCTGAATCTTCATATAGACATCCCTCCATAGTCTGAATAATCAAGCTCCTCAATGTATTAACCAGCACAGGGGATTGGTTAATCAATGCATGGTGTATAGTAGTATGAATTATGTCATGCAAAGTTGCTTTATCAATGAACTCTACTGGCTTCTCAGTATGTGATTCTTCTGTTGCATCTTCACTCAATACGGCAACTAGTAACTTTCCTTTCTGGATGATCTTGCCGTTCCTTGTCTTGTTGAAAGTACTTAACAGAAGACTTTCATACTCAGCCATCCTCTGACCAACCCATGCCTTTGCATCATCACTCAACTCATCTCTATTGACAGATAGCATATGTTCATTCTTAAGATCCGACCTGATATTGTTCTTTGGCTGTGCCGCATCACCGTCCTGAGGCATTCCGAGTTCAGGCATGATGTGAGTTTGAAGTTCTTGGTCCCACCGAGCATGCCAAAAAGCGTGTTGACACGAAAATCTTCACGTGTGACCTAGAAGATCTGCTTAACTCTAGTGCAGGCTCAATACAGGAAACCGGGACATGCCAGACGATTTTCCCTGTGAATCAACAAAGATATAAACGGTTAGATATTGTGGGCCACCGGCCTAGGACAGACCAGTGAAGATAGCCAATAGTCACTGTATGTCAAATCAGCCGATATCATTATAAGAATAAATATAAGACAGGATGAACCAATCGGCTGACTATTCGGCTTATCGACAAATTAGAAATATAAAATAATGTTCATTCTAATGCCGATAAAGGTTTGAATCAAACGCATCAAGATCAAAGAGATGAAAGGAATCATGCCAATACTTGCTAAGTCGATGGTGCAGAGTCGATAGGGCAGAGTCGATAGAACTACAATATGCTTGCAAAACCCTACCCTGTCGATAGTGCTAAGTCGATAGATTTAATAGCTGGTATTGCACATATGCCTTAAAATCATAAATCTATCTTGTTTAAACAAGGGGGCAAGCGACTGTCAAAATATATGGTTTAATCAATTAACACCTGAAAGTCGATTGAACCGTGATAACCTATCGGCTAAACACCCCGCTAGAACTCTATCGACTCTACCTATAAACAGATTAAGTCTAATTCTATCTACCCAGTAAGAGATCGAAACTGATGCAGCCTTACTAATTTGAATAGATCGAACTTAATCAAGACAGTTTCAAACATGGTAGATAGAGCTAGATTTAATCTATTTATAGATAAAATCAATAAAGTGACTCAAATAACAGATCTAAATAGCACCTATGGAACCTACTGAGATCACAATAGATCGGCTTCAACCAAGATAGTATTGCAATCAGAGTTGATAGAATAAATACTATACAGATCTAATTACCGGATAACTAGCAATTCTAACGATAACAACTAGAATATCAAATCAATGAGAAAGTACTAGTTGAGATTGATAGAATTACCGAGGGTGACTAATCCAAGTCTCTCGCCAAGATCGGAGCCGATGCAGCCCGCGCGAGACGAGGGTTTCGTCGAGTAGGAAAAGTTGGTGATGCGCAGAATTGTATTGAACAAAAGTGTTATTCTTTAGGTACAGATGCTATTACATATTTATAACCTCATGCGAGAGGTTTCAACCCGACTCGGTCAGGACTCCTAAACAAACCAACTATTTTATTTCTAAACAATACTTTAAACTATTAAATAGAAAAGAAAACCTAGTATAAAAATGTAAACTGACCCTACTTGGGTCCACCTCTTCTTCCTTAGCCGTTGGCTTCGCAGTGCTTTGGCCATTACCTATTCACGCGACTGACCTCTGGGCCCAGCCAAATTCCAATTGCAACAAGTGCGGAAGCGAAATACTTCAACAATACGAGAGAAATTCGATGGAAAACCAGATACAACGCCCTCTTACGGCAATACACATAGAACATCCGGCAATGATAGGTGTTCTGCCCAAAACACTGTGCCGGCAATCAATGGTCTACTCCTCCTCATCGTTGGTGCACCGCTCCCACTCGATGTTCCAATAGTCAGGACGCTGGCCTTCCCAGTGGAACCTCCCATCACAGTGGCAGTCTCCACCCTCTTCATCTGAAAACAACATAGAACGTCGCCCTGAGTAACTAATTTACTCAGCAAGGCTGACCCGACGAAATGGCCATCTACAACCGACTCCTAGGCATGCAAAGGCTAAGGGTAGGATTTATGTTGCCAAAAGCCAGCCTAAGAGTAAATCCCTAGTTGTCAAGTTTTAGCATCAAGTTAAGTTGACATGTGAAATATTAAATTTAATTTGCACTATGACTACAACATTCATGGTTTCAATACAATTAATATACATACAATAATATTGAACCCATTTATCATATTCATGGCTTCCGACACTGTTCTGGAGCAGCGATCAAGTGGTACTCGCGTTACTGTGAGGGGCAGCGACTCGAATCAATTTATATTCTATAGGAGAAACCTGTTTGCATGATCAATACGTGCTTCAAGGAAGCCGTATGGAGCAACCTTTCACATACGGTACTACCAGGTCTTCCGCGCCTGACTCCCCCGAGAAGGGTCTCCCAATGCGATGCGCCCCGTGCCGCCATCCGTGGGTAGATTCCTTCCTCCTCTCAGCCCCAGTTCCACCTAGGGAGCAGGGTACCTTCCGACCAAGCAGTAGTCATAGCTACGTCAGTTTACTGGGCCCATAACTCCAGCATGCAAATAGTACGTTCAAACTTGATCACATGGGCCGGACACGAGGCGTAGCCTTAGGTGACTCGGACGGGGCTACCCCTTGAAGACACGTTGTCCTTCCCTTCCCACCTAGTTGCCCGTCCATTCTTCATTCGTATTCCCATTCCATCTTTCCTTCATCTGACATCATTCCCCAGTGATGATATTTCCTGATCTATGAGTGGTCTCCATACCACTCGACAAATATTCGTCCTAAATTAAGCAGAGCAACTACCGTCCTGAGGCTATCATCGGGTAAAGGGAACCTACTGCATTGCTAGGTTTTCAAACAACTCCTATAAACTTAATGCACAGACTAGCCTACATCCCTAACTAGTGATAAAACAAAAATGTAAAACTGGAGGGATGCATCGAGGCTTGCCTTGAGTGGGTTCCTAGTTAGTGGGGTCACCACCTCCTTGCCCTTCTGGTTCTTGCTCTGGTCCTGCTCCCACGTGGTCCACGTGGTTCACCTCGTGACCTATATGATGCGGATGATGCAATGCATGAGAATGAGTTTCAATTCATGGCACTTCCTCAGCAAATATGTTATAACGATAATAATTCATGTAGAAATGAACCAGGGTGCGTTGATTAGTTCAGTAATAGACATATAGAATCGAGGCATAAGGGGGGCACGTTTAGTGTATTTCCTTCATGGACTCCAGTAAATAAGAGTAGTAATTTGGCACAGAAAGTATGGGGTGTTGTCCATCGAAAATGCTACCCAGCCTTTACTATTTTTATGGGATTATTGGGTTTTGGAAGGAAGTTAATATTTTAGCATGGTTCTGGAAGTCATTTGCATATGAGTGATTTACTGGTCAAGTTTCAATTGCATGCAATGAATCGTTGAATTTCTAAATAAATAATCAAGGCCAAAGATTAAATATTTAATTGTTATCAAAATACAAAGAGCTAACATTTGTCATATTGCAGGATGACTAGGCATTTCAAACTAGGATTAACTACCAAGTTCCATTAGTTTACCAATTACAGGGAATTACTTATAAGTTATTTAGTGTGTTGCTTAATTAATTTAGTTCTGATAAAAATTCTAACATGCAAGAAGGTTTGGCATTTTTCCCCAACAGTACATGGTCAGAGGAGTCCAAAGAATTTTATTTTGCCTCAAAATACCTAATAATGAATTAGTTATGTATTTTACAACTTTTGACAATTTCCTGGAATTGATTTAATTTGAGATAATTCATTTAAATGCTCGCGGGCTGAATCTTATGCGGGCCATTGGCCAAGCGCGCACGGGGGTGTTGGTTAGTTCAATGAATGTAATACCACCGTTGTGCCAACCATTGCCTACCCGCCTTCACTCGCTACCGCCGTGCGCAAATTGATGGCCGCCGTCACCTCTACTCAGCCCGCCTGAGTAAACCGCTAGCCGCCGCTAGAGTGTGTTCCATGCGCGTGCGTCGTCTTGCCTCCCCCTGGCTATAAAAGCCGATCACGCTCAACCCCTCTCCGGCAACCCCGAGCCCAGTATCGAGCTACCTTCTCTTCTCATCGTGAACCCTCCTCCCTTCCCCATCCTCTCTGCTACCACCTCCAGCAAGCACGGCTGGGTCCCCGCTCCCCTCTGGTGCCATCCCCGCCGAAGCTCCCCCACCAGAGAAGCCGGTGTCAAGCTCTGAGCGGTTTCGCCCATGGCACCGCTGCCCTGATAGTTTCCGGATGCCGCGCGCCACCCTCGGGCAGCCCTAGCCGTCCGATCTCAAGCCGATGCATGAGATTAGAAACCTCGTACCCTTTCGATTGCTATGAACCTCAATCGTCCATATGTTGATCTGCGGCCCAGTCGCATCCTTGTGTAACCGGTCCATAGTGGGCTCGTGGACCGAGCCTACTGCCTGGGCCCACCAACCCGGTTCACCGCTTTTCCATTTTAAAAACAAGTTCCTCCGCCTTTATTGTGTCAACATGACGCCGTAATCCATTCCCATACAAAAATAATTCCAGAAAAGCTAGAAAATCCCATAACTCTGTCATTTTACACCTAGCCCCCTGACCTTCTACCTATTTAGGTTTTGCCCTAGTAATTTAACAAAAAGACCCTCACTATTCTATAATTACATTTGAGCCCTCCACTTTTTCAACCAAGCCCCTGAACTTTTTAGAAGTTACAAATAGGTCCCTATAACTTTCTGAAAATTACAAATAAGCCCTTGGAACCTTTAAAGAGCCATAACTTTTGCACCGTAGCTCCGTTTTGAGCGATTCTTTCGCTCACGGGTTTGTCTCAGTGTGTAGTACCCAATGGTACTGCCCATAACCACTACCCAAGGCCTCGTAAACCATCCCTAGCCCAAGACCTACACTATTCTTTAAGCAAGTTCTACTTGATTTATTTGGAGTTTTTTTAATCTTGTTTGTTCTTATTATTTTATTTTCTTGCCATAGATTATGAGACGTAGTGCTATGCGTTATGCTATGCAAAGTCCAAGGAAGCATCAGGAGACCCGGTGTCTATACATAGGCCCGAAGCACAAGACACGAGGAAAGGACCTGAAGACCCGGACTCCGTCCAAGGAAGCATCAGGAGACCCGGTGTCTACACACAGGCCCAAAGCATGAGACACGAGGAAAGGACCTGAAGTCCCGGACTCCGCCAAAAAAGCACAAGGAGCAGAAACATGAAGACTAGTCAAGTCGGATAGCGTTTTGAGGCAAGCTCTACTTATTCCTTGATCATGATTGAACCTATGTTTGCAAAACTGCACCCAACTAAGAGCCTATTTCTTATATGCATTATTTCCTTGTCACTTTATATTTTCTTAGTTAAATCCCACTAGTGTGAAAGCTAGCATTCGTACCGCCTTTACATAGGTGTGAGTAGATCCTTGATTGGCCGTATTTGATATCTCTCTACCTTGATAACCCTAGGAAGTTATTGTTGGCCCCGCTAATAATAATGCTTCCTTGCTAGTATATGCTTAGGACCCGTGACGCTTGTCACCACACTCTCCACTATCAAGTTTACAAAATAGGTAAAACGGTGTTTGGTGGTGGTGTGTGTGTAGGAATGGGTTGGTGATAAATGAACGTGTAATGGTGAAGTGGATGGGATAGTGTGGTTGTGGGTGAGACTCCTATTACTGGTGCAGAGTACTTGGCGATGGTGTCTCCGATGTAGGTCCACCTATCACGGGCGAGTGCTTGCCCTGCCAACTAGGAAACGTCTAGCTAAGACCTCAACTTGGTGGTATTTCAATACGACCACAAAACCTGTATGGGCAGGACTAACACGGATCCTGGGTAATGCAGCAAGGAAGTATCACCCGGTGAAGTAGAAATGGACTCAGGGATTGGAGCGGAGATATGATGATAAGTCCAATTCTTGGCAAAATTGTTGGTTGTGTGCCTTGATGTTATATGACTAAGTGTAATGATGGTGGAATCCCTGAGCTTCGTGGTAGATTTGTGGGTGTGCCCGGGTGCAGTGAGAGCGTTATGCACTTACTTGCAAAGAGTGTATAGCTTGTGGGTACAGCGTACTAAGCTCTGCAGAGTTAATCCCTAAATTATTCAGATGTCCATTGTCACCGGTCATGGCACACCAATCATTGAGTTCCTAGAAATTCCTTGACGTGTGAGTGGGTGTAATGACACCCGTGTTTTGGTGATTATGTGGTGAGGTGTGCCAGGGCTGTTATGACTGTGTGTCGGAAGGCCCAACTAAAAGATGGGAACTGTTAGGATTGATTGAATCGCCCTCAGGTCCAACAAACTATAAGTTACAAAACTGTTTCTTTCCCTCAAAACCCCTTTGGTTCTGTAGTAAACCCCTGCATCTGCGCGTGTTCCACAAAACCCTGAACATTACCCTATTCCTTGACCACTCTCCCAAAAATGCATGAGTACATCCCTTGCTAGAGGTAGCGCTGGCAGAGTACCTTATGTACTCACCCTTGCCTCATTTTATTTTAATCAGCGAGAAGATGGAGAATCCGTTGAAGCCGATGAGTAGATGACGTTCTATACTCGAGTATGCCTGTGGAGTTGTTGAAGCCTTTATTCATGTGCTCATTAGTTCGGATTGGCATGATCAATCCCTTTTGCTTATAGTTTAGAACTTGTAATTGTGTATCATTTATACATGTGTACCAACTACTGATCTAGGGATTGGTACGGTAATCACGGGTCACACCCGGAAGGGGGTGTCACAGATGGTATCTCTTACACAAAATTCTTCCTTATCTCACACTATTAATAAAATATTACCTTCTACTACAAACACTTTCCCCTCCTCACATTGGCATGATGGTGTCTTGTAGATGGCTGAGAATGAGTGGAAGGAAACTACTGCTACAGACGCTGATTTTGGATTCCCGATACTTCTCCGTAGAGTCTTATCAGCATATGGATACCATGAGCTGCCAAAGTATACTTGGCGTGAGTACTACATAGAAGGAGAAATTCTGAGATGTGAAATGGGAGTTACCATCGTGGAAGAAGTTAGAAATGTCTCAGTGACACCAATTATAGTTTATCGAGAAGGTGCCTGATACGATGACACCCTTCTGACAGCCGCTCGAGGAGCCCTCCTCCACTTTTGTGGTCAACTCATGGGACAAACAGCAAAGACACCAATAAGATACCTCCCTATTCTTCACAGCGACCCGCGGTTTCATGAACGACTTGAAAAACTGGAGAAGCCCAGCTGCAGAGAAAGTAAGGCAATGATCGCGACAACCACATATCAACATGTCCTAGAATGGCACTATAGAAGGATTTATGAATTATGGTCGGACGAGACAGACCATGCAACAGAAGCCCTAGCCCGAGGAAAAGTTAGGAAAAAGGAACACGATTTTGCACGAAAGGATGTCAAAAGTCTCCTATCACAACTCGTTGACGCCCAAGCTGACATGGACCACTACAAGGCCAAGTTAGCTGCCTCCCAATCCATAGCTGCATTGACCCATATGAAAGATGAAGAATGAGCCAGAACTCTAGATAAAGAGCATACCATAGTGGTAGAGGCACTCCAAAAACAACAAACCATGCAAGAAGAAATAAGGACAGTGATGATCGAATAGAAAGAGAGATATGAGAAGCAGCTAGAGGAACATCGCGCAGAAGTTGCTAAAGCCAACATAAAGCTCGAGATCCTCGAGAAGACAATGGTCGACAATGAGAAGAAAAGGAAGCCCGACCGACGAGACCAAGCACCTCAATCAGGAAGATGCCGCAGAAGCCTACAACGCACAGACCCAACCTCTTGAAGGTGAGGGCTCAACCTAGATTGCTAATCATCAGCACATGTACTTTGTATCATGAATAATGTATCATGTTTCAAGTATTTATATCATGCTTCATGTATTATGTACCGTGTGCCATGTATTACCTCATGTGTCATGTGTATGTAGTATATGTCATGTATGATGTAACTTGTAACATGTACCATATGTCATTTAACATGTGTCATGTGTGCCTTCTTCATGGACAATCAACAAAAGGTTCATTGAGGAATTATAATGTGTCATCAAACACTTGGACAAGTAGAATAGGGTTACATCATGGGAAAAATTTACCCTACAGATACCACCAAGGCTGATATGATAAGTTAGACACATGTCGCATGAACAAAGACTGCTACCCCAAATTGCACAAATCAGCTCCAGTAAAAGTTGTAAAGCCACTTGTATCCTTGCGCTGACCAAAGACCACATGTACTGGAAAAGTACAGATAGGAAAACACCGCGTCAAATCAGGCTAATGTCAACTGACACTTTCAATTGCAAGCCAACCTTATTGCGTTCACACTAGCCAAGCATCCAAGACAACCCTTGGCTACCACACCCTGTCTATAAAAAGGAACAAGAGCCTCTCAGTCCTCCACCACTTGATAGCTAGCCCAACAAAGCCCCCTAGAGCACCACTCCCAGCATTGCAGCTTTGTCACCTCTTCACCCCTATGGCAGACCCTAGTGGATAACCACCCGCTGCCTGGAAGAACCCGGATTTCCTGCGGTTCTCTATGCCATCATGAATTGTGTTGGAATCATGGAACCCCAGAGTATGTTGGAATAGAGTACAAAGATTCTATCTTAGAGCGATGTGGTGACACCATTCACATCGGATCAAGCAAGGACCACCCAAACATCAAGCCTTGGAGCACATCCACCACTGGATTCTGTTTCTTGGATACCTATCAGTTAGTTGCTCGCAAAGCCTTTAGATCCCTATGCCAAATATTTGAAGAGTCTCTCAGCAATTCCAGCGTGAGATTTTTCCCACCTTTGGTCAAAGATCAGTCCTCCTGGAAGGAACGAATTACCGTATTGGATTCCCTAGGAATTCGTGCCACTGATCCACCTACCATTGTCCTAGCTCGTCATCTGCTCGTCCTTGATGAGCCACAGGACCAGCAAGCCAAGAGATTGAAGCAGTGCGTTCACCAATACTCAGAAGCCGAATGAAAGAATCGGGCCCTTCATGTTCAGCTAGCAGAAACTAAAGTATGAGTCGTAGAAGTTGAAATTCATGCAGTCTTCAAGGACGTCGCCCTCAAAACTGCAGAGAGCCACCATAGCCATATGCTTCGCAAGCATACCTCACGGGTCGTGCACACAAGAAGTCCCCCCATCGCTATGAAGCATGCGGAAGCATGATCCTATATGGAGTTCCAATGCATCAAGCCACCACTACCAAGAAGAAATTTAAGGCAAGCGCATCAATTGCTTCCTCCTTCAGTGAAGAAGAACCCTTTCCCCTAACCCAGCAGCCAATGAAGGAAGGAGGCAATACTCCTACTCCATCTTGTGAGACCTCTCCGGCAAAGGACCTCGCAGAGCCATGATGATATGAACAACAGCTCCGTAGAAGCGCTGCCAGTATCGCCAGCCTGGAGTAAAGCTACATGGTCCAATCCTGCAGCAGCATAATTCCCTAGTATTGTAACAGCCCCACAATCCGCTATATCGCGCTAGTAATCGGTGTGTAATGTAGAACTTTTTTGGTTCTTTTGCCTTGGTTTCATTTGGATTTTTGCTTGAGTGAATTGTGTGCTCTAAAACAACCTATAGATCAGCCAAACAACTACAAAATAAAAAGAAATCACCTAACATACCCCCCCCCCCTACGAACAAGAAGTCCCAAGAATCCTTATGAAGACTATTCAAGCATAATCTGCCCAGAATACAGAAACCAATCACCACTTTGGGAAAAGATCACCCAGGATTATGGATGACTGCATGCTTAAGAGAAGTACGACCAATTAATGTCAGGTGATCAGCATAGCAAATAATCCTTTGGAAATCCTTATCAGATTAGAGAACAAGTATTTTTGAACCAGGCCAAATCAAATTACAGCCACAGAATCATACCCGGCCCAGCTCTACCGGCCCATACAATGAAGGGCCTATGACCCATAGTTCCTGTGAAAGTGACAAAATGCCCATGGAGATTGAAAACCTCACCACTGAAATCACCAGTGACCATCAACGCAACAGTCGTACCCACTACCCGTTGCAGCTATCAATCGTCTCCTGTCAATCCTGGGTACAATGCCCACTTGCCAAATCCACAATTTGTACTACCACCCTCCAACGTTCGTCGGTGCACGCGTGCCCAGAACAACGGCTAGAATACAGAGAAGCGTCCCCTCAGTACCACCGCTAAGATTCCTCAAAGGAACTTGATACTCGACTATAAATATGACCCCTGAGTCTGTCGCTACAATAAGCAAACAAACAATCACCCCCGCACCAGAAGATCTTCATCGTTTCATTTGGCAAGCTGCCCACCTCCGTTTTTCGTCAAGCCTTCGAAGGAATCGGAGTCACCGCCAACCACTCCAGCAATGTACACCTTTATGGATGTAGCACTTTGGTGCTATGTGGTGTTCTTCGCCATCATGGCCTGCCTGATGAGATGCTACGTCAATCGCCCCTTGATCAATCGCCCTCAGGCTAATCATAATCAGTAATGCTTTTCGTAACGAAGCAACTTGTAACAACAACACCATTGTATTAATCAATTGAAGTTGTTGTAGAGTATGCTCCAATCCTTTTGCCCTAGTGAGTAGCCAGCTCTTTTACTCACTTAAAATCCTTTTATTTTAGATTTTAAGTGGGGTAGACCGACCCGAGCTAAGCTGCCCAACGAATTTGAGAAAATCAGTGTCACTTAGAGTTGTTACCCTATCACAGATGGTGTCCCAATAATCTCATGATAAATCACACCTACAAAGATCTTGGATGAGATGATCGTAAATCTCGGAACCTGTATGACCAGAAGAACTCTGGTCAAGAAATTACTACGAATAGAAGTACCACTAGGCATGAAAGCCAACGAAAGAAACCTCAGAATAGTGTTAATACAGAGTATGAAGACAGAGAGTGTAGAGAAGAAGCCCAAGAATCGTCAGCAGCCGACGTCTACCCTAATCTCGTGGGCGAGATTCTTTTAAGTGGGGTAGATCTATAACATCCCAAAATTTATTAAGGTTAAAAGTCAGGGTTGATTAAAATTTTCTCTTTTAATTTATCCCCTAACTAAATTCTCTTTTCAAAATAAAATGCCACTAAATTAAAACTAGAAGTAACCAGGAAATTTTCCAAAATAATATTTTGTGTTCAAGTGAGTGCTAGTGTGTATGTTTTCGCTTTGAAATTTATGTCAAACTCTATTTTCATTTGAAACTCTTTTAAACCCTAAAACCAAAAATGTTCAAACCTAATTTCACTCCCTTCCCCCTCATAGGCTGAAACCCTTCTCTCTCTAGCTTCAGCGGCCCAGCCAAGCCTTTCCCCTTCTCGCTTGGGCCGTGACCCTCCCTCGGCCCAGCCGGCCTGCACGGCCTAGTCCCGCACTCTCCCTCTCTGTAGTCCGCTTGGCCTCCCGCCCCAGCCTGCCCTCGTGTGACCCCACTCCCCCTCCTTCCCCTTCCTCTGATCAGAGCCCCCACCCCGACACCATTCATGCCATTCCACCGTCACACGGGCCCCGCCGCCTTTGCTCCCCACCAACTCGGCGACGCACAAACGTGAACCACGCCTACCCATCGCCACCATTACTCGCTCCCAATGAGCACAGCGCAGCGCTGTCCTGCTC
Organism: Eleusine coracana subsp. coracana; assembly: GCA_032690845.1. Classification (NCBI taxonomy): domain Eukaryota; kingdom Viridiplantae; phylum Streptophyta; class Magnoliopsida; order Poales; family Poaceae; genus Eleusine; species Eleusine coracana. The sequence continues at coordinate 49,011,784 of CM064420.1, forward strand.
CCAGTCAAACTCGCTCTACCACCATCTACCATGTTGCTCGCCTTCACTCATAACGGACAACCGGCACCACCCCGAGCAATCGAGTCACGAACACAGTGCCCTGCCAACGTCGTGATGTCCTTCAAGTCCGGCTCAGGGAGTGGTCGTGTTGTCCTGCTCACGTCCTGACCGAGGCCACAGTGTGCCACTTCGCCTCATCACCACCCTCCTTCCTGTCGCCTAGCTGATCAACGCGAGGCAGGGACGAGTCATCCCATCGTCCTGCACCATGACCCTGCCCCTTTGCTCGCGCGTGGACAAGGCCGCCGATGTGCCAACCATCGCCTACCCGCCTTCACTCACTACTGCCACGTGCAAACCGACGGTCACCGTCCCCTCTACTTGGCCCGCCCGAGTAAACGGCTAGCCGCCGCCAGAGCATGCTCTACGCGCATGCATCGTCTTGCCTCCCCCTAGCTATAAAAGCCGATCGCGCTCAACCCCTCTCCGGCAACCCTGAGCCTAGCACCGAGCTACCTTCTCTTCTCATTGTGAACCCTCCTCCCTACCCCATTCTCTCTGCTACCACCTCCAACGAGCGTGCGTAGGTCCCCGCTCCCCTCTGGTGCCATCCCTACCGAGCTCACCCACCAGAGAAGCCGACGTCAAGCTCCGAGCGATTTCACCCATGGCACTGCCGCCCCGATAGTTTCCAGCCGCCACGCGCTACTGAAAGGACCGAGTGACCGAGAGGGGGGGGGGTGAATCGGGAACTCGCCCTATGTACCAATTTTGCCAATTCCTAAAACCTACCACTCAAAACAACTCCTATACAATCCTAGTGGTGATCCCACTAGCAAGATAATGAACCTATGAAAGAAACAACAACCTAAGCATACTAGTGGATCACACAAAGGCAATACAACTCCTATGCAAGCTAGTAATAAAGAAATGCGGAAGCACACCACAAGCCAGCAAGGGAGCCTACTCATGCAATTCTACAAGATAAGTTACTAGTACACACGAGCATGAGTAGTACAACACATACAAGGATAAGCAATCAAGACAATGCAGCTCATATACATGCTAGTGATCAAATGCGGAAGCTCAAACACTACTAGCAAGTAAGAAGCCTATTCATGCAAGTCTACAAGGTGATCAACTAGAATAAGATAAGCACACAAGAATGAATAGCACGGTATGTAAATGCGGAAAGTAATGCATCAAAGTAAGGAGTAGAGTAAGAGTTGGCTCATGATTTTTCCCGAGGTCTCGGAAGGATGGCGCCTTCCCCTAATCCTAGTTGGACCACTCCCGCCGGAGTTCTGGTCCCTCCAGCCACCAAGTGGAGTTCTCGCCCACGAGCCCGCAATCACTCCTAGAGTGAAGACACAGTGTGCGTCACCGCTGCACAAAGCACAAGCTTGCCTCCCTCAAGAACTTGCCGGACTCCCCAAGCCGACACGGGCGCTCACTAGCGATGCCCATTTCACCAAAGGGCTCAAACCGTGTACAAACGTGTGATGGCCTTCACAACCAATCACGATAGGCTCGATCACCGACACCTAACCGGTCTAAGTCTCACCATAGACCAAGAGTAACAATCTAGATCACACCCTCAAGGACACCCTAGCCTTAGATGTGCAAGATGCTCAAGTTAGTCTCCACTAGCACTCTCAAGATATGCAATATCTCCTCCTAGTGCTCTCCTCTTTTTGTTTTGGACCTTACTAAATGCTCTCAGGTATTCCACTAGCCAAGAGAGGTCACAAAGACCCCAGCAACGAAGTTATATAGGCTCCCTACCTCAAACTAGCCGTTGCTCCATGAAATCAGCTTTCTAGGCTAGGACCGTCTGGTCGCTGCAACACAGTGCACCAACAGCTCTAGCCACTGCTGATTTCTCTGCTGACTGGACCATACGGTCACCTGAATGGACCGTCTGGTCCGATTCTCTCTCCAGTCCAGGAACCTTCGTGCAACAGCTTCCTCTCTGTCATGTGCAAGTCCTACTAACCGGACCGTCCGGTCTATATAGGCTCTCGCATAAACTGATTCCTCGCTACTCGCTGAAAGTCTCAGATAACTCCCCATAGTGACTGTACAGTCCAGTCACCTCTGATCCCTCTGTCCGCTCTCTATGTGCAGAAGCTGAAACTTGTCGTCCTCGCTTGACTTCCTTTCTCGGCTTCTCCGAACAGCTCCTTGGCTTCTCCACTATCAACTACTCCATGTGATTTCACCGAACAACCTTGCACATCACCGACTAGACATGACCTAAGAGAATGACCTACACCCCCTTGATAGTCCGGTTTTTCCTATGGACTCAAAGCCCTAACAACTAGACAAGTGTACCCAACACTTGCACCATAGCTTGTTCTCCACTTTGATCCATCTTCATCAACCCTTGGACTCCATCAAGTTCACAAGCCTCCATGCTTGTGGTCATTGTCATCAATCGCCAAGGACACCGTTGACAATCATCATAAGGTAGAAGAGGTTGCCTACACGAACAACACTCGTGTAGACATTACTCATATTTCATGTTTCTCATTCATCACCAAAACATCATACCTTGGGTGACCTCAATGGTCATGAACCTTACAATCTCCCCCTTTTTGGTGATGGATAACAACCACTACTTATGATGATCCAAAACGGACGAGCAAGAAAGAACCAAAAGAAAAGAAAGGATTGAAAAGCATACCTTGGTCCTTACCTTGGAAGTAGTCTCCCCCTTGAGATGTGCTAGGTGTTGAGGGAGAACTACCCACTTGTTTAGCGCACTTGAATGTTAATCTTGAGCTGAAATTTGCGCCCGTCTTGGTGTCGTGGTCGATGATCTTGTTAAAGTAGACACGCACCAAGGACGTACATGCTCATGTTGGTGAAGATGTATATTGTTGTCGTAGACATGCACCGTCGTGTTCTTCTCCATGTTGGTGTACATGTTCATCTTGATGTGATATTCATGTGTACTTCAAGTGAACATGCACCATGTAGTTTTTCTTCTTTGTCACCTTGTAGCTTGCTTGTATCTTCATGTTCTTCTCTCCCTTTATGTGTTCTCAACCTAAGCTTGGTTTTTGGATCTTCATGTTCCTTCTCCCCCTTAGGCTTAGCTTTTGGATCTTCATGTTCCTTCTCCCCCTTTGTCACCTATCACCAAAAGCCACACTAAAACATAACAAAACCTAGAGGCATAAGATAGTTGGCAAGAGTTAAGATATCTCCCCCTTTCATTGCACTCCTCCTTGGTCGCAATGGTGTTCCACCATAGCTCCCCCTATACTTATGACTCAATAAAATATTTTCTCAAATATGCAAGGGTTAGTGATTTGTGAGGTGGGAATGTATGAGCCACTTGTCTTTGAGCCGCGCGAGTAGATTTAACCTCGGAGCTCGGTTGAACATGGCTCAATGGACATGAAGCACAAATATCGCTATTTGATCATCTAGAGAGTCATGTACTCACATTGTAAATGAGCAACTCCTCCTAGACACATGCTTGGGAGCAAGTATGGTATCACAATGCAAAGATGCTTGAGTGCAAAGAATGCAAATGCAACAAGTATACAATGCATGATGCAATGCTAAAGAAAAGAGAGAGAACCGCTACAAACCAAAGTGTCAATAACGAGTTGTTCCCTTCTCAAGCTTGCTCACAATGGACCATTCTTCAAAGCCTTGGGTACACCGTTCAAGAAGGTCTGAAGTCAACCTACCAAAGAAGAGAAACAAGCACAAACAAAGACACAAACAACAAAACAAGCAAACACTATACATATTTACAAAGGACAAGCTCAAGGGTTACTTATGTGAAGTTGGAGACGTCGATAATATTGAGTTCTCCCCTTAGCTTGTTGTAGGTCTTCTCATCGAGTGGCTTGGTGAAGATATCCGCCAATTGTTCATGAGTTCACACACTCACCAACTCGATGTCCTTCTTAACAACATGATCCCTTATGAAGTGATGCCTCACTTGAATGTGCTTTGCATGACCATGATCTCCAGTTTTGAGTGCCATCTTGATTGCCACCTCACTATCACAATATAATGGCATTTGAGTATAGTTGAGGCCATAATCCGAGAGTGTTTGCCTCATGTAGAGATGTTGGGCACAACACGCTCCCGCCGTCATGTATTCCGCTTCGGCTGTAGATAGAGCCACCGAGTTTTGCTTCTTTGAGCTCCAAGATACTAGAGATCTTCCAAGAAATTGGCAACCTCTCAATGTACTCTTCCTATTCACTTTGCAACCCGCAAAATCCGAATCCGAACACCCAAGTAACTCAAAGCTTGTTCCTCTAGGATACCATAAATCCATGGTAGGTGTGTACTTGAGGTATCTCATTATCCTCTTCACGGCCTTCAAGTGTGACTCTTTTGGATTTGCTTGGTAGCATGCACACAAGCACACACTAAACATGATGTCCAGTCTTGAAGCGGTGAGATAGAGAAAAGAACCAATCATAGATCTATAGAGCTTGAGGTTCACCGGTTTCCCTTTCACATCATCATCCAAGGGTTTGCTTGTTGCCATAGGTGTGTGCAAGGGCTTGCAATTTTCCATGTTGAATCTTTTGATAAGGTCCTTGGCATACTTCTCTTGATAGATGAAGTTTCCTTCTTTCAATTGCTTAGCTTGAAAACCAAGGAACACATGCAACTCTCCAATCATTGACATTTGGAATTCCCTCGCCATCATCTCTCAAAACTCTTCATTGACTTCTTATTGGTTGTCCCATAGATGATATCATCCACATAGATTTGGCACACAAAGAGATCCTTCCCAACATGCCTTGTGAACAAGGTGCTATCAATGCTTCCAATCTTGAAACCATTCTTGAGAAGGAAGTTCCTCAAGTGTTCATACGATGCCCTTGGTGCTTGCTTGAGGCCATAGAGAGCTTTCTTCAATTTATATACATGTCTTGGATGTTTTGGGTCCTCAAACCCTGGAGGTTGTTCTGCATAGACTTTTTCATTGATCTCTCCAATCAAGAAACCACTCTTGACATCCATTTGAAAGAGCTTGAAGCCATTGTGTGAAGCATAGGCAAGTAAGATCCGAATAGCTTCAAGACGGGCCACGGGAGCAAAGATTTCTTCAAAGTCAATTCCCGCCACTTGAGAATATCCCTTAGCAACTAGGCGAGCCTTGTTCTTGACAATTGCTCCTTTCTCATCTTTCTTGTTGTTGAAGACCCATGTGGTGCTAACCACATTATGATTCTTGGGCCTCTCAACCAATTTCCGTACTTTGCACCTCTTGAAGTTGTTCAACTCTTCTTGCATGGCTATAACCCATTTGTGATCATCCATAGCTTCATCAATGGTAGTGGGTTCAATCATAGAGATGAAAGAGAAGTTCTCAAATGCAATATTGGCCATATCATTATTCTCTTCACTCACATAGTTGGGCTTATATTGATTTCTCCTTGTCTTTACTCCTTGAGATGGACTCCCAATGATCAAGTCACAAGAATGATCCTTGTTGATAGCCTTGGGTCTAGGATGGTATTTTTCTTGAGTGGGATGAGCTCTTGGTGAGGTATCTTCTGCGTTATGGATTGTTTGCTCTCTTGATATATGAGTGTCTTGGATCATAAGAGAGGTGGAAGAGTCACTCTTATGCTTTCTTGTTTTGGACTTTGAGCTCGAGGTGGATGGGAGGGTATCTTATGAAGAGCTAGGAGAAATGGCTTGTGGTGAAGTATGTGGGGAGGCTTGTGGCTCACTTCTCACTTGGGTTTCATCATCATTTGGTGGGTGAACTCTTAATGAATCTTAGGAGAAGCTTGTGGGTGTATTTGTGGCATTTTGGGTTGGTTCTTGCACCTCGAAGGAAGAAGTTGGTTGAGGTGGTGGAGTAGAGGGCTCATCAATATCACCATCATTGGCCTCGTGGGGTAAAACCTCGCCCACGGGCATGTTCCTCAAAGCTTCCCTCATAGGCTCATCCTCAATGTTCACTTCATGAAATTCATCTTCCTTTTGAGAACCATTTGACTCATCAAATTGCACATCATAGGATTCTTCCACACACCATGTAGCTAAGTTGTAAACCCTATATGCTTTAGAAGTTCCAAATTACCTAACAAGAATGCCTTCATCAGTTTTGCTCTCAAACTTCCTAGGCTTTCTCCTCTTCTTGAGAATGTAACACCTGCAGTCAAAGACTCAGAAATAGGAAACATTGGGTTTCCATCCGAACAATAGCTCATATGTCATCTTCTTCAACAACCGATGGAGATAGACACGGTTGGAGGTAGCAAGCTGTGTTAATTGCCTCCGCCCAAAACCTCTCATGAGTTCCATACTCATCCAACATGGCACGAGCAAGAGACATGAGTGTCTTGTTCTTCCTCTCCACTACTCCACTAGTCCAAGGGAGCCTACTCATGCAATTCTACAAGATAAGTTACTAGTACACATGAGGATGAGTAGTACAACACATACAAGGAAAAGAAATCAAGACAATGCAGCTCCTATACATGCTAGTAATCAAATGCGGAAGCTCAAACACTACTAGCAAGCAAAAAGCCTATTCATGCAAGTCAAAGTAAGGAATAGATTAAGAGTTGGCTCATGAGTAGCACGGTATATATCAATGTGGAAAGTAATGCATCAAAGTAAGGAGTAGAGTAAGAGTTGGCCCATGATTTTTTCCTGAGGTCTCGGAAGGATGGCGCCTTCCCCTACTCCTCGTTGGACCACTCCCGCTAGAGTTCCGGTCCCTCCCGCCACCAAGTGGAGTTCTCGCCCATGAGCCTGCAATCACTACTAGAGTGAAGACACGGTGTGCGTCACCGCTGCACAAAGCACAAGCTCGCCTCCCTCGAGAACATGCTGGACTCCCCGAGCCGACACAGGTACTCACTAGCGATGCCCCTTTCACCAACGGGCTCAAACCATGTACAAACGTGTGACGGCCTTCACAACCAGTCATGATAGGCTTGATCACCGACACCTAACCGGTCTAGGTCTCACCATAGATCAAAAGTAACAATCTAGATCACACCCTCAAGGACACCCTAGCCTGAGATGTGCAAGATGCTCAAGTTACACTCCACTAGCACTCTCAAGATATGCAATATCTCCTCCTAGTGCTCTCCTCTTTTCCTCTTGGACCTTACCAAATGCTCTCAGGTATTCCACTGGCCAAGAGAGGTCACAAAGACCCTAGCAATGAAGTTATATAGGCTCCCAACCTCAAACTAGTCGTTGCTCCACGAAATCACCTTTCTGGGCCTACCGACCATACAATCCAGTCACTCCCTGACCGGACCGTCCGATCACTACAACATAGTGCACCAACAGCTCTGACCACTGTTGATTTCTCTACTGACTGGACCGCATGGTCACCTGACCGAACCGTCCTGTTTGATTCTCTCCCCAATCCAGGAACCTTCACGCAACAGCTTTCTCTCTGTCCTGTGCAAGTCCAACTGACTGGACCGTCCAGTCTATATAGGCTCTGGCACAGATAGATTCCTCGCTCCTCGGTGAAAGTCCTAGACAACTCCCCATAGTGACCGTACAGTCCGGTCACCTCTGACCTCTCTGTCTGGTGTCTATGTCCAGAAGCTAAAACTTGTCGTCCTCACATGACTTCGTTTCCCGCTTCTTCGAACAGCTCCTTGGCTTCTCTACTATCAACTAGTGCTTGTGATTTCACTGAGCAACCTTGCACATCACCGACTAGACATGACTTAAGAGAATGACCTAGACCCCCTTGATAGTCCGGTTTTTCCTATGGACTCAAAGCCCTAACAACTAGACAAGTGTACCCAACACTTGCACCATAGCTTGTTCTCCACTTTGATCCATCTTCATCAACCCTTGGACTCCATCAAGTTCACAAAGCTCCATGCTTGTGGTCATTGTCATCAATTGTCAAGGACGCCGATGACAATCATCATAAGGTAGAAGAGGTTTCCTATACGAACAACACTCGTGTAGATATTAGTCACATTTCATGTTTGTCATTCATCACCAAAACATCATACCTTGGGGTGACCTCGATGGTCAGGAACCTTACAGCTACCCTCGGCCAGCCCCAGTCGTCTGATCTCTAGCCTATGCACGAGATTAGAACCCCCGTACCCTTTCGATTGCTTTGAACCTAAGCCGTCAATTTGTCAATATGCGTCCCGGTCGCATCCTTGTGTAACCGGTCCATGGTGGGCTCGTGGATCGAGCCCACTGCCCTAGCCCACCACCCCTTAGACCCGGCTCACCGCTTTTCCATTCCAAAAACATGTCCCTCCGCCTTTATTGCGCCAGCATGACACAGTAAACATTTTCCCATACAAAACCAGAAAAGCTAGAAAATCCCAGAACTCTGTAATTTTACACCTACCCCCTGACCTTCTACCTATTTAGGTTTTAGCCTAGTAAATTTACATAAAATACCCTCAACTTTATTGTAATTACATTTTAGCCCTCCACTTTTTCAACCAAGCCGCTAAACTTTTTGGAAATTACAAATAGGTCCCTATAACTTTCTGAAAAGAATCATAACTTTCGCACCGTAGCTCCGTTTTGAGCGATTCTTTCACTCACGGGTTCATCTCAGTGTGTAGTACCCAGTGGTACTGCCCATAACCACTTCCCAAGGCCTCGTAAACCGCCCCTAACCCAAGACCTATGCTATTGTTTTAGTAAGTTTCTTCTGCTTGATTTATTTGGAATTTATTTGAATCTTGTTTGTTCTTGCTATTTTATTTTCTTGTGATAGATTATAAGACATAGTGCTATGCGTTAGGCAACACGAAGTCCAAGGAAGCATCAGGAGACCTAGTGTCTACACGCAGGCCTGAAGCACGAGACACGAGGAAAGGACCTGAAGACCCGGACTCCGCTAGAAAAGCACAAGGAGCAGAAACGTGAAGACTAGTCAAGTTGGATAGCGTTTTGAGGCAAGCTCAACTTATTCCTTGATCATGATTGAACCTATGTTTGCAAAACTGCACCCAACTTAGAGCCTATTTCTTATATGCATTATTTCCTTGTCACTATATTTGCATAGTTAAATTCCACTTGTGTTAAAGCTAGCATTCGTGCCGCCTTTATATAGGTGTGAATGTTAGGTCCTTGATTGGCCGCATTTGGTATCTCTCTACCTTGATAACCCTAGGAAGTTATTATTGGCCCAGCTAATAATAACGCCACCTTGCTAGCATACGCTTAGGACCCATGACTAAAGATGCCAATGGATATCCATTGGCTGCGTGCCCGCGGATATCCAATTCGAAAAATGCGAATAAGAATGTCATTTTCTACCCGCGGATGCGGATGCGGATCTGATTTCATATCCTCGGATAATAAAAAGCAGATAAAAAAAGTTGTATCCATGTGGGTTGACCGCAATTATCCGTTAAGAGATCTGTCATATGGGCCTAAAACATGATATATATATCAGACCTAGGGTTTGAACAATCTATTCATTTGCTTTAGCTCATTTGAACAATCTATTGTTGTGTTGTGTTAGCACTTCATTGTAAGCTCATTTGCTTTAGCTTCTTGGATTGTTGTATGAAAATTGGATGCAATGAATGATGTTTATTAATTATGATGTGAAATTTTGTTGTATGTTTGAATGTTGGCGGGCAAACGGATATGTCCATAGATATCTGTTACCCACGGATAACGGATGAGGATAGCAATTCTTATCCATAGCAGATAACGGGTATGGATATGGATATCATATTTTGCTTGCGGATGCGGATAGAAGAGAGTGTTATCCGTGGATATCTTATCCGTTGCCATTTTTACCCTTGCCGCTTGTCACCACACTCTCCACTATCAAGTTTACAAAATGGGTGAAACAATGTTTGGTGGTGTGTGTGTGTGTAGGAATGGGTTGGTGATAAATGAACATGTTATGGTGAAGTGGATGGGACAGTGTGGCTGTGGGTGAGACTCCTAGTACTGGTGTAGAGTACTTGGTGATGGTGTCTCCGGTGTAGGTCCACTTGTCATGGATGAGTGCTTGCCCTGCCAACTAGGAAATGACTAGCTAGCACCTCAACTTGGTGGTATTTCAGTACGGGCAGGACAAACGTGGATCCTGGGTAACGCAGCAAGGAAGTATCACACAGCGAAGTAGAAACGAACTCAGGGGTTGGAGCAGAGATGTGATGATAAGTCCAGTACTTGGAAAAATTATTGGTTGTGTGCCTTGATGTGATACGACAAAGTGTCATGATGGTGGAATCCCTGAGCATCATGTTGGACTTGTGGGCGTGCCCAGGTATAGTGAGAGCGTTATGCACTTACCTGCAAAGAGTGTATAGCCTGTGGGTACAGTGTACTAAGATCTATAGAGTTAATCCCTTAATCATTCGGATGTCCATTGTCACTAGTCATGGCACACCAATCATTGGGCTCTTAGAAATTCCTTGACACGTGAGTGGGTGTGGTGACACCCGTGTTTTGGTGATTATGTGGCAAGGTGTGCCAAGGCTATTATGACTATGCGTCAGAAGGCCCAACTAAAAGATGGGAACTGTTGGGGTTGATTGAATCTCCCTCAGGTCCAACCAACTATAAGTTACAAAACTGTTTCTTTCCCTCAAAACCCGTTTGGTTCCGTAGTAAACCCCTGCATCCGTGTTTGTTCCACAAAACCCTGAACATTACCCTATTCCTTGACCACTCTCCCAAAAATGCATAAGTACATCCCTTGCTAGAGGTAGTGCTGGCAGAGTACCTTATGTACTCACCCTTGCCCCATTTTCTTTTTAATCAGCGAGAAGATGGAGAATCCGTTGAAGCCGGTGAGTAGATCACGTTCTATACTTGAGTTTGCTTGTGGACTTGTCAAAACATTTATTCATGTGCTCATTAGTTTGGATTGGCATGATCAATCCCTTTTGCTTGTAATTCAGAACTTGTAATTGTGTATTGTCTCTGTGTGGACTTAATAAAGGTCATCAATCGACTATGTATCATTTGTACATGTGTACCAACTACAGATCCAGGGATTGGTATGGTAATCACGGTGACACCCAGTAGGGGGTGTCATAGCTGCTTCAGCTGGTCTTGTGGAGGCTAGATCTGGTCGTCTTCGTTGACTGTCTCTGCCGAGCAGGCTGGATCCAGTTCGGGGTGCCCGGCCTTTGCTCCTTATGCTCTAGCTCATCTATTGTGGTTCTCATCTTCAAAGCTTTGTCATGGAGGCTCTCTTGTGTGGGACGCACTCCTCGCTGCTTATCTCAAGTTTCGACAGCGTCCTGGAAGGTCGTGGTGGCGTCCATGATGGTCGCGGCGATGTCAAAATTTTTGTTTCTCCGACGGAGCTCGTTCACACGCAAGTCCTCGAGGACCTAGTTGTTTTTTTCATTTATGTTGATGTTCTTGTGTGTTATTAGCTCATGTATGTGTACCGGTTGTCTGTATTTGTGTTTGTATTTCCTTACTTCATAAATGCAGATATTGGTTTAATAAAAATATACCAACTGAGTCGAGCCAACTTGACATTTGCCCCTACAAACAAAACAATCACGAGAACATCGACAACTTTACTGTTTTGCCGCATTGATCAGCTTAGGTGGGAGACCCGAAAATTTGGCCACATAAAATATGCCCCTAAAATCATTTTGTTAACTTTTAGAAAAAAAAACTATTTCCAAAATAGAGGGGGAAAATATCATGCTTAATTAGACATAAACAAATTTTAAAATATTTGAATCTTCCTCTGAATTTGAATTGTTTGAATTTGATCTTGAAGGAAACTAGAAAATTAAAAGCGAGAATCCTTTTCCTTTTCTCGGGCCACTTTCCCTCCTTTCTCCCCTTTCCGGCCTAGTCGCTGATCCCACTTTTCCCTTCTCCCTTCCCGGTCCAGCCAGCTCCCTCTCTCGTGCCCACACGGTCCAGCCCAGTAGCCCAGCCATCTTCCCGGCCACACATCCTAGCTCCTTCCCGCGCTTCCCCATCCCTTCTCTTCCTCTTCCCGTCGCACGCCGGTGCCACCGACGCTGTCGCACCAACACTACCCTCACCAACCCAAAGCCATGCACAACACCACCTTCACTCCTCCTCATCGCGACGCGGCCAGGGACGGGTCTCATCTTGCCCTAACACGTGCCACGATGAGCAAAGCAACTCGCATAACCCACCGACGTGACCTCATCCACCCTGCCACTGGTCGCCTGCTGGACTAGACCACCCTCTACCCTTGTTGTCGTCTATTGCTTAACCGGCGCAGAGATCGATCACATCGCCCTGACCACCCCTCCATCATGATGCGTCCAGCGATAGATCATGTCGATTGAACCACGCCGCGACACCGCCACCACCAGGGTCCATAGTGTTTCGGTCGACAGACTGCCCCCGTTCACCCGGCCCACCAGGCCTGTAGACCTATTCTACAGGTTTTCCCATAGGAAAATAATTCCCAAAAGAACCCAAAAATCCCAGACCCTGTAGTTTTGCACTTAGCCTCTGGATCTTAAAATTAATTTTGTTCTAGCCTAATATTTTTACAGAAAAGTACCTCAACTTTCTGTAATTATATTTTAGCCCCTTCCATTTTACACCCAAGCCCCTGATATTTTCTATAATTGTAGATAGGTCCCTAGAACTTTCCGAAAATTGCAAATAAGCCCCTAGACCTTCTGAAAGCCCTAGTTTTCAAACTGTAGCTCCGATTTAGGCAATTCTTGCACCGTTGGAATCGTTGTCTCGAACCCTAGCCCATGGAACCCTTAACCTAGCCCCTATCCATCTGGTTTTTTCCTTATTTGGTTTTCTCTTGATTTATGTGTTATTTTATGTCACAATAGCTTACGTGTAGTTCGCGATTGCAGACGAAGAGAACCCCGAGCAGGAGCCCGGGGACCTAGACTACAAGGAAGACTTTGAGGATGTGTTAGGAGGCAAACTCTATCTTTTCCTTGATCATCATTGCTCCTATTATTTTGAAAATGCACATAACTTAGAGCCTACTCTTCTTGCATGCATTATTCCCTGTCACTTTACCATTGCTTATTTGAAGCCCACTTGTGTGAAAGCTAACATTCTTATCGCATATATTAAATATGAATGTTAGATCCTTGTTTGGACGTAATTGCTATCCCACTACCTTGATAAACCTAGGAAGTTATCAATAGCCTTGATAATGATGATGCCACCCTTGCTAGTATACGTTAGGATCCTATGATTTATATCACCATACTTCTACACTACAGTGTTTTACAAAATGAGTAAAAATGTGTTTGGTGGTCTATGTACGAACGGGTGGGTGTTAAACCAATTGTGTGAAGGTGAAGCTAGGTGGGAGGGACTTGGTCGAGGGCGAGACTCTGTAAGGATCATGACCATTGAGGTCACCCCAAGGTATGAATGTTTTGGTGATGAATGACAAACATGAAATGTGATTAATGTCTACACAAGTGTTGTTCGTGTAGGAAACATTTTCTACTCTATGATGATTGATGACAGTAGCCTCGGTGATTGATGACAATGACCACAAGCATAGAGGCTTGTGAGCTTGATCATCTACGTCCTCGGTGCGTGTCTACTTCAACAAGATCATCAACCACGACACCAAGACGGGCACAAAATTCAACTCAAGATCGATATCAAATGTGCTATGTGATTGGGTAGTTCTCCTTCAACTTCTAGCACATTCCAAGGGGGATACTACTTCTGAGGTAAGGACCAAGGTAATCCTTTCAATCCTTTCTTTTCCTTTGGTTCCTTGTTGCTCATCCGTTTCAGATCATTATAAGTAGTGGTTGTCATCCATCACCAAAAAGGGGGAGATTGTAAGGATCATGACCATGGAGGTCACCTTGAGGTATGAATGTTTTGGCGATGAGTGACAAACATGAAATGTGACTAATATCTACACGAGTGTTGTTTGTGTAGGAAACCTTTTCTACTCTATGATGATTGATAATGGCGGCCTTGGTGATTGATGACAATAACCACAAGCATGGAGGCTTGTGAGCTTGATGGAGTCTAATGGTTGATGAAGATGGATCAAAGTTAAGGACAAGCTATGGAGCAAGTGTTGGAAACACTTGTCTAGTTGTTAGGTCTTTGAGTCCTTAGGAAAAACCAGACTATCAAGGGGGTCTAGGTCATGTCTCCTAGGTCACACTAGCTGGTGATGTGCATGGATGCTTAGGGAAATCACAGGCATTAGGTGACAGTGGAGAAGCCAAGGAGCTGTTCGGAGAAGCCGGGAAATGAAGTCAAGCAAGGACGAGAAGTTTCAGCTTCTAGACAAAGTGACCAGACAGAGAGGTCAGTAGAGACTGGACTGTATGGTCACTAGGAGTGGTTGTCTAGGAATTTCAGTGAGGAGCAAGGAATCTATCTATGCTGAGAACTGTATTGACCGGACAGTCCGGTCTACAGACCGGATGGTCCGGTCTGGATGGTCTCACATAGGGCAGAGAGGAAGCTATGCCAAAATGTTTTTGGACTGGAGAGAGAAATGAACCAGATGGTCCGGTCAACTGACCGTACGGTCCGGTTAGAAGGAAGTCAGTAGTAGGCAGAGCCGTTGGTGCCAGAGTCTGTAGTGACGGGACGGTCCGGTCAGGCAAAAACCGGATTGTCCGGTTAGTATGCCCAGAAGGCTGATTTCGTGGAGCAACGGCTAGTTTGAGGTTGGAAGTCTATATAAACTCGTTGCTGGGGTCTTGAAGACAACCCTTGGCTAGTGGAATTGCCTGGAGTATTTGGTGAGAGCCAAGAGGAAAAGAGGAGAGCACTAGGAGGAGATATTGCATATCTTGAGTGCTAGTGAGAGTAACTTGAGCATTGATGCACTTCTAAGGCTAGCGTGTCCTTGAGGGTGAGATCTAGGTTGTTATTGTTGGTCTATGGTGAGACCTAGACCAGTTAGGTGTCAGTGATCGAGCCTATCATGATTGGTTGTGAAGGTCGTCACATGTTTGTACACGGTTTGAGTCCGCCGGTGAAAGGGGCATCAATAGTGAGCGCCCATGTCGACTCGGGGAGTATGGCAAGTTCTCGAGGGAGGCGAGCTTGTGCCTTGGTGGCAGCGGTGACACGCACCATGTCTTCACTCTGGGAGTGATAACGGGCTCGTGGGCCAGAACTCCACATTGGTGGCGGGAGGGACCGGCACTCTGGTGGGAGTGGTCCAACGAGGAGTAGGGGAAGGCGTTAGGGATGAAAGCGGATCGGATCGGATCGGATAATACCCTCCCCACATCCTACTCCATATGTTTTTTGTTGGATTCAGAGCGGAGCGGATAATATGCGGATACGGTTGCAAATACGGATATTTTTTTATGTGGGTGATAGTACGGATTCGGACCGGAGGCGCATCGGAAGCAGACTTTAAATTATCAGATGATACCTCTTCACGTAGAGAAATATATGTTGATTAAGAATCTGCAAAATATATGTATGATCACAGCAACCATCAAGAAGGACAACCAAAATACACAAACCAATCTTTTAAGTGACTACTTATAAAAAATAAAAAATATATGTGTTATATTTTTGAAAAACCGTGCAAGTATGATAAACAAAATAAAATGTCCAAAGCAAACATTAAATATATCCTTATTTTTCTTTGTTGTATGACCGCTTCAGTACACAATAGGATGTTGAGTGACATGGTCAAGCCTCATCGTCATTATCACTAGACATTATATATTTTGGACCAATAAAATTATCGGATAATCCTATTATGAGCTTTGGATAATCCACTTTAAATTATCGAATTATCCGTATCCATCATATTTGTAAATACCATAACCTATCCTACATCCTCATACCATCAGATTTGGATTATCCATAACCATGAAAAAACCTCAAATGCTCCCCCATATCCTCAAAAAATCGGATTCTAATTGGATCGGTTTCAAAAATTATCCACACCGCTTTCACCCCTAGAAGGCGCCATCCTTCCGAGACCTCGGGAAAAAATCATGAGCCATCTCTTACTCTACTCATTACTTTGACGCACCACTTTCCGCATTTACATGTCGTGCTATTCATGCTTGTATGCTTACCTTGATCTAGTTAATTACTTGTAGACTTGCATGAATAGGCTTCTCTACTTTCTAGTTGTGTTTAACTTTCACTTGATCACTAGTAAACCTAATCACTAGCATGTGTAGGAATTCCATTGGCTTGGTTACTCACCCTTGTATGCATTGTACTACTCATGCTTATGTGTTTATCTTGTACTTGATGATCTAGTAGCTTTGCATGAGTAGGCTCCTTTGCTAGCTTGTTGTGTGCTTCAGCGTGTTCTTTGATTACTAGCTTTCATAGGAGTTATGTGCCTTGTGTTGTGATCCACTAGTATGCTTAGGTTGTCTTTCCTTTCATAGGACTATTATCTTGCTAGTGTGATCGCCACTAGAATTGTGATAAGAGTTGCTTTGAGCGGACGGTTTTAGAAATTGGCGAATTTGGTACGTAGTGGGAGTTCCCCACGGTCACTCAGTCCTCCCCCCCCCCCCCCCCCCCCCCACGGTCACTTAGTCCTTTCAAGTGGTATCAGAGCCAAGTTCTCATTATAGAGATTAACCGCCTTGAGTAGTGACCGTAACGAGTTGGGATGTCATCCCATTCGGGGTCGGATCATGGCTTATGGAAGGATCACTTGAAAAGCTACCTAAATACCATGATTCCGGATGAGTTAATGGACACACTTGTGGACTTTGCTAATACCTTACCGATGATCATGTATACGATGATGATGATTGTGTGAATGTGTCTAGTTCTAGTGAGTGCCTAGATTCTACTAGTGATGATTTGATAGGTTGCTCTACTAGTGTGCCTAGTGTGATGGTTGATGATGTTGGCTCTCTTGATCTTGCTTGCCCTTATAGTGTGACTAGTGCTGATGATGCTTGTGAGTCTTTTAATGGTCATGCTAGTGATACACCTGTTGAGAGTTCTTTGCTTTTTGTGCTAAAGAGAATAAGGACTTACTTGACTCTCTTATTCGCTTGCGAGGTATTGTGGACAGGATTGGAGCAACTACTTTTGAGCTTCCCAAGATTGTGATAGTCGAGAAGATCCTCACCTTGCTCCCTAGCAGCAAGCTCCTCTACATCACCTTGACCTCATCATAGAGAAGGGTCTCTCCGTCGAGGATGTGATTGGGTTGCTATTTGAGGATGAGGAGATAATCGCAAGCTGGACTAGGGAGAAGACTTCTAAGGCACTTCAAGAAAAGGAAAAGAAGTAGCTTCAAGCTCAAACTTCTTTGATCCCTCCACAAGATTGCTTTGTAGCAGCTTCTACAACCCCTTCGAATCAAGACCTACACCAAGCTCTTCATCAGACACTTCATCAAGTTCTACCTCAAGTGCCTTTCCAAGTTGTACTCTAAACACTTTGAGTGGACCATGCATTGGTGTGAGAGGAGCACCGACCATGATGCTCACATGATCACTTAGGATGATCGATCTCACCACTATGGCTCCAGCGCCCCCACGTCCTCCACCATAAGATCGACTTTTGCACCTTCGTCGAGCTCACCAACAGGATCTCATCTTTCAACTTGGTGAATTTGTGAGAAATCTGAATGATGACCTTTGTGAGACTCTCTTAAGCATTTATGATCTTGTGTGTAGGATAAAGTCCTTCATAGGTCTTTAGAGGATTGCACCACATGATGTGATTGATAAGCTCCTCCAACAAATCACTACTCCTGAGAGGGGTTTCTTACTTGAGGAGGTGATCAACAGAAGCATGAGCTCTAAATTGAGAGAGCAATGGAGATGATACTTGTGCTCCACTCACAAGTGGGATACATGCTTGAGCACGTCACTGGTCTCTATGATTCTCCCTACTACTATATCAATGTTGACAATATGCACATCGGGGATGGTCATGGATATTGGAGGTATCATGCTCCTCACTATCCCATTAGGAAGAGACTTCAAGAATGAATTGCAAGAATCCCTATCTATAAGGATGGGTTTATTGCTCGACGTGATGAGGTTAGTGCTAGTCAATCAAGTAATGCTTTGGATACTAATCCTCCTTCCTCTAGTGCTCGTCTTATGGCTACCACCATGATCAACTACAAGAGTGGAGGTACTCATTGGATTCTTGACAGTGGGTGCACCCAACATATGACCGGGAAGCCAACCATGTTCACCAATATTGATGAAGATAAAGATAGTGAGAAGGTGACTTCTGGGGATAGCTCGAAAGGGAGAGTCGGAGGATCAGGCAAGGTGGCCATTACTGATGACCTTCATCTCTCCAAGGCCTTTCTTGTGGAAATTCTCAACTTCAACCTCCTATCTATCGGTCAGCTTTGTGACATGGGATTCAAGTGCACATTTGATGAGGATGGTGCTTTGATTGAGAATACAATAAAAGGGCTAGTATTTTATGGTGTGAGGCATGGAAACCTGTATGTCACGGACTTCAAATCAAGCAATATGCCACCAATCACTTGCCTCTTCACTAAGGCAATGAAGGGATGGTTGTGGCATAGAAGACTGGCACATGATGGAATGAATCAACTCAGAAAAGTGATCAAGAGGAATCTAGTTGAAGGAATCAAGGATGTCACCTTTGAGAAGGACAAATTGTGTAGTGCTTGTCAGGTTAGGAAGCAAGTTGCATCATCTCATGCCACCAAGTCGTTCATGTCTACATCTCGTCCTCTAGAGCTCTTGCACATGAACTTGTTTGGTACAACACATTACAAGAGTCTGGGAGGGAATCTATATTGCTTGGTGATTGTGGATGATTTCAAAAGATACACTTGGACCTTCTTTCTTGTGGACAAGTCTCAAGCAAGTGACACCTTCAGAACGTTTGCAAGGAGAGCAAGAATGAATTCAAGGCTAGCATTGTGAAGATAAGGAGTGGCAATAGGATTGAGTTCAAGAACATAACAGTGGAGGAATATTGTAACAAGAAAGGGATCAAGCATAAATTCTCTGCTACATATACTCCCAAACAAAAATGGAGTAGTGGAGAGGAAGACAAGACACTAATCACCCTTACTCGTGCCATGTTGGATGAGTATGGAACTCATGAGAGGTTTTGGGCTAAAGCAATCAACACAGCTTTCTACACCTCAAATTGTGTCTATCTCTATCGATCGTTAAAGAAGACACCATATGAGCTATTGATTGGTCAAAAACCCAATGTTTCCTATTTTTGGGTCTTTGGCTACACTTGCTACATTCTCAAGAAGAGGAGGAAGCCCAGAAAATTTGAGAACAGAACTGATAAAGGCATTCTTGTCGGGTATTCAGGAACTTCCAAAGCATATCGGGTCTACAACTCATCCACAGGATGTGTGGAAGAATCATATGATGTGCAATTTGATAAGTCAAATGGTTCTCAGAAAGGAGATGAGTTTCATGAAGTGAACATTGGAGATGAGCCTATGAGAGAAGCCTTGAGAAACATGCCCGTGGGCGAGGTTTTACCCCACGAGGCCAATGATGGTAATATTGATGAGCCCTCAACTCCAACACCTCAACCAACCTCTTCCTCCGAGGTGCAAGAACCAAACCAAGATGTCATTGCCTCTTCCACTAGCTCCTCCCAAGATTCATTGAGAGTGCATCCACCTACCCATGATGGAACCCAAGAGAGAAGTGAGCCCCAAGCCTCTCCACATACTTCACATCGAGCCACTTCTTCAAGCTCTTCACACAACAGCCCCACTTCCTCACCAAGCTCTAGCTCCAAAACAACAAAGCATATGAGTGATTCTCCTACCTCACTAAAAATCTGAGACACTCATATCTCAAGAGAACGAGCAATCCAGGATGCACAAGATACAGTGGCACCCAAGTGTCTTGTTTCTACTTAACAAGCATGAAGAGCATAAATTATAGCTAAGTGTAACATAATATGATAGAGTCCCCATGCAATTTGAATTATTTACAGGCAAATAAAAACCCTACAAACAAGATTTTGTTGCAAGTTAAAAATTTTCTATACAACATATGCCAAGTAATTACGTAATTATTAAAGGGATGGTAAAATATAATTTTAGACCAAAAATGAGCATTTTACCATGTTTGAAAATACCTCAAATAATTAAGATTAAAAACCTATTTAATTCAAATATTAATTTTTAAATAATTATAATCCAAATGAACAATTGGCCTTCACTACAGTGTTCAATACATCATAAAAAACCAGTGTACCAAATTTCACGATTTTTTAGAGTCTCTAGCTATTTTATTATGAATTAATTGAAGCCAGGGACTAGTTTGCAATATCAGAAAAGATCTAGGGGCACAATGCAAAATCTCTTTCTTCCTCCTCCATTGCGCAAGCCAGCCCCGGCGCGCACACCATCGCTCTGCTCGCCTCGACTCCAGGACTCGGAGCTGCTACTGCGCGTCAATGCCCGTCACGTCCCGTCTACCACCCCTCTCTCTCCCGTCTCCGGGCCACGACAAGCCACAAGGCGACACCATCGTGAGTCAATTTGCTCCCCCTGCCGGTGTTGACATGACCTTGTCGCCGCTCGGCCACCCTGCGTCCGACCCCTCCCCATCGCTCCGACAGCCTCAAAACACGTGCGCACAACCACTGGCCTCTCATGCCACGCCACCCCCGGTGTCACTCGGCCTTTAACCCCCTCCCTACCTCATTTCTTCTTGGGCCCCGCCTCTTCCACTGCCTCCCCAATGGTTCTAAAGCCACCAACGCCTGCGCATGCCCCCCCCCCTCTACCTCCCCATGTCCCTGCTTGGCCAAATCCTCTTGCGATTGGCTGAATCCAGGGAAGATCAGAGCCAAGCACCTCCAATGAACCCCCACCACTGCTGGCCAAAATTGGCTGTTCTCGGTGAGCCTCTTCGCCCCTTTCTTCTTTGCTCATGCGCGCAAATACCTGGCACACCCCTCTAAACTTTTGCCTCTCTATTTCATTGTGCGAGCTCGGAGCAGTTCTGCTTTTCCCCGTCTGTTCTCCCCCGTGCCACCTCTACCCATGCTACTCATCAACGAGCTCCACTTCCCGGTATCCCTCGGTGCCTAGGGACGCGATGCCAAGTCGTTGCACGTCTCCGTTATGCTGTAGGAGCAAACCGCGAGTGATTTGCTGCTTCCTAGCTAAAACACGATGCCGCCAAAGTCCTTCTTCCGCCGCCTCTAGTCATTGACCATTTTCTGGTGAAACCTCACCTTGCGATCCCTACCAATCTTCCCGCCTCGACATGCTCATCTTTTTCCTGCTCCCGTGACGAGCATTCGCCCCATGTAGAGCCCCGCGGCGAGCCCTCCGGCCGCGCGCCGCTGCGCTCCGGCAAGGCGCCTACATGGCAGCCTACGTGGCGCTGATGTGGCGCTGAGCTGGTGATTGTTTAATGCCCAGAAATTCCCAAAAAAAATAACAAAACCTTCTAAAACCATAATAAATTCATCCTAAGTCCAATGGATCTCAAACCAAGTTTGTTCGTTTCATAATAATGTGCTCTATTTTATTAAAATGATAACAGGCTACTTCTATCAAAGTATTTTTAATAATTAAATTAACTTGTGCAAACACAAATTAAATCCTTATAAATTCTAGAAATGTAAATTAATTCTAATCTTTTGCATGCACTGTTACTTCATGTTGTTACACACCCTGAATTTTGGTTAAGTTAAATTTACATTATTCAGACTCTATGATTGATTTGGTACTTTAGCTTATATAAATACTAGTAAATAAAAAATTAATGTTCAGAAGCTGTGACTTGGCAAAAATGATGTTCAAACATGTACCTGTTCATAATAAATCACTCAAGTCCAGTAACACTTTTTTACTATATTAATTGCATTAATTGTTCAAAGAATTATAATAACCCCATTTAAATGGTTTACACACATAAAATAATGAAAATACTAATTTGCTTCTTTGAAGCATATGGCTTCGAGAACATATTAATAAGATTATTGGCACCAAAACACTACTGCATTACGCATTCATCATATCATTGCATGTAACAGTGTTATGGCAATGTCATTAACACATTTTTTATCATATAGGTAACGACAACTAGGAGCAAGAAGAGGATTTTCAGAAGGATATTGACTCTTAGGAGCAAGAAGTAGAGGTTGCTAACACTAGTGTCGATCAAGGCAAGCCCCGGTTTGCATTCGCCTTTTTATAAAATTTGCTAGTTTTGTATCACTGCTAGTGTCAATATTTAATTATTGCATTAGGTCACAGGAGTTGGTTGGAACCCACCTTGCATATTTCCCCAAATGACCCATGTTACGTTTATATGAGTCTTGGTAGGATCCGGTACTGTGTTGCTATGCTCCGTAATTGAATGATAGCGTTGGTTTTATTATTGTTACTAAGGAATGAACCTGATCACTAATTTCGAACTTAATGGAAATAAGATTACTCTTGATGTTATGACTAGTCAGGGAGAATGTGTGTGTAGATTTGCAGCAACATATGGGTATTGGCTGCGGTAGCCCTGCCTTATCGAACCTAGGACCCGTCCGTTGCTGGCCCCTTGATCAAGTATTGAACAGTACCGAATGCATGCTAGTTTATACTCACTAGTAAACTAATGTAGCATTAAAACTACTTACAATAGGAACGGTTAAGGTGCATTGGTTATTGACTCTTCTGCTGCTGGAGTGGGCAGCTCATACCATGAAGTATTGTTGGTAGAACAACATGCCCACTCAATGTCACCACACCCGGACTGAGGTGTAAGTTCTTTTATTGTGAAATGTTGCCATATACAACTTTATTGGTGCGTATATGTTATGTATCTCGGGTTTTTTCCAGCTGGTGTAAATCGATTGTAATTGTTGTCACTCGCAGTAATGAGTACCGTTTGGTCACTGAGTCATCACGTAATTCTAATGATGCTATGAAAGTTGATTAATTGCTTATTGATGATTATTATTACTGTTGTTCTTATATTGTATTTGCTTCATGGATTGATTTCATTATTTTCTATTGGTCCACTAAAGTTATTAGCGATGACATGTACTCGAGGTACCTCACATACAAGGAAAATAGAAATAGAATACTACTATGATATGTATAGTAGACCGACTAGTACTCCGCCACGTAACCCTGTCCCCCCCCCCCTCCCCCCCGGATATATAAGAAGGGGTAGGGGTCCTCCTCAAGGGACAAGCCCATAATTAGATAGATCCCACAATTAGACATCATCCTCTAAGTCTATCCTCGTCTAGATCTATGATCTAGACATATTAATACAAATAGCATAGAACATAGGACGTTTGGTTATTATCCTCCGAGAGGCCCGAACCTGTCTAAATCAGCATCTTGTGTTACCATTATTTCTCGATCTCGCGCATATTCTTGTCCTACATATAAATCATCATAGGTAAACTACCCTATGTCTATTGCCAAAAATAAGTCTCGACAGTTGACACGCCAGAAAGGGGCCAGCGCGACCGTCGGCATGTCGAGTTTGATGGTCTCAATCAACTTCATAATCTAATCATGAGTAGACTGGCGTTGAAGCATCGTCTCGTTGACAAGGCTCGTGTCAAGACCAATTCATCAAAATTTCATGACCAATTATCTTCGTCAAGATTCATCAACAAGCAACTCAATCGGCGTAGAGGCAGACCGCTACTGCACGACTCGCCGACATCACGAGGAAGCGGGACACCATCGTTCGTCGACCATGCTTGTTAGCTTCTGCACAAATCGACGACTCTTCGACAGGACCAAACATCTTCATCACCGACTCAATGAGTTGGTTCAGAATTGATCGTGACCTCCTAAAGCAACTAGGAGTCCATACAAGGCCAAATCCGACTCGTCAACCAGGAGTCACACGAGGCAAAAACTGAGGCGTTCTCGTTATCCACCAAGGAAGTCTCTTTCCTTTTCTATTCTTCATATATTATTATATTTCATATTTGCTAATCAATATGATTAGTATAATACCAATCACGTGATATCTTTTGCACGTACTTGAGTTGTATCATACGGAGGCCAGTTTTACTATCAACTTCAAGCTTGACTTTGCGGTGACCATAGCGGATCGCTCGTCCATATCGCCTCAGCAATTTAAAGACTCAACAACTCGGCATTTCAGCAACTTGGCCATCTTGCCAGTTGGATCACCCGACTATTCGGCAACTCAGTCATTTTGATTCAAACTTGTAAAAACAAGTTTGGATTGAATATGCCCGGGGGCTACTACAACTCAACGGCTCCGACCACTTGCAACATCACCGCGACTCGGTCGTTCGATAACGTCACCGTTACATGGCGACTCAGCGACATTGTCCACTACGATGATGCTTTTGATAACTCGATGCTTCGACGGCTTCGGTCACTCGGGCAATATCATCACGACACGACACCTACCAATGACTTGGTGACATCGCTATGACTCAACGATTCGACCGCTCAGGAGGCACATGGACATGTTGGGGGACTACTCCGCCATTCACCTAGCCACGCGGTCTCTCGACGATGACCTGATGACTACGCCACTTGAAAACATTGTCGCAACTCGATGACTTCGTCACTCAACAACATCACCGCGACTCGGTTGTTCGACAATCGGTGACTCGGCAACACCTTCGACTACTCGGCTACTTGGCTACACAAGCCAACCACTCCAAGCTTCAATGTTCCGGCAACATGATGGCTCGACTTTGACGTTTGGCCACTCACCAACCACATCGATATGCTCGGGGGCACATCTTTAACTTGTCGAATTGTAAAGCTAAGTATCTTTATACTTTCTTGATTTACTTTCGAGGTTTTAGGTTCATGTCTTTCATACTTTTTTCCTACAACCGCTTATCTCTGTTCTCTAAGCAGAAGGTCATAGGTTTTTTATGAGTAAGGTTGTGTTTTTTAATCAGTGCTCTTATTTATGACTTTATTCGTCTTTATATTATGTCGGTTCTTTAATACTTCGCATTAAACAATCAAGCCAGGGGGCTATTTGTGTATCTATACACGTGTTCTGTCACTTTTTTGTGAATCTAGCAGTACACATGTCGGTTGGTGACCTTTCAATAGTGCCTCAGCTCTGACACTATATGACCCATATTGGTCGGTGACCTTTCAGTAGTGTTTCAGTCCTGATACCATTATGATCCATGTTGTCTGTTCTAGTTTTTATCTTTTTTGGCTTCCGTCTCGACCAATACATTATATTTTATTTGTGATTTGGTCTTATTTTTTTTAGTATGGTGATAACAACTAAGGCATAAAACTTCTTTTTTATATGACAGACTGCCACTACACTAAATCCAGAGCCAAAGTTGCGAGAGGTCATGTGTCGACTGGTTCAGATTGCTATGCAAGAGTAAATTATGACCGATATTGTTGCTGCAGATCGAGCTTCGAGCTCTTTATATTTTGTCCTAAGTATCCTATGATAGATCGGTCTGGTGCTAATGCACGAATACACTGCTATGCGCCAGTCGGTCTACTTAAAGGAGAAAAATAGATATAGACTTGACTTTTTAGTCGACTAATTTGTCTGGCTTAAAAAAATAGGGAAATTTATCTATAGGACACACTTTAATGTTGGTTTTGTCTCCTGGACACTGGATCGTTTCTTTTGGTCTCGTGGACACTAAAAAAATGCACCTTTTATCTGTAGGATACTATAGCGAAAAAAGTGATTATTTTTAAATTTATTATCTTAATATACAAAATACATTGGAACTTGAAATTTGACACAATGTTATATTGTTGCATTTTATGTTCATGTAATTTTTTCTTGATTTTTTACGCATAGTTTAATTCTAAAAATAAATATTTTATTAGTGAAAAATTTATGTAAATAATCAGCAATAAATATGAAAAAAAGTTGCATGTATAGAAAATTTAGTAATGTGTCCTTGTGTCATATTTCAAGTTCAAATGTATTTTGTATATTAAAATAATAAAAATTAAAAATGGTCATTCTTTCCACTATAGTGTCGTGCAGACAAAAGCTGTATTTTTTCAGTGTCCACGAGACCAAAAGAAGCGATCCAGTGTCCAGGAGACAAAACCAACATTGAAGTGTGTTCTATAGACAAATTTCCCATAAAAATAAGTTTCCAAGCAAACAATGTTAATCATTCTAATTTTCTTTATTGTCAGGAACATTAATAAGGGATAGGTAGATAAACCACTTGACATAGAGTGATTCCCTCGCCTTCATCGGTCAGCTTACAACCCCGACCACTCTCATCGGTCGGTCACGCCAGCTCCGATTGCCTTCATCGGTTGGCTTACAGCTCTGACCGCTTTCATCGGTTGGCCATGTCAGTTTCGATTGCCTTCATTGGTTGGCTTATAGCTCCGATCACCTTCATCGGTCGACCATGCCAGCTCCGACTGTTGCCATCTATCGGCCACATCAGATCTGATCGGCGCCTTCACTCGACCTTATCATCTTGAGTTGAGCGCCGCTGCCACTCGTTCTGAGTTGAGCGCGGTTGCCACTCGGTCGTTGGTTTGAGTCATCTACCAGTCGTCGGTGATTGAAGTCACTCATCTAAGTCATTTATCACTCGATAATGATTGATGTCATTCTACTGAGTTATTTATCACTCGGATTTGATGATTCAAGCGATTTTTTCTTAAAGAGAGCCAACACGACTATTCTTGATTTGGACTCTTGCATTATTTGCAATTTCTAAATGATATAAGAGTCAGGGGCTACACCTAATTAGGTGCACCTATTTGGCGCACCAGTTGATTTCTTGAAGACGTATTGATCTTTGAGACTCTCACAAGCTCGTTGATACAAAGTTGAACCATTCTACATAGCATAAACCAGTCAGGAAGCTACTGAAGACTATCATGAAGCTTGCAAGACTCTCGGGGGCTTCTGTCGATGACATGTACCCGGGGTATCTCACATACAAGGAAAGTAGAGATAGACTCTTACTATGATATGTATAGTAGACCGACTAGGACTCCGTCATGTAACCCTATCCCCCTGATATATAAGGAGGGGCAAGGGTCCTCCTCAAGGGACAAGCCCATAATTAGATAGATCTCACAACTAGACATCATCGTCTAGGTCTACCCTTGTCTAGATATGATCTAGACATATCAATACAAATACCATAGAACACTGGACGTAGGGTTATTATCCTCCGAGAGGCCCGAACCTGTCTAAATCGGTGTCTTGTGTTACCATTGTCTCTCCTACACTATGTCTATTGCCGAGAATAAGTATCGTCTAGGTCTCCTATGTATATCTCTGTCCTACATATAAATCATCATAGGTGAACTACACTATGTCTATTGCCGAGAATAAGTATCGACAGTTATCTTTCTGCCCTACCCAATTAACTTGGCTAAATAAAATTTGGTAGAACTAATAGGATGCTTAGTGCAATTCTTTTTAAAACAGCCATCCCATTTGAGCCAATGCATGTCTAGGTTTATGATGGGTAAGTCTTGGTCAGTAATTAGTATTCAGGCTTTGTGTCATTATTATTTTTCATGTAACGAAGAAATAGAGTTGCCTGTGAATGTGATGCCTTAGGACATGCAAGTCCCTGAGGGTTGGACTGCCTACTGGGAGTCTGACTTGCCGCCGCAGTGATGTTATGTGCTGCTAGGGCAATGGTTGTCTAGGCATGAATCATTAATACCGTTGTATCATTGAGAGCTCGTAGAACTTTCGTTATTTTGCTTCCACTAAATTAAAACTATCTTAAATTTGTAATATTCTGCAGCACTTCAGTACTCTATTTATGTAATAACTTAACTTAAATTGACAAATGTTGTATTATCAAGTCTCTGTGTTATCGGCACCTTTGGGACCTCAATCCTCCAGGAAGGGGCGCCACAGATACTTCACCTAGAGCTCCTCCCACTCAAGAAGAACATCATCCTAGACCCAAGGCCATCAACAAGGATCACTCACGTGACTTGATCATTGGGAGTCTATCTCAAAAAGTTAGGACAAGGAGAAATCAATACAAGCCCAACTATGTGAGTGAAGAAAATGATGAGGAGGTAAATCTTGCAATTGAGAACTTGTCTTTTGTCTCCATGATTGAGCCTACAACAATTGATGAAGCTATGGATGATCACAAATGGGTTATTGCTATGCAAGAAGAATCGAACAACTTCAAGAGATACAAAGTATGGAAATTGGTTAAGAGACCAAAAAATCATAATGTGGTTGGCACCAAGTGGGTCTTCAAGAACAAACAAGATGAAAAAGGAGCAATTGTCAAGAACAAGGCTCGTCTAGTGGCCAAGAGTTATTCTCAAGTAACGGGTATTGACTTTGAAGAAACTTTTGCTCCCGTGGACTGTCTTGAAGCAATTCAGATCTTACTTGCTTATGCATCACACAATGGCTTCAAGCTCTGTCAAATGGATGTCAAAAGTGCCTTCTTGAATGGAGAGATCAATGAGAAAGTCTATGTGGATTAATCTCCGGGTTTGAGGACCCTAAACATCCACGACACGTGTACAAACTGAAGAAAGCTCTCTATGGCCTCAAGCAAGCACCAAGGGCATGGTATGAACACTTGAGTAACTTCCTTCTAAAGAATGGTTTCAAGATTGGAAGCATTGATAGCACCTTGTTCACAAGACATGTTGGAAGGATCACTTTGTGTGCCAAATCTATGTGGATGATATCATCTATGGGTCAATCAATAGAAAATTCAATGAGGAGTTCTAGGAAATGATGGCAAGGGGATTTCAAATGTCAATGATTGGAGAGTTGCATGTGTTCCTTGGTTTTCTAGTGAAACAATTGAGAGAAGGGAACTTCATCTACCAAGAAAAGTACACAAGGACCTACTCAAGAGATTCAACATGGAAAATTGCAAGCCCTTGCACACATCTATGGTAACAAGCAAACCCTTGGATAATGATGCAAAGGGTAAATCGGTGAACCCCAAGCTTTATAGATCAATTATTGGGTCCTTGCTTTTTCTCACCGCCTCAAGACCGGACATCATGTTTAGTGTGTGCTTGTGTGCATGCTATCAAGCAAATCCGAAGGAGTCTCACTTGAAAGTCGTGAAGAGGATTCTTAGATATCTCAAGTACACACCTACCATGAGACTATGGTATCCTAGAGGAACTTGGGTATTCGGACTCGGACTTCGCGGGATGCAAAGTGAATAGGAAGAGTACATCGGGAGGTTGCCAATTTCTTGGAAGATCTCTAGTATCTTGGAGCTCAAAGAAGCAAAACTCGGTGGCTCTATCCATAACTGAAGAAGAGTACATGGTGGCAGGAGCGTGTTGTGCCCAACTTCTACTCTATGATGATTGATGACGGCGGCCTTGGTGATTGATGACAATGACCACAAGCATGGAGGCTTGTGAGCTTGATGGAGTCCAACGGTTGATGAAGATGAATCAAAGCTAAGGACAAGCTATGGAGCAAGTGTTGAGAACACTTGTCTAGTTGTTAGGGATTTGAGTCCATAGAAAAAACTGGACTATCAAGGGGGTCTAGGTCATGTCTCTTAGGTCACACTAGTTGGTGATGTGCATGGATGCTCAGGGAAATCACAGGCACTAGGTGACAGTGGAGAAGTCAAGGAGCTGTTTAGAGAAGTCGGGAGATGAAGTCAAGCGAGGAGGAGAAGTTTCAACTTGTAGACGAAGTGATCGGACAGAGAGGTCAGTGGAGACCGGACCGTACGGTCACTGGGAGGAGTTGTCTAGGAATTTCAGCGAGGAGCAAGGAATCTATCTGTGCTAAGAGCTGTACTGACTAGACGGTTTGGTCTGTAGACCGGACGGTCCAGTCTGCATAGTTTCACACAGCGTAGAGAGGAAACTGCGCTGAAATATTTTTGGACTGGAGAGAGAAATGGACCGGACGGTCCGGTCAACTAATCGTACGGTCCCGTCAGTAGGAAGTCTGCAGTGGGCAGAGCCATTGGTGCCAGAGTCTGTACTGACCAGTCGGTCCGGTCAGGTAGCAACCGGACTATCCGATCAGTATGCCCAGAAGGTTGATTCCATAGAGCAACTGCTAGTTTGAGGTTGAAAGCCTATATAAACTCATTGTTGAGGTCTTAGAGACCACCCTTTGCCAGTGGAATTGCTTGGAGCATTTGGTGAGAGCCAAGAGGAAAAAAGGAGAGCACTAGGAGGAGATATTGCATATTTTGAGAGTGCTAGTGAGAGTAACTTGAGCATTGATGCACATCTAAGGCCAGTGTGTCCTTAAGGGTGTGATCTAGGTTGTTGCTCTTGATCTATGGTGAGACCTAGACCGGTTAGGTTTCGGTGATCGAGCCTATCGTGATCGGTGTTGAAGGTCGTCACACGTTTATACACAGTTTCAGTCCGCCGGTGAAAGGGGCATCAATAGTGAGCGCCTGTGTCGGCTCGGGGAGTCCGGCAAGTACTCGAGGGAGGCGAGCTTGTGCCTTGGTGGCAGCGATGACGCGCATCGTGACTTTACTCCAGGAGTGATTGCGGGCTCGTGGGCGAGAACTCCATATTGGTAGCGGGAGGGACCTGCACTCCAGCGGGAGTGGTCCAACGAGGAGTAGGAGAAAGCGTCATCCTTTGGAGACCTCGGAAAAAAATCATGAACTATCTCTTACTCTACTCCTCACTTTGATGCACTACTTTTCGCATTTACATATCATGTTATTCATGCTTGTATGCTTACCTTGATCTAGTTAATTACTTGTAGACTTGCATGAATAGGCTTCTCTACTTGCTAGTTGTGTTTAGCTTTCACTTGATCACTAGCATGTGTAGGAATTCCATTGGCTTGATTACTCACCTTTGTATACGTTGTACTTGATGATCTAGTAGCTTTGCATGAGTAGGCTCCTTTGCTAGCTTGTTGTGTGCTTCCGCATGTTCTTTGATTACTAGCTTGCATAGGAGTTGTGTGCCTTATGTTGTGATCCAAAAGTATGCTTAGGTTGTCTTTCCTTTCATAAGACTATTATCTTGCTAGTGTGATCACCACTAGAATTATGATAGGAGTTGTTTTGAGTGGATGGTTTTAGGAATTGGCAAATTTGATACATAGTGCGAGTTTCCGATTCACCCCCCCCCCCCCCCCCCTCGGTCACTTGATCCTTTCAGACTCCTTAGTATTAGTGCAGAGTACTTGGTGATGGTGTCTTCGGTGTAGATCCACCTGTCGTGGATGAGTGTTTGTCCGGACGCTCAGGAACAACTAGTTAAGACCTCAACTTGGTGATATTCTCAGTACAACCACAGAACCTGTATGGGTAGGATTAACGCGGATCTTGGGTAACACAGTAAGAAAGTATCACCCTACAAAGTAGAAACGGACTCAGGGGTTGGATATGGTGCGGTGGTGATAAGTCCAGTACTTGACAAGAATATATGAATGTGTGTCATCGTTGGTGATATGACTATGTGTCATGGTGGAATCCCTGAGCTCCGTGGTGAACTTGTGGGCGTACCTGGGTGAAGTGGGAGCGTTATGTGATCCGTAGTTAAGAGCACATAGCCTGTGAGTACGGCGTACTAAGCTCTACAGAGTTAACCTAAATCATTCGGATGTCCATTGTTACTGGTTATGACACACCAAATCATTAGGCTCTTAAGATTTCCTTGATGTGTGAGTGGGTATAGTAGATACTCGTGTTTTGGTGAATGATGTTGGTAAGGTGTGTCAGAGTCTTTATGACTATGTGTCGGAAGGCTCAGCTAAAATTGGAAACTGTTGGGATCGATTGTAATCTCTCTTAGGTCCAACCAACTATAAGATATAAAACTGTTTTCATCCCTCAAAACCTGCTTTGCCTCTATAGAAGCCCATGCATACGCGCTTTCCGCAAAACTCTGAAAACCCAACCCCATTCCTTGACTACTTACCCAAATGCATGTTTATGCCCTTGCTAGAGGTAGGGCTTACGTAGTACCTTATGTACTCACCTTGCTTTAAATTAAATTACTCAGAGGACGAAGAAGAAGAAGAAGCACTCGTGAACTTTGACGAGTAGGTTGCATCCTATGCTCGAGTTACCTGTGGAAGTTGAATAAAGTTTGTGTGATATTTTCTCCATTTCCTATGACGACCACCTCTTTGACTTGTAATCTAAAATTTATATGACTCTATTGTCTCTGTGTGGACTTAATAAAGATCTATCGTCCTTTGTATCATTTGTAAGTGTGTACTAACTACTGATCCATGGATTGATACGGAATACACAGTATATCCCGGATAGGGGATATGACATCAGGACCTACTTTGATTTTATAAAAGTAGGTGTTACTGATGAGACAAGTTGAATACATCTCTATAATATTTTAAATGAATTATTTTAAAATGTAAGTATTTTTTCAAAAATTTATAAAAAATATATTCAATTGTTTTAAGAAACATGTTCACGTAGTATATCTAAAAAGGTCTTACGAAAAGAATATCAGAACTGAACACATAAAATGTTGAACTAATACATCAAAATTCTCTCAGTAGTAGTACATACGAAACTTTAGTATGTTAACTAAATTACTGTTATTGAACAATTTCCTGATTCAAAATATAGCATCGCACCTCATGTAAACCCAATCCGAAGCTAGTATAATATAGGCTAATATAAATTCGAGATATGCTATTTTGTATGTCAATAAGATTTGAAACCAGTTGACGTGGCATATATTTTATCTATCGAAAGTTTATAGGCCAACTTTTTCTGCTTGTTTTGCTGTTCACTCCTTATATCCAACAGCAAAAAAATTTATCAAAATCCTAACGAAAGCCACATGTGTTTCTACCTTAATCTTAATAGGTTCATTTAGAAATACTTCCTTTATGTGTTAGACTTGACATAATAAAGTACTTCCTAGATTTTAGAATGTGATGTGACGCCAACTAACTTGCAAACAAGCCAGCTCACGTCATGTATTCTCGAGCAGATGGAATATATGTTCATAAAACTATAAAAGACACTCGTCTCTGGCTCTATCATGTCCGTAAGTTTTTCTGGTATTGAAGTTTCTTAATGTAAGGTGAACTTGTTGCCGAGCATGAACTAGTATGTATAATTTGGTATGTGTCATAAAAATTGTATAATAACGATTCTATAAGAATATAAATAAATAGCCTATATTATTTTCTACTCTCTTGGTCTTAATTTGTTCGTTATTCTGAAAGTGTTTTCTAGTGTCTAAATTCATGTTTAAAGAATGTTCAATAAATCTGATATATAGTAAGAATGACAAATAATTTAGAACAAAGAGAGTAATATAGTGTAAAATACGAGATGTAACAAGTTCGCACTAAGATGTAGTAAAAGAGAGAGAGAGAGTACCTAAGCTGTTTTTCTCTTTTTAATATAAAAATATTTGTTACGTATAAAATTCAACGTAAGTAGACAGAATATGTAACTTCATCTAGTTTTGATTTTTCAAAAATAGATTTTCTTATGCGACGAGAACATGGCAGTAGACGGCCGATCCTACACGTGGGCCGCGGCAATGCCACATCAAACGGCTCTGAAGTCTGAACTCGTAACCTGATCGCGTTCGCGTATCGTATCGGGTGCAAATGCAATTTGGACTAAACTCAGAGGGCCTAGCCGAGAGGTGGAAAAGAGGGATATCTGAAAAGACCTCAATCCAACCGATGGTTGTTTTGACCACGGCCATCGTCACCTGCTCCAGACTCCAGTGCCGTTCCGCCGTTGCGGCTGCGGCTCCCCTCCTCTTCCTCCGCGGCTCGTACTCCCACGATCGTCCTCCACCGCGCGGATCATTGCTGCAGCGCAGGTGAGCTATCTGAAAAAAAAAATCTACTACTTTTCTTTTATTATTATTGTGAAATTATCATACTTGGGTTAGATTAGGTACGCTATCGGAATCGATGTCTGTTTGAGCGATTCTTAATCTGCTTGTACGAGCATGGTGCCATCAATTCATTCGTATCTTGTTGATTCTCTTAGCATGCATGGTGCTACAAAGCTACAATGGCAGCGGCAGTATGAAATCGTGGTAGCTTTAGTTTGATTTCTGAATATGGGAGCAATTAGAATAATTTGAAACATCAGATAGGTATGTATGATTGTTAATGTATGTAAGTTTAGCGAATTGGAGGATGCCTTTTGGTCTTCAGCTTTCTACTCACTTCAGTTCTCGGGATCAGGGTAGATTGTTATTTTGCCTGAGTGCTCGTGTTATTTTGCTAAGATTACGTATTACAATCAGCTACCTTTTAAGGAAATGAGTCTTGCATGACAAGGACAGGGCAAATAGCAGGTGTTAGGGATTATTGTCATGCGTTTCTTTTTATTTTTCTGACATGGATTACTTAAAGAGTCTTGCACTTGAAAGCTGCTTCATTCATTCTTCCTTGTTATTGACGTTAGATTTCATAGTCTCATCTTCTGTGTGATTGACGCTAGATTTCATAGTCTCATCATCTGGGTTATGCTGATTTGACTTCTTTGACTACACAGAATAAGCAAGGTATCATTACGCACAGTACCAATGGCTACCACACAGGTCTCAAATACAGCAGCTGACAAAGGATTGCCATTGGGGATGGATGCCTCCATGGTGGATGAGTATGCTGCCCAGTCAAAATTGCTTCAAGAATTCGTCAAAATCCCCAGTGTTGGCAAGGCTTGGATCTTCAATTCGAAGAATGGTACGTACTATTGTTACTGACCAGACTTTGCAGAAATTGAGGTTTCTTATTGTTTGTTTGTTGCTCTGCAGAAAACACATCCAGAGCCATGGTTTCTTTCAGCCAATCAGATCTCGTGGCCAATAAGATGCGAAAATTCCTTTTGAATTCTCATATCTCAAAAGGTGCCTCAAAATCTCTGGATTTCCAGTGGTCCCCCTTCCCCACTGAATTAACTGGAGTGTCAGCAGTAATTCCATCACCATCAGGAGAAAAACTCCTGCTAGTACGGAATGCTGAGGATGATTCCCCTACAAAACTAGAGGTTTGGGGCCCTTGTCAGTTAGAGAATGAGATTCATATTCCAAAATCTGTTCACGGATCACTGTATACTGATGGATGGTAAATTTCCTCCTTGTATTCATTTCTTCTCTTTAGAGTAACAGTTGGACTTTGCTTGTGCTTGATGTTTGCTTTAATGCAGGTTCGAAGGAATATCATGGAACCAAGAAGAGACTTTCATAGCTTATATTGCTGAAGAACCTCCTCAACCAAAGCCAGTATTCAATGACTATGGATACAAGAAGGATGGATCATCTGAAAAGGACTGCAAGAGCTGGAAGGGGCAAGGCGATTGGGAGGAAAACTGGGGAGAAACCTATTCCAAGAAAAGAATACCTGCATTGTTTGTCGTCAACACTTCCAGGTATGTTAGCCACCCTGGGGATGTTTTCTTAAACGAATATGGCATGCTTATTAGGAATATTATGTTCTGTTGCAGTGGTGAAGTCCGATCTGTGAAGGGAATTCCTAGATCTTTAAGTGTTGGCCAAGTGATTTGGGCTCCGTCATCTTCATATTGCTTGGTTTTTGTTGCATGGTCATCTGACAATGGTTTCCAAGAGACACCGAGGAAGCTTGGTATAAAATACTGCTATAACAGACCTTGTGCTCTGTATGCTGCTCCTGATCCGTTCAGAGAAGAACCTGAGAAATCATCAACCTAGTGAGCACACTAACCCCTTAGTCTTCAAATTTTTAGAGATTCGTATTTTTTAATAAAACAACTTTTATTTTAATATAAGTATTTTCAAATTTTTAGAGATTCGTATTTTTTAATAAAATGCTGAACATGTGGTACACAACATGTCTCATGTAGTTTATGTTGTTTTAATTTCTGATGTCATCTTTCTATAATTGGTATAGCAGCGATAAGGATGAAACTACTACTATGATCAAGTTGACAGAAGAGTTGAGCAGTGCTTTTTTCCCCCGGTTCAGGTAGGAATGATTTACTTCTTTTCGTTCAGTTCTTCATCTTAGGATGTACACTGACATCATCTACACTATTTGGTCGATGTTGCCCAAAGTGTGACTTCCGTTTTTGCATTGGGACTGTCTACACTGTCATCTGTGGCTATTTGTATCATTCATAAACCTTCTTTCTCTAAGCTGCAAACTAGTTAACATATTGTAATGTGAACTAATAAACGTCTTTACTTTATAGCCCGGATGGGAAGTATCTTGTGTTTATTTCAGCAAAGAGTGCTGTAGACAGTGGAGCACACAATGCCACAAATTCAATGCATAGAATCGAGTGGCCTACAGATGGGAAACTGCATGGGGGTCTTGATGTGGATGATGTGGTACGGGATCTTTTTGGTTCTTTACCATGCATATCTAAGTCTGGTTAAATTTTTGCCTTTCATTTATGACTTCGGGTTCATGTTTTTTGTTTGTTCTTGCACTGTTTTGTAATAATATGATGCAATGCTGCACCAAGTTTCGGATTCATATTTTACACAGATACAACATTTTTTAGTTAGCAGTGGTAGATGAAGTTGTTTATTAGGCTGCATTGAAATGTCTGAATTCATACTCATCATTTGAAAGTGATCAAAGGTTTATGTATGTTTCTCGTTATAGGTACACCATTGAAAGAGTGATGCATAAATTATTTGAAATCATATACTGATAAGTGCTAATTATTATCTAGGTGTCAGTTGTGATGTGCCCCCAAGATGATTGTTTTCCTGGGCTATACTCCTCTGGCTTACTTATGGATCCATGGCTTTCCGATGGCCGAACTATGATTCTCTCTTCTGTTTGGGGAAGTAAGGAAGTAATCATTTCTGTAAATGTTGCAAGGTGATTGCAAGCATATATTTTTTATCTGGTAGATTGATATGTGAAATATCAGTTTGTTTATTTTTATTTTTTGTCCATCATTTTTTCTGCAGCTGTGAAGTTTCAAGAGTTAGTCCCCAGGATTCAGATTATTCATGGAATGTTCTTGCACTTGACAAGAATAACATTCTTGCAGGTAAATATATAATCATACAAGATAACTGCAATCTGTGAGGTAACTTTCCTTAATTGTGTGCCTATTCCACCTTTTCCAGTTTCCAGCGGCCTTATTACACTACCTCAAATATACTATGGATTGGAGGTTTCACAAACTGGGAGGCAATGGGAGTGGCAGGAAGTTTTAACTCCATTTCCAAAGCCATCTGATAAGGTTTTGCCGATTAACATGCTTTGTATCCATTTATTTTCCTGAAAATTGTATCTTGATGGTGAAAGTGTGCATTAAACAGTCTGTATTATGCTTTCCAGATTAGCTCCATAGTAGCAGAGCATAAGTTCGGTATACTCAAAATCCCTGTTAGCAACCCTTCTGGCAAACTTGCAAATGGTATGAGAGCAACTCAACCCTATTTATTCCCTTTTATTTTACACATTAAATTTAGCAGCAAAGATTCTGTAATTGGAATTTTCTTTCTGACTATGAATTTGTTAGTTTGTTCCTTTCTGAACTACATCTACATTTTCTGGATTTTTTGTAATAGTTCACCTGTTATTTGGTCAGCAATATATTTGGTAACACAAAATTGGTACTATTGAATTCGTGTTTCAGCAAAGTATATAGAGTATATATTGTAAAAGAAATTCTATGTTAACTTTAGTCAAGTGCACCTTTAAAACTAATGAGCACAGCATACTCTGAGTTGTTGTACGATGCATCTGTTGTATTAAATCAAGGCAGGGAAGCATCTCTAAAATGAAATTATATAGTGTTGAGTTATTACAATGCATACTTGGAATATTCTAGAATATTTGGGAAAGCACAAGAGAAGAGAGAAGATATTTGTCATGGAAGAGTCTATAACTATTTCTTCATGACAAAATATAGAAGAGTGTAGAACCTAGATATTTATGTATGGTGAGAAATATCTAGATATTAGATAGGGATGAGAATATTCTAGAGCTAGGATATTTAGGTTAGAAGAGTGTGGAATGTTGCCATATGAGAACATCCTAGTGACCATGTACAAATATAAATAGGGGTGCCTCCCCACCCCTAAGGTGCTATGACTTGATGTGTCATTTGAGTCCTAGGTAGCATGGCAAAGTTGCCATGGTGCTAGTGTGTGGGTGTGTCATGGTAAGTCATAGGTAGCCACCTATCCAAAAGAGTGTACGTGTATCAAGTTTGTGGTTTGAATAAAGGTTGAGCTCTTGTGTAGAGAGTTGGTCTCTTAAGTTAGTAGAGTATAGTGAAGGTCTCCTCATTGTAGAGTGAAGTATTAGGTTTGGGTCCACAGAAGAAGTGATATCACACCAGTTTGGTATCACTTCTCGGAAGTTGGTGTTAGCCTAGAGACACCGATTTCCCAACAATTGGTATCAGAGCAGGGGCGGTCCAGGACTGCCAAGAGAGGGAGGAGTCTGTTGTAAGTGCAAGGCACTTACATTGGTCGGTGCAGTCGGTAAGCGCGGGACGCTTACATTGCTTGGTGTGGCACTGAGACGCGCTAGAGGAGAGTCTGCTAGAGATCACAGTCTGGGACTGTGAAGAGCACTGGTCTGGGA
The DNA here is from genome assembly GCA_032690845.1 of Eleusine coracana subsp. coracana. Lineage (NCBI taxonomy): Eukaryota > Viridiplantae > Streptophyta > Magnoliopsida > Poales > Poaceae > Eleusine > Eleusine coracana. The sequence continues at coordinate 49,050,141 of CM064420.1, forward strand.
CCAAGTGTAGTTGACGCTGGGCGTCAGTGGAGATGGCAGATTTCTTGAGCGTAGGCAGTGGCATGAAGAGCCTCAATAGCCACAACTATGGCTATTGGCGGACCTGCATAGAGTCTTACCTGCAGGGGCAAGATCTATGGGAGGTCGTTGCTGGCACCATGACAGATCCTCCGATGAAGGAGAGTTCCTTGCGAAAGTGGCGAATCAAGGCAGGCAAGGCTATGTTTGTGTTGAAGACGACAATCGAGGAGGACCTAGTAGAGCATATCCGAGATGCAGAGACGCCGAAGGAGGCTTGGGAGACACTAGCAAAGTTGTTCTTCAAGAAGAATGAGGCGCGGCTCCAGCTCCTAGAGAATGAGCTCGCAGGTATCTCACAAGGCACTCTGAGTATTAGTCAATACTTTACAAAGGTGAAGAATATTTGTCGTGAGATATCTCAGCTTGACCCGGAGGAGAAGGTTAGTGAGGGTCGGATGAAGAGGATCATCATCCATGGCCTTAGACCTGAGTACAATGGGTTTATTGCTGCGGTGAGAGGATGGCCAACGCAGCCGACCCTAGTGGAGTTGGAGAATTTGTTGGCTAATCAAGAGGCATTAGCCAAGCAAATGGGAAACATCACCTTGAAGGAGAGTGATGAAGAGGAGGTGCTTTTCATCAGGAAGAAGGGTCCCCCAAGAGGCCAAGGAGAAGCGAAGGAGTGGACAAGAGATGGTAGACGTTGCCCAAAGAAGAGCAGTTATTCAGAGGGAGCTCAACAAGAGAGTGAAGACGAAGATCAACAAGATTTGATGGAGAGAAGAAGAAAGAGAGGTGAGTGCTTTAATTGTGGCAAGAAGAGACATCTTGCTAGGGACTGTAAGAGTCTACGGAAGCACTCGGAAGGAAATGTAGCTATTACCAAGGATGTGGTAGTAAGTGGGTATCTTAGTGAAGAAGAATGGAATGCAGACACAGGCATCACCATAGAGGATGATGAAGCTTACTTTGTGGAGGACTTGACTACAAGTGACACTCCATCATCTAATGAAGAAGATGAAGTAGAAGAAGAAGAGGAAGAGTGGGACATGGAGGAAGGCTTCTCCATAGAGGTAAGAGATCCAAATATTTCTAATGATCTGGTATTTGAGAATACTAGAGATGAAGACTGGGAGGCTCTACCCAATGACGAAGAGGATATTGAGTATGAAGAGATAGAGCCTTTATATCAAGAGGATAAAGAGGTGCAAGAGAATGTTGAGGTCATTGATGGACCACTAGCTGCGCAAGAAGACACACAAGTGCATTGTGCAGTGAAGAAAACTCAAGAAGCAAGTAACAAAAATTGGAGGATGAGAAAGAAACCAAGTGAAAGGTACGTGACCACCGCTACTCAAGTTACTTTGCTTTCATATAAAGAAGTTGTCAAAGGGCAAGCCTGGAGAAGATCAAAGAAGAAAGAAGAGTTATACAATAGTGAGAAAAATGAATTGCTCAAGATGAAGAGTGGTCTGGTGTCCTCTCCACAAAGACAAGAGAAGAAGAAGGCCCGCAATGGCAGAGCGTAGAAGATCCAAGCAAGTATGCATTGAGAGGGAGTGTTGAGTTATTACAATGCATACTTGGAATATTCTAGAATATTGGGGAAAGCACAAGAGAAGAGAGAAGATATTTGTCATGGAAGAGTCTATAACTATTTCTTCATGATAAAATATAGAAGAGTGTAGAACCTAGATATTTATGTATGGTGAGAAATATCTAGATATTAGATAGGGATGAGAATATTCTAGAGTTAGGATATTTAGGTTAGAAGAGTGTGGAATGTTGCCATATGACAACATCCTAGTGACCATGTACAAGTATAAATAGGGGTGCCTCCCCACCCCTAAGGTGCTATGACTTGATGTGTCATTTGAGTCCTAGGTAGCATGGCAAAGTTGCCATGGTGCTAGTGTGTGGGTGTGTCATGGTAAGTCATAGGTAGCCACCTATCCAAAAGAGTGTACGTGTATCAAGTTTGTGGTTTGAATAAAGGTTGAGCTCTTGTGTAGAGAGTTGGTCTCTTAAGTTAGTAGAGTATAGTGAAGGTCTCCTCATTGTAGAGTGAAGTATTAGGTTTGGGTCCACAGAAGAAGTGATATCACACCAGTTTGGTATCACTTCTCGGAAGTTGGTGTTAGCCTAGAGACACCGATTTCCCAACATATAGGTTATGATAGTTGGCTGCCCAACTCCTCTTCGGTGATACTTGAACTGTTGAACATATAACTTTTAAAGAATATTACGTCCTTCACTAATTTATTCTAGCATGTCCAGAAGTTTTACTGAAATGATCTGTCACCTTTTTTTATCCATTCAGGGGCTAAGCTGCCTTTTGAGGCTATTTTTGTGTCACAGAAAGATTCTGAGAGGTGTCCAACAGTTGTTGTTCTTCATGGTGGACCACACTCAGTCTACCCATCAAGTTATTCAAAATCCCTGGCTTTTCTTTTTGTGCAGGGATATAATCTTCTTGTCGTTAATTACAGGTGAGCTTTCATATGGCTGCAGTTAGGATTTTTGAACTAATGGACAATTTTATACTTGTCTCTTTTCTGTGTTCGGTTTCATGGGAAATGCATTTGTTTTAACACTATAACATACATGAAAGCTATTCTTTTATTTAGGGGTTCGTTAGGCTTCGGGGAAGAAGTACTGCGATCCCTTCCTGGCAATGCTGGCTCTCAGGTGCTCTATTATTAATGCATTTCAACATGTTAAGATTGCTCTTGTTGAATGCGAAAATTGATCATTAATGATGCCATTCTTTGCAAACCAATGAACAGGATGTCAATGATGTGTTGACAGCTCTCGACTTTGTTGTAAAGAAAGGGCTAATAGATCCATCTAAAGTTGCTGTTGTTGGAGGTTCGCATGGAGGTTTCTTGACAACTCATTTGATTGGCCAGGTTTTTTTTTTATTTCCTTTGTTCTTTCTTATCTCATCATCTATACAAACACATATCATGTTCAGAGCTATATTTTGAATTGATATCTATTGTTTTCTTAGTAATTTCATAAGTATTTCATCATGATCTTGTTGAACATGTTAAATTACATGTATGCCTCTGGAGTTTGGACAATTATGCTAAAAGCGCCATGTCTTCTGCCAATCCTATCTGTCTATCAGCCTTAATAAAGCAAATATTGAGATATTTTTACACAAATACAATTATGCTAGCAATATTATTATTTGCAAAGGGGAGCATCCAGGGAAAAATAGCTGGGCACAGTGGGTAATGATCTGTGAACTAGATATCTGTAACTCTGTCCTTGACTTTTGTAATTGCATCTATAACTGACAGTAGAATGAAATATTGGGTCAAATTACTTTATGGAATGGAACTGATACTGAGCACTGCAATATTAAGTTCGTCAATAATGTTCAGAAATCAGAGAAATCACCCCTTTTGACAAGTAACCGAATTGTAGCGATGTCCAGTAAGATATGTTGTTTCTGTCTCCTGGTTGTATGATCTGGGAGGCAATATCTTTACATAGCCATTTTTCTATTTTTTCCTGAAATATCTATTGTTTGAGTTTGATATTTGTAAAGAATTGTTCCTTGCCACAAAAGCCTAAAATCAGTGCTGCCTTCGGGATTTTGTCTAGATTTTTGTTTTCATGCTATTCAGATTCCAGATTTGAAGAGCTTAAGGCACATAAGGCTGGCATACATCATATGAATATTTATTTAACAAGTTTTCTTGGCTAACAGACCATTGAGTTGTACATATTTGATTGTCTGCAGGCTCCAGACACATTTGTTGCAGCAGCTGCCCGAAACCCAGTATGTAACTTATCATTGATGGTTGGTACCACTGACATCCCTGATTGGTGCTTTGTTGAGGTTTATGGAAAAGAAGGGAAACAATACTACTCCGAGTCTCCTTCAGTTGATGATCTTATTCAATTCCACCAAAAATCACCAATATCACATATTTCAAAGGTACATGTGGACTCTTCATTTTTAATACGAGCACAATTTCTGAGATCTTTGTTCAAAGAAGGGTAAAATTGGCACCTTTAAAGGAAGATACTCTGGGTATATGTTTGAGAAATCGATTGCTTGAAAAGTTTAGTGTTCTGCAGGTTAAGACGCCAACACTCTTTCTCCTTGGAGCGCAAGATCTCCGAGTTCCTGTTTCTAATGGCCTACAGGTATTTTTGTGTGCGTCTGTACTTACCGAGAAGCTAAAGGAAGTCTGTTTCAAGTCTTCTGCTTGTGAAATTTTTACTGGTGCATTCCTGTTATTGTTTAGTTTCGAGGGAAATTTTGTCTCGCATTGTTATGTATATGTTGCTTCCATTCAGCTTAGTTATTTCTTTTTATTAACTCTTATTGCAACGTTTGCAGTATGCAAGGGCTTTGAAGGAGAGGGGAATAGAATCCAAACTTATCGTCTTCCCAGAAGATATCCATGGAATCGACAAGTTAGTCTCTTTCGGCTTTGTTTTCTATTCCATGTTTATGACACAATGTCGTATAACTTCCGATATCTGACTTTATTTCCTACTCCCTACTCCATAATTACGACACCTATTCATATGACAGTATGACACAATGTCGTACAACTGATATCTGACTGAATCACCTCCCCTCTACTTGTGCAGGCCACAATCTGATTTTGAAAGTTTTCTCAACATAGGGGTTTGGTTCAAGAAGCACATGAGCAAACAAACAGTTTAGGGCTCCCCTGATGCATTCGTGATGTAATTTTTTATTGTTATAGGTGCTTGTAATTGGGTCAAAGCACAGGGTTTATTTACCAAATCTGATGTTGTCAAGCTTTTGAATAGTAATGAGAAAAGGAATTACATGACCCAGCTCACTATCACACTGTGGTTGACTTCAGACCCATGGAAATCCGTGATGACCTAATTATCTTCTGCTTGTCTATATATAAATTTATAAAATTATATTACGAATGCATTATTAATCCCTAAGACTGACTCTACAAGGAGAGCCAATTTTGAGAGGCAAATCCAGGTATGCCTCGCGTGTACAATGACAAAATAGATGTCCATCTCGCGTGTGCTTCAACAAGAAGAGCCATTTTTAATAGGCAAATCGAGCAAGTGTTCCGTGCCAAATTAATCCTCCAGACTTCAATTTGTATCAAAATGACATGTTCAAGTTTAACGTGGTATGGTATCAAGTAAAGTTTATTTTAATAATGTAAAGAAAAGGACAAGAAGATAAAGCTAGAATGCCATCTTGTTTTCTTGTTATTTTGTGCACTATCTAGAAGAGGTGGTTGCAGATCTGACGCTTCCTTTGTTTGATTCCCGGCGTCTTCTACCTGTGGTGATATATGCGGCCACCAAGATATTTGACATTCTGCATTTGGAGATTCTTTTTGTTAGTTTAACCTGTAAAATGCAAGTTTTCTACACGTTCCTGAAATATTTTTAACCAGTATCATAGGACCTTAGAGACAAGGTGGCATAGAAGTACAAATTATTGGGTGCCATGTGATGAAATGCTATGATTAGGTGTTATCGACAAATACATGATAGGCGTTGTTGGACCCTTGTACCGCCGGACTCAACTACTGCCTACGGTGCTGCTACAAATTCTCTGTAAGACACTCCCGTTTCCCAAAGGCTGCCACAAACTTCTTTGTTTTTAGTGTTTCGTAATATGGAATTCCTCAAGTTTATTGCTTGAGAGGTTTGTTTCCTTTTGTTCTCAGATTGAGCCGCTTATCTGGTTACACACATTTCCATCATCTGTAGTTCATGTCAGTGGTTGGTCAATCTCTCTCATCTGTAGAATTACTTGGCCTTCAAGTTCAACCCAAGCTTATGCTTCAATAGGTGAAATTGAGAAGGTCAGGTGCACTTCTTACTGTTATCATAAATCATTCAGGCTGTCAGATAGTTCCTTTTGAATTTGTTAGATCGAATCATAGTTTTCTTCAATGGAAATCTTGAACAATAAGAAGTGACCAAGTTTTCCCCTACATAGCTTTTCATTGAATTTGTTACTTTTATTGATCTATCATGAACAACAGATCATTCAAGCTATCATTTTTTTTCTTTTGAGATCATGTTAGATCAGAGGTTCAGAACATTGACCCATCAAACTTTTCAAAAGTGACTGTAAGTCTGTAGTAGTAAGCTTCGAATCACAGAGAGTTGATGCCGATTGATCAGTATGCTCTAGGCATTTGATGAATTGTACTGTTGTCCGTGCTTTACATGTACTCACCCTTCTGAGACTGAAGGAATTCACTTGAGGTATCCTGCATCATGCATTACAAATCAGTCGACAGCAAATTCACTTGAGTCCACATTCATCATACATAACAAATTTCTCATTGCAAAATGCAGATTTTAGCTTAGCCTAGTAGATTGCGCCTTTCCAATCAGTCATTAAAGTTTGCAAGTCTTCTCTGGAGAAAGAAACCCACTAGAATGGACGCAATGATATCTGAAGAATTCAATTCCCAATCCAAGTTACTGCAAGAATTCACCAATGTCCCAAGCATTGAGAATGCTTGGGTTTTCAAAACCAATAGTGGTACGAATGTGGACCTCTGGTTATATAGTTGATTCAAAATCATAAATCAATTCTCTTGATATTTGCACCAAGCTAGCATAATCAGTGCTTGATTCATGATCGCAGGAGACAGATCTACAGCAATGTTTTCCATTAGCCAGCCAAACCTACTGGCCAACAGTAGCAGAAAATATGTTCTCTATTCTCATATTATCAGGAATGATGTCACCTCTCCAAGTTTTCAATGGTCTCCTTTTCCCATTGAAATGTCTGGAGTGTCCGTCATCATGCCATCCCCTTCGGGATCAAAACTTCTTGTTGTAAAGAATGGAGAGAAAGGCTCCCCTACAAAGCTTGAAATTGTTGATCAATCACATGTGGAGAAGAACATACACGTAGGCCAATCTATACATGGTCCTCTTTATTCAGATGAATGGTAAGAACGAAAAACTAAATGTGCATCTAACAGCTGATTTCTACTTACAATCGTTATGAGTACAGTGACACCACAGCGTGCCATTATTTTTGGAGGACTTTTACTGTCCAAAACACTAACCAGTATTTTTAAGAAACTAAAACTACTGGCCAGTAGTTTGATCTAACGGTATAGATTTCATAATCTAAAATTATAACTACTGACCAGTAGTTTCTCAATTTGAGGATAATATCGGGATAAATAAAAGTTGTAGATTTATAATAATTAGTTTTTATTATTAATAATAAAGTTATATTAATAACTAATGTTTTATATTTTTTAAGATAAAGTAACGTTTTGATAATTTCGTAGACTTAATATTCTATTATAAAAATAAATATAATTTTATTAATTAATAGTGCAATTATGAAATTACCCTCAAACTACTGGCCAGTAGTTTTGAAAACTCCTCTATTTTTGTTGACACAGGTTTCAAGGTATTTCCTGGAATCAAGAAGAGACTTTGATAGCATACATTGCTGAAGCGCCACCTCAACCAAAACCAGCTTTCAATGATTCTGGATACGAGAAGGAAGGTCCTTCGGGGAAAGACTTTAATTGCTGGAGGGGGCAAGGAGATTGGGAAGAGGACTGGGGTGAAAGATACTCCAAAAAGGGCAGACCGTCATTGTTTGTTCTAAACATTTCCAGGTCCTTCCCGTGCCAACTAATGTGCATACAGCACAGTAATTTTTTTTATCAGAGATCCGTTAATGTGAATTGTGAATAATACCTGTCATTGTGCTTTATGTATGCAGTGGAGAAGTACGAGCTGCTCAAGGCATTCCAAGATCATTGAGTGTTGGCCAAGTTGTTTGGGCTCCATCATCGTCAAAGGGGTGTCAAAAATATCTTGTTTTTGTTGGATGGCTAGAGCACAACGGGTTTCAGAACACTTCTAGAAAACTAGGTATAAAGTACTGTTCTAACAGACCATGTGCACTTTATGCAATTCCTTCCCCTTTTGAAGCTCTAGGGGAAAATACATTAGTCAGGTAAGAGTTCATCCTAAAGATCACAATCTGTCGTTTGTACAATTACATATTCTGGCGCATCAGTTATTATTGTTGTGTTGAAACTAAAAGAGAAAAGTTTTGACCTCGCATGTGCCACGCCAGAACTTGCCTGGTAGCATTATCGGCTTGGTTTTGACCATACATTTTTCCTGTGACAGTGATGGTAAATCAGACTCGGTTGTAATAGCGCAGAACTTAACTGCAAGCATTAGTAGTGCTTTCTTCCCACGGTTAAGGTATGCTTGTATTAATAATCCTACAACATTTTGGTGTTACTCTCTGAGTCGCTGTCACCCTTTCTCTGAATACATTTCAAATTACGTGTAACAGCCGTGATGGAAAACTTCTGGCGTTTCTATCTGCGAAACGCGCTGTCGACAGTGGAGCACATAACGCAACAGATTCTCTGTATAAGATCAACTGGCCTTCAGAATGGAACATGAATGAACAAGTCGATCTTACTGAAGTGGTAGGCCCATCTTCTTTCTCTTTATTAAGTAATGACAATGTCCTGCAGCCTTTACAGCTTTGGATTATGCCAGGTGCCTGTTGTAATGTGCCCTGAAGATGGCTCTTTTCCCGGTCTTTACTGTTCATCCATGTTATACGACCCTTGGCTTTCTGATGGCTACACAATGATACTGACATCTGCTTGGAGAAGTACTGAAGTGATAATATCTGTAGATGTTTTAAGGTAAATGAAAGGTTACCTTCGTGTTCCAATTTTAGAGCTTAAATGTAACTTTGATGCCCTATTATGCCTCATTCTGCAGCGGTAAAATAACTAGAATAACTCCGGAAGATTCGTATTACTCATGGGCTGCTCTTGCAATTGATGCTGAAAATATTCTTGCTGGTAATTACAGTTGCAAACTGGCATTAAATTTATGCATCAAATTTCTTATATTGAGACATTTTGTTGTATACCGTGGTATCTACTAGTGTCAAGTAGTCCCATCGACCCTCCTCAGATCATGTATGGATGCCAAGTGACATCAGAGGATAGAGCATGCAGATGGACTTGGGATGAAGTTGCTAGTCCATTGACAACAGCCAGCAATTCGGTTAGCCTTTACAGATGTTGTAATTTTGAATTACATGTATGCTTCCAATAACGCAAACCTCTCCATGTATTCTCATCTCTTGCATTGCTATCTGCTGCAGGTTAAGTCCTTGCTATCGCATCACAGTGTCCATATACTTGAAGTTGCGGTCGATAACCCCTCTGCTGACCTTTGTGATGGTATAGTAGAAACCAAAATTCTGATATAGAGTATATTATGAATCTTATTGTTCTTATCCAGGTGTATTCTGTAGGTGGTAAGCTTCCATTTCAGGCCATCTTTGTGCCCTACAACGATAGTTCACACAGTCCGACTGTTGTAATCCTACATGGTGGCCCACACTCCATATCTGTATCAAGCTATTCGAGATCGTCAGCTTTTCTTGCTTCCCTTGGATTTAACCTACTTATTGTAAATTATCGGTATGTTCTTGGAATTGCTCTTCATTAGTTGTGCATATAAATTTGTACTTCTCACGGTCATTTAAATGAAGAGGTACACCGGGTTTCGGAGAGGAGGCTTTACAATCACTTCCTGGAAAAGTTGGATCTCAGGTACATATTCCAGCTAAGCTTATCATATTTCTACCACATGGAGGAAAACAACTAACCTGCCCTATGCAGGATGTCCAAGACTGCCTTACGGCGCTAGATCACGTCATCAAGGAAGAGCTAATAGACGCATCTAGAGTTGCTGTTGTCGGTATTTCTCATGGTGGATTCTTGACAGCTCATTTAATTGGCCAGGTTAGCACCCTAAAAGAACCATATATATAAATACTGGTATAATTCATTTTCCTTCTGCTTTATGTTCTGAGTGCACCTTGTTATTAATGGCTGCAGGCTCCAGATCGATTTGTCGTGGCGGCTGCTCGGAATCCTGTCTGCAACCTGGCACTGATGGTTGGCACCACTGACATCCCGGATTGGTGTTACATGGTTGCCTGCGGAACTGAAGCGAAGCAATATGCCTCTGAATCCCCTTCGCCTGACCACCTTCGCCTTTTCTATCAGAAATCGCCAGTTGCCCATATATCAAAAGTATGGTTTTTTCTTTATAATGTGGTTAACTATAATTTAAGAACATGTGTGTTGAATTGTTAACCTAGTAGTTAGCAAGTCAATACTCAAAAGGGCTCTTAAAATGACCAGCAATGTATCACCCAATGCTTCGTGGATCTTGCTGATTGTGTAGGTAAAAGCACCCCTTCTTATGCTTCTTGGAGGAGCAGATCTTCGAGTGCCCGCTTCTAATGGACTACAGGTTAAGTCTACAACTACATATTGATCTCAAATTCTGACGAACGGAAAAGAAAAATTGGCAAGTTATGAAACAGATTTCAAATGCCCAAATCTACCCACCCATATGGGACCTTTCTAGTGTCAATAATTTGTTTCTAAATTGCATCCCTGCATTTATGGTTTCCTATTATTTCAGTATGGAAGGGCGTTGAGAGAAAGAGGGGGCAAGGTCAAAATCATGATGTTCCCAGAGGACATACATGAAATCAATCTGTAAGCGATTAATAACTGAATTAAGTTCTTTTGCGTCCTGTCACATGATTTGTTACCTGCCTCTACTTTTGCGTAAAATTGTTTGATTTTGGTGCTTGTTCCCTGCAGACCCCAGTCCGATTTTGAGAGCTTCCTCAACATTGGAGTCTGGTTCAAGATGCATATGGAATGAGATCGAATGCAGTGGTGTTAAGCAGCATTATGTAATCCACTTGGTGTGTCCAAGGCTTCTGAGAAGCATTTGTGGACATAGGATTCCCAAATAATAGGCCTGTAGAGATAGAAGACTGCGCATTCTTTTAACTTTTATATTTTATTAAAAAAAGATCTGTTCACGGGTGGTTCATAACAGTTCATAACATCTCATGTCAGGTAACACCTGCCGATCTGGCACGTATACAATTGTCTTTCATTTCACGAATCGATTGTCTGCCAATAACTAGAGCTGAATCATTCACCAATTTGCCATGTTGAAGTTAAATGTTCCTAGACAGCAATGATAACATTCGGCCCGGCCTAGCAATAACATTATATTTCAACTCAGGAACTGGAAAAGATCAAACCTCTTGCGACGACATTTCTACATGGCTTTGTTTACACATCTTGGGCGGCAATAGCTTCAGTATAACTGTATGCCATAACATTAGGCCAGGACGAACCCGGAGTGAAGGGTTAATCATGAGAAAATTCTGCACTAAATACACCCGGGTAAGGAAAACCCAAGGAACAACTAATTAGCAATGTTACAACAAGCTAGCACATCAAATGCAGGCAAGTCAATCTAGCTCTTTGTTGATCCTTGTTGAAGCTGTGATGCGATTTTGCTTGAAAAGAAATTTTCAAGCCTGAACAGACAAAAAGAGAAGGAACAAATAGATTAGAATTTGGTGCTAACTTCCAAAGTTCATGAGCAGTATTGCAAGACTTTCCAGCCCAGGAGTAAGGAAAGTAGATGGAGACAACCAAATATAAGCTATTGGCAGGAACATGCATCCCCAAGGTTGTGAGAAAGGAACAAACAATGAAGCTTGTGACTAACCTTGTGGCACATTTGTAATATATAGTATCCGGAGAGTTATAGGTTCTTGCATTGTTGAACATTCGCTTCATGTCTGCCACAAACATCTCTAAGGTTACATAATACTGTTCCGACTCAACTCTTCTTGACATCGTCCTAAGATCTGCAGACAGTCATGTGTTTAAACATAGCTCACTTAAATAACATGTGACATTGGTTGGAATGGATGGTTTAGGAAAGGAACTATAGCCACAAAACTCACCAATAGGATCTTTGATAATGTCATAATAATCTGGAACATCGCGTGAATCCACTGGCTCTTTGAATGGCCAAGCATCAGTATGTTCATTCATACTCTGCAATATGAGAAGTCCAATTAGAAGTGGAAAACTATCTTATACACCTTTTTTAATTTAACATCAGTAGAACATGTTTTCCTTTCTTCTTCTTGGTGAGTGATTCATCACATCTTTGGAATAGGTAATTTCATAAAACCTATCATGGGTAACGCCAGGTACTGCCATCAGAAAAGATTCATGCAGATAAAAGACTTGCCTTCAACAATATCCGCATCAGATTGGTAAGCTGTTGTCTGTAAGTATTATAATCTGGGGAAAAGGCTGCTCGTGATTTGGAATGGCCCCACTGATCAGCTGTCCACCCAGCTTCCCCTTCATCACATTAATGGCTCAGATAAGATCCAAAATCATCACTAAATCAACAGGACATGTAAAACAATTATGTTAAAAATACAAATAGATACACAGATTTTTCTCAAAAAAATGGGAAAATTGTAGGAGTAACAGTCCCTGGTATGAACTGTTTTGACATTACATTTGTTTGACTCTTCAGAATAAGCCACCGCTGACACAAATGTTTCAAGTTCAAATACCTTTTCAATAAATCAGAAGCAGATCCAACACAAGTAGGTGTATAGAAAAGCAGGCAACTGTCGGCAAGATATACAAGAGGAGCAGAACCATGGATCAGGCTCAAGACATCATTAGTTGAGATATCATACAATTAGTTGCTTGTCAGCATAGTTTGTTAGCCTTCTTTTAGCAGATTGCTTCTATAGTTAAGAGCTTGTCAGATCATTTATTCCTGCTCTCCATTTCAAAGCCTACAATTAGTTACTTGTTAGCATAGTTTGTTAGCCTTCTTTTAGCAGATTGCTTCTATAGTTAAGAGCTTGTCAGATCATTTGTTCCTGTTCTCCATTTCAAAGCTGGCTAGGTTGTCAGGGACATTGGGATCCCAAGCCTACTTCCTGATCAACTACCACTAGAACCAAGGCCGGAACGAAGTACCGACTTAAGCAAACAACATTTGTCTAAAACATCAAAGAATTACCATAGAGGACAAACAACAAAAAGCAGGTTTGCGCAGAATACAAACTTACTTAGGCCAGGGATGTCTTCTGGTTTCATCAGTCTTCTTGGAATACCCGCCTCTTTCTACAAAGAATAAAAGACAACTGAGAAACATAAAATAATAACACTACTAAAAACTGTGTAGCAGAATCAGGCATGGCATACCAATTAAATTATATCCTACTTATCTCACTCTGCACTCGTGCTATCTACCATAAACCCAAGAGGAACAAATAGATAAACAACTGACAATAAACGAAAAGCCCTTCATTTTTCGCAGAACTTGTCATTTCCTAAGAAGATGCATAAACCAGGCATGCCTCATCCATAACAAGGTGTACAATTTCCATTTCAAGGAATGATGTTGACCTTATGTACCAAATTATTCTGCAGTGGATTCCTTGTACAAAGAAATCATCCTCACCATAAGTGGTTCAAAGACATAAACATACTTTCAGGTATACCAACTAGATAGTCCCAATGTATGTAGCACGGCCGCAGTTTTCAACCTCTAAAAATCCTATAAGTGCAAGTTTCTCCACAAACCAGAACAAAAAAAGGCATTTTAGAAGAAACATGATGACGTCATGAGAGAAAAACTAACCTTTTGAAAATCAATTCCAGAATAAACAATATGGCAGTTAGAAAGTTCCCTGATTTTCTCATCGATGGCCTGAAGAATGGAAGTAAAATGTATAACTAAAACAGCAATAACAAAAAAGAAAGGTGGACTAAATGTTCGCTGCTAGCAAGTGATTTGCATGGATAGTATGGCAAAACATTCAAGATGAGTGAAAATTTATGAACTGAGGATTGCATCATGTACATATTTCTGGGGCCATTAGCCTGTTTGTTAATTTACCTGCCTTTGGCGCCGAATCATTGTTGCAAGATCAACATATGGCAGCTTCGGGTCAATTTTACACTCCATCAATATTCCTCCATCGTAATCTTTGATGTACCTAGAATCAGAAAAAAAATCAACAGTGGCATATAGACCCTATTAAAAACACTGATAACATGGAAACATATGATCAAGAAAAAGAATGGGTCTATGCTTACCCTTGCCATCTTTCTTTGTCCAATGTGATCTCCTTTGTGAAACCCTACAAATTGCCGTCGAAAAGTAAAGACATCAAACTATCTTATTTATTACAAAATAAACTTGGGTGATCTGCATGGTTACCACAGATTTGATATCTAATTTGCAATCCCCCCCCCCCCCCCCCAGTTGAAAAGTAATGGCATGTTTGCCCCTCATTTTTCACAGGCAAATGTGCAATCGAAGATCAAAATAGGGCACATAAATAATTGTCTCTATAAAGTTTTGCCAGTATGAAATTATGTCTTTACATCATGTCTCAAGATTCAATCTATGCCTGACAACGTAACTAACTGAAGAAAAGTTCAACCAGTAAAGTTCTAGCTGCATCAAAAGACTTAGGAAACACTGGGCACAAATTGCTCACACAAAATCTTGCAAGCCAATCTATTAATAATCTAACCATCTAAAGCATTCAGACGCCTGTCTGTTAAGAGCCAGCATATTCTAATATGCTGGTCTAAGATGCTAGTCTAAAAGCATAAAGCAAGTGCAGCCTAGATGATCTAATGCAGTCCTAGATGCTGTCCTAACTACTGTCCTATACAGGACCAAGATGCTGTCCTATACAAGGACTAATATGCTGTCCTATACAAGGACTAATATGCTGTCCTGGACAGGACCAGCAGTCAAACAAAGACCAAGACCAAACAGTACAAGACTTATTCCATCATTCTCCCCCTAAGTCTTGTGCGTTGTCTTGTGAGGAGGTTGAACCATCCCAATCCTGGAGCAGAGTTCAAGGAACTTGATCCTCCCAAGGGGCTTGGTGAGCAGATCCGCAAGCTGGTCATTGGTGTTGATGTAGCTTGCCTTGATGCTTCCTTCCTTCAGGCAGTCACGGATTAAGTGGTACCTCACCCGGATGTGCCTACTCCGTTCGTGGAAAACGGGGTTCTTTGCTAGAGCCAAAGCGGACATGCTGTCCACTCGAAGTTCCACTGCTTCAGTGTCTCTGCCGAGAAGGTCACCAAGCAGCCGAGCAAGCCAGAGCGCCTGAGTCGAGGCGGTGGAAGCCGCGACGTACTCGGCCTCGCAGCTGGACATAGCAACCACCGGTTGCTTGACTGACTGCCAACTAACAAGACACTTGCCGAGGAAGAAGAGTATCCCGCTGGTGCTCTTGCTAGTGTCGATGTCGCCGGCGTGGTCGCTGTCGCTGTATCCGATGAAGTGTGCCTCTCCACGACACCTCGGGTAGTAGATACCGTGGTCGAGAGTCCCCGCAACATAGCGGATGATCCTCTTCACAGCTTGCTGGTGCTCCGTCGTCGGTCGCTGCATGAACCGACTAACATAACCAACGGAGAATGCCAAGTCCGGCCGTGTGTGGGCGAGGTAGCGGAGGCTCCCCACAAGACGCCGGTACTGTGTAGCATCCACCTCCTTTGCCGTGCTGTGGCGACTCAACTTCAACTTCTCCTCCATCGGAGTGAGTGCTGGGTTGCAGTCGGTGAGCCCGGCCAACTCAACGATGCGCTTGGCGTAGGCGGTCTGTCGAAGCGTGATCCCGGAGTCATCCTGGTGCACCTCGATCCCCAAGTAGAAGGAGAGAGGCCCCAGGTCGCTCATTTGGAAAGTGGCCTTCATGTCTTCCTTGAATGCCGCCACCTCCGCATCCTTGGTGCCGGTGATCACCAAGTCGTCGACGTAGACACCCACCAGCAGGGCATTGCCTCCATTGCCCCGCCGGTAGATGGCCGCCTCGTGCGGGCTTTGCTCAAAGCCCATCCCCTTTAGCGTGGAGTCCAGTTTGGCGTTCCACGCCCTCGGTGCTTGCCGCAAGCCGTAGAGAGCCTTGCGCAAACGCAGCACCTTGTCCTCCTTGCCGGGGATCACAAATCCCGGCGGCTGGTGCACGTAAACCTCCTCCTTCAAGTCGCCGTTGAGGAACGCCGACTTGACGTCCATGTGATGGACGCACCAGCCCTCTTGGGCAGCTAGTGCAAGGAGAAGTCGCACGGACTCCATCCGTGCTACAGGGGCGAAGGCATCGTCGAAGTCGATCCCCTCCTGCTGCACGAAGCCACGAGCTACCAAGCGGGCCTTGTGCTTGACGATGGCACCAGCTTCATCCCTCTTCAGCTTGAAGACCCATTTAAGGGTGATCGCACGTTGCCCATGAGGGAGGTCAGCAACCTCCCAAGTGCAGTTCTCCGCAACGGCGTCCATCTCCGACTGCATCGCAGCACGCCATGCGCCGTCTCTCTCGGCCTCTGCAAAAGACCGAGGTTCACCACCATCGCACGCAAGGTGCAACTGTGCCTTCAGGTCACGAAGCGCCGGTCCCGGCACTGGTTGATCGCCGAGGATGTCTTCCATCGTACGATACCGCAACGGCTCGCTGTCGTAGTACGCGTCGATACGCTCCTCATCGCGGGAGAGCGGAGTAGCAAACTCCACCGGGCTTTGCTCGACATGAGCTTGTGTTGGAGTAGACGTGCCCGACGGAGTGGCTGTCGGTGCTGGAGTGCGCGGGGACGCCGGTTGTGGCAGTGTCGACGAAGAGCTAGTCGCTGTAGTGAGCGCTGGAGTCGGTGGAGGCTCGGGAACGCTTGGTGAGGGGGAGCTGCCTGCTCCCCCAGCTTCCTCGAAGTGAACATACTCGATGGTGAAGTCGTACGTCGGAGTCGAGCCGTCATCCACCGCCTTGTCCCATGCCCATCCTTGCCCTTCGTCGAACACTACGTCGCGCGTCGTGCGCACACATTGTGTCTTCGGATCGAGAATGCGATAGGCCTTCGAGCCCTCCGCGTAGCCAATGAACACTCCTGGAGTGCTCCTGTCGTCGAGCTTGCCGATGTGGCCGAGCTCCTTGGCGAACGCGAGACAGCCGAAAGTCCGCAGGTGGAAGACCGTCGGCTTGCGCCCGTGCCAAGCCTCGTACGGCGTCTTACCATCAAGAGCCTTGGTGGGCGAACGGTTGAGGATGTAGACAGCGGTCACCACCGCCTCTCCCCAGAAGACAGCCGGCATCCCCCTCTGCTTGAGGAGGGCCCGAGCCATCCCCACAACCGTCTGGTTGCGCCGCTCGACGACGCCATTCTGCTGTGGACTGTACGGCGCGGAGTAGTGGCGCTGAATGCCCTCATCCGCGCAGTACGCCGCGAATTCAGCCGCCGTGAACTCGCCGCCATTGTCTGTGCGTAGCACGCGCAGCTTGCGGCCGCACTCCGCCTCTGCAGCAGCCTGCGCACGCCTGATGGCGTCTGCAGCCTCTCCCTTGCTACCGAGGACCATCACCCACATGTAGCGGGAGAGGTCATCGACGAGCAGCAGGAAGTAGCGCCGTCCTCCTGGTGTGGCCGGAGTCACCGGGCCACACAAGTCCCCGTGCACGAGTTCGAGCCGCTCCTTGGCTCGGAAGCTCGTCTGCTGAGGGAAGGGAAACCGTCTCTGCTTCGTCAGCACGCAGACGTCGCATAACTGCTCCACGTGGTCGATGTGCGGCAGATCTCGTACCATCTCCTTGACACCGAGTTGCTTCAGGGCCTCAAAATTGAGGTGCCCAAAACGCTCGTGCCACCTCCACGCGTCGTCGTCCCGTCTTGCTGCAAGACAGAGTGGCTGTGCTACCTCGATGTGAAGGATGTAGAGGTGGTTGCTCCCCCTCTTTACCTTGGCGAGAAGACGGCCCCGGGGGTCCCAGACCCGTAGGAGGCCATTGTCAATCTCCATGCGCGAGCCGTTCTTGTCCAGCTGTCCCAAGCTGATGATGGAGTTCCTCAACGCGGGGATGTAGTAGACTCCGGTGAGGAGCCTATGCTCACCGGACTTGGCGGTGAAAAGAATGGAGCCGACACCCTTGATCTCCACCCCGGAGGCGTCCCCAAACTTGACAGAGCCTCGGATGCTCGTGTCAAGGTCGGAGAAGTACTCCTGCCGTCCGGTCATGTGATGGGTGGCGCCGGTGTCGAGGCACCACCCGTCACACTTGTCGTCGTTGAAGCCATCGCCGAGGAAGGCGCTTGCCTTTGACTCGTCGATGTGGAGAAGAGCTGTTGCTGCTGGAGGTAGCTCGATGCTCGCGTGTGCCAGAAGCAGAGCTGGCTCCTCCTCCACACGTGCGACGTGGGCCTGAGCCTGAGCCTGAGCCTGGCCGCGTCGCGGCTGCCGACACTCCCTAGCCCAATGGCCAGTCTTACCACAGTTGTGGCAGATGTCGTCTCGTGCCGGCTTTCGTTTGCTGGTGGCGCCGCCCTGGGCGCCTCCGCCCTGAGTGCCTCCACGGGGCTTGCCCGGCTTGCCACGCCTATGGCCGCCTGTCGAGGAGGAATACTCCCCCTTCTTCTCGTCACGCTGGCAAGCCTCCCACTGCTCCCGAGTGAGATGAAGCTTCCCGCCGATGGTGATAGGCCCCGAGTGAGGCCGTGGCTCATCGTTGTCGACGACCTTGAGGCGACCTATCGCCTCTTCGATCGACATCGTGGAGAGGTCCAACATTGACTCGACCGAGCGAGCAATCTGCTTGTACCTCTCGGGGACGCAGCGGAGGAGCTTCTCTACAGCTCTCTCTTCGTCGTAGGTGTCATCGCCGAACTGCACCATCTTGTGCAGCAAAGTGTTGAGACGAAAAGCAAAATCATCAAGGTCCTCACCTGGTTTGAAGGCCAGGTTCTCCCACTCCTTGCGAAATGCCTGCAGTGTGGACCTACGGGCACGGTCGCTGCCGATGCGTGCCGCAGCAATGGCGTCCCAGGCTTCCTTGGCTGTCCGCTTCTTGGAAAGCGTGAACTGCATCTCAGGCGGGACAGCGGCAATGAGGGCATCCAGTGCCCGTCGATCGTCGTCGTAGTCAACATCGCCGTACCGGACTGCATCCCACATGTGCCGCACCTGGAGCCTCACCCTCATCACCGCAGCCCACTCGACGTAGTTGGTCTTGGTGAGGGTAGGCCACCCGCCACCGGGACCGACTTCCCTGATGATAGCCTGGACCCCGTGGTGTCCACAGCGCCTGTCCGGGGAGGGAGAGTCGCGCTGCCTGTGAGAGCCACGACCTCCGTCGACCCGACCACCACTAGGAGTGCGACCGCCGCACGCGTTCCCTCCAGAAACGCTGCCCGCGCGTCCACGCCCGTCTGGGCTGCCGCCACCACGCCCGTGGGGGTGCGCAGCCACCCACCGCGCCGCCCGCTCCTGCGCTGCCTCCTGCTCCCGCACCGCCTCTAGCTCCCTGAGCTCTTCGTCGATGTTGCCATCAGCAACAGAGCCGCCAACGCTGCCACCACGCAGAGCCTCAAGGTCTGCCGCGGCCGCACGCGCTGCATCCGCCGCCGCCACTGCCGCCGCCTCCGCCCTTGCTGCTGCCAGCTCCGCCGCTGCCAGCCTTGACGCCCTCGCCGCCACCGCAGCGGCTGCTGCCGCTGCACGCTCGCGCTCCTCTGCCACGGCGAGCTCGGCCTCCTGCCGAAGTCGCTCGCTCGAGGCGACCGAACGCCGAGAATGTTCTGCGGACATGGCACGCCACTAGGGGGCTGCTGCGTGGGGAAGAGGCTGTCCCTGACGAGCTGCTGCTGCTCTGAGCAGGGGAAGGAAGATGTGCAGGGACAACAGATGTTCCTGCTGCTGACTGAGAGGCTAGGGAGGGAGATGAGCAGGAGATGTTTAGGCTACAAGACAACACGGCTCTGATACCAGATGTTAGAAACTGAACTGTAACTCTCATTGAGAGAGGATGACACTAGGAGATGGGGCAATTTTCTGGTTTATTTCTCACACAACTCACACAATGCCATGCCAACCCAAGGGGTTGTGGATACATATTTATAGCTGGCCAAGAGCCAGCATATTCTAATATGCTGGTCTAAGATGCTAGTCTAAAAGCATAAAGCAAGTGCAGCCTAGATGATCTAATGCAGTCCTAGATGCTGTCCTAACTACTGTCCTATACAGGACCAAGATGCTGTCCTATACAAGGACTAATATGCTGTCCTATACAAGGACTAATATGCTGTCCTGGACAGGACCAGCAGTCAAACAAAGACCAAGACCAAACAGTACAAGACTTATTCCATCACTGTCTCTATAAGTTATTTCTTTTTGTGATAAATTTGTCAATACTAACATATAATACATGAAACTGTAAGAGATAGATGATATATCACTGCAAGATCAGACAGCCACACCTGTTTTACAAAATAGCCAACAGCATTGTTATCTGCATAGGTTAAGAAATGTGTGAGCCCATCAGCATCTCGGGCATGTTGCTTTAAATGATTCATTAACCTTGTCCCATAGCCTTTAACTTGCTCATCAGCTGTAATTGCACAAAATGCTATTTCTCCAAACCTCTGACTATGATTTCAAAAAACAAAAACAAATGAGAACACTGGCATGCAATTAGGAATGTAGAACACTGTCTTACGCAACATTCCCAACAAAGTGCACTAGTTTGTCAAAAAAAAAAAAACAGAACATAATGAATGCAGAAATTTAATCATGCAATAGAGAAAAAAATTAAAAGCATGTGTTTATCTCTATCCTACATTCCAACTTGCCAACAGTAGTTTCTATAAATGAGTCTGATTTACAATGAAATATCAGTAGCACAACTTTAATATTAACTATAACTATAATGATTGAACTGATCACAGTTGGCAGCCAATTATATGACCCAAAAATAAGAAGTAAAATATGACAAATGAAACTTGATGGATGGACCATTAAAAACAGTCATAGAAATTACAGTATCATTACATAAACTCCAGCACGAAATTGGCAGCATTACCTTGCATAAGGGCGGTAAGTAATTCCTCCTACAACAATATTATTCCTGATAACCATCATTGACTTGTGAGTTCTGCAAAACACAGTACAACTAGTAACTACCACCGAGAGGTTCAACCATATTCCCATTTCCAAAAATAAGACAAGCCATAAGCAATTACATTTCATTAGAAACATTACAGTGGGCATTATGCATTACCTATCCATAACCAGGCGCACAATATATTCTTTAGGCATATTAGGAAGCTGACGTGCAAAGATATTCTTTAGACCTACCAACCTGGTAAAGACAAAGCAGTCAACAAAAACTAGCAGCCTCCCTAGTGAAATGTTCTAAGTGGCATGAAACTACAAAATGAGCTAGCATACGCACCAGATCATGTGTTCATCAATCCCGTCATTAGAATAGCAAAGAAATTTCAGCCTTCCTGAGTCTTCCTGCAGAATAAATTCAACTGTCAAAGCCACATTTGAATCAACTGGCGCTACCCCACTGAGGAAGTGAAATGAAATTAAGTAAAAGTCAAATGTGAAACCTCGCGCTTGAGGCCCTCCTCGCGAGCGCTGTAGGCGCCGCTAGTTTGGAGGTTATCGGTAAATAGCCCCTTGGGGTCCTCTTTCCCGTCACCGGCGGCCGCCGAGCCAGGATCGGTCTTGGGTCCACCCACCGCTGCCGCCGCAGCGGCAGTAGCAGATACGGATGATGAATCCGGCTTCGGGGGCCGGCCGGAGGCGGATCCCGGCGCGGCGTCGAGGCGAGCGGCGGTGAAGGTCTGCATCGAGTCGTCATCGTCGTCGTCGGAGTGAGAGGAGGACGGGGATGAGGGGCGGGAAGGCGAGGAGGGCGCGGTGGAGGGAGATGAAGGCGCCGTGGTGTCGTCGTCCTCGTCGGCAGTGGCGTCGGAGAGCGACGACGGCGGAAGCTTCCTCTTTCTGTGGGCGGCCCCACCGCCGGAGGTCGCACCGGAGTGGGACGGCGACGGCGCCGCGAGGCCGTCCATGGTTGGGTGAAGGATGTTCTAGAAGGTTCGTCCGGGCTAGGGTTTTGCGGAGATCTAGGAGGGGGGAAGCTTCAGAGACAGTCCGCTGTCCGTGATGCGGAAGACGGAGAACCGAGTGCTTCTGCCTGTGGACATCTCAATGACAAGTGGGGCCGCAACTCTTGTTTTACGTCGACAGACTATGAAGGCGGAAGCATAAAAATACGTCATGCTTCTAGATTTGTCAAATCTGCGAAGTGACAACCAGCAGAAGTGAGAATAAACAAACCACCTTGTAAATTTTTTTTCTGAAACAATTGTAAAATAGATCATGTTTCAGACTCTAATTCTAAAAATGGTTCTCTTTTCGGTTATGTTGTAAAATCGGTCCTGTTTTCATTAAAACCAGTCCGATTTTACAACGAAATAGGACATGTTTCACAACAAAATTAAAAACAGAACCATTTTCAGAATTAGGGTCTAAAATAGGACTTGTTTTGCAATTGTTCCTTTTTTTATATTATAGGGAAGAAAACCATCTTATAAATTATTGTTTATTTTCTCTAATAAGCCACTTAAAAGCAAAAACAAATAGGGACTAAGTTTGTTTTGAGAAAAAATTGTTGAGGTCATGCAATGCCGATGATATTACTTTTTTCAGTTTTGGTTTGTTAGATATTAACTTTAAGAAAATTTACGAATAGTATTTATTAAAACATGCTTTGTTGAAGGTTAATTTTTTCTTTGAATTGTCATTCATCAATGATGTTGGAGGCTAACAGTCACAGCAATCCAATGTTACAACCAAGTGATATGTTGCAGCATTAGTTTTGCTAAAAAAATTCCAAATAAGTGATATTTGTTATTTATTGGATCATGTGCTGCCACACAAATGATATATTTTATTTGTGGTATCCTATAATTGGAAGAGGTTCTTAGACATAACTTTATCCTTTTGTTTTATAGGCAAAAAAGAGAGAGTAAATGGTATTTTGTATGAAAATGGGCTTGAGTACCATAGTTTTAAAAACTAGCTAGTCTTTTACCCCTCTCCATTATGGCCCATTGTTATACATCTGTGCTACCATTTTTTGAAAAGAAAAAGAAAATCAAGATAGGGACCTCTCCTCCTAAAAGAAGAAGATAGTTTATATTACGCTTATTAAAGGTCTATAATTTTTGCCCTATAATTTTTTGTTGGTTGTAACCTTGTAGGTGTTGTTGTTGGGTCATAGTTCACACACGTCACAAACCAAGCTTTCTTTTTTGCGAATGGTATATTTCACTCGTGAAAATTACAATCAAAAGCAGGAAAAATCATCAACGCAACCTTGGTAGACATTAAGCCGACCGGTCGCTACTGAAGAGAAAGTCCACGTGCATCCTACCGGAATCCAGATCTGACCTCTTCTTCCTTTATCCAGCTCGCCAACTCCATAAACTGCTTCATGGCTTTCATAAAAACCCGGTTGTTGTGCTTCTTTCATATTAGCAAACACAAAGAGCCTAAAAGTACAAGGGAGTCAAAACCTTCTTTATGATCTTTGTATATCCTTTTCTTGCAGGACAGCCACCAGTTAGCGATGGGCCCCTCAACAGTAGCATAATGAGAAGCTTTCAGCATGATATGTTGCCCTTGCATGATAAAACCATGTGAAAGTTTTGCATCTCCTTCCATTTTGAAAATATTATCATTCTAAGTTTGACCTTTCGTGAGGTCATCTCTTGGATTCATCTATAGACTGGCATACCTATTTAGGCTTCCAGAGGCTTACTGGTAGTGTGTTGTGCTGGCACATCTAGATGAATGCTTTAGTGGAAAGTATCATTTGGGTTTCCATTGGATGCATCCTAAGCTATCTACAATTTTCCATATGGACATTAAACTTCTGGAGACAAGATGGTTGACGTGTGTCGGCAATGTCCAACTGAATGAATGGATTTCCAATTTGTTTGAAGTTATAACGCCAATGTGTTGTTTATATATACTGGGACACCATGTAAAAGTATAAGACATCTAATCTATTATGAAACTAAATCATGTTCAAAGTCTATGAGCAACTTTTTATTGTACTGTAATTTAATTATAAATTAATGTAAAATGCAGACTTTACTGAAAAGTTCCATGGATTTGATCTTTTGCACTTTTAGTATACAATACAAGGACGTTAAGGAAAAGTCCAATATGAGTCAAAAGATATTAAAACTGTTCTGAAATAAGTACGAGATTTATTCATATCAGAAGTTTGAAACGGCCTCAGGTGAGAGCAGGTGTGTGACAGACCAAATAGAACTCAAGCGATATCTTCTTTTTAAGCGTTTTCCTATGCTATACATTCTTCATGTATTGTATTTTCAGGTTCCATTTTCAACAAACAGTTCACCTCTGATGAAGCTTATTAGTATGCTCTTTCAACTTAGACAGATGTGCCAGCATCTAATTCCATCCTTAAAGATTCCTGAGAACAGCTCATAATTCGTATTTTTGCAAAATGAGATACAATATTTATCTCCTTTTGGGTCTGATACAATAATAGTATCCGTTTGAATTAAGACAGATGCAGTGGTAAAAGTCGCAAAGGTTTTGTTGTCAAGGCTGCTATCTTTCTATGCCAACGATACAACAACATTAATCAACTTTCATTGAATCTCCTCTGTGTGTAGTGAGGCAGCCATGATGACTGAGAGCTCTCTTCAGCTAAGTGCTCTTTCATTCGGCCAGTCATTAGTTGATACATAAGATTTTTCATTTAACATGATTGAACCCAGGGGCGGAGCCAGGATAGAGCTTGAGGGGGTGCTGGTCATTTGTTATAATTTGTTGGCCTTCTCAGTTGATAATTTACATATGATTTTTCTCAATTACTAAGTAATCTATGCTAATGTTTTAGGGATCAAGGAGGTGCTACAGCACGGGCAGCACCCCGTGTGACTCCGCCATTGATTGAACCTTACAGAAATACATTTCTGTCACGTCCTTTTCAACTTCTATTTCTTTCTTTTTCATGGGCACCGACGGCCTAGTCAAAGTTGGTAGCCTGAAAGTAGAATATGTATCCGATATAGCAAGCCTAACCCTTTGTACCTACTCTGCTCTCATTGGGATCAGGCTCCCAAGTGATCCATTGAAACAGTCCAATTTATTAGCTGTCATTTCATTTTCTCCTATCACGGTGTTTAACAAGACGAGAAGGTGGCGTTAACTTCATGCCAGGAAGCTGCACAACGAACACTTTACAAAAATAACTCTTGTTTTCTTTGTACTTATGCGAAGATACAAACTTAGACAGTGATGTATTTGACCACCTAAGTCAACTAAGTTGGGTTATGTAGTTCAGATCTTCTGGAAGTGCCTTGAACAATTTATTTGCAAGATGGATATAGTCATTATATTCGTATCCTGTTTCTTAGGTTTTTAAAGATGTATCGAGAGGTGGATGAGTTTTGGATGTCGGCCGATGAGAGTACTACTTGTATCCATTGACCACATGGCAGATCAAGAAGTCAGGCACTGAGACGCAGATTCAGTATCGACTCTTTTCCAATCGAGAAGCTGACATGTTTGACCTAATCTCCTTAAACATTAAACAGATTTGAGCGAAAAGTCCATTCAAAACCTTCTGCTCCATTCAATTTTTATTTTTCTGTTTGGAAACAATCAATCCCCTTTTGACATTTGCCGGTCTCGCGCATTACACCATAAAATAGTATAAATACAGCCGTCCGCAGCAACTAAGCAAGCAGATGAGCACACTGTCCTCTACAAAAGCTTACTACCAAATGGGCTCCTCAACAAAGCTCCTTGCAGCTGCTCTGCTGCCGGCTCTATTGATGATGATGGCCTTCCACGCCCCAACAATGGCCGCTGCATCAAACTCGAACCTCTTCCGCGACTACATCGGCGCCATCTACAACGGCGTGAAGTTCACGGACGTGCCCATCGACCCCAAGGTCCGGTTCGACTTCATCCTGGCCTTCGTCATCGACTACACCACCGCCACGGAGCCGCCGTCCCCAACCAACGGCCAGTTCAACATCTTCTGGCAGAACACGGTGCTGACGTCCTCCGCCGTCGCGTCCATCAAGCGGAGCAACCCGAACGTGCGCGTCGCCGTCAGCCTCGGCGGCGCCACCGTGAACGACCGGCCCGTCTTCTTCAACATCACCTCCGTCGACTCGTGGGTGCGCAACGCCGTCACGTCGCTGACGGCGATCGTCACGGAGTACAACCTCGACGGCATCGACATCGATTACGAGCAGTTCCAGGCGGACCCGGAAACCTTCGCCGACTGCATCGGCCGCCTCGTCACCACCCTGAAAAGTAACGGCGTCATCAAGTTGGCGTCCATCGCGCCGTACGACAACGCCGACGTGCAGCGCCATTACCAGGCGCTCTGGAGAAAGTACGGCGCCGTCATCGACTACATCAACTTCCAGTTCTACGCGTACAGCGCCACCACCACCGTGGCGCAGTACGTCAACTTCTTTGACAACCAGATCGTCAATTACCCCGGCGGCAACATCCTCGCCAGTTTCACCACCGCGCCGACGACCGCATCGGTGCCGATTAACACGTCGTTGACGGCTTGCCAGACTCTGCAGTCGCAGGGGAAGCTCTACGGTATCTTCATATGGGCTGCTGATCATTCTAGGAGCCAAGGGTTCAAGTACGACACACAAGCGCAGGAACTGTTGGCCAACGCCGGTACCTACTAGGTGGCTATTAGCTTCGTTCATTGTTTTCCAGTTACAAGATTGTTCTTCAAATCATCCTGATATATTGAATAAATTGATTGCTGGAAGACGAATAGTGAAGAATAATATTAAGGTTTCCTGATAGTAAGGTTTTGCGGACAATGTTAGTTAAGGCACGCGGGGAGGGTAGTGCGCAACTACACATACCCACCTTGCATTATTAGTAACAGATGCAGAAGCACAAGCAGTTACAAATTTATTATACTTGCAAATTGTTGGTATTCTCCTTTTGAAATTTCAAGGTAAACAGTTGGTCACTATATTAGTTAACATTTTGTGTAATTTACTATTGTATTCGACAATGGAATTATGGATCTTGTGTAATATATGATGCTATAAAATTTAAATAAATTAATCTCTTTTGCTATATTACATATTTAAAAGAAAACAGTTAAATATGTTGCAAAACAACAAATAACCAACGTTACCCACTTGCTGCTAACCCCCTTACCCAATACTCTAAATTAATCTTCAAATATCTTTTTTACTTAGTCCCTTTTTAAATCATGATTTAATATATTTTCCTCATTCAATTGTCTGTCTGTATAATCCTTAAACTTTTTTACAATCACTTATTTATAATATATTTACATTTCAATCCATAGGCATATTAACATAGTATAGAACAAAAATAATTTAGTTAGAAATATATTATAATATAACCAAATTATTTTTGGTAATTGTCATTACTCCAACAAGATGTGAAACAAGCATCATACTCTTTGCTCAATATTATATATGTTTTTAACACCATAACATTGTTAGAGGATGATCCATCTTTCGTTCTCAAGAGTTATCATATTATCTATGTGGTGTAGAACATATGTGTTCATATTCAATGAGAAGATATCTCTATTACATTGGACAATAAATACCATTCAGAATGCTTAATTATCAAAGGTATACAATGTCATAATTAAAGATATCTCTATTACTGGTTGTCTTAATATTTTTTTGTTGAAATTTGGGTCTATAGATATTTTGTTTGATGATCTGGTTAAGGGTCTGTTTGTTTCAAATTATAATCCAGCCTGATTATATAATCTGGCTCAAATAATCCAGATGGCAAACAAACACCCTAGATTATTGGATAGATTATATAATCCTAAAGGTCAGATTATGAGAAACCCATAACCTCCTCAACATGAGTTTATTTCAGATTATTTTGACAAAAGACTCATCATCCCTGATTTTGTTATAGAAATTACTCAACATGCCACTGGTTATGTATTACGTACCCCTTCGTTTCTTTTTCCCCTCTTCTTCTTTCTTCTTCACTAGCACAGAGATAGGGAGGAGGCGGCGAGGCGGGCCGAAGCCGGCAGTGAGCGCGGGGAGGAGGCTGGGAGGCAAGCAGGCGCAGGAAGGAAAGGAAGGGTTGTCGTCGTCGTCTCTCTAGCCACATCCCGCGCCTCGTGCCTCCCCGGCATCTGTGCCGTGCTCGTCGCCGATGCCTGCCCGCCTCCGCGCCGACCCGCCTCTCCGCCTCCTCCCCGTGCTCATCGCCGACGTCTGCCCACCGTCCGCGTGGTGGAGGAAGGTGCGCTCAGCGGTATGACCTCCTCTACATGCCTCGAGGGGAGGTGGCCAGGCACGGACGGCAAAGAGGCAAGAGGCGCGGGAGGTGGCCAGACACGGGAGGTGGCCAGGTGCGGGCTGGCGGAGAGGCAGGGCGGCGCAGGCGGCGGGCAGGCGCCAGCGATGGGGAGGAGGCAGGGAGGCGGGCCGCACTGGCAGAGCATGCCGGATGAACAGTACAGTAGGCCAGTAGCCAGGTAAGACGGTGAGGAAGAAAATGCAAGGACAATGTTGTCTTTTTACGTTGAACACAAATAATCCAAGTATCAATAATCTTAGTAAACAAACACCCCTATCTAGATCATATAATCTAGATTATATGATCCAGATTATATAATCTGAAATTATAATTAATATTAAGTAATCACGCTAGGAAACGAACAGGCCCTAAGTTGAAGATTGAAATGTCATGTTGGCATCTTTATCCATAATTTAAGGATCATAATTGAACTGAAATGATAAACTTGAGTAACAATCTGATCCAAAGGCATGAATACCATGGTTGACAATTAAACTTTTGGCATGAAGAATTTAAAGGGCTAAGATGGAATATCCAATTATACAAGTCTAGAGAAACCAAAGTTGTATTACCATTTCCCGTGGCCGTACAATAAGCTAGCTAGGACGGAATGTCCTCCCGATTACAATATTGCTCCCCATTGATCATCTCCATTCCTTGCCAACAAATTAAGAAGACCAGCGCGCAATAACCCTTTTGCAAGTCGCCAAGTTTACATTAGAATAATAAATCATGACAAATGGAGTAGTAGTAGTACTACTACTAGCAGGAATCAAATGAGAAGCCCAAAGTAATGATGTCCGCTCACTACAATCAAATCAAGCCCAGCCCGGCCACTACAATCTTTTTTTTTTTTTGTACTTGATTGACAAACCATGCAATAATGCAATTAACAATAAACCGGCGGATCTCGTCAGCACTCGATAGATAGATGGGTCGGGTCGATCAGCAGCAGGTCTCGTCGGGGAAGGTGTAGGTGGACTCGTCGATGGGCGACACCTTTGGCACGTCGACGGGGAACGCGTCGAGCTCCGGCGTCCAGGCGTTCCCGTCCTCTCCTCCGTCGACCGTCCTGAGCGCCTTCCACACGGCGCTGTTGCACTTGAACCCTGAGCCGAAGGCGATCTGCCACACCCGGTCCCCCTTCCTGATCCTGCCCTTGGCCTCGCAGTATGCGAGCTCGTACCAGAGCGAGCTGCTTGACGTGTTCCCGAACCTGTAGAGCGTCATCCTGGACGGCTCCATGTGCCAGGCGCTGAGCTTGAGGCTCCGCTCCAGCTCGTCCAGCACGCCGCGGCCGCCCGCGTGGATGCAAAAGTGCTCGAACGCGAGCTTGAAGTCTGGCAGGTAGGCCCGCACCTTGGCCCGGAACACGCGGGTGAGCACGACGGTGGCCAGGAACCGGAGCTGCTCCGACATGGGCAGGACGAGCGGGCCCAGCGTGGTGATGTTGGTGCGGAGGGCCTCGCCGGCGACCACCATGAGCTCCTTGGAGAGGGAGACGCCCACGCGGCCGGCGTCGTCCTCCTCCTGCGTCACGCACGAGAAGCTCTGGTCGTGGGACCCGCGGTGGGTCCGCACCGTGTGGATCAGCTGGTACTTGGCGCGGCGGCGGTCGGCGGCGCGGTTCGACAGCAGGATGGCGGCGCCGCCAACGCGGAACAGCGTGTTGGTCACCAGCATCGGACGGTTGTTGCCCATGTACGCGTTCAGGGTGATGTTCTCCGTGCTCACCACAAGCGCGTACGTGTCACGGTGCACCTGCACAATACTCCGCCTCATGTCAGTGATAAATTGGTATAATTAATACCTCCCAAGATATTTGGTGAGGCCGTATCACCGGAATTCAATTTGAAATCTCGCTTTTAACAACCTTTCATCACATTATAATTAGCAGCACATGTGTATATGTGGACCATCGCTATTCCGGAATCACAATAGTAGGAGAGGATTATATGGAAACTGTTAGCGCACATATTTTTGTTATTAGTGCTACTCCACCATCTAGGTTGGTCCATGCATGGTTTAGTAGTAGTACATTATTATTGTGTGTATTAATAGCCTTATACATCTCGGTGTGAATAGCATTGACACGCAGTAGTGCTACTTAACTCAGGCAGCCAACACATGGCGCTATTTACTGCGTGTCGTTACGCAGCGTGCGCGTCCATGTGCCGCTCGCCGTAACTTCTGCTGTTGGCTGCACAGATCATCAGCTTAGCTGTCTGCAGAGTGCAGGCTCTGCACACATGAAGGGCTTGTCCCTCGTCAAATTGATTAGCACGACACAGCTGGTCGTCGTTCAGTAATGACCAGGTTTTAACCGTGGTACTGTAGTAAATAGTACTTCTAGTACAAGCTCTGAATCTGGATGAGCCAGCAACTGAATCGTGGCTGTTGCAGCATCAGTAGTTATTACTGTCGCTGCGGCGATCATGGGGCATGGGGGAAGAAGGGGCAGACCAATGCCCGGGCGCTGCTTCGCTTCCATTTCTAGGCTTCACGTGGTTCCATTTTGACCAGCTTCCGGCCCAGATTTCAGACTGTAACGGCGCTCGGCGACGGCTTAAATACAGTACCCTTGCTAATAACCTCCACCCAACCAAGGTTAATGCTACTGTGTGTCAAGCAGGGAGCAGGACCATGTTCGTTCATTGGATCGTCAGATGTGATCAGCCACAACAGTGGCTGATTCACATCCAGGTAAATGTGCGAGTCCATAACGATAGACACACTGACAAGTGAGTTCGGTTCTTCATATTCACTGAATTCCACCGTTGCTGTGCATGTCGACACAAGAAAATCAGAGGGACCGGAATATTCACAGAGAGATCTCTAATTCCTCAACTGAAGTACTAGTATTTCTACGTTTGTATATGTGGGAAATTAAATTACTGGCTGACTATGGATAAATACATTCTGCAACTTGTGTAAGGCTAAACCAGTGATCACAGTGAGCCCTGTGTACTATTTAAGTCCAAGCCAGATGCCGCTCCCTGAGTGTTGATGAATAACTTAACGGGGCCCTACCGCTTACGCATTGCAGGTCTTGTCTGTGTTGTGATCTCAGGTTAATGGCATGCGCGATCATTATCAGCTACCATAATTGATTGTGGATACAGAGTAGTAGTAAACTTAAGGACCCAGCTGATCTTTCAGACGCGCAACACTGTTGCACGTTGTTCTGTTTCTGTACTTTAGGAAGACACAGCTTATGTGCTGTCGTGTCGATAAAATCAACTTCGTGGAAATGAACTAATAATATAAATTCCATTTCGGAAGCTTGGAGGTTTTCCAGGAAAATGAACGTATGTGGTCACATTATATTATGCGGTACAAGCAGCCTGGAATGAACCTAATGGTTCTCTATCTCTAAGAAAGTTGCCGTACAATCGATGAAGTAAACAGCAGCTTATATTGCTGTAAATCGTAGTACTAGCTACTGGGTGATTTTTGTTAATTTTATCAGTATTGCTGACCTAGAAAAAAGATGGGGAAAGACAGTAGTACGTACTGTAATAGCGAAATGAGAATAATACTGGTACAGGTTAGTACTGTGACACCAAGATGCCCCATTAATTCCTTACAAATCTGATG
This sequence comes from Eleusine coracana subsp. coracana, assembly GCA_032690845.1. NCBI lineage: Eukaryota > Viridiplantae > Streptophyta > Magnoliopsida > Poales > Poaceae > Eleusine > Eleusine coracana. The sequence continues at coordinate 49,081,887 of CM064420.1, forward strand.
GACTGTAGTAGTGTGTACTAGTGCCAAGCGGCGCGGGTCCTAAATTAGTCAGTTGTTAATGCCTCGTTATTCGTGCTAGATACTCGTACTAATAATAAGGGATCGGAGTGCATGCATGATCAGGAAACGTGGCTACTAGTGCTAGTACAGGGCAGAAACAATAATCATCCTTGTCGATTTAAATGCGCGAAGGTGTCAGAAGAGACGAAGACTGGTACTGGTACGGTACCTGGAGCAGTCGCTTTGCGAGGTCGATGGCGATGATGCCCGCGCTGCATCCCATGCCGCTGAGGTTGTGGCTGACGACGTCGTGTCGCATGCCGTAGCGGTTGACGATGAGCGACGTGAATGACGGCGTTGGGCTGAGCAGGCTGGAGTTGAAGATGAGCACGCCGACGTCTCGTGGGCCCACGCCGGCCCGGCGCAGCAGGTCGTCGACGACGCCGAAGATGACGGCGTGCGACTCCTCGCGGGCCGTGCGGAGGCACATGTCGACGGGGAGGCTGATGAGCGAGGCCGGGAAGTGGGTCTGCTCCCCGAGCCCCGACCGCTCCAGCATCCGCTTCTGGAACGCCATGCTCTCCTCGCTGAACCGCCCGCACCGGCCGAAGTGCGCGATCGTCTTGGCCCGCGACGCCTCCAGGGCCGCGCCGGCCCGGTAGCCCGACAGGTCCACCAGGTACACGGGCCGCGGCCGGGACACCGCGTAGGCCCACACCGCCGCCGCCAAGGCCCAGCAGGCCAGCGCCACGGCCGCGGGGCTCACGCCCAGCCGGTCCAGCTCGCTCCACACCTTCTCCACCGCCGGCGTCTGGGTGACGGCTACGACCACCGCGGCGGCGAGGAGGTGGCCCAGGACCGTCTTCTTGCCCATTGCTGCTGGGAGCTTGTGGCAACCTATCTCTCTATCTCTAGTAGCTAGGCTATATATATATATATAGTAGCTTTGCTGCTCCAATGGCGACTGATGGTGGAGAGTGGAGGAGTGCGAGCAACGGCGAGTGTGGATATATAGGGTTGGAGCTCGCGTAGTCCCGCGGCTTTGCAGCTGTAGAGACGAGACGATTGAGTTGAGGTGAGTGAATGCGACGCACAGCAAGGTAGGTGACGGGGGAACGATTGCCAGCGCAGTAACTACGAGGGTGAGGGATCGGAGGAGTCGGTATTGCAATTTCTCATGCACAGAAGCTGCATTGGTCAGCTGCTGTGAGCGGTATGTACCGTGTGCCAGGCCATGTGTATTGCGAGCAAGATCGAAGAGAGCCCTTTTTTTTTTTTTTTTTGTGACACGGAAGAGAGAGCTAGTGCTACTCCTAGCGAGAAGGCCGGAGCCGATGAGTGAGTAGGTGGCAGGGATTCAATTGTTCAGTGGAACGGACGGCGTGGCACCCGGCCTTGTCCTCTCCATGCTCAGATACTCAGATCTTTTATCCTTTCCTGCAAAACTGCTCGATTAGCTGCAAATTTTCTCTACAGAGATGCAAACTTTTTAACCCGTATCTTTGTTACTGTAATTTTTAAGTATAATATATGCTACTATGTCATTAGGTTTGTTTCTTCACACCTACTAGAGTTGCTCTGTTCTGTAGGTTTGTTTCTTCACACCCTCTGTTCTGTATGGAAAACTTCGTTCCTTCTAAATGTAGGCTATCGGGGAAGGATAATAATAACTTTGGCCAATAACAACATATACTAAGACAAGCGCATGTGTGAAGATATAGCATAAACCTATCTTCTCTTCTTCAATTAAACGTTCCATTGGACATTGAACTACCAATGATGTGTGTAGTTGCGATCAGGTTTTTGTATATACGGAACAGACTTACACGTACGCGTACGGACATTGCATTCATGTAAAGAGCTCCTACATATATGCTGCTTTCGATCCTCAAGAGTCGTGTTTTCACTTTTTCACAGCCCATGGATGGGGAGTACAGTGCCCCGAGTGGGCACATGCACCAAGACAGGCTTTCAATTGCATTGCGGACTTTGTAGCCTAGTACTACCCTCACTCCCGTTGAGGTTCATCCGGCACGTTTCAGGGTGGAAAGAGCATGACCACGGAGTGTGCATATCTGCCCAGCTGCGATCTATAAATTCCACGTAACTTTATACTAGTAAGAATCAAATCCATTCGAGCAACCCCCCCCAAAAAAAAAACCGAGGCGGGTCATCTCGTATTGTTTTCCAGCGTTGCGATTGGGGTGCCTATGTGAAGACGGCATTTTGGACGGGAAGCTTTAAAGGTACGGTGTTCTTGACCTGTCGATACGAGTATACGACTATATGTCGTACATGCGCTTGTAGTGCAGAAGTGAAAGCTGCATGTATACGTGGTCGGCAACAAATAACTACGGTGCTTGTCTTTTGCGCACGTATGTACGCGCAGGCCAGTGACTGCGAGAGGTGAAGTGCACTGTACTCGTCGAGATCTGCCAAGCCACAGTGTAGCCTGCGTACACTGCCCCCCTCTGCTGACAGGTATGACAGAAACTCGCTATCAATGTTTGAGTATCAACCGTATCGAGGCTTTTGTTTTCCATGAAGTACAGTAGCTATGGTAAAACTTTTTTTTCTTTTAAAGAAAACTGGAGTAGCAGGCCCCTACAGAAAATTGATTAATATGAATAGATTAATTATTACAGTACCTATAAGTACGGAGTACAAAAGTTTTGGTAAAACTTGTTACTTCGTCCCAAAACTTTCATGGCAAGTTCAATCTCGTCCGTTAACATATCTAGTCCATGACCTAGTGAGCTTCTTATCCTCCACTATGATGTGACGAGCATATATAGGAGCAGCAGAATGCACGTCTCTGCGCGGTGCCGGAATTGCATTCCGGAGTAGTCTCAAAGACTCAAAGTAGGATGATTATACGCTCTCTGTGTCGTCACAATAAAAAATATAGCACTATGGATGATTATCCACTCCCCCACAGCTGGTTTACTTCTAATCACATCTGATAGTTCCCTTCAAGGTGAGACCGATCTCCCTCGTGGCATGAAACGCTGAGGACCTTCGTCTTGTGTTCCACTAATACTAGAGATGAATTGGACTCTATCCAAATAAAGCTCAGCGACAATATTGACCTCAAGGACCAAGTTGAGCTTATATAAAAGTTTGGGGACGAGATCGACTATTCGACAACTGAAGAAGAAGGAAGGTTTGGATCGAGCTAAAACGATGACGGAGGGAGATCAATAATGCAACGACGGTCGGTGGGATAGAATTACTCCCCCATTTCCACCGCCTCCGTCGAACAGCTTTCCCCTGCGTCGCCACATGCAGAGTTAAGCCGCCGCCGGCCGGCGAGCTAAGCTGAGCTAGCTAGTGGATGCACGGCCTGGACCATCTCTCATTCTGGTGGTGCATGCGTACCCAACTATCCTACCTAGCTTACCCTGGGACACCACTCTCTGCTTTGCATGCAGATCTCTTGCATGGCTTTTAAATACACCTCTCATTCTATTTGTTAAGAGGCTAGTCTAAAAAATCAATTTTAACAGACCTTTCAGTTAGGCTCTTATTTTTAGAAATATCTCAAATCCTTCACTTGGTTCTCAAATTTTGTAGCCCTCTCATATGATGGGATCTACACATATAATTCTATTATTTCCTTTTTCTCTTCGAAAATAACATCTATCTGTGGGGTCCACTATTTTTCTCCCTCTCCTCCCACGCCTCCCTCCTCTCTCTCTCTCTTTCCTCTCCCCCTCCCAGATCCGAAGCAGGGAAGTAGCCCGCTCTCGCCACCGGAGACGAGAGCGTCGGGGGCCAGTAATGACGGGCCCGCTCGCCTCGACGGGGCCGAGCGCGCCAGTGGCGGATGCGGCACCGAGGGCGGCTACGAGCTGCGGGTGCACCGTAAGGAGAGGCGGGTGCGGCATGGCCCGGCGTGAGCAATGGGCGGCAAAGGAGATGCGGTGGCCCCGGGCGCAGGCGGGCGACGCGCTGGAGCGGTCGACGGTTGGCGGAGGAGATGCGGCACGCATGGCTCTCGGCGGCCTTGCTGCAGGAGGAGGTTCACTGACATCCTTCCCGTCCTTCCCCCTCCCCCCGCGCCAAGATCCGCGCCTGGATGCGCCTCCGATGGCAGACTTCCTAGCAGAGGGCGGCGGCGCTGAGTAGAGGCCTCGACGAGTAGCTACTGGCACTACAGCAAAAAGGCCCTATAGTGGCGGTTGGTAAGGCACTGTAGCGACGGACATGCCACCGCGTCGCTACGCAAACGCAGTTACAAATAAGCGTTTGTAGCGGCGGGTGGTCTGACACCCAAATAAACCATCGCTACAGAGACATTATTAGCGGCGATTAAAGATGTCAACCGCCGCTATTGTCTGCCATTAGTAGTGGTGGTTGACAACATCAACCGTCGCTACTTGTTATTTTCCAAAAAAAATTAGCAAATATACATAAATCATAGATTCTGCATACACAAAAATTTACAACATCTCATCATAGGAATTTACAACATCTCATCACAGAAATTTACAACATCTCATCATATATATTTACATCTCATCGTAGAATATATACAACATTGTCATCAAAATATTCAATGAAGATTACAAAATGTCTTATATGAACCTTAATGCATAATCATCATTTTTCTTTGATTGGGTTCATATGGTGCTCTTGAACCAGCCCACTCACGAAGGGGCCTATGGTTTTTTGCTAGATCACCATTTGAATCAAAATACTTCCCTTCTGGACTAATTATCTCTCTCAAAAGAAAACGACAAAGAGAAGTTACAATGCAATACATATTATTTATAGTCAAATGAACATGTTCTTGAGAAATCATACCCTTTCTGATCTCATCATACCTCTTCATCTTTGCAGTTCATTGTGCCTTTTCCCTTATGGCCCTCTGTGTCACATGAGTAGAGTATGTTAATATGAGATCTTAAAACTTTACTATTCGAGTAAAGTAAAATGGACATAAACAAAATCAACTTACCTCTTCATTAGACTCCTCAATGATATGATCTAGGTAAGATGAAGAGCTAGATACGAACACACATGTGTAATAGCCACAATGCACACTACCTTTTTGTTGCTTAAAGCACTATGTAGTAGAGAACACAAGTTAGTTACACTTTATATGATGGATACTACGATAAAGATATGTATGTGATGCATATAAATCTTACCCAAAAATTATGACGGAAGTACATCTTCTTTTTCCGTTTTGGATGACATTTCTCTCCCGCTATGACATATTTCTCGTAAGCACTAAACGGTTGACAAAAGCATCATTAGATGATAATAATATTATCAATTCATATACACATAAACTAATTTATTATCTATCTATGACTTTCACCATGTCGCTGAACAACTTCTTGTCATAATCGAGACTATCGAGAACGAGAAGGTACCTATTTTTGGGAATTATCATAAAACAGATCCAATGATCGCTACAAGAATGCTGACAACAAGTTACTTACGATTGGATTTAACTTTAACATATGATAGATGACAAAGGCAGTAGTGGTCCAACTTACTTGAAGTTGTAGGGGGCTAAAATGCATTGTCTATCTTGTCACTTCAAGAAGCATTCGCATAAATAATTTATAACTCGAGTCCTTGCTTCATTTCTCAGGACCGCCTTCATTTCACCTATATCTGCTGGTGTCTTATCCGGATAGTGATCCAGATTTACCGTTGGGTTTATACTGCTTTAATTGATGCGGTTCGGGTTGACGTAGACCACCTTCCAATCTTTTCTATCAACCCACTTTCTTTGATAAAAAGAGTTCATGCTACAAAAAAAAGATACAAGGTAATATATTGAATTGTGCTTGAAATTCGAAGTAGATGGAACGTGAAACTTACATGCACCACAAGGTGATGAAGGTGACTTCCATCCTGCCTAGGTGAAACATTAAGTGGACATCCTCCGAAAAAAGGCCTAAGGTTTGTTCATCGTCCTCTTCATTGAACACCTCACTTGGAATCCTACAAGTGATTGCGATGACCCCTTCCTTCAACGGCATCATGTACCAGTCATGCAACTTCCGCATCTCCCATGGCAGGTTCTTGTACATGTTGTTTGATATAAGGGGCTTACCGAATTTGAATATCGGGTAGTCCATATCACCCGCAGGATTGTCCAAAATGTGATTGTCATACGACACTTTATTCCGAGGATCTTATTCTTGGAGGATGAGCTTACCGGTGCTTGCTAGATGTTTTTTCAATCCATCCAAGTACTTATCAGTATCATTTTTTGCTTTTGGGTCCTTTGGCTCTTTGTCAAAACCGGTAATCGTCTTTGGAATTATCGAAGCCTTGACGACAACTGGCACAGGCTGGACTTGGATTACCGGAGCCTGAACTTGAACCGTCACAACAACTGTTGACAGAGGCTTGACTTGAATTGTTTCCCGAGGCTAAACACTCTGCGGAAGAGGCTCGTTGTTACTATAGGTTATAGGACTATGAGTCGAGTCAGCTTCCGCATGAGGAGATTGAGGCTTGTTTCCCGAGGCTACCGCAGACATAGGAGACAGTTGTCCACCTTTATTGGCTGACTGGCTCGCATGAAAGGACCCGTGCCCAGACAACGGGGGTGGAGAAACTCGTGGTGAGAGGACAACTTCACGGCATTTCCGAATAATGAAAGAGCCGAGGGCATCTTGGAGAGTTTCTATACCCGCCTCAGGTATCGGGTATTCAATCTCGTTGTCCTCATAGCCAGGTACTATTTCTGACATGATGACACACACGTAACCTGGGGGGATATCCCTGTTATGGAGCGTATCTCCTGTAAATGTTGTGCCTGATGCAACCTTCATCGTCTTCCCCTTGTAACCAAATGACACATGCAACTCGTAATGAGTATCCTCAGTGATGTTATTCGTTTCTGATTGCATGGAGACTAATGGTTGACCAGAGACTGATGGTTGCGTGGAGACGGATGGCTGCATGGATGTGGATGAACCACGTAAGAAGGCATCCACCGTAGCCTGCAAGTTGGGATCCAAACGACCGCTTTCTTTGTCGATAGCGAACATAAGAAGTTGTCGCCTCCAATCCTCCTTGGCTTTATCTTCTTGCTCTTTCTTGTACAATGTATGCTTCTTGTAGAGGTGAGAGGATGTCTCGGAGAAACCTTCTTTCCATGTGCCCGATGATGACACTCCTCGTACCCGACCACCATGTTCTTTGGTCCTAGTAGCCATGGTGAGCTGGTCCTTGTGATACTCAGGTGTAAACATACCAGCCTCCGTCGGCGCCGCAATGGGACCTTTCAAAGCTTGCACAACTTCACTTGTCACAGGATCCTTCACAATGATCTCTCCTTCTTCGGTTAAGGTGAAGCGACCATACACCCAGTTCCTAGTACGCTCATTGGTATTTGGCAATAAATCAGGTTTCCTTCCGCATGGAGCTTGGCTTCTTTCTCTCTACAAATCCAAATCTTCTTTCTATATCCGCCCGGACCTAACCGCGGCTTGTACTTGTTGTGCTTGTTCCGCTCAACCATCTTTTCACTGAGCTCCTTCGAAGCACTGCTCGTCTTCTGCTCAACAAACTCATCCCATTCCTACTGACTAATATTTCCATGCTTGTTGAATGGGCTTGATGTATTGGCAGTTGAGCTTGGACTTGTAATCTCAAAAGATGTGATTGAGAGTGGATATTGTGGCCTTCTTGTCTCTCTCGAGATCTGCTGGCTAGAACTAGATGGTTGCCGTGACGTCAGCCCACATATCATCTTTTCTACCATTCGGGACTTGGCGCTAATCTTGCCACGTGATTTTGCAATGGTCCCTTACCACTTTGCCGCAACGGTTCTACCATTTGGCGTAGACACCAGTGGGTTCAATCGGTTCTCCATATTTGGGGTCTTGTGCAGTAACGTCGTAGATGCCCTCTGCCTTGTTTGCGGAGCACTGACCGTGCTTGTGTTTGTGTGTGGCAACTTGAGCAGACACCTCTTCCACTTGCTGCTTGAGGGCCTCATCTATCGCAGCTTCAGGTGCAAATAGCCGACGGGCACTTCGTCGGGGGCCCTAGGATATAAGTAGTAGATTTTAGTTTACAAATTAATTGAATAAATAAGAGAATTATCTTTGACAAGATACCTCATCTTGAGGCACGAAATCAGGATCCGAGCTCCCCAATCGACGTTCCTTTGGTAGTGGAGGATGCGGATCTTCTAGTTCTTCCCAGTGTTAGCTTGATCCTTCATTGTCTGAAGACGACCTCGCTTGTGAGTGCGCCTTGAGGGCGTCTTCCTCTTGAGAGGGCATATTGTCCTCCATGACGAGAAGACTTTGACAGCTAATGTTAGATATGACGACTAGTTTAGAAAATAAGGAGTATGCACCTTTCATCATTGAGCATAGAGACAAAGAAAACAAAAGAAAATAATAGAAAAATCAAAATTTGCTCTCAGTGTGGGTTGCCGTCGCTGGACTAGCCTCACTTAGCCCGCTTTCATCATTGAGCATGGGTCGATTGCCTACGTAGAATAGATAAATAGTACAAAGAGACAAGGAGAAGAATAGAAAAATCAAAATTTGCTCTTAGTGTGGGTTGCCGAATCAACGACCTTCCAACGCTCTAAGATTCTTGATCTGTATAGCAGCATGTATCCAATATCCTAGGATATGGTCCATGTCGCCACACTAGCCTCACTTAGCCCGCTTTCATCATTGAGCATCGATCGCCTACGTAGAACAGATAAGTAGTACAGAGAGACAAGGAGAAGAATAGAAAAATCAAAATTTGCTCATTGCAGGTTACCGAATCAACGACCTTCCAACGCTCTAAGATCCTTGACCTGTAGAGCAGCATGTATCCAATATACTAGGATATGGTCCATGTCGCCACACTAGCCTCACTTAGTCCGCTTTCATCATTGAGCATCGATCGCCTACGTAGAATAGATAAGTAGTTCAGAGAGACTAGGAGAAGAATAGAAGTAAATAATAAGTACAAAGAGACTATAGGGTAGTAAGTAATATGGCATATATATGGCCACAAGTAAATAATAAGTATAGAGAGACTATGGCACCCAGTACACACAAGCATTCTCTCTAAACTTTTTATATATAATTTATTGAATAAAAAGCCTAGAGAGAAAGCTTGTGTGCACCTAGTGTACACAAGCATTCTCTCTACACTTCCCTTGTTAGATAGTATAGCCAGAAATGATAGCAAGTATAGCACACAAGCAGGAAACACATGTATGGCAGCAAGCAGTGACCATACGAGCATCAAGGCAGCAAAATAATTAGATGGCAGAAAAAATAATTAGATTACAGAAAATAAATATATGGCAGCAACCATATCCAATAGCAAGCAACTATGTACTACAAGCATATAGGGCAGTTAGTCTCACTATTTGCATGTTATTAGAACAAATATGTAAATGTATACAGGCAACAAGCATATGGCAGCAAAATAATTAGATGGCAGAAATGGCATATTGGAAATCTATAGTACGACAACAAGTATATGAATATCAACATGAATTGTAAGCAAGCAAAAGATCGACAACAAGGATATCAACATGAAAAATGGTAGATAGTGAGCAGCAAAAAATGGTAGCCAAAAAATGGCAAATGATCCTAGCATGACAGTGAGCATTTTCAGATCCTAGCATATGGCAGTAAAAAAATGGCAGCAAACAGTGAGCAAACAATGAGCATTTTTAGATCCTAGTATATATAAAGTGAGTATTTTCAGAGCCTAGCAATCAATGAACAACAACTAATGGAACAAAATGCTACCTGCTACAAGCATGGAACAAAATGGCCAAAGTATCAGATTGATATATCATGTAAATGTGGTGCGTATTTACTTGGGGTGCTTTTTGACCCCTGAAAACCTCAAAGCTAAGCTTTGAACTCTGTTCTTCCTTTGCAAGCACTTTTAAGTTACGTTATTTGTTATTTGTAAATAGTCTCAAGTAGTTAACAAAATGTGATATGATAATCTTCATCATAAACTTTGATCTCTACACATATGCACAGTAACAACTAAAGCTAAATGGTGACGGGTTGCTGTAATAACATTATCAGTTCAGCATAAGCTCACCTAAACACCACTATACCAGAATCAAATACTTCCTGTGGGATATATGTACCCGGGATACCTGACCACTCGGTTATATGGCCGAGTGGGCCAGGGGCTCGGTTGTGACGTGTTCAAGAGTATGGCTTAGAAGATATTTATTCAGATATTTATGTTGAGTAATCGGCAAGTTAGGTTAGCAGATAGTATGGAATCGTCTGTAACCGAATGGTAGATTACCATGTAAGCTGCTGCCCTTCGGATATATAAGGAGGGCAGGGGGACTTCGATAGGGGAGAGAGACGTATTGGAACCCTAATTCCAGTGCGCCGTCAAGCAATACAAGAACACCAAATAGGACATAGGGTTTTTATCCGCAAGGAGGCCTGAACCTGTATAAACCCTATGTCCTGTGTCCATCAATCTTTCACACTCATACGCATACCTAGATTAACTATCGAGGATATCTCTCGGCAGTTGGTGCGCCAGGTAGGGGCAGCGTTGAGTCCAACTTTGGTGAGAGCGATAGCTTTCGTCGACGTCAAGTTCCGTCCAGGAGACAAGATTCGCTTGGGATCCATCACCTTCGTAGCCAATCAGAGTGGAAGCCTCGTCAAGCAAGAGCGAGCGACCCCTCCGATGGTCGTCACGTCTCCAGATCTAGGCGTTAGAAGAGCTCTGGCGGCTAGTCGCAAGATTGGAATAGACGACCGGCCCCCACTCGGCCTCAGCAATGCGGTGATGGTTCTTCAGAAGGAAACCCTCCCAAGCCCCCATTCAACGTTGCCCATGAGGAACCGATCGGCAACCTTGGCCGACTCGGCTCTACCTATGGTCGATCTCCCAATTCCTTTCTGAGAGGAATCGGATGAAGATCCCAATTTTTTCTTCGGCTCAAGACTAGTGGCGATAATCGGTGTTGATAATGAGTCAATCCTGGACCTTACTGGAGAACCGAGTGATTCCGAGAGCCACTCATCGGATTATCACGAGATCTTTATGGCAGAACTTACTGCCCTGAACACAGTGGTAGAAGGAGAAACTTCCGCTACGGCAGCCACTCGGGGAGTACCAGTAGACCCGGCAGATGGACAGGAGACGGACCCTGAGGATGATGATCCGGAGAATGTCACCCCAATGCATCAACGGCCACCTGCTCGTCAGAATAGACCCAGGGCCGTCCAAAACTTAAACATGGGTGACCTCACCTTACAGCTGGATGGTGAAGAAGTGTTCAAAACTCCATAGCATAACATTATGGCTGCGGCAACTTTGTTGAACTCGCTAGAGCCCATACTCCAGGCCAATCCGGAGATAACGCCGCAGATCAACAAGTTAAAGGCACATATCAACGCCGCAGCCGTACTTGAGATGCATGCGGCGGGATCGGTGCCCACTAAAGCGGCATCTGGGGGACGCCAGTTTGATGCCTAGTCAGGACAGAAGAGGATCACGATGGAACGACCGGCAAGCTACTCCGCCACCAGAACCCAGACGACGACCAATCACGGATTACCATGATTGGAACCCGCACGACGACTTTCATAACGGTATACCACCGCGTGATGCCCGAGTCCGACTGGATGGTAGATATCGAGAGCGGGATGATGAGGCCCGCCGGGAATACGAGGATGAACGATGCTGTCACGGCTTCATTGATGATCGGTACTATGAGCGCAACGATAGGAGAGAGCCACCTCGAGACGACCGGCATTGCGATCGGCGGAACGAGCGTTGGTGTGAAGACAGAACTCGCTAGGAACCCGGTCGTGATCAGGAACAGACTCCTTCCTTTGATGACTATGATGACGAGGCCAGTATCCGGGCCTTCACTCGGGAGTTGCGGACTGTCAATTGGCCAACCGGCTTCAAACCAGTCGACATTGAGAAATATGATGGCAAGACGGACCCACGCGACTGGCTTCACGTCTACGCAACGGCCATCCGAGCACTCGGTGGTGATAGCTTTGTTATGGCTAACTATCTGCACGTGTGCTTGGCCCCAACAGCTAGAACTTGGCTCACCAATCTACCCGACAACTCCATCGATTCTTGGGCAGAGTTGTGCAGGCAGTTTGTTGCCAACTTCCAAGCTACGTTCGATAGACCGGGAATCACTGGGAACTTGCCAGGATCAAGTAGCAAGACCAGGAGCCATTGAGGGAATACATTCAACGCTTCTGTCGAGTGAAAAACACCATCCCCAATATCTTGGATGCTCAGGTTGTCACTGCCTTCCAAGGAGGACTCCGTGATGACGACTTGATCAAGAAGATTGGAAGACTGGACGCGGCTGGAGGTTTGTCGAACAAGGAACTGTTCACTATGGCTGACAAGTATGTGGTTGGCAACTCGGCTCTCTTTCAAGTTCGCCAATACAAAGATGAGGCACCACAGAATCACAACCAGGCGGGACCATCCAATTATAATAAGGACAGTGACAGGAAGCGCAAGCCGGACCGAACGGTGGCCAACACAGAGCGCCCCAACCGGAAAAGGTAGGTCACTCAAAACGACTTTGACAAAATGTTGGATGGTCCTTGCCTGCTGCATGACGGAGCACATCAGGCCAGAGAGTGCTTCAAGTTGAAGAACTTCACGCATCACGCGTTGAAGGTCTGCAAAGATCGCCCTTGGGTCCCCAAAGGCGGCAGAAAGGATGTTGATAAGGATAACGAGGACGAAGATAAGGAGGAATTTCAAGATCCCGAGCGCGAGGTCAACTACATCTGCGGAAGGTCCAAGGCAGACTCTAAGCGTCAGCAGAAGATCCTCTATAGGGATGTTCACTCAGTCTCGCTAGCAGTGCCTCACTATCTACGGTGGTCTGAGGTCCCGATCACATTTGATTGATCGGACCACCCGGATCACATTCCTAGACCCGAAAAATACCCGCTAGTACTAACACCGACCGTAAACCGAGTCCGGTTAAATAGGGTTCTGGTGGATGGTGGCAGCAGTCTGGACATCCTTTTTGTGAAAACCTTCACGGAGCTCGGCATACCTCTAACTGACCTCAAGCCCAGCAGATCACCATTTCTTGGTGTGATCCCTGGCATGCAAACAATCCCACTGGGGCAAATCACTCTGCCCATAACGTTCGGTACTCGGGAGAACTACAGAACGGAGCGCATCACCTTCAAGGTTGCGGATCTCAACTCCACCTATCATGCCATCATAGGGCGGCCGGCCATAGCCACGTTCATGGCCATACCCCACTACCCGTACATGATGATGAAGCTTCCGGGGCCAAATGGAGTCATCTCACTCCATTCGGATGTCCGTACCTCGTATGACTGTGACAACCGGAGCTGTGAGCTGACTGAGAAGAAGGTGGTGGCATGAGAACTCGATAAGCTGAAGATGGAGATTGCGAAGGCGGAGGAGGCCATGCTCGACTCGCCTCCTAAGAAGATGTTGAAGGCCACGGTGCAAGCAGAAGCCGTGGAGTCAAAGAAGATACAATTAGATGCTAGTGATGTATCCAAGACCACCAATATTGGGGTCAATTTAAGTGATAAATAGGAAAGCACGCTCATCCTTTTTCTTTGAAATAATAAAGACATATTTGCATGGAAGCCCTCGAATATGCCGGGTGTTCCAAGGGAAAAGGCTAAGCACAAACTTCATGTTCGAGACAATGCTAAACCCGTGAGGTAGTGACTTAGACGATTTTTGCAAGACCGAAAGGACGCGATTAGGAAAGAAATCAGCCGATAATTGGTAGCCGGTTTTATTAAAGAAGTCTTTCACCCTGACTGGTTGGCTAATCAAGTTCTAGTAAGAAAGAAAAATAAGGAGTGGCGAATGTGCGTGGATTACACCGGCCTTAACCAGGCTTGCCCCAAAGACTCGTTCACTCTCCCTCGTATAGATCAAGTGGTTGACTCAACGGCAGGATGTGCCTTGTTGTGCTTCCTAGATGCTTATTCAGGGTACCATCAGATTCCCTTAAACGAAGCAGATTAGCTTAAAACATCATTCATCACGCCGTTTGGGGCCTTCTGTTATACGACAATGCCATTCGGCCTGAAGAACGCTGGTGCCACCTACCAGCGGACTATGCAGCAATGCCTGGATGACCAGATCGGGAAGAATGCGGAGGCTTATGTTGATGATGTGGTAGTCAAAAGCCGACTCGCCTCCAATTTGATATCCGACCTAGGTGAAACATTTAGCAATCTTTGCAAGTACAACATGAAGCTGAACCCCAAAAAATGCGTATTTGGCGTTCCGTCGGGAAAATTACTTGGTTTTCTGGTCTCACATCGAGGAATCGAGGCAAATCCAGAAAAAGTCAATGCCATATTACGATTGGGGCGCCCGCACTCACAAAAAGACGTCCAGAAGTTAACTGGTTGTATGGCGGCACTCAGCCGGTTCGTGTCGAGACTTGGCGTTCGCGGACTACCCATCTTTTAGCTACTTGAAAAGAAAGATCCCTTCGTATGGGATGAATTTAAGGCTTACATTAGCGGCCCGCTAGTGTTAACGCCCCCAGAGAAGAAGGAAACTTTGCAATTGTATATCTCCGCAACTATAAACATTGTCAGCACGGTTCTAGCAGTGGAGCGAGCAGAGGATGGCAAGGCTCAAAGCGTACAACGTCCGGTTTACTTCATCAACAAGGACCTATCAGACTCAAAGGTACGATATTTCCAGCTTCAGAAGCTAGTTTATGCCCTGTTGATAACGTCTCGCAAGTTAAAGCATTACTTTGAAGACCACCCCATCGAGGTCCACATGTCCTTCAGGCTGGGCGAGCTCCTTCACAACCGAGAAGCAACCGGAAAGATCGCCAAGTGGGCTGTCGAACTAGGGTCATATGATATCACCTGCAAGACGCGACCAAGGGCCAAGCATTATCTGACTTCATTGCCGAGTGGACCGAGTCAGAGTTACCACCCACGCCGAAGGAATTGAGTTATTGGACAATGACGTTTGATGGTTCCCTACAACTGGAGGGAGCAGGAGCAGGGGTGGTATTGGCATCTCCGGATGGCGCCAAGTTATGATACGTGCTCCGTATGTACTTCCGCGCCTCCAACAACGCAGCAGAATATGAAGCTCTGTTGCATGAGCTTCGAACAACCATATCACTCGGCGTTAAAAGGCTTAGCATCTCCGGCGACTTAGCGCTAGTGATTAACCAGGTCACAAAGGAGTGGTGTTGTTCCCACGACAGCATGACAGCGTACTGTACTGAAGTTCGGAAGCTAGAAGACAAGTTTGATGGCATTGAGTACAAGCACGTCCTTTGGAAGTTCAACGATGAGGCGGACGAGCTGGCCAAGCTTGGGTCTAGCAGAGCGAGAATACCTGATGGGGTATTCCTCGATGATTTACATAAGCCATCTATACTAACCCAGCAAACTATGGTACAGTCCGCTACAAACGACGGAGCAATTTCCCAGGTTGCCATCATCCAGGTAGATTGGAGAACTCCATTCATCGAATACTTGGATCATGGTAACCTGCCAGCCGACAAAGAAGAATCCCTTCATATCATTCGCAAATCTAAATCATACTGCATGGTAGATCACCTTCTGTACAAGCAAGGCCCATACGGTGTGCTAATGAAATGCTTATCACAAGAGGAGGGGGTGGCGATATTAAAAGAAATTCATGCTGGCATATGCGGCAACCATGCGGGCCCGTCCACAATAGCAAGCAAGGCAATGAGACAGGGATTTTAATGGATGACCGCCGGCGCGGATGCTAAAGATATTGTCCGAAAGTGCGAGGGTTGTCAATTTTTTGCCCGTCAGATGCATGTACCGGCCATCGAACTTCAGAACATTCCCATAACATGGCAGTTCGCAGTATGGAGATTAGACATTGTGGGTCCTTTCCAGAAGGCTCAAGGCAGTTTACTCACCTGTTCGTGGCGGTAGACAAATTTTCTAAGTGGATCGAGGCAAAACCAGTCGGTAAAATTTCAGATAAAAAGGCTATTGAATTCATGACTAAAATAGTCACTCGCTTTGGTGCCTCACACAAGATAATTACCGACAACGGTACTCAGTTCACGACACAAGAATTCAAGGATTTCGCGACTCGTGTCGGCTTCAAGATTGTGTATGCTTCAGCAGCCCATCCGCAAAGCAACGGCCAAGTTGAAAGATCGAATGGCCTATTGCTTTCGGGGATCAAGCCTCGCATTTTTGACAGACTCGAAAAATACGCTCGACGGTGGGTTCGAGAGTTGCCTTTGGTGCTGTGGGGTCTTAGGACCAATGTCAGCCGAGCCACGGGTCTTTCCCCCTTTTCATTGGTCTATGGATCCGAAGCAATGTTACCAACCAAAGTGTTGTTCGCTTCTCCATGTGTGATAGCGTACAATTAAAACGTGTCCAATGATTGTCGATGTGATGACCTGCTGATGCTAGAAGAACAAAGGGATGCCGTATTGATCCGGTCGGCGAAATATCAGCAAAGCCTTCGGCGCTATCATGACAGGAAAGTCCGATCTCGAGACCTTTCGGTCGGCGACTTGGTGTTAAAGCAAGTCCAAACTACAGTTGGTAAGCATAAATTGTCAGCTCCTTGGGAAGGTCCTTTTATTATAAAGGAGGTCACTCGGCCAGGTGCATATCGACTGATATGCAAGGACGGGTCAGACCTCCCTAGCTCCTGGAATATATCTCAGTTACATCATTTCTATGCTTAGTTTTCATAGTTTACTGTTATTTGTACATCCTTGTATTTCTCATTATAATATATATGTACACTATGGTCATGATGTTTCGTAATACAATTTATGATTCCTGTGAAATGCTGCGTTAAAACATGACCTAAACTTCGAATCTTGGTATTACCGCAACTCGTACATGTCGACCAAGCGGGTTTCTTAGTCCCTAGGGTTCATGTCGTCTGTTGGGGACTAAGGCAATTTTTCTGATTCGCATATGCTTGACCGAGTGGGTTCTTAGTACCCATGGTTCATGTCGATTATCGGGAAAATTGCTTATAGTGCTGGCATGAGTTTTGTCTTGGTTGTGAGTGCTATACACGAGTTCATACAATACATAAACAAAGCAGTACGACCAAAGAATTCGTTACAATATTGGTGATGGATCTAGACCTTCGGTCTATCGAATCGGATTTTACTACGTTCCTGGTAGCAAAATAAAGTATCAAAACAGACAATCCAATTCTTTACACCTTTGGTAAAGGATCCAGTTCTATCTGGTCAGTTAAGATAGTGGCAGTTTTTTGAGCCTCAGTTATCAATGTCTCACATTGATCGTCGGTAAGGTCCTCGTGAAAGCCTTCTGCAACAACATCCAAGTCCAGACTGGAAATGTGTGATTTGGCAATAGCCAGCACTTGAGCACCGGCTAGCTTAGCTATATGACGGGCATGCTGGCTCACTCGGCTTGGCGCTTCTTGTAGCCGGACCAGGAGGTCTCGACACGTAGGCAGCTTCTCTTCAGGAATAATGTACTGGGCCACTGCCTCTGCATCACTCTACAAAGCTGCAAGAGACCAACGAAGATTTGCGTCACCCTCAACAAATTTCTTTTATAACAACTCGTAAGCTCTTTGAGACCCTACAGAGGCAAAATAAATACATTTGTAGGGGAAAATATAGTTCCAGCAACGCAGGTAATATCAACAATTTACCTTTGAGGCATTTTTCTGTAGCAGCCTTCTCTGCCTCAAGAGTAGTTGCCTTTGCTTTGTAGTCTTCTTTCAGCTTCTCAACTTCTTTGAAAGATACCCTGAATTTACTCAGTTCATCTACAGCCTTTTTGAATATGTCCTTGGCTTTAGATAGCTCGGTTTTCAATGTTAAATTTTTCTCTCATTGAGCTTTTAATTGTTCATCAGCCTCTGTTGAAGGTCACGAGTAAGTGTCCAACCACAAGATAAAGGGAGAGACAGAGAAACCATACCTTGGGATTTCTTCTTCCAGTGATCCTTGGATTCCTCGATGGTCTTGAAGCCAGCTTTTAGTTTTTCGAAGTTCTTCATAACTTCCTCCGATGCTTGTAATCGCTCCGACAATTCTTGATTTTGTTTCTTTAATTTGTCGACCGCGTCAAAGGAAGACTCTAACACCTTCAAGCGATCCTTCAGTTTGGCAATCAAAGTTGTCAAGTCAGCTTCCTTCTGATTTTTAGAGACAAGCTCCTGCGACAACTCTGCGATAGGGCATTCGGCAATTACAATATGTGGAATTCTTGACATACTCATGATCATAAGGGACTGCTGATGACATACCTGATATCCTGCCTTGCAAGATGTCTATCCGGGAGGAGTATGATTTCAGCTCGAGGGTCAGATGACCGACTTCTAACCTCTCCCTAGCAAGCTGATCTTCGATATCCAGCGCATTTGCTAGTTTTCTACTGGCAAATTGCAACACCTTGTTTTTGCCAGCCATGTGCGCTTTCAGTTTCTGAAAAAAAAAACATGCATGGGTTAAGCTTATCATATCTTATAATTTGAAGACGTATGCATCAGCACCATACCTGGAACGAGTGAAAAGATTTCTGAGTCAGCTCTTCAAATATCTTCAACTCTTCTTGTTCATGAGCTTCCTCAACTCCTTCTCTCACCACTCGGTGGATGGGTATTGCGGCTACATCTGGTTCAGGGCCGATTGGATAGTCATATGTCAGCTCTGGCATTTTCTCAAAAATTAATGAAGGCTCCCCGGTGTCCTTTGGCACAGAAGCCTCAGGGGTTGAGTCCATTGCAGGGGAGTTCAAGTCCGGCATGGGCAAGTCTTTCATCGCATCATGACCATCGCTTGTTCCCGAAGGTGGGGAAGAAGCTTTCGAATCACTCGGTTTTTTGGTTGAGTGGCCGGGAGCATCATCCTGAGGCGTCCTTGACCCGGTCTTAGAGTTGCCTTCCTCAGGATTGATGTTTTGTGGTGTCACGCTTCCTGAGGACACGGACCCTGAAGCTTTGAAAGAACGAACAAGGCATTAGCAAGCCATGCTGTTACAAAAAAATCAGGGTAAGTTTAGAAATCCATACTTAGCCCGATGCTTAAATTTCAAGCCAAACACCTTCGGAGGTGGGCTAGTCGGTCTAGGGCTTTGTGTCTTCGAGGCATGAGCAGAAGATGTTTCTTTTTCTGCACTCGGTCAGGAGTGATCTTCAGCAACATTGGACCTTGGATCATTTGTTGCTCCTGGCCGAGTGGCAGGAACCTCTTTTAAAGCCTTACACTTTCTTTCTTCTTCAAGTCTGGCAGTCCGCTCTGCCAGAGGTTCATCATCATCAAATTCTTCAATTTGCACCTTTCGGCGTTTTGGTGCAGACGGCTGTTTGGGCGACCTTTCTGGGGCTGCTGGAGGCAATGGAGGGTTTGATGAATACATGTCAAGAGCCTGAAATTCACATAATACGATTACTACCAGTCATAAAAATGTTAGAGATGGGACGCAGCCATAAGAAGTGATCACTTACATCATTCTCGGTGATTTTTGAATGATAACCCATCCTGGCAGAACCTGGGGTCCAGTCAAGCAAAGAGGAGAAGACACCCTCCAGTCGAAGTGTCAGCTCTCGCTCTGTCAGCTCTTCAGGTACCTCCATAGTAGGGTCCTTTTTCAGGTTGAATTTCCAAGCAGGGATGTGGTGTTTTTTAATCGGTTGCACGCGCCGATAAATGAAACTGGCAGCCACATGGACTCTACTGGATCCTTTTTTCTTCAAATCTGCAATTTCCTCTAGTATTTTGTCGAACTATGATTTCTTGTTTGGAGACGCCTTTGCCGACCACTCGGGTCGTGGCACTGGCGCTTCTTCTACAAACTCCAACAATGATGGCGCATGGTTCCCATGGTAGAACTAGTCAGTGTGCCACCCTTTGTTTATCAAACGGAGACGAACCTCGATATACTTTGACTTGTTCCTAAGCTGGAACCCAGCTCCCCCAATCACATTATTATTTTTTGATTTTAACACGAATAGCTCTTTAAAGGTATCAAAGTGTGGGGTGATCCCCAAAAAAAGCCTCACATAGGTGGATGAATATGGAAATGTGGAGAATAGAATTGGGATTCAGATTCTCCAGATTGATTCCATAGAAAAATAGCAATCCTCGGAAGAAATCGCAACAGGGGATCCCAAACCCGCGATAAAAGAACGAGGCGAAGACGGTGATATGATCAACAGGGGGTTGCGGAAATTTCTGACCTAGTGCTTTGATCCAATCTCCAGTTGGCTGATCCTGAAGGACTCCGTCGATTACCAGCCTGTTGATCTTCTCCGCGTCCATGGCGGAGGCCGGGAACTCTCTGATCCCAGTCGGAATGTCAAAGCAGGCTTCGTCCTCCGTTGAAGTAGGGGATGCTTGCTTTCGCGAGTCTATGGAGCCATGGAGCAGTGGATTTGCGGAAATGGAAAGATTGAATGTCGAATAGGGTGCAAGGGAAGATCTAGGGTTCAAAGCAAGAGGCGGCGGAAGCAGAGTGAAATGGAGGTGAGGAGTCGTGAATGAGATAAGTGTGCTTATGTAGTGACTGATTAACCTAATTGACCCCGTACAATAATGGGCCTACTTAGCCCGCTAGCTCACTTCTAAATGTCAGGGCGCGTCCTTTTAGGGTAGTTGGGATGATGTCTATTATATTCCTTTACAATGACACTCAGATTGAAATAGTGCCAATTTTGGGGCTGTTATCTAGGAAATTGTGATCAATCACTTGGATCACATCAGCACCAATCTTGGGGGCTGTTATCTGGGAAATTGTGATCAATCACTCGAATCACATCAGCACCAATCTTGGGGGCTGCTATCTAGCAGATTGTGATCAATCATTCGGATCATATCAGCGCCAATTTTGGAGGCTGTTATCTGAGAAATTCTGGTCAATTACTTGTATCACAACAGCGCTAATCTTAGGGGCTATTATTTCAAGATTTGTCATTAATCACTCGGATTGTCATCACCAATCTTGGGGGCTGCGGTTTTGAATTTCATGATAAGTCACTCGGATTGAAGCATCACCAGACTTGGGAATCTGTTATTTTTATCTTGGTGATGAATCACTCGGATAATGGTCATATAATATGCAGTAAAGCTGATTATCTTGACAAGTCACTCAATCTGTTCGGGAAAGTGTTAGATTCGAATAGCCAATGTTTTTAGCTCATAAGGCATTTCATTCAAAATGTCTTCTATGCTGGGGGCTATGATTGGTTATAGATAATTAATATCTCTGGTCTTTAAACTCACAAATCGTTTCAGGAAAGTATTCAACATCTCTTGAGTTAGAAGTTGGACCACCGAGATATCGAAGCAAATTTTTTGTTTATCAAGTTGAAGTACTTTTCAATTCCAAGAGATGTTGAAGCAAATTGGATTTATGATTGAAATTGGAAAGTCCTTGGGGGCTACTGTAGGATATATGTACCCGGGATACCTAACCACTTGGTTATATGGCCGAGTGGGCCAGGGGCTCGGTTATTACGTGTTCAAGAGTATGGCTCAGAAGATATTTATTCAGATATTTATGTTGAGTAATCGGCAAGTTAGGTTAGCAGATAGTATGGAATCTTCTGTAACTGAATGATAGATTACCATGTAAGCCGTTGCCCTTCGGATATATAAGGAGGGCAGGGGAACTACGATAGGGGAGAGAGACATATTGGAACCCTAATTCTAGTGCGCCGTCAAGCAATACAAGAACACCAAATAGGACGTAGGGTTTTTATCCGCAAGGAGGTCCGAACCTGTATAAATCCTGTGTCATGTGTCCATCAATCTTTTACACTCATACACATACCTAGATTAACTATCGAGGATATCTCTCGACACTTCTTGTCACCAAGTCTTAGTTCAACCATCAAAAAATCATGGTGACGGGTTGTTGTACCAACACTACCAAAATTTTTGCTCCTGCTACTACTACCCATGTCAACCAAAACCCTTGCTAAGCAGCAATTACAGAAAGATGGTGCGAGCAGAGGAGTGAAATGAATCCATGGTAGAGGCAACAGAGGGAGGAAGGAGGGGTGAGGGAGACGCTCCTGGTGTAGAGGACAAGAACAACCTCACATACATACATAGGGAGAGAGAGAGAGAGAGAGAGAGAGAGAGAGAGAGAGAGGGTGCACCTAGTCAGAGGAGGGGGCCCGTGTCTGCGGCGATGGAGGTCGAGGAGGAGGGGGCTCGTGCCTGCGGCGGCGAAGCTTGGGGAGGAGGGTAGCCGTCGACGTGGCCACGCTCAAGGAAGGAGGAGGGAGGCCCGCGCGGAGCTCGGGGAGGAGGGGGCCCGTGCCAGCGGTAGCGAAGCTCTGGGAGGAGGGGGGTCATGCCTGCGATGACGAAGCTCGGGGAGGAGGGCAGTCGTCGATGTGGTGGCGCTCGGGGAAGCAGGAGGGAGGCCTGCACGATGCTCGGGGAGGAAGGGGCCCGTGCCTGTGGCGACGAAGCTCGGGGAGGAGGGGGCCCGTGCCTACGGCCGTCGAGGAGGGGGCGAGGCGGACATCGACGAGGGGCGCAGCGGTGGTCGGGTATGTAGAGAGGGGAGGCAGCGGCGCTCGGTACTTGGGCAGCTTGACGGCCGTCATCTCTTCTCCCCACGGTTAGGGTTTGGTCATCGCCGTGCCCCGTGTTTTATATAGGGTTTCTCTCTTTAGCGGCAGCTCACAAAGTCAACCGCCGCTAAAAAGGAATAGCGACGGTTGGCTTTGTGAGCCACCGCTAAAAAGCCATGGTGTTTTTTTTATATTGTATTATTCATGCTCTAAAATTGTATTATTTGTTTTCAAAAATTACCAGAGACTTGTTTTTTGCAGAAAAACCCCTGAGTTCATTGTTAACTATATTTTAGTCCTGTCCTTTTATAGTTAGGCCCCTATACTTAATAAAAATTAATGTTAGGTTCTAAAATTTTGTAGAAACAACCCTATACTTCTATTAATTACAGTTAGTCCTAATATTTTTACACTTTAATTCTTGTCATTTTATAAATTGGTCCCTAAACTCTTTTATATTTACCTTTTAGCCCCTAAAACTTTAAACTACATGATGCTTAACAAAATAAGTTACAAAATGTTTATATTCAAATAAACATAAATTACATAGAACATAATACAAGGTACAAATAATAAAAGGTACTTAACAAAATAAAATTACATGATGCATGAGTTATCCTTGAACGACTTTTCCTTGGCAGTGATTAGTGCGCATGTAGGGCATTCCGCCAGCAAAGGAGAGTCTTGCTTCCAAGACTTTAAATTTTTTTGGATCTATGAAACATGCCACCTCATCATATTAATTGTAGTCATCTCGATCCTCCACATTCTCCACTCCAACGATTCTTTGTTTACCTAGAACAACAATGTATTTCTTTTCGTCCTTTGGATCAAGTACATAAAACACCTGTTCCACGGTCTTGGCAACTATCCAAGGGTCATCTTTATGACAACCATTGTTAAGATCAACAATTGTGAAACCATATTCATCCACCTCGACGCTATTAGGGTGCTTCACCCATTTGCACTTAAATATGGGAACCTGTAAATTTGCATCGTAGTCTAGTTCCCATATTTCCTCAATGTACCCGTAATACGAGGTCACCTTGTCCTCTTCATCAATGGCTTCTACTCGTACACCGTTGTTTTGACACTTGCTCTTCTTATCCTTCTGTTGGGTGTAGAAGGTAAAACCATTGATGTCGTATGCCTGAAAGGTAACCACGGTTCTTCTCGGGGGTTAGCTAACTTTCTCAACATTTTCTCTTCCACAGACTCGCCACTTGGAAGGTTTAGGGACCTAAACCATGATGTGAACGAGCGCTTGTGCTCGTCTATGATCCATTTATCTGTCATATCTTTGTTGTTCCGGCGGAGCTCAACAGATGTTTCTCAAAGTACGGTCCCACAATTTGCATCTGTTGCAATACGCTGAAATGTGCTTGGTCCACTCATTTGAAGTCATGGTCAATGAACGATCTACGTCCTTTCGTACCTTCTCCAGATAATCTACCCTCATGACGAGACATGGGGAGACCAATTGATCTGCTACCATCATTAATGTAATCTGAGCAACATTCGATGATCTCCTCAGTTGTGTAGCCCTCGATCATAGAACCCTCTGGATATGAACGAGTACGTACATAGCGTTTCAATACATACATGAACCTCTGAAATGGAAACATCTGATGTAGGTAGACAGGACCCAATGCAGAGATCTGGTCAACAATATGAATCATGAAGTGTTCCATCATATCAAAAAAGGATGGAGGGAAGACCATCGCAAGTATGCACATTGTTTCTTTCATGTAGGGTCCGTAGGTCATTTAACTCGTCTTCAGTTATCACCTTCTTCGATACCGCGTTAAAGAAGTAGCAAAGATGAGTTACAGCCAACTTCAGCCATGGTGATTTAACAACTCTGATAGCAATAGGGAGAAACACCGAAAGCATTATGTGGCAATCGTGAGTGTTGTACCCACTTATCTTTAACTCTTCCATGTTTACAAGATTCTTGATATTCGATGAGAAACCCGTTGGTACTTTAATCCCACTGAGGCACTTGCAGAATGCTTTTTCCTCCTCAATCATAAGTGTGTAGGCTATCGGGGGGAGAAAGTACTTTCCATTTGCTCTTTCTTACGGATAGAGCTGTGGTCTTATTCCTATCACTACAAGATCTCTACGTGCGTTGAGTTCATCCTTTGTCTTACCGGGTTGGTCGAGTATAAGTCCGCTACTACTATCAAATACACCCTTCCCAATATGCATCCAGTCGAATGCATGATTCACTTCCAATTCTTTCCAATAATTGAAATATTCGAAGAAAATGGATTTCTTCTTAAACAGCGTGAGACCTTTTGCCTTTTTGACTCCCTACACCAGCTTTCCAAAAACAACACTGATGTTTTTAACAAGGCCAAACACGACCCTGCCAGTACAACGACGAGGTTCTATGTCATTCTCAACTTTGCCATCAAAGTTCCATCGCACAATACCTGTGTTTTGCTAGTAAGAATCGGCGGCTTTGCATGTACACTAGCTTCTAGGATGCTGGAAGGTACACATGGGATGTATCATCAACGCATACGAAACATGCCGCCTTTCCTTCGACTTGTCCCGATAACGCCCTTAGTGTCGGGGAATCACTTACCATGCAAAAAATAATTGCTCTGAGCGTGAAATACTCTCTTAGATACTCATCCCATATACGGACCCCCTCCAACCATAGTTTCTACAGGTCTTTGAACAATGGTACTAAGAACACGTCTATGTCATTACCAGGTTCTATGGGCCCAGATATAAGAGTGGTCAGTAGTAGGTACTTACACTTATAGCATAACCATGGTGGAATGTTGTACATTGCTAGTCACACTGGCCAAGTGCTATGCGGATTCCTCATTAACCAAATGGGTTCATCCTATCTGTACTCAATGCAAACCGTAGGTTCCTTTTCTCATTAGAGAAGTCTCGATGATCCTTATCAAACGTTTTCCACTGTGTTCCATCTGCGGGATGCCTGAGCTTACCGTCTCCCTTGCGTGCATGCCATGTCATCATTGCCGCATCCCTAGGGTTGGTGAACAAGCGTCTGATACGATCGACCACGGGTAAGTACCACATGACTAAGGCAGGAACCTTACTATCATCGACGATAGAACTCCTTTTTTCTTTCTCCCCTTAGTTGTATTCTTCACGTCTTCATCGGTGTCACAATCATTGTTCCTCTTGTAACGACTGCGTTTGCACCTTGGGCATCTCACAATGTCTTGATGCTCCTTTCAATACAATATGCAATGATTTGGACACGCGTGAATTTTTTGAACGCCCAACAAAAGTGGAGAAATCAGCTTCTTAACAAGGTATTATGTCCTTGGCAACAAGTTGGGCTTTGGCAGCGCATCGGAAATAAATTCCAATAAATCCGTAAAACTAGCGTCCGACCAGCCATGCATGGCCTTCAGCTTCATCAACTCAAGAACAGTATACAACACGGTGAACTCTTTACCACATCCCTTAGATTCATCATATAATGGATCCTTTGATGTCTTCTCTATCCTATGAAAATTATCAAGCCCTTTAGTTGTACCGGCATTGATCAACACCTGTGGCTCAATGTGACACAACAACTCCACAACATCAAAATCAGCTTCACCAGGCGAATGCATCACATCTGCACGAGGCGAATTGACAGCCTCGACTTCAACTTCAATATGCTCATCAAATTCCATATCGACCACACTGTTCTCACCATGTTTTGTCTATCTCGTGTACCGCTCAACAAAACCCCTCCGCACCAAGTATGACTTTATTACTTCTATATCATTCCACAGCTTCTGATTCTTGCAATCAAAACACGGACAATATATATCAGTCGTCCGTTCACGTCGAGCATGTTCTACGGCCGCTTCGATGAATTTAGAAACTTCTCGTAAAAATATTGGAGCCGGTCTTGGTGCATCGTATATCCAAGATCTATCCATCGCGAATGATCTTGAATGGAAACCCAAAAATTAATTAATAACACAAAATTTAAATATTCACTAAATATATAAACATTGAAATATAATATACATGAAGTGAAAAATATTATGCAAGGTAAAATCAAACAAGCATCAAATTATTTTATATATTATTTAACTTTTATCACAATCTATCCAAATAATATTACAAATTATATGTAACAAAAAATTTAAATATTCACTAAATATATAAACATTAAAATATATTATACATTAAGTGAGAAATATTATGCAAAGTAAAATAAAACAAATATCAAATTATTTATATATTATTTAATTTTTATCTAGAAATAATAAAATAATTAACATCCCTCTTGCCCTAATACTACCTTCTCTCTCTTCTAAAACCCAAACTAGATCTAGATTCCCATTGACATAAAATAAGCTAGATATAATAATTTATTTATGTAGTGATGAAAAGAGATGATGTATACCTTCATAAACTTCAACTATAGCCAAATAAAACCATCTAAATCAAACAAATTTAGCTAAAATTTGATGAAAACCTAACAAACTTAAACTCCAAAATTCTACTTGATTTCAAAATTAGAACACAAAAAACCAATAGGATGAGTTCCCCTTACATCAAAGATCAAATTTCTATAAAAAAAATGAACTGAAAATCTTCCCCCTTTGATTTTCGTGATTTACCCAAATTTTCGGGCCGCCAATATTCGAGTGAGGGCCGGAGCTGTCCGAATGAGGCTTTTATAGCATGGGCACTTTATAGCGACGATTGATGTTGCCAACCGCTGCTAGTATGCCCTAAATAGCGGCGGTTGGCATTGTCAACCGCCACTATAAGCATGGGCCGTTTATAGCGGCGGTTGACAATATCAACCGCCGCTATTGGGTGCCCCGTAGCGACGGTTTTAGTTGGGGCAGTCCCCATTGTCAACTGCCGCTATTGGGTGCCCTATAACGTCGGTTTTAGTTGGGGCAGTCCCCATTGGCTCTGTAGTCGCGACTGACTTTGGCTCGCGCCGCTAATGGGTTTGCTTGCCACTGCTACAGGCCCTATTAGTGGTAGTGCGGAGGCGTCGAGCAGAGGCCTCATCAAGTAGCTCCGAGAGCAGGCGGCATAGCGGCCGCTGGGCGAGCAGTGCCGAGGCTCACCGACAGGTGGGTCCCACTTGTTAGTAGAAAATAAGATCCTTGCTTTGAGCGGTGCCACTAGAGTTGACGATAAAAATTGAGTTCTCAATAATGGAACCTGGCTCTCAAATACTGAAATAGGAGCTGTGATTTAGTAGGTATTGCTAGAGATGCTCTAATAGACCACAAAGGCACGGCTGAGTAGTACGCAAGAAATCTAGTGTGAAACACGGGCCACTCGATTGGACAGCCTAGCGCGCCACGGTGGCCGGCCGGCCAGCGTTAATTCCGATAGTCGAGCGATGCAAGCTAGGTTGTGTTGAATCCGTTTAGGTCCTGTTTGGATCCAACTCCTAAACTTTAGTTGACCAAACTTTAATCACTTTTGCTCCAAACATGACCTCTTAAAATCTCCTTAACTTTAGCCAGCCCACCTCCTAAAGTTTAGTTCTCTAGTCATTCTAACCCTTCTAAAATCTCCTAAACTTGAGAAAAAGAAACTAAAGTCAAAACTACCCTTCGTCACATGTGGTATTTTCTTTCAACCCACACATATATCTACTTTTTAGTTAGATAATAAAGAATAAATATGTCTATTTTTTATTTAGTCAAAGATTTTAGCTATAAATCCAAATATATATCTCCTACTAAACTTTAGTTAACTAAATTTTAGGAAGCTAAAATTTAGCCAACTAAAGAATCCAAACAGGACCTTAATTTGCTCGTTCCTTCCAGCCGGCGATCGAGGAGGCTTGATTATTGTTTTCACAATTCACACTGCAACAAATTGCACTAGGTTATTTGTTATTATATATTGTTGGTTCATTGTTGGTTGTAGAAGGGTCAATATGGGCTGGTGGGACCAACGCAAGAGGGGTGTTCGTTGAGATGACACCACGTGCGGCGTATGGTTAGCACTGACATACATGCATGTTTCCGTAGTCTATGCCGTAGCTTGTAGGGGTAGCTACTTGTGCATGCCATGGGAACACCTCATTTGATACTAGTAAACCATGCTTTGATTCCAGCATTCAAGCGTCTCCGGAGTCCGGACGGATGCACGAACTGATCAGCAGTCAGTACAGTTGACTGATTTCTTGGGATGCACTTTTATCTTCTATACATCATCAAAAATCTTATATGGAATTGCATGAGGAAATCTATGTGTAGTATTTACCTATCCTGGCTTTGGGTGAGTTAATTAAGTTTGTACCTCTATTTAAAGCCAAGATATGCTGAATACGGGGCATCACATTCAGTGTCTGGATCAGATATTTGTTTGTTCTCTTACAAATGACTTTACAATAATGTTACAATGTGACTATGTATTTCTATATTTCAAGAGATCAATCCATACATACAGAAAGACATCGAGTATATAGTTCGATTGTTTTTTAGAGTAAAGTATAGTTCGATTGTTGGCACGACGCAAATATTCATATGCTGCACAACTCAACTTGCAATAACGAACATCGTTGGCTGTGTTGATCAGGTGCTAACATTCCAAAATCTATATGTTACTACATTCTTGCAATATGATCGTCCTGTGTTTCTGCCGTGTGTATGCTGGCACCCATGCTCCCAGCTACCAAGACAGCGAAAGCTGAAGTTGGGCTGGAATATACGTCGTCTCATTTATCATCATGTCGTCCTTTGCCATGATCTTTGATTCTGATCTGTGCACTGTTATGCATAAACGCAGTTTCCTGTTCCATGATGGTGAATCTATTTACATAAACTGCATGGGCCATTATTAGAATGGTTCTTATGACGGATAAGAAGGTATCGAGCAGATTGTAGAAGGGGACATAACCTAGGATGATGAGGATCCATGCGCATCGTGCATAGTTTGTCGGATTTTTTCCATTTTGCTGTGAGTTTTCAAATGTTTTTTCTTCTTTTACTGACACAGGTCCAAAGAAATTTAAACGTGCCAATTTTGATTTGTAATTACTATAAGTCATGGGAATTAAAGTGGCAACCGCACCTAAACAAATCTGTTGGCAATTCCACCTAAATATATATCAAGCATGCATGCCATCGTATTAAATACTACTAGCACTTATGGGATTGGGTCTCTTTAATTTCTACAAACTTTTATATCTGTAGACAAATCTTAAATGCTGGAAAGTCTTACAGTTGCATACGGGTGTGTTCGTTTTCACCCCTCTGATTTTTAGACCTATCCCATCGAATATAGTGATACTAATTAGAAGTATTAAATATAGATTACTGACAAAATCCAGTCCATAACCCTCCCTCTGAATAACGAGACAAAACTATTAAGATTAATTAGGTCATAATTAGATAATGTGATGCTACAGTAAATATCTCTTAATGATGACTTAATTAAGCTTAATAAATTTGCCACACTAATGCACATTCAACTCTGTAATTAGTTTTATATTTAATAATTATATGTAACATTTTAATGACTGATATGACCCTACTAAAATTTAGACCCCAAGGAAATACTAGCACTAGAGAAATACTAGCACTAAAGGAATTATATCAAAATTAGGTGGTCTCAAGTTTGAGGTAATGTCTACAGAATGTTCGTAATAAGTAAATGTAACGTACATAATTTTTTTGGGATATAAATAATAAGGGACTTGTTAATTTTTAGCTGATTGAAAGTTTAGATAACTTTCAATAATCTTTTTGAGCCATTAAATCTAGATCTAATGATTTATAATTATTATTATAGATAATTCTATAAAATAAAAATTAAAATACAAAGTAACAAACTATTAACTGAAAGCTTTCTGTCGATTAAAAGCTAGGAAAGATAAAATAATAATGGTTCACCCTTGTGAAATTATTTATTTGCAATATTGTAACTGAGCCCTGGTCTTGCATTGGACCAGACAAGATGGACAAACATCCCGGTAATCTTGTGGTTATGACACCTTTAAACTAAGTCAAGCCACGCCGTTTGAGTATTGAAGGGCCGATACGCAATGGGACCAACTGATTTATATATCCAGCCCAGATACTAGTTGTGGTATCTATCCTCTCCCCCGGTCCTGATCTAAATCGGCGGCGCTCGGCAACTTGAAGGTATTACCAGCGCGCCAGGCGACGACAGAGATTAAGGAGGACGAGCATAGAATTAAGACGCTGAAGTTTAATAAGAGGTCAGATTAATGAAGGGTGCAAATGCGGCAGTAATGGCGATGCTCGTGCACCCACGAGCTCTTGTCCGGTCGGTTTGCCATGGACGACGGCCGACGATTTGTGTCGCGATCTCTGATGCTGCCAAAACTGGATCCATCCTCTGAAACAATGAAAACTGAGAATGAGCAACAGTTGAGTTTCGATGTTGCAAATATATTCGGAACGTGGGCTGGATTAAGTCGCACCACTGGATGTAGGCTAGACCAGCAGGCCTGATACCTTAGGCCGAACCAATGCTTCCTTCAGCCCAAATAGTGCGGCTGTGCGAGCTAAAAGCGCTGCTCAGCCCAACTAAATACGCCAAATCTTTCTTCTCCTTGCAATCGTACATTTGCAACCTGACTACTGCTACACCAATAAGAAATCAACAAATAGCAAGAAGAGTGTGGCAGCAACTCCTGCTAATCAACCCCTGGATCAATCGTGCGAGCCTGCTACCAGCCTGCCCCTGCCTAATCACGACCGAACATATAATAGAATTACGGAAATCAAGTTGAAATAGTGCTCCATTGACGCTGGCATCGACGTCGTACCATCTCCTTCACCAACCGATGGACATGGAGAAAACACTAGTAGGACAAATTGAAAACTATTTCATGGAAAAAGCTGATTGATTCCCCAGCTCGCACGTCGCAACAACCCTGATTGATGGATCGATTTGATCTCGCGCGCCCATCCCCTGTTTATTGAAATGGAAGTGGCGTGCGACTGGCATTTGTTTAGTGCTAATGATTGCATTGCTCGAGATCTACCGGAGAACGAATCACGGCACACTGCGCACGTAGTCACGTACCGTCAGATCGATCGAGCTTTGCACAGGCTCATTTTCCGTTGGTAAAGTCAACCCTCCCGCTGACCATTAGTGATTCTGAAGCTATTAACTTACTTGTGATGACAGCATTTGGTAACCGCAGTGCACAAATATCACCACCGTACGGTAGCGCAAATAATTTTTATATCAATTGTCTGTACCAAAAGAAACGTGTATCTCGAGATCGATGCACAAGCCGACCGATCTGTGATCTGGGATCAGGCCTGCACTCACGGTCCCAGCGGGTCTTTCTATTTAGGCGCATGGCAGGCCTTCTCAGATCCCTAGCGCGCAGGCATCGATCACGCAGTCCTGAAAGCAATGGCTGGTTCGCACAGATTTGTCCGGGCTTAAGGCAAACAAGCTCAAAACCAAGATTGATCCCTGAATAGTAGAGGAATGAAAAACACGTGTTGTGGCTGTTTCAACCACCACCCAATGTACTAGTAATTAATTGGATGCCTGAATAATGTTTGTAGGTATATTTACTTTATTTTCTAATTAATGATGTTGAAATAACATTTGTAGCTTTAAAAACAAAAGATAATAAAAACAAAGTCTTATTCTTTTGAAACATAAAGTGTTTTAGTGGATAGATATGACTATTCCTTGAGACAACTGCCCAACGGCATGGGCCATAACACTAGAAGCAAGCTAGGTAATATCTAATCTCATATGTCATCTTGCATAATTAGGCACAATGTTTTGAAGTGCTCATAAAAATGAATGTGTGTGAGTATTCATAGGAATGTGCACTCGTGCATATCTCTATCTATATTGTGTTCTACAAAAATAAAATATAATCTCGCCTCAAGGCTGACATCCTTCCTTTGAGAAGAAGTTAAACTCACAATAAATTATTTTTCTCACAAATTCGAAATAAAAAGCCATGTCTGACACTCTAAATTGAGATTGTCAAGAGTGCATGCCTAGAAGGCAAGGAGCGAAAAGGGAAAAACCAAAACAACACCAGATCATTGAGGAAAACAGGGAGAGCGAAAAGGACTTATTAAATTGTCTTCAAAAGTCTGCCTAACATGGTTTCTAGTAGTACTAGTTAGGGCATGTACAATAGCTTTATGTTAGTCGTCTAGGAGGATTTTCATGTAGGAATTTACCTGACTTGGAGGAGAGAGGAGGATAGGAGAGAGAAATGCCATTGAGTGCATGCTCGACGACTAATTTCAGAAAAAATAGCTTTTTACAGACAACTTTCCTCCCATTGTGTGGGTTGTCGTCTGCTAATATCATGGGATTTCATTTATTGTCAGAATTGGATTTCCCCATTGCGTGTTCAGGACGTTGTGGTATGAGTGTTTACTTGTTTTTGCTCTTCCCGACATGAAATATCTCTCCCTTCATGCTCCTGTCTGCATTCCATTTTTACAAAGAGATAAGGAGATCAGGCGTCATGCTGAGTCTCTTGTTCCCCCAGGCTTTATTCCTCTCCAAAATCTCACTTATTTCCCGTAGCAATACAAGGCTTTAATGCAAAATCCATCGTTTACTAGTCATCTTAAACTTCATAGGTCCATATGGATAGATGTACCGCCGCTACCACCTAGGGTTTTGCATAGTCTACTGCTCTTCTCCCTCCTGTGGTCATACCGTCCATGGGGCGACATTGTTGCTTCTTGAGTCTTAGTTTCTGCAACCCCATCGAATTATACTTGGAATTAAGTTAGATTCAATCTTAATTTGATGTGCAAACTTTAGATTCAGGATATGCATGTAAAAATGGGCACATATAGACAGAAAAACTAACAACCAAGTAGTATTTTATAATCGATGTATGTTTCTCTATCTATGATTTTACTGTCTAAAGTAAAAAAAACAAACAATCATTGTAAACAAATAATCGATATGTTTTCCTGTCTAAAGAAGTACTCCCTCCATACTTTAAAAAAAGTTGTTCTGTGTCTATAGCTGATTTTACAAAAATCCATCGTTTACTAGTCATCTTGAACTTTGTAGGTCCATACGGATAGATGTGTCGCCGCTACCACCTAGGGTTTTGCATAGTCTACTGCTCTTCTGGCTCCTGTGGCCATACCGTCCATGGGGCGACGTTGTTGCTTTGTGAGTCTTAGTTTCTGCAACCCCATCGAATTATACTTGGAATTAAGTTAGATTCAGTCTTAGTTTAATGTGCAAACTTTAGATTCAGGATATACATGTAAAAATGGGCACATATAGATAGAAAAACTAACAACCAAATAGTATTTTATAATTGATGTATGTTTCTCTATCTTTGATTTTACTGTCTAAAGTAAAAAAAAAACAATCATTATAAACAAACAATCTATATGTTTTACTGTCTAAAGAAGTACTCCCTCCATACTTTTAAAAAAAATTGTTCTGTGTCTATAACTGATTTTACAAAAATCCATCATTTACTAGTCATCTTGAACTTTATAGGTCCATACGGATAGATGTGTCGCCGCTACCACCTGGGGTTTTGCATAGTCTACTGCTCTTCTGGCTCCTGTGGCCATATCGTCCATGGGGCGATGTTGTTGCTTCGTGCGTCTTAGTTTTCGCAACCCCATCGAATTATACTTGGAATTAAGTTAGATTCAGTCTTAGTTTGATGTGCAAACTTTAGATCAGTATGTGCATGTAAAAATGGGCACATATAGACAGAAAAACTAACAACCAAGTAGTATTTTATAATCGATGTATGTTTCTCTATCAATGATTGTCGATGCTCAAGACCGGCAGTAAATATATAGGACTACATCGAGACCAAGAACTACGATGGTTACACAAGACGCCGAATTATACAGGTTCGGGCCCTCTTAATGAGAGTAAAAACCCTACGTCCTATGTTCTGTGTTGTATTGATTGTCACGAGATATTAAGCCTAAATTATCTCTAACTTTCTCTCCCCCCTCCTCATGGGGGGTACCCTGCTGCCTTATATATCCGGTCGGCAGGGAGGTACAAGCAGAGTCCTAGTTGTACTTTACAATGATTCTATATAGCAAGTCTAATCTTTCTTGTCTTGCACTCCAAGTCGAGTCGGTCGGCTTCCTTATTGATGAAGTACCCGGTCGACCACCAACTTTAGTCTTATATGAGGATACCCATAAAGCAAGTATCTCACAATGATTTTACTGTCTAAAGTAAGAAACAAACAATCATTGTAAACAAACAATCGATATGTTTTACTGTCTAAAGAAATACTCCATCCATACTTTTAAAAGAAGTCATTCTAAGTTTATAACTGATTTTACAAAAAACAAGTTATTATCTCAAAAAGCAAAAAAATATTATGATTGTGAAGAATTGAACCAACAACCTTATTAGGTTGAACACTTTTACTTCATAACAACAACCACTAGAACAATCATACATTACTAATTGAATTAGTTCCAATATGCATTTAATAAGGGCAGAGAAGAAAAAGACCTTCTAATTAACAAGTTTTTATATGCTAAATCATTATATCTTAAACGACTTTTTTTAAAGTATAGAGGAAGTACTAGTATATTATAGATTACAATCATCTAAATTATTGTACATGCTCTTATGTTATAACCGTATTTGCATCTGGGCTTCCCCCTCCCATGATGACCGGTGCGTTGAATCAAAACGATCCGTTTTGTTTTCTGATGATGCAACAACCAAATCATAATAAGAACATAACTGGAAATCAGGCCAGTGATGACGCCTGGGTGTCCGTGTCGAGATCCCGGCTCGTGATTGGAGGAGCCCTCCGGGGGCCGCCGGGGGTTTCCCTTAAAAATACTCGGCGCGGCCCACTCTGCAGCCACCCATCCACCTACCGCAATCGCACGCAAACAGCATAGCATCTACGAAGACGGAAGGGGTGGGTGGGCTAGTCGGCCGTCTGACTCCATCGATCGATCGCCGACGTGCGGCCCACCACGGCGGCTCGCGCGCGCGCGGGTTGGAGCAGCCCGCGTGTCTTTCGTCGCCGCCGCTTGCTAGCTCTGAGCCTCGGACTAAACAGAAACCTTTTTCGGTCGGTGCGTAGCTGCCTAGCTCACGCACCTCTGTGCGCCGGTTTTTTTTTTTAACTTTTGTCTTTTCTCTTTTCCATGTTGACTCGTGCCTATTAAGCGTCTTCCCTCGCCGGCGTTGCACGGTAGAATGTTGCTTAGGATGCAACATCACGCTGTTGTGTACTGGCAACTTTATTAAGCTTATTTTCGTTTTCCATTCCTTGCGGCAATTGTGGAACTACCTAGCCTGTGAGAGTAAGGAATGTTGTTGGATCAGTTTCTCTGTTTCAAAAAAAAGTTGCTGGAAATTTGAAAAAAAAATAATGGCATTAATTTTGAAATCGATAGCGCAAGGCGCCATCTATGTGTTAGGTTTTTTTTTCTTAGGTGTCCTAGTGTGTTTAATCAAGAAAAAAATAGTGGACTTAAGTTGCATTAACCCACGATGGGATTGAGTGGTAGCAATTACGTAAAATTACATGTGGCTCTACGATTTGTTCTATATATTTGGAGATGAGGCTATAAACCCCGGCCCCATCCCTTAAATCACAGCCACTGGAAAACAGAAAGGCAGTACTACCAATTGCTCTTAAGATGTTCCTCTTTTTACAAAAAGGACACGAAATCTTGTGAATCCTGGGATCTCACCACTTTTTCTCCGAAGTCCAAATGGTGGTGTAAGTATCTCTCTCACCATCCCGTCCCCGCTGGCCCCTCTTTCTTCGCTATAAATAAACGGCGAGCCTGGTCCGCCGAGCCAAACCCCGACCCGTGCGCCACAGGAGATCCTCCCTCTCCTATCCTCTTCGTCTCCTTCCCCGCGTCGCCGGCCGACAAAGCAGAGGTAAACCCGCCGAATCCCTCGCCGAGATCTCCCTCCTCCGGTTCTCTCCTCTATTTCGCTTAGGTAGTCAGGTCCGAGCGCGTTCTTCGCCTCTTCGGTGGAATTTAGCGCGGTTCTTGGCGACCGCTGGGACACCGGGCGGGTGGGACAGCGTGTAATGGCGCTGGCCTTTGCATGTATGGTTCGGCTGCGTTTTACGGTCGACCGAGTCTCTGCGTATAGTTGGTAGCCTGCAGGGATGCTGCTTCTTGGGTCCGATCTTTTCAGGAATCCTGTAGCTTTGGTTTCGTTTCGTTCATTCCAGCTGTACCCAAGTTCTTGCATCCGGTTCTCTGCAATTTGAGCCTCAGTCTCGTGTGAATCTTGCCGTGTCATTTTGAGATGTGAATCTGAGAGGGCTGCGCCTCTGGACCTGGTTCGGCGCCCTGATTGGGTAGGTCTGTTGACTTTGCAGTGCCATGGATTTCCAAGATACAGTTCTCGTGTAGTCGTGCTCCTCTGTAAGTCTGTAGTTTATATTTGGTAAACAGAGCCATAGATGTTCAATGCTTCAGGGGTTCGCCGTGGAATTGTGGAGTTTTTGTAATAGTTTGATTTGAGCAATTCGACTTGCCGTTTGGGAAAGTAGAAACAAGGGCTTACATTTTCATTACCTAAATGCACTAATTTTTATGTACTCAGAGATCCATGCCTGTTTTGTTTTGTTTTGTCAAGTATGCATGTGCTCTGTTTTCTTCTTTTTTTTTTTTTTGTCATGCCACTGTTACAAATCTGTTTTAGTTAATTGAACCTGCAATGTACTTAAGGAGCTTAAAAATTGAGATTCCCTGCTGCCATATCATATAGTTTTTTTTTTCAACTAGCATGCACTACTAGTTGCAAAGATTCTCCCAAGCAGTGATTGGGTTATTATTTGGGAGTTCCTTATTTTGTATGAAATATATACGACACGTTGACTATACATTAATATTAATAAGCTGTACTTTAGCAACTGACGTGTACAATTCATCGGCTTGACATATACTACTCCGTTTCAAAATTGTTGTTACGATTCACTTTTTTTTGTTATATTTGACCATTCGTCTTATTTAAAATATTAATTTAAATATACAAAATTATTAGTTATATTTCAACTTTCTCTATGATAAATCAAATCATGAGAAGATATATGATAATTTTTGAAAACATTTGAATAAGACGAATGGCAATGTTTAATAATGCAAATTTTTATTTTGAGATCCATGCAATTTTATTACAGGACCGTCAAAATTATTATGCGTGATTTAACTATTATATGTACTCATTGTTGCATAAAACTCCCTAAAATGACAGAATGGGTAGCAGCGAGAAGGCCGCTTCTGCTTATGGCGAGTACACATATGCTGAGCTGGAGAGGGAGCCCTACTGGCCGGCTGAGAAGCTGAGGATATCAATTACAGGGGCTGGTGGTTTCATTGGATCCCACATTGCTCGCCGTCTGAAAAGTGAGGGACATTACATCATCGCCTCTGACTGGAAGAAGAATGAACACATGACCGAGGACATGTTCTGCCATGAGTTCCACCTGGTTGACCTCAGGGTGATGGACAACTGTCTTAAGGTTACCAGCGGCGTTGACCATGTCTTCAATCTTGCTGCTGATATGGGTGGCATGGGGTTCATTCAGTCAAACCACTCCGTGATCATGTACAACAACACTATGATCAGTTTTAACATGCTTGAGGCTGCCCGTATCAACGGTGTGAAGAGGTATGCTACTTCATTTTATTATCTAGCTCCAATATACGTAGCTTCCTTCGTGGATAAATATTGGCATGTGCATCTAGATATGGCCTAGTTTAGGGATATAATTTGAGGTGCTGCATATAAACACGTTTACTAAGCATGTGAGTCTAGCCTTCATGGAGCTCGGGGTACAGATTCGGATGGTCTACTTTCCATGAATCCAGTATTTTGTATGCTGTCAAGTTGATACTTATCTTAGAGACCCAGAGCACTTTTGATACAATCAGCATTCATTCAGAACTCTATTTTTGTTTACTGTATACAAAGTAGGTGTGTTACTTTCATGTGCTGTGTTGACTCTACATGTTCATATCCAACCCATATTTACCCATATTTTGTCTCTTCGGTCATCCAGGTTCTTCTATGCCTCCAGTGCATGCATTTACCCAGAGTTCAAACAGCTTGACACAAATGTGAGCTTGAAGGAATCCGATGCCTGGCCTGCTGAGGTGTTCATCTGAAATCCAATGACTTTTAGTCAGACAAATATAAGTCAAAAGAAACATATTTTGATTCATTTTGATTGTTTATTTTTCAGCCTCAAGATGCTTATGGCTTGGAGAAGCTTGCAACTGAGGAGCTGTGCAAGCACTACACCAAGGACTTTGGCATTGAGTGCCGTGTTGGCCGTTTCCACAACATATATGGCCCCTTCGGAACATGGAAAGGTAGGACTATCTATTCTGTTGGAAAATGGCCATACATTTTCTCGACTCCCAAAGTAATAATTATTTTTGTAATGTTTTTCTTTCCAATAGGTGGTCGTGAGAAGGCACCAGCTGCCTTCTGCAGAAAAGCTCAGACTTCCACTGATAGATTTGAGATGTGGGGTGATGGTCTGCAGACCCGATCCTTCACTTTTATTGACGAGTGTGTTGAGGGTGTTCTGAGGTAAATATCCACTTCTTGCATCATCCAGTGACATACTAAACCATTGCCTTTGCATGTGTAGAAATTGATAGTTAACATGATGTAATATAAATTCTGTCCAGATTGACAAAGTCAGACTTCCGCGAGCCAGTGAACATTGGAAGTGATGAAATGGTTAGCATGAATGAGATGGCTGAAATTGTTCTCAGCTTTGAGGACAAGAAGTTGCCCATCCACCACATCCCTGGCCCAGAGGGGGTTCGTGGGCGTAACTCTGATAACACCCTTATCAAGGAGAAGCTTGGCTGGGCCCCGACAATGAAGCTCAAGGTATGCAAGAATCTTATATCTATTCATTTGCATTGCAATAATGCTGAAAATATGATATCTTGATGCTGAACCGGCACACAAACCCACACTGCATGGCTACATTCTAGAAAAAAAGAAAGTTCTTGTGGTGCTAAATATTTTGTAGAGTTTAAAATATACAAGTCCTGACTAATTTTTGAACGATGTGCAGGATGGGCTGAGGTTCACCTACTTCTGGATCAAGGAGCAGATTGAGAAGGAGAAGACCCAGGGGATCGACATCGCCGCCTATGGCTCCTCCAAGGTGGTGTCCACCCAGGCGCCTGTGCAGCTGGGCTCGCTCCGTGCCGCTGACGGCAAGGAGGGCCTTTGAGTCCGGTGCCTGCTTGGCTCAGCACTGCGCATGGGGATTGCTGGAGAGTTTGTATGGTAGAATGTAGGGAGAGCAACCTGTTTGACCCTTCATGGGTTCAGCAGATGATTATGTTTTATCCACGAACCCATTAATTTAATTTTTGTGTCATCCTGTTGCATTGTATTACTTCGATCACAATCGAGAAATAAGATTCGATGCTATCTATAGTCTGGTATACTTCTACCACTTTGCCGAGTTTATTTATTTATTATTTATTATTATATTTTTTGCAAGCATGATGTCTCCTGAGTGCTGAATGGCATAGGCCACTGCATAATTGCTGCAGGATTTTCAAGAAAAATCCATCTGAAAAGTCCAGACTGCATACACCATTTCCGGTTGGATCGTACCGTCGCGTCACTATAGCCGCCGCCACTGTCATCTTTCGGTGACGTGCGACGCTGACACTTTTTGGGATCTGAAAATAGCACCAGTCGAATGCGTGGCAGGCCCATGTGTGTATTGTCGAACGTGTTGGTGTATCGTCCAAATGAAACATGCGGCGCTGCTGCGAGCACCGGCTGGTGGCCACCGGTTGCGGATATACACACGGCGGCATCGCCGTCGCGCCCGAAAAAGCTCGTAGTCAGCAAGGATGGCGATGGGACAAGATCACTGGATCAGCATGAAATCGAAAGGAAGCTTTCTGAATTTGGCTTACCTGCGCGAATATCCAATAGGGAGGATATGCACGAGCATATTGGTAGGATGCTTGCTCCTCGTTGGGCGAATTGAAGTTTTCTCGGCCAAAGTCTGTCGCTCGATCTTCTTTCATTAGTTGTTAATAGGAAAAGCTATCCAGCAGTGAAAGTGAATCTCACTTTGATTTATGATGAAATCTTAGGAGAAAAGTAGACTGTAGTCTAAAGGAAAATACTTTAGTATAGAGTAAAGCATGGACTACGCATCCGGTCATCCCTCACTCCGTTGGCCCAATCAAAAGTCGTTACTCCATTTTTTTCATTCCCATCTGATCTACGATTCTGTGGGCTTGATTCAAGTTTCCGTGGGTCAGACTCTCCTTGCGATTCATTTACTTGGTCGTGGGCCATGTTTTGGGGCTCTACATGACCCCTTCATCAAGCCCACCTAAATATTGCAACCCATAACCTCCTAAAAGTACAGAGAAAATGAGACGGAGATGCCACAGATGACCTCAACCATTGTCCACCAGGTTACTTCATACCCCTACACACAACTCAAAAATTGAAGTGTGGTATACATAATTAATTGATGGAATCAGTAGGAATCACTCAGGAAACTAATAAATATGCAATTATTTATGTTCGATGTCGGTGCGAGTCGTGGTGGGCAACATGAACTACATAGCCAGCCTACTTAACAAGTGAAAAAGGAACATGACGTGAACAAGATCTTGGCGCATGTAAGAAAATATTATGTTTCTTATTAATAATTTAGAAATACATTGTTCCTATTTCCTACCTTTAGCATATTTTTTTATTATTAATTGTGTTTTACCTGACAGGACCGAGCATATAAGAGATGGCTGTCATCATCACTAGGGGTTGGATGGACATAATAAGTTGGAATAGATAATAAACGCCATGGTTAATGACACGATCAGAATGCTTACAATTTGACATGTTTATTTGATTACAGAAGAAGTGTTTGTTGACAAGTTCCATCACCGTCTTTTGCAGTTGATCATATCTTTACTTGGGATGTAATGCTTGTGTTTTTCCCTTTGTCAGTGCCGTATTATTATTTTTATTTATCGTAGCTAAAACTGCAGCAACTCCTTTTTTTTAAGGAACTCATGCTTTATTAATCAGGAAGTGCATATGAGTTACAAACCCCATTTGGCGGATCAAGCAGACAAACATATCTACCACTTTCCTTAGTTACAACACTTCTTGCTAGGCAATGTGCATCAACATTGGCCTCCCTTTTTTACCGCAGGGTAAGTCCATGCCCCAGAGATGAGATAACCAGTGGCGGACCCAGGATTTTACCGCAGGGTATGCCATGACAAAAAGTTTATACATATTTCATTTGAATTCATATTTAATGTAGTATAAAAAATTAAATTTGTAGAAAAAATTTATAGTAGACAAGAAAGAAATATCAAATAAAGTATTAAATCAAACAAATAACTGCAGAAATTATATTTATTATAGTAGTTCAAACATACCTTAGCTAAAACTTAAAAGATGATCACATTATACTACTTATTTTCCAGCCAGCCTTGGCTCAAGTCTAGTATTTCCACAACGCTTACAAGAAATTCCAACAATATTTAATAAGAGAGATACTTCAAAAATTCTAGGGGATCGAAAAATAAATTGAATCAACAATTCATCCATTTATATTCCTATACTATCACGAGGGTTTGCAAATTTTCAACGCCGCATACCTTGGAACTGACTGAAACCCATGGTCCAAGAACAAAACGCAGGCATGCGACACAGAACGGCAGAATCAGTGCTCGCGATCCCCTCGGCGGCGGCCTCCCTCAGTTCCTCACGAAGCCGCGCCCCGACGCAACGTTTCGCCTCTAGCACTAGCAGCCGAGCCTCCCTCGCGATAGCGATGACGTGATCGTGTTCCTAATTTGCTTCGTGAGTTGCCGTACAGGCCTCAACCAAAGCAGTTTGGTTTGGAAATAATTTTTGATGAGCCAGGCTTAGACTATGCCATGGCATATGCGGCCAACCCTGTGGGTCCGCCACTGGAGATAACCCAAAAGTCCAAAACAGATCAGTCGATGTCTAGTCAGCCAGACAGGCACACGGTCTTGCTAGTCACTTCTAATTATTCCTCACACTTTGCAGGCAAGAAGAATTCCTCTTTGTGCCATCGATCCTCCATCACCAAGAACCATAGACAACAGAACCAGCTTCTTTCGTAACCCTTGTTTCCCACTGCCCCGTTACTCAGTCATTAATCTTAATAAGCGTGAAATGTGGAATAAATCAATATGTCCCGTGGTCATGGGTGAAAACATGGAGAGAAGTTCCAGTGTAAATGAGTGAGAACATCACAATGTTCTTTTTTATGGAAAACATGACAGTGCCCCTACATCACTTCACTACCAGAACTGCTCCCTTCCCACAAGTTCTGAGCCATGCCCTTTCCACGTTTTTTTTTCTGAGCACGCCTTTGGAGGAGGAGGCAATACTGGTCTAAAAATCAAGCATGTTCATTCTGTGGAAAAGGTTCATAATGTACTTTGGTTTGAGTAGCTTCAGTTCCCATGACACATCACAACTTCCCTGAATTTCAGTAGCAAATTCATCCGCTTATCTCTGAATTGACTAACTGACCTACTAGCAATGATAAAATAATATACATATATTAAGATATACTTTGTTATGTAACTCAGATCTTCGGTATGTGACCAGTAAAACTAGGTGTTGTTCATTCCAACTTTGACACTGATCTGTCTCCAAAAAAAAAAAAAAAAAAACTTTGACACTGATCTCAAGTAGGCTTGAACCTGCATAATAATAAAACCCACCACGAGCCTTGGAAGATCCCACAAGTATTATGGGCTGATGAAGCAAATGGCGAGCGGTCCACGGACCACGGTGATCAACTACTGTAGCAATTCGGACAAATCATTTGTTTTGATTCCCGAAAGCTCGTGACAATTCCCACTGTCCACGCACAACTGCCCCTTGAAATGAATACGCAAAACACTTGCATGAAAGGATGTCTCTTATCATCAGGCCACTGCTAATTTTTCCTTTACAGCTTCTATTCCTCTCTAATCCAGTAG
This sequence comes from Eleusine coracana subsp. coracana, assembly GCA_032690845.1. Classification (NCBI taxonomy): domain Eukaryota; kingdom Viridiplantae; phylum Streptophyta; class Magnoliopsida; order Poales; family Poaceae; genus Eleusine; species Eleusine coracana. The sequence continues at coordinate 49,125,395 of CM064420.1, forward strand.
TGAAAGGGTTCCAAAATTTCCAATCCTATTATCCAAAAATAAATTCCTATCGTAATTCACGGGCTCACGGCAGATTCCTCCATCACTGAAAACCGTAGTCATAGCTCATAGGCCCCAGGATTGTCAATTCCGGCATGAGAATCTGGCACTGTCGCTTCACCCTTTCATCTTGTTCCCCTGTTCATCTCTTGCCTTTAGCTTTCCTTTAGTCTATAGTGCAAGACGCGTGACGAATCATATCGCAGTGACAAATCCTTGACGGTCGAAAGGCAAGGGAAGTTCGGTAATGCTAGTTTCAGTGAAGCCTTTTATAAATATTAAATATTATGTTATATAAGTATTTTTTATTGACATAATAAGATAATTATGAAGAGAGAAAATTGTTTCTTTCATCCCATGTGAGAGACCTTTCATTAGGATGAAAGGATATTGACATACTTACCTAAAAATCTATTTTAAAAAGAGTGCAATGAAAGAATGCATTGAGACTGGCCTAATAAAGACCCAATTTTTTTCTTCAGCACAGTGGACAAGTGGAGCATCCCTGTATCAAAACTGAGCTCAATAAATTGAAACATTTCAAGAAAAGAGAGAGAAAGGGAGCTTGGCAACAGCTTTTGGTGTAAGTGCAGCATCACAAGCAGGACCACCCAGAGATACTCCTCTAGCAAATGGCACTTTCAGGCTTTCAGCTTACCTAATCTAGGAGGAATTCGAATCGAGATCTGTCAAGCCTAGGTGGATTTGTGATCGGAGAAATTACTAGATTTGTCACTGCGATTGAGCAGTACAGTAGGACCTATAGGATGCAAAAACTATGATTGGATTAATCAGGATACACCTAGTCTGCTTGGCTGGTACTTTAGCAATCATGCATGTTGGTATTCAGGAGAGATAAGATATAAAATGGCAAGGGAACGAAATACAAGAAATGAAAGGGAGATTATAAAATGGAAATTATGCAATGGAGATCTGCTAAAAAAAATGCGTGATGCAGTTGAACTACTATCAAATAATAATGGTCTTGCAGCATGTTGTACAGTAGCGCGTGTCTAGGAATGTGCTGTCATGTCTTGCGTTAGTTTGGACCTATAACCAAAGATATTTTCCTTCATGTGCCTCCTACCTTGGGTCACCGGACAATGCAAGTTGGTTGATCCATGGTCTTAACAAAAGCAACACAGATAAAAGAGCAGACTAAACAATTCCTAATTCCTCCTAGGGTACCGCTAATCAATCATGTATCCCCACGGCTAGATTCGTAGGGGCAGCAAAGCCTGTCTTTTTTATGCTGATGTTGGAGCAGATTAGTAGGTGCTAGGTGAGAGCTCATCGACTCCACCAGCTTAACAACAGTAGTGGGTTACTAGTATTGTTTAGTGGGCTGGTGATCGATGCAAGTGCAATTTTTGTTTAGTTGGTTCTAGAGAAATTCTCGGAGGTCCATGTGAATTGGTGGATCCAAGGACGTATAATAGATCATCCGAGCTTAAAAGTTGCTAGAGCTAGAACAGATGCAAAATCTCTTACGAGACAACAATGGTAGTTTGGTTAATTTTACGATATACTGGCTTGATCTCGGATATATAATTATATACCGATACTGAGTGAGCGTGCCTTTATATGAGCAACACACCTGTTAATTACTAAATCTTCACCAAGACAAGGTGAATATATGAGATACCTCTTGTTTCCACTAGTTGCCTTTGGTTACCACTACCGTGCATCCTCCAAGCTCAATCATCCAGATGCCATACGACCGGATCTCCAATGCAAGAAAAAGTGAGTGCGACCGGCACAGCGATTGAACCATAGCTCGCCAGCTACAGTAGTACCCTTTTCTCTACCGAGAAAAAATAGCGCCGATATTCGTGATGACGATCGTGCTGTCCCACCCGAACACGAGTACACGACAAACCTCCTTCATGGCACTGTACCCCTCCCTATCCTTCTGCGGCAGTGATTAAATTAAGGTCCTGCCCGTGCACCGCGGCAGCGACGGAGCAGTAATTAAACTAGTACTAGTAATCAATTAAACACGGGCAAGCAGGCAGGGGCAGGGGCAGAGCAAGAGGAGCAAGAAGCTGAGCGCAGTAATTCCACTCCGTGCGGATGACGGCAACACACGACTGGCACGCGGGCGGTCGCCGGCGACGCGACACCTCGGGCCCGCCGCGATGCTCGACGACGCGTGCGGTTCCGGCCGGACAACGGCGACGACATGATTGCTCCTTCTGTGGACGCTCGATTTGTAGCCTAGGCTGTGTTCTCCAACTCCCCGTGCCTTGTCTATTGAAGAGGAAGTAGTTTTTGCAAGGTTTTGGTTTTGGTTTTTGTTATTTCTAGTGAAATTATTGTTTACCAGGTGTGTTTCATATTGCTCTCCTCGTGCACTCGCCAGTTTCTCAAACGAAGGCCAACATTTCTCAAATGAAGAAACTATAAATCGCAGCTCGCTTACCACTCGATTCAAGTCACTATTATACCAAAATCATTTAATCAATAACAAGAAAAATAAAAAGAAGTGCTAGCAGATTAAAATAGAGCAGATACATCTAACTTGATCAACCAACCGTTAATCCATCTCTGAACAAGAACAAACAGTCTGGCTTCCCCTCACAAGTTGCCAAGCAACGCTCAGCTGCAGAGGATACGTCTGATTGATCCAGGTAGGCCATGGCCGGACCAGTTGCAGAACAGATATAGATCTGCAGCCACCAATCCAGCCCGGCCAACCTACCTCTGCAGCAGATGATCTTTTGATCCAGATTGGCTTTGGATTAGGCGCTCAACTAGAAGACGAACACATATTCAAATAAGAATTTGGCAGCCCCAACCGAAGAAAGAATGAATCGGTTTGGATGCATGGAGGAAAATATTTTAGTTTCCACTTGCGGCGGTCGGTCTCGCCTCCAACAACCAGTACCTGAGTTCCTTTTCTTTCCACAGTGCAACCACCTTGGGTGTGTTTTTTTTTTCTTTCAATTTTAGTACGAGGGGTTGGCGAATACTATTAGCTTTAGGTGACGCATATGGCACATGACTTTTCAACCACCCTTTCTCAAGATTTTTCTTCGCAGAATTTATCTTTTGGTCATACATTCGGCGGCTATAGGTGGTTTTATAAATGAGAATATCATAGACTACTACTAGTAGAATTCTTCGAAAAGCATCGTCACAATTGTTGTTGAACAAGAAGATTTGTACTAAAAAGAGGAATTCAAATTTGGCAACACCTCAAGGTTTGTAATGGATACTGGTACAATTGTCTAGTAACAAGCCAAAGATAACATTAGCATATTACTGAATCAAGTTTTTTGTCAAAGTAAAATCAATCTTTCCTTAAGAATGACTGGAACAAACTTCAATGTTGTATAATTAAAAAATAATTGAATGGATAAACACTCGCAAGAATTGGAAAAAAGAAATGGATTTCAAGCTGTGATCTGACAACTGCTACTATAAACATCACATAATAATAGTATAACAAAATAAAACCATAAGTGGATATTAATCCTCCGATATTTTCCTCTTTTTTATACTTCTCTTCTCCTAAAAAAAAACCTACACTACATAGTTTCCCGTCCATTTCCATGAATACAGATACAGTCGTAGTACATACCTCTCTCACTTGGTAGTCCAAAATACCAGCCCCCAAAAAAGTGTCAAAACGAAGAAAGAAAACAAACTTGGCAGAAAAGATCCTCCCAAAAGACCAAAATTCCAAGAACGAAATGGGCCTCCTGTCACGCGGCTTGGACCTTGTCGTCGGCGGCGGGGGACTCGTCGGGCGGCGGCGCTGCCTCCTCGCGGTTGTATGGGGACAGCCACTTGGCCCGCATGTACTCGGGCTTGCGCCAGGGCGGGAGGTGGAGCCCGCGCTTCTTGAGGCTGGCGCGCGCGGCGTCCGCGGCGGCGGCGACGAGCAGGCGGAGGCGGTCCTCCTTCCCCACGAACACCGCCGGCAGCCGCTGCAGCAGCGCGCGGTACGCCTTGGTGGGTCGGGCCACCTCGAACGCGGCCCGGAAGTCCACGTCCACCAGCACGCGCTCCCGCGGCCCGCGGTCCGACGCGGCGGGCAGCAGCACGTCGATGTACGCGTGCTCGCCCGCTGGGTGGGCCGCCGACTTGTCCCAGCGCGAGACGCACACGGCGGCGTCTCGGCCCGCGGCCCGCAGCGAGGCGGCCACAAGGAGGAGCAGGTCGCGGCGGCGCGCCCCCGACGCGCGGTGGCGCTCCAGGTGCGCGCACACGTCGGCGAGGAGGTTGCGTTCCCGGAGCGTCGCGCAGTGGACCAGGCCCTGCACACGCGGCGGCGCAAATTATATTAAAGGTTAGTTCCTTGCTTGGAGGCCAGCGAAATTTCTCCCCGACGATCAAAAGGAAAGAAGCAAAAGTGCCTACCTTGATCGTCTCGGCGGCGTCGGAGGACGCGGCGGCTTCGTCGTCATCCTCGTCGTCGGAGTTGTCCCCGCCGTGGAAGCAGTTGCAGTACCGCCCGCCGTGCCCGGGCTTCTCGGGGGCCACGCCGCCGCCGTCCTCCAGGAAGCTGCGGACCATGCCGTCCAGGCACACGGACTCCGCCTCGTCCTTCTCGCCCGCCGCGGACGAGGAGGGAAGACGCTCCGCCGGCGAGATTCGCAGGAGCTGTCGATCGAACAGCCGCTTCAGCATCGACCTCGCCGGCGGCGTCGCCGTGGACGGATCGGTCTGAGCGGCAGTCCTCATGTCGAATCGAAGAACGGCGCTGGGGCCGGGATCACCGAGGGACGCGATCTTGTGGGGCGGCGGTCACCGGGGACATGGCCGTGGGTGGCGCCCCTTGATGATTCGATCGGGGCGGTTAGGGTTTTTTGGTCTTTTTTGGACGATTTTTTGGGGACGAATTTCCGGGAGGAAGAGGACGAGGGGGGAGGGGACCGGTTTTAAAGCAGTCGCGCATACCGACGTGGCGCGTATGATGATGTGGAGTCCTACATGTCTGTTCTTATCCGTACGCTGTACGACGTGGTACCTGAATGTGGGGCCCCGTATGGCAGTGAATGTTTATACTGTAGTATCGGAAATTACCCTGATTTAAATGTGGACAAATGAATACTACTGCATCTAATTTAGGATGGCATAATGCCTCGTATATTCTATCTATTCCTTGGGTTAAACTGCATACCCACCTCAAAAAGTGACGTTCGTTTTCTTCAAAAACACATACACTCAGATCTAACAAATTTTCTTACTAGTACTATCTCCGTTCTAAAATATAAATGATTTTTTGGGATTCTATTTAACCGTTTATCTTATTTAAATATATTTTTTTAAACTATAAAAGTAAATAAGTTATTTTTAAAGTATATCTAATAACAAAGCAATTTATCACAAAAATAATATTTTCATAAATTTTTGAATAAAACAAACAATCAAACATAATCTTCAAAAATCAATAAATACTTATATTTTGAAATGGAGGGAGTACTATCTTTTCTTTTTTATAGGCTACTAAATGACTCACCAACTTCCTATAGTTAACAGAAGCTCAAATATGAAGTTTTTGCCATGATTTAAACCTAAATCTCCAAAATTTTTAAATGTGTAAATGATACCCCATGTAATGTTTGTTTCCTAAACCAAGAAAAAGAAGAGGACCTGCCAGTGGTCGGGTGGTGAAGAGTTGCGGTTGGCAACCCACATACCCAGCCGCCCAGGTTCGATGCTTGGTATCGGTATCGGTATCGGATATTGGGTGTCTCACCGTGGCTTTTCTCCATTTCTTTGGGATTTATCCCAAATAGAGTTTCACAGCTTCTGGACAGCGCGTGAAGACACAAAGAGACTGTAACGTTCCTGGGTGGAGGTCTTCAATCTTCATCGATATCAAGGACTTTGTAGGTCTAACATGCTTGTAGTGAGGTGTGAGTGTGGTGCATGTGTATTCAGATACTAGAGTTGTACCATACCATAGAAGTCTAGACTCGAAAAAAAGAGAAAAAGCAAATAAACAATGTCAAGGATACTTTCATTTTACAAACATCCTCGTGCAATTAGTGAATAGCTGCGAGGCAAGTGGATTTTACCTGTACTAGAACGCATTCACTGTCAGCCCGTGATCCAAATTCTAGAATAGATTTTGACGTCATTTAACCAAATCTAGTCATCCCTACCCCGGATACAGAAGTCGTTTCCGCATGAAGCTGAGCCGGGAGAGTCTAGAACGGTCCTGCCTGTGCCGCCAACGTGTACTCCATTTGTACATCGAAGATTGGAACCGGCAGCAAGGTCGGCAAAAATGGCTTGAGCAAATAGTGAAACAAACAGACCTAAAATTGTTTCAAGGTTACTTTGGTACTGTAGGTCCTTTGAGGCAAATTGTTAGAAGTGGAAAGATTTGACCGGTAGCAACCAATGACCAATGGGTAGGTTTCAATACAATGGACATTAATCCGATCCACTCATTATCTGTAACAAATCCCGTCATTATTATTGGCAGACTACACAGTCATTCAGAGATGCTGAAACGCCCCAATTGGCCACAGAAAAGCAGTACCATTGCTATTGGTGTGGCTGCGTGCCCAATCAGCGACCAAAGCTTCCACTCAAGCAATTGCTTGCCTGCCACAAACACAGCATGCGACGATGCAGAGACAGAGCGGGAGGGGCTTCTTCCCCAAGCCAGCAGCAGCAAAAGCAAGCGTTTATGCCTCCCTGCACAAGTCATCTCAGGCTAGACAGCCACCTGATTGATCAGGACGCCGGGCCCGGTTCGGCCTGCTGGCCCCTGCCGTGCCCTGTCTTATCCTGACCGGCAATTTAATTTGCATATACGTGACCTATTGCAACAATTATTCCACGGATGGATGGATGGGTTTCGTGATGCCTCGCCTCTCCCTATAGATCGAAATTATTCAGGCTGGACCACTAATCTTTGGTCCCTTCCTTCCTTGAGCTTGCAAATCGCCTCTCTCGTTTGCAATTTGTACCATTTTTTTATTATCCCGTTAGATTGCACATTGCAGAGAACAGTTTCTTGATTAGTGGCCTTATCTATCTGTTCCACCATTTGGTGACAATAACGTGAACAGTTCCATGCGTTATCACAAAAAAGAAACGAAAAAAAAGGTCATCGCAAGTGACTCAAACACAATTGAGAGGCCATCTAGAAACCGGAATTTCGCACAAAAAAAAACGGAGAAATGATCTTTCAAGATTTGGACACATAATACAAGTCAATGCAGAGCTGCTTGTGATCAGGATCCGTCCCAACATCAGCTTTCCATATGGGTATGGTCCAGGGACCTGGCAGTTCATGTGACCATACTGATATATCCACATCCACTTTTTAATGTTATTCATTTTCCTTGAGTAATCATTGTTCCCATACGTACCTTGATCGATCCAGCATCAAATTGACCCCATATCTATCAACAAAGCTGAGAGACCAAGTACAATCAAAATCAATTAATAAACGATATATTTTTCTTAATCCTTGTGGTTTGACAAAGAGGGCAGTGGTGACTCGGAGAAAGCAATGCAGATAGTGATATATGGAGATGAAAGGGATGGCAGCTAGCTTATCGTTTACAGAAAAAAAAAAAAGGGGCAGCAGGTCATAAACAAGCAACTTTATGTTTGCATAAAGTGGTGTAATCGGTTGGTTATGTGACACATCACCTATTCAATGTTATCTTTGCACTCTTGCAGGATGAGTCACCGTTGAGTCGAATTTAAAAAAGAGAGGGGAAAGGAAGATAGGATTACGACTAGTTCAATGCCATCTCAGTCAATGATTTTTGCTTCATTGATAACGAGAGAGAGAGAGAGAGAGAGAGAGAGAGAGAGAGAGAGAGAGAGAGAGAGAGAGAGAGAGAGAGAGAGAGAGAGAGAGAGAGAGAGAGAGGTGACCTGTTTTGTTCGGAGCGAGTCACAAGCCGTGCGTGCCCGTAACAGAAGCACATCGGAGAGGCAAGCCAACCAACACCTTTCTTTAACGACAGAGGACTGCTGGTTATGTTTTGTGCGTATTGTGTTCTGCCACCCATGTTTGTGAAATCTGAACGCCATCGTGTGTCTTTCTCCTTTTTTGCTCGAGACTTGAATCAGAAGCTTCTCTTGAACCGAGGTTAACGACGGTTTTTATCAGAGGCCCTCATGCTGACTCGTGTACCCCTCGCTCGCCTCACATGGTTCAATGGCTTGATGCCAACCCCTTGCAGGAATGATCTTTAGAACAGAAGAACCACCACAGATCAGCGCGTGCATACCTTTCTTTACCCTTGGTGACGAATTGTTCGAAAAAAAACCCTTGGCGAAAGCAAAATTAATGTTTTTTTGTCAAGAGTTGAGTGCCTCGTGAAGCTGAAGCAGACAGTGCACGCGCAAGAAATTTTTAGTTCAGGGAGAAACAGCTATTCCTTGACTGATTCCTTGGCTCTATATACCTGTAGTTATACCAACTTTGTCAAATTCATCCATCCTCTTCAATCTCCAACCCACATCACTGTACCATTTCCCCAAGTTTGATTACCCACACAATTCACAATTGTACTGCAACCCATACACCCTTATAAAAAGATAAGGCATAACTTGTGTATACACCACACGAATTATCAGTGTTTCTTTGTCGCAAAAAAAAAAAAGAAGAATTATCAGTGTTTCTCCCCCATTCAGAAAAGCTTCCACCAAAGGAGGGAAAGGCCCAACAAATTCATAAGACCAACTGGGCCTTTGAAGTGTGTGGCCTGCACGATCCACATAAAACGCTTGTTCAATTCCGGCTGCGTCGCTCGTTGTACTTGGTTGTAGCTGACAATACTCCCAATGCCTCATAATGCTATGATAATTGTAAAACTAAAGTTCATGCTTCTTATCTGTGGAAGGCTGCGAAATAAATAAATGAAATCGGAGCTGGAAAAATGATATGGAATGCGCTAGGACTTTGAAAAGGAAACATCTGGAGCTACTGAGAAAATGATCTGAGGACGGCTGTGAACTCATCGTGACAACACCAACTCAACGGTCACCGTCCTCGTGGCGGACACAGCCCCCACGATATCGGTAGTGGCCTTCACGATCACGGCCATCACGGTTGTCATGGCGGCCATTGTCCCCTTCCTCAGATCCACCACGGAGGGGGGGGGGGGGGGGGAGGCAAATATGAGGAGGCAGAGGCATCAAGACATTGGCGCCTCCTACATCAGCGGCGAGCCACGACCCAATGGAAGCGTCGATGAGGTGACAGCCGGCTGAAGATGCCAACAAGGTGACACATGTGGGCCATGGGAGCAACGAAGGAGTGATGCCTGTCACTAATGTTAATATCTCTTTTGTTGCTAAAAATTATTTTCATAATAGAGAGATAGACTGGTTGGTGCTAGTCCTGTACATCCAAGCTGCCCGGTATGGCCTGGCACAAATTACTTCAGGCCAGCACGACACGGAAGAAAAACCGTGCCATGCCATGCCAGCCCACGAGCCTTGGTTGCGGCCTGAGGCACGACACAGTAAGGATTTCCGTGCCATGCCAGTCCATTTAGCCCATCAAGCCCATAAGGCCCGTGAGCAAGTCAAGCCTCCCCCTCGGCCTCGTCTTTGCAGGGTTGATGAGCTGCGCCTGGGCCACAATAGCGAGGCGCCCACGGTGGAGGAGGCGTGGAGCGACAACATGGGGGAGGAGAGAGTGGGAGGCAAAGGCGCGGAGCGGTAACAGAGCCGCGAAGGGGAGGTGCGAAGGCGGGGCCATGGAGCGGCGGCGGAGGGGTTGAGCTTCGATGGAGGCGATGCGCAGGGGAGGAGAGAGCGGGAGGCGGAGACGTGGAGCAGCAGTGGCGGCAACACGTGGGGAGGAGAGAGAGGGAGGCGGAGCCGTGGAGCAGCGGCAGAGGCGTGGAGCGGCGGCGGAAGGGTGGAGCTGCGGTGGAGGCGAGGCGCGGAGGCAAAGGCGCAGAGTGGAGGCGGAGGAAATGAGGAGCCGGCTAGGGTTTTCACTCCTCTTTTATATGGGGGGAGGGGAGATGGGCCGACCTGCATGCTTGGGCCGTGCCTAGATGGGCCGACCTGCGTGCCTTGTCGGGTCGGCCTCAAAACATGCCGTGCCCAGACGGTCCATCGTGCCGGTGACAGCTCAAGCAGGCATGGTGGTGCGGGTCATGCCACCCAGGCCCGTTTCCTTTTGGGATGTGCCCGTGCCCGTGTCAGGCCAAATGGGGCGTGCTTCGAGCTGGCCCGAAAAGCCCAGCCCAGATGTACAACACTATTGTCGACACCGTCCGCATTGTGGTTCGGGCTCTTGGCGACCTCCCAGACGTCTCCGAGCGGGTAGGGGGCTGCCCTCCGCCTTACAAGGCATGCCGATGCAGAGGTGTAGAAGGCGGCAACATTGGCGATGACAAGGATGACGGCCATGGTGCAGACGGTGGCAGCGGCATATGCCATCGTGACCTATGATTAGGATTTAGAAGCGGGGCCCATTACTTTTTGGTGCGCACCTTTTTATTAGCGAGGCCCATACGGTGGTGCTATAGTGATGGGTGGTGCCTGTGACTACCGTATTTTTGTTGCTAGTCACGACTTTAGAGGCGGATATGTAATTCATCATTAAATAATATAAAAATCTGTAATAATTATTTGTGGCAGACAACACGTCCGTTATAAAAATATTCTACCGTTTTGGGTTCTAACTTTACGATGCAAAAATATTTGTTCTCATTCGGACTCCTCTACGCAGGTCTCTATGCAAGGTCCATATCTCCTATCTTTGAAATCTAAATAATATGATCCATATATGTTCTGAAAAAGTCTTGACGAGATCTACAACTTTCATGTTTTAACTTTTATCGTAAGAGCATGTTTTTAAGTCCAAAATTACATTATAATACAATATTGTTTCTATTCTACATGAATTGATTTTTTCCTATCGAATACAACTTCTACAAATCTTTATGCATTCGGTCATGACCTTGGTATTGCATGTTGAGCTTCATAGAGGTCTAGTGGTATTTTGTAGGTGTCATGAGCTTATGAGAATCCCTCTTTACATGATGAATTGGGCTTCAATTTAAGTATTTTTTAATGTCATTTCACTTAAATTTGTAATATAGCACTCAAACGATACTGCATGTGGAAATCGTTAGTATTAGAGGTAAAAAAATATTTATGATAAAATATGGTGAAAAATGATAGAAAACTTGTTACTTATGACATATAAAATGATACACTAAAAAGCATCAACAATAATATAAATATGATCTTTTATGTAAAAAATATCAATAATTATATTGTATAAATAATTTACGTTTGAATTATAAAGAGTGTTTTATTTTTTAAAACCTGTAGCAATGCACTGGTATTTTCCTAGTACACCTTATTAATTTAGATGAGTTCGTCTGCCCCATGTTTTGATGTTGGTCCGAATACAAGCTCACAAAGTTAGAGATTGAATTTAAATCGGTTTCATACCTTCTATATCAAGCACCAAACTCAAAAAATAATAAATTCCTCGTCCGGAAATCAAATAAGGCAAACTTGGACTCTATCGCGTAGCTCTCGAAAAGTTCTACAACTTTGATATTCAATAGAAATAAATATTTTGCCTTGTTGAGTTCCAACTTTACGATATAAAAATATTTATTCTAATTTAGACTTCTCTACGTAGGTCTCTGTGCGGGGCCTATATCTTCTACCTTCGAAGTCCATATAATATGATCCATATATGTTCCAAAAAGAACTCGACAAGATCTACAACTTTCGTATTTAACTTTTCTTATTAGAGCATGTTTTCAAGTCCAAATCGCATCGCAATGCAGTGCTGTTTCTATTCTGCGTGAATTGATTTTTCTGATTGGATAAAGATTCTAGAAATCTTTAGGCATTCGGTCATGATATTGGTCTTGCATGTTAGACTTCATAGAGGTTAAGTGGTGTCTTGTAGGCGTCATGAGCTTATGAGAATCCTTGTTTGCATGGCGAATTGGACTTCATATCGGTACTACTCATATTTGAGCATTTTCTAATGCCATACACTTAATTTTGCAACATAACACTCAAACGGCACTACATGTGGAAATCGTTAACATTAGAAGTAAAAACAATATTTATGATAAAAATACTTTAAATAATAATAGAAAAGTTGTTACTTATGACATATAAAATACTACACTAAAAAACACCAATAATAATATAAATATAATCTTTTATATAAAAATATCAATAATTATATTGTGTAAATAATTTATATTTAAAGTATAAAGAGTATTTTTTTTAAACCCGTAGCAACGTATGGCCATTTGCTAGTCCATCATTAAATAATGTAAAAATTAATAATTATTATTTGTGACAGACAACGCGTCCGTTACAAAAACCGCTTATGGCCTTTTATTGAAAGTAGGTATCGTAGTAGGGCAACTCATGTACGCTCTATATCCATGAGGCCCATGCGCTGAAAAAGTCCATGTGTAAGGGATTATATTTATTGGGTTCAAGATTTGAACTATGGGTATTTAATATTTATAATAGTAAATTATTTTAATACCCTAAATTATTGATCTATAATAAAGAATTGAGTGCGAACATCATTGACTAATAACACTGATCCCAACTTAAAATGTTAACACAGATATACTTGATTATTTAATGTATATACTAGGATATATTATATATATAACTATTTAAAAAAATAATAACTATTCAACCGAATATCCTTAATTGATTTGGGCCCGTTTGAAATGTATTGTAATTGGTTGGGACACAGTATGTGTTTGGAGTAAAATAATGCTAATAGGTACTCTCTCCATTTCATATTACTTGTTATTTTACACTCATCCAATTTCTCTAATTTACTTGTCATCCTTATATTCAAATGACATTTCTCTTTCTGATATCACATCTTTTCTTTTATATCTCTTCTTCTCATTTTCTGTGATCTATTTTTTTGTTTTTTAATCTTCGTGTCGGTAAAACCGGCCGGTTAACCTAGTTAATACGGATGAAATAAAATTTGTATCTGATGCAACAGATGAAACCGACCAGTTAGCCGGTCTAACCGCACCTAAACCGATATGTTTGAATTTAAAATATATATTCAAAAATAAATCAAGAACCAATGAAACCGACCGGCCAACCGGTCTAACCGACCGGTTAACCGATGAAGAATCTGGGCCCTAGATTAAGGGTTTTGGTAATAATGAAGACTTGTGGCTCATTATATTCCAATAATGATCAATTTATAAATTCATATTTCAGTGAAGATGAATAAGGGAACACAAGGAAAAGGTATAAAAATAGGTTTTCTATTTTACCGGTCATAAGGTTTTTAGAGGAGAAAATGGCCGGGTTGCTAGTATAGTTGCCGAACTATTAAGAGGGGTCGATGTTCTATTAATTTGATGAATTCTTATTTGCCACTTTGTGAAAGATCATTCTCTTCCTTGTCATACACCTCCAGAGATTCCTTGAAGAACCTATGTAATTTACTCCAGATATACGTTGAAAATCCTGTTTGAATACTCCAGAATTCCCTTGAATATCTTTGATTGAGAAAGGTCCAACATCCCCTGAAAAATCTCTGTTGGAAAAACCTCACAAATTTCCTTTGAAAGAAATCCTGTCGATTGAGGTGGCGGTCTGACCGTGGCCTGCTGGCGATTTGACCGCAACTATCTAGTAAGGTTTTCTTCCCTGATGCTTATGGCGGTCTAACCATCAAGTGCAGTCAGACCGGCCATCAGCCTTGCGTGATCTGACAGCCAGTCGCTACCGGTCTGACCGCGAGCTAGTTAGAGGTTTGAATCTTTGGTCAACCTAGCCATTGGGCTATTGGCGGTCTGACCGCCAGGGATCTACGGTTTGACCGTGTAAGGTTCATGACCATTGAGGTCACCCCAAGGTATAATATTTTAGTGATGAATGACAAACATAAAATATGACTAATGTCTACACGAGTGTTATTCGTATAGGAAACCTTTCTACTCTATGATGATTGTTGATGGTTGCCTTGGTGATTGATGACAATGACCACAAGCATGGAGGCTTGATGAGCTTGATGGAGTTCAGGGGTTGATGAAGATGGATCAAGGCTAGGACAAGCTATAGAGCAAGTGTTGGGACAAGCTATGGAGCAAGTATTGGATACACTTGCCTAGTTGTTAGGGCTTTGAGTCTATAGGAAAAACCGGACTATCAAGGGGGTCTAGGTCATTCTCTTAGGTCATGTCTAGTCGGTGATGTGCAAGGTTGCTCGGTGAAATCACATGCATTAGTTGACAGTGGAGAAGCCAAGGAGCTGTTTGGAGAAGTCGGGAAACAAAGTCAAGCGAGGACGAGGAGTTTAAGCTTCAGGATAAAGTGACCGAACAGAGGGGTCAGTGGTGACTGGACTATATGGTCACTCAGAGGTTTTGTTCGGATGCTACAATGAAGAAGCAAGGAAACTGCTAGAGTTGGAAGCTGTAGAGACCGGATGGTCCGGTCTGTACAGTTCACTCTAGGCAGCGAGGAAGCTAGGGCGCGAAATGTTTCTGGACTGGAGAGAGAAACGGAGCGGACAGTTGGGTTAGCTGACTGTACGGTCCTGTTAGCAGGAGTCAGCAGAGGGGTCAGAGCCGTTGGAGCTCGTTGTTGCAGTGACCGGATGGTCCGATCAGGCTATGATCGGACAGTCCGGTCAGTAAGCCCAGAAAGATGATTTCATGAAGCAATGGCTAGTTTGAGGTTAGGAACCTATATAACTTTGTTGCTGGGGTCTTTGTGACCACTCTTGGCCAGTGAAATACCTGAGAGCATTTGATAAGGTCCAAGAGGAAAAGAGGAGAGCACTAGGAGGAGATATTGCATATCTTGAGAGTGATAGCGGAGAGTAACTTGAGAATCTTGCACATCTAAGGCTAGGGTGTCCTTGAGGGTGTGATCTAGATTGTTACTCTTGTTCTATGGTGAGACCTAGATCGGTTAGGTGTCGATGATCAAGCCTATCATGATTGGTTGTGAAGGTCGTCACACGTTTGTATATGATTTGAGCCCGCCGGTGAAAGGGGCATCAATAGTGAGCGCCTGTGTCGGCTCAAGGAGTCCGACAAGTTCTCGAGAGAGGCGAGCTTGTGCCTTGGTGGCAGCGGTGACGCACACCGTGTCTTCACTCCGAGAGTGATTGCGGGCTCGTGGGTGAGAACTCTACTTGGTGGCGGGAGGGACTGGAACTCCAGCGGGAGTGGTCCAACAAGGAGTAGGGGAAGGCGCCATACTTCTGACACCTCAGGAAAAAAAATCATGAGCCATCTCTTACTCTACTCCTTACTTTGATGCATTACTTTCCGCATTTGCATACCGTGCTATTCATGCTTGTGTGCTTGTCTTATTCTAGTTGATTATCTCATAGAACTGCATGAGTAGGCTCCCTTGCTAGCTTGTGGTGTGCTTCTGTGTTGCTTTATTACTAGCTTGCATAGGAGTTGTATTGACTTGAGTGATCCACTAGTATGCTTAGGTTGTTGTTCCTTTCATAGGGCTTTTATCTTGCTAGTGTGATCACCACTAGAATTGTTATAGGAGTTGTTTGAGTAGTCGGTTTTGGAAATTAACGAATTTGGTACATAGTGCGAGTTCCTGATTCATCCCCTCTCGGTCACTTGGTCCTTTCAAGTGGTATCAGATCCAAGTGCTCATCATAAGGCTTAACCGTCTTGAGTAGTGACTGTATTGAGTTGGGATGTCATCCCATTTGGGGCTGGATCATGGCTCATGGAAGGATCGCTTTAAAAGCTACCCAAATGCCATGATCCCGACTGAGTTGATGGATACTCTTGTGGACTTCGCTAATACCTTCACCGATGATCATGTGTATGACGATTGTGTGGATGTGCCTAGTACTAGTGAGTGCCTAGATACTTCTAATAATGACTTGATAGGTTGCTCTACTAGTGTGCCTAATGCGATGAGTGATAATGATGAGTCTCTTGTTGATCTTGCTAGTAGTTCTCCTATTGAGGAGTTCTTTGCTTTTCATACTAATGACAATGAGGACTTACGTAACTCTCTTATTCGCTTGTGAGGTATTGTGGACAAGATTGCAACAACTTCTTTCGAGCTCCCCAAGATTGTGATTGTCGAGAAGATCCTCTCCTTGCTACCAAGTAGCAAGCTCTACTATCGCAAATAAAAAAGTAGCAAGCTCTTCTACGTCACCCTTGACCTTCTCATGAAGAAGAGTCTCTTTGTCGAGGACGTGATTGAGCTGCTCTTCAAAGATGAGGAGATCACCGCGAGCATGGCGGGGTAGAAGTCATCAAAGGCAAATAATAAAACATCTTCAAGCAAAGGGAAAGAAGTAGCTTTGAGCTCAAACTTAGTTGATCCCTTCACAAGATTGCCTTGCAACAGCTTCTACAACCCCTTAGGAGCAAGACCTTCACCAAGATCATCATCAAGCGCTTCGTCAAGCTCTACCTCAAATGCCATTCCAAGTTCTACTCCAAGCACTTCGGGTGGACCAAGCATTGGCGTAGGGGGAGCACCAACAACAATGCCACTCGGTCATTCGAGATGATCAATCTTGCGGCTTCAGCTCGGCGCCTCCACCTCCTCCATCACAAGATCACTGTTGGTATCTTCATTGAGATCACCAATAGGATCTCCTCTTTGAACTGGATGAATTTGTGAGAAATCTGAATGTTGACCTTTGTGATAAGACAACTCCTATTCAGAATAAAACATTATCCGAGTTTCTATAAATACAAAAATACGATTTCTATGCAAAATAAAACAATATATGAGTTGCATGAGAAAAAAGCTATTCTAAGAAAGAATTGACTTGACTCTCCTTTCCATAATAACCTGTAGCTACATTTACCTACGGTTATCATTATTTGTCCTAATTTTAGTGTTAAGTCAATATCAGATTTAACAATTATGCTATGGCACGGGACCTTAGAGCAACTCCAACAGATCCTCATTCTCATCCATAATAGCAAAAAAACTATCATATTGAGAATGGGAGGGTGAAAAAACTGCTCCAATAGTTCCCCAATCTCATCCCCAATAATTTTCCATCCCACTGTAGGGGAACGGGTAGGCTACGATAGTATATAATAATTTCGACCGTTCAACCAGGAAACCTTGTAAGACAAGATTATGGATCATTACCACTAGACGCGCAGGCGAAGTGGAAGCGAATGTTGGAGCAGCTCGTCCAACGTAGTCGCGCGTCGATGTAGAGGACGTAGTCGTTCACAGCAACTGTCTACGGATTTGATCCGTATGTGAGGGTCATATGGATGTTGATCCGTGAGGGATTAGTCCACTAATGGGCCAACTTGTCGAGGCCCATTAGAAGGGTCTATATAAATGGAGGCGGGGCAAGGGGTACGTAACCCACCGATCCATAACCCTAACCGTCGTGCTCCTCTCTCTCTCTCCCACGTCATCCTAAACTGTGCCGCCGGTGCTAGCACGCCGCGCACGGCCTTCCACCCTATACGTGTGGATACCACAAGGAGGCGCTGCAACTATGGTGCTTCGGCTGGACCACGAGGAGACGGTTGCTGTGAATGACTACGTCCTCTACACCGACGCACGACTACGTTGGACGAGCTGCTCCAACATTCGCTTCCACTTCGCCTACACATCTAGTGGTAATGATCCATGATCCCGTATTACAAGGTTTCCTGGTTGAACGGTAGAAATTATTATATGCTATTGTAGCCTACCCATTCCCCTACAGTGGTATCAGAGCCGACCTTGTGTAGTTTG
Organism: Eleusine coracana subsp. coracana; assembly: GCA_032690845.1. NCBI lineage: Eukaryota > Viridiplantae > Streptophyta > Magnoliopsida > Poales > Poaceae > Eleusine > Eleusine coracana. The sequence goes on from CM064420.1 coordinate 49,143,122, forward strand.
TGATCTGGATCTTGTGCATATAGTTGATATGCGGATGTATTAAATGAGATCTATTTATGTTTTATGTACGGGATGATTAGATCAATGGTGATAGGGAGGTTCACAAGGTAATGGATGGATAGCGATACATGCATTATTGATTTATTTGTGTTCCTTCTCCGTGCATGCGCTACTTGTCCCTACCGGCTAGAGTCACCATCGGGACTAACTGCGTGCGCCAGTAGAGGAGCTAATAGTATCATGATCATGTACCGCAGTCTACTCATAAAAACCTAATGGAAAACTGAGGCATTGTGAATGACTCAAAATCGAGCAAATATGATTTTCCCGATAGATATTAGGACCGCCGTACAGACATGCCTAGATTGTTATAACCCTTTTTGGCCACACGTTAGCATTCGCTCCTCGCCTAACTTGTTTTTGCAAAGTATTTTATGAATGGTATGACCCAAAATATGCATGTGATGTATATATGTGATTCGCATGACCTACGTGCCATGATTAATTACAGCTGAGTTGAGGCTATCATATTATTGTATAACGGCCTGCGTGTCGACCTATGGTGCTTGATATTCTCATGTAACTTATTACTAGCTATTAGTTGTAGTAGCTAAGTGTTAGTTCATGGAGGCCTCAAGCATGATGGTTGAAGGGACGGGAGACATGGCGATGGCTATGGAGATGGAGATCACCAACTAAAAGGGGCCATGCTATTTCACAGTTAATATGATTGCCTGTGATGATGTTCCTGTCATCCTATTCTTTCATGTGTTATTTATATTGGATATGATTAACAAGCTAGAATAGGTTCGCTCAAGAAAATTTAAATTATATGCCCTTCCAATAGCTGCATCTATCAAAATTATGATCATTATATGTTAGGTCTGCCAAAGTAGAGTACCTCAACTATCTTAATTATTAGGGTAAATGTCAGAAATTTACATGTATAGTATTGGTTTAATTAACAAAGCAATCAAAACAGTTTTGGACTTTAGGGCATGGTGTTGGCGCCGGGGCATATGATGCCACCTAACAAACAAGAGTCACATAGGAATGTGATTAACAAAGTGTTGCTTACCTATGTCACTAGATTCCTAACGGTGATGCCAAAGCTCACTAGGATCTAAGTTGAATATGGATCTTGAACCACTATATGTTGTTTTGAGGGAAAACGGTTCTAAGCATATAGTGGAATAATAAACTTTCGTTAAAATGTTTAATAAGAGTTTTACATTTACATAGTGCTTATATTTGCATACTTTCTGTTGTAGATCATGGCACCAACCACTAGTAACACTTTCAATTTGCGCTCGATTCTTGAAAAAGAAAAGCTTAGTGGAACTAACTTTATTGATTGGTATCACAACTTGAGAATTATTCTCAAGCAAGAGAAAAAGGAATATGTTCTAGAGCTTCCCTATCCTGATGATCTGCCAGAAAATGCTACTGCCGCTCAGAAAAGGGAGTATGAGAAGCATACCAATGATGCAATTGATGTTAGCTGTCTCATGCTTGCCACTATGTCCTCTGAGCTTCAGAAGCAATATGAGAACGTGGATGCCCACAATATGATTGAGGGACTATGTGGCCTGTTTGAGAATCAAGCAAGCTCTGAGAGGTATAACATCTCAAAGTCCTTGTTTGCGTGCAGGCTAGCTGAAAGCAGTTCTTTCAGTCCTCATGTGATAAAGATGATTGGTTACATTGAAAATCTGGAGAAACTTAGTGCTGCTTTACACCCTGATTTGGTCATAGATGTGATTCTCCAATCTCTTCCCGCGAGTTATGAGCCTTTCATTTTGAACTTTCAAATGAATAGCATGGAGAAGACATTGGCTGAGTTGCATGGGATGCTTAAGACAGCTGATGCAAGCATCAAGAAATCTGGTCCAAGTCAAGTTAACTTGGTTCAAAAGGATAGCAAGAAGCGAAAGCGCAAGGCTAAGGCTAAGGCTACAGATGAGATCTCTAGCACTAAGCCTAAGCCTGTAGCAGATCCTAAGCCTAGACCGGCGGTTGGTGATCCTTGTTTTCACTTCAAGAAACCCGGTCATTAGAAGAGGAATTGCAAGCTTTATCTGGAAGAGCTAAAGAAGAAGGGTGGAGGCTCTTCTAATTCAGGTATCAATGTTATTGAAATTAATAATGTTGCTACATATCCTTATGATTCATGGGTATTTGATATCGGATCGATGATTCATACTTGCAAATTGTTGCAGAGGCTAAAAGAAGCAAGGAAATGTGCAAAGGGTGAGGTGGATGCTCGCGTCAGCAATGGTGCAAAGGTTGCTGCGTTGGCCATCAGAACTTATCCACTTTCATTACCATCAGGATTAGTTTTGGAGTTAAATAATTGTTATCACATTCCCGCCATAGGCAAAAACATTATTTCTTCGAAGTGTTTGGAGGAACATGATGGTTATGAGGTCATAATAAGGAACAAGTGTTGTTCCATTTATTTGAACGATATTCTCTATGGTAATTGCCCATTGGTGAATGGATTATATTACTTAGATCTTGAGAATAAGCCTATTTATAACATTGATGCGAAAAGGCTCAAGTCTAATGATTTGAATCCCACATATACTTGGCATTGTCGTTTATGTCATATAAATGAGAAGCGCATAAAGAAGCTCCATACAGATGGTCTTCTAAGTTCTTTTGATTTTGAATCAATTGATACATGTGAGTCTTGTTTACTTGGCAAAATGACTAAGTCGCCTTTCACAGGAAATAATAAGAGGGCGAGTGAACTATTGGGACTTGTACATACGGATGTATGTGGACTAATGAGTTGCACGACCAGAGGTGGTTTTCAGTACTTCATAACTTTTATTGACAACTTTAGTAGATATGGTTACATCTACTTAATGAGGCATAAGTCTGAATCCTTTGAAAAGTTCAAAGAATTTCAAAATGAAGTACAAAATTAATTGGCCAAGACTATTAAACTCCTATGATCTGATCGTGGTGGTGAATATTTGAGCCATGAATTTGGTGAACATCTAAAGCAACGTGGAATTGTTCCATAATGGACTCCGCCAGGAATGCCCTAATGGAATGGAGTATCCGAACGGAGGAACTGAACCTTGTTAGACATGGTTAAGTCTATGATGAGCCAAAGTGATCTTCCATTGTCCTTCCAGGGATACGCTCTAGAAACTATCACTTTCACACTTAATAGGGTTCCATCTAAATCCGTGGAAAGGACACCATATGAGATATGGAGTGGGAAGCATCCCGGCTTCTCTTTTCTTAAGATTTGGGGATGTGAGGCTTATGTAAAACGTATGACGTCTGATAAGCTTTCTTCTAAGTCTGATAAATGCTTCTTTGTAGGATACCCTAGGGAAACCAAATGTTATTATTTCTACAACCGGGAAGAGGGCAAAGTATTTGTTGCTCGTAATAGTATTTTTCTAGAGAAAGAGTTTCTCTCCAAAAGGGTAAGTGGGAGAACGGTGCAAATTGAAGAAGTTCAAGAAGCTCCAGAAAATGTTTCTTCTTCCACTATACCACAATTGGATGAACAAATTATTGTTGAACCAATTGTTGAAACACCAGCCCCGCGTAGGTCAGAAAGGGCACGTCGCGCTCCTGAAAAGTTCACACTCCTAACCACGGGGCAGCGTGATATATCATTGTTAGACAATAATGAGCCTAAGACTTACAGTGAAGCAATGATGGTACTAGACTCTGAGAAATGGCTTGGAGCCTTGAGATCGGAATTAGAATCCATGAGAGAAAATCAAGTTTGGAACTTGATAGATCCGCCTGATGGTGTAAAAACCATTGAGTGTAAATAGGTTTTTAAGGAAAAGATAGACATGGATGGAAATGTTCACATCTATAAGGCACGATTTGTGGCGAAAGGTTTTAAGCAAATTCAAGGGGTTGATTATGATGAGACCTTCTCGCATGTCGCTATGCTAAAGTCTATACGGATCCTTCTAGCAATTGCCGTATTTTATGATTATGAGATATGGCAAATGGATGTCAAAACGGCTTTCCTTAATGGAAACCTAAGTGAGGACGTGTACATGACACAGCCTGAAGGTTTTGTCGATCCACAAAATGCTAGGAAGATATGCAAGCTTCAAAAGTCCATTTATGGACTAAAGCAAGCATCTCGGAGTTTGAATCTTTGCTTTGATGAGGTAGTCAAAGGGTTTGTCTTCATTAAAAACAAAGAAGAGCCTTTTTTTTACAAAAAGGCTAGTGGGAGCGCGCTTGTCTTTCTGGTCCTTTATGTGGATGACATATTGCTGATCGGTAATTATATTCCAATGCTTGAAGCTGTTAAGACTTCTTTGAGAAAGAGTTTCTCTATGAAGGACTTAGGAGAGGCAGCTTACATTTTGGCCATTAAGATCTATAGAGATAGATCAAAGAGGCTAATTGGATTAAGCCAAGACACGTACATCGATAAGGTGTTGAAACAGTTCAATATGCAAGATTCCAAGAAAGGTTTTTTGCCCATGTCACATGACATTACTCTTAGCAAGACTCAGTGTCCTTCGATACTTGATGAGATAGAGAAGATGAGAGCGATCCTGTATGCTTCGGCTATCGGATCCATCATGTATGCCATGATATGTACGTGCCCAGATGTAGCTTTTGCTCTAAGCGCTGCAAGCAGATTCCAATCAAACCCAGGAAAAGCTCACTGGGTGGCTAGTAAGAATATCCTAAAGTACTTGAGAAGAACTATGGGTATGCTCCTAGTCTATGGAGGTGAGCAAGAGCTCGTTGTAAATGGTTACACTAATGCTAGCTTCCAAACCGACAAAAATGATTCGAGATCGCAATCTGGATATGTGTTCTGCCTCAATGGAGGCGTGGTGAGTTGGAAGAGTTCTAAGCAAGATACGGTTGCTGACTCAACAACGGAGGCCAAGTAACTTGCCGCTTCAGAAGCTACAAAGGAAGCTGTTTGGATCAGAAAATTTGTTTCTGAGTTGGGTGTGATTCCTAGTGCGTCCAGTCCAATGGATCTCTATTGTGATAATAGTGGTGCCATTGCGCAAGCCAAGGAGCCTAAAGCACATCAAAAGAACAAATACGTACTACAATGTTATCACCTCATTCGGGACTACATTGATCGAGGTGATGTAAAGATATGCAAGGTGCACACGGATTCAAACATCGCTGATCCGTTGACAAAGCCTCTCTCTCTTAGCCCAAGCATGAGGCACATATGAGATCCATGGGTATTAGATATCTGCATGATTAATGTATGAGAGATTGTGTAATGTCTATGTTTATGTGTTATTGAATAAAGTGTTATTCTGTTCCATGCATAATAATTGTTGCATTGATTGACAAGTACGTGACTTGTTTGTGAAACTCATTGTTTTTATAATATTATCCAAAAATGATCCCTAGTTTCTTATCATTATGTGGGACAATAAAGATTCATGAACTAGCACATGTATTGATTGATTATCATATTTCATAGATCATAGATATGGAGATATTGAATTAATAATGTGGACACATGTTAGAGAACATGGTGTTGGATTGACCCACTAATAGACTCTGCTAAGATGTTATTGTTGTGCCAACAGTTGTTGTCTTTTATGATGTACCTTCGGGATCCTTAGACCTGAGATCGTTATTGATTCCTAGAATGCGTAATAGCACACTTAAGGGTTACCAAATGCTATTCCGTAACTGGGTAGTTATAAAGGTATTTTTGGGTATGCTATGAAACATGTCATGGGGTGTGAGCGGTCAAGATGGAATTTGCCCCTCCTAATAATAGGAGAGATATCTCTGGGCCTCTCGAGTTAGATGGATTTGGAAGTGCATGGCCATGCCAATGTGATTAAAAGTTAATCACGATGACTAAGAGTTAGTCAAGATAAATCCACTAGATGTTCGAGTGAATGGTCGAGCTATTACAGGGATGTCACATATCTCGCCTTGAGCTTGACTGATATCATGAGTTAAAGGGATCGCTAAATGCGTATGTCAAAGGTTCAGCCGATATGATCTTTATGTGTACACGAGAATCAGTATGTGCTGCTAGGTGCCGCTATTGATTTATGATTTGAAAAGGGGTTTTCACATCATTGTCGTGTATATGTGAACCTAACGGGTCACACACTTAACGGGTTGGGACATCGCTTGCCTATGTGATTGTCTCTAGTGCAAGTGGGGGATTGTTGGAGATATACCCGAGAGACATTACGGATTTGATCCGCATATGAGGGTCATACGGATGTTGATCCGTAAAGGATTAGTCCAATAATGGGCTAACTTGTCGAGGCCCATTAGAAGGGTCTATATAAATGGAGGCGGGACAAGGGGTACGTAACCCACCAGTCCATAACCCTAGCCGCCACGCTCCTCTTTCTCCCACGTCACCCTAAACCATGCCGCTGGTGCTAGGACGCCACACACGGCCTTCCGCCCTGTACGTGTGGATACCGCAAGGAGGCACTACAACTGTGGTGCTTCGGCTGGACTAGGAGGAGACGGTTGCTGTGAACGACTATGTCCTCTACAACCGACGTACGACTACATTGGACAAGCTGCTCCCATATTCGCTTTCGCTTCACCTGCGCATCTAGTGGTAATGATCCATGATCCCGTCTTACAAGGTTTTCTGATTAAATGATAGAAATTATTATATTCTATCATAGCCTACCCATTCCACTAAAAAAACACCTCTCCATCCCCATTATAATGGGATCTCCCTCCCATTCCTGTGTCCCACAAATATTTCCTCCCACTCTTCTCGCTCGATGTTGCTCCTGCCGCCACCCACCAGTCAGTGCAACCGCTCGTCGGATCTGCCCACCACGCACTGCCCCGTCCCGCAAAATCACTCCCTCGGATCATTCCGCCACTGCTTGACCCTTTTCGGTGGCACGGCGGCTCACCACCGCCTGAATCAGAAGCTTCTTCCATGGCACCGACAGAGGAGCATGGATTTGGGCGGCATGTCGGCTCTCCCCCAGCCAAATCAAGGTGGTCGTCGGTGTAGCAATGGATCCCGACGCCAGTTCTGCTCTGCTCCATCCAACGCCACCCAACTCCTACCTCCGTCGTGAGCTCCAGTATGCCGCTCCTATCGCCGGCCTCCGTCGCGGCATGCCCTTCACCCCCTTCGTCAGCCTCAGCCCTAGAGCTTCTGCTGCCCACGCTGACGACATGCCACCCCCTCCGCCACGCCTGCCTTTGAAGACAGCGCGAAACGGCAAGGCTACTGTCGCATCGAGAGGCAAGACAACCCCTGCGCCGAGGGCCATGCCAACCACCGTGCTACGAAAGGCGGCCACCTCATCTCATCGTCAAGGTCTCACCAAGCCTCCTCAATCTGGTGCCGTCCACGCCCATGTCCAAGCCATGCACAACGAGGTGCAACCTGCAGCACACGCCAAGTTCGAAGCTGTGCTCCAGACCGATGCACCTACGGAGAGTGGAATGGAGGATGGCCTCAACATGTTCGATGAAATGATTGAAAGGTAAGAAAATGCTATTTTTTCTTTTTCCACTTTCTATCAAGCAGTACACTGCAATCTTCAATTAAACCAGTTGTGTGCAAAATTGTGCTATTGTAATACTGGAGTCACTGTAGCAGTATAGTGAATTATGTGCTGGAAGAAGCTGTCGGATAGTGAGGCTCCCTTATCTAGAGACATTGTTTAGCACTGTATAGTTGGCAAAGGCAGATTTCGTAGTACATTAGCGTAAGCATAAGAGCTTGAACAGCTTCCTCGGACATTCAGTTTCGTAGAACAAGATGAAACTGTCATTTCACTATACCTTGAACTCATATATTGTAACTGTTATTTTACTGTAACTTAAACTCATGTATTCGATGCATGTTTGTCAATGTGTAGTGATGATGGTTTTCTCGACATGATGACGGATGCTACTGGAATTGAGGATTTTGCAATGCATGTGCTGATCCATTTGAGGAAAACATTGAAGGGGACATTCTTGAGATTCCTACTCCAACCTCTAAGAAGTGGGCTGGGGGGGGGGGGGGGGGACTACTCGATAGCCGAGGATGAAGCATTAGTCCTTGCGCGGCAAAATGTGAGTACTGATCCAGTGATGAGAAAAGACCAACCATCTTCATCATATTGGTAGCGCATTTCAGACTACTACCATGAGAATGTCAAGGTTGCCTCCAACCGGACGATTGGCTCCCTCAATCATCGATGGACTTCAATTGCCGAGTGTTGCACTCGATGGTCCGGTTGTGTGGTGAACATGGAGCGACAACAACCAAGTGGGTTAACAATGCAAGATCGGGTAAGAAACATAGCATTGCTTATTGAATTTGTGCGCTTCCATTCATTAATGACAACTAATGCAATGTTCAATCTTGTAACTCAACTACACTCAGGAGTTGTACAAGCAAAGGGAGCCGAAGCATAGGCCATTTGTGATGTTGCATTGCTGGGCATTGCTCCAACAGAATGAGAAGTGGGTCAACAGAAACAATGATCCACATCCACTCAAGAAGCGTGCGTCCTCTGATATGGATTCCGAGGGCTGTGGTGATGATGACAGGAGTGGACGAAGCACTACTCCAAGTTTAGAGAGGCCACCTGGGAGAAAGCAAGAGAAGAAACGATTGAAGAGACGAGGAGGAGATGCTCTTGTGATTCACTCTGCTGTCCATGACATGATCACTTACAAAAAAGAGATGGAGGCCTCAAGGAAGGTAGACAAGTAAGCAAGATAGGATTACCTCGCATCCCTCGAGGAGCATGTGGTTTCAATCCAGCAAGAGAAGTTGAGTGTCAAAAAGATGAAGCAACAAAACGAGATCATGTTCAAGGACTTGAGTGGGCTTGATGAAACTCAATTAGCATATGTCCAAGCAATGCGTGCGGAAATCCTAGCATCTAAGATAGGGGCAAACCAAAGTGGGAGTGGCAATGATTGTGTGTGAGTTGTTCTTGTGGTATGTTCATATTTGAATTCGAACTCAAATTTGAATTTGAAAATTGAAAGTTGAACTATGTTTGAAACTTCATGTGTGTGGTGAAATTCTATAGTCTTAAATTATTTGCATGTGAATATCTATTATTCAAATCCTTTATGTGCAAGGAGAAAGAGAAAAAAAAGAGGAGAAGTCGATATTGGGGTTGAGGTTATTGGGGAACTGCTGGAGCAGAGATCTCCAACATCCAAAAAATGGTTTTTGTCCATCCCCAATAGCTCTATATTGGGGATGGATTATTGGGGAACTGTTAGAGTTGCTCTTATCGCGTTTATATGCACAACGCTTAGCTGGACTCACCAATAGCCTCGGCCACACCCCACCCCCTATGAGTTTTCTACCCGCCCCAACCTGTGAAATGGGTTGGACCCATTGGTGAACCCTTTTTCTTTCCTCTTCTTCCATGGCATACACGGTACATGCCACCGTCGTCGGATGAATCGCCGCCCTAGACTCCTGCGCCGGTGCCAGAGTCCTCCAAGCCACCACCTCCCTCTGATGTCGCGCCGTCCCCACTGTTGTTGTCCGCTCCCCACCATGAAAGCCAGATGCTCCACCGCCTTCATCTAGCTCAGCCCTGCTGCCGCCTCCTCCATCACTGCCCCTTGTACCACAGTCGTCCTCTGTCGCCGCGCCAGCGGACAGCAGTAGCAGCGGCGGGTTGAGCTTTAGCGCCATGGCGGGCGTGACCGTGTTGGTGGTGCTCGTGTTCCTAGGTCTGGCGGGCGTGCTTCGTGTCGCGGTGGTGGAGGAAGCAGCTAGGCGACGGGTACTATGATGGCTTTGCCACACCGCCGACGTGTGCACCGCAACACCTCTCCGATAAGACGCCGTTCTGCGGGTGCCGTCGTTCATGCCGGGCTCAGCCAACTTTAGCGGTGGGTCCAGCATGTCTGGCCAGGCATTGGGTTCGCCATGGGCGAACACCCGCGTTAGAGCTCATGGGTTAAACCATCGGTTCAACCCTTGAATACTCACCCATCCAACTCGCTATCTTCCAAACTCAACCCGACCCAACCCAAGTTGTCTAGAAGCCCATTTCTGTCCATCCAAAGTCAACCCAATCCTTAATCTAGCCCAAAATACCCATTTCCACCCAACTCATTAATAGGCCTAACCCGTTGATGAGGACCACCGCAGTCGGCAGTAACCTAACCACCTACCTGGCTAACTGTCATCGTCTAACTCATCTGATCCAATGCTCCCGCTCCTATTCCTCCCCCTATCAGTAACCCCCGTCATGGCTGGTGCCGGCGGCGCACTTGCCGCCAGTCCTCGTCACCTATCCGATTACCAAATGTCCCCGCCTCTGCTCCTCCCACCGTCACCGGGGCCTTTGCTGCCCCACACACACATCGCCGACCAGCCGTCCTCCAGCTTCTATGTCCGACGAAAGGAAGAATGAACTTCGAAGGTATAAATAGTGGTGGAACTAGTGGATGGGCTGTGGCCCACACTGAGATATGGCTCGTACCCCACCCAGCCATCAATCCTGCTGGCCTAGCAATACATATTGGCCCGATAAGCAGTCGTTTATGGAAAGATTGCTGGAAAGACAAGTGACGAACATGTTCGTGAGCCGTGATCAAGGTTCAAATAACCAAGATAACTGTCCGGCTCGGTTTAGTGGAAAATCAAACGGTTAACCAGGATAACTGGCCGATTAACCGATTTGCTACAGTAACAAGGCTAGTTATTAGCGGCTAACTGGCCGGTCGAGGTGACCGGACCGAGTCGGTTATATATATGGTTAACCAGGAAAACCAGCCGGTTAACCACGGTTATTTAAACCATGGCCGTGATTCCTTCATGACACGATGAACACCGTAAGCAAATTTGAGCTTGTCGTGTTTATTTAAATAAATTAGTTTAAATTAGCATAACTCCTATGTGCTAGCTATGTCCGATTTCAATTTTCTTCTCAACGTTGTACTCTTAACAATAAACCCAAAAAAAACATCAATACGAGTTTCTACCATGTATATATGCAATTTAAAGCAAACTTTTACATCACTAGAGTGTTACAATTGGAGCATGAAGGGTAAGTGCTAGTTAGATCCCTTATGATAGAACATATCAGACTATGATGACATCAGCAAAATTGACGCTATTGATGTCTGAGCTATACATCAATATCATTGAGAAGCTGATGCTAGCAATGTTCGTATTGTATTCAATTATAATATCGGTCAGACGCTGATGTCAGTAACAGTACGCTATTGTTAGAGTATCTGAGGCTCATAAACCCATTCATAGGCCCGAATTGGTCTCCACTATAAAAGAAATTTTTGCAAACCCTAACTCAACGTTCAGTTTTTTCCTCTATCGCCACTCACATACTCTCTCTCTCCTAGCCGACAACGCTCTCCCTCCCTCCCCTGACTCCGGCGACCCTCCCCCTCTCCTCTAGCGCGGCGACCCACCTCCTCTCCTCCGGGCGACGGTCGATCTGGGTGGCGGGGCGGCGACGACAGATGTAGCCGCCCAGCCCTCCCCTCCCTCCGGCAGCGGTGTGGGCAGCAATCAAGGGAAAGGCGGCAGCAGATCTGGGCGTAGGGAAGGCGGCGGTGGTGATGGATCTGGCGGCAGAAAGGAGGTCGGCGGCAGCAGATCCAGCCACCTAGCCCTCTCCTCCCTCCGACGAGAGCGCGGCCTGCAAGCGCGGGAGCAACGTTGGTGGTGGTACACCTCTCCTTCGCGTCGGTTCTTCCCTCCATCCTCCCCTTCGGCAACAAGCGGACCAGCCAGGATGAGGTCGGCGGTGGCATATCCGGTCGGGAGCTCGTCGGCAGCGGCGGATCTGAGCGGGTGGCGCATGGGTTGGCGGCGGGCTGGGCCTAGCCTAGTTCTGGTGCCAAGTGTTTTTTTAATTTTTTTATCCACCATCAATATCGGACAGGCCGATATTGTTGTAGCAACACTGTTGGAGTAGTTTCGGTTGTATTCGATAGGGACGATATGCATACAATCCTACTGCAGTAATGGGACGATAGGCATACAATCCTGTCGCAAGTACACAACTTGGCCTGAAGAAATGCATTTTTCATACCGCACTCGTTGTTGCACGAGTGCCCATATGTGTACTGCTACTGCAGGACTGCTTGATAAAATTATGAAGCTAGAGGTTGATATTTGGCTAAAAAATGCAGATGTACCATAATATTTTTGATTTGGGAACCATCGTTGTTCTTCGAATGTTTCTTCTCCTGTGTACCTCAAATGTTCTCTGCACCAAAAAAAAAAATGCTTTATTTGAAATCGTCTCTGTGACTGGCGGCCTGCCAAAGTGTGGCGTCTTTTGCTGATATGGTAAGGCAAAGTTAATGATTTCGCCGCACTGTTGACAAATTGCTGAACCAGGCTCTATGCCATGCATGTTATTGATCGGATGTTAGTTGTCATGCATGCAACTTACCCCCATCATCTCTTTGCGTGTCTATCGGGAGATGTTGCGGGCGCTGCTTCGAGTTGGTTCTCTACTTCCTCCTCCCAACCCTGGTCCCGCAAATGGCGTCGTAGCTGGAACAGAACACAAACAGAACTGAAGCCGCCCGTCTTGTTCGGAGGGAACGCCGAATGATTATCCTAACCCTACGGGAGCACGCATATATTAAGGCCAAGCCAGCACCAGCAGCAGTCGAGAACGCGGCCACAAGCACAGCCCTCCCTCTCTCGGCTTTCACGTGCGGTACACAACCACATCATGAAAATTTCGGCGAGCATTTCCGTCTTGTGCTTGCTCGTCGTCCTCAATGGTGATTTAATTAAGCCGTCTCTCATTTCTAGTTGATTCTCGCTGTTCCCATTTTGTTTGTGGCAATGCAATCTACTGACCCTTTGCACATTTCTGGCCCTTGCACTGACGATTAAACAGGCGCGCTGGTGGAGTCCAGGACCTCTGGAACCTTCTACCGCTCATGCCAGCTGTTTGTGTTTGGCGATTCATTTGCTGACACCGGAAACATTCCCAAATCCCATCTGAGTCAGGTCACACGTCAGTGGTACCGCCCGTACGGCAGCCGCCGCATTCTTCAGGAGGGCCGCTTCTCCGACGGATCTGTTCAAACCGACTTCATGGGTAACGAATATCAAACATTAATTCTTATTTCAGATTAATTAGTCTATCCATCCTCTGCTAGTCCATGGACGATATCTTAGTTTGTTTCTAGCATGTGTGTGCAGCAAAGATCGTCCTGGGACGCTACCGAATGCCACCGATGACGTACAGGATCGCAAAGGGATTTGGGGACCCGAAAGGCATGAACTTCGCCCACGGTGGCGCCGGCGTGTTTGAGGTGCCCCAGAAGCGGCCCAGCCTCTCCAAGCAGATCCACTACTTGAAGCAGCTGATCCAGGACGGGATCATCCATAAGTGGCAACTCAAGGAATCTGTCGCGCTGGTCGCCATCTCTGGGAATGACTACGAACGCGCCGCCAACATGAGCAGCGAAAACGAGGTGACTATATACTATATTTATGTTGGATATCGATCAGCAAATAAATAAAATAAACATGATAGATAGATGTGGCATTGGATGATGATGTTTTTATTATATCTGGTCGCATGCAGATCCTCGCTTTCGTCGGGAATGTGACGGCCGAGATCGCCAAGGGCGTGGAGCGGCTGCGCAAGATCGGGGTGACCAAAGTCCTCGTCAACAACCTGCATCCGATGGGTTGCATGCCCTGGCAAACCAGGCCGGTCAACTATACAAAATGCACCGGCAAGGGCAACATGGCCGCTGATTTGCACAACGAGAACCTCAAGAACAAGCTGAATGCGGCGAAGAGCGACAGCGTCTACGTCGTCGACCTCAACAAGGCCTTTTCCAGCATCGTCAATCCGTCGGATCCCAAGAAAAGTAAGTGACGTTTATATTCATGTGTATTAATTATTAGATCTTAAATTATAGTACATATATATTACTGTAAGGAATTCGATCGTGTGATGTGCACATGCATTACAGGTCCAAAGGTGGCCAAGGAGTTCACGCACAAGCTGATGCCGTGCTGCAGGAGCTATGACCCGAACGGCTACTGCGGGCAGGTGGACGAGCACGGCAAACCACAGTACAGTTTGTGCGACAACCCAGAGAATCATTTCTACTGGGACGATGCGCACCCCTCGGAGGCGGGATGGGAAGCCATCATGGAGCAGCTCGAGGAGGACATGACGGATTTCCTCGACTCTTCCGACTAGACTTCATTAGATCTGATTGGGCATTGTCTCGTGCCATGCGTATTCAGATGTGCCTTGGAATAAGTAGCTAATAGCTTCATCTGCTATATATGTTTCTGCGTAATGGCCTTAAGTTTGTTGGACAACCGTATGTTTCGTTGGATCAGCCATAGCATTTCTTATGCTTATTTATTTATCAAACGTCTCGTTTGCTAGTCAACATCCAGTTGGCATTTTGTGCTGTTTTCCTCTGTTACTCCTAGACCTGTTTTTCATTTGTTTGACGAAATTGAATTATTTTTAATCTAGAAAAATATTAGATCGGCTTGTCGGAATATAATATGCTTGTCGATAATGAGAACAACAAAACGACTACATCTTGCTAACAAGGGCAAGTTCCTTATTTGCCATTGGAAATTCTACCAATCTGTTATTTTCCATCGAAAATTGTACAGACATACTCTCAGCATGCATGATTCAGTTAATTAATCTGCATTAAAAGTATTGTGGTGTGTTTTAAATTCTGATAAAGATGTAGTAAAGTGTTAAATATAAAATCTTGTTGCCTGAGGGATGTCAACTTCATCCTACCTTCCGTGCCAACTAGCCTAATTTGGGGACTTATGGCGAATGAGTACCAGCAGTTACCTATTCCGGCTATAATATCCTTGCTGAATGCTCAATCTAGAAAAAAGAAGACCCTCGCTATCCCTGCCATATAAAATTTTAAAACGATACAAAAAATTTTGAATTCTGTGTAATCTTGAGATAGTTAAATTGAGATTCTTGCAGGTAGTGATTCCTGAATCCTGATGTGGCAGAGAAATTTCATGATCTCGTGGTAATTTTTAAATCAATGTTAGGAAACGCAACAAGCATGTTATTTCGGCGGAACTTTTCACGTTTTAGTGAGACATTTTCAATTGATGTTGCATGATACAACATGAACCTATCCATACGATTTTTATGTTCCCTGGACATTCAATCAACGTTGCAGAGGATACAAAATAAGCACATGTAGCCGTGGGTTTATTCATGTTGCGGGTAGATTGTCAGATATTTCTATAACTTATTAATTAAGGTGAGATCGTGTAAACCACTTTTTTCGTGTCTAGATGTATTTGTAATATTGTCGTATTCAGTTTGTATCCTACAATGATTCACCAATTAGTTTGAGTTATTTTTGAATCATTTTCTAATCCTTTGTTAAATTGGACTCCAATTTCAATTTGATATTTCATACTAACAACAATTAATCATCTATTGCTTTAACATCATATTTTGGATGGACACTAATAAAAAGAAATTCCAATAATAACTTACTCTAAAATTATTATAATAAATATTCTTTTTAATTTTAAAACTTAAAAAGGTAAAGCAAAATAAAATAGAGCAAATGCTCCAGCCAAAAAAATTGATTAATTGAAAACCTTTTACAGTTATAAAAAAATTTCAACCATAAAATTTTTTAACAAAGATGCGTGATAACGCACGAGTATTTTTCTAGTTTTGAGTTTTATTAGAAATAAGGAATTATCATAATTAATTAGCCGTGGCGGCCTTGGCTAATATAATTCCCATCAAAGATCCGCGTAGCAGTAGAAGCGGCCAATAGCAATGCAGTGTTCGCCCTCATTAATCCGCGTCATGAAACACAGCTGCCGTCGGATCATGGAAAAACGACGGAGCCACTTCAAGTACAAAAGAAAGTACATACGAGAAGTAGCTAGCCGTTGGATTTTGATTGAACGTGAAAAAAGAAGAGCTGATTTTAAGAACGAAAACATGATCCGTGTCTCGTTAACACCAGCCAATAGCAACGCGGCGTTCGCCTTCAGCGATCCACGTCACCGCGAGATTGAGCCGTCCGATGCATCACGGAGAAACCGACTTGGCGCAAGTCCAGGAACACCGCTACAAGTCGGTTGCGTGCTCGCGCACGTCTCGCATCCGCTCCTATCCACCCCTCCCGCCAATTCGTACAACGACACACGAGAGATCGATCAGAGAGGGCTACAAGGTTCATTGCTCGCCTCAGTGCTGTAGCAGTTAGCACAGGGCGATCATCGAGGCAGGTAATCGAGACCATCTCCTTCTCACAGGATTACAATGATCTGTGCCCTAATATACATATATGCTCTTGATTTGCTCTGGTTTTTCGATGCCTTTCGTCTTTCTCTGAAACATTGTTCTTGCACAAGAAAGTTGGTTGGCTTAAGTAGCCCTTCCCCTCGAAAATTGATTCGATTTATCTAATCCGGTGCCCTAGATAGTCATCAAGCTCTGTTGATTTATCTGTGTTATCTGCATGGAAGACATTTGCTGTAAACCCAACAATATGTTTCCGGTCTTGATGTGTAGAGGGCATAAAGGTGTAAACTTATCTCTATGGCGCTGTATATTATCCTTTGAAAGACTTGAGAAGGCGACCAGAGGGGGGAGGGGGGGTGAATGGGAGTCAAATAAAATTCTCCAAGAGAACTTGGTCTATATCCTAAAAACAACTTAAGTTAACCTCTAAATCGATCACCAAGACTACACACAATAATTTGTGGTGTACTAACCTTAGGAGTGATCAACCATACCAAAGAAACACAGCGGAACAAAAAGGGAAGACGAAATGTTCAACAGTCCAGAACTAAGCACCCATCGGCAGTGTCGATCCTACCTATCGACAGTGCCGGTGCGGGATGCTGTCGCACTGGAACCTACAGACTAGACCAATCGGCAATGCCGGTCCTGGTCATCGGTAGTGCCGGTCGACCCCCGACAGAACATAAAATCTCTCGGGATCTTGTCAAAACTTCTCCAAAAACTAATCAAATGAACTTTAAACGATGCGATTTTTGGACCAGTGAATCACCATCACATTACGACCATAATCTTAGGATATCAACTCAATTAGCTCAAGGAATCATCACAAATTTCAGATCTTGTGCTAAGAACATCAAAAAGGGAAAACTTGAGAAATCCTTCAAATCGGAGGTGCGAGAGCCAATAATTCCATCAAGGATCCATAAAGGATTATCCTAGCTCATCCTAGCAACAAGTTTCTCAAGAAATCCGGACTAAAAATCCATCCAAAAATGAGATCGAAAATCACACGAAAAAGGGTCCGAAAATAAGAAAAAGGGAATTTCGGGATTCAAGTGAAGAGGGAGATCTTGAGCACGAAAATACTTCTCATATCATAGAAAGGTACTTACAAGATCTATAGATACAAGGCTAGGAAGCCACTCTCTTCCTCCCACTATTTGGAAGAGCAAGAGATGTCTCTCACACACCTCTCCTAACACTTTGAATAGAGTCGTAACACAAGGCTAATGGGAAGAGAGGCACCTCTCCCACTAGCCACACCTCTCCTTATATAGGCCTAGGGTCTATTGTCTACATGACCACTCTACCCTTGACCTACATAACACACCCACCTACCACCGGGGGCATAACCGTCCATCTTTTTTCTTATCGCCCGAATGCCATCGGACGCTTTACGTCTTTGCTTCATCTCGAAGCAAGCTCCGTGATGGTGCCACGTGCACCACCAACCACCGCCATCAGTTTCGAGGCCCAAACCGGAAAATCGCCTTGCACGCTTCTTAAAGCACGACTTCTCGATGTCGATGCGTGTCACCTTGTCCCGCGATCCTGACCACCGGCAAGTCTCTCCCAGTCCCTGTTTATCGGGCCCCCTTGTCACTTGCACCGGCATCCCATTCGCCTTGACTTGGTCAACATGCCGTCTTCATCACCATCATAGTTTTGAGGCTCAACTACGAAACCGTCCGTGCTTCTTGCCTCTCCACGTGTACGGTGTAGATCACCCTTGACTTCACCCGGCATCCCGATCGTTTGGCTCCAAGTCCCCTACTTGTGCCCGATCCTCTCGCCGTTGACCGCCAAGTTGACTCCAGTGACCTACACATTATGAGATAAACAAACATATTTTTTATCTCCTGTAACATCACCAATATCTCCACCAACTCCGGTTAGTCATAACCATGATATGCAAACCCATGCAATCCCTGGATTGCCGCATTTCAACTCAAACACCAAATCTGCTCAAGTCAATTACTCATCACAAATATAGCAAACCATAGTACATATCCATATGGTTTCTCACCCTTTGTCGATTTTCTTAGTATAAATAACAGCACATCCGATGTATACTAGGCACCACCCAGCTATATGTATCTCTTGATTCAGTAACATCCTAAAGAGCATTCACCCACGTTACATTTCCTGAATTATGTACCAGTAGTGGTTTATTTTATTCATGATTTTCATCATTCAGTATTGAAAGATGGCTCGCACTAAGCAGACAGCCCGTAAGTCGACTGGAGGGAAAGCCCCTAGAAAGATTCTTCATGTAAGACCTTTTTTGCAGATAAATTAATCTTGATAACATCCTAGTGTTACTGTCGTTTGGTAGTTATACTCACCCGGTTTGTGATGATACGTCAGACTATAGCAGCTCGCAAACAAGCACCAGCAACAGGAGGAGTGAAGAAGCCTCGTCGATACCGTCCGGGAACCGTAGCTCTTCGGTACGTGTGCAACTTGCACCACTGAGCATGACATAGTTCTATTCAGTGCTAATCTTGTATTGCATTCATTCAAGAAGTGAGATATGCAAGTACCAGAAGAGAACAGAATTTTACTTATTTATTCCTATCACTAATAAACGGTTTTCCTCTCTATTCCTGTAGTGAGATTCGCAAGTATCAGAAGAGCACTGATCTGCTCATAAGGAAGCTGCCTTTCCAGAGGCTTGTTAGGGAGATTGCTCAGGATTTCAAGGTCAGATTTGCTTTCATATTATACTGATATTATTGTGGTTTAGTCCAGTGATCTTGTCATCCACGTTTCTGATCTTTGTGTTATTTCTTTTTTCTGCAGACTGACCTTCGTTTCCAGAGCCATGCCGTCCTTGCTCTGCAGGAGGCAGCGGAGGCATATCTGGTGGGCCTCTTCGAGGACACCAATCTGTGTGCCGTCCATGCCAAGCGTGTGACCATCATGTCCAAGGATATTCAGCTGGCGAGGAGGATCCGCGGCGAGAGGCAGTGATCTTGGTCAAGCTGCCCGCAACCTGCTGATGAAAACCCTGCGCCTCACTATATTTATAAAACTACTAGTGCGTTGGCGGTTGCATATATACTTATTGTGTCAAACTCAATCTATGTCGTTTTGTTAGTAGTATTAGTTGGCTATCATGCCATTTCGTTATTGTTAAGTGGTTTTCTTGCATTGAACAGATATTTTCGAGTCTGGGTAACTGTTTAGATGCTTTACTATCCTTTCTGTGCCACATTGACTTCAACTTTTAAAAACTTATACTGTACTAACTTTTGATTTATATTATTTTAGGGACGGTTTCCAAAACCTCATCTCTATTTTTTAGTGACAGGTTTTTACTACTTTCAATGTCAGGAAAAAATATATACCAGAAATTCCTCTCTTTTCGCCATCCCATTCTCACGGATTCAATTTTACGGGAATGACACATCCATCCTGAAACAAGCTTACAGAATCAATACAAATTCTCCACAAATGTGGAAAACATTTGTTGTCTTTGTTCCTAATAGCACCTATTTCCTAATTGAATAGCTAAGAATTCTAATCTTGAGAAACATTCGGTAGATTTCCACCAGGGCAATTCTTCTCTACAGCTCTGATGATGACACCAACACTGGAACAATTTTCAAACTTGAGGAAAGCATAAGTATTGCACTTAATAATAGGATTACATAGAATACTTATGCTTTCCTCACGCTCAGTCTCATGTGTGGTACATATGTAAAACTGATGGCTAGAAGGTTGACTGGCTAAATAGAATAGTTCAATTACAAGGAAACTCGGACTTGCTCCAAATTGCATTTTAGTTATGGAGGAGCGGCACAAGTAGTAATTATCTATATATATAACTTATTAATTGAGGTAAGGTCATCTAGACCACTTTTTTTGTGTTCAGATATGTCCATAACATTATCATATTCAGTTTATATCCTACAATAATTCACCAATCACTTTGAGTCATTTTTGAATCATTTTCTAATTATTTATTGAATCAGACTCTAATTTTAATTTGATATTTCATACTAATAATAACAATTAATCATCTACTGCTTTAACATCATATTTTGGATGAAAACTAATAACAAAAATTTTAATAATAACTCACTCCAAAATTATTATAATGAATATTCTTTTTAAAACTCAAAAAGATAAAGCAAAATAAAAATAGAGCAAATACTCAAGCTAATAAAATAATTAATTAAAAATCTTTTACAGTTAAGAAAACATTTTAACTATAAAATTTTTTAACAAAGACCCGTAGCAACGCACGGATATTTTGCTAGTATTTATAATAATTCAACAGTCATCTTTATTAATATATGTGACATGTTCGCTCGCACACTTTGGAGCAAAAAAAGAAAAATGTTAAGGCAGGAAATAACTTACTAGATTTTGCATGTGAAACCAAAAACTGTGATATCCTTCACAGCCGGAAACGTGCACTGTGTGTTTTCATCCCGATTCTGATAAAAAGGATACAAAGTCAATTAGAAATTAACAAGACACAAAGTTATGGCTTGCAGTCAGCATGCCTTATCATGAAAAATGGCGACAACAATATGGCCACAAACTGTGTTCTATCATCAAACACATGCACATTACCATTTGTACTGTTAGTCCTGCCAATTTCCTACTAAATGAGTAGCCACTTTTTTTTTTGGAAACACTGGTTGATTAGGCACTTACACATTAGCATTTGTACTGCTAATGTGTACTGCTACCAGAGCAGCTGGTATACAAATAAGTTTATGATGTGGACAAGATTTCTAATCTTCCGATAGATTCTGATAATCTTGATTAAGGCGGAGGCGATACATAAATCGATCCGACTTTCGAACGATATGTTCTAAACGCCACAATCACAGTACAACATCTCCTTTGGTTATCAATCAGTATTGCACGGTTGACCTCGCCGAGAAGCTTATCCTTGCCTGCAAATCAAGAACACAAGCACGAACAAAGAAGAATGCAACCAAATTTGCAAGTATATGATGAATCTCACAAGTTGGGGTTTCACAAACTGATGAAACAACAAAACTATTATCAGCAGAATAATTTAAGCAAAACCCAAACCCTAATGGAGAGGCGGCAGCTGTATATGAGGACCCTAGGATCGTGTATGAACCCTTGGATGAAACCCTAAGTGGGCTCAACTCGATACATAGCCTAAAGACCGTTTGGATGAAACCCGGTGTCGCGGCACCGGGACAGATTCTGGACATTGACTTGTTTTGATGATTCCCATTGACTCGTGATGAATTTTGATATGGGACTTATTGGGTTGGAAAGGTATTCTCATTATCTTTCCAGACATATAAAGAACGTCCTAATGCGAGCCCGTATGCATTCTGGGCATCCGTTTTAGTGCGACCTACTCCTAGACTCCGAGTTGGATAGGAAGTTGACGTTATTTGGGCCTCCATCTTAGCTTGGACGTCCTTGCTGGTCCATCACACCTTCAATCACTTCCCTAACTATCTCATCATCATATTCATGGTTCCTAATAATAATTAATTTATTAGGTAGTCATATATTTCCAACATCATATAAAGAAATCATTAGTAACGAGCTCACCCATAAATTCATATGAACTAGCATTTTAGATGGCGGAGTGTTGGGTGTATACATTAGGGTGATGTCCTCATCATTCTCCCCCTTTTGAATTAGAGTTGTACTTTACTCGATCTCATCTCTTTGTCTCATATATAATTTCAAATCTGAAATATTAACTGTGGAACTATTCTCAAACTTGGGATGTAACTTATATTTATATGTATTATAAAATTTGTCATCATAATGTGAAACTACAGTAGCAAGTATGACATGTAAATTAAAAACGACTTTGAAATTTTGGTCGGTAATACGAACATCATTCTCACTCTTCTGACATAGTAGACGATGTGTGATCTCAGAAGTACTAGAAGAACTTGACATGACATGGTAATTATTATTGAAGTTTTCTAGTTAGTCATTTAGTTGCACATCAAGAGGAGGTTTCAAATTTGAACAAATATAAATTCTATACACCATAAATAAACCTCTATGACCATAGTTTCGAGCAGCATGAAAAATATTTCTTGTCAATAAAAATAATTCAGTTTGACAAAAGTTTTATTTCTCCACGGTATTTAGATCACAAAGATGATCAAATTCATCCTTTTCACATAAAACTAAAATCAAATGTTTAATTTCAGCACTAGTAGGTGAATTATAAGCAAAATCATCAAGCTCATTTATTTGTTGTGGCAAAGGTATAAGTGAAGCAGTGGCACATAATTTCTCTTTATCACAATGATCAGAAGATAAATCAACTTGTGGCAAAGGTAAATCAAAACAAGGTTCCAATTTAGCAAGATTGTTGGAACAATTTAGCACATCAAAAAAGCTCTTACCTGAAGCGACAATCTGTTCTTTATCTTTCCCACTATCATCTTCTTTGTGTATATGCTAAAATATATTAGTTGTAACAAGAGGCAAAGAAATATGTTCATCCTCTAGTAATTCAGATTTTGATGGAAGTTTTGTAACATTTGAAACAACTCATTCTTTACTAAACGGTTCATTCTTTCTTCTCTCAAGCCTTTGTTGATCTTCTTTCTAAAATTTTAGTAGCGGTCATAGAATTAAGAGTAATTCTTCTACCACTATATTTGAATGAGTAGCTATTTGAAATAGTATTATGCAAAGCATTATTTGTAAAAATCCAAGGTTTACTCAATAACAAATGACATGCTTGTATAGGTACTATATCAAATTCTGCACTATCCTTATAAGAACCAATAAAAAAATTCAATATATGTAATTTTATCTACCTTTATCTTACCAAAAAATTTACTCATTGAATGTAGTATGGACATGGGTGTGGCTGTGTGGTCAAGCCGAGCTTCTCAATCAACTGCAAGCTTGTGATGTTATGGCTACTCTCTTCATCAATAATGACACGACAATATCGATCATTCAGTGAGTCTAAAACAAGTTATTCATTTGATTTTGCTCTACCTTCTCCATTTGAGAACTGAGCACTCATTATGCTACATCACTCATATTGTTCTCATTAGATGATGTTGACTCATCACCATGAATGGTGTAACCTGTCATTGTTAGTAGCAAATAAGAAAATACACATGAGTATATTTTTCTATCACTACTAAGTTATCATAGTGTAAACTCTCAACAAGCAAATGACAATATCTTACAAAATTCTTAATCACAACAAGCAAAGGATACCTTGGAGTGTGTCATCCGACGACTGTGAGGGTCCCAAAATCTGTGACTATTCAGAAGTATATATGTGAAGTTTGGATAGACATTATTTGTTAGCAAGGATAAGCAAAAATTAAAATCAGTAATGCCGAGCTGATAAGTGTCCAAAGTACGCTTCTAAATTTATGTCCGGAACACGTCGCTAGACGAAGCACAAGAATATGCTAAAAATGGGTGTTGTGTATAATGAACCAAAAAGAAACACGATGCAATTATGACTTGTTTTGCTTTTTTTTTTACTTTGGCACTCTTTGCTTCTTTTGTTCATTTTTTTGCCTTTTTTTGCACTTCTTACTTCTTCAGACTTTTTTGTTCTCTTTTTCAACTCAGAATTGCAGCAGCATAACAAACACGGTCTCTCAAACTCTTATATGAAGACTAACATATTGTAAAATTAAAACACTACAATATGTTCTTCTATTTCAGGCCAACACACAAAAAAAAAAACTAAAAGCACATGTAAAACCACAATCTAGAAACGAATGATCTGACCAGCAAGACCAACATGACTATGGACATAAATTCAACAAGGTAAACTGAAATACAAAAATCGCAGGGACACAAAAGGGGGTATAGGACAGCGGAAACACGATGAATAAATATTTTTGTGGTATAATTTTCTAGACTATGGGATTAACAAAATAACAAGGATAAAGGCGAACCTAATGGTGTATCTGAAGCTCTGATTACCACTTGATATCGATAAGGGTTACCGATCTTCCGATTAGTTCTGATAATCTTGATTAAGGCGGAGGCGATACACAAATCGATCCGGCTTCCGAACGATACGTTCTGAACCCCGCAATCACAGCACAACGTCTCCTCTAGTTATCAATCGGTATTGCATGGTTGACCTTGTCGAGAAGGATTATCCTTGTCTACAAATAAAGAACACAAGTAAGAATAAAGAAGAATGCAACCAAATTTACAAGTATATGATGAATCTCATATGTTGGAGTCTCACAAACTGATGAAACGGCAAAACTATTATCACAAATAATTTAAGCAAAACCCAAATCCTAAAGAAGAGGCGGTAGGTGTATATGAGGACTCTAGGATCGTGCATGACCCCTGGACGAAATCCTAAGTGGGCTCAACTCGATACATGGCCCGAAGGCCAAATATCGTGTCACAGTACTGGGACAAATTCTAGACGTTGACTTGTTTCGATGATTCCTGTTGACTCGTGATAAATTTTGATATAGGACCAGTTGGGTTGGAAAATTCTTCTTATTTTCTTTCCAGACATATATAGAACGTCTCAATCCGAGCTCGTATGCCTTCTGGACGTCTATTTTAGTGCGATCTGCTCCTGGACTCTAAGTCGGATAGAAAGTTGACATTATTTGTATCATATGTTCCTAATAATAATTAATTCATTAGGTAGCCATATGTTCTCAAAATCATCTAAAAAAATCATTAGTAACAATCTCACCCATAGATTCACATGAACTAGCATTTTAGATGGCAAAGTGTTGGGTGTATCTATTAGGGTGATGTCCTCATCAGTTTCAAATATGCGGCAACTAATTTTAGTGATACATGTCTGCAAAAAAAAATTAGTGAAACACATGTTTTACAAACTAAACTTTTGGAGATAAAAAACAAAGCAACAACCAGAACAGAAAGTGACAATGGTTGAAAATAAAAATTTCACTCGTTTGTATCCATTTAACTATAGACCAGTACTCATTTGTTAGTAGACATACTACACTATCACAAAACTAGCCTATAGTGTTGTTTCCCAAATGAGCCTAGCGGTGGAACAAAAATCCCACGCCGCTTTATTGATATAGACATTTTTAAAGGTGTTTATAAAGTGAACCATTATTAAAAATAAATGTTAGCAGAGGTTCACAGCAGGAGCCACCGCTACAAATAAAAAAAGCATTTATAGCAGTGGTCCGTTTAATGACCCACCACAAACAAAAACTACCTAGCCCATTTCAGTCCAAAGCCTCCTGACTTAATTTATATAAGAACCAAACCCTAACCCTCTCCCTACCTCCCACTCACTCCACGCCACCACTCTCTCTCTCACTCTCTCTCTCTCTCTCTCTCTCTCTCTCTCTCTCTCTCTTCAGTTCCCACCTGATGGCGCGGCGAGGTGGGGTCCCTCCCCCTCTCCATCGGGTTTGGCAGCGGTGCCCCCTCCTCTCCGGTAGCGCGGTGGTGGCATCCTACCACCTCCCATCCATCTAGCATGGTGGTGCCCCTCCCCCTCCTCATCGAGCACGGCGGCGGCGCACCTCCCCCTCCTCATCAAGCACGGCACTGGCGCCCCCTCCACCTCCTCATTAGGTGTGGCAGCAGCGCCCCTCTGCCTCATCAACGAGCGTGGCGGCAGCGCCCCTCCCCCTCCTCATCGAGCATGGCGGTGGCACTCCCTCCACCTCCCCAATGGTGCGGAGGCGGCACCCCTTCCCCCCTCCCTTCTGGGTGCGGCACCCCTCCCCCTCTTCTTCGGGCATGGCAGTAGTCTCCTCTTCTCCCTCTGGGGCGCAGATACGGCGGCGGTGCGCTCCACCGCCCTCCACCGATGCGGATCTAGCGCGATGCCGTCCCTGACGGTGCGGCAGCACCCTCCAATGTCCCGGATCCAGTGCAATATCCACCCCCCCCCCCCCGCCCACCCCCCTACGGATCCGGGCCTGCCTCCTCTCTCTTTGCCAGATGTGTCCGCCCTCTTCGTCGGGCGACCATGAGGCGGCATCACGGGCTACGAGTGGGCCGGTGGGCTCTGCGCTTTGTTTTTTTTTGGATTTATGGGTAGCGGTGGGTGAAGATGTCACCTGCTGCTACTAATATTTTTTTACTGTGGTTCGTCCCGTTCACAGGCCATCCACCGCTACAGGCTTTTATTTTTAACTCCGGAAATGTAGCGGTGGGCTGGCAAACCCGCCGCTACAGGTTGTTTTTGTAGTAGTGCTAGGGTTCAAATTTCACTAACAAATCGATCTAAGAGTAATATAAATTGATTGGGATCTAAAAGGATCTGGCAGATCTAAACAAGCTCCAAAATCAAAGCAAAAGTACATTAAACACTCAGTACCTCTTGTGCAGCTTTGAGCCATAGGCTTCCTCTTCAGACCCCTTTCAATTTACACAACATCAGGACCATGACTCATCATCATGCATTCTCTACTTCATCTGTACCCTGGCCACCAACCTCCGTCTCGACATTGAATTTGTCTGAATTGAATAAGACCAACCTTGAGTGAAAGATGTGCTTAAATATTTTTGTATGCTCAATAAAGCTTTCATGAACAACTCCATTGAAAGAGACCACCAAACTCTAGATGTCAGTTGCTCAAAAGAATTCTCCTTTGCTTATTTGCTATGATAGCATATATTTTTCTACCAAGCTGACTTGTTTGCATCTGGAATGTACTGATAGTTTTTCTTGCATAAGATTGCCCTGGTGATAGTTCAAATACAGAAACATGTCTGACATCTTTTCTCCTGTTAACACTGAGAATTGATCTATTCTTTTTGTTACCTGAGAATAGATCTTCGCCATTTCTTTATTTCTGTTCAATTTGGTAAACTCAGAATTTAATCCTGATCCAAACTGAGAGTAGTTGTAACTAATAATTAGTTTAACACCTAGAAACACTGGAAAAATATTATTTCATATTACTGCCTATAGAATGCTTTCCTCTTTTTTTTGTTCCAGTTACAAGTCTAATTCTTTTTATGCCATCTTCTGTGATGGAGGCATGACATTGAAGGAGTGATGCATCATGACTGTCCAATCTGCTTCGCATGGGTTAGACTGGACATGGAGAGCTGGCAACCATGTCTAATACCTGTGATAGTGGTAACGTTTTGATTAATTTCTCCACTATTCTTTTTGTCAAATTTTTACTAGTTTATTTCCAATCTGTTGAAATCATTTTCGTTAGCTCTATTTCATAACTCCATGATAAAAATACAACCATCTGTTTCACTTGTACATTCTGCAGTACTTAGTTTGTATCTTCCTTGTTTATAGTCATGTGAAACCATGAGTTTGAGTTGTGCCCTGCACCTTGCTTTGTAGGATGTCAACACCTGATGTGAACTGTTCAGTAGCATGATAGCTTAGTAATTTACCAAAACATAGAAGCAATAGATTTTAACTACTTGATGGTGCTCTATTACTGCTACATTTTTACTAACAAGAAGTCTTTCATTTCCTGAGGCTTTCTTTAGAGCCTAGTGAATACTCTAGTGTTAGTTTCATAGAGGGGACCTGCCGAGGAATGTCCGAATCATTTGATTTGCTTTTTCTGGTTCTTGTCTTTGGCGAAAAGATTGAAGCTTAGGAAAGGTGCCAACCATTCTATTAAGCATAAATAATACCTGATGTCCAGTTTCAGTTCTCACATTTCTGTAACCACATTCGGATATCTGTATTTTCATGGCATATATATGTTTGGTTGCTGTTCATAAAGTAGTTCTATGTGCTAAATATAAGTTGGAGTTTGTGTTAACGATTTTCGTTGCCTGATCTACAGCGAAGATCCGTGGCCCTTTGTGGCCTGGCAGAGGTACTCCTACTCTGCATCTTGTTCTCTTCTATTATTTCGATTCACTCATATTACCATATGTTCCTCCTTTACTAGGTTAAGATGCAGTACTTTATCTCTGCTGCTATTCCAACCCTGATCTGTTCAAGGGATACATTTTTACTATTTCTCTGCAGTTTACACTGGCTTGTGCTTATAGTATTCCAGCGCAGCTTGCTTGCCTAGCGCCATGACTTGTGTTTATAGTACTCCTTTGCCTAGGGCAGTCTACACTGAAACTTGCTCCCAAGCATTCACCTGTCCTGTTGTGACAAGAGTTTGTACTTAATTTCTTATTGTGTTGCTTTTCAGTAACATCGGTTCAAAGCGGTGCGGCAACATGAGACGAATTGGATCGTGCTCCGTGCTCAAGCAGGTAAATTATTAATGCCAAGGCATGAATTTGAAGCCAAGTTATTCCTGCACACTTAATTCTGTGTACTGAGCAATACATATCTCTCCAACCTCATATGTATTCCAAACTGCAACATTTTTAAACTATAGTTAAATTTCTGGATATATTGTTTAACCCTGTAGTTGTTTGGACATTTTAGATAGAGAAATGTGAATTCTATATATGTGGACATTTTAGAACCAACAGATGTTTCTGAATGTTAGTATAAAAGAATAATTTGTTGAGACCATTCTTTTCTTCTGGAGAGAGAGAGAGAGGGAGGGAGGAAACTCTGTATCTAAACCACCTCGTACTCATTTCTATTTTTTTAATTTTTAATTTATCATTGGTGACGTGTGCTAATAATCCTCACATTAGTGACGTATCTTGAGCAAAACACATCACCAATGACGCCCACATTAGTGACGCGTCTGGAGCAAAATGTGTCACTAATCTATGAGTTATTAGTGACATGTAACATCCGTATCACTAATGACTTTACATTAGTGACGCGAAAGTAGTGATGCGTTTTTTACACGTCACTAATGCCGGTCTGGACGCGTCACTAAAAGGGATTTCTTACATAGGGAATTGTTTATTTCTTTTAATATTCCTTCTCCTCCTAACTTTCATCATATGTTTGTTGATCGGTTGGGGATACTTAGTACAAGATAAAGAAACTTATTTGTAGTTGATCGGTTGGGGATACTTAGTACAAGATAAAGTTTATGATTGGGCAATATGGTTGTGCATTACAAATCATCTATTTCTTTGTATTAATAGGTTATATTCAAGGGGACATCTTGGACACGGTTTTGGTGTTTCCTATAGAAAGAGAGGCAACTATTGAAGACGCATGCACGCAGATCCCTTGAAATTGTGGCCATAGAGGTCTTCACAAATAATGGATAATGCTTTTTCAATGAAATAAATATTCTAGTGTGTAAAATTGATCGATAGAAACTTTGTATTCCTCCTTCCATGATGTAACTGTTTGCAAGTTTTTGAGGTTGAGTTTGTAATAATCAACTGCAATATATCCGCTTTTGTAACAAAGATATTTTTTTTTTACTTTAGCATGATCATTGATGAGGGTTAAGTCCCACTTTCGTCGTTATCGTCTCCTCTTCAACACGTGTTGTGCAGCTGGGTTCTTGGCGCTTAAGAGACGTGTGAGACATATGTACCCGGGATACTTAACCACTCGGCTAATTGGCCGAGTGGGCCGGGGGCTCGGATATGGTGTATTCGGCCCAGAAGATATTTACTGAGATACTTGTTTGAGTAAGCGGCAAGTTAGGTTAGCAGATATGTTGGATAGATAGAATCTGTTGTAACCGACTAAAAGATTACCATGTAAATCCCTGCCCTTTAGATATATAAGGAGGGCAGGGGGTCTTTGGAAAAAGGCAGACTCGTATCGAAATCCTAATTCTAGTGCGAACCCTAGCAATACAGAAACACCAAACATGACGTAGGGTTATTATCCTTCGGGAGGCCCAAACCTATATAAACCTTGTGTCCTGTGTCCATCGATCTTTCATACTCATACGCATATCTAGATCTACTATCGAGAATATCTCTCGACAGTTGGCGCGTCAGGAAGGGGCAGCGTTGAGTGTAGCTTCATCGAAATCGATGGCTTTCATCAACATCAAGTGTCGCCCGGGAGACAAGATCTGCTTTGGCACCGTCAGCCTCGTCGCCGATCAGCACGGGAACCTTGTCAAGAAAGAACGCGTGGCCCGCTCGGTCGCTGCCACGACCGATTAGAGCGATCCGGTCGGCCGATTCCCGCTTGGCCTCGACAACGCGGCGACAGCTTTCCAGGCGGAAACCCTCTCAAGCGGCAACTCAACGTTGCCCGCAACGCCCCGATTGACAACCTTGGTCGACTCGGGTTATACTACGGTTGATCTCCCGGCTCATCACATGGATCAGTCGGACGAAGATCCCAAATTTTTCGACGAATCAAGGTTTGTTGCAGCAATCGGCCTTGAAAGCGAGTCACTCCAAGACTTGATTGAAGGGCCGAGTGATTCAGAGAGTTGTTCCTCGGACTTCCATGAGGTATTTATGATGGCACCTGCTGTCGAGGGGCAAGCAGACGGTGAAACATCAGCGAATGCTGCCGCGCGCGGTACCGCGCCGTGCGTAGACGGACATGAAACTGACCTCGAAGACGGTGATCCAGATGCCGCCACTCCTCCGCTTCGACGACCGGATGCTCAGCAGAGACTCCGAGTCGTGTAAAACCTAGATATAGGAGACCTCACCTTAAAACTTGATGGTGAAGACGTCTTCAAGACCCCACAGCACAACAACACAGCCACGGCGACCCTCCTGCAAATAATAGAGCCCCTGCTCCAAGTCTCCCCAGAGTTGACACCTCAGGTCAACCAATTAAAAGCGCACATCAGGGCCGCGGCTGTACTGGAGATGCATGCGGCACGATCAACGCTGAGTAAATTAGTTTCTGGGGCCGCCAGTTCGGTACTCAGGGAGGCTAGAAGAGACCGACAACGCTCCAACCGGGAGGCAACTCCGCCTACTGTCCCCAGGCGCAGGCCCATTGCAGAGTACCATGATCGGCATCTGAGCGCCGACCTGCGCAATGGCATACCACCACATGATGCGCGGGTCCGACTGGACAACAGATACCAGGAGCACGACGGCACGACCTACCGAGAGTACGAAGATGAACGGCGCCGGCGCGGTTATGTTGACTACGAACGCGATAACAGGCGGCGGCCACATAGAGACTATTATTACCATGATCGATGGGATGAGGGCCACCGTGATGATAGATCATGCCGAGAAGCTGGCCACGAACAAGAACGGACCCCAGCCATCGATGACTATGACGAGGAGGCTGGCATTCGAGCCTTCACTTGGGAACTTTGAACCGTCAGTTGGCCGGTCAGCTTCAAGCCAGTCGGCATCGAGAAGTATGACGGCAAGACGGATCCGCATGACTGGCTTCACGTCTATTCGACAGCCATACGAGCTCTCGGTGGCGTCAGCTTTGTCATGGCCAACTACTTGCATGTTTGCTTAGCTCCAGCGGCAAGAACCTGGCTCACTAATCTGCCCGACAACTCTATCAGCTCCTAGGCAGATCTTTGTCTGTAGTTCGTGGCCAACTTTTAAGCCACCTTCGACAGGCCAGGGAATCACTGGAAACTCGGCCGGATCAAGCAGCGGGACCGAGAGCCACTTCGAGAGTACATCCAACGCTTCTGCCGAGTGAAGAATACCATCCCTAACATCTCGGATGCTCAAGTTGTCGCCGCCTTCCAAGGAGGACTCCGCGACGATGATCTGATAAAGAAGATTGGGAGGTTGGATGCTGCCGGCAGACTATCAGCCAAAGAACTGTTCACTATGGCCGACAAATATGCTGCTGGCAATTTGACTCTGTTCCAATTTCGCCAGTACAAGGAGTCGACCCCAAGCAACCAGTCGGGTCCGCTCGATTACAGCAAGGACGGTGATAGGAAGCGCAAGCAAGACCAAATGGTGGCCAACACCGAGCGCCTGACCAGGAGAAAACCAGTCACTCAGGATGACTTCGACAAGATGCTCGATGGCCCTTGCCTGCTACATAATGGAGCCCACAAAGCCAGGGAATGCTTCAATCTGAAAAACTTTGCCCATCACACCTTGAAGGTCTACAAAGAACGTCCCTTGATCCCCAAGGGTGGCAGGAAGGACTCGGATAAGGATAACCAAGACGAGGATAAGGAGGACTTCCAAGACCCCAAACACGAGGTCCATTACATCTGTGGCCGGTCTATGGCAGACTCGAAGCACCAGCAGAAGATCCTCTACAGAGAGGTCCACTCGGTCTCACCAGTGGTACCTCAGTATCTACGATGGTCAGAGGTTCCAATTACTTTTGATCGGTCTGACCATCCGGATCACATCCCTAGGCCCAGGAAATATCCCTTAGTGCTAACGCCGACTGTTAACTGAGTCCGGCTAAATCGGGTACTGGTAGATGGTGGTAGCAGTTTGGACATCCTCTTTGTGAAAACCTTCAAGGAGCTTGGCATACCCTTGACCGACCTCAAGCCAAGTTGATCGCCGTTTCATGGTGTGATCTCGGGCATGCAAACAGTCCCTCTGGGATAAATCACTCTGCCTGTGACTTTCAGCACTCAGGAGAACTATAGGACGGAGTGCATTACCTTCGAGGTCGCCGACCTCGACTCTACTCATCACGCCATTATAGGACGGCCACCATCGCCAAATTCATGGCGGTACCTCATTATCCTTATATGATGATGAAGCTGCCAGGACCAAACGGAGTCATCTCACTGCACTCGGATATGCGGACCTCATATGACTGCGACAACGGCAGTTGTGAGTTGACCGAGAAGATAGTAGCAGCATCGGAGCTGGCCGAGTTGATAGAAGCGATCGCAACGGCGGAGGAGGCCATGCATGACCCTGCTCCCAGGAAGGCTCTGAAGACTACGGTACAGACAGATGCCCTGGAGTCCAAGAAGATTAGCCTAGATGATAATGATGTATCCAAGACCACCAATATCAGGGTCAATTTAGGTGAGAAATAGGAAAGCGCGCTCATCCTTTTTCTTAGAAATAATAAAGATATATTTGCATGGAAACCTTCTGACATGCCAGGTGTTCTAAGGGAAAAGGCTGAGCACAAACGTCACGTCCGCGAAAATGCCAGGCCGGTAAGGCAACGGCTTAGACGATTCTCACAAGACCGAAAAGATGCGATTAGGAAAGAAATCGGCTGACTGCTGGCAGCTGATTTTATTAAAGAAGTTTTCCACCCTGGCTGGTTGGCCAACCCAGTTCTGGTGCGGAAGAAGAATAAGGAGTGGCGGATGTGTGTGGATTACACCGGCCTTAACCAAGCCTGTCCGAAAGATCCGTTCACCCTCCCACGTATTGATCAAGTGGTCGATTCGACGGCTGGATGCGCTTTGTTGTGCTTCTTAGATGCCTATTCAGGGTACCATCAGATTCCCTTAAACCAATCCGACCAGGTCAAAACCTCGTTCATCACGCTGTTCGGAGCCTTCTGTTACACAACAATGCCCTTTGGCCTAAAAAACGCTGGTGCCACCTACCAGCGGACTATGCAGCGATGTTTGGACAACCAGATAAGCAGGAATGTTGAGGCTTACGTAGATGACATGGTAGTCAAGACTCGGCTCTCCACCAACTTGATATCCGACCTAGACGAAACATTCGGCAACCTTCGGAAATACAACATGAAGCTAAATCCGGAAAAATGCGTCTTTGGGGTCCCATCAGGAAAATTACTTGGTTTTCTGGTATCACACAGAGGGATTGTAGCTAATCTAGAAAAGGTAAATGTCAGATTACGAATGGGACCTCCACATTCACAAAAAGACATTCAAAAGCTCACTGGTTGTATTCAAGAAGCAAGAATCATTCATCTGGAATGATGACACACAGAAAGCCTTGGATGATTTTAAGGCTTATATTAGTGGTCCTCTAGTCTTAACTCCCCCAGAGCCAAAGGAACCTTTGCAGCTGTACATTTCTATAACCAAACACGTTGTCAGTACTGTGCTGGCGGTGGAACGGGCGGAAGATGGCAAGGCTCAAAAGGTGCAACGACCAATTTATTTCGTCAGTGAGGTCTTATCAGAATCCAAGGTACGATATTTCTAGCTTCAGAAATTAATATATGCATTACTGATGACATCTAGGAAGTTGAAGTATTACTTTGAGGATCATCTAATTGAGGTCCACACGTTGTTCGGCCTAGGCGAATTGCTGCACAATAGAGAGGCCACTGGGAAAATTGCCAAATGGGCTGTCGAGCTCGGATCATATGATATCACCTTTAAGTCACGCGACTTGATCAAAGGTCAAGCTTTGTCAGACTTCATCGCCGAGTGGACAGAATGTGAGTTACCTCCCGACCCACAAGAATTATGTTATTGGAGAATGGTGTTTGACGGCTCCTTACAACTGGAATGTGCTGGAGTAGGAGTCATATTGATATCTCCTGACGGAGCCAAGTTGCGGTATGTTCTTCGAATGCACTTCCGTGCCTCTAACAATGGCGCAGAGTATAAGGCACTATTACATGGACTTCAGACAGCTATCTCACTTGGCGTCCAAAGGATAAGCGTCTCTGGCGACTCGGTGCTAGTTATAAATCAAGTAACAAAGGAGTGATGTTGTTCCCACGAAAGCATGACAGCCTACTGCACCGAAGTTCAGAAGCTCGAAGACAAGTTTGATGGCATCAAGTATAAACATGGCCTGCGCAAGTATAACGAAGAGGTGGATGAACTGGCCAAACTTGGGTCTAGCAGATCTAAAATACCTGACGGAGTATTCCTCGATGATCTGCATAAGCCATTTGTACTAACCCAGCAAACTATGGAGCAGTCGGCACTAAAGGCGGGGGCAACGCTGCATGTAGCTGTCATTGAGGTAGATTGGCGCACTCCCTTCATTGAGTATTTGGATCATGATACACTACCGACCGACAAAGATGAAGCCCTCCGAATTATTCGCAAGTCACGTTCATATTGTATAGTTGACCATCACCTGTACAAGCAAAGCCCACATGGGGTACTGATGAAATGCTTATCTCAAGATGAAGGCAGAGCTATATTAGGAAACATCCACGCTGGCATTTGTGGGAATCACGTAGGCCTATCCACAATCGCGGCCAAAGCAATGAGGCAAGGGTTTTATTGGCCGACCACTGGTGCTGATGCCAAGGAAATTGTCTAAAAGTGTGAAGGTTGTCAGTTCTTCGCCCACCAGATGCACGTACCTGCCATAGAGCTCTAAAATATCCCAATAACTTGGCTATTTTCAGTATGGGGTTTAGACATTGTCGGACCTTTCATGAAAGCTCAAGGGGGCTTTACTCACCTTTTCATGGCACTGGACAAGTTCTCTAAATGGATCAAAGCAAAGCCAGTCGGTAAGATTTCAGCAAAGAAGGCTATCGAGTTTATGACCAAAATAGTCACTCGGTTCGGTGCCCCACACAAGATCATCACTGACAACAGTACTCAATTCACAGCAGGGGAGTTTAAATAGTTTACAGGCCGAGTCGGCTTTAAGATTGGCTATGCCTCGGCCGCCCATCCACAGAGCAATGGCCAAGTTGAGAGGGCAAATGGCCTCCTGCTTCCTAGAATTAAGCCTCGTATATTTGATTGGCTAGAAAAGTACGCTTGACGGTGGGTTCGAGAATTGCCATCTATGTTGTAGGGTCTTAGAACCAACATAAGTCATGCCACCGGGCACTCCCCTTTTTCTCTGGTTTATGGCTTAGAAGCCATGTTACCAATCAAGATTCTTTTTGCCTCCCCCCCGTGTGATAGCGTATGAAGAAAAAACCTCCAACGACCATAGGTGTGATGACTTGTTGTTGTTAGAGGAGCAGCGAGATGCCACCTTAATTCAGTCGGCAAAGTACCAGCAAAGCTTGCGACGTTATCACGACAAAAACGTTCGAACACAGAGTTTTTCCGTCGGTGACTTGGTTTTAAAGCAAGTTCAGTCTAAGGTCGGTAAGCACAAGTTGTCGGCTCCATGGGAAGGACCTTTTATTGTAAAGGAAATCACTCGGCCAGGTGCCTATCAATTGATGAATGAGGACGGGTCGGACCTTCAAAGTTCCTAGAACGTTTCACAGCTATGTCGTTTTTATGCCTAGTATTTATAGTTTATTGTACTTCTATTATTGAATATATATACATAATGGTCATGATATCTGATTTCACAATTTATTATTTCTATGAATAATTGTTGTTATTGTTTATATCATGGCTCAAATTCTGATACTTGGTATCACCCTAACTCGCGCATGTCGACCAAGTGGGTTACTTAGTCCCCAGGGTTCTTGCCGTCTGTTAGGGACCAAGACAACTCTCCCAATTCGCATATGCTTGACCGAGTGAGTTCTTAGTCTCCATGGTTCATATCGGTTATTAGGAGCGTTGTTTAGAGGGCTGACATGAGTTGTGTATTGGTTGTGAGTGTTTAACACGAGTTTATACAATACATATACAAAGCAGCGCGACCCAAGAATTCATTACAATCTAGACCTTAGCGGTCTATCGAACCTTAGTTATATTACAGTAACGGAGTTGTAATACAGTATTTTAAGCTTTACAATTCCTTACACTTTGGGAAGGGATCTAGCTCTATCTGGTCGGCTAATATATGCGCTGTTTTTTGCGCCTCAGCCACGAGGGCTTCACATTGCTCGTCCGAGAAATCTTCATGGAAACCCTCGGTCACCACATCTAACTCTATGCTAGGGATGTGGGACTTTGCAATTGCCAGGACTTGTGCGCCGGCCAGCTCTGCAACATGTCGAGCATGTTCTTTTAGTCGGCCGGGTGCCCCTTGTAGCCTAGTCATCAGGTCTCGACATCGAGGTGGTTTTTCTTCAGGATATATGTATTGGGCGACCACCTCTACATCCTTCTAAAGAGATGCAAGAGACCATTGAAGGTTTTCATCACCCTCTATAAATTTCTTCTACAAAAGCTCATAGGACCTCTTTGATCCTACAGGAGTATAATAATCATATATGTCCAGTACAACGAACTTGGATATAAAGGTATTAGATGAATTAACACTTACCTCTTAGGTGTTTCTCGGCTTCTACCTTTTCAGCTTCAAGGGTGGCAACCTTTTCCTTATAATTTTCTTTCAGCTTTTCAACTTCTTTGAATGCTTTCTGGAATTGGTTTAGCTCATCCACAGCCTTTTTGAAGATCTTTTCAGCCTTGGTTAATTTGGTTTCTAGCTTTGTGTTTCTCTCCCTGTGGCTTTTTATTGTTTCTTCAGCGCCTGTCAGTTACAAACATTTTAGTACATATATATATTTTTGTATGCATAAGTGCATTCAATTTTACCTTTAGCCCTTTTCTTCCATGAATTTTGAGATTCTTGCATTGCCTTGAAGTCGTCTTTTAGCTTTTTCAAAATTTTTCTTGATCTCTGCCAAGTCCTGGATCTGCTTCTTTAATCCTTGATTCTCGGACTTCAAAGTTTCAATAGCTTGGGCAGACGACTCCAGTTCTTTTATACGTCCTTCGAGATTTGCAATTTGAGCGGCCGACTGGGCATCTTGTTTTTGTTTCAATTCCAGCATCCGTGATGCCTCTGTATGGACGAGGTCAAATATTCATATTCCACAGATAGCATGTGAGGTATAGGCTTTGTGGATCTCATACCTTGTAGCTCGAATTGAAGTTCATCAACTTGAGATGAACGGGTTTTTAGAGTGACTGATAAGCGCCCGACTTCCAGTCTCTCCTTGGCAAGCTGATCTTCTAAATCTACGGCTTTTGCACGATGCCTCTCGACAAGTTGCAGAAGCTTACTCTTGTTGGCCTTATGGGCTTTCAGAGCCTGCAATGATGATGAATTATATGTTTGAAACTTCACATCTAGGAATGGTGATTATTATTGACATTATTTTTCAAGAAGGGAGGAATACCTGGAAGGAATGATAGGCTTTTTCAGTATGTTCTTCAAAAATTTTCAACTCCGCTTGTTCTGTCGACTCATCAAATCCGGTGATGGCAAATCGGCCAATATGATATACTGACCTAGTCGATGTTGGCTGTTCTGGAGCATCTTCTCTTACCACTCGGTGAATGGGAGTCAGCATGACATTTTCCTCTGGACCAATTGGATACTCATATGTTGGTTCTGGCATTATTTCAAAAACCAGTGATGGCTCTTCGGGTTTGGTGGAGGCAGAAGTATTAGCATCCGCTGCCATCTTAGACGTATTCAGGTCTAGGATATTGGGTGATTTAGCTTGGTTAGCTTCTGACCGAGTGGATTTGGGTGCGTTCTTTAAATCACTCAATTTCTCTGCCGAGTGGCCTGGGACATCATCTCTGGATGACCCGACATGTGGTGTATCCTGATCTTTTTCAGGAACTGCACTTTCCGCCGGGACTTCTTCGAATGACGTTTGCCCGGACGACCTGTCAATTAGATAGAGATTACATAACTATTCAAATGGAGAGTTGAGCTTCAAGTTACATTGTTCTGTTTACCTTGAGCGGCGTTTGAATTTTAGGCCTGACACTCTTGGTGGGGGGCTGGTTGGCCTTGGGGCACCTGTTGTGTCTGGTGCCGCCTCATGGGTGCCTGCCTTGCTTGGTTCACTTGGACGACTTTGCTCTTTCTCGTTTTCATCCATGGTCCGCCAAGTGGTGGAGGTTTTCTCTGGAGTTTTTATCTTTGCCTCTTCTCGAAGTCTAGCTACTCCTTCAGCTAGAAATTCTTCTTCATCAGAATCTTCAATATACGCCTTGCGGCGCTTGGGAGCTGATGGTTGAATGGGAGATTTCTTTTGCGGTGTCGGCGGCAGTGGGGGATTGAACACGTATACATCAAGGTTCTGCAATATATGTGACGTATTATTCATTGCTGAACATAATGCATGAAGTGTTGATTTTTTAAGCACAGAAGTGGATAACTTACTGAACTCCTGCCAGTCACGGAATGATGTCCACTTTTTGCACTCCCTGGAGTCCAACCAAGGAGTGAAGAAAATATATTTTCCAGCCGCAATGTTAATTCCCTTTCTGACAATATTTCCGGCACTTCTATTGTGGGGTCTGAACCCAATTGGAACTTCCATCCAGGAACATGACGTTTCTTAATAGGCTGCACGTGGCGATATATGAAGCTTGCAACAACATGTACACCAGTATAACCTTTGGACTTGAGATAGGCAATATGCTCTAATATGGCATCAACCTGAGACTTCTTGTTTGGATGAGCCTTTGCTGACCACTCGGGTCGTGGCTTGGGGGCTTCGACCGTAGTCTCTGACAAAGGTGGAGCATGGTTTCCATGGTAAAACCAATCCGCGTGCCAACCTTTGTTCGTTGATGGAAGCGGCACATCAACGTATTTGGATTTATTCCTTAATTGGAATCCGGCCCCTCCTATAACGTTATTGTTGTTTGATTTCAAAACAAATAGTTCTTTGAAGGTATCAAAATGGGGATGAATTCTCAAGAACACCTCACATAGGTGGATAAAGATAGCAATATATAAGATGGAATTTGGATTCAGATTGACAAGGTTGATACCGTAGAAGAAAAGAAGACCGCAAAAGAAGTCGCAACAAGGGATCCCAAATCCACGATAGAAAAAGGAGGAGAAAACCGTGATTTGGTCGATGGGAGGTTGGGGAAATTTCTGACCTATGGCCTCGATCCATCCTCCGGTCTGTTGATCCTGCAACACGCCGTCAATCACCAGTCTGTTGATTTTCTCTGAATCCATGGCTGACGCGGGGAACTCCTTGATGGCGGCAGGGATATCAAAAACTGTCTCTTCTTCCTCGCCCTTCTCAGGAGAAGATTGCTTCTGGGATTGTACCTTAGAGCTTTGGCGGGTGCGCTTCGGGGCCATTGCTCTTGTTTGAGTGCAGTGGGAAGCAGTTGCGTGGAGTTTTGGGGTAGAAATGGAAGTCTGAGATCTAGGGTTTGTGTGCGCAAGATGGCGGCGGCGGTGAAATGAAGACGAAGGGATGCGACTGCTTGGAGGCCCTTTTATAAGGGATAGATGACCTGCTGGGCCGAGACTTCTCCTAATCCGTTAAGTCCAGTTTTGTTAATTGGTACATGCATTTATTATATTATTGAGACTTGTTTTAAGCGTTAATTTTGGATATTGTGGATCTTAACATTAGTAATAAATCACTGGGATTGTTATGGTTTCAATCTTGGAAATTGTACCTTTCGAGATTTAGTAATAAATCACTCGGATTGTTGCGGTTTCAACCTTGGAAATTGTACTTTTCGAGATTCCGTGATAAATCACTCGGATTGTTGCAGTTTCAGCCTTGGAAATTGTGCCTTTTGAGATTTTGTGATAAATCACTCAGATTATCTCGGCACCAATCTTGGAGGCTGTGTTTCTGTGTTATGTTACTACTATTGATACATCACCAATCTTGGGGGCTATGACAATTGAATTTCATCGTTAATCATTCAGATTAAGGGCACTTCAGCATTATGGATGTAAATATTAATTTGGTGATGCATCACTCGATGAGTGAGAAAATTCAGCTAAATATGGAGCTTGTTAAGACAAATTGGAAAATTCAGATCTCATTATGCCCTTTTTTGTTAAGGGACAAGATTAATTGGATATTTTTTAATAACTCAAAAGTTGCTTCGGTGTAGACTCAACAACCTTCTAAGTTGGGGGCTATATTCATAGGCTATGTCTTTTTCAGGGATTTATGAATAAGAGTTAATAGAAAAAACACTTCCCAATTTCATAAGATATCGAGGCAAATCAAGACGACGATTCAAAATGGAAAGTGCTTGGGAGCTATTGTGGGACATATGTATCCGGGATACTTAACCACTCGGCTAATTGGCCGAGTGGGCCGGGGGCTCGGGTATGGTGTATTCGGTTCAGAAGATATTTACTGAGATACTTGTTTGAGTAAGCGACAAGTTAGGTTAACATATATATTGGATAGATAGAATCTGTTGTAACCGACTAAAAGATTACCATGTAAATTCCTGCCCTTCGGATATATAAGAAGGGCAGAGGGTCTTCAGTAAAAAGCAGACTTATATTGGAACCCTAATTCTAATACGAATTCTAGCAATACAAAAACACTAAACAGGACATAGGGTTATTATCCTTCGGAAGATCTAAACCTGTATAAACCTTGTGTCATGTGTTCATCAATCTTTCATACTCATACGCAAATCTAGATCTACTATCGAGAATATCTCTCGACAATACGTCTTCAAGCGTTTCTGTGCAGCTGCCTCGACTAGAAATATTTGAGCCGGCTTCGTCGCCGTCGCTCTTGACGTCCTTGACACTGCCGCTGTCATGTCCATGGGCAATCTGATGTACGAGGGACCGCTGGCTCTAATCGGTTAGGCAACTTGATGTTCTGTGTGCATGCAGTTCTTGTCCTCTTGATCGCCTATGTGCTCATCCTCTTGGTCAAGTTGCAGCTCAAATCCTTCCAGCGCATACGCAACTGAAATAACCTTGAGATATTTTTTACGGGAAAATAACCCTTAGATTACCGCTGCCGTGTGATTTCCATGTATGTCTTGTGCACACAGATTTCCATTCAGAGCTAGCTTGTGCAACCGTTCTTTGCTTAATGATTCGCTTAGGTCTCTTGCAGCAACGAAGTTGGGCGCTAAGTCCTGAAGCGATTGTCCGTTTTGTCTTGTGCCCGTTACAAACTTGTTGAGTAACAAAATAGTGACTCTAGGCTCATGTGTTGACACGACAGTATATCATATGTATAATAACATTATATCAGGGCCAATGTGTTGACACGACAGTATATCAAGGCAGTTGAGTTCTGCAGTTGAACGGCACCAATCGGATGTGATGTGGAGCATTTTTCTTATTACTTTCTATTACATCATTATATCTAGGGGAGAGAGTTGCCTGAACGCAATGTAAAATATGTGATGTATCTTTTTGATGAAAAAATATGTGATGTATCTTAGTCTTGTCAATATTTGTAAAGCAGGGAATTTACACTTGTAGTGCCAAAAAAATTCTCTGGAAAAGAAAATTAGCAGGGAATACATCCAGAGCCAGCTTATTTAGCAAAATGTGAATTTCCTGACCACACTCGTACTAAACGTGTTTACAATTACTACTCGATACAGACGATACAAGGTCTCCAAAACAAAAACAAATTGAAATGTCGAAAGCCACCGTCTACTTCTCACGCGTCACTTTCACATGCCATCGGATCAGTCAAATAAATCAAGCGTGCAGCTGA
The DNA here is from genome assembly GCA_032690845.1 of Eleusine coracana subsp. coracana. NCBI lineage: Eukaryota > Viridiplantae > Streptophyta > Magnoliopsida > Poales > Poaceae > Eleusine > Eleusine coracana. The sequence continues at coordinate 49,185,350 of CM064420.1, forward strand.
CGCCTCCAACTGGAGCTACCGCGATAACTCACAAAAAAATAAACTCGAACTACGGTAGGTCGGCCACTACCACAAACATGTATTATTCCATAGCTTAAAATTCACAGCATAAGCCACGGTGCGGTAGATGGGCCAATCCAACCGCCATTAGAATCACAATACTAGTGACGGATGATAATATGATCTGCTACTAAAAAGACAGAAAAATAAAAAACAAACATAGGGCCCATCCATGGGGCAAGCCTTACTGTGACTGACGAGCACCAGCTAGATCCACCCGCTGTGGACGACTCACGACCTTATCCGTAAGTAGAGGGTTCATTTGGCGCACCAAGGTGGATAGGGGGATGGTGGAAGGTAGCCACCATAGCCTCGTCGAGGATCCGAGGATGGAGGAGGCTGCGGCCACCATAGCCTTGCCGGCAAACCAGGGGTGGAGGAGGGTGGCCACATGCACGCCACAATAGTACCGCCCTCTGCATGCTCCCTCATTGAATGCACACCGCCGCCTATCGTCCTTGCTAGATCCGTTCGTGGGAGACGTCGTCCCATCTGGATCTAGTGGAGGTGCGGCGAGGGGGCAGCGCAAGGAGCACTACTACGAAAGTGATCATCATCAACAAAAGGCTAGTCGACAATAGTGGCGTGCAAAATGAAGCATGTCACTAAACCGAGCCTGAGGGGGCGCATCATAACCTGCCACTAAATATGATCATGCAGGTTAGTGACGGGTCACATATACGGCTCGCCACTAACTTGCGCCACCTTCTATAAAAGAAGGGGGTGCGGAGTGGAGGTGCAAACCCTATCTACCTGCTCCCTTCGCTTCCACCACCTCCTCCCTTCCGCATCTGCTCTTCCGCCTCCTCCCTTCTGCCACCACCACCGCTCCCATAATCTGCCCGTGCTACGTAGCCGTCGGCATGGGCCGGTTGCGCCACCTCTAGGTGCAGTGCCTCTGCCGTCTTCACCATACCGTGGTCCAACGCACACTGCTGATGGTGGACGCCCGTGCGAAGAAGTGGAAGGCTAGGCCTCTGACGCCCTATGCTGGGTGCTGGCAATCAAGGCGCCGCGACGGTCGTGGAGGCGCCGATGTCATGGCTTCCTCTGCTGCCTTAGATCCGACCCCCTCCTCCATGGCGGCCATGATGGCCGTTGTCGCCAAGGCCACCGCGAACATTGTGGGCATTGTGGCCGTCAAAATGAGGTGGCCCTTGACGTCGTATGTATCGTGTCAGGGGCCATCAGCATCCGCCCGGACGGCTCACAGCAAAGGATAGCCGCCCTTCTCCTCACCCGGGGCGTTGGTGCGGAGATCTTCGCAGCAGCGACGGCGAGGATGGGGCATCGCCGAGACTGTGGCTGCGGCGTACGCTATGGCAGCGGCGTCCAACTAGGATTAGGATTTAGATGTGAGGCCCAACACATTTTGGTACGGTCCTGCTTTTTTTGTTGAGCTGATCATGTGGTAGTGACAGTTTTGTGCCCGTTGCTACCACACTTTTTATTTATTGATAATATTATAATTATAAGCGAGCATGTAGTCCGTTATAAAAAAATGCACATTAGTAACGATTAGTTCGCAGCGTACGTCTTATCCACCACAAATGCCACCATATTGTCAATGATGTTTATTGTAGTAGTGGAGGGTGAGATCGTCATTGTCTCTCTCTCTCTATATATATATATATCTTCTCTATATGGAGTGCATTGTGCTGAATATTATTCAGTGCGCTGGTCGGTTATTACAACCTAACCTACTCAGCCTGCGATAATATATTTCCTTCTTATAATAGTATATCTCGTTCCAAAATAATATATAGTTATCATATATATTAAAATAGTGGTGTATGTATTTCTCTTTCCATCCTCATTTTGAATCTCTCCCGTGTCTCTCCTCACCCTCTGACCCACGCTGTAGATCTACAGACGGCCAGGACGGCGGTCGGCGGCGGCGGGCAAGCTCTTGACGGCGCAACGACAACCATGACGGTCTCACCTCGTCGGTAAGGCCCGCACCTCCTACATGTCCAAGAAGATTCACGACCTCATGCCCCCTCCGCCATCTCGTGTCTCTCTGGCTGCACGTGGCTGCCCTAGAGGAGCTCGCCCACCCTGCAGCAAGGTGAGCAGGGCAGACGACGCTGCAGGCTGCTGGGCACATGCGGGGACCCTGGGCATGCGCTCCTCAAGCTCGCCCAAGGAGCTCTAGCGGAGCAGCAGGCAAGGATGGTTCTGGATCTACGAGCGCAACTGGTATTAGAAGGTGAGGTCCCAACTCTTGCACACAAGCCGTTCACCTGCGCATGAATTTTGCTCTTTTTGTGGATTTTATCGATTGATTTGAACATTAGCTCTTTTTCCTTGATTTCCTTGAAAAATCAACCTTTTTCTTCTTGTAGATCGGGAGCTCTTCACGATGGCTGCTTTGTTAGATTAAGCATGGCAATTTGATCTGCATACGTCTTCGTGGGCTGCAGGTCCCATCGATTCCTGGTGTGTGTGTGATCCTCTTTGTGTGCAGCTTTTCCTTCAATATTCATCTGTGCACAAATTCGAATTTGCTTTTGGTCTCCAGTTCCTGGCTGTCGAGGTCGCTTGCAGGGAAGCTGGGAGGTGACAGAGCACTGCGCCGCTGCTCCACATCTCAGATTTGTTTTTCAGATTTAGAGCATCCAGAGCCATTGCTCGTGCTGATTGTTGAGAAAACATTCCTCTGCCTTCTTCAATGTGTTTTCTGATGCGAGAAGTGAGGAGCAAAAATCGTTTTTATTATGTCTGCTAGTCGCATGATATGACAAAACCATTTGATTCTCCTCTATTAGACTTTGATCGTATATATACTATCTTCATCCATGTACATCTATATTTTATTTAAGAGTATTTATTTGTATATTTATGCACATATTTCTATTCAAAGTATTTATTTGTATATTTGTGTACTTATATATATTATCTCATATAGTATATATACTATATTTTGTAAAAAATGCATTTTATTAATATATATACTAATTTTTGTAATCCATTTTATTAGTATATATATTATCTAAAATAATATATATACTACCTTTTGTAATCTATTTATTTTATTTTATGATAGTACATATATGATCATTAATTGCTTCTCGCTATTTGTTCTATAATCTCATATATTATATATATTATCTTATAATACATAAATAATCGTTCTTGGTTGGTTGTGTTTGCTGAACATTGGTATGGAAAATTGTATATTTTTTTTGTTTTTTTGCTTCATCCATGTATATTTAGATTTTGGATTATGTCTCCGACAATTATTTGATCTTTTTTCAATGTAATAGTATATCTATGATAGTATACATTTTTTTGATAGTGATGTATTTTATAAAGAATCTATTTTTTTGTAATCTCAAGTAATGTATACTATCTCTAGTGTGTATACTACCAAAATATATATACTATCAAAATATATCACTAAAGTGTATATACTATCTTGAAAATATAATAGGATGAAGATATACTGTCTTTAAGATATGTATACTATCTCTCAGATGTATATGTATTTCGTCTATATAGTAGTATATGTTTTGTCAGACTAGTATATGAGTGCATGATATTTGTGAAAGCAGTAGTATATATACTATTATACTTGTTGCAGAATAATTTATTTTTTAATATAATAGTATATCTATGATAGTATATTGTTTCTATTGATGTTGATGTATTTTATGTTGCTTCACCCGTGTATATTCAAATTTTGGATATTGCCTCTAACAATCATTTTTTTTATTATAGATTCTATTTCAATTTTATTTTCAGATTTAGATCATATACTACTGAATAGGAATACTATTATTTGAGATTAGTATTTTATAACTTCTATAAACGAACTAGGTAAGTGTATATATACTATTGCACTTATTATAGAATAATATTTTTTTAATGTAATAGTACATCTATGATAGTATATGAATTCTGTTGATTTTAATGTATTTTATAAAGAATTTATTTTCTTGTGATCTCAAATAGTATATATATACTTACCTTATGTAGTATATATACTACCTCTTGTAATCTATTTTATGACTAACAATATGCGGGATAGAGGAGTATATATACTAATTAATTTTCTTTCTCTTTTCACAAAGATATACTATCTAAGATCTTAAAATATAAGATTTCAAAGATATATTACCTCCAAATTATATGCTTTACTTATATTTAATCTTCAAAATATACTATCTGATTTTGAAGATATATGATCTCAAAGATATACTATCTAAGATCTCAAAATATACTATCGTAGTATACGATCGAAGATTGGTTTGATCAACTGGTGGTTAAAATAATATCGATCTAAAAATATATGATCATGGTAGAAAATATATGATTGTTTACTTGAAAATATACGACTATGGTTGGAAATATACTATCACGATATACTATCTTGAAGGTTGGTTTGATTAGCTGGTGCTCAAAAATATATATGACTATTAACCTAAAAATATAGTACCATGTTTGTACATATACTACCACGATATAGGTTGGTTTGACCACCTGGTAATAAAAAGAAATATTGACCTAAAAATATACAACTTTGGTAGAAAATATATGATTATTGATCTTAAAATATGCAACCACTATTGTACATATACAACCATGTTATACGATCATGAGAGCTAGTTTGAACAGCTGGTGGCCAAAAAAATATCGACCTAAAAATATACGTCCTCATTAAAAAAATATATGACAATTAATATCAAAATATACGACCATGGTTATACATATACTACAGCGATATACTATCATAGAGGTGGTTTGACCAGCTGGTGGTTAAACCGACCGGTGCACTGAACAGTAATATATATGATTATAGTATATATACTACTTCTAAAAGTGTACTACTCCTATAGTATATATATGATCGCGGAGTTTGGTTTGACCAGTTGGTGGTGGATCAAGAACACATGCAGCTGCTGACATAAAAGTAGGGGATCAAGATTCTTTGCATGCAGCTATTGACACAAAAGTAGGGAACAAGGACAAGATTTGGATGTCACCGCTTGGTCTGTTGCTCAACAGTACATTCATGCAGCAAAACACGACCCGCCTGGTGGTCCAACCGACCGGCGCGCTGAATATTTATTCAGCGTGCTGATATATTATGCAGCTAAATGGTCCAACTGACCGGCCCGCCTGTTGCTCAATATTATGCAGCTAAATGGCACGCTACGCGCTGAATAATATTCAGCGCGCTGGTCGGTTGGTCCAGCCCAACCAACTCAACCCACGATCGTATATTTTCTTTCCGCAGTAGTATATTTTACTCTGAAATAGTATATGGGCATAATATATATACAAATAATGTTGTGTCTTTCTCTCTCTATCCTCATTTTTAATTTCGTCTTCTCTCTCCTCCTCTGCTCTCGTATGACCAGATCCACCCGCCACACCTGCACGGATCCGTGGTGCCTCATCGACGGCAGGTCTCATCGATGGCAGGTCTCTCGACGGCGACGTCGTCTTCTCGAGCTCCATGGAAGACTGTTGCTGCTGTGGTGAGTTCTCATCATGCTATCGTTTTCTCTCAATTTGGAGCTGGTTCATGCTCCTTTCATTGTAATCCGTCTCTAATTTTTTTCTTTTTTTTTCTCAGCCATCGATGAATCTGATTTGCTGTGGATTAGTTGTGTCCAAGACTCGCTCATGGGTGTTGGTGCTTCCTCTACCTTAAATGGCCACAGCAGATTAAGAGAGGAAGCAACCAGATCCGATGTGCCATGCTTGGATCTGGGAGCCCCTCTGGCAAGGTGTTGTTTCGTTACAAATTCATGCATCTATTGATTCACTTTATTAAAAAAATTAACCGGATGTGGTTTGGATTTCTACACGTGCTCCAGGCAATGATGGATGTTGACGACGGCAACAACCGCAGCAAGACGAGGATCCGCGGATGATCCTAAGGGTGCGACGGCAAGGCGTGGCTGCTGCTCATGTCTGGTCACAGCGGCAGAGGGCACCATGGTGGCGGGCCTCCTCCATACCTGCGCGCAAAACAGCACCTTGCGGTGATGCGCCATGGCTGCTCAAGGCTGCAAGAGGTGCGGCCGCAACTCAGAGCCTCAGATGACCTTCACGGTCCCTGATGTGTTCCTACTTCCTATTGCTGGCTGGCTTTATCTAGATGCACGCGTGGGGAAAACCAGGTTGAAGCTAGCAAATCTTTTGTTTTTTTCTATGGATTTCAGTTGATTTCGAATGCTTGGAGGGGCAAGCACGTGCCTGCTTCAGATTACTCATCTTGTCAAATATTATTTTTCCATGCTGATTTCTGCCCCCGTTTCAGATTACTCATCACAGATCCGGAGTGATTTTTCTTTGCATCTTCTGTGAGTTAGTGTTTTTCTTGGTGGTATATATACTATCTCGGAATGATATATATATATATATATATATATATATATATATATATATATATATATGAGACATTTTTTCTACTCCCAGGAGTAGCTACTCCCACATGTATATCTCACAATCTAGAGAGTATTATTACATACTTGATATTTCTAAATGTAGTATGTAGTCATACTAGAGGGTATGTGGACATACTCATTTTTTTTTGATTGTGATACATGAATTATAAAGACATATCTACTTTTATATAGCAGTAAATACGATATATGTTCATATGTTTATAACTTAAAGATCCTTTAAAAAAAATATGGTTATTACTCTCAAAAATCTTGTTTTAAGTATGTGTATATACTCAAAATGATAAATGGGTATGAACACATACCTACGATAGTTTTTTAAATATAGGAGTAACTACACTTGGGAGTAGAATGGAATTACCCTATATATATATATATATATATATATATATATATATATATATATATATATACACACACACACACACACACGACAGCGCTAAATGGCGCTGCGCTGAATAATATTCAGCGCGTCGGTCGGTTTGACCACCAGGTGGATCGCGTTCTGCTATGCAGGTGCATGCAAGGAATCCTGGTCCCCTACTTTTATGTCAGCAACTGTATGTGTCCTTGGTCCATCACCAGCTGGTCAAACCAATTCTGCAATTGTATATATATTATAGGAGTAGTATACTTTTAGAAATAGTATATATATTACACTCGTATATATTACTATTCAACGCGCCGGTTGGTTTGACCATGAGCTGGTCAAACCCACTTATGCGATAGTATCGCGGTAGTATACCATGGTAGTATATGTATAACTATGATCATATATTTTCTGGTCAACAATCTTATATTTTCTATCAAGATTGTATATTTTTAGGTCGATATTTTTTTGACCACCAGCTGATCAAAGTAGCCTTCGTGACCATATATAGTTATAGTATATGTACAACCATGGTAATATATTTTCTGTCGTTGTAGTATATGTACAATCATGGTAATATATTTTCTAGTCAATAATCGTATATTTTCTATCAAGGTCGTATATCTTTAGGCCAACCTCCATGGTTGTATATCATGGTAGTATATATACAACCGTGGTAGTAGATTTTTAGGACAACATGGTCGTTTATGTACAATCGCAGTCAAACCAACCTCCTAGTGATAGTATATTTTCAGGTCAACAGTCGTATATTTTCTAGTGAGTTCGTATATTTTTAGGTTGATATTTTTTTACCACCGGCTGGTCAAACCAACCTCCGTGATAGTATATCCCGGTAGTATATTTTCAATCACGGTCATATATTTTCAGGTTAACAGTCACCTATTTTCTACTGTGATCGTATATTTTGAATCTGATGGTATATCTTCAAGACAAGATAGTATATTTGGAGATTAAATATGACTGAAGTGTATATTTTGAAGTAATATATCTTTGAAATTTTATATAATCCTATATCTTCAAGATCTTATATATACTCATAGAATAGCATCATATACATTTTAAAAAATATAGTCACGAGTATATAAATATGTACTCAAAAGTACATAGATTTACACTCATAGAGATATACATTTGTCATAAAATACTATCCTAAAATATCATATAATATATACTACCTTACAATGCACACTGTACTATGAATTCAGAGAGAACAAAAGTTAAAATACTATCCTAAAATACTATAAGAGCTTCAACTGAACATGATATGTGAGCTGCACGCAAATAAAAAAGTATCGCACTTAGGCATCAAAATCTGATAGAAAAGAGAAAGAAAATTGATTAGTATATATACTCCGCATATTGTTAGTCTTAAAATAGATTTCAAGAGGTAATATATATACTACATGAGATAAGTATATATACTACTTGAGATTACAAGAAAATGGATTCTTTAAAAAGTACATCAGCATCAACAGAATTCGTATATATATTATCATGGATATACTATTACATTAAAAAAATAATTATTAAAATATTGATCTCAAATAATAGTATACCGATTTAGTAGTATATGATCTAAATCTAAAAATAAAATTAAAATAAAATCTACAACAAAACAAAAAAAAAATCCAATGGTTGTCGGAGGCAACATCTCAAATCTAAATATACACGAGTGAAGCAAAAAATCAAGAAAATATACGACTTTCCATACCAATATCAAGAAAATATACGACTTTCTATACCAACGTTCATCAAACACGACCAAGAGCAATTATTTATGTATTGTAAAGTAGTATATATATTACATGAGATTACAGAACAAATAGCGAGAAGTAGTATACAATCATAGATGTACTGTTATAAAAATACAAGAAAATGGTCATAAAAATACAAGAAAATAGATTAGAAGATGTAGTATATATAGTGTGTGAGGTAGTATATATACTACTTGAGATTATTATAAAATAGATTCTTTATAAAATATAACAACATCAACAGAGATGTACTATTGTATTAAAAAAATAGTATTCTACTACAAGTGCATTAGTATATCTACATGTATCTGGTTTGTTTATATGACCTATAAAATACTATGCTCAAATAACAATATACTAATTCAGTAGTATAAATATGGTTTCTATAATATTCTATGTTGTAATGTAAGATAATACTGATAATGAAATACTATCAACCTAATGATAACTAAGCAAATAAGTTGTATATACTACTAACATAAATTACAACCATATACTATTAATCTATGTGTATACTATTAATTTGTGTTATGTACTATTAATATGTATTACTATCTATTAATCTATGTCATATATTATTAATGTAAACTACGGTAGAGGAACATGTTCTCAGCCTCAACATAGGCAATGGATCTGTATCATCTAAATCTGAAAGCAAAATTAAAATAAAATCATGAACAAAACGAAAAAAGCAAATGGTTGTCAGGAGGCAACATCCATAATCTGAATATCCACTAATGAAGCAAAAAATCAAAAAAATATATGACTGCCATGTACAATTGTCGATACCAATGTTTAATAAACACAACCAAGAATGATTATTTCTGTATTGTAAGGTAGTATATATACCATATTAGATTGCATAAGAAATAGGGAGAGCAGTATATGATCATAAATGTACTATTATAAAAATACCAGAAAATGGATTACAAGAGGTAGTTTATATATTACATGAGGTAGGATATATACTACTTGAGAGAATAATAAAATATTATAGTAGTTTTGTTTAATGTACATACTCCGACTTTCACTCTAGTACTTTTGTTTAGTGTATATATACTCATACTTTCACAAATAGTATATATATTCTTGCTTTCATAAATATTATATGCTTGTATACTATTTCAGCAAAAAATATACTACTACAAAGATGAAATATACGATTCCAAAAAATATACTCCTTCAGAAATAATACTATTTTATTTAGAAGACGATAGTATATCACAACAGTCTCTACTAACAAAAATGTTAGAAGACGATAGTATATCTCAGTTTTTCAAAATCTTCAAAATTATGATAGTATATCTCCAGATCTACAAGGAGAAAAGGTTGATTCTTCAAGAAAAAAGGTTCATGCTGTCGTGCTGCTCCAATAGACCGATAAATCCACAAGAAAATAAAAAATGCACGCAAGCATCAAAATCTAATGAAAAAGATCAAAATTCGCTAGGCCATGAGTCCCATGCCATCTCAGATTTGTGTCGTGAGTCAGCCAAACTCATGCCGAAAGAAAGAAAATAATGATTTTTGGAAAGAAGAGGCAAATCCAAACCAAGATTTTTTTTATGAAAAAACAAATTCATGCACATGCGCATGGAATGTCCAGGTAGAAGCTTACAAGATCGTGGCTTGCAGCTAGCTTTCTGGAGTGGTTGTGCTTCACGAAGCAGCTCATGTGATCTGCACAGAAAAAAATGAAAGAAAAATCAGTGTTTCACGAAAGGAGCCCCAATGCACACGATTCACAGCAATACATGCTGCTGCACCAAAAATCCATGAATCCAAGAACAGGAAACAAAACCAAATCGGGAGAAAATGGAATGAGAGGAGACATGCACTCTCACCATCCATGAAGAAGGCCTCCCACGCTTGTAGCCACTGCTTAAAGACAGCTGCTGGTGCTGCTTGAAGACGCCCTGCTGCGAGAGAGCTTCAACCATGGACAATGGACCCAGATCTAGCCCTGCCCTCGAATCCGGGAGGCCACAGAACACCAACTCGTGCTATAGCGCTTCCACGCCAGCAAAGCAGCCCTCCTCTTATGGAGAAACGCTGCTGAGCACAGTAGTCCCCGTCACCTCTCCGCAATCGGGAGCAGCAATAGCCTCCTATGGAGCTCGAGCAGATGACGTCGTCGTCGGGAGACCTGCCGTCGATAAGCCATCATGGATTCGTGCGGGTGTGGCTGGTGGATCTGGTCGTATGAGAGATTGAGAGGAGAGGAAGAGAGAGAAGACGAGATTCAAAATGAAAATGGAGAGAGAGAAAGACACATGATTTTTTTTATATATATTATGCTCGTATACTACTTCAGAGCGAAATATACTACTGTGGAAAAAAAAATATACGATCACAGGCTAATCCTACTCTCGTGGACTGAGTTGGTTGGGCTGGACCAATCAGCACGCTGCGCTCCAAATAGAGAAGCTATATATATATATATATATATATATATATATATATATATATATATATATATATAGCTTCTCTATTTTTTAGGATTTTATTACAATTTTGTTTGTCAGATTTATACCATCCAAATTCACATGTGATGCTATATATTATCAAGGTGCAGTGCTATATACTGTCAAAATATAGTAAATATACTAGTGGATAGAAAAAAAAAATATATGGCTATACTACCAATGAAGAGCAATCTTTACAGGAAGTGCTATTTCTATAATATATATATAACTAAAGTAAAAGCAGAAGTATATATACTATTTTTATAGTATATATACAACTTTGTTAAAGTACTTTGTAGTATATTTTGATTTAAAGATATATATTTTACCTTTTTCCTCTGAATCTATAGTGTAGTATGCAGATTTTGATAGAGGAGTATATATACTAATCAATTTTATTTCTCTTTTCTACCAGATTTTGATGCCAAAGTGTGATACTTTTTTGTTTGCGTGCAGCTCACAGATCTTGTATGGTTGAAGCTCTTATAGTATTTTAGGATAGTATTTTAACTTTTATTCTTTTCGAATTCATACTACAATGTGCACCATGATAGTATTTTAGAATAGTATTTTACGTTTTGTTCTCTCTAAATCTATACTATAGTATGCACCATGATAGTATTTTAGGATAGTATTTTATGTCTGAATCTATACAACAGAGTGGACCATGGCAGTATTTTACATTTTGTTCTCTCTGAATTCATACTACAGTGTGCACCATGATAGTATTTTAAGACCATATATTTGTATATACTTCTGATGATAGTATATCTCATCCTGGTGATAGTATATCTCTACTGATGGTGTTATGGACATCGTGATAGTATATCTCTACTCCTGGTGATAGTATATCTCGTCCTGGTAATAGTATAACTCTATTCCTAATGGTGTTATGGACACCATGATATTTAGTATAATATTTACCTTTTGTTCTCTCTGAATCTGTACTATAGTGTGGACCATGAAAGTATTTTAAGATAGTATTTTAATTTTTGTTCTCTCTGAATCTATATTACATTATGCACCATGGTAGGATCATATATTTATATATATTTATGGTGATAGTATACCTCGTCCTGGTGATAGTATATCTCTACTCCTGATGATAGTATATCTCCTCCTGGTGGTAGTATATCTCTTGTTAGATTTAGATCATATACTGCAAAATTAGTATACTATTGTTTATAAGCAGTATTTTATAGCAACCAGGTAGTGTATATATACTATTTCACTTGTTGCAGAATATTTTTTTCAATGTAATAGTACATATATGATACTATACTATTTTTTTGTTGATGTTGATGTATTTTAAAAAGAAATTCATTTTCTTATAATATCAAGTAGCATATATATTTACCATGTAGTATATATACTACATCTTGTAATCTATTTTAATACTCATAATATGCAGGAAATTACACATATGGATAGAGCAGTATATATACTACTAATCCATTTTCTTTCTCTTTTCTACCAGATTTTGATGCCTAAGTATGATGTTGATGTTGATATATTTTATAAGGAATCTATTTTCTTGTAATCTTAAATAATATATACACTTACTTCATGTAGTATATATACTACATCTTGTAACCTATTATAAGCCTAACAATATGTGAGAAATCTATGTACTTATGAGTATATTACTATAGTTTTTTAAATTGTATACAATAATATTCTACGAGTATATATAAGATCTTGAAGATATATTACCTCCAAAATATATGCGTCAGTCATATTTGATCTTCAAAATATACTATCTGAACTTGAAGACATACCACCACGATTGAAAGTATACTATCGCGGTGGTTGGTTTGACAAGTTGGTGGTAAAAAAAAATGTCAACCTAAAAATATACGTTAGCGGTAGAAAATATACGACTCATGACTTGAAAATATACGACCGTGATGGAAATATGCTATCACGATATACGATCATAGAGATTGGTTTGACCATCTGGTGGTAAGAAAAATGTCAACCTATAAATATACGACCTTGGTAGAAAATATACGATCGCCATTGAAAATATACTACCGTGATATACTATCGTGGAGTTTGGTTTTACCAGCTGGCGGTAAAAAAAATCAACCTAAAATTATAAGACCTTGGTAGAAAATATACGATTATTGACCTGAAAATATATGACTACAGTTGTACATATACTACCGTGATATATGATCATGGAGGTTGATTTGACCAACTGGTGGTCAAAAAAATATCGACCAGAAAATATATGAGCTCAGTAGAAAATATACGACTATTGTCATAAAAATATATAACCATAGTTGTACATATACTACCACGGTATACTATCGTGATATACTATCACGAAGGTAGGTTTGACTAGCATGTGGATGGGTCAAACATATACACATATAGCTACTGACACAAAAATAAGCCCAAGATTCTTGAGTATAGAATAGCTTATTCTACATCCCTCACATCCAACTAGCCAGCCAACCAACCCAACCAACCAAATCCGTCCGACCGAACCAGCCCAAACTCCCCCACGCGCGCTACCAGGCTTGCAGCCCCATTCCGGGCGCGACTCGTTAACCCATCTTCAACCCATCACCGACATATAAATTGCATCTAGTCTTTATCTGGGCCCACTCGTCAGTCATTTTCTTCCCCTATTCCTCAATTGATTCGTGTATGCGGTGGCGAGGCGGTTACATCGGCGGAGGCGGCGCGAGGCGATTGCGAGAAGCGGCAATGCTAAGGCTGAGGCGATGGCGACTAGGGCTCCCACGAGCGTCTTCGACTCCCGTGGCAAGTTCCCCATCTTCCACAAAACCCTAGATCTGCGAGGCGGTTGAAGTCATCAACAAGATCGGAGGCGCGGAGGCGCGTGCCCATGAGTTGGTGGCCGAGGCCAACAACGACGACGACGCAGGCCTTCATCCTACCATCTTTGGTTCCTATGGTGCGCCTCCCGGACCCCCCTTGCTTTCTCCTCCTGCGAAATTGGTGATCCGCCGAGGCGGTTGTAGACGTCGGAAGTTAGGTTTGGCGTGCGGCGGCGCTCGGATTTGGGTGAACTCTAGGGTTTTTGTCAGAGGTGCGGTGCGGCAACCGGTGGGTGCATGATTTCGGTAACTCTAGGGTTTTGTTTTCCCATCTCTACCTCGTGATTATTGTTTGATTTCATTAGTGTGATGCGTGCTTGTATCAATATTGTCACATATATTGTGCTAGATTTTGAGGGTGTTGATTTCATGCTAGAGCAGTTCCATTATATGTGGTGCTAGAGTAGCAGTGACATTTTGATTTGTGCGATAGTTTCTTAGGAATATTGTTTAATGAAGGTATGACATACTGTCCACTGATCCCCTTTTGGTTATGCTGATTTTCATGGAGCAATTGAGAAATAATTGAGCAATAATTCCTCTATATTAATTATGAATTCTCACTAATTTTTTACTTTTTGAGTAATTTTAGTAATTTTTGCATTCTCAGTTTTATCTCTAGGAGAAATCGGGCTATTGATTATTCAAAATTTTGTGTGTATCCTTTCTTGTTTGTCTGCTTAATTTTTAGCATTTCTATTCTATTTGTTGTGCTTGCTGCTGATTAGTTGGTCAGTAATTGGTGCAACATATCCTGTTTTGCCATGTGTTCTTAGTGATTACACTTTTCTGCTAAGTTGTAATCTTTGATAATTTCATGTCTGCCGTGATGAAGTTGTTCAGTAATTATTGTAATGCTCAGTAATTATTGTTTTTTCTAAATCAATTTTTTTATTCAGTAATTTTTCTTCCAGTAAATTTGTTCCATACAGATGAGAATCATCCACAATAGTATCCTATTTTTTTGTTTGATTTTTTAGGATTTTGTAATTATACTAGAGTTTTGCATGGAACAAAGAGCAGTTATTATGAATTTTCCATATGATTGTGCTCATTAATTCTACTAGATATGCTTATTAGTAATTTGTTTTTCATCAATAATTAGTGTTATTAGTAATTTTATGTCTTTAAACCGTAGTAAAATTTGTCTCTTCAGTATTCTTCATGTCTGCACTTGATGAAGTCCTTAGTAATTATCATGTAATTCTCAGTAATTATTGTAATGCTCAGTAATTATTCTCTTAGCCAAAGCTATTTTTGATTTAGTAATTTTGCCTGTAGTAAATCTGTTCCATACAGAAGAGAATGATCCACAACAGTATCTTGTTTTTTTGTTTGTATTTTAAGAATTTTGTAATTATACTAGAGTTTTGCATGGGCCAAAGAGGAGTTATTATATTGATTTTTTGTGTTATGTTGCTTCTGTGATTTTGGTGGAGCAGTTGAACATAATTAGTGTTATTAGTAGTTTTTGTTTTAGTAATATTTGATGCCATGGTTATTTTTTGTTAGTTAATAAATTGTTGTATTTTTTTGTTTCAGTAATTTGTGCTAGCTCTAATTTCAGTAACTAGAAAACAAGCGTGCAATTTGCGCGCCTGGCTACCTAAATTAAGTTGGCCCACCTATCTCTGGAGCCGATTATCTATATTGCAAGAATTTGAATCAATTGGCGAAGATTAATTGGTGCAAGGCCCTGCTTTCTGATTTGAAAGCAAAGGCAATGAAGTGGAAGAGCAGGGATCGTGATTTGGCGGCACCCGCGTTGCAGGGATGTGTTGCATTTCTCATTGTAAGTCATTCTAATTATTTTTTTTGTCAGTAATTTTTGCCACCAGTAATTTAATTAATCCTAAGTTACATATAGTCAGTAACTTTACTATTATTTTAATTTTTCTCCTAGTAACTTTGTAACTATGCCCTGTAATAAATATATTGCTGTCAGCAATTTTTTTGTGTCTCATGTCTTTTAGTAATTTTTGTTATTTTTACATATTGTCAGTAATAATTACTTAATGTTATTCTTTACTTTTTTTTTGGCAGCAACCTTGTGTTATTTAGTTTTGCTCCCAGTAATTTTGTAACTATGCCCTATAATTTACATATTGATGATAGCAATTTTTTTTATGTCCCATGTCTTTCAGTAATTTTTGTTATTTTTATATATTGTCAGTAACATTTCTGTTATTTTTACATTTTGGATTTGCTTTCAGTAATTTATCATGTCTAATGTGGTTCAGTAATTTATTGGTATTTTTCATATGTGTTTCTAGTAATTTTGTGACTATTTTATTCCTAGTAATCTACATATTGTTGTTAGTAATTTTTTATGTCCCATGTCTGTCTGTAGGTATATTATCTCGACAACCTGAGGTGTAGTGATATGATTGTTGATTGTTCAGTAACACCTCGCGCAAGCTTCTTGACTTCTACTGTAATTGATAAAATTGCCAAGGCTGACAAGAAGGTTAACAGCAATGGTTCAGTTTCATATGGCCAATTACCTGTAAGCCCTTGTGCTTATTCTAGTATTTTCCTATTTGCACATATTGTTTGCATTTTGTTATGTTTCACTATATGTATTCTTTTTTTGCCCTTACCATGTCTTTTTTGCTTTATATATGAATGTAGTTGAGGGATAAAGCTAGCACTTGCTATGAAAATGCCTGTGACTGCCGTGATCATTTTGATGCAAGGGGCGACAATCAAGAGTGCAGTGTTGATTCTTCCAGTGTTGTGCGAGTCAGGGGTGTCATACAGTATGGACGTGACACTAATCCAGGCCAAAAGAAAGCCACAACGCACCTGCTCAGCCTCCACCAGCCTGTCGTGCTCGTCAGGCTACAGCTGATTCTCGACCTCCACCCGCACCACGTGCTACCAATCCTCGCGGCCCTCAGCGACAACTCACCGGGCAGTCCAGTTTTCACACTATGCCTGCTGACCTTCTAAAGTTGCAACTCTTGCTTGACGGGTGCTTAAAATCCTTCACAGATGATCATCAAAAGCAAGCTCTTTCTTCAGCTCTTTTGCAGTATGATAGTCGAGTAGAAAGTGGAGCAGCTATGATGGAAGAAGGCATGAAAATTTTTCTCAGGGGAAAGAAAAATGTGTTGGATGCCCAGATTAAGGATGTCTCTGATATCAGGGGAATTCTTGGTTGTTCTCAATCTATTGATGAGTCTGTTCAATCACCTAGGATGCAGCGTGCAAAGCGTCGTGCTTCTGTAAGTTTTACTTGTCTTCTTCCTTATATCTTTCTTTAGTAATTGTATGGTATTATGTCATCATTTAGTAATTCTGTTTGACCTCCCTTTTTTTTTTTGCAGGCATCAGATTCACTAGCTTCTAAGAGGTAGAGAACAATAGATGGATCCTTGGGAGGAAATGTAGAATTTTCAGGAGTTGGGGTCAGTATTTGTTTTTTTCATTTGTCAGTAATTTTAAGTAGTGTTAGTAATTTATATGATAACTCCTTTTGCTGTTATATTTTTGTCAGTAATTTTCATAATAAGCCATTACAAGAGGTGTAAGTAATTTTTATGACAAACATAAGTAATTTTTTAGGATCAGTAAGAATTATACTGATCAGTTTAAATACACTAGAGATAATAAGTATTTATGACAAGGTCAGTAATTTCATAGAATTAGTAACACCTTTCAGTATTTTTTTAGGATCAGTAAGAATTATACTAATTAGTTTAAATATAGTAGAGATAATAAGTATGTATGACAAGGTCAGTAATTTCATGGAATGAGTAACACTTTTCAGTAATTTTTTATGATTAGTAAGAAATATACTTATTAGTTTAAATACACTAGAGATAAAAAGTATTTATGACAAGGTAAGTAATTTCATGGAATGAGTAACACTTTTTTATTTAATTGATGCAATAAGTAATTGCCTTTTAGTATTGGCTGTAATTTATGGCACAATTGTCAGTAATTTTTACATCAATCATTTTCATAACTGTTTTGAGTAATGAGTAATTTATGTGCCTTTTCTCTTTCTCTTTCTCATTCTTATTTTTTATGTTATGAATTCTGAAGTGCAGACTGAACCCTCTAACCTACACCCTCCGCCTCCGCCACTACCTGATGAAAATGTCAATTCTAGTCAGGAGCATGCTCAAGCACAGCTATCCCAGGTTACTTTTCTTTTTTTTTAATTAGTAATTTTTCATATTATTTTGCTTGGAAACAGCATGCTGATTTTTTATTAGGGGTGGGGGGGGGGGTGCAGGTTGAACCTTCTAACATAGATCCTCCTTTTCCTCCGCAACCACCCGATGGAGTTGGCACTTCTAGTGCGATGAATGTTCAGGTTCCTTTTTTTCTATCAAGTTGCCACTTTTTTGTATCAGTAATTTTATTTCTTTTTTTGAGTTAGTATTTATGTTATCTAGATAAGAGAATTTTTTTCAGTATTGCTTTTGTAAGAAGCTGTCATATTCTTTTAATTTTTCTGCATATCTTTTGCAAGAAGCTGTTACATCCCTTTTATTTTTTTCAGTCTCAATCTTTTAGCATTCATGAGACAAGTTTTGACTATGAGTCATGGGAAAATACTTTACTACATGCATCCTCCGTGATTTTGAACATGATGCTACACAGAAATCTCATCTTGACATGAGGGTTAATGATGTTCCATGTTCTAATGACTCGGGAGTGCAGGTTGATCATTTTACATGCATCCTTTTTTTTTGTTTCTATTCAGTAATTATTTTCAGCTTCTAATAATAATTTTACAAGCTGTTTCATCTCATCATAGGATAATACTGAGACCATTTTCTCTACCCCAAAGCGTCGGGTCACTCGGTCTGTGAAGACTGATAGTGTCGACATGTTAAGCTCAACACCTATTCTCGAAAGCCAAGGAGGGGAAGGAAGAAGAAGAACCAAGATGTTGATGATGAGATACCGTAGTTTTCATTTGATGATAAACCCCCCTACCTTGGTGTGCCATTGGAATGGGGCAATGGACTGGTGTTCAAAGTTGAGAGCCCTGACATGGTTTCTCCATTTGACAAACCAGAATGTGCTCCTCGGTACCTGAGAACCGATTTAGCAGAAGGGCTCAGGAAATTCATGATCTCTAGACATTCCTTCTTTGCAACGTACTATTTTATCCTTCTATTTTTTTTGTTTCACATCTGATATATCTAGTATTTGTTTTCTTATCAAGTCCAGATATTAATTCAAATTTTAGATGGTACATGTATTAATGAAGTAGCATACATGTGTAGGGATTTTTTCATCTCAACAAGCGAGAAAACTCTGAGCCGCAAAACTCACAGTGATATATTTATGATGTCGGGGCAATTTATTGCTGATACTTTTGCTGATGGAAATATGGGTGAAGTTCTAAACTTGGATTATTTCTTACAATGCCTCAAGGATGATGACGAAGCTATTAGGCCATAATGTTCTGCTTACAGGATTGTAGTTCCAACTTGTGTTTTGGTAAGTTCTATACCTGAACAAAAATTTAGTTTTTCTTGTTTCTTTCTCTTTTCCCTTTTTGAATGTGTGTCTCTTGTGTTTTGAGAAGTGTCTATAATTTTAAGAATCAGCAAGGCTTTTTTATTGCCAATACAATCTAGTGTTTTTGTCAGTAATTTTATAGATCAGTGTCAGCAAGTATGCCATTTATTTTAGTGTTAGTAATTTTGTGTCAGTAATTGTATTGTTAGTAATTTCATTTTAGTATTTTTTCCTATGTGTTGTTTTGTCCTTGTAATATTTTTATTTCATGTTGTAGTCCTTGCTTCTACATGAGAATTATTTCAAGGACTCACCATATGATGAAAATGTTGTCTACAAGATGGTCAAATATCACTTTACAGCGGAACAGATTCTTAATGCAAAACTTGTGAGTCATATTGTGGATTTCAATTTTTATTTCCTATTGCGCTTCCATGTAGTACCTTTTTTTTACGTGATATCTTATTTTTACACTGCAATTATTTTTTGTTTAGATATTTATTCCTGTACACAAAGGATATCATTGGGTATTGTACTGCATCAATATGTTCCATGGGCAGATAGATATACTGGACTCTTTGAATTGGCAACAGCAGTATGACAAGGACCAGTGGCATAGTGATGTTTGCAGCCGTATACGAGAGAGGATGAATTCCATACTCAAAAGAGTCACAAAGGATAGGTCTCCTGACATCAGCAATTGGGGAGTTACATTTGTTGATGTTCCAAAGCAGTTGCTTGTAAATGATTGCCTCTACTTTTATATGTTGTTTCTTGAATGATACAATGGATTCACGCGGTCCTTAGTGCCTGATATTATACCGGTTAGCACATTATCTATTTCTTTTTATCTTTTCATGTCCAATTATATATGAAGCTTGTTTGTCCTTAATATTTTCCTCCTTTTTCCTTATGTTATTGTTGTCTTGTTATTTGCAGAGCTTGGGGGGTGAGTACAGGGCACAGTTGTTGCACTACATAATGTTCCATCGTGTGAATGAACGACGCAACAAGATTCCTCCAGAGATTGAGATCTTTTCACAACCTATTCAGTAGACATGAACTCTTTTTATTTCTTGTATTTTGTGTGATTTGTGTAATCCATGTGGCACACACTATCTGCATTATTTTATACTATTGTCTGTGATGGTTATGTTTCATGTGGTATACTTTTGTAAAATGGATTCTAGATGGAAAAATTATGGAGTGAAGTTATTTTCTCAGTGGAATCAGTAATTTTCCTTCAAATTGTATCAGTAAATCTTTGTTAGTAATTTCTCAGTGAGCTGTGTCAGTAATTTTTTATGGATCAAGTTATTTTTTTGTATTATCAGTAATAAAACTAAACAACATTCAAGCATGTGTACAATTTAGTGTGCATATGAGTATCAGTAATAAATCTAAACAACATTCAAGCATGTGTATAATTTAGTGTGCATATGAGTTGGAGAATTTAGTGTGTCAAGGGGTTGGAGAATTTAGTGTGCAAAGGAGTTGGAGAATTTAGTGTGTCAAGAGGTTGGAGAATTTAGTGTTTATTGCTACATGGACTTCAGTAATTTTGTAACAATTAGTAATTTCCTTTTGTATAGTATCAGTAATTTTTTGTTAGTAATACCCCAGTTTTTATTTAGTGTGTCAAGGGGTTGGAGAATTTATTGTGTCTAAGGAGTTGGAGAATTCAGTGTGCAAAGTATTTGTAGAATTTAGTGTGCAAAGGAGTTGAAGAATTTAGTGTGCCAAGTATTTTGTAGAAGTTAGTGTGCAAAGGAGTTGGAGAATTTAGTGTGTCAAGGGGTTGGAGAATTTAGTGTTTATTGCTACATGGATTCAGTAATTTTGTAAGAATCAGTAATTTCCTTTTGTATAGTATCAGTAATTTTTTGTTAGTAATACCTCAGTTTTCATTTAGTGTGTCAAGGGGTTAGAGAATTTATTGTGCAAAGGAGTTGGAGAATTTAGTGTGTAAAGCATTTATAGAATTTAGTGTGCAAAGGAGTTGGAGAATTTAGTGTGCAAAGGATTTTGAGAATTTAGTGTGTCAAGGGGTTTGAGAATTTATTGCCACATGGTTTTGAACCTAGAATCCAACATCGTCTCCTACGGTGATAGAAATTGTCAACTCATTGGAGAATTTAGTGTGTCAAGGAGTTGGCGAATTTAGTGTGCAAAGGAGTTGGAGAATTCATTGTGTCAAGGGGTTGGAGAATTTAGTGTGCAAAGCATTTGTAGAATTTAGTGTGCAAAGGAGTTGGAGAATTTAGTGTGCAAAGGATTTTGAGAATCAAGGGGTTGGAGAATTTAGTGTTTATTGCTACATGGATTCAGTAATTTTGTAAGAATCAGTAATTTCCTTTTGTATAGTATCAGTAATTTTTTGTTAGTAATACCTCAGTTTTCATTTAGTGTGTCAAGGGGTTAGAGAATTTATTATGCAAAGGAGTTGGAGAATTTAGTGTGTAAAGCATTTATAGAATTTAGTGTGCAAAGGAGTTGGAGAATTTAGTGTGCAAAGGATTTTGAGAATTTAGTGTGTCAAGGGGTTTGAGAATTTATTGCCACATGGTTTTGAACCTAGAATCCAACATCGTCTCCTACGGTGATAGAAATTGTCAACTCATTGGAGAATTTAGTGTGTCAAGGAGTTGGCGAATTTAGTGTGCAAAGGAGTTGGAGAATTCATTGTGTCAAGGGGTTGGAGAATTTAGTGTGTCAAGGAGTTGGAGAATTTAGTGTGCAAAGCATTTGTAGAATTTAGTGTGCAAAGGAGTTGGAGAATTTAGTGTGCAAAGGATTTTGAGAATTTAGTGTGTCAAGGGGTTGGAGAATTTAGAGTTTATTGCCACATGGATTCAGTAATTTGTAAGAATCAGTAATTTTCTTTTGTATAGTATCAGTAATTTTTTGTTAGTAATACCTCAGTTTTCATTTAGTGTGTCAAGGGGTTGGAGAATTTATTGTGTCAAGAGTTGGAGAATTTAGTGTGTAATGCATTTGTAGAATTTAGTGTGCAAAGGAGTTGGAGAATTTAGTGTGCAAAGGATTTTGAGAATTTAGTGCGTCAAGGGGTTGGAGAATTTAGTGTTTATTGCCACATGGATTCAGTAATTTTGTAGTATCTTCATTTTGTATAGCGTCAGTAATTTTTGTTAGTAATACCTTAGTAGAGTTTAGTGTGTCAAGGAGTTGGAGAATTTAGTGTACAAAGCATTTGTAAAATTTAGTGTGCAAAGGTGTTGGAGAATTTAGTGCGTAAAGGAGTTGGAGAATTTAGTGTGTCAAGGGGTTGTAGAATTTAGTGTGCCAAGCATTTGTAGAAGTTATTGTGCAAAGGGGTTGGAAAATTTAGTGTGTCAAGGAGTTGGAGAATTTAGTGTGCAAATCATTTGTAGAATTTAGTGTGCAAAGGAGTTGGAGAATTTAGTGTTTTTTACCACATGAATTTAGTAATTTTTTAGAATAAGTAATTTTCCTTTTATATGGACTCAATAATTTCATTTGTTTTACCCAAATCTGCAAAATTAGTTACTAAATTAATAGCAACCTACTCAGTAATAAATCTAAACAACATTCATACACTTACATTCAAACTTCAATGAGTAATCCATTATGTATATATAAGTATACAAAATATTTATGCAATGCACAACCAAGGTTCTTACATGATTTCATGATTGAAAATCTATATATATCACCACCCATATGTACAACGCTGCATCTATCTACCTACTCTAAATCAGATTTTATATGTGTGTGTTCTGATTATAATCTACATATATCAGACATTGATGCTATATTTATGTTTTTTATTGTGTCAATCATCGGACATTGATGCGTACTCAGCACCATCATCTCCTGCACTGTATTCTGAATAGTAGTCGTCATTGACACCATAACATGTGCTTGATCCAGCTATACCACCTCCACGTCCGTTCTTCATCATCGTGCTCCTTGTCCTCCTTTGCCTGTCCAATATTAAGCATATCAGTTTTTTGACACTAGATTTTTACTTGAGCTACGAAAATGAACCCCCACTTACATTCCATCATCCATATCATGCACCCTCTCATTCGCACTTCCTCCCTCTCTTGCTGTACCCCTTCCACTTCCACTCCCCCTTGGCCTCCCCCTTGGTTTTTTTGTCACCCCCTCTGATTCCATCCTGCTAACTCTATCACATGTTGCTGCATTATGACCAGGGGCAAGCTTTTCACATTTCAGGCATCTCCTTTTCTTATTTTCCTTGGGTCGCTGAAAGTGTGGCTGAGGTGCCTCCTCACCTCCGTTGCTTTTCTTACGACTGCCTTTGGTGGTTGAAACCGGGGGGGGGAGCAGCCGAGACATTGCCGCTTTCTTGTTCTGTGCTTGGTGCAGCAGTATCATTGGAAGGGGTTTGTGTGGTTTCTGACGCTTGTATAACCAGATCTGATGGTATTGCATCTAGGACTGTAATAGCTTCTGTGATCAACCGATTAGCTGTATCCATCGCCTATACAAAAATTTATTACACATTAGGAAAATGATGTGGGAGGGGAAGCAATATTCATCAGTAATTTTACAACATATAATCAGTAATTTTGTCTCATTTTTAACAAGCTTACAATTTCAGGAAATCTTTTGCAGAATTTGTTACCAACCATGTGACTCACCTCAAATGACATTATTGTGGACCTTTGTAGCCTGAACAGATTTGGAAGTATACTTGCTGCCCGTTTAGCCTTAGTGTCTCCATCGGAGCCAAGAAATATATTGTCGTGCATGTCAAAATTTGTTTCCACGGATGGGTTCCTGGTGTAGCGCTTGAGAATATATCTCGATGGTATGCGATCAACGAAAAGGTGTGTGAATGCCAACACTAGGTGACAGCAAAACAATCCTATATTATTTTATTTCAAGATTCAGTAATTTCATATCATGTACGACATACCTTTGTGCTCCCAATTCATGCACTCACAGTTGAACACCGAATTCTCCAGTTCTTCAACATCTATTACTGCTTTCACACTGAACTCATGTTGTATCCATGGGAAAGAAGTATCCACGGGACGGTGCTTAACGAAGTAGTATCTAGTTTTCTCCGGATTAGGATGTATTGTGAATTTAGTGCTTCTTTTTTTAGTCTCCTTGAACTCTTTGAACATATTTCTTGAATATATCTTGGACAATTATTGTTCAAATGGATGGTATGTGACTCATGAACATTCAGTAATTTCAATAAAATTCTATATACATCAGTAATTTTTTCACATTAGTATATTCAGTAATTTTTCACATTGATACATTCAGTAATTTTTCACATCACAAAATGTTCATGGTAATTCTATTCAACCTATTCCATGAGATGTTGTAATTTCATAATTACTACCATCAGTAATTCCTTCACATTAGTACACAGTAAAATTTTCACACGAGTACATTCAGTAAATTTTCACATTTGTACATTCAATAATTTTTCACAGCACATACATGTTCATGACAATTCTATTCAACCTATTCCATGAGCTGTAGTAATTTCTTGATTACCACCATCACTAATTTCCAATTATTTATCAACATAACATAAATACACATAGCAGGGGGGTAGTGATGGAGGTGTTACCTGTGAATTGTATCTCTCTCTCTCTCGCCTCATTCTCATACATGTGCTACAACATCTCAAGGAATTGCTTTACGAATTCATGGATAGGAGTTGAGTTATCAACATACCCTCCTTTAACCAAAGCATTAACACTCTTACTTCTCTGCGTTGAAGACATTGTTCCACAAAAAATATTTTTGTAGAATACTGCAATCCACATTTTTCTAATATTGAATAAACTCCCCATGACTGCACTATCATGAATCTTGAACTCATTGAGCATGTCTGTCCATGCCCTCTCGAATTCTGCAGGATTCAAAGGATGATTTATCACTAATGTTAGCTTGTCGCACAAAGTTGGATGAACATTGTACAACTGTTTTAGTGGGTCTTTGTATTTCCTCAACATATGCCACCTGCAGAACCTGTGGTAGGTCTGTGGGAATATTATAGGTATTGTGATCTCCATGGCATTATCCTAATCTGGAGGAAAAAGGAAGAAACAAAAATAAGGTAGCTAGTTATGTTCAAGCTGCAGCAAGCCATATACCTATATATCAGCCATACATTTTAAATTTTTATTTGGAATACCTGTGAATATTGTTATGGGGTCTTTGCCACCCATGCATTCCTGAAACTGCTCAAATACCCATCTGAATGTCCCTTCCCGCTCATCTCTTATCAGTGCTTGTGCAAGCACAAGATTTTGTAGCAGGTTATTGAAACCCACAAACATTTCTAGAGGCATGCTGTATCGATTGGTTCTGTATGTAGTATCAAATGTTACAACATCTCCATAGTCTGCACACAAAAACATAAGATTTGTTTTGTTAAATAAGCAACCTTTGTTATGATTGGTTATTAGTTATCTGCTTGGATGATTAGTCAGCAAGTTATACCTTTGTAATCACCTTGCTAGCTAGCAAAACTCCAGAATATGTTATGCACCATATTCTTGTCATCCAATTCAAATTTGTAGTAGAACTGAGGGTTGTTCCTCTTGCACTCCTCAAAATACTTCACCATGTATGTCATTATTTACATCATTACGAGCAATGGCAGCCCTCCTGCATGCACAACAGTAAGTTATGAAATCAGCAATGATGTTGACGACCAGTAAATTCATACTTCAGTAATTTTCAACATATGTAATCCTATAGTACTAAATGAAACACAAACATTAGTAATTTTAAACTATGGACTTTCAGTAATTTTTTCAGAACAGGACCTATTTTGCACATCTTTTTCTGTCACTTTAGTAATTTCATAAATCAACCCAGTAATTTTATGCTTTCTAGTAATTTCATTTGTTTCATCCAAATCAGCTAGTACATTGACATCAGTATATTCAGTAATTTTTCACATCAAATATAGGATTCAGTAATTTAATTTGTTTTACCCAAATCAGCTAGTACATTAACAACAGTATATTCAGTAATTTTTCACAGCAAATATAGGATTTAGTAATTTAATTTGTTTTACCCAAATCAGCAAAATCAGCTAGTACATTGACAGAAGTATATTCAGTAATTTTCATCATAACTCTAACATGTTCAGTAATTTCAGACCAGCATTGCTAGAATGACATGAGGACCCATGGTGTATAGGAAGACGACGCAGACAGGTAGGGCTCCCCGCCCCCGTGGCGATGATGAAGAATCTCAGCTTGGGGGTAGGAGTAGAACTTGCCTTGTGGAAGAGGAGGAGGGCACGATCGATGGGGAAGAAGGCCTCGAGAACTACGCGCCATGGACGATGAGGACGAAGGTTGGTTGATGGGGGAAGAGAGCTCAGGGATCCTCTCTCGTGGTGAGCTGCCGCGACTCGTCACTGCTTCTGCGCACGATGAGGACGAAGTCAGGAGATCCTTTGGTCCTACGGCGGGCGCACACGACCGACAGGGGAGGAATCTGTGGAGCCTCGTTCGGCCTCGGCTAACGCATGCGACCGACGGGAAAGATGGAGATCGGGAGATCCCTAGGACCTAGATCGGCCTCGTCAGGCTCCCGCCGATAGGGAAAGAAGGTCGGGGATATCGGGGGGGGGGGGGGGGGGGCACGCGGGGGGTAGGGGGGTTAACGGGTCTGGACCGGGGTATTTTGGATCTGAATCAGGACTGGGATGGTGGGTGGCTCGATCCGTTCTTGTCGGTTGGCAGGGTCGGTGGTGGGTTGGGTGGCTTGGGTGTAGAATAGTCCTACCGTGTATATATATATATATATATATATATATATATATATATATATATATATATATATATATATATATATATATATATAATATTATTCAGCGCGCCGGTTGTTTGACCACCAGGCGGATCACGGTCTGCTGCATATACGCTGTTGAAGCAATAAAGCAAGCGGTGGCACCCAAGCCGTGTCCTTGGTCCCCTACTTTTGTGTCAGGATCTATATGCAAAGAATCTTTTGTGTCCCCTACTTTTTTTGCCAGCAGCTGCATGAGTCCTTTATCCACCACCAAATGGTTAAACCAACCTCCGTAATTGTATATATACTACAAAAATAATATATAAACATCGCGTAGTAGCATATTGGACCATCCAGTAGTATATCATAAACTACTATAAATATGTGGTTATTGTTTGTATTTCTCTCTCCAGCTTTATTTTGAATCTCTCCTCTCTCTCCATCCTCAGCCTCTTGCTCACCCTATAGATCCATGGATGGCCACCGGGACGTCGGAGAAGGAGGTGGCGTGCAAGCTCCAGGCGGCAGTCGATGGAGGCGGACGAACTGCTGGGTCCCGCTGCGCCACCTCGCGCACGAGCAGCAGATCTGTCCCTGGCCACCTTTGAGCGTGCGAGAGCAGCAGTCCTCGCTGCATCCCCACGTGCACCAGCAGCAGCAGCAGCTCCTGACAAGGCGAGGTCTTTGCCTGGCGTTCTCTCAATTAGGAGCTTGTTCACGGGCTCAAGCACCCCAGTTTAGAATTTTTTTTCTTTTCTTTTTTCCCTCTATCGTTGGATCTGATTTTTGTCTTTTTTTTTTTCCTTGCATACCCCGCGTGAGCCTCTCGTGGCCTCATCTTCGGTGACCAGCACCATAAGCTTTTTTTTGTGTGTGTGTTCGTTCATACTTTTTTCTCTTCCCCTTTGATTTTTCTGCTGATTCGTTGAGTTCCACACTGCCAGATGTATAGGCAAGGAAAAATAAACTAGCAAGAAGCTTAGCTTTTTTTTAGATGCCTATTTTTAAATCTTTTGAGGATTTTATTTCTATTTTATTTTCAGATTTACACCATCCAGAACCTTTGGTCATGCTACTTTTCTTTGTTCTAGTGTGCAAAGTATACATATACTATTTGTGAAAGTAGGAGTATATATACACTATACAAAACTACTAAAACAGGAATATATATACCACTAAAACTATACGAACGCATAATATTTATGAAAGCAAGAGTATATATACTATTTATAAAAATAAGAGTATATATACACCAAACAGAACTACTAAAGTGAAAGTGAGAGTATATATATTAAGTAAAACTACTAGTGTATAACACATAGATAATACTATATGGTTGTAGTTTATGTTAGTAGTATATACAACTCATTTGTTCAATTATCATTAGGTTGATATAGTACTTCATTATCAGTAGTATTTTACCTTACAACATAGAAGATTATAGAAACCATATTTATACTACGTTAATTAGTATACTATTATTTGAGAGCAGTATTTAATAGCTCCTATAAACAAATCAGATACGTGTAGATATATTATTGCACATGTAGTAGAATATTATTTTTTTCAATACAATAGTACATCTCTGTTGATGTTGATATATTTTATAAAGAATCCATTTTGTTATAATCTTAAGTAGTATATATACCACCTCATATAGTATATATACTACCTCTTATAATCCATTTTTTTATTTTATGATAATACATCTATGATTATATACTACTTCTTGGTATTTGTTCTATAATCTCATGTAGTATATATACTACCTTACAGTATACAAATAATCGTTCTTTGTTATATTTGCTCAGCGTTGGTATGGACAGTCATATATTTTCTTAATTTTTTGCTTCATTCATGTATATCCATATTTTGGATGTTGCCTCCGACAATTTGATTTTTTATATTTTGTTGTAAATTTTATTTTAATTTTGTTTTCAGATTTAGATCATATACTACTGAATCATTATACTATTTTTTAAGAGTAGTATTATATAGCAACCAGGTAAGTGTACATATTGCACTTATTGCAGAATATTTTTTTCTAATGTAATAGTACATCAATGATAGTATATTATTCTTCTTGTTGTTGATGTATTTTATAAAGAAATCCATTTTCTTATAATCTCAAGTAGTATATATATTTATCCCATATAGTATATATACTACATCTTTAAATCTATTGTAATACTAACAATATATGGAAAATTACACATATGGATAGAGCAGTATATATACTAATCCATTTTCTTTCTCTTTTGCAACCAGATTTTGATGCCTAAATACGATGTTGATGTTGAGGTGTTTTATAAAGAATCTATTTTTTTTTAATCTCAAGTGGTATATATTCCTCCTATATATTCCTCCTTATATAGTATATATACTATATCTTATAATCTATTTTAAGACTAATAATATGTGAAAAATCTATGTACTTATGAGTATATATTTATATACTCATGACTCTATATTTTTTAAAAGTGTATACGATGATATTCTATGAGTATATATAAGATCTTGAAGATATATTACCTCTAAAATATACGTGTCAGTTATATTTAATCTTTAAAATATACTATCTAAACTTAAAGACATACCACCGCGGTTGAAAATATACTATCACGATATACTAACGCGGAAGTTGTTTGACCAGTTGGTGGTGAAAAAAATGTCGACCAAAAAATATACAACCTCGGTAGAAAATATACGACACATGACTTAAAAATATACCACCACAGTTGAAAACATACTACCATATATGATCATGGAGGTTGGTTTGACCAGCTGGTAGTAAAAAGAAAACATCAAACTAAAAATATATGATCTTGGTAGAAAATATACAACTGTTGACCTAAAAATATATGACCGTGATTAAAAACATACTACCGCGATATACTATCGCGGAGGTTGGTTTGACCAGCTGGCGGAAAAAAAATATCGACCTAAAAATATACGACCTGATAGAAAATATACGACAATTGACCCAAAAATATATTACCATAGTTGTACATATACTATCACGATATACGATCGTGAAGGTTGGTTTGACCACCTGGTGGTTAAAAATAATATTGACCTGAAAATATAGGATCTTGCTAGAAAATATACGACTATTAAACTGAAAATATATGATCACAATTGTATATATACCACCATGTATACGATCACGAAGGCTAGTTTGACCAGCTGGTGGTCAAAAAAATATCGACCTGAAAATATACGACTTCGGTAGAAAATATATAACTGTAGACATCAAAATTTACGACTATGGTTATACATATACTACGGTGATATACTACCGTAATATACTATCGCGAGGTGAGTTTCACTAGCTGGTGGTGAAACCGACCGGTATCCTGGATAGTAGTATATAGGACTGTAGTATATATACTACTTCTGAAAGTATACTACTCCTGTAGTATATATACGATTACGGAGGTTGGTTTGACCAGCTGGTGGTGGACCAAGAACACATGCAGCTGCTGACACAAAAAGTAGAGTACATAAAAGATTCCTTGTATGTAGCTCCTGACACAAAAGTAGAGGACCAAGGATACGGTTTGAATGCCACCGCTTGCTCTATTGCTTTAACAACATGCATGCAGCAGACCATGACCTGTCTGGTGGTCAAACGACCAGCGCAGCGCGTCATTTAGCGTTGTCGTATATATATATATATATATATATATATATATATATATATATATATATATATATATATATATATTAAATGGTGTTATATAGTATTGACAATACAAATTTATTTTTAAGATGATGCCACAAATTAAATTTTAAAATAATTTAAAACTTTTGAGAGTCAATGTTTTAAAGTTTGACTTAATTTTGACAGCACGGTACATTTATATACCGAGGCAGTACCTTTAAATCGGTAACCCATGCAACTATATATAATTCAAATTATTAGCATTGGATATGCGATATATACAATGTTAGCCCTGTTCTTCAAAGCGACTCGTGACACACTGTCCATCCATAAAACCATACAAAAAACTCCTCAAAGATCCATGAACCTCTTGTCTCTTCCATATGAGTATATGCTTAAAAAAAGATAAGATTCCATATGAGTATATGCGTCAGAGTTAACTAATGCAATACTGCCTCCTTCGTGTATATATTCCCTCCATATGTGCCAGGAAGGAAGGCAGAGCGGCTGCTGGGGAATTAGCTCGCAAAAGCAGATGCAAAGTGTGATCATTGCAATGCATCATTCGGGCAGCAGTTGCTATCCTTCAGCTTCACCATTACTGCCGACGACCCAACGACGATGGGGAGCCAGCTATCACCCATACGCATGCAGGTTGCCGCGAGGGCATGCCATGGTGTCATCCTGGAAAAATAGTACCATTCTTTCCTGCATTGGTAAGGCGCCTAATCTCGGTGGCAACCAACAGAAGCCGTCTCATACGGAGGAACCATCAACAAAAGAAAACCTTGCCAATTTCCATCCTTCTATATGGGGAGATTTTTTCCTTCACTACAGCAACCCTGCAACAACCCGGAAACAGGTACAATCATAACTCCATTCTGTTTTTCTAGGGTGTTTTTTTAGGGGAAAGTTTCTGTTACCTATGATCCATTTCAAAAAGATTGTTATTCCAGTTGATTTGAAGTTTTACATAGCATACCTATGAAATACATGTAAACATGATGATACCTTTACGGTCTTGAAAGCGACACTAGTCTAATTGGTCAGCTTAAGTATTTCTTAGATGTTGATGGAAGAATGAGCAAACGTACTTAAGAAAGAAGTGGCAAAAATGATATCAAACACTTGTAGCCTGCCTGAGAAGCTGCAACTCATCTACAATCTGGAGCGCCTTTGCCTGGGCTCTCTTTTCGAAGAAGAAATTAATGTTGTGGTTGCACAAATGAGCAATTCTGATGTCAGTGGCTGTGACCTTCACACCGTTTCTCTGTGGTCCTACCTGCTTCGTGCTCATAGATACGAAGTTTCATCAGGTAACGATAAATACTTTATTTTTTTCTTACACACATAATAGCTCTATGAGCACCTCCGGAAAGACTAAATCGGCCTGGTCTTAAGGTTCATGGAATCACAACAGACGTCTCACTAACAATCGTGTCAAATCTTGGATTTGATTCGAGTGGATTGTTTCCACCACAAAAGAACATAACCAACTGAGCTATGCTCAATTTATAAATAATGATTCATACTTCATAGTCATAAGTATTGGTTTATTCGATTCCCTAGTACAATTTGTGAACTCCTCTGTCTCTAGCTTCCTTTGGAAATATATATGATCAATTGTCTTAAAACAGGAATACCCGACATTGCATATTATCATATACATATATGCTATTCCTTCTACACTTTCCATCTTTACATTTTTGCATCACTAAAATAAAACATTGGTGGCATATAATACATCTTTATTAAGGCTTTCCCATTTGGCCATATAGATGGTCAAAAGAGATAGTCTATTCGCATATCCTTTACTTATTTGGAGGTTTAAAGTTAACTTCGTATTTGTAGATGTTTTCGCAAAGTTCAAAGATGAAGAGGGGACATTTGCATGGCGGAATCCACAGGACCTACTTAGCCTTTATAATGCTGCATATTATAGAATTCATGGAGAAATTATACTTGATGAAGCCATATCCTTCTCAAAAACATGTCTAGAATCAATTGTGCCTTATTTGGAACAAGAAGGGACATTTTCACGTGAAATCACACGTGCGTTTCAGATTCCAATCCCCAGACGGGTTAAAGCATATGAGGCCAAGTTTTACATCTCTGTATTTGAGAACGAAAATACAGTGGACAGAATGATACTAGAGCTAGGAAAAATTGAACTACAATCTCGTGCAAATTCGGCATCAACAAGAGCTAAAAATTATTACAAGGTAAACCAGCTGTTGTTACTTGAAAAACTATTTTAATTAAATAAAGAACTGCCCCTTATAGGCATATTTCAAGAATTGCAAAGTATGTTGTTGATTAATACATTTCCAGCAAAAATGATCTTTATGTTTTAATATAATATGAACGTATATTTCGATTGAGAATGTGCAAAAGGATTAAGTAATGTTTGATTATTAGTATATTTAAAAGACATTATATGAATTATGGTTAGGGTGAAACATATTGTGATTTTATAGTATAGTTAGGATGTATTATATATTCTATCCCGTCCTTTGTATGTTCTATCTAATATTTTTCTATGTATATATTTTTCTGCGTAAGTTCATTTTGATAGGTTGATTTATTTTTATAATGGAAAGAAATATGAAGTCAATATTTAGACATTGCTTAAAATGAGTTGTTAATTTTTTTGTTAGGTGATTGAGTAGAAAAATAAAGGAATGTATTAAAAAATTAAAAAAATAGTCTTATATATTTGAGTAAAGGAATGTATTAGAGAAATAAAAATATATTTTCATGATCGCAGAGACGTGAAACATGACGAGTATTAGAATTTTCTATGGGACTGGAGAAATAAAAATGGGTCAATGTGGTGTTGATCTGAGCAGTTTCCCGTATGTTGATGTAGTTCACCCAGACCTAGTTGGCTATAGGATGAAGGATATTCAGATGTGGTTGACCCGTTATTTTCAACTAGACCCGGAAGTTTATGTAGTGAAAGTGCAATGTTTGTGGACACGAACTTTTGACTCTGTATGCTGGGAGTTGAAGGTAGTATCTCGGACGGAGAAGTGGTTGAGCTGGTTGAACTGGTATAGGAAACGACATGCTCAGTTCATCATGATAATGCAGGCTTGTTCAAAAGAAATTTATGAAAATAATGTTGATTCTGATAGTAGCGCAATATTAGTGGTTGAACAAAATAGTGAAATTAATGCAATATGGACAAGGATGAGCGATGATAGTCAGGAGGTGGATGCAGTGCAACATATGTATATGAATGAGCCTGAGGTTGCAGAGGGGCAAGCTGATGCGGGAGAGGTACATGAGATAATTATTGAAGAGCTAGAGAATGTGGACCGTAATGCATTATACGAGCAAGATATGTTGCATGAGGATGAAGATGAGGAGGAAGATGATAATGATGAGGAACCCAATAATCCTAATCCTGATGAATGGAACCGGCGTGATAAAGCTATAATGGATGTAGCAGATACCCATCATTCTTGTTTGGAGTATGGTTCAATTTCGATTCATATTAATCAGGTATTTCCAAATCGCTCAGAATTGAAGACGTTGTGGCTCGTTGGGCTGTGATGTCACATAGGGAGGTGTGGGTTGTTAACTCGTCTCCGGTGAAGTATAGTGTGAGGTGTAGGAATGAAGGTTGTCTTTTTTATGTTCATTCTTATAGGCCAAAGCATGAGACATATTGGTTGGTGTCTAGAGTTGTTGAACATAGTTGCACACTTCAAACTGTCGGTCGAAAGCACCGTAATCTGACAGCTGCACTCATTGCAAATGAATTATTCGTCAAAATTATTGAGAAGCGAGACATGGAGTGTTCATACATTCAGCGCTCTATCTTACGACAATTCAAGTATGAGATTACATATCAAAAAGCTTGGAGGGCGAAGCAGAAGGCCTTAGAGAAACATTGGAGAACATTTGAGGCTTCATATTGCAATATGTCCCGTGTGCTAGAAGTTTTATAGGCCAGAAACCCTAGGACATATATAGCATTCAAAGAGAGTGACATGGGTGATGATCAACCCCGGATATTTTGCCATGCATTTCTCTCATTGGGTCCTTGTATCTAGTCGTTCCATCATTGTCAGCCGATACTATGTGTAGATGGCACGTTCTTGACAGGAAAGTATGAAGGACAAATATTAACTGCAATAGGTGGTGGGAACAATCAAATAATTCCAGTGGCATTCGCATTTATAGAGGGCGAGAATAAGTTGAGTTGGCTATGGTTTTTTAGGCACCTGAAAGCGAGAATAGTTCGTGATCGACCTAATGTTTGTATCATACATGATCGTCATAAGGGGGTCTTTTCTACTATTAAGACATTGCAAGAGGATCCTCAGGAGCCATATCCATGATGTGACTTGCATAGTCGTTGGTGCATACGTCATATGGGAGCTAATTTCTACAAGCAGTTTAAGAAAAAATCATTAATGCAAATGTTCAAAAGGTTGTGTAGCCAGAACTAGACTCGAAAATTTGAGGCTCTATGGAAAGAACATAAAAATACAAGGTCTCACTTGGAAGAAGAAAATAATAAACCAGCAGCACATGGACAAGCAGCACTAGAGCCATTGCCGCCTCTTGGAGATGGACTTGACCCTCCAAATATGAGAAGAAGGTCTGCATGACGCATCAAGTGTTTCTCCCACTGGATTGAAGCCGAACCAAAGGAGAAATGGTCGTTGTTGTATGATACAGATGGTGCAAGGTTTGGCATATTGACTACAAATATTGCAAAGGTATACAATTGGGTAATCAGAGGGTTACGTGGATTGCCCTTAGTTGGAATCATTGAAGGCATGGTGCACGGGCTAATTGCATACTATCAGAAGAGGCATGCCGCTGCTGTTATTCATAGCAAAAGCATAGATACACCATATGGTTTTCGGATGATGCAACATCTGGCTGAAAAGAATGTTAAGTCTCTGGAGCATATGATGCGTGCCATGGGTGTAAATGAGCATCGATTTGATATCACACTAAAGTTGAAAGGAGGGGTTGGGAGCGACACTAGAGTTGTTACCCATGAGGTAAACTTAGGTCGTGAATTAAATGGATGGTGTGATTGTACTTGCAATAAGCCAAGGTTGCTATATATTCCATGTTCTCATGTTCTAGCAGCACTATCACAGGTTGGTGTTCACACCTCATTATATGTGTCACCTTTCTATCTTAAAGAAAGAGTTGTACATACCTGGACTGGAGAGTTCTATGGATTTGCTGCACACATTGACTTCACAGATTATGACAGAGATACTGTCATTTGTGTACCAGATATGACATTACTTAGGCATCCACATGGCAAAGGTGGACGTCCGCAAACTAGACGCATTCATAATGATATAGATGAATCTGAAGTTGGAGGGCCTATTCAGAGGTGCACTAACTGTGATGATTACGGTCACAAGGCAAAGGATTGTCCACAGAACAATGATGGTGAAGCTGGAACATCCAATGCTACCCGCGGAAGACAACATTTGGATACGGATGATCGATATGTTGTATAAGTATTATATTTTAATTTCTTTCTCTAGGTTGTTTATATTCCGGATTCTATGTAATATGAGTTACGTGTAATGACTTTTATATCGTGTGAACCGGACTATATGTCATATGTGATATGTAATATAAGTTACTTTTGTTGCCAAAAATTTTACTATATGTACATATGATTTATGTTTCATAATTTCCCATATGCATTGAATTAACACATTAAACTATTTGTTGCCTTTTCAGGGATGGCACCACAGTACGAGCTCCTCGATGAGTCTTGGGACAGCCGACACCGTGCTTTTCGGCTATCGATGCATGGACCAGGCACGGTGCCCGTGTTGATGGCCCACACACCTTTGAGGGCATGGCGGCTTGACCCCCCGTTGGTTGCCCAGGTTGAGAAATTGTACATTATTTTGCATTGATTACTTATGTTAAATCCTATATTGACTTCCACATGGTACTTCTATAGGCTGTCTGAGGCCGGGTTGCTTCCCTTGGCTCGGATGATTCAATTCACAGATGTGGACGACATGGAGGGTGAAGACATCGAAATCGAGCGGTCACGACGATTTCCTTATGACTGTTCGCTGTTCAGACCAATGGAGACCAAAGGCTCACACTTTTCACATGTCGTTCGGAGAGATGATTATCACGTTGCAGGATGTCTTGATGTTCACTGGCTTGCCCGTGGCAGGTGCTGCTATTGGGCCCTCAGTGACACCAGCTGGGTGGCAGCAGGACTTAAAGGAGAGGTTTGCAGGTGTCCTGCAGGGTGAGACATTTGAGATTCCGATGAATCAACGTCATGGGCCAAAGAAGCAGTGGCTTGAGCAATTTAAGGTGAGCAAATTTCATTTTCATTTCATTACAGTTTCATACTTATAATTTGTACATTGTAGTCATCAATATAGTGCATGCTGCAGGTAGAGAACCTGAGGGATGATGCGATGGCCGAACAAATCTCCCGACACCTAGAGGCCTACCTACTATGGTTGTTCGGCTGGGTCATGTTCACATCAACCCATGGAGATACTGTAGATGCACGCTGGATACCTTATGCACGAGCTATTGCTGATGGAGACGCTTGGGGTGTGCCTCAAGTGTCTTGGGGATCTGCTATTTTATGTGCTACGTATCGAGCTCTTTGTGATGCTTGCGTTAAGCATCGCCCAGGATCGAAATTAGCAGGTATGCCACTACTACTACAGTTGTGGTCATTTGAGAGGTTTCAGATTGTACGTCCCTATGTTCAACCGAAGTACTACACGGCTGAGATGTATGACGGGGACGCCATAGATAGGGCAACAATGGGATCTCTTTGGACACGACAACGGGTACATAGTTATTTTTTGGCCTTCAATACATCAATACCATGTTAATAATTTAAAATTTGAAATTTCGTTCCAGCCCCAATGGTTGGGATTGCAGGTTCGGTCAGCATATAAGGCTTTCACGGAGCAGTTTGACCACCTTCGCACAGAGTTTGTTCTTTGGGAGCCGTATACTCACGACTTAGTGACTCCACGGGCGCAGGCTGGGATCTCAGAGTTGTGCTACAGAGACTGCATATTGGATGACGTCCAAGAAGCTCGTGTTTGACACTTTTGTGGAGGACTACGCTCCTCATCAACTCAGGTGGCAATTTGGACGTCACCAGCACATACAGGTCCCGATTGGAGAGCGTGTTCCATCTAATGTGCACTCATAAGTTCGAAATTCTATTAAATTAAATTATTTATATATTATATGTTTTAGCATTTAATTTAATATTCTTCAACTTTTAGGTACTTGACAAAAGGAGCACACAGGAGCCTGGCGTCCCTAACTGATCGGATGGCATACTGGGTACAGGGGTGGACTCATATGCTGCACAAAGACCTCATATGCTGGTCAAAGACCTCCACACGCCCCTAGTACACACTTCTATCGCACCCCGCCTCGTCCTCACCTAGGCCAAGCAGGAGGCTCCAGTTCACATGATCCTAGAATGACGCCCACAACAGGTAATTTAAGTATAATCATTTTACGATGATCAATACATCTTACTTTCCTTATCATTATGTTAATCTAAATTTGTTATGACATAGTGATGCCTCGTTTCGAGACGCCACCACGGCCTCCACTACCAGATCAAGTAGGAGGCTCCACTTGGCATTTTCCCACTTATGCACCTATGTCTCGTAAGTCAATTCTTTTTATTTAAGTGTAGTAAAATAATTCATTGTAACTTAATGAAGTGTTCCAATATACAGATGTACCCGATTTTGACACTCCAGGAGGCCAGGCTTCTTGTACATCACCGTACTCCAGTGGATCAGCCTTTGGTGACATAGCCACACAACCTGAAGAAATTTCACAGATGTTTGGTGGACCTCCAAAGACTCAGTTCACGCAGCAGGATTTTAGTCATCCTAAGGATTTTATGTTCCCTTATGTTCCCCACCCATGAGCGGAGAGCCCCAGACTGGTTCACTCCATCGACATATGACCAGTCTTCTCAGCAGCACCTAGATGTACCACTATCAGCTCGACGACCAAAGCGGGGTAGAGGTAGGGGTCTGGCTCGGGGTAGGGGTTAGGGTACTGGAGACTGTTGCATGTTTTGTATTTTATTGTATATGAACAACTCGTATTCTCACTAGATATCATATGATGTAACTCGGATTATGTGTTTTTGGTTTATCTTCTACGACATTGGGAGTCCTACTTACTATGATTACCTAAGTTGGATTACATACCAAGAAAGCTATTGTACGATGTATCTCGGAATCCAAGGCTCACCCATCTCTCCTCTTGTATTCTCATTAGTAATCCTATTAAAACATTGTGAGTGCTACTGATGACTGCATCACTTCGACACACAAGTACAAATTGATTAAAGCTGCATGACTGTGACACACAGTAAACCTAAAATGATGCATCACTGCAACTTGTAGGACCAATTGACTAAAGCACTAGCGAATCCAAAGCTGCAGGCTCACGACATGTTGTGACACATCACTACAGCTGGTGAACAATTGTCAAGGAAATCCAATGCTGCACCTCAAGATGTGATACACGTGGGGGTTGGCACGAAATTATTAAAGCTCTAGTGAATGACATGAAGGCTGTCGAACAGTCTTCTATGGAATCCAAGAAAGATAGAACAAGGAGGATACATGTCTTACAACACGGATTACTACATGCAATGGCCAGTGTGAGTAAACATTGCTGCTACGCCCGTGCTTTTCAAACTACAAACATTGCTGCGAGTAAACATGGGCACATTTAGTGACCATCACATTGACGTTCTTCACGGGTTTGAAGCCTAGCCTGCCATCGTCTTGCAAGTTCATCCTCACAAAGTTTTATTCCTACTTCCCGCTCCAGCAATTGCTGTGATGTAGTACATATTGAACGTTGAATCATCATTTGGTGCTCCACTCTGTGGCCTGTATATTGTGCATTGGTCTCCTTTACCCAAACAAGGTCCATGTGTGGAGCAGGTGCATCAAAATCCAACCATTCGTGAAACTGGCATGCCTGTGAACAATGAGGCAATAAGTACTTCTTAAATAGAATCAACCTTCCTATGATTACCTAAGTCGGATTACATACCTTGAAATCTG
This sequence comes from Eleusine coracana subsp. coracana, assembly GCA_032690845.1. NCBI lineage: Eukaryota > Viridiplantae > Streptophyta > Magnoliopsida > Poales > Poaceae > Eleusine > Eleusine coracana. The sequence goes on from CM064420.1 coordinate 49,225,316, forward strand.
GCCACAAATCCGCACAATGATATATTCTCCTACCATTTAAAGTAGAAAGCCTACATCTCTCCCCGTAATGGCAATGTAGTCGTTCATCCCAAGCTATGCCAAGTCTATCTCTGATTGGCGTAGCCATGCCGATTCAAAAGTTACTATGACATTAGCCCTTTTATAGGCAGCTTCCTCACCTTCATAGTACCGAAAGACATGTGACACATGCGGTAGCAGCAGCTACAGAGAAATAAAAGCAAAAGTTGTATCAGTGCAAAAGAATCAATGCAAAAGCTGAATCAATTTAGCGCATGACATGAAGAGATAGATCACTGTACTTGATGCACAGTCATCTAGGGAATCCAATGATGCATCTCAATATTTCAAAAGACAAAACACTACAAACTTGTCATATCATTGCACTAGCCAAACAGCCGCACATGGCAAACCCAATTATTGATACATCCGATTTCACCTATAAAATGGACCGTCCATCTTCTTCTCTAAAACACCACTCCATGGAAAATATGGCCTCTTCAGGAAGGGGAAGGGGAAGGGCTTGTGTAAATAGAGGCAAAGAGATAGATGATCCCTTCCAGGAGTTCAACGAGGAGGAACCAGGCCCAACATTTTACTTGGAACCCGACCCAGACCTCCCACTCGGAACCAAGGAAGACAAGCAACATCCCTTCCGAGGCTATGATGGCACCAAGATTACTTGGCCAAAATGCAACCATAAGCTAAATTGTGTACTACAGATGTATGATGGTCCTGAAGAGTTCAATAGTGGATGCCGATTTTTTCGTTGCCGATTACCTAGGGTGAGTGCAATATTACTGTTACCTTGAAATTATGTTCATAGTATCATTCATAATTCCTTTCGATGTTTTTGAATTCTTTTAGAACTCTTCTAATGATTACAACTGTGGCTTCTAGAGGTGGATTGATCCCCAACCTATTGCCCCTACTCAGCTCTACATTGCTTATTTACAAAACAAAATATTTGTACTCCAATAATTGCTTGCATCCTCCGGTCAGCAATCATTAGAAAATAGTCCCGAGACAATTAGTATAGCAGAAGATGACCCTCACATATGTGATAATGTCTTCTGTCGCTGCCCTCACCACATAACCGGTCGAGCCAAGAGTCCACCACCCCCGCCACCACCTTCCGCATGATTCCACAACGGTGCTGGGTACTATTATGGATGACGGGAGTCATGATTATTTTGGAACACTATTTCAATATTCATGTATTCCTGTATTATGTACTATTAAGTATGTTGTTATGTCATTGATTGTTTTCAACCTTCTATCATTCCTTCAAGACGATGTATGAGTGTTTTTTTAAAGAAGAACGCCAAGAGGTTGTAATGAATGTGGGAGGAAAAAATGCCTGCACTGCACGGCGGACCGATGATAGTAGTAGTTGCTGAGCCATTCACATCATCCGTGCAATAATTGGAGTGGTTGTTCTAATTATCAATTATGTCTTCTCGCACAAATTTATTTAGTGATGGACAATTTTACACAATAACCTCATAACTTTTATACATGATAAAGTCTATACAATATATAAATAGTACAATTCTAAATTTGTATGTCAAAAATAATTGAACTTTCATAATTTTGCACGATAGGCATTAGAAAATATGTTTTCAAATGCCAAGCATGTAACAAGTCCCACTTTCGAACAATAGCTATTCGAAATAAATTTGTCAAACTATGGTTGTGCGGAACTTTAATTTTATTCCATAAGACTTTAATTTTATTTCGTAAATCCAGTTTTCGCACGCCGGCAGTTCGAAACACGTGTTTTTGAACAGTGGTCATTCAAAATTGATATTTTCGCACGCCAGATATTCGAAAAGCTTGTTTTCATGCGCCCACTATGTGAATTAGTATTATTTTCGTAATTTTACATATTTTGATATTATTTCTATAATTGGCAAATAAAATAATATTATTTAAAAAATCCTTATTTTAACACTATATATATGATCATTATATTAGGAGTTCCTTTGAATATAAGAAGGAAATACAAGGAAGTCTTGGAAAATACTTCCTTCCACAAACTTGGTTATTATGTTGAAAATCAATGTATCAAGATCCAATACAACAAATGATGAATCTAAGCAAGCTCAGTTCCAACAAATTGAAAGAAAGTTAGTAATGCTTTTTTAACTAAGTGGGACTGATTTATACTTCTCACACAGTTTCACTGGATCGAGTCATGTGTTAATCCTACACCGCATTTGATATCAGTTTTAAGTTTGTATATTACTCTTTGATGAATTCAATGTCTGCTACAAGTCTCAACCTCAAAGTAGACGTCACTACCACAAATCAGGCTTTTAGAGACGGGGTTCTAACCTATTTAGTGACACATTTCTTCTCTGTCTCAGATTTCGCGTCTCTATAAGTAGACCTTTAGAGACGGAGATTTCACCGTCACTATAAACCACAAGTTCACAGATGGCATTCATACCCCATCCCTAAAGCTTTTAGTGACGGATTTCAGAACCCCGTCACTGATTTTTACAGATGGTGGAACAAACTTGTAGAAACGGGTTTGGAAACACGTCACTTTCTTTAGCGACGGGTGCCTCTAAGCCCGTCAGTATTACTTTACTATAGAGACGCATTTCAACAACAGTTCCCTGTCCCTAATGATACATTAGAAAAACCAAAAAAAAACAAAATACACCAGAAACGTCTTTTTTTCTACAATCCATCTACAGAAACATTATTACAGTATCGGTATACATTGACCCACAACAAGTAACCATTTCTTGAATGCAACTTACAAGAATTATACACTCCTAATTACATAATATTCATACACCTCATGAATGTACAACTTGCCAATGGAAAGCTAAACATTAGGATATCTCTAGTCTTCCTACAACTCCTAGTTACCAATTCACACAATAGACGAAAAGAAAGAAGCATCAATCAAAAAGATAAGGCGAATTGCGGCTTGGATACATGTACCGTGTTCTGGCCAAGCGGTGCACGGAGAGCGAGCTGGTCAAAAGTGAGGCACTCGCCACCGGCGTTGACGATCCTGGCCCTCGCTGTCTTGGTGAACCTGAGTGTGTAAACCGCAGTGCCTCAAGCATATGTGAGAATGAGAAGGTGGCAACTTAATCTTGTCCTCAGGACCATCATACTGCAGTGCCTCGAACATATGTGAGAATGAGACTCATTTCGACTGTACCATCACCTTCCATTTTATGGTCAGCCTATTAGGAGTACAGAAGAGTATCATTATCAGCATCCAGTCGCCACACAGATTATAGTATACAGTTGTTAAAGAAGAAAAGGCATGTCATCAACAGCAATAAGGCAAGTAAATAGGGCAATACAAGTAGCCTAACTGCAGCAATCGTTAGAGCATAAATGAGGGTGCAAATCAATTCTGTATAATGGTACTTTCTATTGTCATGTGTGTTGCTACAAATTAAAACTGATGATCCTATGAAACTGGTACATATGCGGCGCTAGTATGCAACATTTCTGCCAAATTGCATTCAGATAAACTATTTTAAGCATGCACATAAAAAGCAAACAAGCAACTAGGCAAGTCAGGCCACACCTGTTGTGATCTGTCTCCATGATTGTTAGTTGCACTGAACTCTCAACAACATCAGCAAACCAACATTTCAAGTAATCTTGCAATTCAACTCCGGCTTCCTAGAGCTCACTACACAAACAGTATAACAAATAGGCCGCATATCTAATAATTCATTGTACAAGTTATTCAGTAGATGAAATATGCACCAATTATCAATACCAACCATCAATGCTCAACTAGCTAAGATCCAGAGGTGAAAAATCATATATGTATGGGTTCTGGTGGTAAGTTATGTATGTCTGAAGCTGGATGACATTTAAAACCACAGTTAACAAAGGGACTAGCAGTGGTAGGGCATTTTCCTTGATGGTAGCCTCGACTAGGCCGTGGAACACAGCCCGCGACTACAGCCCTGCCTTGCATATTCTCTCAACTCTGGCAGCTGTTGCTGCCACGGTAACTCTACACCGCCCCTTTTCAGAGTCAAATAAATGCATATAGAACAAAATTGAGTAGGGTATGCACGATTGGAACTGGAGAACAATGCAACACTAAAAAATAACGGAAGAGAAACAGAAAGCACATTCAGGAGTTGAAATTTTACCTTTGTGAAAAAGAGGTGCAGTCCAGAACATGGATGGGGAAGGGGAGGAGGCTGCCTGAGGGAGAGAAAAAGGCGCCGGGAGAGAGGAGGTTGCCACTGCGGGGAGAGAAGAGTGCCGGGGGAGAAGGCCGCCGGATCGGGTGCCTGAGGCCGCCGCTGTCGCTGAGAGAGTGAAGGCCACCGGATCCGGTGAGCCCAAGTCCGCCGCCGCTGCCGGGGGCGAGGAAGGCCGCCGCAAGAGAGGAGGCCGCTGCCGCCGGGGGAGAGGAGGGTGGTGGGGAGAGGAGGCTGCCGGGGAGAGAAGGGCGGCGGAGGAGGGTGGCAGGGAGAGGAGGTCGTCGGGGGAGAGTGTAAGGACCGAAGGCGTACCGAGGGAGGGGGGTGAATCGGTAAGCTGCTCACAAATCCAAATACTTTAATTTACACTACTTGAGTCTAACAAGAGAAGCAACCTAAACAATTCTAGTAGGCCAAGGCCTTACACATGCTAGTGTTGATGATAAAAGAAAGCGGGGAAGCCAAACACACTAGCCTATGCAAGCCACAATTCAACCTAGATACTAGAGCACATAATTACGAAATAGTAAAGAGATGGTCAAGGAATACTCATGATTTTTCTCGAGGTCTCAGAAGAATGGCGCCTTCCCCTACTCCTCGTTGGACCACTCCCGTTGGAGTTCCGGTCCCTCCCGCCACCAAGTGGAGTTCTCGCCCATGAGTCCGCAATCACTCCTCGAGTGAAGACATGGTGTGCGTCACCGCTGCACAAAGTACAAGCTTGCCTCCTTCAAGAACTTGCCGGACTCCCCGAGCCGACACGGGCGCTCACTAGCGATGCCCCTTTCAACGGCGGGCTCAAACCGTGTATAAACGTGTGACGGCCTTCACAACCCATCATGATAGGCTCGATCACCGACACCTAACCGGTCTAGGTCTCACCATAGACCAAGTGTAACAATCTAGATCACACCCTCAAGGACACCCTAGCCTTAGATGTGCAAGATGCTCAAGTTACTCTCCACTAGCACTCTCAAGATATACAATATCTCCTCCTAGTGCTCTCTTCTTTTCCTCTTAGACCTTACCAAATACTCTCAGGTATTCCACTGGCCAAGAGAGGTCACAAAGACCCCAGCAATGAAGTTATATAGGCCCCCAACCTCAAACTAGCTGTTGCTCCACAAAATTAGCTTTCTGGGCCTACTGATCTACAGTCCGGTCACTGCCTGACCGGACCATCCGATCACTGCAACACAGTGCACTAACGGCTCTGACCACTACTGATTCCTGAATCATTTCGGCGCTGGCTTCCTCTCTGCCATGTGCAAGCGCTACTGACCGGACCGTCTGGTCAGTAGACCGGACCGTCCGCTCTGTATAGGCTCTGGCACAGACAGATTTCTCGTTTCTCGCTGAAAGTCCCAGACAACTCCCCATAGTGACCGTACAGTCCGGTCACCTCTGACCCCTCTGTCCGATCTCTATGTCCAGAAACTGCAACTTGTCGTCCTCGCTTGACTTCGTTTCCCGGCTTCTCCGAACAGCTCCTTGGCTTCTCCACTATCAACTAATGCCTGTGATTTCACTGAACAACCTTGCGCATCACCGACTAGACATGACCTAAGAGAATGACCTAGAACCCCTTGATAGTCCGGTTTTTCCTATAGACTCAAAGCCTTAACAACTAGACAAGCGTACCCAACACTTGCACCATAGCTTGTTCTCCACTTTGATCCATCTTCATCAACCCTTGGACTCCATCATGTTCACAAGCCTCCATGCTTGTGTTCATTGTCATCAATCACCAAGGCAACCATCATCTATGTCGAAGCTTGAGATCGACAGTAAATATATAGGGCTACGTCAAGACAAAGAACTACGATGGCAACACAAGACACCAAGTTATACAGGTTCGGGCCCTCTTGTTGAGAGTAAAAACCCTACGTCCTGTGTTCTGTGTATTGTATTGATGTTGTGAAACTTGTGTCGTCTCTTGTCCTCTCCCTCGATGGGGAGTATCCTGCCACCTTATATATCCGGTCGGCAGGGGGGTACATGAAGAGTCCTAGTCGTAATCCACAAGGTTTTACATAAAAAGTCTATCTCTAAATGCCTTGTGCTCCAAGGCGAGTCGGACGGCTTTCTTGTTGATGAAATACCCAGTCGACTACCGACTTAGTCTTGTCTGAGGATACCCGTAGAACAAGTATCCCACAGCAGCCCCCGAGTGCTTCCTGATTTTGAGCTTTGATTCTCAGAATGATCTTCACTGTTAATCATAAATTAGGAAGACATCTTTATTAATGTTCCTGATAGATCTGGTGCACCGGTCAGGTGCACCTGATCAGGTGTAGCCCCCGACTCTTGTATAATTTGGAGACTAACAAATAATGCAAGAATCTAATTATATTAGCTCTTATTATTTTGTATGTATTTTACTCAAACTATCGAGCCTGAGTTTAACAGACCTCTGGTCGTCAAACCAGTAAGCCAACTTGCAAGGCTTCAACCTTGCCGACCCATTATTAAAAAGGCCAAGTGATGTACACTATGTCCGAGTGACTGGTCGGTCTGAATTTTATGATATCAATCATATTCAATTCATGTGAACCAATATGACATCAATCATATAATGGTATTAAGCTAAATGACATCAATCATAATATAGCCTTTCCCTAATAATTAGTCACTCTATCTATTCATGAGTCCAATTTTGGCAATTTAGTTATTGATTTCAATCAATTCTATAACCTTTGAACTTATATCCATATGACCATTCAGTCCTTTGCTACATGATCATCAAATCACATGGATATAGTTAAAAAATTTTAAATGCTTCTCATCAAAGAAGCCCCCAAGATTTACTTCTCAAGGATTTAGACCCTAAATATGTTTAAGGCCCTTAATTAATTTGCTGCTTAATCAAAACATTGCAACACAGTACGGCCCATCCAGACCCATGGGACCCTTAGGTCAAAAAAGCGGGAGTATAAAAGGTAGCATCAGGTTGACTCTCAGTCCACGCCGTATTTGCGCATGAACTCCTCGTCTTCCGCACGCCTCCTCTACTCTTAGCGACGCCTCTGCTTCTCCGGCTAGGGTTAGTGCTTCGCTTCCGGCCGTCGCAGATCTCACCGCACTTATCCCCCAAGCTTCCGCTAGAGTTCAGCACTTGATCCGCCGCACCCAAAACAACCATCGCCATGGGTCGCAAGAAAGTTTCCACTTCGATTCCAGCAACTTCCACTACCGCTGCTGCGTCCTCTTCGTTAGAGGTCGACATTCCGAAGCAGCTTTGGGAGTTCTCAAAGAGCAGCCTCTCCCAAGCTGATATGAACCAGATGTTGGTCGATGGCATCCTTCCAGAGCAAGTTCGGATCGACTGGAAGGTACCTCATGAATCTTGCCCCATCCCCATTCATAAATAGATTATCGTATTTTGCTCGTTCTTCGAGCATGGTTTTGGAGTCCCCTGCTGCAGCTTCTTACGTGAGCTCCTATTCTTTTGTGGGATTGAGCTTGTCAACCTCAATCCCAACTCTATTCTTCACATCACCATCTTCGTGCATATGTGCGAAGCATTTTTGGGCATTCTCCTCCACTTCAATCTATTTCGCCATCTGTTCATCCTCCGACCGCTACCAACCAAGGACAATCAAGTAGCTATAGGTGGTGTTGGCTTTCAGTTGCGCAAGAAGGAAGCCTACATCAATGTGTCATTGAAGACTGGAAACAAGAACTGGAAGGATGAGTGGTTCTACTGTGACAACCCTCCCCCTGTTCATGCCGACTTCACTAGTGCCAAGGCAATTCCCCTGGCGCAATGGACGGAGAAGCCTGATCCGACCGACCCTCAGGTGGTCGCTCTATTGAAGAAGATAGCTGACTTGAAGGCTGAAGGTGTTGACAGAATCACCGTCGCTAAAAGCTTTATAGTAAGCAGAGTGCAGCCCCTGAAGCTTCAAAGTCACCCAATGTGGAACTATGTTTATGATGACGAAACCAGGGAGGTGCCCGACCCGCCGAATAGTGAACTTTGTTAGAAACGCCTATCGAAGATGTTTGAAGGGGATATACTTCAGGATCACTCGTTGATCAAAAAGGCATATAACAAGGGCACTATGCGAGCCCGAGTAAGCCTCAGTCTACTTTGAGCAATCCCTTATTTTCTTGTCTTGATGTCATGCTTGATATCTTGACTCTTGCGCAGGTTCTGGATACTTATGTATTCCATCCTCCGCTCCCTTCGACCGATACCGAGGGACCGGACTATGTCGAGAAGCCGCAACAGACCGGCCCTAGAGGCTCAAGCTCTTTTGCAGGCACTCAACCTGAACGTGTTGATCCAGTTGTCACCCTGCCTCCCCCAGTCGACTAGTGAAGAAGATTGTTGGGCACCAACGGCAATATGTTGGGGATCAGGGTGATGACGAAGAAATGTCGTCTGCTGATGCCAGTCAACCTGCCCCTGCTCCCTCCGACCGACCTTCAAGCTAGTCGAAGCCCCTAAGCCAAACACAGAGTGATGCAGGGGTGGTGCAACAGACCCACAAGGCAAGTAACTCTTCCCAGAAGAGGAAGGAGACTGATTCTCAGTCAACTTCTTCGAGGAACAGGATGTGCCGAATCAAACTCAAGAAGGCTTCCAGGTTAATCCTTAAACCTTATATTCCTTGTCTCTTATTTCCAATAGTCATAGCACATCTTAATCTCTTAAATCTTTCTTTTGACAGTAGTCGGACGAGTGATTCGCAAAGTGCCTAAGAGTCCGAAGCCACTCGGTCAGGACCCCCTTCTCATCTGACTGATCTACCTAAATCGGTCAGCAAGTCATCAAACACGCCGACCGAGGTGGATAAGCCATCTGATAAGATAATTCCTACCTCCATTCCGGTGCCTGCACCCCAACCTGCTCCAGCCGTCGTCCCTTAACCTCTTGACAAAGGTAAGGCGACATTGTTTGCAGATACACTCGGTCAACCCAAAGTGGAGGACGTGGAAATTATGTACCAACATCGAGAAGCCAGCAAGGTACTTCAATACCCTGCTTTAGCTTTGTCTCAATCTCATCCTTAATCGTAACCCCTTTTTTGTATACAGAAAATATATGCTCTTGTACAGAGGAAACAGGCTAGGGTGGAATACCTTGAAGCCAAAACTTTTGGTATGCCCTAAAACTCTTCGGTCTTCATGTCTTTAAGTTTAAGACTGACACATTGCTGGTGTTATGCTAGTCACCGGTCAGCAGCTCTCCAAAGCACAGAAGGAGATTGATAAGCTGCAGACCGACCAAAGAGAGATGACCAAAGTCTTAGACCAAGACCGTGCAGATATAGCTAGTAAGATCACTTACCATCTATGTTTAAATTATCAACTAATCACTATAGCGCTAAAAGTTCAAATGTTTGTCTTTAGCTCATGATCAAAAGATTGCCGACCTGGAGAAGTTGACTTCCAATCAGCAAAGGTTTGTTGACGCCTTGAATACTGAGAAGGAAAACCTCTCCAAGTCGGTCGAGGATCAGAAGGCCGAGATCACTCGGCTGCAGAAAGAGCTGAAGGAGGCTGACGCCAAGATAGAGGATGCCAAGAGCATCTCCAAATCCTTCAAATGTAAACTTGCCAGTAAGCCCTTCATTATTTCTCACATCTGCTTGAATCATCTTTTGATCATACTGACCAAAAATCATCACTCGTAGCTCTATCTTACGCTGCTCGAAAGGCAATGAACTATGTTCATGCCGACCGAGTGGAACAGACTGGCCACTCCTTGGAGTACTTGCTGGAGCATGCATTAGAAGCTATCGCTTATAACACTCGACAAGTGGAGACCGAGGCTGGGAGTTAGGTTCTGGCGATTTGCCAATCTTGGTCTCCTGCTCTGCCATTGGACAAGATCAAGGAGGGCTTCAACCCAGACTTGACCGACGACCAATGTCAGCTGCTCTTGGATTCCATGCTGGAGACTTCCCGAGCCTTGGTTGACAACATAGAGATCAATCCAACCGTGCCTACTCCTCCAGCAACTTCAGAAGTTTAGCTACGAGCTGACTCTTCCTCTCCTTCAAAGGAGCTATAAATCCTGCAATGCTAGAGAACATTAGTAATATCTATGTAATGAAATAATGTTACTTGTATGTCAATTAGTTTCATGCTTAATAATATCATAAGTATGTTTCTGTCATTGAGAAACTCAAATTGTATCGGCCTGCCTTAACTTATTAGATTGTGACTCGTAACCGCGTAACAAGCAGAGTCGACCAATCGACATATGACCTCTCGTACTTTGGCTCTGAGTTTAGTGTAGTGGTAGTCTGATGTGCAGTATAAAGTGTATAACCATAATGTATAACGTTAGACCAAGAAAGTGAAAACCGTATTTAAAGAGAAGAAATCAGTCAGAAAATAATCAAAACCAAAATGAGGTTAAATTAAGGTGGGACATTATTACTAGCCACCTAGCTCGATTGTTTAATAAAATGAATTAAGGAATCGAGACAATATAGAATGAAAATCATCAAAAAATCTTTCTTCAAAAAGACCAAAGTTTCATTCATAAATAATGTATAAGTATACAAAAGAATAACTAAGTATAGAAACGACGTAGCTGATTTATGTTCCAGGAATTTGGTATATCATCACCGTCTTCGTACATTAGTTGGTAAGCCCCCGGGCGAGTGACTTCCTTCACCACATATGGTCCTTCCCACTTTGGAGAAAGCTTATGCTGGTTCTTCGTTGACTGCACTCGGCAAAGCACTAAATCTCCAACTTGAAAGTGGCGATTACGTACGTTTTTATCATAATATCGATGCAAGCCTTGCTGGTAAAGTGTCGACCAAAATAGAGCGTGATCATGCAACTCCTCTGCTGCAATCACATCAATCTCTCGATTCTCCTCAGAAAGTTGTTCATCATACGCATGAACCCGTGTGGAAATAAGACTGACCTCGATCGGCAGCATAGCTTCTGAGCCATACACCAATGAGAAAGGTGACTGACCAGTTGCCCGACTGGTGTTTGTGCAAAGCCCCCAAAGAACTGAAGGCAATTCTTTGACCCACCGACCGGCATAAGGCTTAAGTCTATCAAATATCCACGGTTTCAATCCTTGAAGAATCATACCATTGGCCCGTTCGACCTGCCCATTGCTTTGAGGATGAGCCACTGATGCAAAGTAGATTTTTATTCCCATCTCATCGGCAAAGTCACGGAACTCCACTGACGTGAACTGAGTGCCATTATTGGTGATGATATCATGAGCAATCCCAAACCAAGTAAAGATATCCTTGACAAACTCGATTGCCTTCTTTGATGTTATCTTGCCGACCGGCTTTGCTTCGATCCAATTGGTGAATTTATCAATAGCAATGAACAGATAAGTGAACCCGCCTAGCGCTTTCTTGAAAGGACCGACAATATCAAGCCCCCAGATCGCAAAGGGCCAAGTCAAAGGTATCATCTGAAGTTGTTGTGAAGGCACATGCGTTTGTTGAGCAAAGAATTGACAACCTTCACACTTCCGAATGACCTGGTGTGCATCTTTGACCGCTGTGGGCCAATAAAACCCTTGCCAGAAAGCTTTGCTGACCAAAGTCTTGGAAGCCGCATGATTACCACTTATCCCAGAATGAATTTCTTCTACCAACTTTTGGCCTTCTAGTATCGAGATGCATCTTATCAAGATGTTTGAACCTCCTCTTTTATAGAGTTGGTCTCCCACCAACAGATATCCTCGGCATCGGGTCTCTAACCTCCGTTGCTCATTAGCATCTGAAGGCAGCGTTCCCTTGTCCAAATATTGGATGAGTGGGTCGTGCCAATTGGTCTCCATGTTGTCATCACCAACAAGATCAGTGACAACACTCATTAATACATCCAACCGCGGAGAAATCGTGGGGGAATCTAGAGTGTGTAAGAAAACACCTGGCGGGACTACAAACCGGGATGATCCCATCTTGGCCAATTCGTCTACCGCTTGGTAATTGTCTCGAAGAACATGCATGAACTTCAATCCATCGAATTTGTCTTCGAGCTTCCTTACTTCTTGACAGTAAGCACTCATATTGTCATCCACACAGTTCCAATCCTTGGTGACCTGATTAATGACCAAAGCCGAGTCACCAAAGACGTCAAGACGCTTGATGCCGAGTGACGCGATAATGCGTAGACCATGTAGAAGGGCTTCATACTCCGTAGCGTTATTGGACACGCGAAACATCACCTGAAGGAAATATCAAAGCTTCTCTCCAGTGGGTGAGACAAACACGACTCCTGCACCAGCTCCTTGTAATTAAAGAGATCCATCGAAGTACATTTTCCAATACTCGATATCTTGTGCAGTAGGTGGATTTTGAATCTCTGTCCACTCGGCAACGAAATCAGCTAAAGGTTGTCCCTTTATAGCCAACCGAGGCACGAACGTAATGGTATATTGACCAAGTTCGACTGCCCACTTGGCAATTTTCCCTTTGGCTTCTCGATTGTGGAACACTGTGCCGAGTGCGAAGGAAGTCTGGACTTCGATTGGATGAGCTTGAAAATAATGCTTCAACTTCATGGAGGTGATCAACAATGCATACAACAACTTCAAGATCTGTTGATACCTTGCCTTAGAGGCACCGAGGACCTCACTCACAAAATAGACCGGGTGTTATACTCTTTGTATATGTCCCTCTTCTTCTCAATCGACTGTTAAAACAGTACTCACAACCTGAGTTGTGGCCAATATGTAAAGTTGAAGTTTTTCTCCTGGCTCTGGAGGCACCAATACTGGAACGCTGTTGAGGTAAACCTTCAACTCGTCCAATGCCGTCTACGCCTCTTCGGTCCAAACAAAGTCCTCCTGCTTTTTAAGCAGTCACAAAAGTGGTAACCATCTAACCCCCAGTCAGGAAATAAAGTGACTCAGGGACGCCATGCATCCGGTCAGCTTCTGAACGTCCCTTTGAGAATTAGGTGGCCCCATATCAAGCATCGTCTTGATTTTATCCGGGTTGGCATCTATACCTCGTTTCGAAACGATATAACTGAGTAGCTTTACTGAAGAAACCCCAAAAACACATTTCTTAGGATTCAGCTTCATTGAATAATGCCTCAGATTGTCAAAAGTTTCTGCCAGGTCAGGAAAAAGTTCATCGATGTTTTGAGTCTTGACAACGATGTCATCAATATACGCTTCTACGTTCCGATCGATCTGAGTAGCAAGGCAGTGTTGAATACCTCGTTGGTAAGTCACGCCAGCGTTCTTCAGACCGAAAGGCATTGTGATATAGCAATAGGCACCGAAGGGTGTTATAAAGGAAGTTTTAATCTGATCTTCGACCTTCAGTGGGATCTGGTGATAGCCTGAATAGGCATTTAGAAAGCTTAAGAGCTCACACCCGGCTGTTGAGTGTACAATCTGATCAATACAAGGAAGAGTGAAGGGGTCCTTAGGACAGACCTTGTTGAGATCGGTATAATCAACACACATCCTCCACTCTTTATTCTTCTTAGGTACAAGGACTGGATTTGCTAACCAGTCGAGATGATACACCTCCCTTATGAACTTAGCATCTAATTGTTGAACTATCTCCTTCATGGCATCCTTGCGGTCTTGTGTGAATCTTCTAAGCCTCTACCGAACGGGGGTAGCCCCAGGAGGTATCCTTAACTCATGCTCAATCTTTTCCCTAGGAACTCTCGGCATATCGGATGGTTTCCATGCAAAGATGTCCCTATTTTCCTTGAGGAAAAGAGTGAGCGCGAGTTCCTATTTCTCGTCGAGGTTGGCCCCAGCATAAGTTACCTTATTGGGGTCCTCAGGATCGAGCATGATTTCCTTGGTTTGGATCTCATCGGTCTGAATCTTGTCTTTGGTAGGCTTTTTTGCTGGAACCGCCGCTTCAGTCTGTTCCTCCATGCCGACTGCCTTTTGGATCTCCTTCTAGTCAAACAGCATCAACTATTTATTGGCCATCTCACAACTCTGTATATCGCAATCGAAAGAATTCCGAAGATCAGAGTGGAGGGAGATTATTCCATTTGGGCACGGCATCTTGAGGGTGAGATATTGATAATGCAGGACAACAACGAATTTAGTCACCGTTAGTCGACCGATGATAGCATGATATGCTGAGTCGAAATCTGCCACTTGAAAAAGAATGCGCTCAGTCCTGAACTTCTCACGGGTACCGAAGGTGACCAGCAGTCTAATTTGTCCAATAGGAATCAAAGTCTTGCCAGGCATAATCCCATGGAAAGGTGAAGAACTCGGCTGAAGGTCATTGACTGACAGACCGAGCTCTTTAAGAGTCTTGGTGAAGATTAAGTCCAAAGTGCTTCCTCCATCAATGAGTACTTTTTTGAACTTTACCTCCTTCATCGTGGCAGCAAGCACCAGCGGGTATCGACCCGGCTTTGGTATATGCTTGGGATGATCTGACCGATCAAATGTAATTGGCATCTCAGACCACCTCATGAATTGAGGCGCAGCTGGTTCCACAGAGTTGATCTCCCGAAGTTTCAGCTTCTGCTTGCGCTTGGACACATAGGCATCCGGACCACCGAAGATGAAGTTGACTTCCTTGTGGGGCTCCTGGAACTCTCTTGAACCATCCTTGTCACCATCGTCCTTGGTATTATCTTTGCTATTGCGCCTCGGGGGATTTTTAGCCACCTTGAGCGTAGCTGTTGCAAAACCCTTCAGTCGATAGCAATCCTTCGCTTTGTGGTTTCCCTTTGGGTGCCAAAGGCACGGGCCACTCAGCAGCTCATCCGTGGACAGTTGGTTTGTTCGAGGGTTCTTCTAAAATCGGTCCATCGTGTGAATCGCGTTGTCAGACTTCCTCTTCTTGTCCTTCTTGGAGGACTCGGGCTTGTCCGACCGCTTCTCCTTGCCTTTTCACCGGATGTCATCTAATGTCGACTAACCAGATGCGAACTTGTCAACGATCTCAAAGCACTCTTGAGCGGTCAGCTTAAGGTCATGATCCTCTAACCGATCTCTCGAACCAAATCATCGCTACGGATCCCTCCTTGGAAGGCAGCAATAATTTCTCGGTCCGGGACATTGGGGATCTCAGTCTTCTTAGCGCAAATTCGCTTGATGTAGTCACAAAGAGGTTCATCGGTCTTCTGCTTGATCCGAGTGAGGTCGAAGTGGTTGCCCGGTCAATTGCAGGTAGCTTGGAAGCTTTCTATGAGCTTCTTGTTGAGGTCTCCCCAAGACGTGATTAACTCCTCCGGAAGAGATGTGAGCCATATTTGAATGGCTAGATCCAGGAAGACCGGAAGGTAATTAGCCATT
This sequence comes from Eleusine coracana subsp. coracana, assembly GCA_032690845.1. Classification (NCBI taxonomy): domain Eukaryota; kingdom Viridiplantae; phylum Streptophyta; class Magnoliopsida; order Poales; family Poaceae; genus Eleusine; species Eleusine coracana. The sequence goes on from CM064420.1 coordinate 49,240,769, forward strand.
ACATAGGAATCACCTCCAACCGACCGAATCACCGTACTGTAGAGCTGCAGCCACTCTCGGGGGTTGGTCTGACCATTGTATTTTTCAATAGGGACCGGCTTGAATCCTTTTCGCCATCGAGCTATGCGAAGCCAAGAGATGCAAGCTTTGATGCCATCGATCTCGTCATCGGTAGGCGTCGGCGACCGCCTATGCTAGTCTGGAGATGGAGTTGGACGGCGACCGTGTCACGGACCAACATCATCATCATGACGATGTCGCCGATGGTCATTATCATCGTTATCACGCCGATCCCGATCGTCACGTCGATGATGGTTGTCACGGTTATCTCTTGGAGGAGGATTTTCATGGTCCTCTCATCGGTTGTCCCGTCGGTCGTCCGTTCTCCAATCATGGCGTTCTTCCTTATAGCGTTGGTTGTCCCGAGCGCGTTCTTCATAGTGAGAGTTGATGGTATCTTGTCCATCACGGATACTGAGAGAATTTCTTAGATCTTCACACCAATGCCGACCTCGTGAAGATGCGTGACTAGAACTTGTGACCGACTGAGACTTTGCGACCTCTTGAGCTGCAGCATCCTTAAGCATAGCCACCGCCTTCTGTATCGTAGCGGTCTGATAATTCGCATCAACCATTAGAGTGGCGAGCAAACTTTTGGCCCCGGTGATGTTATTCTGAGGAGTGTGGTAGACCTTGACGCCATCCACTTCGAGTTCTGGACCGAGATCTAGTCGACGTGCATTACGTGAACCGCGCGACCCTCTTGGTCGACGGCGGTGACCGATCGATAAGTTATCGACCGGAGGGTTCTCCTCCTGTTGACCTCCTTTGGCTAATTGCTTCGGGTGGCCATTGACGGGGTTACCTTCTTGTTCACCGTCTTGGTCACCATCTTGGTCTCCATCCGCAGGATCTGCTATATCCACCATGTTAACAGTATGGGGTTATGGGTAAGCGGATCTGACCGAGTCCTCATCAAAGGACTGATCTGATTTTGAATCGTTCCCGAAGGAAGGACCTTCTTCATCAGATCCGAGTGGAACCAATGCGGGGATCATGTCAGACGAACTCGGTGATCACGCCAAAGAGATGGTTGCGATCGAGTCGGATTTGTGATTTTCCAAACCTAAGGCTCTGTTGTCGCCGACCGTGAAGTCAAGAGATCCAAAGGAGATCTTGAAGTACGGTGAGTGCTGAATGATGGGAATTTCAGCCATCGTAGTCGACAGAGAATTCCGACGAGCTTTGTCCCCTACCTGGTGCGCCAACTATCGAAGCTTGAGATCGGTAGTAAATATATAGGGCTACGTCAAGACTAAGAACTACGATGGTAACACAAGACGTCGAGTTATATAGGTTCAGGCCCTCTCGTTGAGAGTAAAAACCCTATGTCTTGTGTTCTGTGTATTGTATCGATGTTGTGAAACTTGTGTCGTCTCTTGTCCTCTCCCTCGATGGGGAGTACCCTGCCGCCTTATATATCCGGTCGGTAGGGGGGTACATGAAGAGTCCTAGTCGTAATGCACAAGGATTTACATAAAAAGTCTATCTCTAAATGTCTTGTGCTCCAAGGCGAGTCGGTCGGCTTCCTTGTTGATGAAGTACCGGGTCGGCTACCGACTTAGTCTTGTCTGAGGATACCCGTAGAGCAAGTATCCCACAATCTATATGATTTGTAATAGAGTTTAGAGATAATTCCTGCATAGACAACACTCATGAAGATATTAGGCCACAATTTCATAGTTGTCATCTATCACCAAAACATTCATACCTTAGGGATCCAATCATCAATGGTCATGAAGCTTCCAATCTCCCCCTTTTTGGTGATTGATGACAACCACTACTTAATCAAAATCTTAACAAAAAACAACCGAGCTAAAAGAGCTACACAAAGATCAAGAGGAACCATAACAACATAAGAGAGAAACGCACAAGGTCCTACTCAATCAAACATTTTCTAGAGTTACAAGGAAAAGAGAGAAAAGCAAACTCTAGATGATAATGCATGCATGTCATGGAAATATATTAAAGGAAAGCATAAAGACATGCAATGCAAGGCATGAATGATGAGATGCAACATGTTAGCATGACTATGCATAAGATTTAAGAGCAAGCAATCATCATCATGGCATTGTACATAGGCATATAAGATAATTAATGAATACAAGGCACTGCATATGAGAATAAACCAAGTGAGATTAAAATGAGTCAAACACAAGCGAAAGGAAACCATGACTCATCAAAATCCACAAACATTGAATAACTCCATCAAAATAAGATCCAAATGTATCTAACTCCCAAAAACCACGAATGCTCCCCCTATATACATGCTACTCTCGATCATGCAGGATCATACTCCTACTCCCCCTAGACCTAGGACTCTTCTCCCCCTTTGGCAACAATCACCAAAAAGTAGAGAAAGATGAACATCTAAGTGCTCGTGATTGAAGGAAGTGGTGCAACGATGTCCTCTGAGGGCTCTGCTCCTGGCTGCTGCTGTGCTAGATCCTGCTGTGCTCCCTGAGCCTGTGCCGCCTGAGCATCCATCTGCTCAAAGAAGTCAAGGTCTACAGGCGACTCAGACCCTCTGTCCTGCTTTACTGGAGTGACTGTGGTAGTCTCCTGAGCTGAAGTCTAGAGAAGAACAAGATCCACCACATCCTGTTGTGAGAAACCTCTACGGACAAGGTCCTCTGCTACCTGAGGAGTAAGAGTGGTGACTGTGGCAGTAAGAGGTGAAGCTGTAGCTGTAACTGACTCTAGAGCTGGCTGGGAGTCTGCACGAGTGGTGTATACTATCTCTGAGAACAACCTCGTGACTAGTAAGTGCTGAGAGGTGGAGGGTCCTGCCATCTATGAAGTCGAAGAGTGTGAAGGAAAAACAAACAACGTAGATACAGAGAAAACTGACACGAGGTAGAGCTGAGCTGAAGAGAGTGTTTGTCCTGCTCCCTTGTCGGTATGACCCCTGAAAGTGACAATCCGCTGGACTAAGCTATCATCAAGGTAGTGAAGGGTCCTGGCTGAGTCGGCAGCTGCTGGAACTGGGGAAACACTACGGTTCCTGGCTGCTGAGCTGCCTGCCTCTGTATCATCTCTACCATCTGAGCCATCAAGTTGGACATCACCATCAACTGCTGTCTTTGAAGCTCTGTCTGTCCCCTGATGACCTCCATCATCTGACGCATGTCCTTAGCTGTGCTCTGAATGAACTTATTCAGATGCCCTGCAAGTGCTGCTATAGTGATAGTGTCATCTGACTGTGTACTCGATGGCTGCGGAGGTGCTCCTGTACTGGCTGACTTAGGAATCACCGTCTCTAGATAAGCTGCCTGCTTGTGAGTAACTGGCGGTGACTCCTACTCCTCCTCTCCTGTCTGCTGGCTGGAGGCTGAATGGGATCCCCTGGGGACTCGAGGTGAGTAGCTGGTGGTCACCTCAGGAAAAGCCTCGTACTACTCCTCTGTCACTAGGTCCATCCTCCTCAGAAGATAGCAAATATATGGATCGTAGACCAAGTGACGCCCTCCAACCCTCTCTGAGATAACCTCCTCCATCTCTCCTATCAGAAGATCTACCAAGTCAAAGTGTTGTCTCTTCAGAATGGTTGCTACAGCCCACTGGTGTAGTGAAGTGAACTCCTCTCTACAGCCAAACCTGGGGATGATAGTCTCGATGACTATCGCTCTCACCACCTTAGCCTCTACGGTGAGCCTCGCAGGATCTCTCTCAAAGCCTGGGGTGTGCGGTGGTGGGAAGACAGTGGACACCATGTCATCTGACGGTAGCTTTCCTCCCTGAGGTCTACGGGGTGGCTCTAGGGACGGGTAAGCACTCCTGTAGAGCTGGAGGTCTGAAGCAAGGAATCCTAGGTTGGCTATAAGATCCTCTCTAGTGACACGCTATGGCTGCTCTCTGAATAGAAACCAGAACTCTGAGCGATCCCTGGCAACCCACAGTGTGGCGTAGAACTCCAGGACTATATCCTCCCTGAACCTAAACGGAGCAGTAACTAGCTCTGCTAGCCCTGGCAAGTACGTGAAGTACTGCTCCAAGTCAGTGCCAGCTGCTCTCCTCATAGCATCATAAGTCGTGTACTGCTGCAACACGAACACCTTATCAATGCCTCTCATGGCTAGGCAGCGTCTCAACCCATCTCCAATCCTCCTCTCGAGGACTATACAGTACCTCTCTCCAACAGCGGGGTCTTTGGGAACTGGAACCCACTGCTCGAAAGGAACCAAATGTAGCACCTTAAGGTCCTTTATAGGGACCGTAAGGATATCTGGCTCACCGGCTACCTGTACCAGTCTTTGCAGCCTCCTCGTGCACACTGCACAGGTGCACCCAGGTCTCCTGCCCGGTGAGCTATCCTCTGGGGGATAGTCTGCTCAGCCTGATGTGCCTCCTCAGTGTCCTCAAGCTCCTCCTCAGACTCTGACTCCTCAGATCCTGACTCTGAGGTCTCCTCCTCTGAACTGACCTCCTCTGACTCCTCCCGCTGCTGCCTGGAGGATCCCTCCTCCGTAGTTCTTGACGACCTCTCCTGATGAGAAGTCGGCTACGCTACGGCCACGATGGTGGTACAACTCCTACTGCCAGAGGTGCAGTCCTCTGTCTGGTGCTCCTCCTGAGTCCCGGTGTGTCACGAGACGGCTCTAGGACAACTCGTGTCCCTGGCGTCCTCCATGACTGCTCCATGGCATCCAGGTGCTGAGCCAACCTCCTGGCCCTCTCTGACTCTGGGTCTAGTTTTGGTATCTTCTTGCTCTTGAGCTTCTCAAGCATCTTCCATGAGAACACACATTTCAAGCTTTTTAGGAACAAGGATGACAAGGTGAAAGCTAAGGCCTTGGGACCACCAAATAAGAAGAGGAAGGTCAAGAGCATATGGGTGCCTAAGTGCATTATTGATCTTAAGAGATCGGCTATGTACAAGTGGGTGCCCAAGAACAAGACCTAGATGGTGGTGATGGTGGACCGAGCGCTTTGTCCTTGGTGGCGTGGCCATTCTTGCAGCACCTCTCGCAATAGTAGTCGTTGGTGAGAGGGGGTTTGATCCATGCGGGGATAGAGTCACTCGTCCCTATGATGTTGATGGTAGCGGGATATGAGCTAAGTCCCCGGTAGGAGACATTGTTTATAAGGTTCCTCCCAAGAATCTCCTTGTGGATGGCTCTACCACGTGTGAGCCTATCAAAGCCATCCATCACCATCTTCCTCTCTTCCTTGAGCTTGTGGCATTCCTCCAAAACAAATGGCTCAAGAGAAGATACCTCGACGGAAGTGGTTAGTTCATCACACATAGTAGGAGCATCACTCTTAGATGAACTAGACGAGGAAGAGGCAAGGTTCTCAACATTGATGGCCTCATAAGTAATCTCAAGGGCCTTATACTTCTCATGAAGCTCTACATGATCACCCTTGAGTTTGTCATATCCCTTTTTTAGGGCCTCATGAGATGTGACAAGGTCCTTAAGCTCACTCTCAAGGTCAACAACATGATCCTAGCCAACTTACACTCTTTTCTTACCACTTCCAACATTTTGGATTTCTTGACGACGATGTTGCGGGCTTGCTCAAGCATACTCCACAACTCGGCAAACGTGTGCTCCTCGTAATCGCTATCATCACTGCTCTCATCCTCACTCTCCCCAAGTTGGCTCGTGGCCATAAGGCACGTGGGAGGTGGAGGAAGAGCTCGTGGAAGTGTGGTCTTGATCATGGCTAGGCGACATCGCCACTTGAGGAAGAAGACTCATCACTTGAGTTGTCACTTGAGGAAGAAGACTCATCACTTGAGTTGTCACTTGTCCACTCTCCAACAAGGGCTTTGCAAGAGAACTTCGTCTTATAGTCTTAAGCTTTGCCTTTCCCTCTGCTTTTGTCCTTGTTGAAGTGTCTCTTCTTCTTTTGCTTGGCCTTGGGGTCTTCTTCTTCTTCTTCACTTGAATCTTGTGACTTGAATGCTTCTTTCTTGGGCTTTGGGCACTCTCGGACAAAGTGATTCTATGAGCCACAATTGTAGCACTTGCCCCTTAACTTGGAAGCAAACTTGTTCTTGAAGGTCTTCATCTTCTTCATGAGAAGAGCCAAGTCCTCGGTCAAGTCACATTCATCATCATCTTCTTCATCATCATCCTCAATGATCACCTTCTTCTTGTTTTTCTTGCTCTTGCTAGATTCTTGCTTGTCAGCTGGTAGAGCAAGTTTGGATGATTGAGAATCATCCATCCCCAATCGGTAGCTCTCGAAGGTAGTGATCTTGCCAAGTACATCCTTCATGGTCTTGGTCTTGAGGTCACCTTGCAAGATGAAGGTGATGATGGACTCATACTTGGGGTCCTTGAATAGCCTCAAGAATCTTCTTATCACCTGAACGGGCTTCATCTTGAAGTCATCCCCAAGAGCATTGATCTCCTCCACTAGTACATGAAAATGAGAATAGATAGTGTTAGCTTCTCATGTGGCAATCTAGTGAAGTTATCATACTTATTCTTTAGCACATAGCATCTTTCCTCTATGACATCACGGGTGCCCTCATGGAGCCCCTGAATCTCAGTCCAGATACCATGTGTTGTGGAACTAGCATCCACTGAGAAAAAACATACTTGGAAATGCAAGCAAACATAGCATTCTTGGCCTTAGCATTGCATTTAATAAAATCAGGCTCAAGTAGGTTCACATCTGCATCGGACTCATAAGTGACCATCCATATCTCTGGATCAAGGGATTGTAGGTAGACTTGTATGCGAGCCTTCCAATAGGCATAGTCCTCCCCATTGAATATAGAAACATTCCCCGCCTGTCCCGGCATCCTTACTCAAGGCGGTGAAGCCTCAAAATGAGCACTTGGCTCTGATACCACTTGTAAGGACCAAAGGTGTACCGAGAGGTGAGGGGATGAATCGGTAAGCCGCTCACAAACCCAAATACTTCAATTTACACTACTTGTGTCTAACAAGAGAAGCAACCTAAACAATTCTAGTATGCCAAGACCCTACACATGCTAGTGTTCATGATAAAAGAAAGCGCAGAAGCCAAACACACTAGCCTATGCAAGCCACAATTCAATCTAGATACTAGAGCACACAATTGCGAAATAGTAAAGAGAGGGTCAAGGAATGCTCATGATTTTTTTCGAGGTCTTGGAAGGATGGTGCCTTCCCCTACTCCTCATTGGACCACTCCCGCTGGAGTTCTGGTCCCTCCCACCACCAAGTGGAGTTCTCGCCCACGAGCCCGCAATCATTCCTCGAGTGAAGACACGGTGTGCGTCACCACTGCACAAAGCACAAGCTTGCCTTCCTTAAGAACTTGCTGGACTCCCTGAGCCGACACGGGCGCTCACTAGCGATGCCCCTTTCAACAGCGGGCTCAAACTGTGTACAAACGTGTGATGGCCTTCACAACCAATCACGATAGGCTTGATCACTGACACCTAACCGGCCTAGGTCTCACCAGAGACCAAGAGTAATAATCTAGATCACACCCTCAAGTACACCCTAGTCTTAGATGTGCAAGATGCTCAAGTTAGTCTGCACTAGCACTCTCACGATATGCAATATCTCCTCCTAGTGCTCTATTCTTTTCATCTTGGATCTTACCAAATGCTCTCAGGTGTTCCACTGGCCAAGAGAGGTCACAAAGACCCTAGCAACAAAGTTATATAGGCCCCTAACCTCAAACTAGCCGTTGCTCCATGAAATTAGCTTTCTGGGCCTACTGACCGTACAGTCCGGTCATTGCCTGACCGGACCATCCGGTCACTACAACACAGTGCACCAACGGCTCTGACCACTGCTGATTCCTCTACAGACCGGACTGTACGGTCACCTGACCAGACCATCCAGTCCGTTTCTCTCTCCAGTCCAGAAACATTTCGACGCTGGCTTCCTCTCTGCCCTGTGCAAGCACTACTGACCGGATCGTCCGGTCTGTATAGGCTCTAGCATAGACAGATTCCTCGCTCCTTGCTGAAAGTCCCAGACAACTCCCCTTAGTGACCGTACAGTTCGGTCACATGTGACCCCTCTGTCCGGTCTCTATGTCCAGAAGCTGAAACTTGTCATCCTCGCTTGACTTCGTTTCCCGGCTTCTTCGAACAGCTCCTTGGCTTCTCCACTGTCAACTAGTTCCTGTGATTTTATCGAGCAACCTTGCACATCACCGACTAGACATGACCTAAGAGAATGACCTAGACCCCCTTGATAATCCAATTTTTCCTATGGACTCAAAGCACTAATAACTAGACAAGTGTACCCAACACTTGCGCCATAGCTTGTTGTCCGCTTTGATCCATCTTCATCAACCCTTGGACTCCATCAAGTTCACAAGCATCCATGCTTGTGGTCATCATCATCAATCGCCAAGGTAACCATCATCCATATAATTTATAATAGAGTTTGGAGATGATTACTGCATAGACAACACTCATGTAGATCATCAATGGTCATGAAGCTTATAGAGAGAAGGGTGGCGGCGAGAGGAGGCAAGTGCCAAAAATCTGAAGGGCAGCTGGGAGAGGCCGGCCCGCGGGTTAGGGGAAAGAGAAGGAAAAAAATCAAAAAAGAAAGAGGAGGTGGCTAAGATTTGAACTTGGGAGCTGTGAGAATTAATGGAAGGACTCTACCATTGCACCAGTTGATGTACTTGAATTATACCTGTCTCTATAGTCTATTGTATTATGGATGGGGATTTAAAAACCTTCACTAAATTAGAACCTGTCTCTATTGCTTGGAACAATAGTGACGGTAATTAGTAACCCGTCTCTACTATAAAAACCTGTCTCTATAGCTTACACCTATAGTGATGGGGATTAAAGACCCCGTCTCTATTATAAAAAACCCGTCTCTATAGCTTACGCCTATAGTGACGGGGATTAGAAAAACCGTCTCTACTATAAAACCCCGTCACTGTTGTTTGTCCTATGCCAAAAGCAGTGATGCATTTATAAAAACCCATCTGTATAAGTGATTTAATGACATGACTGTTTTAACCGTCTCTAAACACGCGTCACTAAATCCCTATTTTGTGGTAGTGCGTAGTACAGTAAATCAAAAGATCTGGACTAGATATGGCTTTGGAACCAAGTAACACCAGAATACAGTCACCTCCTTGAAGTTGTAGAACATTTTCAGCATCAGAATTGACAGTCGTGAATAGCAATTGAGCAACTACAGATTAGCTTCTCGAAACTATCAGTTTCAGTAAATAGTTTGTAGTTGATAATTAACAGAGTTGCACAGTACTGAGCTTGGGCAACCATTATTCTCAAGCCAGAGGTGACAAGTCCAGCCAACGCTTATGCCTTCACACCATCACCAATCTTCAGAGACTGGTTCATATGAAAACAAACAAGACAGTACTACTTATAGGCTCGATGTCAGGTGTGGGTGCAGTTGAAACAAAACTTCTGTTGCGACTTATACAGATATTCTTTGCACATGTTTTCTTTGAGTTTTATAGAAGATACTATTTTAGTTCGTAACACTATAATATAACACCTAAAAAGGTGGTAACATCTGAACTTTTCCTCAACCTGAGTTCATCACAAAAACTGTTCTAATTAACTAACAGATAAGGATGTGTAGCCTCTTAGATTTGGAGCTATCATCTAAAAAATGGAAAATAAATAAATGATAAAGAAGGTTGCAAGATTCAAAATCATTCTTTCCCGGGGACAGTTAGGTGGTAATGTAAGAGCATCTCCAAGAGCTCCCCAATAAATATCCTTAAATAAAATTATTGAGATTTATTGTAAAAATCATTCTCCAACAGCTCGCCTAAACACCTCTATATTTTTATCCCCTTCCTAAACTAGACTCAATCGTAGGTAAAATAAGAGAACAATTTGGAGTCTCTAATCCCTTTCTCCCGCCTCTCGGCTCATCCCTCGGCATGACCATCGTCAGCGTGAATCGTGAGAACATCGTTGTTAAAGCAGCCCTTGGAGTTCCAGTTTAGCCAATGAGCGACACGGTTGATGATGACCGGAGATTCTCCGAGACTGAAAGAAGAGTAGATGGCTGGCGGTGGCACGCTGCGTACGGCCCCGTTTGCCGCCCGGCATGATCGCTAGGAACGGCTGTGTTGCTGAGAAGAGCTGGCTGTGGAAAATATAACTGGCACCTTCCCGGGAAGTGCCAATTGTTACGCCCACCGCGAGCAGCTGGAATCCGTTGGCGTCTTCTCCAGTGAGTATGGTGAGCGAAGCATAGTAGACCGGCGGCAGGATGAAGCAGTACTCGGCCAGTCATGGGGTTACAAATACACAGCAGGATGAAGCAGTGCATGACACGGGCTGGTCAAAGGATCCGATTAGATTGGATGTGTTGTCGGATGAGACGAAGGAGCGGATGGGCATGCGCGTGACTACGTTTAACAGGCTGATAACTGACGCGGCCAATTTAAATTAGGATACAAATAATTTTAGGAGAATAATTATTTTGATCCCAATAATTTTTAAATTGTTTCTAAAACATAATTTTTGGAAGGAATTTTTATGGAAACTTTTGGAGATGGACTAGTGACACAAAGTTGATAGTGAGATAACGATATCATCGGGGATAATGAAACTTCAATTTCTTTTAATACTATAAAGACTAAACATACTGCCTACTTTTTTCACCCCTCTAAAACGTACCCACCCTTCTAATTACCCATGGGCTCAACGTCCCAATCCAGTTTAGAGCGTTGGATCTCATCCGGACCCATCTTCAAATTCAAAAACCTGACATCGGTCAGGTTTTGTTTATGCCCCCCTATTCATCCACTTTCACGTGTCTATTTTATTTTCACCTGGCGATTAGTACCCACCCACATACCCACCTTCGCCGTTTAATAAACACCGTAATTGACGGCGGCTTTTATTTCCTTTCGGTCAGACGCTATTCCTTCTTTTATTCCTTGCTAAATTCGCAGGTGGGAAGGCACTGAGTTGGCACATTCCATATTAGTTGCTATCATCGGTTTAAAATATCTTGTAACCTTATAATTAACAGCCGCTACATCAGTTTGAATTATCATGGACCCTGCTGCTAGAAATACATGCATGGTTGTCGATCTCTTGTGATCACTTTCGTTCGGAAAAGGGGACAGGGTATGCACCGTGATCCATTCAGTAATTCACTGTCTTCCATTCAGATCAAGATTAGTGCCTCCGTGACTAATTCATCGTATGCATGGTTAGGCTATCGCATCCTATTCTGGTGTCGATTCTCACCGGCGATTTGGTCCTGTTCGATGGTACTCAGAGTCGGCGTTCAGGGAGAGGCCACTCGGCGTCCAGCGCGTCTCCGCCGGCGTTGCTCCACGGCCACGCGCCAGATCCAGGCGGATCGCCGCCTCCAACCATGGCGGCGCGGAGCTCGTGCGGCAGGTCGGTCATTGCTCGTGATTTCTACAGGTCAAGCTCTTGGCAGCGTGCGATGTCGCACCGGCTCCAGGCGGGATCTGGGGGTGTGCCAGCGGGATCCTTCCTCGCAGACCCCGGTCGGAGCCGATACCACCATAATAGCACAGTGTAGGAATCCGCAACCACCTCCTACACAGTGTCGCTGCGCTCGGCTCCGCCCGGCCTCCCACGATGCTTCGCACCCTCGTCCTCAGAATGATAGGCCCATCTGGTAAACGATGAAGACGAGGACTCACCTCCTCGCCCTCGCCGACGCTGCTGCCTCCTCCACAGCAACCAATGCACGTGGCCCCACCCATCTCCTCCAGGGAGCTTGCGACGATGTGGACGACATGAATCTTGTGCGCATCAAGGGCATGAGGACATCCAAGGTCTTCTCATTCCTCGTGTACGAGGGCCAGAGGAGCACGATTATTGCACTAAGTAAAAGCATTCCCCCCCCCCCCCCCCCCCCCCTATTTTTCTCTGTCCTTTGTGGCTTCTTTAGATTCAGTTTTGATAATTTGTATATTGGATTAATTTTGCCGGTGTATAGATTAATAGCACTATGCTGTAAATCTGTAGTCAAACGAATCATGGAAGTGTTGGGAATGAAAACTGACCAACACGATATGCAAATAGTTGGAAGAGATCCAAAGCACGGGGATCTCGTATTTTGATTTATTCGGGTAACTCATAGCTCTTCTGGTTTTTTACACTATTCCCAAGTACTTATTGTTTCACACCTTCTCTCATCCAGTAGTAGTGGTCCTATCTTTAGAACTCGACCTGCATAGTCAATCTTGAGCAATCATGTTGTCCAAATATATGTGTGTTGATTAATGCCTCAGTACATAATTTCAATAGTCGTTAGGAGTTTATATCCAAGCTGACTGCAGATCAATATGTTGTTTTTAGATGGTATCAACAGGAACATATGTTTTTAGATGGTATCATAATAAGAATATTTTTTTGCATGAATATTTATATATGAGTTCTAACAATTTACATTATGCGCATGTATTCATGTCGATGCTTAAGGAGCAAGCTGAAGAAAACACGACCTTGATCATGGAGAAACTCACTCCAGAAGAGCATGGCAACATTGAGGTGGATTGCCATGTGTTTTGGACTTATACTAAGTATCATCTTGTTTTGCGAGCATGATTATTTGTATTTTCCAATTAAAAAACATTTCGTATTTATAGTCAATGACGAGGGTAACATTTATGTTTATCAATCGATATTATTCTCCCATAAAGGAAAAGAAGAGGATTGAGTCAGAAGAGCAAGATATTTTTGGAGTTGTGTCAACCATTTGCTTGTCTAAGAGTACTTGGTTATTTTTGGATTAATAAATCGAGATGCTACTGCATATATCTTTAACGAAGCAGAACTATTTGGAGTGGAGGAAGTGAGCGGGCTGGCGCTAGAGCCACCTTGGGTCGGAATTGATCAGTGACAGAAGTGGAAGGTGAAGACAATTTATGATACTCGTGATGTGGGCGTTGATCATCGATTAGGCTTGCTTGTACAACAGTAAATTGAATGCATTAATTACTAGTATAGAATCTCTATAACTTATTAAGAGAGGTGAGGTCATCTATATCAGAATTTTGGTGTCCGCCCCCGCCGATTTGGTGTTATCATACGTGATTTCGAGTTTCAGTTTCAGTTTGAGTCGTATGTGATTTGGTGTTGTCATACGTGGAGTCCGATTCGAAGCCAGTTAAGAGACCCATGTTCGCCTCTACACGCGTCTCCTCTCCTCGCGTTGCATTGCTCTGCCTTGCCTCAGCCTCGAGTGCCACCACTGCCAATGGAGATGTTCTTGTTCGTTTCAACATCATTTTTGTTTGAGCTTCAAAACAGCCAAAGTTAGTTATCTATGTTTGTGAAGTTCCGTTTTGATAATTTGCAATTATTCTTAATCCACGTGTAGAGGTTAATCAGAGCTTCATTTTTCATCAATGGCGGATGTCGGCATATGTCCGAGGAAGACGAACGATTCCTGTATCCGTTCGTGGGCTGCCAGGGTGCTTTTTTTCTTTGTGGGCTACCAGACAATCTCATGGGCCACCTCGGATCAAAGCCAATCTCATGGGCTTTACAATTCGTTTTTAATTTGTTTTCATTTTTGGCTGGTTGGCACATCCGAAAATAAAAGCTTGTTTATCACCTATATGTTGGCGCGCAAGAGCAACACGCGAACCATAGACAAATCTTACTTGTGCAGGAGAGCCAATTTGGCTCTTCGGCACTGACAAGGAAAAGCTTGGCAGGTGGAGCGAGCTTGTTTGACAAAGCAAATTTTGTTCTGGAATACCAAACACGTATGCTTGCTAGGTAAGAAGAGACAAGGTGCAGCAATGGAACCAAATGGACCAATAATTGATTTTTTATTGTGGAAATATGGACGTACTCATTTGCAACCTATTGCAACACGAACATTCAACTGAATGTTAAATTCAGAGTTCAAGAATTAGAAGTTATAATTGAATTTGACAAAAGAACAAAATCTGGTATGACATTTCGGATTAGACACCAGAATGAATTTCATACAAAAGATCAAAATATGGAGTTTGTTGAACCAAGCTATAAAATATGCATATTACATTTATATTATACTAGGCGCTAAGTGCTCATTGCTAATCTTAAATTATACTGAGTCATAGAGCATATTCATTTTACTGCCTCATGTTAGCCGTGAGAAAGGAAAATACAAAAACATGAATTTATCTCTTTCCATGTGCTTGAAACGAGAGCACCGTTGATAATTTGTTCCACCAAAGAATGCAAAATTAGAAATTATTAATGTTTTACTCAATTTAACTATACATCTAAAAAAACATCATGAAAAAATTAAAAAAATCAAGACTTTCTATGAGAAAATTGTTATTAGACTATGTAATGTAACATTAAATAATAAAATATATATATATAGTTTGGATGTCTATAGTTTGTCCGTAGCAACGCACGGACGTTTTTACTAGTAGAACAATAATAAACACCTAAGATTGTTGTCGTGGTAGATAGCTTGCCAGCAGTATATAGTTTGTTTAATTTTTTTAATCCTGTAGCAATATATGATCATCCATAAAGTAATTCTTTATGGAGAGGAATTTCATAAGAAAATATAGTTTTACTATTGTCTTTATGGTTCGTAATTCTTTATGATTTTTTTTGTTATGAAGCAATCATCTATGAGAAAGTGTAGATAATTAGATGTACATCTCACGGTGAAGTATTTTTTGTTTATGTCTGATGGATAAATAATAGCATATGTGTGTCATGTAAAAGACTAGTTTATTTTAATATATCGCATTTGATGTACTTTGCATATCCTTCCATTAATAATCTGTCCTAGTATTTGATTTCTTTCTTCGGAAGGCGGCAACTGACTAAGCTACCGTTTCTTTACAGATGGAAAACAGAGAGATAAACAATACGCTGAAACAATGGTCAATTGTAAAGGACCGCACGCTCACTCTCCAACTTTCCCCTCCCCCAAATCCCCGATCCCCAATCCCAGCTGCGGCAGCAAGGCGGAGGCGGAGCTTTCGAGCGAGGAGACAGAGAGCCATGTCGACCGCCTCCGGCTCCGGCAGGCGCAAGCCATCGCGGTCCACCATCTTCACCGACAACGCGGGCGGGTACCACGACTTTGTGATCGAGGGCTACTCCCGCATCAAGAAACTCCCCACCGGAGACTGCCTCAAATCCAGTCCGTTCACCGCGGGTGGACATCCCTGGCGCATCTCCTTCTACCCCAACGGCGATCGTAAATATATCACTCATTTTCTTGAATATTATATTATGAGATTCTTCAAATATATCATTATTCTTGTAGTTATATTTTCATACCTCTGGTTTATGGTGAATTCTAGTGTAGTTCAATGAATTATTTCCTTAGAATAATTTGCTGCATACGCCTTTAGATCCGCCACTCCTTGGGCTGTGCAAACGCTAGTGAGCCTCATGTGAACCCATTTGCCAGATCATCATTTTTTAACTCACCCATTTGTCAGATTAAAGAAGAGACCACAAGCAAAAAATGGTTGGTCAGAGTTAAGTATATCGCGACGCGAAGGTGCCAACAAATCTTGAGAGAGCAACTCGCATTGACTCGTTGACCGAAGAGCTCTCATGGCGATCTCGCTTTCCCTAATCATTCCCCAAACAATCTCCAGAAATTTGAGCATCCAATCCTTGATTCTGTCCTGGAGATTGATTCAGAACAACAAGACGGTGAAGATCGCCCAATTTTTGCTAGCTGGGGCGGTCATCTGACCGAGTTTCGCTGGTTTTCAAAGGTGGAAAGCCAGGGAAGGGGCCGCCACTTCTAGCTCTTCTGCAACGTTGGGTACCAGGCTGCCGATGGACTACACAGCAATTGAATCAGCAAACCCAGGTGCACAATCCCTCTGATTCGGTTCCCATTGGTGTTTGGCTACTGGTTTTTGGTGGGGGTGGTTCTCAGGTTGAGTGTTTTGGAGGTTACTGGCTTATTGCGATTCGTGGTTGGTTGATTGATCAGAGCAGTTGAGGAAAAGGAATTTGGTCGAAGATGAGTTCCAATATCCCTCCCTGACATCCGACTAAGGATTGGATTGAAAATCGATCTCTACCAGGAACATGGAGTCCCCGGGAGAACGGGAGACAGGGAGTTAATGATCCGATCTATTGGGGAGCTGAGCGTATTCGGAGGATTGAACTGAGAGAGGATCGAATTCGGCAGGCGGAAGAAATTCGTAAAGCTCTGTTCCAAAGCAACCCTGGTAATCAGGGGGGGGTGCAAAACGCTGGAAGAAGGATCTGGAGTGTTTTCATAGAGAGAATTTCCGACCTTACATAGCAGTTCCTCCAAGGATTCTGAATTACTAGACTTAGAATTAGCTGCGATTGAGTTGGAGTTAGCTCTGTGTAAAATGCCAAATAATATCCCTAAGCAGTTAGCAGAAAATGATAATCCAAGTCCAACTCTCTTGGGCCAGGTAAATGGGCCATATAAGGCCGATCATGGCCTTTCCCATGAAGATGTATATAACCATTCGTGGAGGCCACCAGATAAGGAATGGATATGGATATCTAAACAAAGTGCTTTGTTAGGGATTGGATACCCGGCTAGAAGGGATGAAATCAGGAAGTTCGAACACAAGGCAAGAAAAGTAAGACGGATAGGTCCGCCGCTCCCTCTCACCAAGTCATTTGCACAAGATGTGGAGATCAATCATAACCAAAGAGAGGTAGAGGCGAGGAAGAGGGTAGCAAGTGAAGACTGGATGGAGGAGGATGATCTTCTGGGCCCAGAAGGGAAAGAGCAAGATCTCCGCTCCAAGATCCAAAGAAATATCAACATTCGACAAGGTGGCCGATTCCCCAAAGCTTTCCAGCAAGAGGAGCAGACCAAGCATAGCTACCAGGGAGGTAGATCTATGGAGTCACACCGATCGAGGTATGAGAACAGGCAGTCTCAAGGTGAGGGAGAGGGGCGAGGTCGTCCAGATCTGGGTAGAAGAGAGCATGGTGCTCCTCCACCCAAAAGGTCCGATCAGTATGATAGAGGAGGAGATCAAGATGGGAAGAAGAAAGAGGATCCAAGAGGTAGGGACCAGTTCTTATCCAAAGAAATAAGATGCTTTCATTGTCAGGATTATGGGCATCATCAACTTGAGTGCAATAAGGATCCAATCTGTTACAAGTGCAAGAAGCCGGGTCACATGGCCTCTGAATGTGAAGGACTTAAGGGAAGGAGACTGAAAATGTATGGATTTGGCATTAGACAGGGCTTTAATGCTATTGAAATCTCGGATGCCAAAAATCAAAGCAAAGAGACTGTTGCGCTCATTAAGATACTGGAAGGGGATGCCAATGAGAAGAGAATTGAGGGGGAACTTAAAAACCTCATCGATAACAACTGGGATTGGCAAGTGAGGAAGATGTCTGAAGATGAGTATTGTGCAATCTTTCCTAATAAGCAGTTGCTAGATACCTTCTCCAAACTATCAAAGTTGTTGACTAAAAAGCACAAGCTCAAGATCAAGGTGATCAAGTCTGAGCTAGATCCGGAAGCAACGGCTATGCTGCATAAAGTGTGGATTAAGATCTTTGGGTTACCATCCTTCGCTAAGGAAGAAGAAGTGATTAAAGATATCACTAGTCTTGCAGCTGAACCTATGGCAATTGATGAGTTAAGCCTCATAAAAAGTGGTCTAGTCAGAGTGCAAGTGAGATGTCAAGACCCAACTCAACTAAGAGGATTTGTAGAGATATTCTTCAATGGGGTTGGATATGAAATACGCTTTGTGGTAGAAGGTTTTCATGGCAAATCCACTAGGAAGGGGGATGGACCCTCAAATGATGGTAAGGATGACAAAAGGCGACATCATAAACGTAGAGATAAGTCTGATGAAGATGAATCAGAGGACCTGTATGATGAACAGGATACAAAAACGGAATGGGAGAAGGGGAAGGAAAGAGAGAGATCTCAATCTGAGGCAGCTGATCAGACTGATCCGGAACAAGGAGATACTCATAAGGAGTCTGTAGGAGGGTACTATCAGATGGGTAGTGAGGTACAACCAATTGCTTACTATGATCCCATGGAGGAAATGGTTGTATCTCTTAACTACCAAGACAAAGAGACTACACCAAATCTGACAGTGGAAGACAACCTTACAGGGATGGATGAGCACCACTTTGAGGAAGATGATATAGTGAATATAGGAACAAGAAAGGAACAGGAAAGTCAACTGAGGATGGAACTGCCTATAGAGGTGGACAACTCTGACAATCATATGAGGACTATGGATGAAAGTGAGAAATCTGAAGACAAAAAGGACGAGCTAGTAGTAGCTCTATCGGATAAACCATACAAAAGCATCCAGCTCGACCTACCTGAGACTCTCAGTGATGATGAACAAGCTTTACTCAACCTTCAAGAACACAGGGAGAACTCCCCTGAACTCATACTAGTCCATAATCAAGGAGGGCCTTTCTTTATGAAAAAGTGCAAATGGCCGAACTTGGCCAGTCCAAAAAAGAGAAGGAAGGATAAGCCTGAGGAAGAGATCTTATGTGAAGTTGAAACCATTGAGGACAATAATAAGGGCGTTTCAAAAGAGGAGAAGGAGATGAAGGCAACGGGCCATGGGTGGCCATTATCCTTGGCAAGGAAGAAGACTAAAAAGACTCGGGTAAAGAAGTTTACAGAACCTACCAGGAGGAGCACAAGAATCCTGCAAGATGGAGTTCCCATCCTGAAGAAAGCTTCTACTGGGGCAAAGGTGAAGAATCTTGAGTCTGAAGGTACTACACCATCTAACCCTTTTTTAATTCTTGGTGAAACTCCTGATGATGTGATTTCTAGTATTATAGAATCCCTTGACATTGAAATGGAAGATAGAACCAATGTAATCAACACAATTAAATCTGAAGAAGCACTAAGAGCTGCTATAGCCGAGGCTAAGTATAAAGAGTATATTAAGAAGAGGGAGGAGAAGAAGAATCATCATGATTGTGAGGATATGGAGATCCTTGCCATGTAGGCAACTTGTTATACAACTGATAATCCATCAGCAGTTCATGGAGAACTAACTGGGGATAGAATTAAGAAGAACAAGAGAGGGTCAAAACCCAAACTCCATTCCTAACCAAATGAGAACTCTTTTTTGGAATGTAAGAGGCATTGGGAAAGGGGCCAGGAAAAGACAAATTAAGGATTATATCCTCCAAGAGAAAGTGGATTATGTTGGTTTGCAAGAAACCAAGAAACAAGATTTTCTTGACTCTGAACTGAGAGAGATTTGTGGTAACCTCAACTTCGGCTATAAATGGATTCCATCTGAGAGACTTTCTGGTGGTATCCTGACAGGGGTAAATAATGATTATTTGGAGATTGAAAATGTTAACCTAGGATGTTTTTCAATATCTCTAACCCTTAGAAATAGACTTTCTAATTTTAGGTGGATTCAGACCACTGTCTATGGCCCTGCTGACCATACCAGATATGTGGTCTTTATTAATGAGTTGAAGGAGCTTTGTCATAGTACCCATTTACCTATGGTAATGGGGGGAGACTTTAACTTGATTAGGAGTCAGGATGATAAGAACACTGGTAATCTACACCTAAACTTGATTAACCTTTTTAACAATTTTATTGGGGAGTTTCAGCTAAGGGAGGTTAAGAGATGTGGCACAAGATTTACTTGGACTAACAAACAGCTCTGTCCAATTATGGTAAACTTGGGCAGAGTTCTGATCTCTATTGAATGGGAGCTAAGTTACCCTCTCAGTAGTGCATGGTGCATTACTAGGGTAGGTTCAGACCATGCCCCAATCGTTTTTGACAATGGAGACAACCTACCTCCAAGACCTAGATATTTTTTTCTTTGAGAGATAATGGTTGCTCCATCCTGACTTTCGTGACAAGGTGGAGAAAGCTTGGAAGGAGATCAGGGCCAAAACACCAATCATAGCTTATTCCATGGATAAATGGCATGCATGTATAGTAGGCTCAAGGCAGACGATGAGAGGATGGGACCTACAAATTAAGGGTGAACAAAGAAAACATAAAATGGAATTATTGAGAAAACTCCAAGAACTAGACTACCTTGCTGAAAGCAAGGAGCTATTGGCAGAGGAGTGGGAAACTAAGTATAAGATCGAAGCTGAGTTAGAACATTATTACTCCATGGAGGAGATTTTTTGGAAACAAAGAGGGGATAATGAATGGATCTTGAAAGGAGATGCCAACACGAAATTCTTCCAATTATGTGCCAATGGCAGGTGAAGGAAAAACACAATTAAGACATTGGACACTGGAAATGAAACTATCTCTAAGCAAGAAGATCTGATCAAACACATCACAGACTTTTATAAGCAATTATTTGGAGCTAGTTTGAAGATGGGAGTTCAAACAACAGAAGGTTTTTGGGATCAAACTCCAAGTATCTCAAATGAAATAGCAGCAATGCTAACTAAACCTTTCTTAGCAGAAGAAGTAAAATCCATTGTCTTTGAGATGAAATCTGATTCAGCCCCAGGCCCAAATGGTTTTGGTAGCCATTTTTTCAAAAGCTTTTGGGTGCTAATCAAACCTAAACTTTTGTCGATATTCGAGGACTGGTACGAAGGGAACTTAGACCTAAAAAGGTTGAATTATGGGGTGATTACCCTAGTGCCTAAGGTCAAGGAGGCCAATAACATAAAGCTATATCGACCCATATGCTTGGTTAATATGGACTATAAGATTTTCACAAAGGTTTTGACTAGCAGAGTAGGACCAATTGCAAAGGAGATAATTGGTAATGCTCAAACAGCTTTCACTAAAGGAAGAAACATTTTGGAAGGAGTAGTTATCTTGCATGAAGTGATCCATGAATTTAGAAGGAAGAAGATGAAGGGGCACATTCTTAAAATAGATTTTGAGAAGGCATACGACAAAGTGAAATAGAGTTTTCTTCAGGAAGTGATGACTACTAGGGGCTTCCCTCCAAAATGGATTCAATGGGTTATGCAATCTGTCCAGGGGGAAGGGTTTGCATCAACATCAATGGGCAAAGAAGTGAGTACTTTAGAACTTATCAGGGACTTAGACAAGGTGATCCTCTGTCACCATTTCTTTTCAATTTAGTAGTGGATGCTCTGGGTACCTTGATGGACAAGGCAAAGGAGAAAGGACTCATTCGTGGAGTTATGACTCATCTAATTGAGGAAGGCATCACACATATGCAGTATGCTGATGACATAGCAGTCATGGTTAACCCCTCAGATGAGGCCATGAGAAATCTTAAACTTATCCTCTACCTCTTCGAATATATGTCTGGACTCAAAATCAACTTTCACAAGAGTGAGGTCTTCATCTTTGGAGTGGAGCAAGATATTAGGGAGAAATGGGCAAATATGCTTAACTGTTCTCTTAGAACCCTTCCAATTAAATATCTGGGAATCTCGATTTCTGATCAGAGATTAAGTAATAAAGACTTCAACCCAATAATTTCAAAAATGAGAAACAGATTGGACCCATGGAAGGGTAAATATAACTCCTCGGGTGGAAGACTTATTCTTAGCAACACATGCTTAAGCAGTTTACCAATGTACATGATGGGCTTTTACTATCTATTGACACAACCCACAAGAAAATGGATTCCATTAGATATAATTTCTTTTGGCAAGGAGCCAACAGCAAATACAAATATCACATGATGAGATGGGATGCGGTATCCAGACCCAAGGAGTATGGGGGTCTTGGGATTATTAACACTAGAATCATGAATGATTGTCTTTTGGTCAAATGGATTTGAAAAATATGTTCAAATTGCAATGAGACATGGTGTCGTTTACTTAGAGGAAAATATATGACCAATGGAGATTTCTTTTCCTCTAAGAGTAAAGGATCTTCCCAGTTCTGGCAAGGACTACATAAAGTGAAATATTTGTTTAAATGGGGGGCCATCCATAAAGTTCACAATGGGAAAAGTACTAGATTTTGGACCGACATTTGGTTGGGAGATACTCCTTTGAAAATTACCTTCCCAAACCTGTACAAGATTTGTGCTGAGACACATGCGAAAGTGGATGATTGTTTTTCAAGTAACTATTGGCAGGTCGACTTTAGGAGAAATTTCGGACATAATGAACACTTAGAATGGGATCAATTTATAAGCATGGCACAAGGAGTGCAACTAGGGACAGGGGAGGATGAGATCAGTTGGGCGCTTGACAAGAGCAAACTTTTTTCCACCAAGTCCCTATATAGATTTCTAACCTTTAGAGGGATAAAAAATTCTTCCATCAACAACATTTGGAAAATTAAAATACCTCTTAAAGTCAAAATCTTTCTCTTGCAAATGTGCCACTGCCGGCTTCAGACTGGGGTTTGTCTGAAGAGTAGAGGTTGGAAAGGAAGTGAATTCTGTGTTCTCTTGGGGAAAAGGAGGATGTGGATCATATCTTTTTCAAGTGTGTTTTAGCCCGATACGCATGGTGCATCTTAAAGGATACGTTTGCATGGGGCAATATCCCTTCCTCTATGATAGAATTCTGGGAATTTTGGATTCCCCGGAATCTAAAACTTGCTCCTACTAAGGGAATTTTCCTTTTTGCAGGTCATGGTCAGTCTGGAAAATCCGGAATAAGATGGCAATTGAGAAGAAATTCCCCAACACCTCTGATCACATATTCTCTGGTTTATCATACCTGCAGAAATGGAGGGCTCTGATAAGGGGGAAGGACAGAGCGACGCTGGACGAGGTGGGCGAGAAGATTCTGCTCCATATGGGTGCGCTGAAGCCAAGTGATGCAGTGGTGACGGACATCGTAGAACTTTAGACTCTATCTTAGCTCTGGCCTTAAACCTTTCTGGACTTATGTAAATCTGGGAACCCCAGAATGCTGTACTGCTCATTTGGCTTTCAATAAAGGCCGAGTAAAATTCTCTTTTTAAAAAAATGGTTGGTCATTGACCTGAAAAACTACCAGCGGTGACGTGAAGAAGGGTCACTTGGAATCCAAACAAAAGAAACCTGCTATTGGCTGACGAGCGGCTCATCAGGATCGAGACTCGAGAGCCTCGCCAACAAGATGGGCACGACCACGATTTGCCGAGGAAATCCGACGCATGTAAACGCGTCCATATCGCTGGAGCGGGAGCTTAAGCCTTAAGCTCGTCAAGACGCACGTCGGGGGAGTCTAACCAAACGGATGATTGAACATTCATCATCTTCGGTAGTTTCTTCCTTGCATTGGATGATTAATTATTTGAACTAGTTTTCTCAGCTTGATGATTGTCAGGATACCCACCTTGATCCGAGTGATGCTAAAGTGTTCTTGCAATGGCCGCCGGGTGGCGCTCTCAGCTTGTGATGTCTGACCCCATTGTGATTTGGTACGCATACCAGTACCAGTGGCTGTCCACACTCTAGACTGGCATTTTCAAAGATAAAAAAAAACAAAGAGGAAAAGTGATTCTGCTTTAAGGTCACGTCGTCACGAGTGTACTGCATAGTGCATACAACTGATACAATAGTCTGTCGTGGTAGAATGATGGCGTCTCTCTCCAGCTTCCCCCCTCCCCAAAATTCTCAATCCCCACTCCACTGTTCGCTAAACCTTCACCACGACCAGTTGCAGCAGCAAGGCGAAGGCGGAGCCCTCTACCGAGGAGGAGCGAGGAGACGGAGGCTGCCATGGCGCCCACCTCCGGCTCCGGCAGCCGCAAGCCGTCGCGGTCCGCCTCCACCATCGTCGCCGACAATGCAGGCGGGTACCACGACTTCAAGATTGACGGCTACTCCCGCATTGAGAACCTCCCAACCGGAGATTTTGTCAAATCCGGTCCTTTCACCGTGGGCGGCCACTGCTGGCGAATCGCCTTGTACCCCAACGGCCTTTGACGACGACTGCGAGGACTACGTGTCCCTCTTCCTCTTCCTCGATGAGGACGTCATCCGGAGGGTGAAGGTACAGTACGATTTCGCATTCATGGTGGAGAAACGGGCTTTATTTTTCCGCAAGAGAATGGAGAAAGTGATCAGTAGACCAGCGGTAGTAAACAACTTCGACAGCCATATCGGTTCCGGATTTCCAACTTTCGTTCGAAAGAACTCCATCGACTTTACGATTTTGGTATCTGAGAGCGATTCGCTCACGGTCCGCTGCAATGTCGTCGTGTTCGACGAGCTACGCCCGGAGGAGACGCCGGCAGAGGCCGTCTTGCCGGCCACCTTCGTGCCACCGTCCGACCTGCATCGGCACCTTGGCGACCTCCTACAGACCGGATGTGGTGTTCCAAGTCGGCGGAGACAAGTTCCCTGCTCACCGCTGCGTGCTCGCTGCCCGGTCTCCAGTCTTCAATGCAGAGTTTTTTGGCACAATGCAGGAGAGCACCACAACAACCAGCAGCGTCATCCATGTTGACGACATTGTGGCGCCGGTTTTCAGAGCCTTGCTCTGCTTCTTGTACACGGATTCACTGCCTGAGACAAGAAAGGAAGATGAAGTTGCCATGTACCAGCACCTTCTTGTCGCGGCGGACAGGTACAGCGTGGAGAGGCTGAAGCTGATCTGTGAGGATAAGCTCAGCAAGAACATTGATGTGCCCAGGGTGGCGATCATCCTGACGCTGGCCGAGCAGCACAACTGCATTGTGCTGAAGAAGTTGTGCCTTGATTTTCTTAGTGCTCCGGCAAATCTGAAGGCGGTTATGGCAACTGATGGCTTCAAGCATCTAAGCACAAGCTGCCCTTCCATCAAGAAGGATCTGGATGCCATGCTTGCATCTTAGGCAATGTTGTCCAGTGCTTTAGCATTGGCGGCTCCTGATCCTTGGATGTGCCTGTGCACTTTATTAGCATTGTGTTAGTTATGTTGCGTTTAGCAGTGGTGTTTGCTATAACCTTGTCATTAGGTAATTTCTAGGTAGGTGACTGCATTAATCCTAAGAACATGATCCAGTAACATCTTTGTGTGCCAGTTATGTAAGTCAACTGCGCTTCAACGGCACCACCAATTTGATGTAATGATCAACTCTATTGTCAGGCACCCATGTTGCTTGAATCTTCATTCGTTAAAGCCTCTATGGTTGTTTGCTTACCATGCATTGATTGATTGAACTGGTTATCTCAGTTTGCTGGTGGCACAATACCACCTTGATGGAGTGATGTTCAGTGTTCTAGCAATGGTCATACGCTTTTTGCTGACTTCTCAGCTTCTGTTTTCAGATCGTGTTTTGACACAGTGGTTATCCGCATTCTAAGCATGCATTACTGAAGCAAACTCATTCTAGGGATTGTTGTATCCTAATTCCTAACTAGATACAGTCCATCTCATTTCTGTTGGTCTGTTCTCTGTTTAGGAACGACTTTGTGACCTGTTCCTTTGGTTATCTGAATATCTAATTGGCAATGCAATGAAGCTTTATTGTATTTTTGCCTAGGAAATCCAAAATCTAGTTTATTGCTTCTTTAACTGTTAAATGAATTGTCGGCCATAGCTTCATGCTGCTTCATTCTACTGTATCTAGTTTACTTCATTGCTTCTCAAACCAGTTTATTGGTCTTGCTATCCTGCCTAAGGCTGTCTCCAACGATACGCACCTAAACTGGGTACCCAAAAGGCCAAATAGGTGTTGGCGAGCTTGAAGTTTGGAGACCCATAAACGAGAGTCTCCAACGGGCAGCCGTAAATGGGTCTGCTCTCAACTGTTTTCATCAGTTGGCGCGGGAAGAAAGAGCGGGCTCCTGCTTTTTTACTGCTGCGGACGGCCTGTGGCGGGTTCCACGGCATCTTCTCCGCCTGGTGGACCGCGCCTGGCGACGGTGTCTTGTCCGGCGTCTCCTCTACCTGGAGACGGCGTCTTCTCCAGTGTCTCCTCTGCCTGTGTTCTCTGGTTCGTTCTATTCTCTGTTCCTTCTCTCCCAATCAATTACAGGAAATGGGGACTCCAGCGGATGGGGACTCCAGCGGCACATACCTTCGATTCTCCCGTGGTCGCCGCCGACGCTCGCCGCTGCTCTCTCGCTCGTCCTCTTTCTTTTCGCTCGTGTGCGGGCCACTGCTCCCAGACGTTTGGGTCGTGCGGGGCGTGCTCCAAATGTGGGTCGCCGAGTCGACGCAGCCCAGAATAGGTCTCACCTTTGGAGCACCCGTTGGAGACCAGTTTTGTGTATTTTGCAACCTATTTTGGAGTCACCAAATGCTCCCCCCGTTGGAGACAGCCTAATATGTTGGAGGCTGGAGCCCGAGAAAACTTGCATTTTCCACCTTATTAATAGAATACTGTTACGATGACTGATCTGATTGTTCTAGTGGCTCTCTCTTCTCACTTATCATAATTTCTGTATGGAAGTACCTAAAGTTGGTGAAGTTGTACAAGTTATCCTCCAGTTATCTCTAACTTGGCAATCGCAAGATTGACCAGATCATCTTTTGTGTTTCAGCATTACCAATTCAATTGTAGTTTCTGAATACTGAATGCTGGTATTTTTACATCATTGATGAGAAATGACTTTGCTGGCTGAGTTCACAATTAAGGTAATGTTGAGCACCCTAGTGAGCATCATGCCAAGAGTTGAGTTATTTGGTTACTTTGGTAAAAGCCGGTTCGTTGCTGGAGACAGATGGAGATGGAGGCATGGTGCTTCAGCGTTACTCCATTGCTCTGGCTAGTGTCGGCGTTCACAACAGTACTCAACACGTATGGTTTATGATGTCTTCCTTTTTTGGGGAGATTTATGCTATGTTCGGTGAGTGCATATGTGCTATATGTGGATTTATGCATTTTTCTTTGGCAACCAGAAATCCTCGCTTGGAAAATGTCAGTCAGAAATTGTTTATGAAACTGATTAGGTGCGGTCATTACTGCTCCCATGATCTTACGTTCTCATGTTCTGATCAATTTCTTCAAATCATGAGATGACTGCTCAGTGATGATGGACATTGAAATTTTTGTTTTCAAAATGCTGCACTTCCACAACTTGAAGGTGCAAATTTCTATTTTTCATGTGATCGCTAAGTCAAACGCTGCTGCTGCAGCCTGCTCGCATTATTTGTGTTATGGCTCCACCTATAGCACATGTAAATGCAAGCACTGAAACTTCTCATCACTCGTCTCCTTCACTCAGCTTATTATGAACAGAAACTGCATATCAATAGGTTCCCATCTGTACCAGACTGAACAGAGTGCTCTGCAACTGCAATAAGTGTTTACGTCCATGCAGCTTGCAGGGTCACACAAAATAACATATGCAAATCCAGGAAAATGAGAGTACGTCAAGATACATGAACTTGTACAATACCTCTCTATCTCTTCATTAGTAGATTAACAGCTAATGTCTCTCCAGAGCCACAAGAATGACTAAATGCAGAAGAAACACACGAGCTCATCACAAATTCTTAATGACAGTAATGTACTAGACCAGATAATAGTTATATAGCAACAGATATGAGTCAAAACCTTCATCCATATATATGAGTATAATCAATTAACTAACAATGGGCTTGAACAGGAAAACTCAGTATATGTGAATTTGCAATAAGGAGAAGCAGATAAGCTGCAGGTCCTGTGAACTTATCTTGTACAATTCATCTCTAACAAGGCAACCCCAAGCACATAAGTGGAAGGTAAACATCGATTTGGTGTCTGTGAACAAAGAATTTGCTAGATCAACTCGTGGAGAACAATGAATTATCGGTAACATCAAATCATTTGCAGAAACAAAACTACGTTTTTTATCTACCTTACCAAAGAGACAAAGCTAGTGCTATAAGGATTACTCAGTAAAACTCACCCTATACGTATTTGTAGGAGAAGCTCCTATATATCCTAGTAGAGGTAGCAAACAACGAACAAGATAAACAACAACTGACGGCTGACAATCTGTGCTACCTCATTGCTTTGCTACTACTGAGGATAAATAATATAAGCAAGGTACCATACAGCAGAAATCTTGAAAACTGAAAAAGCTTTCACCAACCACTATTTTAGGTAGAAGTTTGGCAGTCATATTCTTGGTCTGAAGCATTTGACGCAACGAATAGGCACCAGCCACAGTCCACAGATCCCTAGTGAAGATGCAATCACGTGTCTAGAAAATTTGCCATGACTGGTATGATCATATGGTGACGCAATTTATTTCTAATTTCTCTGAAATCATCATATTTTCTTGAGGGAAATTCAATTGTCACATTTTCAAAGTTGGTCACTTGGGTATAAAAGAATTATTCTCCGTAGAGGAAACATCAAGCTATCTTATACCAAAGCATTATATCTAGGAACAGGGTAGAGAAGCAAAGCTAGTAAAATCAAAATAACAAAGCCAGGTATTGCATCTTCTTGGCACATAAGCTAACATCAAATAAGTACTAGATAATTTGGTGGACTCGCAAAGGCGCGATCAGTCAACAAAAAATGGACTAAAGGAAATTCTCTCTGCTATGCCAGAGTTTACATATCTTGGAACAGATAGAGACATCTACATAACAGCATATTTATATATAATAAAATGAACAACCATTGATGAAAACAACATGATGGCACAATTAGAGACTAGAAAGAAGCCAACAACAATTGCTAAAATATTACTGGACTAAATAAGATGGAAGCGTATTAGTACTACCTCCGGACTTATTTTGACAACATTAGAATACAAAGTTTAGTTCAAATTTGAGCTAAATTTTGTGTCTTAACATTATCAAAATAAATATGGAGGGAGTAAATTTCACTCAGCTTCTTCCTTCAAATCATTTCAAGGAAGGAAAATAAGGGCAACAAACAGAGATCCGATATTTATAGCTATGTGATATCAAAGTCATTTAAGATCAATAAGCAGTAGAGTAGTAGAAGTGCAATCAATTTACACCATATGGTAGGGTACTCATGTATAGAAGTGCAATTAGTAACTATTATAATAGAGGCAAAACACTATTGTGCTTGCGCGTCTTCATAGGATAAATGAGTCATATATCAAGAGAACTACCAACATAGCTGATAAAAAGTGCCCAAACCATGAACTGCCAACGACTAAGAAGCTGTGTATGTCTCACTATGCTGCAAGTGAGTCAAGCAGATCCTTCTTGATTGAGGGACAGCTGGTGCTTAGATGCTCGAAACCATCGCTTGCAACAACGGCCCTCAGATTTGCTGGAGCCTTCAAGAAATCGAGGCATGCTTTCTTCAACCCATCACAGTGGTGTTGGTCAGCAAGCGTCAGGATTGTGGCTGCTCTGCCCACGTCAATGCATTTGCACAACTTATCCTCACACATAAGCTTGAGCCTGTCCATCCCATACCTGTCCGCAGCAACGAGCAGGTGCTGGTACATGGCATTTGCCTCCTGTTTCTTCATCTCTGGCAAGGAGTCGGTGTAAGCGAAGCAGAGCAGAGCCTGGAACACCTCCGGCTCCATGTCGTCGATGCGGATCACACCATCTGCGCCGCTCTCCTTCATTTCGCTGAAGAGCTCCGCGCCGAAGACCGGCGACCGGGCGGCGAGCACGAATCGATGCGCGGCGAAGGTCTCGCCGCCGACATCGAACACCACGTCAGTATCTTTCTTGGTCTCGAGAAGATTCCCGAGGTGCTTGTGCAGGTCCGGTGGGGGAACGGGGACGGAATCGACCTTAGATTTGGACGCCCCTTTCTCCTCCGGCTCCGTGCGGACGCCGTTGATGACGACGAGCTGGCACTTGATGATAAAGGAATTGCCCTTGCGGCAATCCAGCTTCTGCAAGGCGTCCCTTTTGGTGAAAGTCGGGTAGCCCCAGGTTCTCTGCAGGCTGCTGAAGCCGTACCTCACCGGCGAATTGCGCTTCACCTTCTTTGTCGTCTTGAGGAAGAACGCGCCGCGGCTCTCGGCCAGGAGAGAGAAATCGAACACCGCCATCACCTCCTCCCCGGCGACTGCCTCCTCGTCCAGGGCGAGGAAGACGGAGACGTGGCCCGCGTCGTCAGCGCGGTTGCCGTTAGGGTAGTACATCACGCGCCACCGCCGGCCGCCCACGGTGAAGGCGTTGGAATTGAGGAATTGCCCCGTGGGGGCCAGCGCGCCGGCGGCGAACGACGGCCCGTCGATCCGGAGGTCGTGGCTCCCGCGCGCGCTGTCGACGACAAGGGTCGAGGCCGAGTGCGACGGCTTCTTGCCGCAACGCGCGAAGACGGACAGAGACATTGGCGAGGATCCTCTCCTCCGCCGGCGCCGGCGCTGCTGGTCTCGGCGAGGGAGGGTTTTCGCAAGGAGCTGGCTGAGAGAGAGTGAGCGAGGATTGGGGAAAGCGGGAATTGGATCGGCCGATGATTGGTTCTTCCCCTTTCTGCGTGGTCAAAGGTTCTGTTGACTCGGACTCTACAGGCTGGGCCTTCAATCCGGAGCTGAATGCTTTAATAGTTTGCTCAAATTTTCATCAGTTGATAAAAAATACAGTTACCATGAAATTTGGCATTCCAATCTATCCATCACACTGTCTACTCTTGGTTGATCAGCAACAAAACCATGCTTTCTGCAACCAGTTTGAGACACTTCAGTGAGGAAACAAATACAGAATCTGTGGAACGGGAACGGAGTGCCCTGCAATTGCAGAGTCGCTGCTCCATCGCACAAGGGGACACATGCAGAAACCCAGCAACAGACGCCACATCAGACACTGATCGTGCAGCATGACTACATGGGTTAACATTATAGACGAAACAAAAAATCTCCAGAGACAACACAATGGAATTGCGAACACAGATAATATTTGGCACACCATTCTTCAATCTAGCACATCACACATTGCATAATCTCTTATGAGTTATGACTCGTTGTGCAGCAGCAAAAAGGCTCTCTAGAACATGGGCAGAGAAAGATTAGCATACACGTAAGGGTACAGACAAACATCTCTGACAACGGACCACAAGACTCTGGCTTGCTAAAGTCATCGAAAAGCAACATGGGAACAGCAGACAAGTTGCAGACTCACACCTCATGTTCTTTTTTCTTCTTGTTACCAAGCATCTAATAATCTGTTTAGATGGGTGTGTTTGTTTCTTTGGGTCTAAATTTTAGTGAGTTCACATCAATCATTAAAATATTATATATGATTATTAAATATATATTAAATATAAAACTAATTACAGAGTTAAATGCGCATCAGCGTGAGAAATTCATTAAGCTTAATTAAATCATTATTAAGAGATATTTACGGTAGCATCACATTATCTAATCATAACCTAATTAGTTTTAATAGATTTATCTCGTCATTCAGAGGGAGAGTTATAGACTGGGTTTTATCAGTAATCTATATTTAATACTCCTAATTAGTATCATAATATTCAATATGACAGGTCTAAAAATCAGAGGGGTGGAAACGAACACACCCGATATCAGCTGCATACCGCCGAGGTAATTTTTACCTTCAACATCAAATTGGGCATAAACATAATTGACAATGACTCGTGCATGATCTAGGAAGGATTCTTCCTGGTAATTATGACCATGACTTGTATAGTAACAATAAAATACTGATCCATGTACACAAGCATAAACGAATCTGGAAGGATTATGTGTTTCTCAGTTATAACTTGCGAAAATCATATGGATTAATGCATGGGCAACAAAAGAAGAAGTTGCAACCTTCCAGTGTAAACAAGCATATTTAGCAAAGTAATATATAAGGTACTTGACAGCATATATTCTGTAAACTGGAAAAACTTTACTAAATATGACATGATAAAATATTGAACATAACCAAGCCGACCACCAGTGTCAAAGCTTCACCAACCACTACCTAATTAGGTGGCAGCTTGGCTGTCAGCTTCTTGGTCTGAAGCATTGGGCGCAATGAATAGGCAGCAGGCACACATGCCTAGTGAAGATACAATCTTGTGCCTAACATTATCAGCATAGGTATCAATGTATGGTGACGCAATTTCTTTCTAAGTTTTTATCTGATATTTACAATTCAAGGCTGTGCAGTTAGGCATAAAAGTATTAGGTCCAGTAGAGGTAACATCAAGCTATCTGATAGAAAAGCATTATATCTATGAAAAATTGAAAAGGTATAGAAGCAAAGCTTAACTCAGTAATATGAAAACAATGAAACAAGATATTGCATGTTCTTGGCAGATAAGTTGACATAAAAGGAGTACTAGAACTTGAAGAGGCGCAATCAGGCAACAAAAGATGCACTAAAAGGAGTGTCTTTGTACTCTTCCATGGTTTACATTTCTTAGGATAGAGATAGACATATGCGTGACAGCATATTTGTAGAGAAAATGAACAAGATGAAAAAAAAAGATTATGGCACAAACAGAAAATAGAGAGAAGCCAACAGCAATTGCAAAAATATCACTCAACAAAATAAGGTGGCCACCTTGTAAAATACGGGCTTGCAGAACTTTTTCATCCAAAGCATTTGAAGCAAGGAAATTAAGGGCAATAAACAGAGATACCTAATGGAGATCAAATCAATATAGCTACACAATTATAAAGTCATTACAGATCAATTCGTAGAGTCATCGAAGTGCAATCAACTTACACCACAAAGTAGGGTACTCACATATAAAGTGCAATTAGAAACTATTATAACATAGGCAAGAAACTATTGTGCTTGTGCGTCTGCATATGATAAATCAGTTATGTATCCAGAGAACAACCCATCATTTCTAGAATGACATAGCCGTTGAAAAGAGCCCAAACCATGAACTGCCAACTAAGGATTGGAAACTGCAAATGTCTCACTACGATGCAAGTTGGTGACACAATTTCTTTCTACCAAGTTTGTATTCAATCCTTTCAAGGTTGTATACTTAGGTATAAAAGTATTAGGCCCAGTAGAGGTAACATCAAAGAACTACTAGAACTTGCAGATGTACAATCTCAGGCAACAAAAGATGCACTAAAGAATACACTCTTTCAACTATTTAAGGGTTTGCATAACTTAGTAAAGACGTAGACATATGCGACAACATATTTGCAGATAAGATGGACATGAACTATCATTGATGAAAACAATCTGATGCACAAGCAGAGAATATAAAGAAGCCAACAACAATTGCTAAAATTTCACTCAACAAAATAAAGTGGCCACCTTGCAACTTGCAGCAAGCTTCTTCCGTCAAAACATTTTGAGGAAAGAAATTAAAGGCAGCAAACATTAATAACTAATGGAGATACAATTAGTATAGCTATGTGATATAAAAGCATTATATCTATGAACAGGTAGAGAAGCAAAGCTAGCTGAGCAATATGAAAACAATAAGACACGATATTGCATCTTCTTGGCAGATATGCTATCATCAAAGAAGTAATAGAAACCTTCAGAGGCGCAATCACGCAACAAAAGATGCACTAAAGGAGACATTTCTACTATTTTAGAGTTTACATAACTTAGGAACAGCCATTGACTAAAACAATCTTATGGTACAAGTAGAGAATAGAGAGAACACAACAACAATTGCTAAAATTTCACTCAACAAAAGAAAGTGGCAACCTTGCAACTTGCAGCAAGCTTCTTCCTCCAAAGCATTAACAGAGTTAACTAATGGAGATACAATCAGAGTATAGCTATGTGATAAAAAAAGTCACTTCAGAAGTTCAGATCAATCGGCAGAGCCGTAGAAGTGCAATCAACTTACATCATATAGTAGGATACTCATGTATAGAAGTGCAACTAGTAACTATTATAACATAGGCAAAAGACTATTGTGCTTTCCTTGCGTGTCTGCAACTCTGCATAGGATAAATGAGTCGTGTGTCAACAGAACTACCACCATTGCTAAATGGAAGTGCCCAAACCATGAACTACCAACTGAGGGTAAGAACTGCAAATGTCTCACTATGATGCAAGTGAGTCAAGCAGATCCTTCTTGATGTAGGGGCAGCTTTTGCTAAGATGCTCAAAGCCGTCGCTAGCAACAACTGCCTTGACATTTGCCGGATGACGAACAAAGTCAAGGCAGACCTTCTTCAACCCATCACAGTGGTGTTGCTCAGCAAGTGTCAGGATAATCGCCCCCGTGTGCACACTAACGTAGTTGCACAACTTATTCTCACACATGAGCTTGAGCCTCTCCATGCCGTACCTGTCCGCAGCAACGAGCAGGTGCTGGTACATTGCATCTTCCTCCCCTTTCTTCATCTCTGGGAGCGAGTCGGTGTAGGCGAAGCAGAGCAGAGCCCGGAACACTCCCGGCTCCATGTCATCGATGCGGATCACACCATCTGCATCGCCCTCCTTCATTTCACTGAAGAGCTCCGCGCCGAAGATCGGCGACCGCGCGGCGAGCACGAATCGATGCGCGGCGAAGGTCTCGCCGCCGACATCGAACACCACGTCAGTACCTTTCTTGGTCTCAAGAAGGTGACCGAGGTGCCGGTGAAGGTCCGGCGGGGGCACAGGGACGGAATTGACCTTGGACTTGGGCTTTGGTGCCCCCTTCTCCTCCGTGCGGAAGCCGTTGATGACGACGATCTGGCATCTGATGATGAAGGAATCGACCTTGCCGCCCGGCAGCTTCAGCAAGGAAGGAGTCCCTTTTGGCGAAGGTCAAGTAGCCCCAGCTTCTGCTCTGGCTGCTGAAGTCGTTCCTAGTTGGCGCTACGGACTGCACCGCCTTGGACTTTTTTAGGAAGAAGGCGACGCGCCTCTCGGCCAGGAGGGCGAACTCGAACACCGCGGTCACCTGCTCCCCGGTGGCTGGCTCCTCGTCCAGGGCGAGAAAGACGGAGATGTGCCCCGCGCTGTCAGCGCTCTTGCCGTTGGGGTAGTACTTGACGCGCCAGCGGTGGCCGCCGATGGTGAAGGCGCTGGAGGCGACGGACTGCCCGGTGGGGGCCAGCGCGCCCGCGGTGAACGACATCTTGTCGATCCTGAGGTCGTGGCGCCCGCGCGCGCTGTCGACGACGACGGAGGAGGCCGAGCACATCTTGGCGCCGCGCGAGGAAGCGAACAGCGACATCGGCGAAGATTCCTGGGCGGCGGCGCTGACGGCGAGGGCTTTCTCGAGAGTGGAGGATTGGTGGAGAAAGGGGATGGATCGGCCGATGATTCTTTTCTCTACGCGTTGGCGAGTTCCGTTGACTACTAGTCTTCTGCTGAGACTGCCACTGGGCCTTCTAGCCTAACACTTAATTGCCTCATCTGACCAAAACAAAAATTTGGCATTCCTCTATCCATCCAACTATCGACTCTTGGTAAATCAGCAACAGGACCATGCTTTCTACAGTTAGTTGCCGGCACTCCAGTTCCGAAGCAAAAACAGAATCTGTGGAACTGAAACACAACAGAATTGCAGCTCCATCGCACAAGAGGACGCACGCAAAAACCCAAGAACGAACCATCCATGCCAACAGGAGGCAACACGAACTCATGATCGTGCAGCATAAATCAAATCTGTTGACATCACAGATTGGTTAATTTCCGCACAAACTAGCACAGGTGCAGGTGGCAAAGGGCTCGTTCTGACCCATTCGACCGCTTGGCATCACAAACTGGTAGAAAAAGGCTCTCCGGAACACACCTATGGTCCAAAAAAAAAAAAAAACTAGCATACACTTCTCTGCCAACTAATTACGAGACCAACAAGTTATATTCAATCGATGGCACAGTGAAGCCATGATATTTACTCATATGCATCATATTTCAATATGAAAAAAAATTGATATAGAAGGTTAACAGTTTTCGAATCTGGTATTGTCTCCAACTTCGGTCTAGGGAGTAGCAAAAGGCATGTATTTTGACATATAGGTAGACAGCAGGCAAAAAATAGACAAGTCGCAGATTCAGACTTTATTCCCCCCCTCCCCCTCTTTTTACCAAGCGTCAAACAATTACTTTAGATGATAGTTCACTGTACAACAAATGTAATTTTACCTTTAGCATTAAACTGCGCCTAAACAGCATTGGCAACCACAAGCTTATTCATGCATCATCAAGGAAGGAAATATAAGTGTATCACAAAGGACAGATAGCAAGGTTCAAATAAGCGCCGACTTTGCCAACTGTAAGAAATGAGGAAGTGAAATATTCAGCTGGTTTTCCCTTTCAATTTCATGGAATATTTAAGTAGGGTACTGAGATCAAGAACAAAAACAATCTAGCAGAGTGAAGTTCATGCGTTTTTTTACACACTGGATCAAAAAATGAACCAAAATCTAATTAGTACATCTGATAGCAAGGGTTCCCAGATCAACAAGTAGAGAAACAACGACCTTGATAACACCAAAGCACAATAGAAACAAAGCTTTTTCATCAACATGAACATGAACATGAACAAAGAGACCAAGCTAGCTGATCATTGACTAGTGAATTGGTATTGATTCAGAGACACCACCAACAATAGCAGAGCCAAAGGATGGCTATCTATGCTACCACATAGCTCTGCTACTTCTGATACTCTGAAGAGAGATGAAGTATTATAAGACACCTGACAGCAAACCCCATTGCTAAAAATGACATGATCAAACATTGCACGTCAACAAGATGACCACCATGTTAAAGCTAACTGACCACAATTTTAGGGGTAGTGGCTTTCAGCTTCTTAGTCTGAACTCTTAAGCATTTGATTTGACTCAATGGATAGGCAGCAGACGCAAATGCCCACTAAATATGTAATCATGTGCATAGAAAATTTATCATATATATGGTGGTATGGTGGTGCTATATCTGAGTTTTCTTCAATCCTCACATTTTTTAACTGGTGCATTTAGGCATAAAATTATTAGGTCCAGTAGAGGTAGCATTAAGCTATGTGGTAACAAAGCAGTATTTTTTAGATAATGGAACTGAGTTCCTGCCAGTAACAAAGCAGTATATCTATGAATGAATAGGTAATAAAGCTGAACTTAACATCAAAACAACTAACCAGAGATTGCATCTTCTTGGCAGATAAGCTGACATCAAAGTATTGTACTAGAACTTGCAGAGGCGCAATCAACCCACAAATTAAAAAATGCACTAAAAGAGATTCTTTCTGTTATTTCAAAAGTTTTCGTACCTCAGGAGGTAGGACAGAACGCAGACATATGATGGCATAAGCAGATAATAGAATGAAGCCAACAATAATTGTGGAAATATCACTCATCAGCTAATTAAGGTCGGAGCTTCATAAATTGCAGTCAGGTTCTTCATCTAAAGCGTTTTACACAAGGAAATTAAAGAAACTGGCAGAGATACCTGATGGAGATCCAATCAGTACAGGGTATACGTGATAAGCAGTCATAGAAGTGCAATTAACTTACATCATATAGGGTTATCTATTGAAGTTTGATTAGTAACTAGTATAACTTAGGCAAGAGACAATTGTTCCTGTGTATCAAGAGAACTAATACCACCGCTGTTGCTAGAATAAGATTGGTGATGGAAGGTGCCCAAACCATGAACTCCCACCGTACGTTGTTGCTAGAATAACAACTGAGGAACTGCAAATGTCTGACTAAGATGCAAGTGCATCAAGCAGGTCCTTCTTGATGGAGGGACAGCTGGTGCTTAGATGCTCGAAGCCGTCGCTCGCAACAACGGCCCTCAGATTTGCCGGAGCCTTGAGAAAATCAAGGCAGGCCCTTTTTAGCCCGCTGCAATTGTGCTGCTCGGCCAGGGTGAGGATGATCGCCGCCGTGTGCACAGTAATGTAGTTGCACAAGTTTTCCTCACACATGAGCTTGAGCCTCTCTATCCCATACCTGTCCGCGGCAACGAGCAGGTGCTGGCACATGGCATCCTCCTCCCCTTTCTTCATCTCTGGCAGCGAGTCGCTGTAGACGAAACGGAGCAAAGCCTTGAATACCCCTGGCTCCATGTCGGCGATGCGGATCACACCTGCTGCGTCAGTCTCCTTCATCCCGCTGAAGAGCTCCGCGTCGAAGACCGGTGATCGGGCGGCGAGCACGAACCGATGCGCGGCGAAGGTCTTGCCGCTGACATGGAACACCACGTCAGCACCCTTCTTGGTGTCAAGAAGGTGGCCGAGGTGCCGGTGGAGGTCCGGCGGAGGCACGGTAACGAAATTAGCCCCGGACTTGGGCGCGCCGTCCTCCTCGTCCTCCGTGCGGAAGCCGTTGATGACGACGATCTGGCATCTGACGACGAAGGAATCGCCCTTGTCAGCGCCAGGCAACTTCACCAAGGCGTCCCTTTTGGCGAAGGTCCGGTATCCAAAGTTTCTCTGCTGGCTGGTGAAGCTATGCCTCAGCGGCGGCCTGGACTGCACCTCCTTGGACTTCTTGAGGAAGAAGGCGGCGCGCCTCTCAGCCAGGAGGGCGAACTCGAACACCGCGGTCACCTCCTCCCCGGCGGCTGGCTCCTCATCCAGGGCGAGGTAGACGGAGACGTGGCCCGCGCTGTCAGCGCGGTTGCCGTTGGGGTAGCACTTGATGCGCCACCGGTGGCCGCCGACGGAGAAGGCGCTGGAGGCGACGGACTGCCCGATGGGGGCCAGCGCGCCCACGGCGAAGGAGAGCCCGTCGATCCTGAGGTCGTGGCGCCCCCGCGCGCTGTCGACGACGACGGAGGAGGCCGACCCCTTCTTGGCGCCGCGCAAGCAAGCGAGCAGCGACATCGGCGAGGATCCTTCCTGGGCGAGGCGGCGCTGCAAGGGTTTTCTTTCTCGAGGAGAGAGTGGAGTGGAGGATTGGGGAAAGTGATTGGGATCGGCGGCGACTGCGCGTTGGCAAGAGGTTGCGTTCCGTAGACTACTTCCCTTGTCTTTGTCGTCTGCTGAGACTGAGACGGTTGCCTTGTGGGCCACAGGGCCTTCTACCAGGTCTTCTAGCATCTGATATCACCTGATACAGTAACCATGAAACTTGGCATTCCTCGCTATCCATCTAATTATGAATTTATCTATTATATATATATAATTAAAAAGAGTATTCACGTTCATTCTCAAGATCTAAAAATTTCTATAATAATTTAAA
This sequence comes from Eleusine coracana subsp. coracana, assembly GCA_032690845.1. Classification (NCBI taxonomy): domain Eukaryota; kingdom Viridiplantae; phylum Streptophyta; class Magnoliopsida; order Poales; family Poaceae; genus Eleusine; species Eleusine coracana. Next base: position 49,279,553 of record CM064420.1, read on the forward strand.
AAATAAAAAGAAAATTTTACTGACAATTGTCATTATAAAATAATTAAATCAAAATACCTCTAGACATGTTCGTAGAATTATCCACCAATGCGATGAAGGTGAGTGTGCGTGCAATTTTGAAACAACACGTTAATTACCTTCTTTTTCTCTACGCGTTGGCAAGGTTTTCTGGACAAGTAGTTTTCTGCTTTTTTTTTTTGTTGAGAGAAACTAGTAGTCTTCTGCTGGCCACTGGACCTTTTTTTAGAGTGCTAACTGGCCATTGGGCCATCTATCAGGCCTTCTAGCAAAAAGCACGTTAATTACCCCTAGTCATTTTTCATTACCTACTTTTCCTCTGCGCGTTGGCAGGGTTCCCTGGACCAGTAGTCTTTTGCTGGCCACTGGGCCTTTTTTTTTAAGTGCTAACTGGCCACAACTGGGCCTTCTATCAGGTCTTGAAGCAACAACAGTTAATTGCAGGCGTGAAGTTTCGTACAGAGAGCGAAATCCAACGGCCTAGCGCCATTCTTTCTCCTCAGACACGCGCGAACTAACCGGGCCGGGAGTGACGTGGTGCACGACAGAGTTTAACCTTGTTTTGGACCACCCCGCAGACCACTAGGAGGGACAGAGCCAGATGATGAGTTGGCTAGTGCTATGTTTCTACCGCCACACCCAGAGCACTTCCCTAGGACTCCTGCTAGGATGATTGACGAGGTAAGAGTGATGAGAGAAATACTTGCTAGGACCCTTGTCCCCAGAGCAGGCTACAAGGACCAAGTTATGATCTTGTTTCAGTGCATGATATCTTTGATGATCAGGCACATGATGTTTGATGTTGTTGACTTGATGATGGCTCAGATGCAGTATGTGATATATGACATGATAAGTCAGCATCAGTTATCCTTCAGACCATATATCTATAGATTTCTGAGGTTTAGTGGCATCATGTTAGAGAGTTTTATGATGATCAGCCACTTGAGACAACCAGGTACAGGCCTACACCACAAGGGACTAGGAGGACTACTCTGACCAGGACCGCCACACCTTCTGAGGGCAGCTCATCTCAGGGCGGAGACATAGTGTAGCAGGATGTGGAGGACATACAGGAGGTAGAGGTTAGACAGCCAGGGAGAGTACACCACGCACTAAGGTCGGGAGCACAGGACCACCCCTTAGTACTCACACAGCTCCGGCAGCTACTACTCCAGAGATGACGTATGTGTACGAACAGCTTGACCCACTCAGCAGAGAGACTAGTGGACACCAGACACGGAGGTTAAGATCGTGTGTTTAAATCGGAGTCAAATTTGCATACTCAGGTAGATGGAAGACTTTGCAATGCAAGACGAAGGCTATGGACTAAAGCACTCCCAATGTACGTAATAATTGATGCATAGCTATCTTGGGGAAATAGAGTCAGTGATCAGAGAAAGACCACTCTGGTGTCTTGACCAACTCAACCATGCAGGACCCTTGGACTAGACCACCAGCAAGAAAGAAGAGGGAGAGAGACGAGAGCGCGCGCGCGCGCACACACACACACATGAAAAGCATACCAGCTCGTCCGAAACTTGCGTGTTTACGTTTTATTACCAGCAGGCGGGATCGCAAAAGACACCCATCATCACATATCTAACACTTGTATTTTGCGAAACAGTACGTATCAATGTAACACTGCACAACTCTGTGCTCTGTAAACAACAAAAAGACGGACGCAGGCATTATAAATGACAATATCTACTTCCTGAGCCAGACCTCAACCGAATCTCAAGATCAGGCCTAGTCAATACCGACCGAGTAGCTACAAGTATTATTATGTGGTGTGGTCAGCACGTTAAACCTTATTCCATATCTGTAAAATATTAGTTGGGGGAGTGAGCACATATGAGAGAGAAGAGAGAGGGAACGGGCGCTTTTCGTCAATCACCGGGTTGAGGTTGAGGCCGGCTGATCCCAGTGAACACCAGTGATTGCATTGCTGGCTAGAGTATTATACAACAATTTTATTGCTGCGGTAAACAACATGGCCTGATCTTGCAGCCGGCTGCTGCAGGCTAGTATTTTATTTACAGTATTAGCCATAAATTAAGCGACAGGATGCTCATCAGCACGCACACTACTTATTGTTGATATAACACAGCAGGCACCGTTAGAGCAATTAAACAAGAAGCAAGCCCATGCACTATATATATTGCCATTGCCGCAAGGATCGATCAAATAATATGGCGTTGAGGGGCTTGGCAGTGGCACTAGCACTGCTTGTCCTAATTAGCCGCTTCGAATTCTCCTCTTGTTACCTCTCAACTCCATCCTCTGACGGCTTATTCATTCAGTGCCTAAGAGAGAATATACCTAGCGAGCTGATCTTCACGCCGGGTGGCTCTAGTAACTTCACCGGCGTGCTCGTGTCCACCATCCGGAACTCGAGGTTCTTAGCCAACACCACGGTGAGGCCAATCTGCATCGTCACCGTGGCAGATGCCTCCCACGTGCAGGCCGCACGAACGGCGTGCGCCTCCGCGCGCGCAGCGGCGGGCACGACTACGAGGGCCTGTCGTACCGGTCGGAGCGGCCGGAGACGTTCGCGGTGGTGGACCTAGCCAATCTCCGCGCCATAATCATGACTGCCGACGACGACGAGACGGCGTGGGTCGATTCCGGCGCCACGGTCGGCGAGCTCTACCACACCGTCGCCAAGAACAACACGGGACTCGCGTTCCCGGCCGGCGTGTGCACGACGCTCGGCGTCGGAGGTCACTTCAGCGGCGGCGGGATGGGCTCGATGATGCGCAAGTACGGGCTTTCCGTGGACAACGTCATCGACGCCAAGCTGGTCGATGCCAGCGGCGACCTCCTCGACAGGGCGGCCATGGGAGAGGACCTGTTCTGGGCCATCCGGGGAGGCGGCGGCGAGAGCTTCGGCATCGTCGTGTCGTGGAAGGTGAGGCTCGTCAAGGTCCCGTCCACGGTGACGGTGCTTCGCATCTCCAGGACGCTTGAGCAGGGCGCCATCGATGTCGTGACCGAGTGGCAATATGTCGCGCCAACCCTGCCCGACGACATCAACATGGAGGTCCTCATCGTGCAGGGTCAGCAAGCCGTTTTCCAGTCTCTGTACCTGGGCACGTGCCACGAGATCCTGCCCACCATCGTGTCCCGTCTCCCGAAGCTGAACGCGACGACGGCCGACTGCAACGAGATGACCTGGCTCGAATCAACGGCGTTCATGAACTTCGGCACTACCAACACGACGGCGCTCCTGGACCGGAACATCGGCCTCAACAACTTCTTCTTCAAGAACAAGTCCGACTACGTCCGACGTGCCATCGCCAAGGGTGTCTGGCGGAAGATATTCACCACCTGGTTCGCGACGATGAACAACAACGGCTCCGGGCTCATGATGATCCTGGAACCCCACGGCGGGTTCATTGCCTCCGTCCCCACCGGGGCGACGCCGTACCCGCACAGGAGCGGCGTGCTCTACAACATCCAGTACGTCGCGTCATGGTCCGCCGGTGATGACAGCTCGGTAGCCATCCACTGGATCAACGACTTGTACGACTTCATGGGGCAGTATGTCACCAAGAGTCCCAGGGAGGCATACGTCAACTTCCGGGACCTGGACATTGGCGAGAACACGGTGGTGAGCGATGTCAGCACGTTGGACAGTGGTAAGGTGTGGGGTCACAAGTACTTTTGCAGCAACTTCCACAGGCTCGCCACGGTGAAGGGCAAGGTGGATCACACCGATTACTTCAGGAACGAACAGAGCATCCCGCCACTGCTCCAAAGCAATAATTGACGGAATATTATTGGGAAGGTGGATCCCACCGATTACTTCAGTAAAAGGAGCATCTCCCCCTCTGTTTTCAGGCACAAAAGAAAAGGAAAACAGGTCAAAAAACCCAAATGGCGTGAACTCACCCGAGTCAGCAGTCCTCAGTGATATTTTTGGGATGGTTGCCCTTAGTAGTGACAAAATTCCAGTTTCCCCTTGATCTCGAACTATTAGCGCCAAAGGTACAACATCAAACAGAGATCGCAATGTAGTTTGTGTTTTTCATTGTTGATTTTGATTAATTGATATTTTTGTTGAAATGTGGTTGATTTATAACTACTAACTTGCAATAAATTATTGCACATCCAACATTAATTAAGGCTGGGTCTTTGCACTCTTGTAAACTTGACCTCACTAGCACCGGTTCCTTCTTTTTCATTGCTAACTTGTTTGTAGTCCTGAATCTTAGTGATATGAGTATTATTGTATTATTTTGCTCCCCATCTACAGCATAGCAGATCTCGAGGTGCTATTGGTTTGTTTCTTTTAGACCTCGAGTGTGCTCAATGACGGCCAAGATGCAAGTTTTTTGTTAGCATGATTTGTTTACTGCCAGTAACAATGTCACATAGGAAGAGGAGAGACAGATGAAAAGGAGTTTTTAAAACCCCGTAGCAACGCACATATATTTTGCTAGTCTTTTGCTACTCATATCTTAGTGATATGAGTACTATTATATTTTTTTGCTCAAAAAGACTAGTATGAATATGTCCAGATTTTATTGTAATGGAGAATCCGTTGTTTGTTCCTGAGTTGGTATTTCTAGATAGTTCAACTCAACAGATAGTTTTATATGGTTTTACCCAACGAAAGCCTATTCCCAGCACCATAGAGCCTTTTGATATTTCAATGTTGAATCCCACATAGAGACCTCTTTACATCTCACATGTCCCAGATAAGACCAGAGATAAGAATGTGGAAAATGCAACAAACATTACACACCATGAAAATGTGTCACATGGTGAGAGACAAGCATTGCGTGTGCATCGAAATGAGCAGTTCCGAACCCAAAAATTATCATATGATGAGATGGTTAGGTGTCACACAACAGATATAGATGACAATGGTAATCTTATTGAATACATCTTATATTTTTTTATATAGTGCACCCCTGTCATCTTTATTTTGAAAGAGTTTTGATGTTCTGTAGGAAATGCTACTTCAACTACTGCATATGACATTTCAACAAAACCACAAACCATAATGAATAACAGTTGTAATTTACATGACCCATCTAGAGCTGACGAGGAAAGTGTTGTATATGAGAATGACTTAGAAAAAGATGATGATGATGATGATGGTGAGCGCATATGGCTTAGACAAGATAATTAGTGTGAGATGATATTTTTATTTTCACACTTATCAGCTGACGTTGGACAAGGTAATCTCACGTAACTAGCCATAGTCCACACCAATCCAAATTACTGGCATTGGCTGATGTTGTCCTCTATGTAGATGACCTCCCATAAACACCATCTTTCTTGGAATAATACAAATAGAAGCAAAATCTCTCTCTTTGATAAGATTAATTTTAAATAGAAATGCACCAAATTGATGAATAAAGGAGTTCACAGAATTACTATGATCCACCTGTTAAATCACATAAGAATTTCCTGCAACAATGTATTGAGGAGCCATGTGCTCATCATCATTAATCTGAAGCGTTGTTATGCCACAATATCCGATGTTGGGCATCGGTATATACCGAGGCAATGAATGATCTATAGTTGAGTTCGAAGCTATGTCCACTACAAACTATCCGGCTGTGTCAGGTGAATCCAAACCAACTCAGTGTTTCTATTTTTTCTATGGGTTTCTGATTGCGATCAGATCAAGGTTTCCGATTGCGATTAGAACAAAATAAAAAAATAACCGGTTGTCAGTTTCCAAATTTCTAGCGAATATGTTATGTAATCGATCTATTTTAGTTTGATGTTGGCTTAATTAAATAAATATTAACTCTTGTGAGTCAAGCTAATATACATAATATGTAGTGAAAAAAAATGCACAAACCACAAACTTCATCGCACGTGCTGCCATCGCTAGCCTACTCTATGCTCATGTACGCGTTGCTGATAGTCTGGCAGTTGCCCTACTCTGAGAGTGATATTGTCGATCTGACTTGCAGTCATGTGCGTTAGAGCATCCATACTGGTTGCACAATAGGTAGCGTTACAATTGCCATGTTGTCTACTTCTGTTCTGCAAAATAGGACAATAAAAATGATATCTACCGCAGAGGGCTCTGTCAGCGATGTTGTATAACCAAGCAAAGCGGACCCATGTTTGTCCTATCTTCTTTTTTCCTTTCCACCATGTATGGTAACAATCGAGCTCATCGTTGGACAATGTACCAAAAGATATGTGTATGGAAACATAAACTTTTAGGTTTGACATTAACTATCATAAACTTTTAGGTTTGACATTAACTATCGTCCCCCCCAAACCATTGTGTCTGCTCTCATGAAGTTCTTGTATGTGCTTTGCCCATCAATGCTGTTAGCCCGCCCCGTGGCCGTGCATTTTGCCGGCGTGCCCTATACTACACACTAACACCGACCCCTGTGTCCTATTGTCGAAGTTAGTTTTTTAAACCTGTAGCAACACATGGGCTCCTTGCTAGTGTTTCAATAAATTCATAGAATACAAGATGTCAATAAGTTTTCCTAATTGTTAAAAGGGCTCCTTGCTAGTGTTTCAATAAATTCGTAGAACACAAGATGTCAATAAGTTTTCCTAATTGTTAAAAGACATAATTTGTGGCCAGGTAGACCTACTTGTAACTCCAAGAGCAATTGCACGAATATTTATGTCCAATATGTTTTTTATGAAATATTTTAACATCCTTTCAGGAAGACAGATATATGTTGCACTAAATTCATAGAATACAAGGTGGCAATTAAGTTTTCCTGGTTGTCAAAGACTTTCTTAGTGAGTGGACCGGTTACTAGTCGGTAAGTCGCGAGCTATCTCAGGTCCAGTTTGGCATTGAACGAGCACGAGCTAAGAGGTCACCTTTTTTTTTATAACGGGTAGGAACCCAGCTCTACACCCTTAAAAGGGTGTACACAGTCAAATCTTAACAAACAGGTGTTTAAGCTTACACACGCAAAGGGGCAACCCAGTACAAAAAATGGAAAGCGCAACCTATTACACTCCTACTTCTTGATCAGCTTCAAAGATCAACAAAAGACAGGTTACAGTCGCTGTAGCATATATAGCGAGTATCATTGTAACAGAACCGCCTTACCACGGAGACGATTCTGTTTCAGGATCTTTCTCGATTGGTAACACGGGCTGTGACACCGAATAGTACAACACATAACAGAAATAATACAATTGCAATGAGAATATAGAGAGGGTATGGAGTTTTACATAAATCCGAATTTAAATTAAAAATTAGAATTTTAGAAGTGTGGAAGCGGAAATAGTTCAACAGTAATGAAATGGTTCGACGAGATACTTAAGATACAATTATTCTCTCACGATGATACATAGAAGCAGATCCGGTCTTGATAAGTGTCATGCCCATGACACTACCGGCAAGCAACAAAGTACTCCTACTATTGATTGCAGGGTTCCCACTCGACCTTTTAAAAAGTCAAGAAACTGGCCACCCTGATCATCTAAAAATCACAAAGAGCTACGCACTGAGCAACTAATACTCAGTAAGACTGACCCATCAAAATGGCGAACTACAACTGACTACTAGGCATGCACAGGCTATGGGTAGGGTTTATATTGCCAAAAAGCTAGCCTAAGAGTGGATCCATACTTTTTAAGTTTTAGCATCAAGTTAAGTTGTTATGTCAAATAATAAATTTAGTTTGCACTATAACTACAACAAACATTGTTACATTACATCATTATTAAATCATTATAGCAATATTCAACCCATTTATCTTATTGTTGACATTTCTTAACATCGTCACAAAGTTTTCCTAGCAACAAAGTCATAAATATTTACTGGTAATCTTTAACGAATGCAGAGAGTTCGCAAGCGCACGGAGAATACTGTTGTAGTATTTTACCCGGAAGTATTTAGGGTATCATATTTGTTTTATCCCAAAGAAAGGCATATGATTGATCAGAGTAATTACCATATTCTAGATATTTGCACATTGGATTATGAGACAAAGTCCTCACAGGAGTAAGGATAATGACAAACATGGTAGTGGACACATAGATAGCGTACTCAAGTTAGATAAATCTTAGTCTAGTAGAGAAGGATAAAGAAGAGCTAAGTTCCTATGTTGCTTTTATATAGTTACATAGTATAGATTATATACTATTATGTAGATATAATGACAATGCAAGACAATCAGACACACCCTGGGCATCCGGTTTTTTCCTGCATCCATAGTATGACTCTGGCCAAGAGCTTATTGCATAGCCAAATGTGGGGGATTTCAAAGGACAGATAGGGCTGTCACCACCTACTGCCTACCTCTAGCAATCACTGGGCTACATGACAAACGATGCATTCTATTGATCTAAGCACCATGCTTATATCTCTACTAGAACAATACCCCTAATCCCTTAAGCGATGGATCAGAAAAAGAGTAATCACATTTAAGTGAACACAAAACACATGGAAATGATCTAAGTCACACATTAGTCATGCATCATTATAACGACATAAATAAAGATTATAGTAAGGGCTTATGTCTAACATGGGTATATAGTATGACTATATTACTAACATGCAAGCATAATAACCACATACATGAATGGATCATACAATAAAACAAGAAACACATGACTCAAACACAACTATATAGAAAGACTAAACATATTAAATAGAATAAAGTATTACAAAAGGAGAAAGATACAAGAGTCAAACCACAACTCCGAGGAAGACTTGGGAACTGAAAAAAGCTCTATTCTAAGCCTAACTCCACTAAAACTAAAGGGACTCACGAAATAGTAAAGAGAGTTATGCTTCTTGGTGTGTGCTTTGGAGTGAGGCCACTCCCTTCTATTAATAGGGCCTAAAGGCAGTTTCTAGAGTCGGTAACCGCCACCAAATGTGCACAACCATCATTGGGGAGCCACCAGGAGCCAACATGTGGTAGCCATGCACCAGGGGGCCACTCCTCGTTCGGACGAACACCCCTGTTCGGCGGAACAGGGGGGGGGGGGGGGAGTCCCCTCGGGTGTTGTCGCCTTTGGTGGCCTACCTAGTGGGTCCCACTACCCAGTGACACTGTAAGGTCGGTTGTTAAGTCGGTTTGCTTCTATAAGTGGGTCACTCAATCCGTGGGACTCCCAGTTGGCGAAGTCTGATTGGTGGAAGTTGTGTTTCTTTGCCACATGGGTGTGTTTCCTCCTCTATTTCGTTATTTGTCCTGGATGTCAGTGTTTCTCCAAGCTATAGTGGATATTTATTAATTCTAACTAATATGCATGGCAGAATTATACAATCCTTCTTTATTTCGAGTTATATTGATGGTTAGAAATGGTATTTAGCGACCGCCAACAAACTCCCCCACGCTGAACCTTTGCTCGTCCCGATGCAAAGATAGAACTTTAGGTTGTTGATCAGGAGTTGCTACAATGTTTTATATTCCCCCATAGTACCAAATACACAACAAAATACTCTACCTTTAATTAAATAAGTTGGCATTTGGTAACTCACCCTTTTTACCTTAGTCCATGTGGGGCTTTTGGCTTCTCTTCATCTTGGGTGGTTGAAAGATAGAACGATCTTTTGTAGGACATCATTCTCTCATCCCTGTGTTCCACTTTTCATCCAGAATTTTTCAAAAGATTTTAGCAAATAAAACTAAGTACCTCCAATGATTCACTCAGTCACTCAATGTGTATAATTCCTTGCCAAGGCATTGAAGTTGCCTCTTTTTGTTTCTACCTCTAAATAAGGCTTATGTGGAGCTCTGGGTAGGAATAAATGAGACATACTTGTAACACATATATTGCTAAACAAAAAGATTGACCCCATGTTGACATCTACTAAGTCACACCGAATAAATAGACCTGGGCAAGGTGCCAAAACTACTTGTTGGTAGAACTCAATAGATGGTTAGTGTGGGCAAGTTAAATCCATAAGCGCACGGACATCAAGTTGTAGCATTTCACCAATGTCATTTATAGTTCTCCCAAGGGAAGGCGGAGACCAAGAGATAACATGTTCATAACCATATAACTAAAACTGTACCAAAGTCATAGATAGGGGAATAATGCTAGTGGGTAGGTGACACACAGAACAATCCAACCTAACATTAACACAAAGCCTAGGTTAAGTGGGTTAAAGATGAGTTAAGCTAGATCCTTATGTGCTTCTATATTCTTGTCTATAGGTTAAATACACGCAACATATACAAGCCTAGGTCCTATGCTAAGCCAGAATAGGGAGGATTAAGCACAGCAGGGCTGTCACCACCTATAGGTTAACCCAATACTAGGACACGTGACACTAGGGCTATTATGTTCCTATGCCAGTCCTAAAGTCAATCCTATTCATGGGGGCAAACAAATACTCATGGCTATTTACCAATCCAAGCACCACGCTTACATTGCTAAACAATACTCTTAATCCCTATAGGACTTTGACCCTTCGGACCAACAAGTATAGAATAAGAGTACACCTAACCTTGGCCCGATGGATCAACAAGTCAAGTACTATAACAGACATAACTTTGACCCTACGGATAACAAGTCATGGACTAAAGCATGTCTATCCACAATATGCATTGCATGAGTATAAGGACATATGTTAACTAGCATAGATATGTGAAGCATAAAATAACCTAACATGACTAGGCAATAACCATATACAAAGCATATGATTATCACACTAGTATAACGATAATGCATTAGGAATAAAGAAGATAATAATATTAATAAAGTAGATAAGTCTTATGAGAGAAGACTAGAGTAGAACTAACCCGTAAGCTCTCCAAGACTAGGTCGAGGACCTCAAGACAACTCTCCTCTCTCCTAAACTCCGCTAGGACCTAAAGACTAAGTGCAATGCTAGATAATGGATTCTTCTTGGTGTGTGTTGAGGAGTAAGCCACACCCTTCTATTTATAGGGGCCCAAAAGTGGTTCTGAGGTCAGTAACTCCCGCACTAAGGGGGACAACCGCCTTTGGAGAGTCGGTGGGAAACTGCCATAGGAAGATGAGCCCCATTGGGCCCAGTCCTTGTTCGGCCGAACTGGCCTGTTCATCCGAATAGGGGTGTGGCCCAGTGCCCCCCTCCCCCGCGACAGTTCTGGCACTCTGTATGTCGGTTTGGTACTGTAGGTGGGCCATTTAATCTGTGGGAATCCCTATTGGCGAGCCCTGATTGGCCGGAGGTGTGCTTTCTCGGATCTTGCTCCATTTCTCCACTCCTTTTATATATATTCTCTGCATGCACATAAATGTCCAAGGACAAGTGGAATCTTATTAATCCTAGCTAACATGCGTGTCTGAAATGCTAAGTCCTCCATTATTTGGGGCTATATTGATGGTCAAAATTGGTATTTAACGACCGTCAACAACCCACGGAGAAACAAGTCATACAATCCGATCAAGGTGTGCATGTTGTGGAATTTGGTGGAATGATGATGGAATGGTGGTTACTCCTTTCTGAGTAGACTCTCTCTTTCTTTAATTACCACTTGGGCATGGCTATTTCTTTTCGCCCTCTTATCCTTTTTTTCATCATGCTTAAGATTGAGAGCAAGCATTTATTCTATTTTTGATAGCCATGCCTTCCATGCAACCAATTGAGAGAGAATCATAACCTTATATTCATGGAGTTTTAATTTGCTAACTTCTGGAATAGAAGTTAAGCATATGGTGGTGGATGCAATGGAATGATATTGCTATCTCCTGGTGTAGGAGTAGTAGCAAATGATGGTGGATGTGTACGTGAATCTTGATCATAAAAGCATGAAATGTATCTCATAAAGGTTACAAGCATTTTGATAAAGCTCAATGTGAAAACAAGCAGCATATGTGGAAGGTTTTGCAATGAAGTATAACATATGGCCGTGGTAGGAATTTTCATCATCGAGGAACTTTTCAATTTTATCGTTTTGAAAAACAAAATCTCAAAATATTAAGATTCACTTTGGGATAAAGATCATAGCAGCCCTGTTCTAACCATATCATGCCTCACAATAACCTAGACTTAGATCATGCGCTTTGCAACTCATAAGTATTCAAGTTCAAGGCAAGCATGTTTAGCAAACAAACTCAAAAACTAGGAGAGTACTAAGTTGTATATGAGGGACTATAAAAAGATATAAAACAAAGTAACTATTCATCATCTAACAATGAAGGCATGAACATCCCTAACATGCATGACAACCTATTATTTTTGTTCTTTTTAGTGTTGCAATTTTTTTTATGAGGGTAAGCCCGAAAAAGAAAAAAGAAAGAAAGGAAAGATACAAGTCACCTTGGTGGGGGTGCTCCCCCAAGCTTGCTCTTGCTCACGGCTGTTGGTTAGGATCAAATCCTCTCCAACGGTAGTATGCCACCATGTAGTCGTGGTGCTCTCATAGCTGTTCCTGGAGGTGACGAAACTAGTCATCACTGTGCTGCTGCCACTCTCTAGTGGTCTGGGTGTGAGTAGAAAGAGTGTTTTGCATTTCCCCTATTCTCACATCTAGGTCGTCAATCCACCGTGTAAGATCCCTCAATTCCGGACCATAGTCATGATAACTATAGCCAGAAAATGAGTGACATCCGTCATGATGTGGAGGTATCCCAATCAGCTTAGGGACATATCCCTATTGTGTACTACTATCTTGCTGCCAGAACGCACCTCTGGTCTCATACTGCTATGACGTAAACATCCAAGCGGGGTCGCCGGAATGTTCTGAGCCTGCAGTGTAATCATGGACTGGTGGTGAAGTTCTAGCTATGCTAGTGGTGGCACGCTTCATGCTTTGTTGTGTATGTCGATTGGCGGACTTGCCAGGCATTCCTTCTCTCTTCACCTATTTGGTTAGTTCCCAACAACTATACAAATGATATCTCGGGTTAGGCAGCAGGGTTTTGTTTGTATAGCTGGGGTAATAAAAGATAATAGAACCATCGGGACCCTTCTTTAAAGTGTGAACCTGCTCAAGAAATTTATAGTCTATCATGGGACGGGCCTCAGGAAGGTAATCAAATGTAGTGTTGGATAAAGCCCCGACCCTATAGCAATACGGGTCACTAAAGAAGTGCATTCAATGGGTCACTAAAGAAGTGCATTTAATGGGTTCTGATCCTTTAATATAATCTAACCATTGACCAATCATGGCTTCAACAGGAGTAATAGGAATTTTAGCAATAGCTGCAAACAAGACACGCAATTCATCATTACGAATAGGTCTAGTGTCTTGTCTAGGGAAACAAGTCATAGCTATCCACCTATGCCATAGTTGTAGAGTTGGGTTGTGAATGTCACTCGCCCTAAGACGTTCACAAGTAAACTCCCTCGAAATCCTTTGTAGAAAAGATCCGTTTTCAAAACCCGTGGTTGCACCTTCTAAGTTAGTGTTGCAACAACTTTTAAACTTAAGAATGATGCTAAGGTCTTTCCAAGTGAGGTGGTATCTCTTCCTAAACAAGCGGAAAGGTACTCCGTCATTATCTTTAAGCAAGGTGCACAAAAACTAGATTGTGAGGAGGCGTGAACTTGCCTCAGTGATGTGTGCAAATTCGGTCCAACCCAATGTTTTGCAAATAGAAAGGAACTTAGAATCCAAACCTATAGTGGAGAGTAGGTCATCATCATATGCACTGGTGTGGACGAAACTGCAGTTGTGTAGCGGTGATAGACTCGTCTCTCCCGTTCATCCAGCAGCTCGAGGTCGGTGTCGGCGAGAAGAACGTGTGACTCATCCTCCTCCATATTGTCCTCAACAGGCGTATACCTCGTTGGTTCATCCTTGATGGAAAGTGTGTGCTCGAGCTACCATGTGAATGGCATGAACTCGAACGTGTCACCCGCTGCATGAACGCCTTAGCCTTCTTTATCTGCACCACTTAAGATCAAACACAAGAACAACTCGAACACAGGTTATGGGTCTACAAATAAAATCTGCCGGCCGTGTTGACTTGCCAAACTTTGCAATGGACTTGAACAATCCCAAAACAAAGCAAACTAAAAAGGGAAATATTTTTAGTGGTTTTTTGGAATGACAACTTTGGATAAGTAACGTGAGAACTCAAGAGCAAATGAGTGAAGGAGGGAGTGAAATGAGAAGTGAACTTGGAATGGCAAAACACTCTCCTTGGGCACTCAATTTATAGGAAATTTCCCAAATGGTAAAAAATGGCTAGTGGAGAGCCAAATCAAACTGTTGGCAAAAGGAAAGGTTGGTGGGGCCTACACCCGTTCAGCCAAACATGGGTGTTCGGCCGATTGTAGGTGGATCCCACTAGTCCCCCACTTTGTCCCATAACTCCCTAATAGCTATATTTATTGAGCTGCAGGGGTTAGGTCCCAAGTTTGGACAGAATTTTGCTCAGAAAAATATTTTCTCAAAGTTGGAAACCGAAAACTGAATTTTGTATTTTTATCAAACAAAGAAGAGGGTTGGAATAAATTCCAACATGCATGTGTGAAATCCAAATATGCAAATGCAGAGGCAAATTTGAAAGAAACCAAAAGTTTGGAAGAATTCAAATGTGCAAAAATTGAAGAAAATAAAATTTGAGATAAATACCAATTTACCTTTGGCAATGGCTCACCACTTTTTATAGTCCGACGAGCAGGACTTTTCTGTATCGCGTTTACCATGATGTTGCAGCATCCGGTCCTGGAGATGTGGACACGGATGGCTGCACTTCCTTCACTTGCCACACCTTCTTCATCTTTGGTGTGTCGCTGGCTTCTTGGATTTTACAGGTTGTGGCTTTGCCCACAGTCCTAGCCTCGCCGTAGGTGGGTTCTTATTCTCGAAATGGCACGGTATCTCCTTTGCCATGACCTTCTTCATGTAGAGAATGCGGCTATCCTTCTTTAGGGTATTACTTCAACCTCTTGAATATTCTTTGGGTTTGGCCCGTACTTGATCTTGATCATTGAGCACAGCTCTCTCCTTGGCCGAAAATGAAACCTCTCCTCCTTCCCATTGATGAGAAAACTGATTTCTCCGACCCCAACATCAATGTAGAAATGGGCACCCAAGAATGAGCGTCGCTTCCTTCTCAACATCCATGTCGAGCACCACAAAATCCACAGGGATGAAGCAATCCCGGATTTTCACCGGAACGTCTTCTACAATTCCCTCAGGATAGTGGACCGATGAATTGGTTAGCTGAAGTTGCATCAGTGTAGGGGATAGAGTTGTATAGTTTAGCTTGTCAAAGTCTGCCTTGTGCATCACACTGATGCTCGCACCAAGGTCACACAGGGCTTGGTCGAATTTCTATTGCCTCGATCGAGCAAATGATTATAGGGCACCCCAGATCTTTCTTCTTTTAAGGAAACCGGTTGAGTATAGTTGTGCTACGCTCTTCCATCAACTTCACAACTTCTATGGTGGGCATCGGACGCTTGTTGCTGAGGATGTCCTTGAGGTAGCGGACATAAGTTGGTACTTGCATCGCATACAATAAGAGCGCATTGATGTGGATCTTCTGGATAACTTCAACAAAGTGGGCGAATTGCTCATCCATAGTCGGCTTTCTGTTATGACGGGGAAACGACATAGTGGTGGTGTCGAAAAATTCATGTGGAGCCACCTTCCCGTCGTGTACCACTTCATCATTGTCAGAGGGTCTTTCTTCTTCCGTGTCCTTCCCTACAGTGTTAGGATATGGCGGGTCCTAAGTGGTCTTACCCCCTCTCATGGTCACCGCATTAATATTTTCATTGGGAGACTCGGGGTGCACTGGGATCTTCCCTGATTCTAGGGGAGGAAGAGCAGCAGCTACCTGGGGAAGTTGGGTTTCTATCATTTTATTAAAACTAAGCTGATTTTTAAAGGAAGAGGCAAGACCTTCTAGCTTTGCATTAACACTTTCTAAAGTCTTGTCATTGGCGGCAACCTTTTTAGTGAAGGTTTCATTGATTTCAGCCTGGCCTAAGACAAGATCTTTAAAGGAGGGTTGATTATTGGAAGAGTTAAAGTTGTTACCTCCTTGATAATACGAGCGTGGTTGATTCCACCTATTGCCTCCTTGTGGACGATAGCCGCCGTTGTTGTTGTTGTTCATGTACAACACGTCCTCATGAGTCTAAGGGCAATCATTGCCCGAGTAACCCGTGTTGCCATAGACCTTGCATGTCATGCGAGAGTCTAAGGCGTTGACGGTGCCGACTTCATACCCTTTGGCTTGTTCGTCCATCTTCTTCATGAGGAGGTCCATTTTAGTGGCTGGCATGTCCACCTGCTTAACGGTGTGCATGTAAAGCTGGAACGAGTGAAGACGATCTTTACTCCATCCTTGGTTGGAAACCATCTTCTCAATAAGTTCTTTATCCTTATCAACAGTCAGTGAGAAGAAGGCTCCTCCCGTGGCAGCATCAATATGATCACGAGCCAACAGAGTCAGCCCATTGTAAAAGTTCTGGATGATAAGCCATTCATCCATCCTGTGATGAGGACAGACGGCAATGTACTCTTGTGGCCTCTCCCAAGCCTCGGAGATTGACTCCTTGGACTCCTGCTGGAAGCTTGATATTCTTCCATGAAGGGCGTTGGTTTTCCCCAGTGGGAAGAATTTGGCAAGGAACGCGGCTGAACACTTTTCCTAGGTACCCACAACATCCTTGTTTGGGATCTTCAATATAATTTTCAGGCAAGGTGAAGCCGGTCATGCACTACCCTATTTTCACACAAAAGGAGAAAATAGACAAGTTTAGCCTGTTTGGGCGAATGCCAAATAATCTCATATGCAGGTATAGAATATGGGTAATTCTTTCGATCAATTGCCATCCCCGGCAATGACACCAGAAATACTTGTTGACATTTCTTAACGTCGTCACTAAGTTTCCTTAGCAACAAAGCCAGAATTGTTTATTGGTAATCTTTAACGAATGCAGAGAGTCCGCAAGCGTACGGAGAATACCGTTGTAGCATTTCACCCAGAAGTATTCAAAGTATCAAATTTGTTTTATCCCAAAGGAAGACATATGATTGATCAGAGTAATTACCATATTCTAGATATTTGCATATTGGATTATGAGACAAAGTCCTCACACGGGTAAGGATAAAGATAAACATGGTAGTGGACACATAGATAGCATACTCAAGTTAGATAAATATTAGTCTAGTGGAGATGGACAAAGAAAGAGCTAAGTTCCTATGTTGCTTTTATATAGTTACATAGTTTAGATTATATACTATTATATAGAATGACAATTGATATAGATATGGCCCGATCTTCCAAGAGGTGGACACGCAATCTGAAATTGCAAATATGATGAAGTGAATCACAAGGAAAGGTTCAAGCTCTGAACACAAAAGGACTAGTCGCCATAGTGGTGTAGAACAAGAACAAGGGCCCTGGATTACTAAAAAAGGACTTGTCGCCACAGTTATAATAATTCGATCAAGTTTCCCTCAAGAAAACTGAACTAAACAAAACCCCAAACTAAAAGACGGCGGCTACTGAGTTTATATAGGAACCAGGGGTGTCCTAGGGTTGGGGGCGACCAGGGGGGTGGGGCGCCCACAACATGGGCTTAAGGCCCGACACGATACATGGTCAAGTTGGCCCAAAATAGGTGGCGCAACACCTTCTCATGGTCACACAGCATGACTCACGACCCTTCTGGAGCTAGGACCAGAAACAAAATAACAGCATCATCGTTCCCTTTCCAACACATCAAAGAACGCCTCATTTGGACATTGGATGTGGGAGATATCATCAAAACCGTGAAGGGGTGTTGGCTGAATCCGAGACGAACGCGGCGACCGAGTTGGTGATGACTTGTAACTTGGGGAAGGCCATGATATGCGCGTATCCAGCATGGTGATGTCCTCATCAATAATGCAAGACAATCAGATCATCACACCCTGGATATCCGGTTTTCCCTTGCATCCATAGTACGACTCCGACCAAGAGCTTATTGCATAGCCAAATGTGGGGGATTTCAAAGGACAGATAAGATTGTCACCACCTACTACCTACCCCTAGAAATCAGTGGGCTACACAACAAACAATGCATTCTATTGATCTAAGCACCACGCTTACATCTCTAGAACAATACTCCTAATCCATTAAGCGATAGATCAGAAAAGGAGCAATCACATTTAAGTGAACACAAAGCACATGGAAATGATCTAAGTCACACATTAGTCATGCATGATTATAATGACATAAATAGAGACTATAGTAAGGGCTTACGTCTAACATGGTAATATAGTATGACTACATTACCAACAAGCATAATAACCATATACATGAATGAATCAGATAATCAAACAAGAAACACATGACCCAAACATAACTATATAGAAGGACTAAATATATTAAATAGAATAAAGTCTTATAAAAGGAGAAAGATACAAGAGCCATACCACAACTCCAAGGAAGACTTGGAAATTGAAGAAGACTCTATTCTAAGCCTAACTCCACTAAAACAAAAGGGAATCACAAAATGGTAAAGAGAGTAATGCTTCTTTGTGTGTACTTTGGAGTGAGGCCTCTCCCTTCAATTTATAGGGCCCAAAGGTGGTTCCTGGAGTCAATAACCGCCACTAAATGTGCACAACCGTCATTGAGGAGCTATCAGGAGCCAACACGTGGTAGCCATGCACTAGGGGGGGCACTCCCGGTTTGGTCGACAAGGGGGGGAGTCCCCTCGTGTCCCACTACCCAGTGACACTGTAAGGTCGGTTGTCATTGGGGAGCCATCAGGAGCCAACATGTGGTAGCCATGCACCAGGGGGGCCAATCTATCGAGACTTAATCTCGGCAATAGACATAGGGTAGTTCATCTATGTGGATTTATATGTAGGACAGGGGTATGCGCAAGATCGAGAGACGATGGTAACACAAGACGCCGATTTATACAGGTTCGAGCCTCCCAAAGGATAATAACCCTACGTCCTATGTTCTGTGGGTATTTGTATTGATATGTCTAGATCTAAAGATCTAGACGAGAAGGGTAGACCTAGATGATAATGTCTAGTTGTGTCTAATCTATGTCCCATGTGGGATCTATCTAATTGAACTTGTCTAATTGTCGACTTGTCCAATGCTATGGCTTGTCCCTTGAGGAGGACCCCTGCCCCTCCTTATATATCCGGGGGGACAGGGTTACATGGTGGAGTCCTAGTCGGTCTACTGATCTTATCCTAGTAGGAGTCTACCTCCACTTTTCTTCTATATGAGGTACCTCGAGTACAGGTCATCGACAGAAGCCCTCGAGAGTCTTGCAAGCTTGATGATATTCTTTAGTAGCTTCCCGACTGGTTTATGCCATGTAGAATGCTTCCGCTTTGTATTAGTGAGCTTGTGAGAATCTCAAAGTTCTGAAAATGTCTTCGAGAAATCAACTGGTGCACCGATTAGGTGCACCTAATTAGGTGTAGCCCTCGACTCTTGTATCATTTGGAAACTACAAATAATGCAAGAGTCCGAATCAAGAATAGTCGTGTTGGCTCTCTTTAAGGAAAAATCACTCAAATCATCAAATCTGAGTGATAAATAACTCAGTAGAGTGACGTCAATCACTACCGAGTGATATATAATTCAAACGAGTGACTTCAATCACCGCTGAGTGGTTGATGACTCAAACCAATGACTTCAATCATTATCGAGTGCTATATTATATATTTGGGTGACATCAATCACAGCCGAGTGAACACAAGTTTATGACATCAATCATAGCCAAGTACTAAGTTACCATGACTTCAATCATGATTAAGTAACCTATCCTTAAGAATTGTAATCTTTATTTTCACTATTATAGACTGACTTCAATCAGCCGAGTGATGCATATATGACCATCAAGTCACAACGACATGATCGTCAAATCATGCTTTAAATGATTATGGCATCAGCCATTTATGATAATGCACTTCTCATCAAAGAAGCATATTTGATAGAGTGACCATCAAGCCACTGTCATATGATCATCAAATCATATATTTGTATATTATGGCATCAGCCATAAATTTCATATAAAGTGTCTCTCTTCAAAGAAGTCCCCGAGACAATCGCTATTATGAGTGTCGGTCGCGCTCAACTCATAATATCATGTCTGAGTGGCAGCGGTACTTAACTCATGACGATAAGGTCGAGTGAAGAAGACAGTCAAGGTTGTTGTAGCTGCCGACTACTGATGAAGTAAGAATTACTCGAAGTCGCGATGATCGAGTGCAGCCAACAGTCTGACATGTGGCCGACCGATGGTGGTGGTCAGATATGATATGGCAGACCGATGGCGGTAGTCGAAGCTGGTGTAGCCGACCGACAAAAGTAGTCGGAGCTGTAAGCCGACCGATGAAGACAGTCCATGTTAGCATGGCCGACCGATGAAAGCGGTCAGAGCTGGCATTGTCGACCGATGGAGACAAGGAAATCACTCTATATCGAGTGGTGTATCCGCCTATCCATCAAAAATGTTCCTGACAATAAAGGAAATTAGGATAATTAGTTATAATTAACATTGTTTGCTTGAAAACTTATTTTTATAAGCCAAACAAATCAGTCGACTGAAAAGTCAAGTGTGTATCCATTTTTCTCATGTAGGTAGACCGACTGGCGCATAGCAGCGCATTCGCGCGTTAGCAACCGGATCGATCTACCATAGGATACTTAGGACAAATATTAAGAGCTCGAAGCTCGGTCTGCCGCTACAATATCGGTCATAATTTACTCTTGCATAGCAATCAGAACCAATCGACAGATGATCTCTCGCAACTTTGGCTCTGGGTTTAGTGTAGTGGCAGTCTGTCACGTAGAAAAAAGTTTTATGACTTAGTCACTAGTCAGTGTAAGACCAAAAATAAGACCAACTCGCGAATAAAATGTAATGTATCGGTCGAGGCAGAAGCCAAAAAGGTGAAACTAGAACAAACGACATGGGTCATATGGTGTCAGGGCTGATGCACTACTGAAAGGTCACTGACCGACATGGGTGGTATCAAGGCCAAGACACGACTGAAAGGTTACCGACCGACATGTGTACTGCTAGATTCACAAAAAAGTGGAGGAACACGTATATAGATACACAATAGCCCCCTGGCTCGATTGTTTAATGCAAAGAATTAAAGAACCGAGACAATATAAAGATGAATAAAGCCATAAATAAGAGCACTGATTTAAAAGCCCAACTTTACTCATAAAAAATCTATGACCTTCTGCTTAGAAAACAGAGATAAACAATCGTAGGGAAAAAGAATGATGGACATGAGCGCAAAGTCTCGAAAAATAAATCGAGAAAGCATAAAGATACTTAGCTTTGCAATTCGGTGAGTTGAGGATGAGCCCCCGAGCATGCTGATGTTGTTGGCGAGTGGTTGAATGTCGAATTCGAGCTATCATGTCGCTGGATCAAGGAAGCTTGGAGTGGTTGACCGAGACACCGAATCGTTGAAGGTGTGGCCGAGTGGTCGAGTGACTGAAGCGCCATGTCATTACAGGCGTCGTCGAGTAGCCGAGTGGATGAAAACCCAAACCGTCAAGTAATTGGCAGCGTTGCTGAGTAGCTGAGTAGCCGTCGAGTCGTAGTGTTGCAGCGATGTCACCAAGTGACCGAGTCGAGGCGATGTCGTCGAATGACCGAGTCAAGGCGATGCCACCGAGTGACTGAGTCGAGGTGATATTGCCGAGTGACCAAGTCACGGTGATTGCCGATGCGCTGAGTCATCGAAGACGTCTTCGAGCGGCCGAGTGGCCAGGTGAAGGCAGAGTAGCCCCCGGGCATGTACACGTGGCCGTGAGCAGTCGAACTATCGAGTTGCAGCGATGTCGCTAAGTCGTCGGAGTCCGCCGAAGCATCAAGTTGTCGGAAGCATCATCGTAATGGACGATGTTGCCAAGTAGCGGTCGTCCTTGTTGAAGGTGTCATCTTGATGAAGACGTGATGATTTGTGTGATGACACAATGCTTCAACATCAGTCTGCTCATGATTAGATCTTGAAGAAGAAATCTTTCAAAAATGCGACGACTCGTGCGCTTCAATGCCGGTATGCTCGCGATGAAATCTTGAAGTAGTAGATTGAAACCACCGATCTCGACAAGCCGATCACCGCGCTGGCCCCTACCTGGCATGCCAACTGTCGAGACTTAATCCCGGCAATAGACATAGGATAGTTCATCTATGTGGATTTATATGTAGGACAGGGGTATGCGCGAGATCGAGAGATGATGGTAACACAAGACGCTAATTTATACAGGTTCGGGCCTCCCGGAGGATAATAACCCTACATCCTGTGTTCTATGGGTATTTGTATTGATATGTCTAGATCTAAAGATCTAGACGAGAAGGGTAGACCTAGATGATGATGTCTAGTTGTGTCTAATCTATGTCCCGTGTGGGATCTATCTAATTGAACTTGTCTAATTATCGACTTGTCCAATGCTATGGCTTGTCCCTTGAGGAGGACCCCAGGTCCTCCTTATATATCCGGGGGAGACAGGGTTACATGACGGAGTCCTAGTCGGTCTACTGATCTTATCCTAGTAGGAGTCTACCTCCACTTTCCTTCTATATGAGGTACCCCGAGTACAGGTCATCGACATAATCCTTGTTCAGTCGAACATCCCTGTTCGGCGGAAAGGGGGGGGAGGGGGGGAGGAGGGGTGTCCCCTCGGGTGCTGCTGCCTTTGGTGGCCTGCCTGGTGGGTCCCACTGCCTAGTGACACTGTAAGGTCGGTTGTTAAGTCGGTTTGCTTCTATAAGTGGGCCACTCAATCCGTGGGAGTCCCAGTTGGCGAGCTTTGATTGGTGGAAGTTGTGTTTCTTCGCCACATTGGTGTGTTTCCTCCTCTATTTCATTATTTCTCATGCATGTCAGTGTTTCTCCAAGCTATAGTGGATATTAATCAATTCTAACTAATATGCATGGTGGGAATATACAATCCTACTTTATTTCAAGTTATATTGATGGTCGGAAATGGTATTTAATGACCGTCAACAGTTATTAATCTTCCAACTACGTTCCGGCGGAGTGATCAAGTGGTACTCATTACTGTGAGGGGCAACACTCGAATCTATTTACATCCTCTAGGAAAAACTTGCTTGCATGATCCATACGTGCTTCATGGAAGCCTCATGGAGTAACTTTTCGCATACGGTACCACAAGGTCTTCCAGTACTGGCTCCTCCGAGAAGGATCCCCAACGGATGCAGAGCTACTACCGTCCTGGGACTACTACCAGGAAACAAGGAACCTACTGTAATATTAGGTTTTCAAGCTGCTCCTATAAACCTAATGCACAAATATTTTAACATCACACTAGCTAGTGATAAAATAAAGATAGAAAAACTAATGGGATGCACCGGTGCTTGCCTTGAGCATATTCCTGGTTAGCTGGGACTCCTACTTGTCCTTCTAGCTCCGTCTCTTGTCCTGCCTCCACATGGTTCACCTTGTTATCTACATGATACAAATGCGATGATATGCATGAGAAAAATTCATGGCAGTCTATTTAATTAAGACTGATGGGTATGATATGCACATGGGTATGATATGCACTGGTGTCAATTAGTTTTATTAGGCATGAAAAACTAGGATTGAATCCCAAGTTTTATTAATTTATCAATTACAAAGAGTTACTTGTGAATTATTTAGTTTGTTTCTCATTTAATTTAACTCTGATAAAACTAACATGCAAGAGGGTTTGACACTTTTCTACAATAGTACATGCATAAAGGAACTCAAAGACTTTTAGTTTGCTCAAAAATTCCTAGTTGTGAATTAGTTATGTATTTCTAAAGTTCTACTCAATTTATAGGCCATTTAAATAAAAACAGAAAACTCAAAAAGCTGGAGCAAATAAGAAATGAGCCACATAGATGGCCGCAGAAAGAGGGGGCCATATCCGGGCATGGATACACCGGATCCAGGCTCGTGTAGCCCACAATGTGGAACCGCCTGCTCACACCGGAGTTGGGCGGCGCCGCCGTCGGAGGTCATCCGGCGTCGGCCAATGAGGTCGTGAACCTCATCGCCGGGGAGGGAAGCGCGAGCCGTACGCGGGAACAGGGGTCGGTGAGGGTGAGACTCACCGGCGGGAGGGGGACACCGGCGAGCGGTAGAGCTCCAGAGAGGGTTGTCGGTTTTTGAATTAATGTGGCTTGCTCACGGGGTTTTGACAGACGGGACCAGGTGGAAATAGAAGAGGAGGGCGAGGCGCACACGATGAGGCGGAAGCTGCGCGCTGAAGGGGACCAGAGTGGTGGCGCGGTGAGCTCGACCGAGCTCACCAATGGTGGTGGCAGTATAGGTGGCCATCTGGGCCGGGCTAAAAGGACTAGCCCAAGGCCCATCAATTTTGGCTCGGCATGGGCCGTGCTTGGGCTTAGACACAAGCCTGACATGCTGGCCTGAGCACAGCCCAATTAAAATGGCCCGATTGGCCCGTAGACTTGGCCCGTGAAGCACGGCTTGGCCCGGTCCAACCCATCACATAAGATATTATAAAATTATTAATAATCCAAAATTTACATAAGAAACCATATTTTTTAGTTCAAATTTATATATAAAATATATATTTTTATATATAAAATTAATTTTTAAAGAAAAAAATAAAATATATAAAATTTAACGGGCTTCGGGCCAACTTGGCCCGGATAGCTCGTCGGGCTGAGTAGGCCGGCATGGCCCATGTAAGTCGAGTCATGCTTGGGCTTGGGTGAAGGCCCGCCATGTCGACCTGTTAAAGAAGTTGTCCGGCACGTGACGGGCTCGGCCATGCTGCCCCAACACGGCCCGTTGGCCAGGTATAGCTGGCAGTGGGAGAAAATGAGGATGAACGAGAAGGGGAAGTGGGTGCCGAAAGTGGAAAGGGGGGGGGGGGGGACCAGGGGCGATGGGGCCTCAGTTTTGCCCCCGTCGGGTTGACTGGCGCGGCTGCGGCCGAAGTACGACCGCCATGCGGGGGCGAGGCGCCAGGAGCCCGATCCCGCTCGGGAGGAGGAAGACTGAGGCGAGGCTGACAAGTGGGTCCCGCAAATGTTTTCTTTTTTGTTGGTTTTTAAAACAACGCTGCCTTAATAGTTTCATACCTTTAAAAATATAGATCCTATAAAAAATATAAAATTTGATGCATGTTCATCATGATGGGTTCTAATTTATAAATATGATAATGCTCAACAGTTCTCACCGGAATATAAATATGAATGTTTCAAAAGGGGTTATTGTTAACCATTGGGCATTTATTTGGGGTATTAAATGAAGGAATAAAAATCTGAAATAATTCTCAAAATTCTATTTCATCATTATGTACAACATATAGTTTTGGTGCATATGAGTTATGTTGAAAAATTTGGACTTCTTGTTCAAGTGACATTAAAATTTGCTTAAATTCAATTCAAATTTGATCACTTTGCAGTTCAGAATTTTATCCTAACCTCTCATGCTTGTGAGGAGGGTTCTAGCGTGTTGCGCTGGTTACTAAAGATGACACCAGGGGTGTCACAAACACTGGCCAGCCATATGCTCAAAACTGACCGTGACACAGTTGGAGACGCGGGCCCTTTAGGTTATTTTTGATTTATTCATGATTTGTTCATTTATTACATTGAGATACACACATTCCAGGTTGACATGGTATGAAATATTATAGGCCCAACTTGAAGAAGAGAAGAAGAAACGGGAAGATCTGGAGAGGCGAATGAAGGAGCAGATGGCGTAGATCAATAGCTACATGCAAAGTTTTACTATGCAGATAGGTCATACTCTGCCATCATTGTCATCCTTTGCTACACCACCTCCTCCCATTTCTCCTGTAACTCTCTTGACAAACTTATAATTTCATTTCATTTAGTTAGTAAGCTTAGATACAACATTAGATTGTTACTTAGAGTTTTTATTATTTAAAAAACCTAGGCCACCTTAGAAAACTTAGACAATTTTAGTTTGTTACTTAGTAAATTTATATATGTTTATAATTTTGTGCATAACCTTCCTTCGTCAGTGACGTCGAATGAGCCTCAGGACCAAAACACGTCGCTCCGTTGCAGTTTGTTCACACCTCTTCAGTGATGTGTATTGCTTGTGATTCTGTTTTGTGGATTGGTACCAACTATTTCTGTTTCTGGACAACGTGTCACACTATGCATGTTGTGTTGTCCAACTGGATGAACTGTTTGTGGACAAACTTGTGATATTATGGATGTATGTGTTATCCGACTATTCTGGTTGTGATCTTATCTATATTAACTTCCTGTGATGCTTATTATGATGATACTTGTGATGTTTGTCAGCTTATGTACAAATAAAATCTGAATCTGTGCATCGACTTTGCCGAGTGTCTTACCATAACACTCGACAAAGGTCCACATGTTTGCCAAGTGTTTCTACCATAACTCTCGGTAAAGGTCCACGTGTTTGCGAGTGTTATGACCAGAACACTCAGCAAATAGGTGATTGCTTGCCGAGTGGAATTGCATACACTCGGCAAAACCATGAAACTTTGCCGAGTGTCTCCCGCAGACACTCGGCAAAGCATTCGTGGTGCCAAAGTGTCGTTACCCTTTTTTTTTGGCCGAGAGGCCGTCCCAACACTTGGTCAAAAGGTTGCCGAGTGCCAGTTGGAAAACACTCGACAAAGTTCTCTTTGCCTAATAAATTTTCCAAGTATTATTTGTCGAGTGTTTTTCAGGGTTTATCGAATGTTTGTTGAGTGAACTTTTGCCAAGTGTTATTTGCCAAGCACTCGGCAACTCTGCTGATTCTAGTTGTATATACCAAAGTAATGAAAAATTGATTATCTCCAATTTGAGATAATTAGTTTTTCAATGGCATAGATTAAAATATTCCAAAGTAATGAGATAAAAAAAGCATGGTGTCCGTGTAGGACACATTCATCCCGCGCTCCGAAATCTGTAAGGAAATCTCTGATGCCTCAGTGGCTAACACTGGGCGTGCCAAACGCTGGTCTAGATATAATAAACATAGAAGTTTAGCCTCATATTAGCGGTTTGGTACTAAACTCAGGACCGTTTCCTTTGTTTTTTCGCCAGTCAAATCAGTTGGGAAGCCCAAACCTGCCGGGTGTCTCATGTCCGAACCGCAACTGGAGAGGAAATCGTGTCGTCGTACAGCCGAAAAGACTTGTTTGTCGTTGGAAGATCCCATCGGGTAATCTTTGTTAGCCTGCTTCCCCTTATATTCCTTCCATTTCATTCCATATGCACGGCCGTTCCCTACTGTCTTCTTGGCTTATGTTGCTTGGAACCTGTGGCAATACAAACAATATATTATTGATACATATGTTCAGCACGAATTTTTTTTACTGAATCTGATCGAGGGTGAGCCGATTGGAACAACAGCTTAGGAAAGAACGGCTTTTGGTGACATAACAAATGAAGAAGTAACTGACCCTGTCTCAACACTAGGCATCACTAGAAAGGATTTTGCACACATCTGCCATTTGCGGCTCCTCGATGGCTTCTCAAAACTATGGAGCGACGATCACAAAGTAATAGATCCAAGTATATATTGCCAAAAGAAACACAAGAATTCAGTTTGTTACACTGAAAACAAACGCGGTTGATCTTTATTGAACTCCAACAAGAATTAACGTCTTTTTCTTCGTTGTTATTACAAGTATATATTGCCAAAACAGACACAAGAGAACTCCTGTGTCCGATTTGCTACGCTAAAAACAAATGAGGTTAATCTTTATTATTGAATTACAACAAGAATTAACGTCTTTTTCTTGGTGACATCCAGCGTGGGTCCCATTAATTGTATCACTATATATACCCTGGCAATCATTCGCTTGGCTAACAATAGTATGTACTACTGCACAAGTTCGTTCGAAAGAAGTTAGATACTCGGAGACGATCTTTAGTATCTTGTATCTACAATTCCGATGGGTCCAGCTCCGCACGCCCTGGTGATCCCCTTCCCAGCGCAGGGCCACGTCATCCCGCTGCTGGAGCTAGCGCACGCGCTGGTGGACAGGGGATTCACGGTCACCTTCGCCAACTCCGAGTTCAACCACGACCGCGTGCTCGCCGCCATGTCGTCGGAGAAGAACGGGATGGCGCTGCTGGACCGCATCCGGCTGGCGGCGGTGCCGGACGGCATGGCGCCCGGGGAGGACCGCAACAACCTCGTGAAGCTGACCGTGCAGATGAAGGAGCACATGGCGCCGGCCGTGGAGGAGCTCGTCCTCCGCAGCCGCCGCGCCGATGCCCGTGGACCCATCACGTGCATGGTGACGGACTACAACCTGGGCTCCTGGGCTCTGGACGTCGCGCGGAGGACCGGGATAAAGTCGGCTTCCATCTGGCCGGCCTCGGCTGCCGTGCTAGCGACGCTCCTAAGCATCCCCAAGTTGGTCCAGGATGACATCATCGACTCAAAAGATGGTAAATATATTGTTATTTATGGTTAAGAACATACATACTGTATATGTTGTGAATGAATGAAGGTTAATTAATTAAGTTGTGTATATACGGCAACAAATCGAACGCAGGCTCTGCACTAAAACAGGAGACGTTCCAGCTGTCCCCGGACATGCCCGTGATGCACACCGCCGACCTGGCGTGGAACTGCATCGGCAACCACGGGTGCCAGGCGGCGCTGTTCCGGATCATCGTCGACGGCGTGCGCGCGGTCGCCAACTGCGACTTCGTCCTCTGCAACTCCTTCCATGACGCCGAGGAGGCCACCTTCGCGCGGTTCCCCAAGATAGTCCCCGTGGGCCCGTTCCTCACGGGCGAGCGCAACGGCAAGGCCGTGGGCCACTTCTGGCCGCCCGAGGACGACGCCTGCATCTCCTGGCTCGACGCGCAACCAGAAAAATCCGTGGTGTACGTGGCCTTCGGCAGCTTCACCATGTTCGACCGGCTTCAGTTTCAGGAGCTGGCCCTGGGGCTGGAGCTTTCCGGAAGGCCGTTCCTGTGGGTGGTGCGCCCGGACATCGGGCATGGCGCCGTGCACGACTACCCGGCCGGGTTCCTGGACCGGGTCAGAAACCGTAGCATGGTCGTGTCCTGGTCGCCCCAGCAGAGGGTGCTGGCCCACCCGGCAGTGGCGTGCTTCGTGTCACACTGCGGCTGGAACTCCACCATGGAGGGCGTCCGGAACGGGGTGCCGTTCCTGGCGTGGCCCTACTTCGCCGATCAGTTCGTCAACCAGGACTACATCTGTGACGTCTGGAAGGTCGGCCTCCGGGCCGAGGCCGACAAGGCGGGGGTGATCACCAAGGAACACATCGCCGGTAGGGTGGGGGAGTTGATGGGCGACCAGGGCGTGCGTAAGAGGACCAACACCTTGAAGAAGTTGGCGCAAGAGAGCGTCAAGGAAGGGGGCTCCTCACATAACAATTTCGAGATGTTTGTTGACGCCATGAAGGCGTAACAATTTCGACGAGATGATGGTGTAAGTGGCGGCGGGCTTGATTTCCTTCCAAATTCGGACACATCTTGAAGCCAATCCAGTGGCAGTGCGGTTCATTATTGATACTCCTGGGGAAAAAAACGAAGATGTTTGATTACCGCGAAGAAATAGTTCCATCATATAATTTATTATGTTTTAAATTGAGTGTGAAAACTAGCTTCATATGCTGCATACAGCTCAAAAACTCTACCAAAAAAAAAAAACTCCTGAACTTATTATTCCCCTATTAATCCGAAGGAGGCGAGACAATCTCACTTAGTCACTTTAATTTGGTTAGGTGTGGACGTGTACACGGATTTGGGTGCCTATTTGTCTCTATCTAATTAAGTAAAATACATCTCCTTTCTCAAATGCTGCTTGACTTATTCTGCTCTATTATATTGAGCATTTTCGTTGCTTGAGTTTGCATTCATGTCGTCGTTGAATTTTGCTTTCCTGCTGCCTATTCCGCCACCATGCACATCATGGTCAAGGTCCCTTCACTGGGCCTCCTACACGTTCCAGAAACACCACATCGAGATCAATAGAGCAACAATAACAAATTACTCTTTACTACCATTGCGCTTGCCACTACCGAGCTTCAAGGAAGCTCATCTGACTAAGAATGCTCTGCATCAGTTTGACTTAGAATATACTTTTCATTCTACTACCAGCCGAGATGAGGCATCATCAAAATTCTCCACTGGCAAACCGATCACATTGCATTGGCACTACCAGGTAGCAAAATACATTGAAATCACTACTGAAAACCGACTGTTTGTCAAGTGTCCGGTGGTTTGCCGAGTACATTGAAATCACTACCGAAACCGACTGTTTGTCAAGTGTCCGGTGGTTTACCGAGTGCCACACAAAAAACACTTGGCAAACTTGCTTATTTATCGAGTGTTTTTTTTTTCACTTAGCAAACTTGCTTGTTTTTCAAGTGTTTTTTTTTTGCACTCGACAAACAATGTTTTTACCCAGTGTTGGAGAAAAAGCACATGGCAAAGAGTAATTCAAATCATATTTTAACATAGTAAATTAATTTAAACAAAAATATTTTCAACTACAAAGTTATATAATTTTTCAATATATACAACTTTTATTTTGGTTATTTTTTCATTCGACAAAACGATGATGCGGGCTGCTGAATCGGATCCTGACAGTAACCGTGAGATGCAGGCTGCTGAATCGGATATTCGGATTCATAGGCCTCCTCATTGTAATATCCCGTAACGGTCCACATGTCAATTCAAATTTGGCTATAAAAGTTTGCCGGCTGGCGGCTGCAGGGTTCATTATTTTGTTTGCATGTCCCAGTACGAGTGAGATCTTGCCGGCCAAGCGTCCTAAACTCCAATTCCTCCAATTCCTCTTACAAAACAGAAACAATTAGCAATACATAGCGATACCTTTTCACATGCCGCTCCAAGCATATAGACTTGTTCCAGCATAGAATCTACAATTTTTCTGATGCTCACAAATGCTTCGAGACTTTCTTGTGGCAGAAGGGAGAATGGGATTCCAAATGAATGGCAAAAAAACCTTCCTCGGTACAAGGAATCATAAAAAAATTACTGTTTATATTTCTTTTTGTTCTTAATTAATGCTTCATCACACCAAACTGTTTCATGAGTTAGTAATGTTCTTGTTGTCTACAACATTTTTTCGCAGACATACATTGCTATATGTAGTACACAGAACATGTTGGAGTGACGTCAGTTAAAAAAACAATGTGAAAAGAAAAGGTTTAGAGGGGTCTTTGAAGCTTCCATTAATTAATGTTACAAATAAGTAGCGTACCCTGCAGATGTTGAACATGTTGGTATGGCTGCTACCATTGATTTGGAAGTTGAATAACTTGATGTGAAGACTGCATTCTTGCATGGTGACCT
The DNA here is from genome assembly GCA_032690845.1 of Eleusine coracana subsp. coracana. Taxonomy (NCBI): domain Eukaryota; kingdom Viridiplantae; phylum Streptophyta; class Magnoliopsida; order Poales; family Poaceae; genus Eleusine; species Eleusine coracana. The sequence goes on from CM064420.1 coordinate 49,310,736, forward strand.
CGAGGAGGAGATTTATATAGAGTAATAGGAAGGAGTCATGGTTGCAGGCAAGGAGCACATGCATGGTTTGCAAGTTGAACAAGAGGTTATATGGCTTGAAGTAAGCTCCTCGATAGTGATACATGACGTTTGGGTTTTTTATGGAAAAACTTAGTTACCGCAAAATACATGTGGATCATTGTGTCTTTATGGAGAGGTACCACAAAGGTGCTTTTATGATCCTCTTGTTTTACATTGATGATATGTTGATAGTGAGAAACAGCACAAAGAGGATTGCCCTCATGAAGAAGGCATTAAGCAATCAATTTGCCATGAAGGATTTAGTATCGGCAAAGCAAATATTGCCATGAAGATCTCCCATGATAGAACAAAGAAAAAGCTTTGTTATCATAAAAAGGATATACTGAAAAGGTACTTGAAAGATTTGATATGCAAAATGCAAAACCTGTTAACTCTCCTCTTGCAGGCCATCATAAGTTGAGCATCAATCAATGTCTCACAAGCAAGAAGGAGAAAGAAGAAATGAAGAAAGTACATTATCAACCTGCTGGGGGCAGTTTGATGTATGCCATCATATGCACTATGCGTGATATTGCCTGTAACAGAACCGCCTTACCACGGAGACGATTCTGTTTCAGGATCTTTTCCGGGTGGCAATACGCGCTGTGACACCCAATAGTATAACACATGATAGAATAATATAGTTGCAACAAGAACATAGGTAAAGTACAAAGTTTTACATAAATCTGAATTTAAGTTACAATTCAAAGTTTAAAAGTGCAAAAGTGGAATAGTTCAACAATAGAGAAAATAGTTCAACAAATAACCTTAAGATACAATCGCCCTCTCACAACGATACAAGAAGCAAATCCGGTCTTGATAAGTGTCATGCCCATGATATTGTACCGGCAAGCAACAAGGTACACCTTCTATGGACTGTAAGGTTCCCACTCGACATTCCACGTTCCAAAAGTCAGGGAACTGGCCACCCTGATCATCTGAAAACCACAAAGAGCTATGTCTTGAGCAGCTAATACTCTCTAAGACTGACTCGTCAAAATGGCCATCTACAGCCGACTCCTAGACATGCATAAGCTAAGGGTAGAATTTATGTTGCCAAAAAGCCAGCCTAAGAGTGGATCCCTATTTTTCAAGTTTTAGTATTATATTAAATTGATAGGCAAAATAAAAAATTTAGTTTGCACTATAACTACAACAAGCATAGTTCCAATACAACATTATTAAATTAATACAGCAATGCTCAGCCCATTCATCTTACTATACTTCCAACTACGTTGTAAATGGCCATTTTGACTGACCCGTCAAAATGGCAATCTACAGCCAACTCCTAGACATGTACAAGCTAAGGGTAGGATTTATGTTGCCAAAAAGCCAGCCTAAGAGTGGATCCCTATTTTTCAAGTTTTAGCATCATTTTAAGTTGACAGGTAAAATAATAAATTTAGTTTATACTATAGCTATAACAAGCATGGTTACAATACAACATTGTTAAATTAATACAGCAATGCTCAGCCCATTCATCTTATTAAGCTTCCAACTACGTTCTAGATCAGTGATCAAGTGGTACTTGTTACTGTGAGGGGCAGCGACTCGAATCAATGTATATCCTGTAGGAGAAACCCAAATACACGACACACACATAATCTAAGGAGTCACGTACGACAACCTTTCGCGAGATACAACAAGGTCGATCTAGGTCCCAATTTCCCAAGTACACATCACCCATACGATGCTTCCGTCGAAGCCATCCATGGGTAGCCCATCCACTCTCCCTTCCAACACATACCCACATTCCACCATAACCATCCTCATTACCAAAAGAAGAGTGAGGTATCGTCCAATCACTACAGAAATCAAGCTACATCAGTTTACTAGTGCCCATATCACTAGCATGCATTTGGTACTGTTCAAACTTGATCCCATAGGACCGGACATGACGTGAGCCTTAAGTGACTCAGAAGGGGGCTACATCCTTGAAGACAAATCTGTCCTTCCCTTTTACCTAGTTGCTCGTTTGGTCTTTATTTGTTATCCCCTCCCAACTTTTCTTCATCTGACATTATTCCCAGGTGATAATATGTTCTGATCTACGAGCAGTCTCCACACCAATTGACGAATTTCCGTCCTAAGTTATGTAGAGCGACTATTGTCCTAAGGCTATCATCAGGTAAAGGGGACCTACTGTAATGCTAGGTTTTCAAACAACTCCTATAAACTTAATGCATAGGCCAGCCTACATCACACTATCTAGTGATAAAATAAAAAAGTTAAAACTTGTGTGGGATGCACCGGGGCTTGCCTTGAGCGGGGTCACCACCTTGCCCTTCTGGCTCCTGCTCTGCACCGGCCTCCATGTGGTTCACCTTGTTATCTGCATGATGCAATGTTGATGTGCATGAGAATGAGTCTTGATTCATGGTACAACTTGGACAAAATTCGCTAATACAATATTTTGTTGTGCAAATGAACGGGTGTGGGGTCGCGATGAGTGAACATATGTGAAGTGCATAACAAGGAGAGGTACTGATATTGATAATTTTAGTGTGTGAAAGAGTTGCAATGCAAGGGACAACTCATGGTTAAATTGTTACCTCATAACCATATTATGATTGAAATATTAATCCAACAAGGCAATTAATTATTTTAGCATGGTTCCAGACATTGATTGATCATGGGTGATTTACTGCTATTAGAACATGCCAGGCGAAACCTGAAATCAATAAAACTTTTTCTCATAGATTAGTACAACCCGATCTGACCCCCTTGTCAACCCGGTCAGACCTCCTTACACAGGCAAAACTTTTCACACAGAATAGTTCAACCCGGTTTGACCTCCTTGTCAACCCGGTCAGACTGCCTTGCACACACAGAAACAGATCAGCTCTCCAAATTTGAATTCTAGCTCAAATCAAAACTTGCGGTGATGCTCCAGAAATTTTTCTTAGCATGTACAAGTAGTACCTACACAGAAATCAGCACACCAAAGTAGAGTATAAGCTAGAACACAACTACGAATGAAAACTGGCAAGGAGACACAAGATTTGTTTCACCGAAGTTCAGGACCACCAATCGTGATCCTGATGTCTCTGTTTGAGGAAGCTTGATCTGCTCACCAGCACGCTCCGAGCCAGGTCTCTTTCAACCACTTCCTTCAATCCACTATCTTGATCTTTTCCGCACCAGAGGCAAGATCACAGCCCTCACAAACTTTCCCAAGGCTTAGGATTTGCTCACTAATGCTCCACACACTCAAATCTCTCAACCCAACTAAAGATTTTGCATAAAGCACTTAGATCTCACAAAGAGAGGTTGGGGAGAGCTTATATGGCCGTTGGAATGCTATAAAGTCGGGCAGGAACCAGTAGCAACCGAAGGGTGTGCTGGGGAGCTATTTAAAGTCTGTTTGGAAAACTAGCCGTTGGAGCTATTAGGCTCAGGGCGGTCTGACTGGGTTGCCCATCCGGCCTGGCCGCCTTGTACTGAACAGGCAAAACATATGAGCCCTCATTTACCACTAACTTGGTTGCTCAAGACACGTAAAAAGGAATCCTTGACTCAATTAGGCCAAAAACTCACTAACCTAGAAACTAACCCCACAAAAACTAGTTCAAGATGTCTGACCACCTTGACAAGGTAGTCTGACCTCCTTGACCTGACAGAATTCAAGGTTGGGGTTTAAATTCACTCGGAAAGGTTTCTCACTGGGATTTTGAGCACTTTGACTTTGTAAATCAACACATATTGCATCCCTCTTGATAGTACGGCATACCTATACTCAAGAAATAGATAAAATCTAATTATTCTTCCACTTGAGCTTGATATAAATCCATATGCCAAAATACTTCACATTTTGCTTCTTGAGGATAGGCAATATTTTCTTCATATGAGCATATCCATCTTGAGTTGATTGTTGTTGGTTTCTAGCTACCCATTTTATCTACCAAAAAGGGATGTTTTACGTCTTAATTTGGTGGTATTGACTAACAATTCACCCCATATTTGCATATATTTGTAGTTGTTCTGTTTTGGATGTAATTGCAGAAAATAGGTTAAAACAAGGCAGTTATGGATAAGGAAACAAAGAGCAACAAGGATGGGTCAAGTATAGAGCCGCGCCGATCGGCGCGGGCCTATGCCGATCGGCGCAGGAGGGAAAAGGACAATGAAAAGCATAATTCGGTCCAAGGACAGAGGTCCAGCCCAATACAAATCAAAGTCGGTGGAAGTTGACCTAATCTCGCTGGATATAAAAGGAAAACATCTAATCAAGAGCCAAGAAGGAAGGAGAGAGACAACAATCGCGATATCCAGTTGTTAGAACTAGGTTTTCAGGATATTGGCGGCGGCGGTTGGTCAACACCGACGAGAACCACCAGAAGGGAGGTCGCGCCGATCGGCGTGACGGTTGCGCCGATCGGCACGTGCGCGTTCCAGCGCCATTTCTCGCCCTTCTGCTATGCTTAGTAGGAGGATGAGCGAGTAGTCTAATATTCTCTTCTCTGGTGCGGGGATCTGGTCATATAACTCTCATACTTATTGATACTCTCTTGATGAATTCAATCTATGTAGTGAACTCAATTATGCATCTATTTCATTAGTGTATCGGCTGGTATACTTCTTCCCATTGCATAGTGCAAGAAACCAGTGGGGAGCTAATAACCTCTGTAGTGACAACTGGCACGAACGAAACCACCATATCTTGTAGAATATTGGAATCATCATCCGAGTTAATAAGGATAAGGTTGCATGCTAGTGAACCAATCCTAAGGAGAGAATCCTTCATTATTCTATTACATCTCTAATAACATTCATCCACCACTCTCTCACCGTCAACATTCACACCAACTCAACCATTGCAATCTGTTAGTAAGCCTTTAATAGTAATAGTCCCGCTCGTTCCCTGTGGATTCGATAACCTTGGAATACTCTGAGAGAAAAAGAGCTACAACTATACACCGTCCTCTTGCGGTATATAAGTGGGTGCGTAACTATGACCACAAGCTACATTTTCTGGCGCCGTTGCCGGGGAACAAGCCAGTTCTTTTACTATTAATATTTTACTAACATCTAATCCTTTTCTTTTCTAGTTATTTTTGTTTTGTGTTTTGTGTGAATTTTCAGGATGAGTACGACGGAACCTTCTCCGATGCTCAGGGAGCTTTCTTTGCCATCTCCAGACGTGCTGGTGCCTCAATCCTCAGACGAGACGGCCACGGCCTCCTCGTATGTGTTGAACCCCATTATCATTAGCATGGCTGAAGCAAACAAATTCTTTGGAGTGAAGGAGGAGAATCCATATACTCACCTTCAAGATTTGGAGGCACTTTGCCAAACATTCCATCATGAAGGAGTGCCTCAGGATCTTTACAGATGGCAGCTTTTCCCATTCTATTTGGGAGGAAAAGCCAAAGAGTGGCACAAGGCAGCATCTCGAGATGCGAAAGGTAAGTGGAGTGAATTAGTTGGAAATTTTTGTCTCCACTATTTTCCTATGCCAAAGATGTAGAAATTGAGAAGAGAAGTGGTGAACTTCTTACAAAAAAATGAACAATCTCTCACGGAAGCCTGGACGTGTTTTAAAACATTATTGAAACAAGGACCTGACCTTGACATTGATGAGAATATGTGCGCTCAAACCTTCTACATGGCCATAGACAAGGCATCGAGGATGCATTTGGACGGATCGGCCAGAGGAAGTTTTCTGAGGTTAACAACCAAGGTGGGGATCGAATTGATAGGAAAAATCGCTGAGAATGAAGCTTTGCATAAGCACTGGGAAGAATATCTAGAACCAAATCAGCAATGCCCAGAAGTTATGCAGAAGAAAGAGTCGCTGGCTGAACAGATCTGTATGTCCGAGAGTAGGGCAATGAGTACTTCAGAGCATAAATTTGAAGAGATAGGGCCCGTCAGACCCACTTCCATGGATCTGACACGCGCGTTGATCGGCGCAGTCTCTAAGCCGATTGGCGCAGTTGCAACAACAGGGGAACTGATCGCCCTGACAACTCTGTCAAGCTGCAAGGAATATACCAAGATAGAAGCTGCGATTCTGGACAACCACCTGAAGGAATTTGAAGGTAACTTTGCTAAACCAAAGAGGGATAGGACATTGGCGAATGCTAAACCACTTGATAAATTTGAGCCAATGGACTGGATTCCTATTGATTTTTTGCAAGAGTTGCTCAATATGAGGAGATCCTTCAGTCCGCATGACGCCTCTGAAGCCGGAATTGAGTATAATTTCCCAAGTAATCACCTCAAGTCAGAAGTTTTTGATCAAGAAATTATTGGAAGAGTCTTAGGGAAGCTTTACAAGGATGATATAGAGCTTTATGGAACAGAGGTGAAACAAGCAAAGAGATTACTAGACAGTTGCTTTGAGCCATCTCCCTACTAAGGATTATGTGGTGTGTATGCTATAGGTCTCACTGAAGAGCAAGAAGAGGAGTCGTACATACCATGTGAGATATCGGGGAAGAAATTTCTGAAAGCCTTGTGTGACTTTGGTTACTGTGTTAGCTTGATGACTTATGATGCATTCATGAGCATGCCTTATGAAACTCAACAGCGGCTGATGGGGACTAAACTTGAGCTCATAATGGCAGATGGAAGGAAGACCAAGCCACTGGGAGTGATCAAGAATGTTGAGGTAGATATTAGTTCAAAAACAATACCTGTGAACTTCTTCATTCTAAATAATGAGGAAACTAGAGTTGAAGACATCATTCTAGGGAGGCCATTTTTGAGATTAGTACAAACTATTCTGGATGCTGGGAAAGGTCAAATTACGCTACACCTGGGAGGTGAAGAAGTGCAATTTCAATTTAATGATCCTTCTCATCAAGACCCTTCTTGCTATCAAGAATTCTACCCAGAGGAGGATGAGAAGATAGGGATGGATGTGGGTGATCCACTAGACCATCTCATGCGTGGAGCTGACAAGGATACTGCCAGCGCCAATCGGCGCGATGCTTGCACTGATCGGCTCAACCAGGAAAATTCTTATTTTGAACCTCTGGGTGAGCTAGATCCAGATGAAGCACCAGAAGTAGAACATAAGGAACTTCCGAAAGAGCTATGCTATGAATATATAGGGAAAAATAAAACATATCCAGTTATTGTGAATAACGCCCTAACAAAAGAAGAAACAGAAAAGCTGCTTGTTATGCTCAAAAGGTATAAGAAGGCCATTGGTTTCACATTTGATGACATCAAGGGAATCAGCCCTGCATTTTGCACCTATAAGATTAACTTGGAAGAGAATACTAAACCAGTGGTTGAAGGAATGCGAAGGTTGAAAGAATCAATGAAGCCAGTCGTCAAAAAGGAGATTTTAAAGCTGCTTAATGCAGGTATCATCTACCCTGTTGCTGATAGTGAATGGATTAGTCCAGTACATTGTGTGCCCAAGAAAGGAGGGTTGACAGTAGTACCTAATGAGAATAATGAGTTGATTCCTCAAAGGACTGTAACTGGATGGAGAATATGCATAGATTACAGAAGTTTGAACAAGGTGATAAAGAAAGATCATTATCTTCTTCCGTTCATTGACGAGATGCTTGAAAGGTTAGCAAAGAATACATACTTTTGTTATTTGGATGGATATAGTGGTTTCTTTCAGATACCGATAAGACCAGAAGATCAGCAGAAAACTACTTTTACTTGCCCTTTCAGGACATATGCATATAGAAGGATGCCTTTTGGTCTTTGCAATACACCTGCCACATTTCAAAGATGCATGAATGTAATATTCGCTGAATTCATATAAGATATTATGGAGGTATTCATGGATGACTTCTTCGTACATGGTGCTGATTTTGATAGTTGTTTGGAGAATTTAGAGAAGGTTTTGAAAAGTTGTGTTGAATGTGACTTGGTTCTTAATTGGGAGAAATGTCACTTCATGGTGATAGAAGGAATAGTACTTGGTCATGTTATATCAAATAGGGGGATAGAGGTTAATAAGGCAAAGGTATCTACAGTTGAGAAATTGCCTCCCCCTACTGATCTTACAACTTTGAGGAGTTTTCTTGGACATGCCAACTTCTATCGCAGATTTGTTAAGGATTATTCGAGGATTGCTAAACCCTTGACAGAATTGTTGAAGCAAGATACATAATTCATTATGGATGATGAAAGACTCTTTGCCTTCAGAAATTTAAAGGAAGCTCTATGCTCTGCACCCATTATGCAGCCACCTGATTGGAGTTTACCTTTTGAAATTATGTGTGATGCAAGTGATTATGCAGTTGGAGCTGTTCTTGGACAATGGAAAGAAGGTAAAGTGCATGCTATTTATTATGCTAGCAAGACTTTGAATGAGGCGCAGATCAATTATACAACAACTAAGAAGGAGATGTTAGCTATTATATTTGCTTTTGAGAAGTTTAGATCTTACATTCTAAATTCTAAAGTGATTGTATATATTGATCATGCTGCTATAAGATATTTGGTTTCAAAAAAGGAATCTAAGCCTCGGTTAATGCGGTGGGTATTGATGCTGCAAGAATTTGATTTGGAAATAAGAGATAAGAAAGGAGTGGAAAATTCTGTAATAGATCATTTATCTCATCTTGAGTCATTATCAACTGAGCCAATAAAAGATGAAATGCAATAAGAGCAGTTGTTTGTTGCATTTGATCGTAGAGAGAGTTGGATGACGGATATTATCAAAGGTTTCAAGGGGCAAACTGATATGATGAACAAGAATACAAGGAGAAGAGTTAATAGCAAAATGAGAATATTCATATGGGCCGACCCATACTTGTATAGGTATTGTCAGGATGGAGTAGTGAGAAGATGTGTACCCAGAGAAGAAAGAGCGAGCATTTTGTCAAAATGACATTCTTCAAATTATGGGGGACATTACGGCTATTTCAGAACATAGGCGAAAGTATGGGCAAGTAGATTCTATTGGCCTACTATGCATGAAGATGCAAAAAGGTATGTTGCAACATGTGCTCAATGCCAACGAATAGGAAATGTTAACATTAGGAATGCAATGTCTCTTAAGTACAATCTTTAAGTCGATATCTTTGATGTATGGGGTATGGATTTTATGGGACCATTTGTGAATTCTCATGGTTGCGAATATATATTGGTTGCCGTTGATTATGTTTCCAAGTGGGTTGAAGCAATGGCATGCAAGTTCAATACTACAAGAGAATCAAGGAATATACTTCAGGAGCAAGTTTTCCCAAGGTATGGAATACCAAGGATAATAATTACAGATGGAGGATCGCATTTCACAGGAGGAGAATTTACTAGTTTTTTAGCAAGATCTGGGGTTGAACACAGAATTGGAACAACTTATCATCCTCAGAAAAATGGACAAGCAGAGACATCAAATAAGCAATTAAAGGGGATTCTGCAGAAGATAGTTACGAAGAAAGGAAAAGATTGGGCTATAAAGTTTAATGGAGCATTATGGGCATATAGGATGGCATTCAAGACACCAATTGGTATGACGCCATATCAATTCATCTATGAGAAATCATGTCACCTACTGGTGGAATTGGAACATAAGGCTTATTGGGCCATAAAGGAAATGAATTTGGATCTTAATGCCGCCGGTATGAAAAGGAAAATTCAAATAAGCAAATTGGAAGAGATGCGATTACGTACATATGAAAATGCGACAATATATAAGGAAAAGGCGAAGAAGTGGTATGATAAGAAGCTTTTGAAGAAGGAATTCAAGGAAGGAGATCAGGTACTCCTATTTAATTCGTGATTCAGATTATTTGGTAAAGGCAAACTGTGAATTAAATGGGAAGGACCTTATCTTGTGAATACGGTGTTACCTTCGGGAGTTGTGATTATAATGGATGGCAAAAGAAACAAGTACACGGTGAATGGACAACGTCTAAAGGTATATCTAGAACCTGGTACTTTTGAATTAAAATCTTTTGATGTGTACTTCACTGCTTAGTGCCCTGTGTGGTCGAGCTTAATGACGTAAAACAAAAGCCCTGTATATGTTTTTGATTTTCGTGATTTTTCTGTTTTGATTGGGTAAAAATAGTGTACCGCGCCGATCAGCTTGGTTCTGCGCCGATCGGCGCAGCCCTGCACCGATTAGCGCGGCAGTGTCTTTTTGGTTTTTGAGTCAGTTTTGGACCTTGCCTTGTTAAGACAGTTGAATTCCGTAAATAAGAGATAGAGTCCTAGTCCAATTGGAAATCAAGGGATATAAATATGAGAGGGCAGCAACCCCACGGATCAACTCGCATTACATACTCACCAGAACAAAGCCCTAAATGCAGAAGCTATGGAAGGCGGCACGTCGGGAAGCAATCAAGGTGGCGCCGATCGGCGCGACAGTGGAGCCAATCGGCGCGAAAGTGGAGCCGATCGGCTCAGCGGTGAATTTCCACAACTTTCTGAAATTTGGTCCTGGGACGAAGTTGACAAAGTATTGACGCCAACACGAGATGATCCAGTGGTCTGGTCAGATCTGAGGAAGAAGTTCATGAAGGAAAGCGAAGCTGATACATGGAACGCCGAGAAGGTAAAGATGGACAATGAACTTTGGCAGATTATGAGGAGAGTTTTGGTACGCAAAGGAAAATCTATAGGACCTATTGGAGGTGAGGCCTTTTCTCAAAGGTACACCATGGAAGGTCTTCTTGATCTTGCTAAGCCTTTGTCATACAAAGATTTCTTGTCTTTTGAAAGATTATTGACTAAGCAAGAGAAAGAGGAACTAGATGAAGAGAGCGCTCTCACAATCCATAAGTGTCGGCTTTATAGCGAACATGATATTGCTGCCAAGTATGAACTCCAGCTACACAAGGAAGCCAAAGAAGCCATATACCAGTTGGATGCGGAGAAGGATCTTCAAGCTAGACAAGATGAAGCCTCTCCCAGGGTTCTTACCAATTGGGAGGGTTTTCAAGAAAACAAGATTCATAGGGATAGTTGCATTGAAGGTTGCAAGTGTCTCTTTTGTGCTAAAGATCTTCAATATAAGGTTGAACTCAAATTGGCAGAAGATCCAACCTTCATACCCAGAGAGGTTGTATATAATGATGGCTATCGCACAGTTCCTGGAGGGAAGACGCCTAAGGAGATTATTGATGAAATTTTACAAAGACAGCAAAACAAGGGGAATCATGACCGTAACCTGGAACAATTGGTAGAAGCCGCCAGCTGCGCCGATCGGCGCAACGATGGAGCCGATCGGCGCGAACTAAAGATGGCTGAATTTATTGATCTGACGGCTCTGCCAAGTGAAGACGAAGAGCCTGCTGCAAAGAAGTGTAAGGCTACACCAGAGGTTTGTAAATCTGCTAGACTATCGGGTAAGCCAATTCAAAGGTATTCTGAATGGGATAGCGACTTTGACACATTAGATTGTTTGGAAATTTTGGAGAGTAGTCATCCTAGTATGTCTGGATATGCGGGAGATGATTCTGATATGCAAAGAAGATCTGGAAGTCCTAAGTTTGAAAATTGGGGAACATTTGCAGAATGTAACAATGACATGGCGGTAGGAACTTCAGCAAGAGTTAATGGTAATGCAGAGGGAAGCAGAGACAATCACAGTGAAGAAAGAACACCACCGCGCCGATCAGCTCAGCCATTGCGCCGATCAGCTCAGAGGGGTTTAAACAGTGTCTCCCCCTACAATGTTAAAAATCATAGTCTGCAACCACCAGTTTGTTGTCCTGTCTGCCGTCGGAATATTGAAAGATTGTATCAAGACAGGGATCGTGCCTATAGGCATCAAAGGGATGTGGATCGAAGAATCCATGATGCAATCAAGATGAATGAAGCGGATTACACTTTTCTTATAAGAAACATAAGACGGATTTTCTGAGTCTTGAACAGGCATGGTCTCCATGATTAGTTGAGTTTCTTCTCTTGCAATGAGGACATTGCAAATTTTGAGTGTGGGGGAAGGGCTCCCAGTAGTCATGGTTTTTAAGTGTTTTTAAGTTTAGTTTTGTTTGTTTTTCTTGTTAAGTGTGCTTAAGAGAGTCATGAGTGATGTTGAGAGTTGCTTTAAAAGTCTTTATGTAGTTTGAATCATTGCATTGTCTTTAATAACATTAGTGTTGATTGTCAAATTGAAAGTGCCCCATATTATTTATGAAATAATATATCTTTAATAACATATCTTTTTCATAATTGATCGGTCGATTACTTGAATTAGTTGGTTACCACTTAACTTTTAAGCTTTGAATTTGTGAAAACTTCTTTTGACTCATCCGAAGCCAAAGCAAAAGCAGGGTCTGATATGCCTACATAAGCCAAGTGAATGAGAGCAAGCTACACTTTTGAATTAATTGAATTGTAAGTAACTTGTCAACTCTTTGCTCATGATTTTGACCAAATTAGGAAAGGATGATCTATTTGTTTACCTCTGTATTTCTAGCCATTCCTATCCATATAAATTCCTTGCTATCATGAAAACCATACATCTTTGCTTCTCCCTCCTCCTTGATATAACCTATATTCTCAATAAAGAGAGAATTCAGAAGACATTTGCTGTTGATGCAAGACAGAAATTGTTGATCATACTGGGAATAGAATAAAGAGGAAGAAAAAAATAAATATATAGACTGCGCTGATCAGCGCAGCTGTGGAACCGATTGGCGCAGATAAAAAAAAGAAGAAGAAAAAAAAAGAGACCAAGAGAAAAATTATTCCCTGAGATGCAGCAAGATTATCAAAGAAAGCAGCTTTCTGATTATCTCTTACTCTTTGCCATTTTTCTCATTTTCTTTAAATCTCCTTTGTTCCTCTTTTCCATCATTAAAATTTCTTTTCCTAGAAGATCCTTTCTTAGTGGGCATGATTGAGCACATTGTTGACATGGTTAACTTTCTGGTTTAATTAGTTATATAGCCCTCCAAGATCCATATACCATTATTGATTAGATAGGAGAGGGAAGGAAATACACTTGAGAGATTTAGAGAAGACCAATTGCATGATGCTCAATGCTAAGGATGAGTAAAGAAAACTAAAATCGTATTTGAAAAGGTTTTGTAGTAATTTGATTAAATTCAAGTATGAAGTATCGATTGGTTTGAAAGAGGGTGAGAAAATCTTTGTGGGCCAAGTAAAAATGATAATTGATATTGATTGAAGGAGAGGTGATGTGAAGATTCTTGCTACATATTTGATTTTATATTGCTCGAGGACTAGCAATGATCTAAGTGTGGAGGAACTATTGGTGGTTTCTAGCTACCCATTTTATCTACCAAAAAGGGATGTTTTACGTCTTAATTTGGTGGTATTGACTAACAATTTACCCTATATTTGCATATATTTGTAGTTGTTCTGTTTTGGATGTAATTGCAGGAAATAGGTATAAAACAGGGCAGTTATGGATAAGGAATTAAAGAGCAACAAGGATGGGCCAGGTACAGAGCCGCGTCGATCGGCGCAGGAGGAAAAAAGACAATGAAAAGCATAATTCGGTCCAAGGACAGAGGCCCAGCCCAATACAAATCGAAGTCGGTGGAAGTTGACCTAATCTCGCTGGATATAAAAGGAAGACATCTAATCAAGAGCCAAGAAGGAAGGAGAGAGATAGCAATCGCGATATCCGGTTGTTAGAACTAGGGTTTTAGGATATTGGCGGCGACAGTTGGTCAACACCAACGAGAACCACCAGAAGGGAGGTCACGCTGATCGGTGCGACAATTGCACCGATCGGCAAGTGTGCATTCCAGCACTATTTCTCGCCCTTCTGCTATGCTTAGCAGGAGGATGAGCGAGTAGTCTCATATTCTCTTCTCTGGTGCGAGGATCTGGTCATGTAACTCTCATACTTATTGATACTCTCTTGATGAATTCAATCTATGTAGTGAACTCAATTGTGCATCTATTTTATTAGTGTATCGGCCGGTATACTTCTACCCATTGCACAGTGCAAGAAACCAGTGGGGAGCTAATAACCTCTGTAGTGACAACCGGGGCGAACGAAACCACCATGTCTTGTAGAATATTGGAATCATCATCCGAGTTAATAAGGATAAGGTTGCATGCTAGTAAACCAATCCTAAGGAGAGAATCCTTCATTATCCTGTTACATCTCTAATAACATTCATCCACCACTCTCTCACCATCAACATTCACACCAACTCAACCATTGCAATCTGTTAGTAAGCCTTTAATAGTAATAGTCCCGCTCGTTCCCTGTAGATTCGATAATCTCAGGAACATGTTCTAAAGTCACCATCACCGAGGGAAGGGCCGTGGATGTTCATCGGCGTTCGAGGTTGAAAGCAACACAACGCAGATGGTGCACCGGCGAAGCAAGGGAGAGATGAAGGTGAAAAGCTTGAGCTCGGTGAAAGTAAAAGGAGGAAGAAGATGCATTTATAAGGATGGGACACCGGTAGGTTGCGGTAAAAGCGCACGGTAAGGAAGAAGAGGTGGACCCAAGTAGGGTCAGTTTACATTTTTATACTAGGTTTTCTTTTCTATTTAATAGTTTAAAAGTATTGTTTAGAAATAAAATAGTCGGTTTATTTAGAAGTCCTGACCGAGTCGGGTTGAAACCTCTCGCATGAGGTTATAAATATGTAATAGGATCTGTACGTAAAGAATAACACTTTCGTTCAATACAATTTGACGCATCGCCAACTTTTCCTACTCGACGAAACCCTTGTCTTGCATGGGCTGCATCGCTCCCATCTCGGCGAGAAACTTGGATTAGTCACCCTCGATAAGTTTATCAATCTCAGCTAGTACTTTCTCATTGATTTGATATTCTAGTTGTTATCGTTAGAATTGCTAGTTATCCGGTAATTAGATCTATACAGTATTTATTCTATTGACTCTGATTGCAATACTGTCTTGGTTGAAGTCGATCTATTGTGATCTTAGTAGGTTCCATAGGTGCTATTTGGATCTATTATTCAAGTCACTTTATTGATTTTATTTATAAATAGATTAAATCTAGCTCTATCTACCGTGTTTGAATACTGTCTTGATTAAGTTCGATCTGTTCAAATCAGTAAGACTGCATCAATTCTGACCTCTTACTGGGTAGATAGAGTTAGATTCGGTCTATTTGTAGGCAAAATCGACAGAGTTCTATTGGGGTGTTTAGCCGATAGGTTATCATAGTTCAATCGACTTTCAGGTGTTAATTGATTATACCATATATTTTGACAGTCATTTGCCCCCTTGTTTAAACAAGATAGATGTATAATTTCAATGCATATTTGCAATACTAGCTATTGAATCTATCGACTTAGCACTATCGACAGGGTAGGTCTTTGGCACACATACTGTAGTTCTATCGACTCTACCCTATTGACTCTGCACTATCGACTGAGCAAGTATTGGCATGATTCCTTTCATCTCTTCGATCTTGTTGCGTTTGATTCAAACCTTTATCAGTATTACAGTGAACATTATTTTATATATCTAATTTATCAATAAGCCAATATAGTCAGCCGATTTGGTTCATCCTGTCTTATATTTATTCTTATAATGATATCGGCTGATTTCACCTACAGTGACTATCGACTCTCTTCACCGGCCTGTCCTTGGCCAGTGGCCCACAATATCTAACAGTTTATATCTTTATCAATTTGCAGGGAAAATCGACTAGCACGTCCCGGTTTCCTGTATTAAGCCTGCACTGGAGTTAAGCAGATCTCCCAAGTCACGCGTGAAGATTTTTGTGTCAACACTAACCCTTCATCAACTTACCATCATGGTTCACACATTTCTTTGCATCATCCATTAGCACACACTTGATATTCACCTTCATGTTGTATTGATATTTGTTGTGATATGAGTTGATTTCTTTGATATGGCCACACGAGTCAAGTCACCAATATTTGCATATGGTGGCAATTCCAATAAGCAATATGAGACATATCATCCAAGCTTCATTTTTCTTCGTGTAACACATGGCATAAGATTTTCATTAGTGATCATCTATGTAGCTTCACCATTATCACATACTTTATCATATGGCATACAAAATATACATGTAGAATATCAATATACATCCATGTCTTGATATATCAATGTTCATAATGAATTTACAAGACATTTCTCTGTTATAGCTCAACAAATTTCATTAGCTCTTTAATCGTGTTGTCTTCCAAAACACAAAAACCCACTAGGAGGCCTACATTATCTTTCACCGATCTATGCCGGGAGGGTGCGAGGCGGTGGCACGACGATCTTAAAGGAGCTCGCCCATGGTGGGGGTGGTTGAGAGAGAGAAAGGGAAGAAGAAGACCAAAAATGGAAATGCAGGAGAGGTCAAAATGGGGGCAACCGGGCCTCGTGTTTAGGGCGGTCGGCCCGACCAGGTGAGCCCGTCACCGGTGTATGGCCGCCACACGGTGGCGAGGCGCCGGGCGCCCGGATCCGCTCGGGAGGAAGAAAAGAGGAGGTCGCTGACGGGTGGGGCCTGCTCCATTTTTCTTTTCTTTTTTTTGGTTTTCATAACAACATCCCCTTAACATTTATGTATATTTAAAAATATAGACCCCAAGAGAAATAAAAAAATATGGGCGTACTACTCATGATGTGCTCTCGTTTATAAAAATGATAATGTTTAATAGTTGTCCCTCAAATATAAATATATAATTTTTTAAAGAGGGGTTGTTTTATGCATTTGGGCATTTATTTGGGGCAGTAAATGAAGGAATAAAAATATTAGTTAACCTTGAAATACAACATATATTTTTGGTGGGCATGAGTTGTATTGACAAATGTGAACTTGTAGTTTGCTTGAATTTAGTTCAAATCAGGTCAATTTTAGTTTAAATTTTGCTCTAAGTTCTCATGCTTGTGCTGATGGCTCTGATGTGTTGCCCATAGAGATTTCATGACACCAGGGGTGTCATATTGCCTAGCAGTTGATTCATGAGTAATCACTACAAGAAATCTGACATTATGTGATATTTCATTTGTGTCACAAAACCTGAAATATTTATCATATATTGAATTCAATGATGATTCAGTGATGAATGTTTCTTTGTCACAGAATGTACATAATAAAAGATAATTTGTGACAATTTGCTTTGTTTTTGTCATAATATTTTTGTGATGATACGTCGTTTGTATTACTTTATGACATTAATTTTTTGTCATTATAAGTCTTAAAACATCACAAAATCTCAAGTTCAAATAAAACAGCCATTTAGTATTATGGGCCAAGACCATGCAGTGCACATATGTCAGTCATTTTATTTGGTCAAAATAGTTAAATGGGCCAAAAATTTTGGTTGGGCCGAGCTGAACCCTTTTGCAGACCTCATATAGTTATGTGGGCCCACCCAATTCTTCCATTGATTTCTAATACTAATTTCAAATTATGTTTTTTGTGGGCCTGGTCAAAATCTGATCCAATATTCATTCCAGCACATAAATACATATTTATTCCAACCCATACACGATACATTCATTTCAACCGACACATGATACAACAAAATAAATTAGGTGTACCCATGAATAGTCAAATTCATCAATGAGTAATAGAATACAAGTCACATATCCACACAAATATATATCTATATGAAATTGATATTCTCACTCACAAAGTCACACATCCAAACAAATTATAGACTTATCTCCACAGATAGCCACGTAATAATACATGTCATAATAGTAAGATACAACTAGAAATATCTAGTAATTACGACATCATTTCTAAAATTCTAGGTAAGAAAGGCATCCAGAAACTAGATAGTCACAAGTTCCAGACCAGACAAAAGCCAACTCAAATGTATATTTGTTTGTTATTCTTCTACTCAGAAAGGATACATGTGTTGGGATCCTGTTGGAAGAAGATTGTATGTGAGCATGGATGCGACATTTCGAGAGTATGAGTCATACTACACAAAGAAGAGTGATCTTGATCAGTTCATAGAGAAGTTCTCTCTAGTTAATGAGAGTGATAGTAAAGAGGAGGAGAATGGATTTGAGCAGGTTAGTGACATTAATGATGGTGCTAGACCAGGGGAGGTAATTGTTGGAACAATTCTCATTCCAATTCCAATTACACCTTATACGGATGATACTGATGAGACATTGCATGATAATGCAAATGAGAATGAAAGGAATGATGTACATGAGAACAATGAAGTGGTGGCGGCCGGAACAATTCCTTGTCCCACTGACGACATTGGAGAGAATCAATGTGAGACAAGGACTAGTGAGAAGCAAGACATTGTATATCAGAGAAGGCAGTTTGAAAAACAGGGGAACAGGTTGAGCAACAACATCCACAACAGATTGATTCTATAGTCCCAATCCTTCCCTTGGATCCCTCTCCACCAAGCTCACCAACTTCGATGGGTAATGTTTCTCCAACCCTTCATCATGTAGAATTGCCTCTTGCACAACGTCGAGATCCTAGAGTCAATGCTAGAAGACCCCCTACTCATTATGGCTATGAACATGATATTGCTAATTACATTTCTTACTCTAGTGTCTCACCTGCATATAGAACTTTTGTTGCATCACTACAAGTAGTGTCTATTCTGAAGGACTACAGGTGTGCTAAGCAGGATCCAAAATGGAAGGATGCCATGAAAGAACTAATGCTTGCTCTTCAAAAGAATAAGACATGGGATGGTTCACCTTCCAGAAGGGAAGAAAGTTGTGGGTTGTAAGTGGTTCTTCGTTGTGAAACAAACTCCTTAAGGAAAGGTGGAAAGGTATAAAGCGAGATTGGTTACAAAGGGATATAGTTAAACATATGGAATTGACTATGATGAAACATTTGCACCTGTAGCAATAATGGGCACTGTAAGAACCTTGATCTCATGTGCAACCAACTTTGATTGGCCCCTTCACCAGTTGGATGTGAAGAATGCATTTCTTCATGGGGACTTGCAAGAAGAGGTCTATATGGAGATTCCACATGGATTTGCAAATGAGCAAACTTTGGGAAATGTGTGCAAGTTGAAGAAGTCACTCTATGGTTTGAAGCAATCACCACATGCATGGTTTGATAGGTTCGGACGAGCAGTGTGTGATATGGATTATTCTCAATGTAATGGCGATGACACAGTTTTCTACAAACATCGAGGCTCATGTATTACTATTATGGCAATTTATGTTGATGATATAGTGATCACTGGAGATGATGCAGATGAGATAAAATGTTTGAAGGAAAGGTTAGGAATGGCCTTTGAGGTAAAAGATCTTGGACCACTTTGATACTTTCTTTGAATTGAGATTGCTAGGTCATTAAAGGGAATAATTCTCTCTCAAAGGAAATATGTCCTTGATCTATTGGTAGAGACAAGAATGCTTGGATGTTGCCCATGTGGTTCACTCATTGATAGGAATCACCAAACATGTGCCGAGTCAGGTGACCCTATGGACCTAGAAAGTTATCAAAGGCTAGTTGGTCAGTTGATATACCTTTGTCGTACAAGACCTGACATCTCTTATACAGTAAGTTTGGTGAGTAGGTATATGCATGATCCTAAAACTGGACATATGGAGGTGGTTTATCAAATCCTAAGATACTTGAAGGGAACCCCTGGCAAGGGGTTGTGGTTTAGGGCAAACCAACAGCTGAATTTGGAGGATATTTGTGATGTCGATTAGGCAGGTAGTAGAGATGATCAAAGATCCACATCAGGATATTGTGTGTTTGTGGGAGGTAATCTTGTTTCACGACAAAGAAAGAAGCAAGTCGTGATGTCTCAGTCTACCGCAGAGGCCAAATTATAGAGCCATGGCATTGGCTCTATGTGAGATGATGTGGCTAAAGGGCCTTTTAAAGGAACTTAGGGCGTTGAGAAATGATACTATGTTGTTGCATTGTGACAATGTAGCTACAACCAACATTACAAATAATCCAGTGCAGTTTGATCGAATGAAGCATGTGGAGATTGATAAGTTCTTCATCAAGGATAAGATTGATAGTGGGGCTCTAAAGCTAGAGTATGTCAAGTCTTGTAACCGACTAGCTAATTGTCTCACAAAAAGTTTAGGTCCTAAGGATAATAAGATAGCATGTGACAGGATAGGTATGTTGAATATTTTTAGTCCATCTTCAAAGGGAGTGTTGGTGTAAATATAGCAATGTAATATAATGAGAGTGGTGTGGACTGCAATGGTCAACACAACAGGAAAACTTCCCAAATTCAATAGAAGGCTATGCCAAAAATTTAAGAGCTACCATAACTGCTAGTACTTAGAAAGCAGCAGGGATATTTATAGAGAGGAAACCCTATCAGGGACCACATTGTTTTGAAAATAGTAAGTTATGCCCCTAAGGAATTAATAAGAAACACCTTATTTATTTTATTTGTTCCTCTCAAGTTTTAAGAGAAACTATGGTGGCACTAAACCATTGAAAAACAGCCAGTCATCCTCCTAAGGAATTGATAAGCAACACCTTAGTTATTTTATATGTTCCCCTCAAGTTTTAAGAGAAACTGTGAGTGTTATTGGCTTATCCCTGTTGAAAGTGAACGAGCAGTAATTCTTTATTGATGGGGACACCCCATGTCTAGAGGCACCCGTACGGACGGGCATGTCCCCTTTGCGGTTGCACGTGTTGATGATCAGTTGATCACCCACGTTCTCAACGCCCCCCCTTGATCGATTGATCATCATCATCCATCAATGTAGAACTCCTCAAAAACCCTGTTGGAAAAATAAGAGGGGATATATTCTGATATGATATGCTGCATAAAACTCCTAAAAACCATCTGGGAAAAAGGAGAAGTTCGATACAACATATCCTATGTCTCTTATTACCACCGTATAAAAACCTTGTGGGAAAAGTTCGGTGATATGACATATAGCTTGTATAACATTGCCTAATTAAAACATAATATGAGAAAACTCAGAAGAGTACAATGTGATGCTTTCAGGTTACATTACTCAAAGAGAATCTCCCCCTGATCCTTGCAAATCTCTAAGTCGTCGCATACAAATGTAATACACATATTTTTGAAGTGATGCAGCCGGTAGAGACTTAGTAAATAAATCTACGAGGGTATCAAAAGATTTTTTCTGCAAGATGTTTATCTCCCTACTTTCTTGAAGCTCATGCTGATAAAATAGTTTCGGTGCAACATATTTCGTCCAATCTAAGCTGCTTGCATCTGAGCAACACAAGCAGCATTATCTTCATAGATAATGGTCAATGATCCAATCAGACATATCCCACATGGCTGTTGTATGTGTTTATCTCTCTTCAAAGCCATACACATTCATGTGATGCTTCATATAATGCAATGACCTCAGAATGATTGGTGGACATTGCTACCAGGATCTGTTTCAAAGACTTCCATGAAATAACCGTCCCACCATGTAAGAACACGTAGCCTGTTTGTAATCTGGCATTATAGGGATCTGAAAGATAGCCAACATCAATGTACCCAATTAGATTCGAGTCTTAAATTTATCTGAAGAAAAGACCAAGATATTGTGTGCCCTGGAGATATCTCAAGATATCCTTCAGTCCTGCCCAATGTCGTTTGGTAGGAGCAGCGCTATGCCTAGCTAGTAAATTCATTACAAATGCAATATCAGGCCTGGTGCAATTTGCAAGATACATAAGCGCTCCAATGGCACTGAGATACGGGACCTTATCTCTTCTCCTTCCTCCCTTGGTCAGTACTGATCTTTATCAAGCTCTAAAACTCTAACGACCATAGGGGTTTTAGCAGGATATGCTTTATCAATATTGAGTTTCTCCAACAGTTTCTAGGTATAAGCAGACCGGTGTACTAGAATTCCAGTAGGGAGATGCTAGAGTTGTAAGCCCAAACAGAATTTGGTTTTACCCAAATCCTTCATCTCAAATTCCGTCTTCAGATGATTGCGTGCTTCTTCAATATCTTCTGTATTTCCAATGATATTTAAATCATCAACATACATCGATATGATGCAAAATCCTGTAGACGATTGTTTTATAAACACACATAGGCAATCATCATTGTTAGTGTAACCTTTTTTCATAAGATACTCCTTCAGTCGGTTGCACCACATTCATCCCGACTGCTTTAAGCCATATAATGACTTCTTTAGCTTCACACAATACATGTTGCGATTTACGTTCTCATTCGATATAGGAATTCCATCAGTAACTCTCATGTATATATACAAATCTAGTGACCCATAGAGGTATGTGGTCAAGACATCCATCAACTGCATAGACATACAATTTTGTACTGCCAGTGATATTAGGTATCAGAACGTTATTAAACTCATTATAGGAGAATATGTCTCACTGAAATCAATGTCGGGTCTCTGCGTAAACCCTTGTACTACTAGCCTTGCCTTGTATCTCACCACCTCATTATTCTCATTCCGTTTTTGGATGAATGCCCATTTGAATCCCACAGGATATATTCTTGGAGGTGTAGGCATTACAGAGGTAAATACCTCTATTTTTCTGAGTGAGGCTAGCTCTACCTCGATTGCTTCTTTCCGCTGATTCCGGTCCTAGCTTCTTCGACACTCTGCCATGGTCTTAGGATCTAGATCATTCAAAAAGTGTTCTGCAAACGTAGGGAAGAAGTAACTGTCAACAATTGTAGTTGAACGATCATATGTTTCTCCATTATCTATATAGCAAATAGAAATCTCTTGTACCCCATGTGACTCCTCATGATCTCCCAATACGAGTGTGTCGGGGTGTTCCGATGTCCCAGCTTTAGAAATAGTGTGCACATTCGAGCTGGGTTGTGGAACCTCTAGGTCCACTGGGTGTATACTACCCTCAAGGTGTCTTTCAACCTTAGGTTGATTTGCATTTACAACTTTAGAGGATTTCATTTGACGATGTCTACTAGGCACATTGTCCTTCTTAGTGGTCCTCTCTTTCCTTGGACGCTTACTAGAAACATCAACCTACATGGCGGTCGTACTTCTCCCCCTCTTCTCTTGAGATGGGAGTTGAATGGTTTTATTTGGTACCTCCACTCTTTCCGGCACATTCCTAGCTGGAATCAATGATTTTGTGACACCTTTATAGTCAGTAAAGGTATCTGGCAAATTGTTTGCCATGTATTGCAAATCAATAATATTCTGAACTTGAAGTTCAGTCTCTTGAGTACGTTGATCTGCATTTGCGACACTTTCTGCATCCCAATTAATTTCCTAGCATTCATTATGGTACTTAAAATCTCCCCCTAATGCCAGAAAATGATCTTTATTGAAGATACAATCAGCGTACCAGGCCGTAAATAGGTCCCTGGTCAAGGGCTCCAGGTATTTAATGATCGACAGAGATTTATAACAAACATAGATCCCTAATTTTCTGTATGGGCCCATTGTGGTACGCTAAGGTGGTGAGATCGATACGTACACATCGCAACCAAATTTTCGTAGGTGGGAAATACTAGGTGCATTTTCACATACCAATTGTAGAGGGGAAGTGCTATGATATGCAGTTAGACACAATTGTATCAAGTCAGCAGCGTGAAGTACCGCATCACCCCAACATGATGTTGGTAAATTGCAATTATGTAACATTGGTCTCGCAATGAGTTTGATCCTTTTTAATTAGGGATTCAGCCAAACCATTTTGCGTATGGACATATGGAACTAAATGCTAAACTTCTATTCCTTAGGTCATACAATAATCATTGAAGGCTCTTGAGGAGAATTCTACAACATTGTCCATTCAGATTGATCGAATCCATTGTTTAGGAAAATTTTCTCTCAATGTAAATATTTGAGCATAGCAAATGCAAAGTTTCATGTGGATAATAAGCACACATAAGACCATCGTATAGATGCGTCTATCAAAACCATGAAATACCTAAATGGTCCAGACAATGGTTGTATAGGTCCACATATGTTTCCTTGAATTCTTCGAAGAAAGTCAAGTGGCTCCAAGTGGATTTTAAGGTATGATGGCCTCAAAATCAGCTTTATCATTGCACATGAAGTGCAAATAAAATCCAAAGATTGCAAGAATCTAACCTCATTTAAATCATGACCAATGAAATTGCTGTTAATTTTCCTCATCATCCCAACTCCAGGATGGCCAAGGAGATCATGGCAAGTTTTGAATGCATCCACATTCTAGAAAATTACCTTATATGCAATATGTGGTATTGGTCTAATGTATGTGTAATTCAATCCAGACGGTAAGAAAGGAATTCTTTCCAGAATATCATGGCCATATCTGTTCTCTTTTGTAATGAGGAGAAATTCCTCATTATTGTCTTCGTGGGTTGTCACATGTAACCCATTCTTACGGATATCTCTATAACTTAATAGGGTACAAGTGGAATCAGGATACAATAATGCATTATCGATTGTTATCTGTGTACCCATAGGGAGTATGATAGTGGCATTTCCGGTACCAAATATCTCTGCATCGCATCCAACGATTGTCAAAACATTCCCTTGTCTCTTTGTAAGAGTTTGCAAATATTTTTTTCCCTAAGTATAGAGTTTGTGGTGCTGCTATCCACAAGGCATATTTCCTCCTCCATCGAATTGACTCCCATACAATCTATATAGATGAATTATAAATAATTCTCATCAGATACATAAAATACATACTTAATTTATTCAAGGTAACAAAGTGTTGATCCCTATTACAATAAAGACAGTATCTAATTATTATAATGATTGTTTTTGAGTAATACATAGACATCCGAACTTCTGGGAGATAATGGACCCTAAGCAAGGTCTCCAGACACATCACTCGAAACTAATTTGATCATGGTGTTCTCCGTGTCCATGTAGTCTTCGACCATCAGTGGAGGCACCGAGTTACTTGGTCCTTCTTGGAGGACAACTAAATTCTCTTCGCCTTCTCGGATTCTTGGTTGAAGTGAGCTTCAAATCCCGATCCTTGAGCTTTCATTCCTAGGGATTTCCGGTATAGATCAATCAAGTGTTTTGGGGTTTGACATTTCTTAGTGTCATGTTTGACACCCCCGCACTTCTGGCAAGGGTATCAATCACTCTTGAAATGTCTTTCTTCCCTTTAGCCCGAGTGTTCTGCCTATTCTTTCTCTTCCTATTGCGATGGTGCTTGGATTTACCATCAAAGTTCTTTGAATTTCTTGTAGACGCATTGAACTTATTCTTATTCTGAGCAGTATGATGAACTTTAGGGAGAGGAACACTTCCAACAGGACGTTGGTGATGATTTTTCATAGTGAGCTCAGCGTGTCTCTCGGCCTGAAGTAAATCATTGATCAACTCAGAGTAAGATGCGTAATTCCTGGCATGGTACTAGTGTTGTAAGACCCTATCAGATGAATCATAGTGCTGAGAGTCTTCTCCATCTTTTCCATCTATGTGGGCTCCTTCTCACAAAACCGCAACTTGGCATAGATTTTATGAACAACATGGTTGTAGTCTCCAATGGATTCAAAGTCCTAGAGATGGAGTTGAGACCATTCATGGTTTGCCTTAGGCAGGATGACTGCCTTCTATCGTTAATACCTGTTTTTCAGAGAAAGCCATAGTGTACTTGGCTATTCCTCCAACACATACTCAACTTTAAGATCTTGGTGAAGGTGCAGCCTCATGATGTGTAGGGCTTGATAAGTCCCACGAGAGGTCGACCTTATCTTGACGTCTATCGCCCATTTGGGGTAGTTTCAGCCATCTTGAGCAAGCTCCTAAAACTCTTTGGCCATCATAGTACCTACATAGGTAAACCAGAGATTTTTGATAAAAAAATCATCATGGTGTCGTTGTAAAAATCATGGAAAATTTATGCCATGTGTTCATGCCTCGACATAAATATTTTAGAAATACTTGTTTCTCAGAAGAAAATGGAGGTAGTCACTCTAAATTTTGCATTGAAATTCATGAGAAATTGAATCTCAATCGCAAATTCTCTTATTGCAAGAAAAAATAAATCTCAACTGCGAATCTTAATATGCAAGAAAATATAGTCTTATTTGCATATCATTGCAAGAAACTCTAATTCTCAATTGCAATTCATATTGTAAAAACATATTGTGTGTATCATTTTAATTCTTTCTAAATTAAACGTGACCTTACAAGAAAAATAAATCTCAATTGCAAGTCAAAATGTTGTAAAGGTTGCTAGTGTTTATTCTTTAATTCTACTCTAATTAAGTATAATATACTTAATGAGATCAAATTATCTTGCAAGAGAAAATTATTCTCTATTGCAATACAATTTTATGTCATGGGAGGGCCGATTCAACATTTCTAAAGACTTTATTATGTCATGGGAGAACCCACTCAACATAATTTACACATCAGTACAGGACTAGAAAGTACTAAAACAACAAGACACACAATTACAAGGAAGACTAGGGACTAATCTAAATTTTTACAACTCTAGAATAGTTAAAAACTAAAAGAGCCATAATTCACATGAACCACAAGAGCCTCTGTGAAAAATGGCCAGATAAATCTGTCTCAGCCGCATGGGCCAAGGCAACCTGGGCGCCAGCCCATTTGGCCTTTCGGCCTGGTAGCTCCGTGCGTCGTCCGCGCGCAAGGGCAGTGGCGGCCCAGCCCACAGGCCACTAGGGGCGGTTGCTAAGGGCAGTGGCGGCCCAGCCCACAGGCCGCCAGGGGCGGTTGCTGGCCTGGTGTAGCCGCCGCCTCCGCCTACAGCTCGGGTGCCGCCGCCGTCGTCGCCATCTGCCACCGCCAGCGCCCGCTCTGGCGCCGCCGCGTGCAGCCGCTGCCGCCCGCGCCTGGCGAGCCGCGCTCGCTCCTGGAGCTTGCGCACCAGCGTGCCCGCTAGCTCCGGCGAGCCGTGCCGACATCGAGTGCCTCCCCCCCCCCCCCCCCCCCCCCCCCCCCTCCCTAATGTGGATCAATCATGTTTTGATGAACTTGTATGCACTGAAGGCAAAAACGAAACTGGACTTCCAATATTTCGTCTACAATAAGTTGAGACTTGAGCCTCATCGTACACTTATTTTCTATGGGGGTACAGTTGGGCACTACGATTAATGCTTTTTCTGGGCTTCTCGTAGGAGTGTAAGTTAAAAATTATGCTGCCATTTTGTTGTTATAATTTAAATGTTCTTTTCAATTTTTTTTATATATATTATTTGCATCTAGTATGGAAAGAACTAAAAATTTGGAACGCGTAGAATATAATTTACATAAGAGATATTGTATATCATCCTTTCTAGTCTTACAGTTGCCAGCACGGAAGTTGATCTGTTGAAAGGTTATAGTTTTCATGGAACTATGCAGGGGCGAAGCCAGCCGCTGAGGCCGTTGGGGTCAGCAAGCTTTTTTAACGGGGTCAGTAGTGTGATTAATAGTAAGAAACAAGCATTTTACACTGTTTTTATGGCAAATCGTCGGTGTCAGCTGACACCGATGACATAAGGTAGCTTCGCCTCTGGAACTATGTCATAATGAAAAAAAATAAGTCCAGGTTACACATCCAATCTTTGTAAGTTTTTTGATTGATTTATAATTTGCATCTAGTATAGAAGGATCTAGAAATTTTGAATACGTGTAATTTATAATGTACAGCGGAGCTATTGTAGACCATCATTTCTAATCTTACAGAAGCACAGCTGAATATCATGTTCTCAAAAAATTTATTAGTTTCCATTGAATTAGATAGGAATGAAAAAAAAATTCCTGGTTACGCATCCACCAGTACCTTGTTTTTCATTAATATTATGTTCACCATTGTTTTCTTTAACTGAAGTTCATGTTTCTTTGAATCAACAGTTGAATCCGATCAATTGTTAGATTCAATAGTTTTTTCAAAACTATTTGGGTCACTAGCAAAATACCCATGCGTTTCTACGGGCATTAAAAAAATTATACTAACAAAAAATATATAGATTCATATATATATATATATATATTGATAAAAATAGCTAGTTTTTATCAATTTGTGCAAATTGTTTAACCGTTGTTGTTGTGCTTTATTTTCTTTCTCCATGCTTCCAATCTAAACTGAGTTGAAGTTGTTTTATTGAATGTTTTTAGAACTTGTGTCTTTTTTTTTTGTTTATTCAAAAGCATAATGAAAAACTTATTTGCATAGAAGTTCTTCAATTATGAGCTCTTGTTAACCGTAAACGTCTCCAGTCCATTGTATTTAACTCTTCACCCAAGGATATGTGGATCTGAGAAAATAGGTACAGTTTACCTCCACATGTGGATGAATGGTGTTGGCCGGTGGGGATCGGAGGAGGAGGTCATCCGCATTTGCTTGGCTGGATTCGTAAATTGGAGACTGTCTTCCGGCTGCTGGCACCTCGAATTCAGACATGGGTAGCAAGCAAGCAGCAGACCAGACCAAAGCAGTGAGGATTGCTTTCTTTTTCGGAGAGTGAAAGGAAGGCGGATAAAGTCTGGTGGCAGCTGACGGTGGGAGAGGGTCGGGCTCTGCAGCAGCGGCCTTGGGGTAGCGTTCACCGTCGAGCTTGGCGAGCTTCTGCCCATCACACGCAGCGCCACAGCGGTCTTGGCAAACCGAGGCATGGGTTGAGCGCTACCCTCGCACCAAGGCGTACCTGAGGAGGAGGAGCTCAGTATGGTTCTCCACTACGCGGCGTGTCTTGTCGAGAACCAACAACATCTACTGCAACCCCCGCATAGCCTCCGCGCCCCTGCAGTCCACCCCATTCAGTCCTCCCCCGCTCCATCTTTCTCGTCGACAGCCAAGTCAAAAGCTTGTCTAGGACACTGGAGTGACACGCGTGATCCCTTGTCGTCTGAATGAGCAAGGGTTGGGGGAATCATGGCCGAGGAGAAAGAGGTGAATGACCAAGGGTTGGGGGAATCATGACCGAGGAGAAAGGGGTGAATGACCAAGGGTTGGGGAAATCGTATCTATATTTAGCACCAATTCGATCGAATGACATGGGCGAGCGGACTGGACTTGGACGGTCGGATGTGAGTAATACCAAAACCAACACCAAAACATATCGTAAGGAGGGACAGTAGACTCAACTAAATTATTAAGGAGCAGAGACATGTGGATTAATCTCATTTCTTCTGTTGTATTCAGAAATAAAATTACATGCACTGCTATTCACGGAAAGGTTTAGTTAATAGCTAGCTTTCTGCTCCTTCCTGACTTTAGAACCGAAAACATGGTCTTAATGGAAGCCATACTGTTTACCAAAACAAATATTATTGGCGATGATAGATGATGTCTTTTCTTGCTAGATTAGCTGGTTACTGCTTTCTTACCAGAAGCAAATAATGTAAAATCAACAACTATGATTTAAGCAAATGCTCTTACCTCATGATTGTAACAGTTAGTAATGATTGGCTATCTATCATTTGTTGAGAAAAATTCTGAAGCTATAAAAAAACTTGTGTATCACTATCAGCACAATTAAAAATAACAGCCCAGTATAAAAACTTGTGATGATTTCCACGTTATGTTTGGAATGGATTATTCTTGTGTTAAAAACTGAAGGATGAGTTTATTAAATTGCTTAACGACCAGATCAGCATTCTTTTTAGTCCTAACATGCATGATAATGGTGACACTGGGGGATATTCTAAGGATAATTCCCTCTGCTGCCTCAACAGCCCACAAGTATCCAATAGCAAATACCGAAGACCACCTCCCAACCGCAGAGCGTTAGATACTTGATGATAATCTTTAACCTTTGAATTGTTAAAACATTTAGTAATGTCATTCTTCACCTTCCAACAAATGCACAAGTTTAACAGTTGACAGTAGTGATCAAATAATCAATGAGATAGCTGGCTCACCCCACAAATTTGCAATAATAACACAGATAATCTAGGTACAAAGATTTTCAGAATTATCTAGGTACAGACGGAACGAAGTAATACAGAAATATTGCATCAGAGGAAGGTACCTTAAGTAATTCACACCTCCTTATTCTGGACGATCCAATTATGAATTATTACAGCTAATCAATAAAGAGTTTTGGTCCCGAGAAAAAAATTCCAACTATGAATTACCGACTCTTGGTTAATCAGCAACAACACCATGCTTTCTATAGCTCGTTTCAGACACTCCAGTTCTGAAGCAAAAACAGAATCTGTGGAATTGAAACAGAGTCTGGAATTGCAGACTTTCAATTTTAACTCCATCGCACAAGAGAACGCATGCACAAACCCAACAACAAACCATCAGGCCAATAGGCATGATGGTGCAGAATGGTTCAGGTATCCAATCTGGTATTGTCTTATGGTTTGAAGGCAAGGCAAAAGGAGAATTTGCAGGTTCAGACTTCATTTTTTTTCTTCTTCTTACCAAGCATTTAAGTAACCTGTGTTCTTCACTGTGTAACACCGAGATAAATTTACCTTTAACATAAAATTGAGCATAAACAGCATCGATCATCACAAGCCAATGCATGCATGATAAAATACATGTCTAGATCGCAGGGATAAGACAAGTATCATGTTTTTCCCTTCTTCAGGCAAGAAAGTAGGAACTTTGCTGATTTTCAAAGATGAGAGTAGAAAAATTCAGCATGTTTTCAAAGCCTTGAATACTGTGGTCACAACCCAAAACAATCTACCCTAGCAAAACTAAAAAACAACCCAGCCCGTCCATTACCCCATACTCATATTCTGGATGATCATCTAATTCATAAAGCATGTGCAGAGTATAAAATACTTGATGATAATCTTTAACTTGGAATTGTTAAAACAGAGTAATGCCATTCTTCACCCTCCCACAAATTCATAGTTTTAAAAGTTGGCATTAACAACTAAACAACAGTGAGATAGTTAGCAGACCCCACAAAGATGCAATACTAACACAGATAAGCTAGGTACAAAGATTTTCAGGATTACTAGCTAGGTACAGACGCAATGAAGTAACACAGAAAGATTACAGGTACTTAAATTAATTTGGCACGGCCTTATGAAACAGAGATCCTTTGGACCTAAGCTTTGGAGCTAGATAATAGCAAAGGCATTGCAGATGCAGAGTAACTAAGGCTCAGGGGATGCAACTACGTACCCATGTCAGGTGTTGAGCATGGTAATCAGCTCCTTCATAATAGAGGGGCAGCTTTTGCAGAGATAATCAAAGCCATCAGTGGCCATGACCGCCTTCAGAATTGCCGAAGAGCTGAGGAAACTAAAGCATGCCTTCTTCAGTCCATGGCAGTGGTGTTGCTCAGCTAGTGTCAGTATGGTGGCCACTGTGCCCACATCGATGTACCTGGACAACTTTTCTTCACAAATCAACTTGAGCCTCTCCAAGTTGTATCTGTCCGCTGCAACAAGCAGGTGTTGGGACATGACGTCCTCCTCTTCCCCATCTTTCTTGAGCTTTGGCAAAGAGTCAGTGTATACAAAGTGGAGCAAATCCTTGAACACCTGAGCCTCCATGTCATCTATGCGGATGACACCTTCAGTGCCGCTCTCCTTCATTGTGCCAAACAGCTCTGCACTGAAAACCGGTGATCGGGCAGCTAGCACGCAACGGTGTGCCACAAATGTCTCGGCACCAACCTCAAACACCACATCGGCACCCTTTCTCGGTCAAAAGAAGATCTCCAAGGTGCTGGTGCAGGTCGGATGGGGGCACATCGACCAAAACAGGTGTGACGACCTCGGCCTCTTCCTCCACAGCACGGAAATCATTGACGACGACGATGTCACATCGGACTGCAAAAGAATCGTCCTTGAGATGCTCCGATTTCTCCAACTCTGTTCTCTGAATAAGCTTTGTGTACCCCCAACTACTCTGGCCATCGAAGATGTTAACGTCTTCCAATGTCAAGGGCTTCTTTGGAACCTCGGAGACGAAATGGAATTGGAACTGCGCCTTCACCTCCTTGGTGGGAGCTCCGTCATGATAGAGAAAAAAGGAGATGTAATCTTTGACCTCCGGCTTATTGCCATTGGGGTAGTATTTGATGTAGCAGCGGTGGCCGCCTACCGTGAACGGGTGAGACTTGATGTACTCGCCGGTGGGGGTTCCCTTGGTTAGGGAGTAGCCGTCGATTCTGAGAACGTGGTACCCCCTCACGGTGTCTGCCACGATGGCGGAGGCCGAACGCGACGGTCCCCCGGAGCCGGCGGCATGCGGCATGGGAGCTCTCAAAGACCTACCCTCCTTCCGCGAGTTGGGGGACGTGGGGACCCTTCTCCCTCGCTGGCGCTGTAGGGTTTTGCTTGCAAGAACCGCCGCCGCGGAATGGGAAAGACCAGAGGAAGACGGGGAGGGGAAAGTCTCAGTATTTTTTTTAATTTACTTTTTCTCTTTCCTTTCCTGCGAAGAAGAAAGCCTAACCCTCTTCTTATGGGCCGTTTCAACTGGGCTTGTTGTTGCGCGTTTTCTAGGCCTTTCAACCTGCCGTGCTTTTCTACCTTTTCAGTATTTTGTTAAATTATAACTTAAAATTTTTGTATATTTGAAGTAATATTTTAAATAAGAGGAATGATCAAAGTTAAGTAAAAAGTCAATGACGATAACAATTTAAGAACGGACGGAATATATGAGACCATGATTTCTCCTCCCAATTGACCTTAACTCCATCATGAATTATGACGGAAATACGGAAAATGGTATGCTGAGGCCGCTTGGCATCACTTAAAAATCCACATACGGTTTTGAAATTTGCAATAGGGAATATTATAAAGTTTCCTTTTTCTGCTGATTTGATATTATTAATTCAATTAATATTATCTTTTTGAAGAATCAGGAGGGAAATCCCGTACTAATTATATAAAAATTGAGTAAAGAAAACAAAACCTTGTCTTACTACAACACTAAAGTTCAAGAAAAAGCAAAAACAAAACACAAGGCTTCTTCAACCAGAAATGATATGAGGTGTTTTCATGATCACTGGGTAGCCCGTCCTCGAATTCAACTGGCAACCCTAAAGGTAGGATTTCTTCTGCCTTCCAAGCGGTCTCAAGAGTAGAATCTAAAGATGAGGTAGGTATGGGTTGGAATCTAGCTGTTGAGTGACCCTCGTGGGTTGGCTTACCTTCCCCCCTGGATAAATAGATGGTCTCCTTCCTTAAGAATGGAAGAGGGGGATCAAACGGGAATATTGCCATCGCTTCGTTCAATGGCTCACCCTTTGGGAGAGATTCTATCAAAAGATTTTCTGATTGACAGATCGAGACAGAAAAGATGTCTCTCCTAAGTCTTGCGTCGAGACTTCCTAGCCTCCTGAGGGGGCTCTCTACAGTCGGATAGGAAAGAAGAGTTTTCTTGAATAAGGTCCAGGATAGCTCTGTTATAAACCGATGCCGCTAATACGATGAAGAACAAAGAAATCAAACCACAGAGGACACGAGATTTAACGTGAAAAACCCTCCCAAAGCGGAAGGGAAAAAACCACGGGTGCTAGCCAGCAAAACTTCACTATCAAGAGTTAGGGTTACAACGCCGACGAGATGGCGGTGGCTTACAAGAAGACTATGATCACAGGGTAAAACCCTAAACGAGATTATGTACCACTTCGCTACGGCCCAAGCCTCCAGCGACGGGCCTCCGCTTCGCTCCGTAAGAAGTCGCCCTCCATTTAACAATGAATTTGTAACATAACTCAACAAACTCCACCTTGAGACAAATTCTTCTTGTAGCATAAATCAAAACCTTCATCCTGAACACATCAAAGAAAAGAAATACTTCTTGCGCCAAATAGCCGCTTGGGCTAATCCATAATATCAACTAAGCTTGAGCATAGCTCAAACTTAGCAATAGGAACTGGCTTTGTCAACATATCTGTAGGATTGTCATGAGTACTAATCTTGCATACCTTTAGCTTACCCTTTTCAATCTGATCACGAACAAAATGATACTTGATCTCAATGTGCTTTGTCCTCTCATGAAACATCTGATCTTTAGTGAGACATATAGCACTTTGACTGTCAGAGAATAGCTTGATGCAAGAATCAAATCCACAAAGCTCAGCAAACAACCCTTTTAGCCAAATCAACTCCTTACTCGCTTCAGCAATAGCAACATACTTAGCTTCAGTGGTGGATTGAGCAACAACAGACTGTAAAGTAGCCTTCCAACTCACAGCACAAATACCAATTATGAACACATAACCTGTGAGCGATCGTCGGTTATCCAAATCACCAGCATAATCTGAATCAACATAGCCAATAAGCCCTTTATCAGTTCTTCCAAACTTCAAATAATAATCTGTTGTCCCTCTGAGATACCTGAGAATCCACTGAACTACCTTCCAGTGCTCTTTACCAGGCTTAGACATGTATCTACTCACCAAACTCATAGCATAAGATAAATCCGGGCGAGAGCAAACCATAGCATACATCAAAGAACCAGCAGCATTAGAATAAGGAACTCTTGACATGTATTCAATTTCCTAAACTGTACTAGCACATTGCTCTCGCCCAGATTCTTTGATACATGTCCCCAAGGCATGTATCAAGCCTCCGGCGACGGGCCTCAGCTTCGCTCCGTAAGAAGTCGGCATCCATTTAACAATGAATTTGGAATATAACTCAACAAGCTCTTCCTTCTATAGGCGTCTTATGGACGAACAAACCTTTGACGGTCACGTCGAGATATAGGGCAGACTCCTTGTTTAAGCCCAAATAGAAGTTTGCAACAACACGTGGTCGAGCAAAGACAAGTCAGGGCCAGAAGAGGTTAACAAGAAAAACCTGGCCCAGGCTGCACTTATGGATTCCTTCTCGCTTTGACGAAAGTTGAGAACCTCCCTTCGTAGGGAGACGATACGTGACATAGGATAGAACGCGAGACAAAACTTATCTCGGAGTACTTTCCAATCACCATTCGTACTCCCAATGGAATGAGTGTCCATTGTTTCACATTCTCTATGAGGGAAAAGGGAAACAATTTCCACTTAAGAGTATCTTGAGTCATGCCATCGATCGATAGGCATGAACACAAATGCTTGAACTCTCACAAATGGTTGAATGGGTTTTCGTAATTTAAACCCGAGAAGGATTGTTCTCGAACCATGGCTATAAAGCCTGGCGAAGTTCAAAGCCAGATGAATAAATTGGATCCACTGGAAGATCAATGGCAGCTTTGGAGCAGAAAGGTTTTAAATTATGGGTCGCTCCATTGGAGAAAAGAGATGAGAAATAAATAAAGTGTAAAAAGATACGAGGGCGAACTAGGTTTGAAGATCAAACAACAATTGTTCCTCGGCAATGGCGCCAGAAAGCTTGTTGGGTATTTTAATGACAACAGAATAAATCCGCAAGCATATGGATACCGAAGTAGCTTTCACCAAGGAGTATTCCAAGGTATCGAATCCACAGGGAACGTGTGTGCCTAATCTTCAGTTCTAGTTCGACCAAGAACACCAAGATAATTGAGGCTTTGGGTAGAGAAGATTCCTAACGGTTATAAGGTCCTAATCAAGTAAAGTGTACTACTAGGTTGCTTCCATTGGGCATCTAGTTTTCCCCTTCATTCATAGTGCGATTCCGACCAAGAGCCTCCTGCATAGCCGAACATGGAGGATTTCAAAGGACAGATAGGGTTGTCACCACCTACTGGCTACCTCTAGCAATCTGTGGACTACGTGATAAACAAAGGTAACCTAGGGCCTAGACACCATGTCTATGCTTTTAATTACTCCCTTAATCTCTAGCTATGATGGTACAAGCTAAGGTCTCTAACTAAATAGAGCACAGAGCGAGCAAAGCAACTAAGTATGAAACTTACTTAAAAAGGAAACTTAAATACCAAGAAAGAAATCACGAAAACTTACTAAATATGGCAAGCATACGTCGAGGTACAAGCGTGGAGACGAGGTGGACAGTGCCACTCCTCCTTCGGACTTCCCCTCACTCTCTCCCTATTTTCTAAGCAGTTTGGCAGTGCTAAAGCCTTTGAGAAATGAAGTACTAAACTAATATTAAAATGTTGAGAGAGTGGACCACTCCCCCTCCTCATATAGGGCCCAAAGGCGGTTCCTGAGGCGGTAACTGCCGCCCTAACCGGGCCAACCGACCTTAGAAAGGCAGAAACGGGCGTCACGTGGCAGCAGGGGATGAGAGGGCCAACCCCATGTTCGATCGAGCAGGGGTGTTCGGCCGAACATGAGTCAGCTCCTTTCGTACTGCACTTTCTCTAGGGCACTGATAGGTCGGTCCCAATGTTGGTTATCCTCGTGAGGTCCTATGGAACGTCGGTTTGCTCTGTTTATGGGCCCATGGATCTTTGTGTTGCGCTCTGATTGGCCAAAAGTGTGCTTTCTCCCTTGATGACATGGTTTTTCTCTCAATTACGTGGGTAAATAACCTGCAAGGAAATATTCACCAACACTTGTGGAATTCGTTAGTAATAACTCCTACCACTATATTGATTCTTTACTTTTGTTGTTTTATTGAGGTATTTGACAGTCGGATTTGGTACTTAGTGACCGTCAACACTACCCTTCATTGATGAAATGTTGGAGGGGCTTGCCAATCATTCCTTCTTTTGTTTCCTTGATGGGTACTCTAGTTACCATCAAATTCCCATCCATCCGATGATCAAAGTAAGACTACCTTCACATACCCTTATGGAACCTATGCCTATCTTAGAATGTCATTCGGGTTGTGCAATGCACCCGCTTGGTTCCAGAGGTGCATGATATCTATCTTCTCTAACATGTTAAAAAAATCATGGAAGTCTTCATGGATGACTTCTCTGTTTATGGGAAAACATTTGATCATTGTCTTTAGAACCTAGACACGGTCTTACAAAGATGCCAGGAAAAAGGACCTGATACTTAACTGGGAAAAGTGCCACTTTATGGTTCGAGAGGACATTGTTTTAGGACACCTTGTGTTTGAAAGAGGGATAGAGGTGGATAGAGCCAAGATTGAAGTCATAGAAAGGCTTCCACCACCAATTAATGTCCATAGTTTTTTAGGACATGCGGGGTTTTATCAGCGTTTTATCAAGGAATTTTCCCAGATCGCTAGACCTCTCACTAGTCTTTTGGCTAAGGAATGTCCCTTTGATTTTGATGATGAGTGTCTGCATTCCTTTAATATCCTTAATAAGGCATTCATCTCAGCTCCAATCATTCCACCCCTCGATTGAACGCTGCCTTTCAAAATCATGTGTGATGCTAGTGACTATGCTATTGGGGCCGTTCTTGGCCAAAAACCAAACATAAGAAGCATCACGCCATAGCCTACGCTAGCAAGACCTTGACAGGAGCACAACTTAATTATACCACTATAGAAAAAGAGCTCCTTGTCATTGTTTTTGCTATCGATAAGTTTAGGTCTTACTTAGTAGGAGCAAAGGCTATTGTTCACACTGATCATGCTACTTTAAAGTACCTGCTCACTAAGAAAGATGCTAAACCAAGGCTAATTAGATGGATTCTTCCTATTGCGGATCATTTGTCGTGTATGCAAGTGACTAACATGCAACAAATTCTGATAAATGACCTCCTGTGCGACGACATGCTACTACAAGTGACGGACTCCAACCCATGGTATGTAGACATTGTGAATTTCAATGTTACAGGTTATGTACCACCAGGGGAGAACAAGAAGAAGCTCATCTATGAGAGTCGACATCACATGTGGAATGACCCGTACCTCTATAGAGTATATGCTGACAGGTTGCTAAGAAGATGTGTCCCAAGAATCGAAGGCACCAAGATAATTGAGACATGCCATGCATCTCCATATGAAGGTCACTATAG
Organism: Eleusine coracana subsp. coracana; assembly: GCA_032690845.1. Taxonomy (NCBI): domain Eukaryota; kingdom Viridiplantae; phylum Streptophyta; class Magnoliopsida; order Poales; family Poaceae; genus Eleusine; species Eleusine coracana. The sequence goes on from CM064420.1 coordinate 49,348,265, forward strand.
TGTATTCCGTACCCAAGCAAAAATCTGGTCGAGTGGATTCTTCTGGCCAACAATGCATGAGGACACAAAATAATTCATTCAAAGATGTCAAAGTTGCCAGAAGCATGGATGGATTACTGCTCGCAACGCAATGCCCCTAACATACAAGCTTCAAGTGGAATTATTTGATGTATGGGGCATTGACTTCGTGGGACCATTTCCAAAGTCCTATGATTGCGAGTACATCTTGGTGGCTGTTGAGTATGTATCCAAGTGGGCAGAAGCAATGCCATGCAGAGCTGCCGACTCCAAGCAAGCCCGAAGAATGTTCCACGAGATCATCTTTCCTTATTTTGGAGTGCCACGAATGGTGATAAGTGATGGAGGGTTTCATTTCATTGATTAGACCTTCTAGAACTTCTTGAGAGAGCTTGGAGTAAAGCACAATATTGCAACTCCATACCACCCCCAAACAAGTGGGCAGGCAGAAACTTGAAATTAAGAAATCAAGAACATCCTACAGAAGACCGTGAATGATATGGGGAGTGGATGGAAGATAAAGCTACCAAATGCACTATGGGCATACAAGACAATATACAAAACACTGATTGGTATGTCTCCCTTCCAGCTCGTATATGGAAAAACATGTCATTTACCAGTCGAGCTAGAACATAGAGCACATTGGGCCATTCAAAAATGGAACATGGACTTTAGGGAGGCTAGGAAACATAGAAAAATGCAGTTGTTCGAGTTAGAGGAATGGAGAGATAAGGCTTATCATAGTGCTAAGATCTAGAAGGATAGAACCAAAAGATGGCATGGTAGGAGGATCAAGCCTAAGCAGTTCAAGCCACGCGACAAGGTGTTGCTCTTCAACTCTAGAGTCAAGTTGATTGTCCACGGGAAGCTTTGGAGTAAATGGGAAGGACCATTCACCGTCATTAATGTTGCATCACATAGAGCAATCACACTCAAAGATGATGGAGGGAACCGGTTTAAGATAAATGGTCATCGTTTAAAAGTCTTCCTAGAGCTAGATGACAACCAAGGAAAGGAGGTAGATGTGATCAATTTAATTGATTTCAATTCTCTACCTTAGCATTCCTCTCTTTGTTTTTCTATTGAAGTAAATTTAGGCTTACCCGTCAAAGACTTAGACATGCATTGGCTCTAATAGGATGGCTATTTTAAAAGACTTGTACTAAGCAATCTATTAGTTCTACAAAATTTTATCTAACCAATTTAACTGGGTGGAACCAAAATATAACTTTAGTGGCACAGTGCAAAAATAATCAGGCCTAACATACAGTAAAGGCAATATAATAACAACAGCAATAATAATCATCAGTAGCAAAACATAAGCAATAATCCAATTCTTGATTCCATGCGACTACGTGATGACTCAGTGAACAAGCGTACTCATTTCTGTGAGCGAAAGCAACTGCAATTGATTTATACCAGCTGGGAAAACCCAAAATATATGACATATATGCACTGATTAAGGTCATATATGACAACCTTTCGCAAGAGCATCAAAACAACTTGGTACAGGGCCAGTCTCATCGTGTGGGCATGCTGTCCTGCCAGCAGTACATCGCGGTATGGATTGTCCACTCCAATAGCAGAAGGGTCAATGACCAATGTACTGTGTGTTGTCCACATTGCCGTGTTAATGCTACATCAGTTTACTAGTGCCCATATACTAGCTTGCATTCGATTCTGTTCAATGCTTGATCAAGGGGCCAACGATGGACGGATCCTAGGTTTGACAAGGCAGGGCTACCACAGTCAACAGCCATGTATTACTGCAAATCTACACATGCATCATCCCTGCCCGGTCATAACATCAAAAGTAAATTTATTTCCATTAAGTTTCAACTTTAGTGATCAAGTCATTCTCCTAGTTGAGTAGCAACTACCGATACTACTCTATTACTAAGCATAGCAGTAAAGTACCAAATCCTACCATGACTTATACAACAATAACATTGGTCATTCGGTGGTATGTAAGTGGATTTCCAACCAATTCCTAACAACCTAATGCATCAACCAAAATAGACATTAGTAGTAAACTTGAAACTAGCAAAACTTATAAAGTGGCATATGCAAATCAGGGCTTGCCTTGATCAGCACAAGTGTTAGCAACTACAATCTCTTGCTCCTCGGTGTTATGGTCCTGCTGAAAATCCGGTTATGACTCCTAATTTTCAGTACCTAAAATAAACAAGGTGTTAAAGGTACCAAAATAATACTGCACATGCAATAATATGGCAAATGCAAAATGCAGGGGTGCTAATATGATAACTAGGTTATTAACATGTTCTAGAAGCCATATGCTTCAATGAAAACAGTTCTTAATTTATCATTTTATGTGCATAAGTCATTTAATAGGGTCTATATAGTCTTGAGAGCAATTAATTCATTTACTAAAGTAAAAATGTGTTTCTAGACATGGGTGATTAATTATGTATAGAGACATGTAAAAGCATCATTTTCACCAAGTCACAGCTCCTGGAAATTTTTATTTTATTTACTAGCATTTTTATAAGCAAAAGTGCTAAATATATTCTAGGGCATGAAATAATGCATATTTTACCTAACCAAAATTTAGGGTGGTACATTATCATAAAATAACAGTGCATAACAAAAATCAGATTTAAATTTCATACCTGGAATTTATAGTGATTTATTTAGTGTTTTGGCAAGATAATTAATTATTAAAACTATATGTACAGAGGCATCATTTTAGCATTTTTCTTAAATAGAGCAGATTAAAAGGGAACTAAAAAATTGTTTTCATCTCCATTAGATTTATAAATTATTTACTATGGGTTTTCAATGTTTTACAACATTTTCCTTGGATTTTTTTGGGTTTTCTGGTTTATCCCTTTAATCGGTCAGTGACACGTGGAGCCACGTGATGCCACATAGGCGGCAAATAGGCACCAGGTCAGCGCATTAGCAGGGCATCGCCGGAGGGCTTGCCGTCGATATATGCGTGCGTCAGAAGCTCGTCGTGGGTGTACGGGGTTAGTGAACACGCCGAGGCATGTCAGCTAGGGTGAGTCGCAAGGGCAAGGGCTCTGTAAGGACCAAAGGCATACCAAGAGGGGGAGGGGGTTGAATCGGTAAGCCACTCACAAATCCAAATACTTCAATTCACACCACTTGAGTCTAACAAGCATTACAACCTAAACAATTCTAGTAGGCCAAGACCCTACACATGCTAGTGTTCATGATGATAGCAAGCGTGGAAGCCAAACACACTGGCCTATGCAAGCCACAATTCAACCTATTTACTAGAGCACATGATTGCAGAATAGTAAAGAGGGGGTCAAGAAATGCTCATGATTTTTTCCCAATGTCTCGGAAGGATGGCGCCTTCCCCTACTCCTTGTTGGAGCACTCCCGCCGTAGTCCCGATCCCTCTCGCCACCGATGTGGAGTTCTGGCCCACGAGCCCGTAATCACTCCTAGAGTGAAGACACAGTGCGTGTCACCGCTGCCGTCATGGCATAAGCTCGCCTCCCTCGAGAACTTACCAGACTCCCCGAGTCGACACGGGCGCTCACTATTGATGCCCCTTTCACCATCGGGCTCAAACCGGGTACAAACTTGTGACGACCTTTACAAATAATCACGATAGGCTTGATCACCGACAACTAACCAGTCTAGGTCTCACCATAGACCAAGAGTAACAATCTAGATCACACCCTGAAGGACACCCTAGCCTGAGATGCACAAGATGCTCAAGTTACTCTCCTCTAGCACTCTCAAGACATGCAATATCTCCTCCTAGTGCTCTCCTCTCTTCCTCTTGGACCTTACCAAATGCTCTCAGGTATTCCACTGGCCAAGAGAGGTCTCCAAGACCTCAGCAACAAAGTTATACAGGCTTCCAACCTCCAACTAGCCATTGCTCCATAAAATTAGCTTTCTAGGCCAACTGACTGGACTATCCGGTCACTGCCTGACCGGACCGTCCGGTCACTGCAAACCTGAGCACCAACGGCTCTACCCCTCAGCTGACTTCCAGTGACCAGACTGTCCAGTCAGTTCACCGGACCGTTCAGTCTGTTTCTCTCTCTAGTCCAGAAATAGTTCCAGTGCTGCTTCCTCGCTACCCAAGTCCTAGACCTACTGACTGGACCATCCAGTCACTAGAACGTCCCATCCGATCTCTAGGTCTTCTAGACTTGGCAGTTTCCTCGCTTCTTTGTTGTAAGTCCCACACAACTTCACCTAGTGACCATACAGTCCGGTCACCATTGACCCCACTATCCGGTCACTGCGTCCAGAAGCTAAAACTTGTCATCTTAGATTGACTTTGTTTCCCGACTTCTCCAAACAGCTCCTTGGCTTCTCCACTATTATCTAGTGCCTATGATTTCACCGAGCAACCTTGCATATCACCGCCTAGACATGACCTAAGAGAAATGACCTAGACCCCCTTGATAGTCCGTTTTTTCCTATGGACTCAAAAGCCCTAACAACTAGACAAGTGTTCCCAACACTTACTCCATAGCTTGTCCTCAGCTTTGATCCATCTTCATCAACCCTTGGACTCCATCAAGCTCACAAGCCTCCATGCTTGTGGTCATTGTCATCAATCGCCAAGGCCACCATCATCCATCTGATTTGAAGTAGAGTTTAGAGATGATTTCTACATAGACAACACTCGTGTAGATATTAGCCCACAATTTCATAGTTGTCATCTATCACAAAAACATTCATACCTTGGAGATGCCATCAATGGTCATGAAGCTTACAATCTCCCTCTTTTTGGTTATTGATGACAACCACTACTTATCAATGAACAACAAGGCTAAAAGAGCTACACTGTGATCGAGAGGAACCTCAAAAGCATACGAGAGAAACACACAAGGTCCTACTCAAACAAGCATCATCAAAAGCTAAGAGGAATAAGAAAGAAAAGTGCACTCTAGATGATATGCATGCATGTCATGTGAAGATATTAATAAAAGCATAAAGACATGCAATGCAAGACATGAATGGTGAAATGCAACATGTAGCATGTCAATGCATAAGAATTAAGAGCAAGCAATCATCATCACGGAATCATACACATGCATATAGGATAGTTAAGGAAAACAAAGCACTGCGTATGAAAATAAACCAAGTGAGATCAAGATGAGTCAAACACAAGCAAATAAAAACCATGACCCATTAAAATCCACGAACATCGAATAACTCCATCAAAATAAGATCCAAATGCATCTAACTCCCAAAACCAATATACATGTATGCTACCCCTAGATACAAGCTAGTCTCAATCGCACAAGATCATACTCCAACTCCCCCTAGACCTATGACTACTTCTCCCCCTTTGGCAACAAGCACCAAAAAGCGGGAAAAGTGAACATCTAAGTGCTTGTGGTCAAAGGAAATGGTGCAGTGACATCCTCTGAGGGCTCTGCTCCTGGCTGCTCCTGTGCTGGATCCTACTATGCTCCCTGTGCCTGTGCCACCTGAGCATCCATCTGCTCGAACAAGTCAAGGTCTATAGGTGACTCAGACCCTCTGTCCTGCCTTGTTGGTGGGACTGTGGGTGTCTAATCGGCAACAACCGCCTAGGGAAGAGCAAGGTCATCCACGTGCTCCTGAGTGTAGCGTCAGCGGACCAGATCCTCTGCTACCTGAGGTGTGAGAGTGCTGACTGTAGCAGTGGAAGGTGGAGCTGTAGCTGTCTCTAGGGCTGGCTAGGAGTCTGCACGAGTGGTGTGCAGTATGTCTGAGAATAGACTCCTGACTGGTGGCTGCTGCTGGGAGGTGGTAGGTACTGTCCTCTGTGAAACTGTAGACTATGCAGGTGAAGAAAACAATGCAGAGACTAAGAAACCTGACACGGGGGAGAGCTGAGTCACTAGAGAGAAAGTCTATCATGCTCCCCCTGTCGGTAACACTCCTAAGTGTGACAACCCACTGGACTGAGCTATCGTCATAACAGTGAAGGGGTCTGTCTGGGTCAGGAGCTACTGGAACTATGGTAGTATGGGGACTCCTACCTATTGGCCAGTCTGGCCTCTGGTGAGCTTCGCCATCTGAGTCATCAGGGTGGTCACTAGTGCCATCTACTGTCTCTGAAGCTCTGCTTGTCCCATGATGACCTCCATCATCTGACATCTATCATCAGCTGCGCTCTGGATGAACTCACCTAGGTGTCTTGCAAGTGCTGCCAGTGATAGCGTCCTCTGACTATGAACCTGTCGGCTGGGGAGGTGCTCCTATACTAGCTATCTCAGGAATCACCGTCTTTGGATGAGCTGCCTGCTCGTGAGTGACTGGTGGTGACTCCTGCTCCTCCTCTCCCGTCTGCTGACTAGGGGCGGACTACGAACCCTTAGGGACTCTAGGTGAGTAGCTAGTGGTCACCTCAGGGAACGTGTTGTACTGCTCCTCCATCACTAGTCCCATCCTCTTTAGGAGATAGGAAACGTGGGGATCATAGACCAAGTGACGTCCTCCTACCCTCTCAGAAATAACCTCCTTCATCTCACCAATCAGTAAATCCGCCAAGTCAAATGGCAGTCTCCTCAGTATAGCTGCCACTGCCCACTAGTAAAGTAGCGTGAACTCCTCTCTATATACAGACCTGGGAATGATAGTCCTTGTGACTATCGCTCTAACCACCTTGGCCTCTGCGGTGAGTCTTATAGGACCTCTCTAAAACCCTGGGGTGTGCGGTGGTGGAATGGCAATTAACACCATACCGTCTGGGGGAAGCTTCCCTCCCTGTGGTCTACGAGGTGACTCGAGGGTCCCATAAGCACTCCTGTAGAGCTAAAGGTCTGACGCAAGAAATCCAAAGCTGGCTATGAGATCCCCCCTGGTCACACACTATGGCTGCCCTCTGAACAAGAACTAGAACTCTGAACGATCTCTGGCAACCTACAGTGTCACGTAGAACTCTAAGACAATGTCCTCTCTAAACCTGTAGGACTGTGTGACCAACTCTACAAGTCCCGGGAAAGTATGTGAAATACTGCTCCATGCCTGTCCCGATGGCCCTCCTCATGGCCTGGTAGGTAGTATACTGGTACGACACAAACACCTTATCCTTGCCCTTCAAGGTGAGATAACATTTTAGACCCTCTCCAATCCTCCTCTGGAGGCCTATCCAGTACCTCTCTCATGCAACAGGATCCCTAGGGACTGGAATCCATTGCTCGAAGGAGACAAGACATAGTGTCTTAAGGTCCTTTGCAGGAACCTTAAGTATGTCCGTCTCTCCGGCTGCCTATATCAGTCTCTGTAGCCTCCTCGCGCACACTGCATAAGTGCACTACGGGTCTCCTGCCCCGGTGAGTAGTCCTCTGCTATTGTGGTTGTGCTAGCTGCTCAGTCTCCTCCTCCTCCTCAACCTCCTCTGACTCTGACTCTGAGCTCTCCTCTAAGTCTGACTCCTCCTGCTGCCTGGAGGATCCCTACTCTGCAGGTTTCGATGACCTCTCCTGATGAGAAGTCGAAGTACCTTGCGCCCATGGTGCTGATACACACAACACTCCTCCAACTAAGATGAAAGTTCATGCGCATCACCTGAATTTACAGGTGAGCTCGTTTCTAATGTTTTGTTTATGTGGTTTTGAGAATAGATTGCTACCTAATGATTTAATTGTTGTTAGGAACTATGGAGATGATGATGATATAGATGGGGAGGCGATTGGAGGCATGATGGGCCAGCAAGGACGTCCAAGCCAAGGTGGAGGCCTAATCCAAAACCGTTTTCGAGTCTGTTTCGGGCCCAGGATCAGTCTGAACTAAAATGGACGCCCAGGACGCATACGGACTCGGATTTGGATGTTCTACATATGCCTGGAAAGATAACGAAAAGATCTTTCCAACCCAACCGGTCCTCATGTAAAAATTCGTCATGATCTGTTGGCAATCGTCAAAACAAATCAACGTCCAGAATCTGTCCTGGTGCTACGACACCGTAATCGGTCTTTGGGCCATGTAATGAGTTGAGCCCACTTAGGGCTGCAACCAGGGGATGGTGCACGACCCTAGGGTCCTCATATACAGCCACCGCCTCTTCATTAGGGTTTGGGTTTTGCTTAGATTATTCTATTGATAACAGTTTTACTGTTTGATCGGTTTGTGAGACCCCAACTTGTGAGATTCATCGTATAATTGCAAATTTGGTTGCATTCTGCTTTGTTCTTGCTTGTGTTCTTAATTTGCAGGCAAGGATAAGCCTTCTCAGCGAGGTCAATCATTCTTGAACGGTTGATAACTAGAGGAGATGTTGTGCTGTGATTGCGGGGTTCAGAACGTGTCGTTCGGAAGCCGGATTGATTTGTGTATCGCCTCCGCCTTAATCAAGATTATCAGAACCTATCGGAAGATCGGGAACCCTTGTCCACATCAAGTGGTAATCAGAGCTTCAGGTACACTGTTAGGTTCGCCCTTATCCCTGTTATTTTGTTCAGTCCTAAACTCCAGAAAACTACCCTACAAAAATATTTGTTCGTCGTGTTTCCACTGTCCTATATCCCCCTTGTGCTATGCAATTTTCAGTTTAGTTTGCTTCTCTGAATTTTAGTCCCTACAAGGTCATTGTATTGCTGGTCTAGTGCTTGTTCTTTTGTCTTGTTTGAGTGGTGCACGTCCTTGTTCATACAGAATCAAGAGAAAAAAAATTCAGTTTGTTGCACACATTGAGAGTTTTGGAATAATATATTATCTATCTCTGTGTCTATCATATTCAGATCATAATTTTGCTTATGCTAGAATATATTTTCCTTTTTCTTTCTAGTACTAATACCTTGTTGTAGTTCTGATTCACAAGAAAAGAAAAGAAAAAGGCAAAAGTGCACAAGAGGGAAAGCCGCACAAAAAAGAGGAAGTAGAAAAAGGAAAAGATAAAAATTCAGAATTGCTTGTAGCCTTTGCGTCCTTCGTTGAGTCATTTGCTTGCTTGGTTGAACTAAGTCTGAGACAAGTTTAGGCCAGTGATATAGACTAGCTTGGGACTATTATTCAGTTTTGCAACCTCTGAATTGAAATTTTGCTAATCCTTGCTATCACATATTGCCTATCCTATCTCCACTTATATCCTTCTGAGCAGGCACAAATTTTTGACTCTCGCAATCATCAGATCACACTCTCCAAGGTATCCTTCGCTTGCTGTAATAAAGAACTTTATAAGAGCTTAGTAAGATGTTTCAATTTCCTTGTTGAGGGCTTCCATTGTGATGAGATAGTAATGATAGGAAAATATACTCATGTGTGTTTTCTTGTTTGCTGCTAACAATGACAGGTTACAATACCAATGGTAATGAGTTGATGACACCTCATGATGATAAGAGTGTTGTAGCACAGTAAGTGCTCAGTTCTCAAATGGAGAAGGTAGAGAAAAATCAATTGAATAATTTATTCCAGACTCACTTTATTGTCAAGGATCAACGTTGTCGTGTTATCATTGATGGAGAGAGCAGCCGCAACATTGCAAGTTTGGAATTAGTTGAGAAGATTGAATTGACAACACAGCCACACCCATGTCCATACTACATCCAATGGGTAAATTCTTTTGGTAAGATAAAGGTAGATAAAATTGCACGTATTGAATTTTTTATTGGTTCTTATAAGGATAGTGCAGAATTTGATATAGTACCTATGCAAGCATGTCATTTGTTGTTGAGTAAATCTTGGATTATTACAAATAATACTTCACACAATACCATTACAAATAGCTACTCATTTAAATACAATGGTAGAAGAGTTACTCTTAAACCTATGACCACTGCTGAAATTTTAGAAGAGTATCAACAAAGGTTTGAGAGGAGAAAGAATGAACCATATAGGAAAGAGTGGATTGTTTTAAATGTTACAACACTTACATCAAAATCTGAATTACTAGAGGATGAACATATTTCCTTGCCTATTATTGCAACTAGTACATTTCAGGTTCTACACAAAGAAGAGGATAGTGAGAAAGATGAAGAACATGTTGTTGCTTCAGGTAAGAGGTTTCTTGATGTAATGAATTGTTCCAACAATCTTGTTGTATTGGAACCTTATTTGGATTTGTCTTTGCCACAAGTTGATTTATCTACTGATCCTTGTGATAAAGAGGAGTTGTGTGCCACTGCTTCACTTATATCTTTGCCATAACAAATGAATGAGCTCGATGTTTTTACTTATGATTCATCCACTAGAGCTGAAATTAAGCATTTGATTTTAGTTAAATATGAAAAGGATGAGCAGAAATTGTTGTCTTCTCTAAATACTTTGGGTTATATTGAATTTGATATTCCTTGTGATCTAAATACCATGGAGAAGCAAATCTTTTGTCAAACTAAATTGCCTTTATTGGCAAGAAATAATTTTCATGCTATTGGCTATTACGATCATAGAGGTTCGTTTATGGTGCACAGAGTTTATATTTGTTCAAAATTGAAACCTCCTTGTGTTATAAAATTAAATGACCAACTTGAAAACTATAGTAACAATTATCATGTCATGTTAAGTTTTTCTAGTGTTTGTAAGATCACACATTTTCTAAATTATCATAAGAGCGAGGATGATGTTACTGCTGCCCAATTTTTCAAAGAGGTTGTTCATTGGTACGACATATCTTCTATTATAGTTTCACATTCTGATGATAATTTTTATAACACATATAAACATGAGGTGCATCCCAAGTTTGGGAATAGTTCTATATTTCATATTTTAGATTTGAGACAACTATTGGGAAAAAGAGATGGGAGCGAGTCGAGGACGACTCTAATTCAAAAGGGGGAGAATGATGAGAACATGACACCTATGGATACACACAACACTCCTCCAACTAAGATAAAAGTTCACATGCATCACCTGAATTTACAGGTGAGCTCGTTTCTAATGTTTTGTTTATGTAGTTTTGAGAATAGATTGCTACATAATAATTTAATTGTTGTTAGTAACCATGGATATGATGATGATATAGCTGGGGAGGTGATTGGAGGCGTGATGGGCCAGCAAGGACGTCCAAGCCAAGGTGGAGGCCCAATCCAAAACTGATTTCGAGTCTGTTTCGAGGCCCAGGACCAGTCTGCACTAAAATGAACGTCCAGGACATATACGGACTCGGATTTGGACGTTCTATATATGTCTGGAAAGATAACGAAAAGATCTTTCCAACCCAACCGGTCCCATGTCAAAATCCATCACGAGCCGTCAGTAATAGTCAAAACAAATCGACATCCAGAATCTATCCTGGTGCTGCGACACCATAATCGGTCTTTGGGCCATGTAACGAGTTGAGCCCACTTAGGGCTGCGGCCAGGGGGTGGTGCACGACCCTAGCGTCCTCATATACAGCCGCCGCCTCTTCATTAGGGTTTGGGTTTTGCTTAAATTATTCTGTTGATAACAGTTTCACCGTTTGATCGGTTTGTGAGACCCCAACTTGTGAGATTCATTGTATACTTGCAAATTTAGTTGCATTCTTCTTTGTTATTGCTTGTGTTATTGATTTGCAGGCAAGGATAAGACTTCTCGGCGAGGTCAATCATTCTTAAATGGTTGATAACTAGAGGAGACATTGTGCTGCGATTGCGGGGTTCAGAACGTGTCGTTCGGAAGCCGGATTGATTTGTGTATCGCCTCCGCCTTAATCAAGATTATCAGAACCTATCGAAAGACCAGGAACCCTTGTCCATATCAGTAGTCCTCTGCCTGGTAGTCCTCCTGAGTCCCTGAGTGTCACCAGATGGCTCTAGTATCAGCCGTGTCCCTGGTGTCTTGCGTGACTGCTCCATGACATCCAAGTGCTGGGCTAACCTCCCGGCCCTCTCTGACTCTGCGTCCAGTCTCGGTCTCTTCTTGCTCTTTGGCTTCTCTAGCATCTTACCCTTGTCCTTATCCTGTCCTGACCCTACCATCTCTACTACTGACTACTGTCACTGCACATTTTAGTCCATGTCACTTGAGGTCATCACATATAACTCCTATGCAAGCTAGTGATAAAGACACGCGGAAGCAAATAACAAGATAGCAAAGGAGCCCACTCATGCAAAGCTATAAGATAGAGAACTAGATCATACAAGCATGAGTAGCACACTACATACGATGATAATAAATCAAGCTAAACCAACTTTTATACATGCTAGCGATCAAATGCGGAAGCTAAACACTACTAGCAAGTAAAGAAGCCTATTCATGCAAGTCTATAAGGTGATCAACTAGAGCAAGGAAAGCACACAAGCCTGAATAGAACGTATGTAAATGCAAAAGGTAAAGCATCATACTAAGGAGAGAGTCAAGGAAAGCTCATAATTTTTTCCCAAGGTATTGGAAGGATGGCGCCTTCCCCTAATCCTCATTGGACCACTCCCGCCGGAGTGCCGGTCCCTCCCGCAATCACTCCTAGAGTGAAGACATGGTTGCATCACCGCTGCCACCAAGGCACAAGCTCACCTATCTTGACAATTTGTTGGACTCCCCGAGCCGACACGAGCACTCACTATTGATGCCCCTTTCAACGGTGGACTCAAACTGTGTACAAACGTGTGACGGCCTTCACAACCAATCATGATAGGCTCGATCACCGACACCTAACCGGTCTAGGTCTTACCATAGACCAAGAGTAACAATCTAAATCACACCCTCAAGGATAGCCTAGCCTCTCAAGATATCCAGTATACTCTCCTAGTGCTTTTCTCTTTTCTCCTTGGCTTCCTATAGATGCTCCTAGCAATCCCAATGGCCAAGACAGGTCTCTAAGACCCCACCAACGAGTTTATATAGGCTTCCAACCTCAAACAAGTCATGGCTCCACAAAATTAGCTTTCTCAGCACACTGACCATGCAGTGGTCAATCCTAGACCCGATCGTCCGGTCTCCAACTGGACGGCTCCTCCACAGCTATTGCCTTCCATGTCGTTGTTGATTTCCCACTGATCGGACTGTCCGATCAATACACCGGACCATCCGGTCTCTCTGCATTCGTTGATTCCAAAGAGCGTCCAAAACTGCTCCTCTTTGTTTTGCCCTCTATCCACACAGACTGTATCGTCTGGTCTGTAGACCGGACTGTCCGGTCTCTATAGGCCTTCACGTTAACAGTCTTGCAGTTCACCTCTCTGATCCTCTAATGACCATACAGTCCGGCCTCTCCAGACCTTCTGTCCAATCAATTTGTCCAGAAGCTAAAACTCCTCATCATCGCTTGACTTTGTTTCTCGGCTTCTTCCAATAGCTCCTTCGCTTCTCCACTGTCATCTAGTGCCTGTGATTTTACAAACATCTATGCACATCACTAAGTAGTGCAACCTAAGAGACATGACCTAGACCCCCTGGATAGTCCAGTTTTTCCTATGGACTCAAAGCCCTAACAACTACAGAAGTGTTACGAACACTTGCTCCTAGCTTGTTATTAGCCTTGATTTATATCCAACAACCCTTGGCTTCCATCGAGCTCATCAAGCTCCATTCTTGTGGTCATTGTCATCATCCGCGAAGGAAAACGTCAACGATCATCATTATGTAGAAAAGGTTTCCTACACGCATAACACTCGTGTAGACATTAGTCACATTTTATGTTCATCATTCATCACCAAAACATTCATATCTTGGAGTGACCTCAATGATCACAAACCATACAATCCCTCTACTGTTTTACTGCTAAGACTTCTCCATCACGATTGTCAGCGTGCACTGGCAAACTGGAGAGCAGGTCCCGATCCTATATCGGGAGTGGGCTCGATCGCTTCCTCGCCTTTGTCAAGATCGTCGCCACGGCTTGTGTTCCTCTACGTCGAGTGTGCCTTAGCAGCCATCGACAACAACGTGATGGTGCTAAATGTCATTGCCGCCTTCTCTACCCAATCATCATCAATAAGGAAACATACATACTCTCATCTAAAACCATGTGTCTTCCGTACTGGCTATCGTGATCTATTTCTCTATGATAGTTGTGGCTAGTATGGTAGATACTATGATATTATTTGGTTATATAGACCTCTCTAGATCTTGCATAGACTTGTCTAGTTCATCATGTAATCCGTTAATCATGTTTATGATTTTTTAAGATTAATATAAAACTAAAACTTCTAATTTCTCCAACAATTGCTTTGCTCCCTGAACACACTCTTGACAGCTGTTGTTGTGCGGTCCATGTACACCCCCCTTTGTTGTGCAGTAGCCATCTCCAGAATCTCGGGGTCCTCTAAACTAGTTCAGTTTCAGTCAATTCAGATCCCTTTGTATGTGTAGTGGTGTTTACCTTTATATTGTGTTCATTTGTACTCCCTCTTTTCTTTAAATATATCATAGGACAACGGATTTAGTTCAATTTTGAACCAACTTTGCTATTCGAACGACAACATTTGGAGAGCAGAGGGAGTAGGAAAAGAAAATGAATTGAAGAGACACCACTACTAAGAAGAAGTCATCTTCACTATAGCATTCGTAAACACGACATTTGGAAAAATAACATTAATAAGTAAGATGCTCTTCATACTCACACTATTACCTCTCTTCTTCATGTTTATTAATTTTTAACCCAAACCCGGTAAGTGAAATGACCAGAATGCCCTTGACATTAAACTAAATCCAAAATCTTTGCTTGAAGTGCTAGAGGGAGTCAGGGGCATCGAAGTCATTTCACTAGCCAGTTTTGGGTTAGTCATATTGTTTTCAGACGTCGTGTTTGCTATTCGCAATGTGGGAATGACTTCCCTTATTAGTTCCCTCTAAAAATACAGTGCCTTGATATGGTGGTTTGTAAATTATGTTGAGGCAGTCAAAGGATAAAAACTGTGCTTTTGTTTGTTAATTGTAATTCATCTAGAATCACCAAGAGACCAGGACTCATAGCTCGCTACGCATAGAGAAAAACCATTTTCTCTTTCAAATTAGTTCCAATAAATAGATTGTGGCACAAGATGTCAGACAACCTAGAAGGCTAGAACATCCTCATCAGTGACAATGCCGTGCGGCAGTCATGGACATCATGGCAATGAAGGCATCCCACGAGTACGCGTTCGTGGATGCTACCCGAGAGCAGCTCTGGCGTGCATGTTGTTACTATTGTAAAACACTTATTGGGCTTGCCTTATCTTCTAGAAGTAGGAGTCCTAGCCCATGTGGGCTCCTTATAAAAAACTAGAGCCAACATAAAGTAGGATTCCCCCCATAATAGTTGAGGAAATAGCCCTTTGTAATTTTGTTAGAATTACTGAAATAAAGAATTTTGTTCCTCTATTCTTGTTGCTTTTACTTTTTGTTCTTTGTTGAGATCTACGTGCATGTGATCTGTTGTTAACTCAACATGTTATTAGCACGCTCTAATCAAGCCAACGACAAGGAGATCCTGCCTCCTTCGACCTCTATCCGATGACATACGATATGTTTTTGCGATTGAGATTATATATTTACTCATTCAGTCAAGATCTGTCTAGAAAAGTTCCCACCAATCTTTACCTCGTTGCAACCAAGATCAACCCCCCGGATCTTGATGAAAAAAATATCTAGATCCGGCGAGAAGAAACATGAACCTCGGATCTAGTTAAAAAATTATTTAGATCTAGCAAGGAGATTGAAATACTGTTACTCCCTAAAGTGGAGCGTGAATGGAAAAACCTATGCTTCCAAGACTACAAGACCGTTGAGGACTACAACACCACACTCTATGGGATTGTTTCACGCATGGAGCTATGTGGTAAGCCTCTTGAATAGAAAGACCTTAGTAGAAAGACCCTATCCACCTTTCACCCTAAGTTCACTCATGTGAGACACCAGTAAAAGGAGAAATATGATACTTATCTCGCCTAGAGCAATGCATTCTGGCAAGATCAGGGGGAGGATGATTTGATTAAATAGAATCATATGACTTGTCCTACTAGCTCCATGGCACCACAAGAAGAAAATGTCACATCATTTACAAAGAAGAAAAACAAGGGTAAAGGAGCTTCGAAAGGTGCCATACAAGGCACTCTGAAGGAGCAAACAAAACCCTAACAAGTTCAAAAAGAACAACAGAGGGAAGTCATAGAAGACAACTTCATGGGGAGAGTATGGTAAACATGACCAAAAATGTTGTAGATGCGGCATGATTGGACATTGGTCAAAAATTTGTCGCACAGCTATGCACATTGTGAAAATGTACCAAGACCTCAAGAAGAAGCTTGCAGGGCATGAAGCCAATTATGTTGAAGGCAAGGAGCCAACAACAGAGAAAGATCCAAGGTACCAGAAGACATCATGAAGATGAAGTCTAGTACACTAGACGAAACTAAGGGTCATGTAGAACCAAGCAAGATCTCTATTTTTGAGTTGGATGAAGACCTTATGGATGAGGAATAGGAGGATGTGCATGGAGATTACTAGAGACTAGTCTCATAGACTACCTAGAATCAAAAGTTATCGTCTGTAATAGGGGTGCATTAAGTTTTTAGGTGGTTTATTTATGTAATCTCAAGAAGAGAAGACATTTCATATTAATATATCATATTAGTGTGTGGAATTGTTTTTCCTTCCCCTTATTGTTGTTCTGTTGTTTATACATTATGGTATTGATTACAGAACCGTGGAGTACAATGGCTATGAATGTTGAGCTCTGTCTAGTAGACAGTTGCACTACCACTACCGTTCTAAGGGACAATAGTTATTTCCAAACACTTCAAAAGTACAATCACTATCATTGGTCATAACACTAGAATTGTTGGCACATACATGCCACAATTGTAATGGAACGTGACTAGTAATCCATGAAGCATTACTTTATTCTGAGTCTACTCAGACATTGTTAAGCTTCAAGGACATTCATGCAAATGGTTTTCATGTAATAATCAACGACAAAGAAGGCGAAGAACGTCCCATTATGACCAAGAAGCATGGAGATCAGAAGCCTGTTGTCAAAAGTTTTCCATACATCAAAGAAAGCATGTACTACACTTATGTTAAACCACAGAGAGAGTTTGTTGCGTTCAAGACTATCTTCAGCAACCAAGAAGCCTATCAAACATCGCATGATAGACTTGGTCATCCTGGCCTCAATATGATGAAAAGTATCACAAAGAATTTGAAATGTCACAACTTGAAGACAATGGATTTCCCAAATTAAGAAGATTTTTTGTGCGTCACATGTGCAAAACTCGATCCTCAAAGCTTAAGATTCAAGCAGAATTGATGGCATTTCTTGAATAAATTCAAAGAGACTGACCAACTAGCCCTACATCTAGACCTATTTAGTACTTCATGGTGTTAATAGACGCTTGCTCGAAGTGGAGTCATGTATGTCTATTATCTACTAGAAACCATGCGTTTGCACTGTTGACATCTTAGATCATACAATTGAAAACCAATTTCCTAGATTGCAGAATCAAATCCATTGGAATGGATAATGCCATAGAATTTACCTTGAAGGTATTTAATTACTATTATATGAGTATGGGTGTAAAAGTGGAAAACTCTGTACCACACGTGCATACACAAAATGGTCTTGCAGAATCATTAATTAAGAGGATCAAGTTGATAGCATGACCATTATTACGAAAGTGCTTATTGCCTACCTCTTGTTGGGGGCATGCAGTGTTGAACGTGGCAGCACTAATTCAATTGAGGCCATCTATGACACATGAATAATCACTGTTAGCAATGGTGCATGGTTCAATACCAAATGTTTCCCATTTACGGTGATTTGGATGTGTTGTATATGTCCCAATCCCTCCGCCTCAGCAAACTGCAATGGGTGCACAACAGAAACTCGGAGTTTACATTGGCTATCAGAGCACATCCATAATCAAGTACTTAGAGCCATCCACTGGAGATTTACACACAACTCACTTCACTGATTGTATCTTTAATGAAGATCATTTCCTGACATAAGGGGGAGAAAAGTATCTCTCTAGGGACGAATGTCATGAAATAGATTGGGAACCTAAAGGAACCCATGGAATGGATCCTTGCACTAAAGAAACTGAACTTGAAGTTCAGAATATCCTTCACCTGTAGAGGGTTGCTAATGAACTACCAGAAGCTTTCACCAATACAAGAGACGTTGTGAAGTCTCACATACCAGCTGCAAATACACCTGAAAGAATAGAAATCTCATTTGAAATAGAAGACTATATGGAATTCTAGCCTCCATCCTTGAAAGCAATGAATGTTAGGAAGAGGGGGAGTGAGTCGGTTACACGGGCACTAAAGAAGCCTAGAGTACAAGCTCAAGCTAAATCTCCTAGGAGACATTCTATGGAGAAGAAGCCTAAGCAAACTACCCAAAAGAAGGATGCAGAAAGTGAAAGCGAACCACAGAAAGTTGTGAGACTTGAAGAACAAAACTCAAGTGAGAATGTGCGCACATTTGAAGCTCATGAGGGGATATCAGAAATTCTAGATCTAAACACACCTGTGAGTGATGAGGATCAAGGAAATGAAAGAGTATAGGAAATCTCAATGAATTATGTTGAGATGAGAGCAATACACAATAGAAAGACAATTAACTTCAATTCATGCTTTGATCACTCGATTGCAACACAAATTGACTTGGAATCTGAACCAAAGTCAATGAAGGAATGCAAGAAGCGTCCTGACTAGCCAAAATGGAAAGAAGCAATCTATGCAGAGTTAAACTCGCTAAAGAAAAGAGAAGTGTTGGGCAATATAAGTCTCACACCAATAGATATCTATCCAGTGGGTCACAAATGGATGTTTGCTCAAAACTAAGTGACTAGGTACAAGGAGAGACTCATAGCTCAAAGGTTTCATGCAGAGACCAAGAATTGACACAATGAAACCTACTGCCCCATAATGGATGGAATCACTTTCCGATATTTGATCTCATTGGCAATGAATATGAATTTGCAAATGCGACTCATGGATGCCGAACGAAGAAGAACGTAAATTATATAGTGTCAAACTTCTGAAGTCACTATATGGTTTAAAGCAATCTGGAAGAATGTTGTACAACAAACTCAATAACTTTTTATTGGAGAAAGGATTCATAAAGAATGATGATTGTCCTTATATATTTATTAAGAAATTAGAGAAAGTTTATTGCATAATCTTTGTTTATATTGATGATTTGAATATCATTGACAGTACATAGGACATTGAAGAAGCATGTTTTTACCTAAAATTTGAATTTGAAATGAAGAATTTAGGTAAGACTTCATAATATTTAGGCTTGTAGCTTGAACATACCCACGAAGGGATACTATTGCATCAATCAAACTATACCAAGAAGGTACTCGAGAGATTTAATTTGAAAGATGCATACTCACTTAGGTCTCCTATGGTTGTGAGAGCACTCAATACATAGGAAGACCCATTTAGATCAAGGGAGGAAGGTGAGGAAATTTTGGGACCGTAATATCCCTATCTTAGTGTCATTAGAGCATTGATGTACCTTGCAAATGGTACGAGACTAGATATAGATTTTGTTGTTAATCTACTTGCAAGATACAACTCAACACCATCCATACGACATCGGAATGACATTAAGCAAGTTCTCAGAATCTACGAGGAACTGAAGATCTTGGATACTTTTCAAGAAGAGTGCAGAGGAACTGAAGATCTTGGATTACTTTTCAAGAAGAGTGCAGAAGTAATCCTGATAGGTCATACTGATGCTAGATACTTATCTGATCCACACAAGTCAATCTCACAGACTAGATATGTGTTCCTATTTGGTGGAATTGAAATTTTATAGAAGTCAATAAAGCAGATGATCGTTGCTACATCAACGAATTACTCTGAGATCATCACATTATTTGAAGCTACCAAGGAATGCACCTGGCTCAGGCAAGACATATATTAGATAATTGATGAGTGATGTATACCTCATCCCCTATTGCTATCTATGAAGATGATAGAGGTTGTGTTGCACAAATACAATTGGGAAACATAAAGTCAAAGAACAAAGCATATGTTACCTAATTTCTACCATACGCATGAATTATAAGAGAAGGGAGAGATTTTAGTAACCATGTTCGATCTTATGATAATCTTACAGATATGTTCACAAAAGCATGATTAACTTGCACTCTTGAAAAGTGTTGATATGGTATTGACATGAAGAGACTTAGAGAAGTGATTGGAACAGGGGGAGAACTTCCCCAAGTACATAACATTTCCAATTAAAGAATTATCTCATAGATAATTCATATCATTTATGAAGACGGATGAGCATTAATATCAAAGATTAAATAATTATACTCTTTTTCCCTTATGAGTTTTTCATATGAATTTTTCTTATTAAGGTTTTTATGAGACAGTGCGTGCAACATAAGTAATGATAATATGTGCTCTTTTCTCCATTTTTATCACTGGATTTTAAAGGAGTTTTTATAAGTCATTTTATATCGTGTTAAAGAGATGAAGAAGGAGTATTGTAAAAAGTTTATTAGGTCATACTCATCTTCTAGAAGAAAGACTATTGGCCCATATGGGCTCCTTATCAAAAGTTGGGCCCAACACGAAGTAGAGTTTTGCTTATAAATAGTTAAAGAAGCACTCCTTTGTAATTTCGTTAGAATTACTAAAATAAATTTTTTTTATCTCCTCTATTTTATTTGCTTTTATTTTTTGTTCTGTTTGTAGTCTATATGTCTGCAATCTGCTGATAACTCAATAGTCATGCATGGCTCGGTAGAATTTCTGTAGTGTGACGACGCACTACTACTGCAGCACATGGATAGGTCTTAACTGATCTTTAGCGGGTTGCTAAAAAAAACACTTATCTTTAGCGACAAGAAACAACCTCATTTTGAACAATTCTGGGTCGAGAACGAACAATCTTCCTGCTTGCGTGTTCGTTTCATTTTCATACCGTCCATACACTACAGGAGACTTAGAGTTTGTTGTGTGTCCAGGGCACATAGCAAAGTATGAAATATCTATGGTAAAGTCTTGCCGTAAGATGCACACGACATCTCTCACATGACAAAAGATTTATTAGCAAAGCCTTTGCCACATGGTTTTACCGAGTGTCAAAAAACACTTAGAAAAAATCTAAATCACAAAAAAAAACAAAAAAAATAGCAAAAACAAATCGCGCCTGTCCATCTCCATCGCAAGTCACAATATTTTTTCGCGCGCTACATGGTAAAGTGCGTCCACCAAGATTTGAACCCGACAACTCATCTTCACGCGTAGAGCCCCCTACCCCTGCACCACATATTTATTTGTGACACACCCCGTGTTCACTCATTTCATATCGGGCACTCGACAATGATCATGTTTGCCGAGTGTAAAATATAATGCAGTCAGTAAAGACAATTTTTGTCGAGTGCCAAGAAAAAACACTCAGAAAAATATAATGTCATTTTTTATATTTTTTTATTGATTTTTATTTTAACAACATTAATGAATTTTGTGGTGTAAATTAGTGTGTATGCAAAAATCATACAAACATGTGAGTATAATTTTTGGTTAAAATTTAAAAACAAATTACTTTTGTTTAGGTTCATACACATAGACTATGACTATATGTTTCTACAACATAGTAGCCATATAGTCTTATTTTAAAACATATTTTTTGTAAAATCATGAAAAAAAAGAAAAAAAAAATATAAATGGGTTAGAATTGACAGTTACATGGCAAGTTTGAGTTCAAAATTCAATATAATAATTTTAAATAATTAAAATAATTGAAAATTAGCCTTTACCGAGTGTCAACAAATAAAAAACACTCGACAAATACCTCCATTTGTTGAGTGTCATCATAAAATACACGGCATGTTTATCGTGTGCCAAACCAAAACATACGGCAAAGTAATTGCTTTGCCGTGTGCTAAAAATAGCACACAATAAAGCATGATTTTACTGTGTGCTTTCTCTTTGCCGTGTGCTTTAAATATTGCACACGGCAAAGTGGCTCTTAGCTGTGTGCCCGAAATATTACACATGGCAAAGAGTCAGACACACGATAAACCAGAGTTTCCCCTTAGTGGTATCCCATCTTATAATGATATTATACCATGGAAGAAGTGTGGATTTATTTATTTACTATTAATTAATTAGTTTAATCAACCAAAAATAACATGTCTGGCGAAGCCGAGTCTTAGTTAACCGTATTATTTATTTGTAAAAAGAAAATGAACAAAAAAAACTTCTGGTAGCGAATCAGAACCATCGTGCATACGACGGCATCCACTCCGTCTCCGGTGAGAGTGCTGCGCCTGTCATGCAGCGCCAGCTTGCCTGCTCGGCCATCATCAGGGATGGTCCGCACGCACGGAAGGAACGACACGGTTAGCGTGAGAGTCAACGGTGCAGCTCTTGTACGGCTGTTAACGACGATGTAAGCACGTCAATCCACGGCGTGCCGTCGGCCTCTTCCACATTATTCGTCAGTTTCATCTCGGACAGCCTCATCAGCAGGCCGTTCCAAGTCCACAATCTACTCATCAGTCTTTAAATTAACAGGTCAGATGCAGCTTGCAATGCTCATACAATCAGGAGATATTGCATTGCTGCCAAGGCAAAATGGAATGAGTTTGGGCAGAGGCAAGAGAGATCAAAAGTGATGTGCATATGCTTATGGACCTGTCACAATATATATCACAGGAGCAAAAAACCAGTCCAAATTGCTTTAAAGAAACATGTTTTCCAAACAAACAAAATACTACGCCAGCAATCACAAAACTTTAGTGCAGTACGTGCAACACATACAACACGTCTTCAGAAAAATAACAAATTTATGCTTCTTTAAAAGCTTACCATGTCACCACACACCAAGCTCTACGAATTATGAGCACTTAACAATCGAAACCTGTGAGATCTTGCAAGACCAGCAGCACAAACCAGTTGGCTAAACAAGGGAACATTGTCTGATCTCAAATTTAAACTCATGATGCACATCACCAAAAAGGGAACGCACAATTTGTCATCTCAGAGCTTTACGACGCCTCCTTCCCAGGAACATGATGACGCGCGGGAAGAACGACAGCTTCCTTGTTTTCTCCACCTTCACGTTCAAGACCAGATCGTTGGGGCTGCTTCTCCCAGATGCGTCCGATAGCGGATGAACAGACGCGCAGCTTTCTTCTTTGCTCGTGCACTTTGCGTCCACACCGCGCTCAACGATGATCTCTTCAGCTCTTGAAGATCTGGTTTTAGATTTGGAAGCTTCACCAGCCCTACGCCGCTGCTTACCCTCCTCCCTCCATTTTCTCAGTTCATGCTCCATGGCTAGCTTGCCTTCGGTGGCTCTGTCAGCCTGCTCTGTGGCATCAAGCAACGCTTGC
Source organism: Eleusine coracana subsp. coracana (assembly GCA_032690845.1). Lineage (NCBI taxonomy): Eukaryota > Viridiplantae > Streptophyta > Magnoliopsida > Poales > Poaceae > Eleusine > Eleusine coracana. Next base: position 49,371,439 of record CM064420.1, read on the forward strand.
TTTCGTTCTTCTAGGGCCTTAAAGAATTCATCCAGCCTTGATAAGGTCTGCGACTCGGATGTCTTGGCCGCTTCAACTAGTGCAATGGCAGCAATTGTCCTCTCGTGGACAAGTGCTTCTGCTCGATGGGCCTTCTCGCTCAGAGAGGTGTACTCATCCAAATCAACAGTGATCATCTGATGAGAACCTAGTTCTATGTTTACAGCAGCCTTTACGTCTTCCATTTGTCTAATAGCACTAAGTGTCAGCCTCTCGGATTCTTTCGCATCTTCTATCTCCCTCTGAACTGCTAGAAGCTTGAGTTCCATAGTGCTTAGAGCAGCCTTTATTTGCTCTATTTCTTCACGGGTCTTCCTCAACTCCTCCTGTGCCTTGGCAGCGACGGACTTAGCCTTATCAGCTTCCCAGGCTGCATTTTGCGGAAACTTGGGCAACTCAACCATTCCATCTCGGCACTTTGCCTTGGCATGAACTGCTTCAAGTTCCAGTAGTGAATGTTTAATGTCCATTTTGAGAGATTGAACGGTTATGGACGCCATTGCTTCCCTCTGCTGCATGGCGGCAAGTGCTACTTGCTCTTTGTTCAACTCTGATTTCAGTGTTGCAGCAGTAATTTTCAAAGCACATAATTCATTTGTGACCTTGGCTATGCTTTTATTATATTCCTCGAGCTCGTTCCTTGGTGGAATGACCTTTTCCATAGATTTATAAGTTCCACCTTCTTGTTCTAGTGCTTCCTCGGTTGGGTATGTCTCCGTACACATGGCCAGCTCATTCTTGAGGTTGAGCAACAAGTTCGATGATGTATCAAGCTCTGATTTCAGCTCTTCAATAGAAGAAAGCTTCTCACATTTTTTCAGCTCCTCTTCCGCTTGCCTGAGATTCACTTCCCATAGAGAACAATCTATTTCTCGTAGAATAGTCGCTTCTTTCATGCGTTCTTCAGCATCATGCAATGTGGCACGATCCAAATCCAAATGCTCCCTAAGGCGTTTGAGCTTCAGGGTGAGATCCTCTACTTGTCTCTTGGTTTCTTGGGATAGTGTGTAGGCTGCCTGAGCTTTTCTAATGGAAATATCCTGCTCGGTCAATAAAGTATCACAATCCTCCTGCAGCTTTCTAGACTCATCCTTCACCAACTTCAATTTGGTCACCACTTCTTTGTTCTGTTCTTGGATAATCTTGAGTTTCTCCTCTATCATACCACTGTCATCGCTGACGACTCCCTCCTGTATCTCTTGTACAATAAATTGAAAGATTTCCAAATCCTCTTTTGCATCTACTTCTTCTGCTTGTTTCCTCTCCAGGACATGTTTCAGCTCGTCTATAAACTTATTTGTCTTCTCAAGGTCATCAAATACTGACATCATTGCGATCTCTGATGCTTCTGCTTGACGTTTGCATTCTGAAATCTCGTTCTTCAGCTTATCAAGCTCAAGTACCGTCTGGCCACTTTCCTAGATATATCACACTTATTAATCTCAGATATACAAGACAAGAAATAAAAGTATTTTTTCTCAAAAATAATACAAAAACTGTCTGCTTTGTAACAGAGACAATCCATATAAATAATAAGAGGAAGGAAAGTGATTTTGAGTTACCTGTGGGGGTTGTCCTCTACGAGTTTTCCAATTAATGCTGCCACCAAATTTTGAGGCAGCGACCTTTACTGATTCAATGTGGGTGGTAGTATCAACAGTTGTGTTATCCATTCTCAAGTTCTTCACACTGACTGATCTGCTCACAGGTGCAGGCACCTGTTGTCTTGGAGCTAGGCTTATTTGGCGCTTTTGTAATCTTTGAACAAATATGTTCTTATCTTCTTTCAACTTTTTTGGGATAACAGGATCAGCACAAGGAACATCAAATTGGACCTCTTCTCTTGACCTAAGCAAATACTGTGACAGAACATTTACTTCTGAAGATTCCTTCACAATCGGATCATCTTGGGTTCCTTTTGATTCGTAAGCTTCACTAACAGACGATGGAAAACCATCAGGAACTTTGTTGGTGGATGGCAAGTCTTGTGACAGGGCGATAGAATCACCAAGAATCTTTTCTTGAACTGAAATTTCTTGCGAACTGCTTTTGTTGATAGTCTGTACAAGACTCATAGGACGTTTTTGCTGCATTGATGCCTCAGAATCGACATTTGGGATAACTTCTGATGTCTGTGTTATCCTAGAATCATCTTGGGCTTCTTTTGATTTAAAGGCTTCATTAGAGGAAGATGGAAAATCACAAGGAATTTCGTTGGATGGTAATTCACTCCTGTCAACTTCCGATGAAAGGGTTACAGAGTCATCAATAGGAACACTTTGTTCAATAGAAATTTCGAGCAAGCTGCTTTTGTTGTTATCCAATATGAGGCTCGTTGGATGTTCTTGCTGTATTGATGCCTCAGAACTGGCACTTGGTGTCTTCTGGGGGCTATTGTCATGGTCACCTTCATCGATATCTTCCATTAGCTTAGGCTCTATGAAACTTTGCAGAGATTTTGGCAAAGATAAAGAAACAATTTGAGATGATTTTGCCTGTTCTATATTCTCTTCCTCCATTCAATCAATCTGCAATCGCACTAATTTTACATTAACTGAAGAAAAAACATTTAAGATGATAATTAAGATGGACAACAAAACAATCAGAGCCTAGGATCAAGTTAGAGCTGATTTCAGCAAAAGATATATAGATATATGCATACACTCAAGCTTATACTGATAAAACGGCCTCATCATGGAAATATTGAATTGACAATTAGTTGATCAAATCAATCCAGACCCTGAATTTTGTATACTGTAATACCTAAGTAGTAGTCTTTTCATCAATGAATCTACCCCCACAAGAAAAAAGCTAACCATGAAAACATAACTCTAAGAAATTATGAAACGAAATGATCAGATCCATAAAAAAAAAGCTAACCATGCAACCGAAAACAACACATTATAGGACGGTATTTGAGAGACAAGTACATGAGTCACAAAGTAAAACCAAATCTAAAGACAAGTATGAACTGAAATTTACTCAGGATGTATGTACCTGTATGTTCTTATCAGAGGAGAATGTTGAAGTGAGGACAAGGATTTCTGGGAATGTACCCATGATGTTGCAAGGAGAAGGTGTCCAGGATAGATTTGAATTAATATTGATGGACGACCATTATGGTAGGGACGAATACCATATAATAATTACAAGAGAAGACTTGGGCCTATTCCACTTTTTACTATTTCTGTACTTTATTATTGACATGTACTTCTTCATACAGCTGCCACTGGCACAAGCTGGTTATGTAAGGAAATTGCGTGTCACCACGAATTAGGAACAGCTGTTGTTGCAAATACTCATATATAACCTGATGATAGTTAGAAATTATAGAGCAGATTGGTCTTCGAGTTTCCCCTATTGAAGTCTGTTAAGGTTTGACATGTTGTCGATAATTTATACTTCGTAATCAAAGGTCATTTGATGTGTATATTTGGTTAAAATCATTCCAAATGGGAGTGTATTAATATATTCCGTGCTAGAGAAATTAATGTACCTTGTTGGAACTATCCCGGTAAAAGGGAGATACTTTTCTGTAGCTCGTTTCAGACACTCCAGTTCGGAAGCAAAAACAGAATCTGTGGAACTGAAACAGAGTCTGGAATTGCAGTTTAACTCCATCGCACAAGAGAACGCATGCAGAAACCCAACAACAAACCATCTGGCCCATAGGCATGATGGTGCAGAATGGTTCAGATATCGAATCTGGTATTGTCTCCAACTTCTGTCCAGCAAAAGTCATGTGGTTTGAGGGCTAGGGAAAAGGAGAAAAGCAGAGAATTTGCAGGTTCAGACTTCATTTTTTTTTCTTCTTACCAGGCATTTAAACAACGTGTGTTCTTCTTCACAGTGTAACGCCAAGATAAGTTTACCTTTAACATCACATTGAGCATAAACAGCATCGATCATCACAAGCCTATGCATGCACGATAAAGGACATACATGTCTAGATCGCAGAGATAAAACAAGTATCATGTTTTTCCCTTCTTCAAGCAAGAAAGTAGGAACTTCGCTGATTTTCAAAGATGAGGGTACAAAAATTCAGCCTGTTTTCAAAGTCTTGAATTGGGATACTGAACTCACAATCCAAAACAATCTACCCTAGCAAAACTAGAAAAACAACCCAGCCCGTCCATTAATTACCCCATACTTATATTCTGGATGATCATCTAATATATAAAGCATGTGCAGAGTATAAAATACTTGATGGTAATATTTAACTTGGAATTGTTAAAAGAGAGTAATACCATTCTTCACCTTCCCACAAATTCATAGTTTTAACAGTTGGCATTGGCGACTAAACAACAGTGAGATAGTTAGCAGACCCCACAAAGATGCAAAAGTAAGACAGATAAGCTTCGTACAAAGATTTTCAGAATTATGTACTAGCTAGGTACAGACACAATGAAGTAACACAGAAAGATTACAGGTACTTTAATTAATTTGGCACGGCTTTACGAAACAGAGATCTTTTGGACCTCAGGTTTGGAGCAAAGGAATTGCAGACGCAGAGTAACTAAGGCACAGGGGTTGCAACTACGTACCCATGCATGTCAGGTGTTGAGCATGGTAAGCAGCTCCTTGAGAATAGAGGGGCAGCTTTTGCAGAGATGATCAAAGCCATCAGTGGCCATGACCGCCTTCAGATTTGCCGAACAGCTGAGGAAACCAAAGCATGCCTTCTTCAGCCCGTGGCAACCGTGTTGCTCAGCTAGCGTTAGTATGGTGGCCACTGTGCCCACATCGATGTACCTGGACAACTTGTTTTCACAAATCAACTTGAGCCTCTCCAAGTTGTATCTGTCCGCTGCAACAAGCAGGTGCTGGGACATGACATCCTCCTCTTCCCCGTCATTCTTGAGCTTCGGCAAAGAGTCAGTGTACACAAAGTGGAGCAAATCCTTGAACACCTGAGCCTCCATGTCATCCTAGGAAAAAATTTTCGGTATAAGAAAAATATCGGGGGTCACCAATAAACATGATATATCAGAAATATCGATGACTTCGGCGAACAAATTAATTATTTTTCAAATTTTTTTACATCATTTGAGAAGAAATGGGCTTAAATCTATAAACTATTATAGTTATGAATATAATCAAAATAGTTTTTGTTTAATAAACATACTCAATGATAAAATTTCGGCGATAAAAATTATATCAGATTTTATCGATAAATACAATATTTCGGATATATCGGTGAAATTTCACCGAAATTTTTTTCCTAGATGTCATCTATGCGGATGACACCTTCAGTGTCGCTCTCCTTCGTTGTGCCAAACAGCTCTGCACTGAAAACCGGTGATCGGGCAGCTAGCACGCAATGGTGTGCCTCAAATGTCTGGCCACCAACCTCAAACACCACATCGGCACCCTTCTCGGTCAGAAGGAGATCTCCAAGGTGCTGGTGCAGGTCGGATGGGGGCACATCGACCAAAGCAGGTGTGATGACCTCGGCATGTTCCTCCACAGCACGGAAACCATTGACAACGATGATGTCACATCGGACTGCGAAAGAATCGTCCTTGAGATGCTCCAATTTCTCCAACTCTATTCTCTGAATAAGCTTCGAATACACCCAACCACCGGTGCCTTTGAAGATATCCACATCTTCCGATGTCAAGGAATTATCTGGCACCTCAGAGACGAAACGGAATTGGAATTGCGCCTTGACCTTTTCGGTGGGAGCTCCGACAAGATGAAGAGAAAAGGAGATGTAATCTTTGACGTCCGGCTTGTTGCCGTTGGGGTAGTATTTGATGGACCAGCGGTGGCCGCCAATGGTGAACGGGTGGGACTTGATGCACTCTCCGGTGGGGGTCTCCTTAGTGAGGGAGTAGCCATCGATTCTGAGAATGTGGTACCCCCTCGCGGTGTCCGCCACCACAATGGCGGAAGCGGAACGCGACGGTCCCCTGGCGCTGGCGGCGGGTGGCATGACAGCTCTGGGAGAGCTAGCTACTCTCCTTCCGTGAGTTGGGGGGACGTGGGGAGCCTTCTCCCTCGCCAACGCCAGCGCTGAAGGGTTTTGATTGAAAGAACGACAGCGGAATCGGGAAGACCAGAGAGCGAAATATGACGAGCCAGTTCGAGTCTTATTTGTCTTTCTTTTCAGTACTATTTATCTCTAACTCTTATTGAAGTTTAAATTTGTCTAATTTTTTATAAAACCGGATGTTTTATCTTTTTATGAAATCGATTATTTTTTCTTTCGAGCGGAATTAGACGGAATTAGACAGTGGTTTTGTCCATGTAACGGTAGATCTATGTCATATGTCACTTTATCATCTTTTTTCTCTATTTTTTATTCTCTCATCTAAATAGTGCTTTTCAAGACCTGTGTCTAGATCGTCTAGATGCAACACTTACGGTTAATGTTGAGTCTACCCCCTAATCACCACTATAGATCAAAAAAAACACGTCTAGCACCGCTTAAATAATCTTCGGTCGTCTAAATATGACATCTAGACATGTTCTAGACACGTTTAAATAGTATTTTGTATATTTAGACACATGTCTAGGCTAATAGGAAGTGGTCTATATAGTTATTAGCCAAAGGAAATGAGAGATAATAATGATTAAGAATTTATTTAATTGGCAAGTATTCATGAACTTGCATTCTATATGCTATTTGATGCATCCGGTCCAGGTGGGGTTGAAAAAGCACGACACACCAACCCGATTCTAGATCCGCGATCCAAATCTGTAGTCTTAGCACCACAACTCCGGCAGCTCGACACACCGATCCAGTTTCAGATACGCACAATCTTCCCCTGTAATCCGGTTTCAAATATGCACGATCTGCCCCTGTAATCTTAGCATCATAACTCCAGCACACCCACTTAGGAAAAGGCCTAATCGCCCTAAAAGACTAGTCCAATAGGGAAAGGGTGGCTCTCCCTTTTAAAGTGGATTCCTCCTCCCAAGCTAAGTAAGATAGGATTATTCAGATGCTCATATGGTCGCCGCCTTGTCACGGGTAATAGTGAAGGATGTCATCATCATTCTCACCCCCTTAAACAAGGGTCCAGCTCTGATATCAAATGATAAGCACACATCGACGGTGTCTAGCAATATGTCCCAATCTTTCACGGCACTAGAGAATGAGAATATGCCTTCTCTAAAATCTTTAATATCCAACAATGTATAATTTGTATATATAGAATATCAGTCACTGACTATTTTTTATCGTTCCTTGTAGAAGAATAGAATTTCCACACAAACAAACAAGTAACAGAAATGAACAAAATAAACTAATGTTCCAACATAAAAATTTCAATAATCCACCAACCAGCAGTCACGGCAGTAAAACAAAGGAATAATATATAATTTACAAAAGTCTCAGTAGGAAGCAAACCGATAGTCCAGGATTTATTTCACCCGTGCCCAGCTATTGGCCACGGTCAAAACAAAAAAAAAATCCCAAGAAGATTTCAAGTACGCACCCAAGTTCAATCTCCTGGTCACGCACCCATTCACAATCTCTCACGAACCAGCAGAGATATACCATCATCGCGGCAGCAAGATGGCGGCGCCGTTCTTGGCTTTGGAGGAAAACCCTCGACAAGGAAAAACTCAATTAACTAAAACCTGCCCCCTGGATACATGGCCGCCTGGGCCTTTTAGGTGCACGCAGGCAGTTGGACTCATGTCCGACTCCAACAGGGTTAACACAAACCAACTCCAACTAATTAACTTTGACTCTGACTCAAACCTGTCCTGCGTACATGCATATATATATTTTTTATATTACGGCAGCTATGCTAATGCAATTCTTAATTAAATATAACCTTGTACAAGTACCCTGCATGATCAAATATCAGTACCGATTGATGCTGGTCAACCCTCTTTGATCAGTACACGCATGGAACCAACCACAATATATTCAGTTGACTTCTCTTGTTTGTTAATCTCCTTCAAATTAGCACCAATAAATATATTTTTGTGTCCAGGTTCTAAAATGCCATATGAAAAGTTATTTTCTTGTTTATTCATGCATTCACTTGTATAAATATGATGGACCCCAAACACAATCCTAGAACTTTTCTTGCACTCGGCATCTTCAAATGCCCTAAAAGAATTTATTTGGTAAGCCATGGGCTCATCATCCTCTCGCCCTTGAATCAAAGCCGTCCTCGGATTTGCTGAAATTGGACTGGCTACTTGCACGGCTGAATCTCTAGCAATTGTTTCCATGCATGATATTGGAGAGCAAATAAATTTCTCAGAAGTTGAAACTGGTACACCAGAAAACACCATAATGTCCTTTTCCCCCTCTTTCTTCTCATTCAAAATAATAGAAATAGAATTGCTCAGATAATTAGAAGTTGTTCTAGAAGGGCGAGCAAGAATTTTTTGACCATTTTCAGCAAAGCCACTTTGCATAGAAGAATCCGTATTTTCCTTGCACGTAATGCCCCTATCGGATGAGACAACGACTTCAGTATGTTTAGGAGCACTCACATCTTTGGAAACACTGGTAGTACACACACGAATAGGAACAATCATATCATTCTCTGCCCCTTGAATCAAAGCCGTCCTCGGCTTTGAGGTAATATCCGTACAATATTTCTTTTTTTTTGCAACAACAAAAATCTCGGCCGTAATGTCACTTTCCTTCAATGGCTTTAGAACATGATAAAAACCTTTGTGCATGAATGAATAATTGTTAGGATGACAACTATGAGTTGCATCAAGATCAAACTGCCACGGTCTCCCAAGCAACAAGTGGCATGCACTCATCGGTGCCACGTCACAATCTACCAAGTCAATATAATTTCCCACTGAAAATTTGACTCTAGCCCGGTGAGTAACTTTCAGTGTGCTACTTTGATTCATCCATTGCATGTAACAAGGTGTAGGAAGCCGCCATATAGATAAAGACAATGCATACACCAAATCTAAACTAATAGCATTAGTGAAACTATCACCATCGATAATTCATTTGCAAATCTTGTCTTGAATATGACATTTTGATTGAAAAATCTTGGAGTGCTGCCCCTTCATGTGAGAAATAGTTCCATCACATTGCCCTTTATGAGACATTAGAGATAACCTTGTCAAAGAATTATTAACCATATCTTCATATGTTGACTTCTCAAGTTCATTAATATGCAGGCCTGATATTAATGAAGATGTCTCATTACTTGTAGCAATAATATCATCTCAATTATTCTTATTGGTCAACAAAACTGAATCATAATTGGTAGCTTCAACTTCCATTGTGGCAATGCTTACAGATTCAGGAGATGAATGTTCGACCGTAACACTAGCTGATTCCTTCCGAAGATTTTCAGTTGTAAAATCAATATTAGCAGAAACACATGTGTCCTTTCTATCAGATAGCAAAGGTGCATCACATTGTTTGGAGCTAGCAAAACATTTAGCATTGTTAATTGGTAGATCATATCTACGTCATAATACTTCCTTCAGCTCTATCCAAGAAGTGCAATATTTGTCACCTTTGTTACCAAGATCTCGTCTCACTGTCCACAACCACAGCGAAATAGCGAAAGAGAAGGTTTTCTCCACCAAATTTACCAACTGTCTTAATGACAATTCACCAATTCTATAAAGTTCCACTATAGTATCCTCCCACTCATAATACTTAGATTGAGAACTTGTTGAATAAAGTGTCAGCACAAACTCAGCGTATACATGAAGATCATAGTAATCCATTGCAAAAATATTAGGAGAGTACCGTGAGCAACCCGGCTAAACTGATACCAAATGATGCATCCGGCCTAGGTGGAGTTGGAAAAGCACGACACACCGACCCGATTCTAGATCCATGATCTGAATCTGCAGTCTTCACCACAACTCCGGCAGCTCGACACACCGATCAAGTTTCAGATACGCACAATCTGCCTCCTATAATCTTAGCATCACAACTCCGGCACACTCACTCGGGGAAAGGTCCAATCGCCCTAAAAGACTAGTCCAATAGGGGATGGGTGACTCTGCCTTTTAAGGTGGGTTCTTCCTCCCAAGCTAAGTAAGGTGGGATTATTTAGAGGCTCATACGGTCGTCGCCTTGTCATGGGTAATAGTTGAGGATGTCCTCATCACTATTTTAGGATGTTTTCATGTTTATGATTTTTAAAATTACAAAATCGTCTTACCACGGAGACGATTATGTTTTAGAATCTTTCTCGGGTGGCAACACATGTTATAACACCCAATAGTACAACACATGATAGAAATAATATAGTTATAACAAGAACATAGATAAAGTACAAAGTGTAATAGAACCACCTTACCATGGGGACAATTCTGTTCCAGGATCTTTCTCGGGTGGTGACGTGCGCTATGACGCCCAATAGTATAACACATGACAGAATAATATAATTGCAAAAAGAACATGAATAGAATACAGAGTTTTACATAAATCTAAATTTAAATTACAAATCAGAGTTTTAAAAGTACGAAAGCAAAATAGTTCAACAGTAATAACATGGTTCGACGAGATACTTAAAATACAATCGTTCTCTCACGACAATACATAGAAGCAGATCCGGTCTTGATAAGTGTCATGTCCATGACACTACACCGGTAAGCAACAAAGTACTCCTCCTATGGACTACAGGGTTCCCACACAATGTCAAACATCGGGAAACTAGCCAGCCTGATCATCTAAAAAAACACAAAGAGCTACGCCCTGAGCAACTAATACTCAGCAAGACTAACCCGTGAAAATGGTCATCTACAACCAACTCCTGGATATGCACAGGCTAAGGGTAGGATCTATGTTGCCAAAAAGGCAGCCTAACAGTGGATTCTTATTTTTTCAAGTTTTAGCAGCAAGTTAAGTTGATATGCGAAATAATAAATTTAGTTTGCACTATAACTACAACAATAATGATTGTAATACAATTAATAATAATTCTGTACAGCTATATTCAACTCATTCATCATATTAATGGCTTCCAACAATGTTCTGGAGCAGTGATCAAGTGGTACTCGTTACTGTGAGAGACAGCGACTCAAATCAATTTACATTGTGCAGGAGAAACCTACTTGCATGACCCATACGTGCTTCATGGAAGTCGTATGGAGCAACCTTTCACATACGATACCATAAGGTTTTCCGGGTCCAGACTCCCCCCCAAGAAGGGTCCTCCAACATGATGCTTTCCGTACCGCCATCCATAGGTGGATTGCTTTATCCTCTCTTTCCTATTTCCGCCAAACAAAGGAGAAGGCAATCTTTCAACCATGCAGTACTCATAGCTACGTTAGGTTACTGGGCTCATAACTCCAGCATGTAAATAGTACGTTCAAACTTGATCCCATGGGCTCGACACACAGCATAGTCTTAAGTGATCGGACGGGGGTACTTCCTTGAAGACAAGTTATCCTTTCCTTTCCACCTAATTGCCCATCCGGTCTTTATTCGTCATCCCATTCCAACTTTTCTTCATCCTACATCATTTCCATGTGATAGAAGGTTCTGATCTACGAGCGGTCTCCATACCACTCAATGAATTTCCATTCTAAGTTAACCAGAGCTACTACTGTCCTGGGGCTATCATCGGGTAAAAGGGAACCTACTGCAATTCTAGGTTTTCAAACATCTCCTATAAACTTAATCCACAAACAAGCCTACATCACACTATCTAGTGATGAAATAAAAAGGGTAAAACTTGTGGGATGCACTGGGGCTTGCTTTGAGCCTGCTCCTGGTTGGCGGGATCACCTCCTTGCCCTTCTAGCTCCTACTCCGTTCCCGCCTCCACGTGGTTCACCTCGGTATCTACATGATGCAAATAGGATGCTGTGCATGAGAGAGGATTAATGGCAGACTATTTAATTAAGGCTGACAGGTATGATACACACGGGGTGTCGATTAGTTTAGTAAATGTAATATATAAAGTAGAGGCATAGGATGGATTTAGTTCATGAATTTCCTTCATGGACTCCCGTGATTTAATGTGATAACATCGTATAGAAAGTACGGCATGTGTGTATGTTTTCATGACCAGTATAACCGTGCAGGGTACATGGTGAGTGGGCGCTGATTAAATAATATTTTTACTGTGTTGGGTATGTCATTATGTAAGAAATATGTATATATGAGGTAAAACCTTATAATACACTATAGAGTAATTAGAAAATACCTATAAGACAACTAAATAATTAGCATGATTCTAGAAGTTCATGCACATGGGTGATTTAACATACCAGGAGGGATTTTTGTGCCAAGTTTGATCGACATGTATTAGGCCAATAATTTAAACTAGTTAAAACAAGAAAAAAAGGCAATAATTCAATTAGAACTAGCACTTATCACTTTGCAGGATGATAAGGCATGACAAACTAGGATTAAATCCAAAGTTTCATTAATTTATCAATTATAGAGAATTACTTATGAATTATTTAGTGTATTTCTCATTTAATTTAGGTCTGATAAAAATACGAACATGCAAGAAGGTTTAACATTTTTCTACAATAGTACATGTCTAGAGAAACTTAGAGGATTTTAGTTTGCTCAAAAATTCCTAGTAATGAATTGAATTAGTTATGCATTTCTAAAGTTCTACTCGGTTTAAAGGCTATTTAAATAAAAAAAGAAAATTCAAAAGGCTCGGGCCAATAGCACGCATGCCACACAGAGGGCCACACGACGACTTGCCACAAGGGATCCGGCTTGGAGCTTGAAGCTCCCATGGTGCACGGGGCGGCCAGCAAGCCGCGGCGCGGCCGCCGGAGTCGGCCGGAGTTGGGGCGATGCGAATCACACCACCGGAGAGACATCGATACGGAGATCTCAATCGAGGTGATGGTGAGGTGAGGAGCTCACCGGAGTGGTCGGCGGCGAGCTGCAAAGTTCCAGGGACATGTTGCAGTCAATGAATTTTAGCGGCTTGCACGGTGGGTTTTGACGGACGTGGACAGGTGGAAACGGAAGAGGAGGACGAGCCGCACGTGATGAGCCGGATGATCTGTGCCGGGAGGCAGTGGGGTGGCGGCGCCCGAGCTCGGCCGAGCTCGCGGCAATGGTGGCGGTAGCTGATTTCTGTTGAGAAAATGAGAAGGGAGAGGGCGGCCAAAAGAGGGAAAATGGAGGGTGCCGAATCGGGAGGGGTGGGCGGCATCGGGTTTAGGGTGGTTGGCCCGACTAGGTGAGCCCGACCATCGACGTACGGCCGCCATGCGGCGGCGAGCGCCGGAGGAGGAAGACAGAGCAGCGGCTGACACATGGGTCCCGTGAAGTTGCTTCTTTTTCGTTGGTTTTCAAAACAGCGCGCCCTTAACATTTTTGAATCTTTAAAAGTATAGACCCCAAGAGAAATTTAAAAATATAGGCATGCTCCACACGATATGGTAAATTTATAAAAATAATAATGCTCAGTAGTGGCAATTCAATTTGAATATGAATTTTGCTAAGAGGGATAGTGTTTGACCATTTGGGCATTTATTTGGGCTGCCAAATAAGGGCATAAAATACTGAGAAAATCCTCAAAATTCTATTTTGTTCCATTCTACAACCTATATTTTTTGTGGATATGAGTTATGTTGAAAATGTTGGATCTTTAGTTCAAATGTCATTTTTGTTCCATGCTTTAATTTAGTTTAAATTTGATCAATTTCTGTTTAAATTTTTGTCCCACATGTTCATGCTTGTGGGGATGGCTCCAATATGCTTCCCAAAAGTGTTGCATGATACCAGAGGTGTCACACAAAGTTTTACATATATCTGAATTTAAATTACAAATCATAGTTTTAAAATTGTGAATGCAAAGTAGTTCGACAATAACAATCTGGTTCAATGAAAAGCTTAAGATACAACCGCCTTCTTACAGCGATACATAGAAGTAATTCTGATTTTGATTGGTGTCATGCCCACGACACCGTACCGGCAAGCAACATCGAGCTTCTCGTATGGACTGCAGGGTTCCCACTCGATATTCCAAAAGTTGGGAAACTAGCCACCCCAATCATTTGAAAAATCACAAAGAACTATGTCTTGAGCAACTAATACTTAGGAAGACTTACCCGTCAAAAATGATGAACTACAATCTACTCCTAGGCATGCATAGGTTAAGGGTAATAATGCTCGAGGGGTGACGAGGACTGCTTCTCTAGATAAATCTCCAAGTGACTTACTTCTCTTCTCCGTTGTTCTCTTCTTGTGAAAGACTCTTTCTAGATCATCGGTGTAATTAGTGGGTTTGTTTGACTTAGGATTGTCCATACCAGTTAGTTTCACTTAACAGAATATATGTACTAAAGAGACGAGAAAAATAAAGCACAATGACTAGACAGTAATACATCAAACAATATTTAAAAAACTGCTATGGTCCCCGGCAACGGCACTAGAAAATAAGGGCTTGTTGGTCATAATTACGCACCCACTTATATACCGCAAGAGGACGGTATACGATTGTAGCACTTTTTTCCCTTGAATTGAGTATTTCAAGGTTTATCAAATCCACTGGGATCTTAGGGATAGTTAAACAAAGTTAACAATAAAAGATCTAATCAAAGCTACTATCGAGTTCAGGTTGCATGAGGAGAGACTTGTCAGTGCAAAGGTACGCCAGACAGTAAATCTGTCATTGCGCTGATCGGCGCACTAGTAAATTTAAGCCAAGGTGCGCCAGATACCTTTATAAGCCTATGTTGTTAAGTGAGTAGCCATATATCTACTAGTGAGATCGTAACCAGAAAGTCTAATTAAATAGCATCATAATGGGTAATTACATGGATCAATGAAAACCTATAATGAATAAGACCACCGTGCTTTCCGAGCGGCTCCCGATTTATCGCTGCCGAGAGAAAATCCTTCATCGCGTGAGTATATTACCCTACTCAACTATCCAATAGTATTGCGCAGGCTTAGTGCTGTCACCGCTAAACTACACTACTAACATCATCAAGCAACCATAATCAATACAATGTCTGAATACTATCTTAATCACCACAATCAAGATAATATCTACTCACTTAGCCTAGAACTAAGCAATTGGAATAAGCACATGCATGATTATAGAATCAAGATAGACAAATCACCAAAACCATCATCAACATATTCAATCATCCTTGAGATACATAGAGTAAGATTCATCCCCGTCGAGATGGCCTACCTTAACGGATCAACTCTTAACAGTAATGGTTCTTGAAACTCAACTAGAGATCTATTCTAACGGGGCAAGCCCCGGTGGCTCTAACTCATGGATCTGTGTCCCTCTGTCACCTCTGTCCTCCTCCCTGTCGCGGCCAAGGGTTTACAAGTATTTATAGGGGTTCTACTCGTAAAGGACTCGGTTTCTAGCAAATAAGGCAGTTGCGCCGATCGGTGTAGGATTGTGCTGATCAGCGCAAGTCGTGTCTTCTTTGGTTTCTTCTCCGAGTCGGTTCCTCTGTCTTCCATAGCTGCCATGTGGGCCTTTTTCCTTCGAGATAAAGTCTTGTATTGCACGTCGAGATCTTGAAGTTCCATAAATCTTCTAGGCAAATATCTTCAAGTGTCTTGCACAGATAAACTTCTATAAAAATATGGAATGGTCCTTGGTCACTTCTATGGGCCAAAACACCCTTGCACTGACCAGCTCATGGACTACGCCGATCGGCGCACTGGGCTTCTTTAGTGCTTTTCATCGGTTCTGGATTCCTGTCCTCTCCAGCATCACTTTAATCACCAATTTTACCTGTTTCTATAATAAAGCTCCAAAACAATACATATACAAATATATATATAATATCATAGATAAATGGCCTAAATTAGTATCAATTATGCTCTAATTGGGGTAATATTCACATATAAAAGGGGCACTTGGAAAGTGCCAACAGGAAGCCACAAGGAAGATTGTTGGCGAGCCAAGATCAAGATTTTTATGCATCTAAGGATTGGGGTACAAAAAGAATGACCCTAAGAAGGGCCAAAACAAGAGGATAAACTTTATGCCCGAGAACAAGGGAAAGCAAGTGGCACAAGCAAAGACTATCAAGCCAAAGAATTCTCCCCAAGTGAACAAGAACTCGACCATATCCTTTAATGATTTTGAGGCACCTTATATGCTAACCCTCAATACTTATGGTAGAGTAGTTTCTACATTTGTTGGGCCACATGATGTAAGGTGGAAGTCTTGTGTGTGGGTGCCCAAAGTTCTTGTATCTAGTGTTAAGGGATCCAAATCAACTTGGATGCCTAAAACACATGCTTGATTTCCTTTGTAGGAATACTACTCTGGCAGCGTAATATGGGTGCTTGATAGCAGGTGCTCAAATCACATGACCGGAGAGAGATCGATGTTCTCCACAATTGATCATGACAACCTACCAAGTGGAGGTATCTCATTTGGAAATGACAACAAAGGAAAGGTAATTGGTCATGGATGGATTGACTTCTACATGTCGTATGGTGAAGTGATGGATCCCTAAAAGCTTTATGTCTAACTGTAGCACCGAGCCATCGATCTTTCCCTCTCATTCTTTGTAGGCAGCAGGTGGAGGCTTGGAGAACAAATGGTTGATGAACTCTGGATGTTTGCACCACATGATCGGAGATGCAAAATGGTTCTCCAACCTCACTCCCTTGAAGCGCCATGGGTATGTGATCTTCGGGGATGACAAGAGAGGAAGAGTGAAGGCAAGGGGAGTGATAAAGGTAAATGAAAACTTCACTCTCAAGGATGTTGGTTTGGTTGAGCATCTCAAGTACTGAGAAACCATGTGGATATGTGTCATTGTTTGCAATATGTGATGAGTAATTGACTTTGGTTGATTCGGTGTTCGAGTTGAAATGCGGGAATTAGGGGATTGCATGAGTTTGTGCATGTCATGGTTTTGACTAACCGGAGTTGGTGGAGGTAATTGTGTTGTTTCAGGAGTTGAGAAATGTGTTTGCTTGTCTCATGATATGTAAGTTAATAGAGTCGACTTGGCGGTCAACGACGAGAGGATCGGGCATAAGTAGGGGACTTGGGACCGGACGATCGGGATGCCGGGTGAAGTCAAGGATGATCCACACCATACACGTGGAGAGGCAAGAAGCACGGATGGTTTCACGATTGAGCCTCAAAACCGTGGAAGTGATGAAGACGGCGTGTTGACTAAGTCAAGACAAGCGGGATGCCGGTGCAAGTGATAAAGGGGCCAGATGGACAGGGACCGGGAGAGACATATCGATGGTCAGGATTGCGGGACAAGGTGACATACATCAACATTGAGAAGTTTCACTTTGAGAAGCGTGCAAGGCAGGTTTTCCCGGTTTAGGCCTCAAAACCGATGGCGGCGATTGGAGGTGCACGTGTGTAAGCTTCATGACCATTGATGGTGGAATCCCCAAGGTATGAATATTTTGGTGATAGATGATAACTATGAAATTGTGGGCTAATATCTACATGAGTGTTGTATTTGCAGGAACCTTCACTATACTCTACTACAAATCTATGTATGATGGTTGCCTTGGCGATGGATGACGATGACCACAAGCATGGAGGTTTGATGAGCTTGATGGAGTTCAAGGGTTAATGGAGATGGATCAAAGTAGAGAACAAGCTATAGAGCAAGTGTTTGGTACACTTGTCTAGTTGCTAGGCTCTGAGTCCATAGAAAAAACCGGACTATCAAGAGGGTCTAGGTCATTCTCTTAGGTCATGTCTAGTCGGTGATGTGCAAGGATGATGAGTTTTAGCACTAGGTGACAGTGGAGAAGCCAAGGAGCTATTCAGAGAAGCCGGGAAACCAAGTCAAGCGAGGATGATGAGTTTTAGCTTCGGGACTTAGAGACCGGACAGAGGGGTCAGTGAAGACCGGACTGTCCGGTCACTATGTGGAGTATGTCTGGGACTTCCAGCGAGGAGCAAGGTTTCTGTCTGTGCGAGGGACCATAGAGATCGGACAATCTGGTCTGTGTGGGTGAAGCATAGGACAGAGAGGATGCAGTTTGCGGACCTTCCTAGAATGGAGAGAGAAAGTGGACCGGACGGTCCGGTCCAGTGATCGAATAGTCCGGTTAGCAGGAGTTCAGCACAGGGCAGAGAGCCGTTGGAGCTCAGTTTGCAGTGACCGGACAGTCCGGTCTAGAGGCCCAGAAAGCTGATTTCATGGAGCAACGGCTAGTTTGAGGTTGGGAGCCTATATAACTTCGTTGCTGGGGTCTTGGAGACCTCTCTTGGCCAGTGGAATACCTGAGAGCATTTGGTAAGGTCCAAGAGGAAAAGAGGAGAGCACTAGGAGGAGGTATTAGATATCTTGAGAGTTCTAGTATGAGTAATAGGAGTGATCTTGCACATCTAAGACTAGGGTGTCCTTGAGGGTGTGATCTAGGTTGTTACTCTTGGTCTATGGTGAGACCTAGACCGGTTAGGTGTCGGTGATCGAGCCTATCATGATTGGTTGTGAAGGCCGTCACAAGTTTATACACGGTTTGAGCCCGCCGTTAGAAGGGGCATCAATAGTGAGCGCGCGTGCCGGCTCGGGGAGTACGGCAAGTTCTCGAGGGAGGCGAGCTTGTACTTTGTGCAGCAGTGACGCACACCGTATCTTCACTCGAGGAGTGATTGCGGGCTAGTGGGTGAGAACTCCACTTGGAGGCGGGAGGGACCGGGACTCTGGCGGGAGTGGGCCAACAAGGAGTAGGGGAAGGCGACATCCTTCCGAGACCTCAGAAAAAAATCATGAGCATTCCTTGACCCTCTCTTTACTATTCCGCAATTGTGTGCTCTAGTGATAGGGTAACTTGTGGCTTGCATAGGCTAGTGTGAATAGCTTTCGCGCATTGCTTTGCATTATAAACACTAGCATGTGTAGGGTCTTGGCCTACTAGAATTGTTTAGGTTGCAATGATTCGTTAGGTTTGAGAAGCGTGAAACTAAAGTTTTCGGATTCGTGGTCGGCTACCGATTCACCCCCCCCCCCTCTTGGTAGGCCTTCGGTCCTTACAATTGGTATCAGAGCCAAGTGCTCAATTTGAGGCTTCACCGCCTTGAGTAAGGATGCCGGGAAAGGTGGGGATTTTGCCCATATTTGATGGGGAGGACTACATGTATTGGAAGGCTCCTATGCAAGCCTACCTTGAGTCCCTTGATCCGGAGATATGGACGGTGACCCATGAGTCCGATGCGAATGCTAACCTTCTTCAGCTTTACTTTATTAAGAACAATGCTAAGGCCAAGAAGGCTTTGTTTTCATGCATTTTCAAGGATGTGTTTGCTAGATTGGATGCTAGTTCGACAGCACACGGTATCTGGACTGAGATTCAGAGTATGCACGAGGTTACTAGTGATGTCAAAGAGGAAATATACTATGTGTTGAATAACAAGTATGATAACTTTGCTAGATTACCACATGAGAGAGCTAATGTTGTTTATTCTCATTTTCATGTACTAGTGGAGGAGATCAATGCACTTGGGGATGATTTCAAGCTCAAGCCCATGGAAGTCATCAGAAGATTCTTGAGGCTTTTCAAAGACCCCAAGTATGAGTCCATCATCACATACACCTTGTAGAGTGACCTCAAGACCAAGACCATGAAGGATGTGCTTGGCAAGATAACCGCCTTCGAGAGCTACCAGCTAGGGATGGATGATCCTCAACCATCCAACCTTGCTCTACAAGCTGATAAGCAAGAATCAAGCAAGAGCAAGAAAGGCAAGAAGAAGGCTGACACCGATGATGAAGAAGAAGATGATGATGAGGGTGACTTGACCGAGGACTTGGCTCTTCTCATGAAGAAAATGAAGACATTCAAAAACAAGTTTGCTTCCAAGCCCCGGGACAAATGCTACAATTGTGGGTCAAAGAATCACTTTGTTCGTGAGTGCCCAAAGCCCAAGAAAGAATCATTCAAGTCACAAGATTCAAGTGAAGAAGAAGAAGAAGACGACCCCAAAGCCAAGCAAAATAAGAAGATAGTCTTCAACAAAGACAAGTCCAAGGGTAAAGGCAAAGCCCAAGACTACAAGAAGAAGTTCTCTCGCAAGGCCCTTATAGGAGAGTGGACAAGCGACAACTCAAGTGATGAGTCCACCTCCTCAAGTGATGAAGAAGTGGCTAGCCTAGCCATGATCAAGACCACATCACCACGTGCTCTCCTTCCTCCTCCCACATGCCTCATGGCTTCGAGCCAACTTAGAGAGAGTGAGGATGAGAGTAATGATGACAACGATGACGAGGAGCGCACTTGTGCCTAGTTGTGGAGTATGCTTGAGCAAGCCCGCGATATCGCCGTCAATAAATCCAAAATGTTGGATGTGGTAAGAAAAGAGTGTAAGTTGGCTAAGGACCGTATTGATGAGCTTGAGAGTGAGCTCAAGGACCTTGTCACATCTCATGATGCCCTAAACAAGAGTTATGACAAACTCAAGGGTTATCATGTAGAGCTTCATGAGAAGTACAAGGCCCTTGAGATTACTTTTGAGGCCATCAATGTTGAGGACCTTGCCTCTCCCTCCTCTAGTTCTTCAAAGAGCGATGCTTCTACTATGTGTGATGAACTAACCACCTCGATTGAGGTTTCTTCTCTTGAGCCATTTGTTTTGAAGGAATATCACAAGCTCAAGGGAGAGAGGAAGATGGTGATGGACGGCTTTGAGAGGCTCACACATGGTAGAGCCATTCACAAGGAGATTCTTGGAAGAAACCTTGTGAACAACGTCTCCCACCGGGGACTTGGCTCCTATCCCGCTGCCATCGACATCATCGGGATGAGTGACTCCATTCCCGAATGGATCAAGCCCCTACTCACCGACGACTACTATTGCGAGAGGTGTTGCAAGGATGGCGACGCCACCAAGGATTGTCCTAGGGTGAGAAGTTCCATTGTTTTACCTAATGCTAACTTGTTCCATGAGAACACCCACTTCAAGCATTTTAGGAACAAGGATGGCAAGGTAAAAGCCAAGGCTTTGGGACCACCAAACAAGAGAAGAAAGGTCAAGAGCATATGAGTGCCTAAGTGCATTGTTGATCTTGAGAGATTGGCTATGTACAAGTGGGTGCCCAAGAACAAGACCTAGATGGTGGTGGTGGTGGACCGAACACATTCATGAAGATTATGTGAAGTCCACAACAAGTGACATGGACCTCAACGACCTATCTACTCATGAGGGAGGTAACCGTGTTTGTTTTTGTTTTTGGTAGTTGTAGTGTGTTTTTCTTTCCCTTGCATTGCATGGTAATTAGGACTCCTTTATGACTAGTATGCTTTGCATCCATGCATGTGTAAATAACTAAAAGAAAAACATATAAAAATTAGTCAATGTCTAACCCACTCAAGATAGCTATAAGCAAGGGGGAGTGCTTGAGATGGTGGTTTGGCTTCTCTCAAGGTAAGGGTATGGCGTATAGTGAGTAAGCTTGAGAGGGGTTCAAACTTGACATTGTTAGGTTTCCTTTGTGTCTTGTTTAATATTGCTTGCATTCACATGGCATGTTTACTTTCATTGCATATGTAAAATGCTTGTTGCATGCATCATATAGAAAACACAAAGGAGGCTTGTCTCACTTGGAGATATTTGTGCCTCATGATAAATATGAGTTTACATCTCCACAAGTGTGACCAAAGGAAAGGATTGTGCTTCATGCCCATTGAGCAAGATCTTATGAACTCCGAGGTTAAATCTACTCACGCGGTTCATGGACTAAGGCTCATACATACCCTTTTGGATCTTTATTGCCTTGGCTCTTATTTGCTCGATCTTTCAATTGAAATTTGTGAAACTTATAAGGCCGTAGTGAGCCACTATTTGAAAATGAGTGTTTGAGAGTTCCCTCTATATTTCAAGTGTAGTGTTTTATTGTGTGTTTGGCGAGGGCACTTGGAAAATGGAGAATTTCCTTGACTCAGCAATTTTCTGGAAGTGACCGTATGGTCCGATCAATAGACCGTACAGTGCGGTCAGTGGCACTGGTCACAGTGCCTAGAGGGGGTCTGGTTGTAGCGACCAGATAGAACGATCCTAGAGACCGTACCATTCGGTCTGCACAGTGGCCAATAGACCTCAACCTGACCGGACAGTCCGGTCTACTGAGCAGACCGTCCGGTCAGTTCGGTTGATCGCAAGATGCGCTTTCAAATTCGAGCCGTTGATTGAGTCCTTGTTCGATCACGGCCGTCCATCCGAGTTTTGACCTAGGTCAAAATAGTGTCAGCTCCTTTGGACCTTTCTTTGTTCCAATCGATTTCGTCGAGAACGTGAACCCGCCAACGCTGCCTTCCCTGTCGACGTCGCCACCGCTTCACCGTCGCGCCGCCATCGCCGATTAGCATCGCCACGCGCTCGCCCTCATGCAGCCGCCCCCGCCCGCGCTCGTCCACGCGCTCGCGCCGCCGCACCATCGCGCCGCCGCCAGCTCCCACTCACGCGCGCCCGCACACCAGAGCCGCACCACTGCCGTCAACCCGCACCGCCACCGCTGCCGCTCCACCACGTAGCCACGCTTGCTCGTCGTTGCCACCAGCGCCTCTACCTTGCAGGCGAGCACAGAGTCTACGCGCCCAGGCAGCCGCCGCTACACTATACTAGGACAAGGTTTGCCCACCTCCATTGCCAGAAAAGTTCCAAGCTTTGACCTTTTTCCAGCGATCGTGTGCAGAGTCTTCAGTTCTCGGTGTTGATACATCCCCAGGGTATTGAGCCTATCTCCTTTTTCATCGAAATATGCCCTAATTATCGAGTAGTTAGTTAATTGATGCAATTAGTAATAATTCCCATCATTAGTTGCATTAATTAATTAATTAGCTCAACCTAGATGCAATTAATTCCATGATTATCTGTTAATTGCATATCTAGGATTTGTCTTCTTGTCTAGTCTACAGTTAGATTTATTTCCCATTATTTGACTGTACACTAGATGGTTTGCATCAGCCACTTAGAGTTGATGATCATTGTTGTTATCTTGCTTACTTGACTAGTGATCATGTCCTTCATTCAGTGCTAGGGTTTCTATTGCGCATTCTTTCCTAGCGGTGCTTTGCTTATAGATTTATATAGGACTCTATGCTTATCCTACCTTTACCTACGTGCGTGCAGTGACAGCAGCAGCAGTCACATGGCAAGGTCAGGATAGGATAAGGGCAAGGGGAAGATGCCAGAGAAGCCTAAGAGCAAGAAGAGACCGAGACTGGACCCAGAGTCAGAGAGGGCCAGATGACTTAGCAGGCACCTGGATGCCATGAAGCAGTCATGCAGGACACCTGGTTCTCACTTGATTCTTGACCGGCCAGTGGAGATACAGGGCTTGAGGAGGAGCACCAGGCAGAGGACAGCTTCTCTAGCAGTTGGAGTGGTGCCACCACCGTGGCTGCAACGTACTCCGGCTTCTCATCAGGAGAGGTCGTCAAGAACTGCGGAGTAGGGATCCTCCAGGCAGCAGGAGGAGTCAGAGGAGGAGGTGGCTGAGGAGTCAGAGGAGGAGACCTCAGAGTCTGAGTCTGAGGAGCTTGAGGTTGAGGAGGCTGAGCAGACTGTCCCCCAGAGAACAGCTCACCGGGTAGGAGACCCGAGGTGCACCTGTACAGTGTGCACGAGGAAGCTGTAGCAGCTTGTACAGGCAGCCGGAGAGCCAGATATCCTTAAGATTCCTACCAAATACCTTAAGGCGCTTCGCTTGGTACCCTTCGAGTAGTGGGTTCTAGTTTCTAGAGACCCCGCTGCTGGAGAGAGGTACTGGACTGGCCTCCAGAGGAGGATCGGTGAGGGTCTAAGACGTTACCTTGGCCACAGAGGCAAGGACAGACTCTTCGTGCCATAGCAGTACATGACATATAAGGCCATGAGGAGGGCCACCGGCACAGAGATGGAGTAGTACTTCACGTACTTGCCAGGGCTAGCAGATCTAGTTACTGCTCCACACAGGTTCAGAGAGGACGTGGTGCTAGAGTTCTACGCCACACTGTGGGTTGCCAGAGACCGCTCAGAGTTCTGGTTCTTGTTCAGAGGGCAGCCATAGCGTGTGACTAGACAGGATCTAATCCATAACCTAGAAATTCTTTCATCAGACTTCTTACTATATAGGAGTGCCTATGGTACACTTGCACCATCCCGTAGAGCTCAGGGAGGGAAGATGCCGATAGACGAGATGGTGTCGATTGCCTTTCCACCACCTCACACACCAGGCTTTGATAGAAGCCCTACGAGACTCACTGCAGAGGCTAAGGTGGTGAGAGTGATAGTCACCAGGACTATCATCCCTAGGTCAGGATACAGAGAGGAGTTCACACTTCTCCATCAGTGGGTTGTAGCAGCTATTCTAAGGAGGCAGTCATTTGATTTGGCAGACCTTCTGATTGGAGAGATGGAGGAGGTGATCTCTAAGAGGGTGCTGTCACTGTGGCAGCACTAGCAGGACGGCTTGGAGACTTTATTCAGAGTGTCTCGGAAGATAGACGGCAGATGATGGAGGTTATCAAAGGACAGGCAGAGCTTCAGCGCCAGCAGATGGCACTTGTTACCGCTCTGATAACCGAGATGGCAGAGATGAGACAGATAGTTCAGCAGTCAGGGCTTTCAGCATAGCCTCAGTACCAGCAGCTGCAGACTCAGTTAGGACCCTTCATAGCCTTGATGACAGCACAGTCCAGCGGACTGTCACTCTCAGGGGTTCTACCGACAGGGGGAGCAGGACCTACACTCTATTCAACTCAGCTCTCTCTCGTGTCAGCTTTCTCAGTGTTAGCCTTGTTCGTCTCTCCGTCGCACTCTTCTACCACTCAGATGGCTAGACCCTCCACCTCGCAGCACCTACCGGTCAGGAGTCTGTTTTCTGACATTGTACACACTACTCGTGCAGACTCTCACACCGCCCCAGAGATAGCTACAGTGCCCCTTTCTACTGCTATGGTCAGCACCATTACACCTCAGGTAGCAGAGGATCTTGTCTGTGCAGGCTTCTCATAGCAGGACGTGGCAGATCTCGTACTTCTCCAGACCTCAGCTCAGGAGACTGCCACGGTCACACTAGCAGCACAGGATAGAGGGTATGAGTCCTCAGAGGACCTTGACTTCTTTGAGCAGCTAGACGCTCAGGAGGCTCAGACTCAGGGACAACAGCAGAACACAGCTCAGGAGCAGCCCAGAGCAGAGCCCACAAAGGACATCGCTGCACCGCTTTCTTCAACCACGAGCGCGTAGATGTTCTTCTTTTCCACTTTTTGGTGCTTGTTGCCAAAGGGGAGAAGTAGTCATAGGTCTAGGGGGAGTCGGAGTGTGATCCTGTGCGATCGAGAGTAGCTTTGTATCTAGGGGGAGCATACGTGTTCATGGTTTTGGGAGTTAGATACATTTGGATGTTATTTTGATGGTTTTATCGAGATGTTCATGGATTTTGATGAGTCATGGTTTTCATTTGATTGTGTTTGACTTATCTTGATCTCACTTGGTTTATTTTCATACATAGTGCTTGCCATTCCTTATTTATCCTGTTTGCCTATGTATGATGCCATGATGATGAATGCTTGTTCTTAATTCTTGTGCTTTTTCATTCTATCCTGTTGCATTTCATCATTTATGTCTTGCATTGCATGTCTTTATGCTTTCCTTTATTACTTTGCCATGACATGCATGCATTATCATCTAGAGTGTGCTTTTTTCTCTTTTCCTTAAAGCTCTAGCATGATTGATTGAGTAGGACCTTGTGTGTTTCTCTCGTTATGTTTTCGTGGTTCCTCTCGATCATAGCGTAGCTCTTTTAGCCATGTGGTTTTTCCTATTTATTTACAATTAAGTAGTGGTTGTCATCAATCACCAAAAAAGGGGAGATTGTAAGCTTCATGACCATTGATGGTGGAATCCCCAAGGTATGAATGTTTTGGTGATAGATAACAACTATAAAATTGTGGGCTAATATCTACACGAGTGTTGTATTTGCAGGAACCTTCACTATACTCTACTACAAATCTATGTATGATGGTTGCCTTGGCGATGGATGACGATGACCACAAGCATGGAGGCTTGATGAGTTTGATGGAGTCCAAGGGTTAATGGAGATGGATCAAAGTGGAGAACAAGCTATGAAGCAAGTGTTTGGTATACTTGTCTAGTTGCTAGGCTTTGAATCCATAGGAAAAACCGGACTATCAAGAGGGTCTAGGTCATTCTCTTAGGTCATGTCTAGTCGGTGATGTGCAAGGATGCTCGGTGAAATCACAGGCACTAGGTGACAGTGGAGAAGCCAAGGAGCTGTTCGAAGAAGCCAGGAAACCAAGTCAAGCGAGGACGATGAGTTTCAGCTTCGGGACTTAGAGACTGGACAGAGGGGTTAGTGGAGACCGGACTGTCCGGTCACTATGTGGAGTATGTCTGGGACTTTCTGCGAGGATCAAGGTTTCTGTCTGTGCGAGGGACCATAGAGACCGGATGGTCTGGTCTACAGACCGGACAGTCCGGTATGTGTGGGTGAAGCATAGGACAGAGAGGATGTAGTTTGCGGACCTTCCTGGAATGGAGAGAGAAAGTGGACCGGACGGTTCGGTCCAGTGACAGGACAGTCCAGTCAGCAGGAGTTTCGCACAGGGCAGAGAGCCGTTGGAGCTCAGTTTGCAGTGATCGGACGGTCCGGTCAGGCAGTGATCGGACGGTCCGGTCAGGCAGTGACCGGACAGTCCGGTCTAGAGGCCCAGAAAGCAGATTTTATGGAGCAACGGTTAGTTTGAGGTTGGGAGCCTATATAACTTTATTGCTGGGGTCTTGGAGACCTCTCTTGGCTAGTAGAATACCTGAGAGCATTTGGTAAGGTCCAAGAGGAAAAGAGGAGAGCACTAGAAGAGGATATTGGATATCTTGAGAGTGCTTGTGAGAGTAACATGGAGTGATCTTGCACCTCTAAGGCTAGGGTGTCCTTGAGGGTGTGATCTAGGTTGTTACTCTTGGTCTATGGTGAGACCTAGACCGGTTAGGTGTCGGTGATCGAGCCTATCATGATTGGTTGTGAAGGCCGTCACATGTTTGTACACGGTTTGAGCCCGCCGTTAGAAGGAGCATCAATAGTGAGTGCCCGTGCCGGCTCAGGGAGTACGGCAAGTTCTCGAGGGAGGCGAGCTTGTGCTTTGTGCAGCGGTGACGCACACCGTGTCTTCACTCGAGGAGTGATTGCGGGCTAGTGGGCGAGAACTCCACTTGGAGGTGGGAGGGACCGAGACTCCGGCGGGAGTGGTCCAACATGGAGTAGGGGAAGGCGACATCCTTTCGAGACCTCGGAAAAAAATCATGAGCATTCCTTGATCCTCTCTTTACTATTCCGTAATTATGTGCTCTAGTGATAGGGTAACTTGTGGCTTGCATAGGCTAGTGTGAATAGCTTCCGCACATTGCTTTGCATCATGAACACTAGCATGTGTAGGATCTTGGCCTACTAGAATTATTTAGGTTGCAACGATTCATTAGGTTTGAGAAGCGTGAAACTGAAGTTTTTGGATTCGTGGTCGGCTACCGATGCACCCCCCCCCCCCTCTCGGTAGGCCTTCGGTCCTTACAACGTGGCACCATCGTTGAGTTTGCGTTGAGGTGAAGCAAAGTCGTGAAGGGCTCGATGGTATTCGGACGATGAGGAAAAAAGATGGACGGTTGTGCCCCTGGTGGTAGGTGGTAGTGTATTGTAGGTGAGGGGTAGGATGATCTTTAGGATAACCCCTAGGCCTATATAAGGAGAGGTAGGGCTGGTGGATGAGGTGCCTCTCTTTTCCTTAGCCTTGCTAGGTCTTCATTTCAAAGTGCTAGGAGAGGTCTTCATGTAATATAGGAGATGAGAGGGTGTGTGAGAGACATCTCTTTCTCTTCCAAATAGTGGGAGGAAGAGGGTGGCTTCCTATCCATGTATCCATGTATCTTGACTTGATGAATCAATGATATGAGATCCAATTTCGTGCTCAAGATCTTCCCCTCTTCCTAAATCCCGAATTTCTCTTTTCCCTATTTTTGGAGGTATTTTCATGGGGATTTTTTATCTTATTTTTGAGTGGGTTTTGGGTCAAATTGCGTGGAGGATCTTGGTGTTAGGACATGCCTAAACATTCCTTGATGGATCCTTGGTCGAATCCTAGGCAAGAGCATCATTAATTTTGTAGATTTTCTTAAGAACATTCAAACCCTAGAACTTTCGATAAAACCTCAAATTCGTGATGAATTCTTGAGATTTTGAGATGATTCTACTTGGAGTAGATGCGCCCTACCATGATGTATCTCTAGTCCAAATATCGTGATTTATGGAGTTCGTTTGATAGGGTTTTGCAATTTTTCTTTATCAATCATTGTTGTTGTTTTGACCCTATCGGGCCCGACCGGCAGTGTCGATGGCTACTGCCGATGGCACCAACTACCGATGGACTAGCAGTGCTAATGGTCACTGCCGATGACCAAACCAGCACTGCCGATCGGCACTACTGATGAACGGCTCAGTTTTGAGTGTGTTACCTCCATAGTTTTGTGCCTTGGTTGTCCACCTTCATTAATTGCTTTCGGTGTGTTTTTCCCATAGCTTTGTCTTGCCTATACTTGATTGGCACTGCCGATGATCTGTTCCAATTCCCGATCGGCACTGCCAATGCTGTGATTGGCACTA
The DNA here is from genome assembly GCA_032690845.1 of Eleusine coracana subsp. coracana. Taxonomy (NCBI): domain Eukaryota; kingdom Viridiplantae; phylum Streptophyta; class Magnoliopsida; order Poales; family Poaceae; genus Eleusine; species Eleusine coracana. The sequence goes on from CM064420.1 coordinate 49,399,978, forward strand.
CCAATACACTAACAGAGTTGCCTATTTCGAGTTTGTTTCTTGACCGATTCAAGTAGTTGTTGTTCTCCTGTGTTTTTGCCGTGTTCCATTGCTGTTGTTGATCACTCCTAGGATTAGTGCATCACAAGTTGGTGTGTGTAATCTTGATGATCCATTTTGAGGTTGACTTGGGTTGTAATTGGGACATAGGCCAAGTTCTATTGAAGAATTTTAATTGGCTCCCATTCACCCCCCCCCCCCACCGCTTTCTGGTCACCTTCTCGGTCCTTCAAGTACAATCTCTGATCTGTTTCTCAGCAGCTTGATGTTTCTTTGGAAGTGCACTTTAAGAAAAATGCTTCTTGTGTTCTTGATCCGAATAGTTCTTTGGTTTGTGGAATTTCTAGCATTGGGAGAGTTTTTCAGTCTGACTTTGTTGTTCCTCATGGCTCTCACAAGTGCTTGTTTGCTAAATTTTCTTTGGAGCTTTGGACACGGCATAGGAGACTATGTCACATGAGCTTTGACTAAATGCTTAAGCTCAAATTTGATAAGGATTTGGTTTGTGCTCCTTGTCGTCAAGTGAAAATGGCTGCCGCTTCTCATCAGCCAATTAATTTGGTGATGACTGAATGCCCTAGAGAGTTGCTTCACACGGACAATGTTGGTCCTTCTCGGGTTCGTTTAGTGAGTGGGAAGTGGTATGTTCGTGTGATTGTTGATGACTTCTATCACTATTTTTGGGTTTACTTTCTTAAAAGCAAGTATGAAGTGTTTGATCATTTTTAGAGCTTAGCTTTGAGGTTGTTCAAGGACCTTCCTGGTGCATTATGAGCAATCCATAGTGATAATGGCACTGAGTTCAAGAACTCCTCCTATGATGCTTTATGACTTGAGCATGGTCTTGAGCATCAATTCTCAGCACCTCGTGCCCCTCAGTGGAATGGTATGGTCGAAATAAAGAACAAAACCTTGGTGGAGATGACTCAAACAATGCTCGATGAGCATAGGACTCTGAGGTGGTTATGGGTTAAGGCCATTAGCACTGCTTGCTATGTTTCGAATTGGGTTTTCTTGCGCTCAATTCTTAATGTGACTTCCTATAAGCTATATTTTGGGAGGAAGTCATATGTTTCTCATTTGTGTGCCTTTGGTTGCAAGTGCTTTATTTTCAAGCGTGACAATCTTGATAAGTTTGAGTCGAGATCTTCCGATGGCATCTTTCTTGATTACACCCTTCACGGTCATTCCTACAGAATTTTAAATTTGGAGACTAACACTATCGTAGAGTCCTATGATGTAACCTTTGATGAATCAAACTCTTGGGCAAGCAATGTGGTTGAGACTGCAGGTAGCAGGGAAATGGAGGAAAGCATCTTTGTAGAAGAGGACATACAGGGCTTCGATGATGATGATGATGATTCACCTCATCTCTCATCTGAGCTTGTTCCTGCTGCTTCCACCACTCCAGCAGAGGGTCCAGAAGCTTCTACATCAACCTCAGTAGCAATCAAGCCAGCTCCAGTTGTGGTTGAGGGGGAGGTACACTATGAGATAGAGGCCCCTCTTCGCATTCAATGTCAACATACTCCCCAATAGATAATTGATAATCTCCATGAGAGAACAACAAGGTCAAGGTCTGCACATCTTGTCTGCTTTACCAATTCTCTATTTGTTGCCACCTTCAAACCTCGGGATGTTGGACACGCACTATCTAATGAATATTGGGTTAATGCCATGCATGAGGAGTTGGAAAACTTTGAGAGAAACAAAGTGTGGATCCTAGTAGAGCCTCTTGTTGGTGTCAATATTATAGGAACCAAGTGGATGTTCAAAAATAAGCATGGGGAAGATGGTGAGGTTGTGAGAAACAAGGCTAGACTTGTTGTCCAGGGTTTTAGTCAAGTGGAGGGCTTAGACTATGGGGAAACCTTTACTCCTGTTGCAGGCATAGAAGCAATTAAGATCTTGCTTATATCTGCTGCGTCTAAGAGTATTAGACTCTACCAAATGGAAGTCAAGAGTGATTTCCTAAATGGCTACATAGAGGAAGAGGTTTATGTGAAACAACCACCTAGCTTTGATCACCACAAATACCCAAACCGAGTGTACAAGCTTCAAAAGGCTTTGTACGGGCTAAAACAAGCACCTAGGACTTGGTATGCTAGGCTTAAAACCTTCTTACTAGAGCTTGGGTATGTCATTGGGTGTGTTGACAAAACCTTGTTCACTCTAAAGCATGACAATAACTTTCTAATGGTTCAGATATACATGGATGATATCATCTTTGGTGGTTCCTCTCATGCTCTTGTGTCCAGGTTTCAAGAAGCTATGGAAAGTGAATTGCAGATGACAATGATGGGCGAGCTCTCCTTCTTTCTTGGACTTCAAATTAAGCAGTGCAAGCAAGGCACTTTCATACATTAAGCCAAGTACACGAAGGATCTCCTAAAGAAGTTCGACATGGTCAATGTGAAGTCGTTGTCTACACCAATGTCCACTACAACGGCACTTGACCCAGACGAAGACTATGAACCGGTGGACCAAAGGGAGTACAGGAGCATGATCGGCTCCCTCTTGTACCTGACAGCGACAAGACCCGACATACACTTTGTGGTGTGTCTTTGTGCTCGCTTTCAAGCTTCCCCAAGGATGACTCATCACAAGGCTATCAAGTGCATCTTCAGCTATCTCAAATACACCCTTGAGTTCGGTCTTTGATACTCTGGATCATCATCTTTTGATCTTATTGGGTATTCGGATGCTGACTTTACTGGGTGTAGAATTGATAGGAAAATCACTTTGGGTACTTGCCAATTCTTAGGTACTTCTTTGGTTTGTTGTTCTTCTCGCAAGCAATCAAGTGTAGCCCAATCCACAATCAAAGCTGAGTATGTTGCTACTGCTAGTTGCTGTTCTCAAATCCTTTGGATGGTTTCTACCATGAGAGACTTTGGGTTAACCTTTAAGAGTGTTCCATATGTGATAACTCTAGTGCCATATGCTTAGGAAAAACCCAATCCAACATGGTAAGGTCAAACATATAAATGTGAGATTCCACTTCCTAAGGGATAATGTTGAGAAGGGAGATGTTGAGCTCAAATATATTGACACTAAAAATTAATTGGCTGATATTCTCACCAAGCCCCTAGATGCTTCGAGATTTGCTTTTCTTCAGCGGAAACTTAGTGTTTGCCATCCCAATGGCATCATTTGAGGTGGATTTGATGTTCTCTTGTACATATGTATCTTACCTTTTCGCATTGCATCTCATGTGTAATATATGCATTTGTAGATGAGCTTTGATTATTATGCTTTCTTACATTTTTCATTGCTATGATTGAGCTCGAGCTAAGTTGTGTGGATGTGATAGTAATCTCTCATGCTTAGATTTTCTAGATGGCATGTTATAAACTCTTTTGAGCAACTTGCTAATCTAAAAGATAAACTTGGCTTTTTGTGAACCTTATGAAGTAATCTTGCTAATAATTGCTCATCATGTGTATAATTGCTTTTATCCTTGTTGAAACTTGTGTTGAGGCTAGTCTAGAGGATATTTTGGCCATGGCACCTTGTGTTTGCGAAATGTGGCTTTACAAATGTTTAGCTCATGATGGAACATTGTGGGAACATGTGTTCCTTTTGTCACAAAGGCATGCTCATTTTTTTTGCTTTTGTTTGCAAGTAAAGTTGTTCAAATACATGCTCATTTATTTTATTTTTTTTGCTTTTGTTTGCAAGTAAAGTTGTTCAAATGAAAATTTCTTCAAAGACTTGGGGTGTTTGTCGTACCTAGTCGTGCGACCCTCCGCATGGATTAGAAGTTTCATAAAAATGATAAATCAAAAAATTGTGCTTCAAAGCCTCGGGGTGTTTGTCGTGCCTAGTCGTGCGACCCTCCGCACGTATTAGAAGTTACATGAGGATCACATAAGAACAATGCCTTTTGTTCTTTTCCTTATGAGTCTCTGTTGCATATGTGAGTGTTTTGAGAGCTTATTTTCTGCGAATGCTTGTTGCCTTGATTGAGATTGAGACTGGCTAGTTTTTTTATTCACTTGATGCCTGCTTTGCCTTGGATGGGAGTACTTACACCTGTGGTGGCAGCTTTTCTCATGAGGAGTAAATTTAATTCTATCTAAGCTAGTCAATCTTTCTGCTTAGCTCGTATAGCTCTTGGTGTCTATGCCTTGCTATCTATTTTTGGTCTTTCTATGATTGTGAGCTATTGCTTTTTCACTTCATAGCTCAATACTTGTGATTAGCAAGGTTAAATGCTTGTTTGCATAATTGTTGAAGCTCCTTAGGTTTGCATTTTCATGCATGTTTTATTTTTGTGCTTCTTTGATGAGTTCATTGCCAAAGGGGGAGAAAATAGTGGGTCATGCACAAATAATGTTAGGAAACTTAAGATGACCTCATTTTGCAATACATGTGAACTACCACAAGTTAAGGTGGAGCATATCATGAACTCGAGCGTTTCGATGCGCTTTTCACAATCTTTGCAATCTTTGTGTTCTCAAGTCGCTTTATCTATCAACTTCTAGTTTTGTGATCCTTTCTTTGCTAGATGGGTACTTTTCACCTTTTCTTTAGGTTTGAGCCATTTGGATGAGCTTATTCAGTTTAGCATTTCAAATTCTAAGTCTTTATGCATTTGGTGTTGTCAATGTACTCATTAAGGGGGAGATTGAGAAACTATGTTGATATGTGCCATAGTTTGCAATATGTGATTAGTAATTGACATTGGCTGATTCGGTGCTTGAGTTAAAATGCGGGAAATTGGGGATTACAGGGGTTTATGCATGGTTATGGTTATGACTAATCAAAGTTGGTAAAGTTGTTAGTGAAGTTACAGGAGATGGGAAATGTGTTTGCTTGTCTCATGATGTGTAGGTCAATGGAGTCAACTTGGTGATCAACGACGAGAGAATCGAGCACAAGTAGGGGACTTGGGGCCGGACAATCGGGAAGCCGGCTGAAGTCAAGAGTGATCCACACCGTACACGTCGAGAGGCAAGAAGCATAGACGGTTTCGCGGTTGAGCCTCAAAACCGTGGGGGACGATGAAGACGGTGGGTTGACCAAGTCAAGGCGAGTGGGATGCCAGTGCAAGTGACAAGGGGCCCTATGGAGCGGGACCGGGAGAGACTTGCCGATGGTCAGGATCACGGGACAAGGTGAAACGTGTCGGCATCAAGAAAGATGCGCTTTAAGAAGCGTGCAAGACAGTTTCCGGTTTGGGCCTCAAAACCGGTGGCGGTGACTGGTGGTGCACATGACATGTAGTTCAAATTACATTCAAATTGGTGCAAACTTGACTTCAAATAAACTCAAACAGAGCCAAAATTTTAAATGTGAGTTCATATTTGTGCAATTGTTATGTCTAGGTGTTATTATTTTGATTTTTGATATCCTGGATGTCACGATATATTTGTTATTTTTGTACTTCTATAGTGGAAATATGTGCTATATATTAGATTTTTTTACCGCTTCAGTTTAAATATGTGCTATATTTAAGTATTGTAGTACAAATACATCTAATACTAGTTGCCAGCTTGTCATTTGTCTACATCTTACGTCTAGAAAAACACTGCATCTAAACGACAAAGTCAGTGGCGGAGCCAGGAATCGTATAAAGGGGTGCTAAGTAAGGACAAGATAAACTAGCAACTAGTTGTCCCCCCCCCCCCCCACACACACACACGTTGCTGCTGGTGAATATAAGGAGACATTATGCATAAGTAGAAACAACTTCCACGTTTTTAGGTTAGAATACTACTTGAATAAAATGACATTTAATTCTAAAATAATTGAAAATGTAGCATTCCACAAAAATGCCAGCAGTATATAGATTGATATGGATGCAACCACTATCCTACAAACAAAATATGAGAGAATGGATCATCGTGCCTATAGCTAAATAAAATGAAAAATGGTACCGAAATTCTGAAAGCAAATAAGACGGGATGGTTAATCCAAAACTATTAACAAAGATTGAGGAGAAAGAAAAGGGAAGAAGGAAAATATGCACTACAGTGTTGCGGAGGTAGCTTGTTGGCAAGACTAAAATATGACTACAGTTTCCTGACGCCTGTGCAAGCGTGGTGGGGTTGCAGCCACGCAACCCAGCCTTTCTTCACAAATCGGAGCCATGATCCTGAACTGGATTTGCCACCACTAAGGAAGATACCTCGAGTACTATATATGTCCTTCGATGGGTGTTGTATCCATTTGGCCAGGAAACATAACACCTCCAATTGGAACAGAAATTCCATCATGAATGGAGAGCCTTTGCAATGGCCAGATGCGAACATGATGGCCGAGCTTGCTGACTTTATAGGAGAGGAGGTGCGGAGGGCAGAGGAAAACAATAAGTTTTATAGGTTATGGAAGAGAATGAAACGACAATTATGAAAATAATTAGCTAGTTGAGAGCTAATTAAGTGACATTATGCGTGTGTTTGTGTAGAGAACTGGGTTATTATTGTTCATCAAATACTTGTATGGATGGACAGATGTGATGGGAGACAAAGATCCAAAAATGGTGCAAAATAATTAGGGTGATGTGGCTCAATGTGGTTATAGAGAAATAGTAGAAGTTATGATCTTTAGTGGATTGCATCTTTTATATAGATATAGATATCATGAGATGAAATGTTTGAGAAAGTTTTGAGTCCTAATTAAGGGCAGGAAATTATTTTTTTTCATTTTTGGCAATTGTCATCACGATAAGGCACGACGGCACTTGTTAGCTGTTGCAGGCTCACAATCCCGTGCTTGCAGTTGCAGCTCATTGCTTTGTGTGAATAACAGGTCAATTGCAGCGGCAATGAGCTGCCACAGGGGAGTGCCTCATCACCTAGCTCCTCCTTGCCAACAGCGCCTCGCCGGCAGGCTATAACGCGATCCACGTGGCTGCCGCCGCCGGCCACGACGACATCCTTAAGTTGCTCCATGCCAAGCCGGCCACCGTGGTGTCTCCTGTGCAATCATTCTCATCATCCTCCATCGTGTTGTCCTTCTCGTCGATGTTGATCGACACGGCAGGGCGGGTGTAACGTCCCGCCCCTCCGAGGCCAGGCCCGCTTACACCTGGCAGCTCTCTAGGACCACAAGACTTTCCTCACAGATCAACACATGTCTTTTTTTCCACACTTTGTCCTCACTCGTGCGTACCCGGGAATGACTTCCCGGTCGGTCAGACATCCCTAAATTGCTCCAAGCCAAGCACGCTTAACTTTGGAGTTTTTAAGGGATGAGCTTCCGAAAAAGAAGTTGTAACTTATTGGTATGAGTATTCTATCAATCCTATTAAGCCTTGGGTCAGGATGTTACACTCTCACCCTCTTAGAAGATCGATGTCCTCGTCGACCAACCCCAAACCAGGAACATCCCCTCTTGGCCATGTCCGTGTACCCAGTGCCAGCGCATATGCCATGTTGTGTGACCACTCTGGATCCGCACCAGCCATGCACACCATGCCTGCACAACTACGACCCCACGCGCCCGTGAAACCATAAGGGTCGGCTCTGATACCAACTGTAACATTTCGCCCCTCTGAGGTCGGGCCCGCTTACACCTGGCAACTCTCTAAGACCTCAAGACTTTCCTCACAGACCAATACAAGTCTTTTCTGCACACTTTGTCCTCACTCGTGCGCACCCGGAAATGACTTCCCAGTCGGTCACCCATCCCTAAATTACTCCAGGCCAAGCATGCTTAACTTTAGAGTTTTTTAGAGATGAGCTTCCGGAAAAGAAATTGCAACTTGTTGGTATGAGTATTCTATCAATCCTATTAATCCTTGGGCCAGAATGTTACACTCTCACCCCCTTAGAAGATCGACGTCCTCGTCAATCAACCCAAGCCAGGAATGTCCCCTCTTGGCCATGTCCGTGTGCCCAGTACCAGCGCATGTGCCATGCTGTGTGACCACTCCGGGCCCACACCAGCCATGTACACCATGCCTGCGCAACTGCGATCCCACGCGCCCGTGAAACCGCGAGGGTCGGCTCTGATACCAACTGTAATGTCCCGCCCCTCCGAGGTCGGGCCCGCTTACCCTGGAAGCTCTCTAGGACCTCAAGACTTTCCTCACAGACCAATACAAGTCTTTTCTACGTACTTTGTCCTCACTCATGCACACCCGGGACCGCCCCTCCGAGGCTGGGCCCGCTTACCCTGGCAGCTCTCTAGGACCTCAAGACTTTCCTCACAGACCAACACAAGTCTTTTCTACGTACTTTGTCCTCACTCATGCACACCCGGGACAAACTTCCCGGTCGGTAACCCATCCCTAAATTGCTCCAGGCCAAGCACGCTTAACTTTGGAGTTCTTTGGGGATGAGCTTCCTGAAAAGAAGTTGCAACTTATTGGTATGAGTATTCTATCAATCCTATTAAGCCTTGGGATAGGACGTTACACTCTCACCCCCTTAGAAGATCGACGTCCTCGTCGATCAACCCCAATCCAGACAACTTGTTGGTATGAGTATTCTATCAATCCTATTAAGCCTTGGGATAGGATGTTACACTCTCACCCTCTTAGAAGATCGACGTCCTCGTCGATCAACCCCAAGCCAGGAACGTCCCCTCTTGGCCACGTCCGTGTGTCCAGTGCCAGCGCATGTGCCATGCTGTGTGACCACTCCGGACCCACACCAGCCATGCACACCATGCCTGCGTAACTGCGACCCCACGCGCTCGTGAAACCGCGAGGGTCGGCTCTGATACCAACTGTAATGTCCCGCCCCTCCGAGGCCGAGCCCGCTTACCCTGGCAGCTCTCTAGGACCTCAAGACTTTCCTCTCAGACCAACACAAGTCTTTTCTATGTACTTTATCCTCACTCATGCGCACCCGGGACAAACTTCCCGGTCGATCACCCATCCCTAAATTGCTTCAGATCAAGCACACTTAACTTTGGAATTCTTTGGGGATGAGCTTCCTAAAAAGAAGTTGCAACTTGTTGGTATGAGTATTCTATCAATCCTATTAAGCCTTGGGCCAGAATGTTACACTCTCACCCCCTTAGAAGATCGACGTCCTCGTCGACCAACCTCAAGCCAGGACCATCCCCTCTTGGCCATGTCTGTGTGCCCAGTGCCAGCGCATGTGCCATGTTGTGTGACCACTCTGGGTCCACACCAGCCATGCACACTATACATGTGCAACCGCGACCCCACGTGCCCGTGAAACCGTAAGGGTCGGTTCTGATACCAACTGTAACGTTCCGCTCCTTTGAGGCTGGGCCCGCTTACACCTGGCAACTCTCTAGGACCTCAAGACTTTTCTCATAGACCATCACAAGTCTTTTTTGCATACTTTTTCCTCACTCGTGCGCACCCGGGAATGACTTCCCAGTCGGTCACCCATCCCTAAATTATTTCAGGCCAAGCATGTTTAACTTTGAAGTTTTTAGAGATGAGCTTCCGGAAAAGAAATTACAACTTGTTGGTACGAGTATTCTATCAATCCTATTAAGCCTTGGAATAGAATACTCATACGAACAAGTTGCAACTTTTTTTCAGGAAGCTCATCCCCAAAGAACTCTAAAGTTAAGCATGCTTGGTCTGGAGCAATTTAGGGATGGGTGACCGACCGAGAAGTTTATCCCGGGTGCGTATGAGTAAGGGCAAAGTACGCAGAAAAGACTTGTGTTGGTCTGTGAGGAAAGTGTTGAGGTTCTAGAGAGCTGCCAGGGTAAGCGGGTCCGGCCTTGGAGGGATGGGACATTACAGCGGGACGGGAAGATGCCGTTGCGGCTGGCAATGGAGTCAGGCCGCTGCCATGCAGTGTGCACGCTCCTAGCGGCAGGCGCGTGGGCCGAGGCATGGTGCAGCGCGGACGGGGTGATAGCACTGCATGCCGCCACGTGGCGTGGGGATGGGAGGCCCTCCGGCAATGGACGATAGGGCTGGCTGTCGAGCCGGCTCGACATCAGCTCGTTATAGCTCATTAGTATAACGAGCTAGCTCGGTTCAGCTCATTATACTAACAAGTTAATATTGTAGCTCGGCTCGACTCATTATGCTCATGAGCTAGCTTATTATGGCTCGTCGAGCTTTACTTAAAATCATATTATTTTAGTCGTTAATAAAAAACAAAAAATAACATACATCATATAAAAATACCATATATTTTAAACCATAAAAAGTTTAAGATGTAAATCAAACATTACTAATCCATATGTTTATTAATTTTGGTCACTAAAATATATGTTTTTATAGGAAGATAATACATTTATACAAAATTAATAACTAAGTATTCATTATAGGCTATATAAGAGAAAAAATAGTAGTGCTCCAACATCAAGTTAATCACTCTAGTTCATTAAGAGTAGATTATTATTATCTTTAAATGTTTAAAGTTTATACTTATACTGTTGAATTGACTTGTGATAGACTGGATCATAGTCCATAGCCATAGGTAGGTTGTAACTTTAAATATTACACAGCTCGTTAAGCTCGTGAGCCAGCTCACGAGCCCACTGGAGCTGACTCGTTAACATAACAAGCTAATAAACTAGCTCAGTTCATTTGAAATTAGAACGAGCTGAGTCGAGTCGAGCCGAGTTCGTCTTCAAGTCGAGCGAGCTATCGAGTTACGAGTTTTATTGCCACCCCTAATGGACGACGGTATTCGCTTGGAATGTTCGGGAGCAAAGGAGAAGGAAGAGAGCGAGAGAGAAAAGAAAAAAATGAGTAGGGCCCACATTTGAGAAGGGGGTAGTGAGAAAATAAATGTGTGTGTGGGGGGGGGGGGGGGGTGAGGGCCTGGGCCAGATTTTGGTGGTACTAAATTTAGTACCCTGAAAAGGTTGGGTTAGAGGAAGTTGCTCTAACCAGCATAATATAAGATCACTGACAAAAGTGTAATACGCTAGTAGAAGGCATGCATAAAATATTTATCAGTGCGAATTGATGAACAGGCAATGCAACTCTAAAACAACGATCATCGTCATGACTAAGATGCAAGCATGAGAATGAGCTTGTTGTTGACGGAGGGGCAGCTTTTGCTAAGATGCTCAAAGGCGTCGCTGGCAACAACGGCCTTGAGATTTGCCGGATCACTAACAAAGTCGAGGCACGCCTTCTTGAGCCCACCACAATTGTGCTGCTCGGCTAGGGTCAGGATGGTCGCCGCCGTGTGTACAGTAATGTAGTTGCACAAGTTTTCCTCACACAAGAGCTTGAGCCTCTCCATGCCATACCTGTCCGCGGCAACGAGCAGGTGCTGGTACATGGCGTCTTCCTCCTCTCTCTTCATCTCCGGCAGCGAGTCGGTGTACACGAAAGTCAAAAAGGCCTGGAACGCCCGCGGCTCCATGTCGTCGATGCGGACCACGGCCGCGGCGTCGCTCTCTTCCATTTCACTGAAGAGCTCCGCCTCCAAGACCGGTGATCGGGCGGCGAGCACCAGCCGGTGCGCGGAGAAGGTCTCGCCGCCGACGTCGAACACCACACCGGCATGATTTTTGGTCGACAGAAGCTCGCCGAGGTGCCGGTGCAAGTCAGGCGGGGGCACGACGATGGACGTTGGCGGATTCATGGGCGCCCCCTTCTCCTCCGTGTGGTAGCCGTTGAGGACGACGAGTTGGCACCTGATTCTGAAACAAATGAAGGGATCAACTAGCTTGGACATGTCGTCCCTTTTGGCAAAGGTCGAGTAGCCCCAGTCAGAACGCGTGTTGCCGCCAAAACTCCTTCCCACCATCGTTGAGGACGCCACCTTCTTCTTATTCTTCTTGAGGAAGGAGAGCACGTGGCCACGCTTCTCAGCGACGAGGGTGAACCGGAACAGCGCCGTCGCCTCCCTGTCGACGTCCTCGTCTAGGGCCAGGAAGACGGAGACGTGGCCGGCGCTCTCGGCGTTGTCTCCGTTGGGGTAGTACTTGATGTGCCAGCAGCGGCCGCCCACGGTGAAGGGACTGGATTTGAGGAGGTGACCGACGGGAGCGTGTTCGCCAGCGGCGAACGTCGCGCCGTCGATCCGGAGGTCGTGGTACCCGCGCGCGCTGTCCACGACGATGGCGGATGCCGAGCGCGAGGGCTTGCCCCGTGCAGAGACGGGCCAGGATGGCATGGCGAATTGGCGATCGACGCTGGTCTGGTCTTCACGAGCAACAAATCGATTCCTAAATTCCCCAAGATTTAACGACTTCACGAGAGCTTTTGCACAGACTTCGAGATTGGGAGAGCATCAACAGCGGACGAGCTTCTTTCCGTATAAAGTTTGCTCTGAAATCCAGGGAGCCCGCCGTACCCGTATCCGATACCTTGATACTTACTTCCGGATCATCCACTGGCCAACTCTCAGTTTGGTCAACCTTATATATCAACAGATCTGTCTATCCATCACAAAGTCAATACTCTGTCTATCCATCACAGAGGAACATCTGTAATTCAGTACATCACAATCTCATTCTGAAAACTACATTGACAACGATAAATGTTAACAGATGTAAATAAAATAAAGAAAGATATGGAATAAGTATGTTGATGTTTCTCAAAGCCTACATGTGTCAGTCGGTTGGGCAACAACGAAAATCAGAGGTGTTGCAGGCTCTGAGATTTTCTTCTCTCCCCTTACCAAGTTCCCAAAAAAGTTACACAGACAGTACCACGCTGGACCATTGTGTTATTTTTACCTTATACTAGCAGATTCGAGGTTAATAGCATATACAGTCAAAAGGGCTACAGCCTACAACAATAGAGGAAGGAACAACAATGCACAAATCACTGGGTTGAATCATATCATGTAAAACTGAACCCTGCTTCTTCCAGCCTGTTTCAGACACTACACTACTGTCAGCAAGCCAGTTTCAGACACTTCTGTCAAGAAGCTTGTTTCAGCTGCAAATAAAAATCATACATGTATGTAGCCTGTACTGCTATTACACAGCAGGACACATAATGAAGCCTAGAATTGAACGATGTCCAGTCCAAGGACACATGATCTTGCAGAAGGACTCACTGTGTAACATCGCAGACTGAAGCCAACACAATGACCAAACAACCCAGCACAGATGCAGGACGACTTGCTATTTGACATAATATTTTTTTAGCCAGACTTGTGAACTTGCATAATGCTTTATGACTCAATAACTTTGTATCATAAACTGATAGCAAAGGGCTCCGAGAGTACAAAAAAACTAACAAATTAAGCATACACAGAGGAACATCTGTAGTTCAGGACATCACGATCTCTTTGTGAAAACAAAATCCGTAATGCCCGATGGCTGTGAAACTGCATCGACAAGATGTTAACAAAGGTAAAAAAAAACATGATATGGAATAAGTATTGTGCTGTTTATCAATTCCTACATGTGACAGTCGGTTGGGCAACAAGGAAAAACAGAGTTGCAGGTTCTGAGATTTTTTCTCTCACCTTACCAAGCCCCCCAAAAGTTACATACACAGTATCACGCTGGACCATTGAGTTGTTTTTACCTTTGAACAACAGAATGGAGAGTAAGAGCATAAAGTCAAAAGGTAAAAACAACTCAATGGTTCACAGCCCAGTAATAGAGGAAGGCACAATAATGCACACAATCAGAAACATAGAGGAAGGAACAATAATGCACATAATCACTGGGGTGAAACATATTATGTTTCAAGCAAACAGGTGGGAACTCTGCCCATTGTAAATGATACAGGAGCAGAAAATTTCGCAGGGATTCAGTGAAAACATTACACGAGACTACTGATGTAACAAACAGAGGCATTCTGCTGTAACAAAACTGAATAACAGCCCAGCTAACCTATAAGGCTATAACAGTCGGTATCTATTGCTAATTGTATATGATTTATTATGTTTTGATATATGGAAAATCAACTGATAAGCACTAATACTCTTATGCACTATGCATACTGTTAGAACAGAAAACTACTAGATGACACTCGCTAAAATGCTAGAGCAAAAACGTATCTGGGCAGCTCCTTACTTCCCACAAATGCTGTGTTTAAAAGTTGATCACAGGGTTGGCAAGAAGCAGAGAGTTACGACTTAAGATGCTCCCATGGTGATGCAACAAGCAAGGGAAACATCAAATTATCATATAACAAGGATTTTCTTGAGTTACATAGGCACCAAGCACATTAAAACAGCAAATCAAAGGTCACTACTTCAGAATTTTGACGAAAAAGAGATCTTCAGAATTTAATGGATAACTAACTAACAACCATTTCAAATTCACTAATTAAGGATGCAGGGATGCATGTAACAGAACAGAAACGACATTGAGCAAGATAATTCTGCATCTCCTACCCATACAACTCATATCCATCACATAGAGATGATCAGGCTACCAAAAATTTACAAGCCAGCAACCAATACTGCTAAAACATAGAACATCACCGAGTTAGTTCAGGTGCGCATGGCAAGCAACTCCTTCAGGACAGAGGGACAGCTATTGGTGAGGTGATTGAAGCCGTCAGTGGCCGTGGCTGCCTTCAGATTTGCCGGTGAGCTGAGAAAACCAAAGCATGCCTTCTTCAACCCATGGCAGTGATGTTGTTCAGCTAGCGTCAGTATGGTGCCCACTGTGCCAACATTGATGTACCTGCACAGCTTTTCCTCACACATCAATTTCAGCCTCTCCAAGTTGTACCTGTCCGCCGCGACAAGCAAGTGCTGAGACATGACATCTTCCTCTGTTCCTTCCTCTTGTTTGTTCCCCTTCGGCAACGAGTCAGTGTACACAAAGTGGAGCAGAGCCTTGAACACCTGAGCCTCCATGTCGTCAATGCGGACAACGCCTGCGATGTCGCCCTCCTTCATGGTGCCAAAGAGCTCCGCGCTGAACACTGGGGATCGGATCGCGAGCACACACCGGTGCGCCGCAAATGTCTTGGCGCCCACCTCAAACACAACATCAGCGCCTTTCTCCGTACGGAGGAGATCACCAAGGTACTGGTGCAGGTCGGACGGGGGCACCGAGACGCACACAGGCGTATTGACCTGACCAGACACCTCCTCTTCCTCGGCTCGGAACTCGTTGAAGACAACGATGTCACACCGGACAGAGAAAGAATCGTCCTTTAGATGCTTTGATTTCTCCAGGACTTTCCTCTTGACGAACTTTTTGCACCCGCAACCAATTCGGCTCTCAAAGCTCGCCACTTCTCGTAATGCCAAGGACGTCGTCTTCTTGACCTCGTCGGCGAAGCGGATTTGGTATTGCGCCTTCACAGCCTCACCGGCTCAGCGGATTTGGTCGGCGATTTTTCCTTTACAAGTGCATCCATCAGTTCAAGCTTTATTTGCAGCCGCAATGGAGACGATCGTGGGAGATGGTAACAGCACGCTGTTCTGGACGGATAACTGGTTACATGGCTCTTCCATTGCCTCTATCGCACCAAACATCCATGCGCAAGTTTCAAAACAAAAACGGAACAAGCGCACAGTCAGGGAGGTACTACTTAATGATCAATGGACTCAGGACATTAGAGGAGCTATAGGAGTGGCTGCGCTAGCAGAACTGCTGGGTTTAGTGGACCTACTTGATGAAGTGCAGCTCAACCCTGACGTCCCGGATGAGCACAGATGGAGGTTCTCCGAATCGGGTCAGTACTCGTCGAAGTCGGCTTACACCAGTCAATTCTTTGGTGCCATTCAGTTTCAGCCGTGGCGTTTAATTTGGAAGTCCTGGGCTCCGAAGAAATGTCAGTTTTTCATGTGGTTGGCACTCCACAATCGCTGCTGGACAGCAGACCGGCTTGCAAAAAGAGGTCTGCCCTACCTAGAACATTGTGTCCTTTGCGATCAGGAAGAAGAAAACATGCAACACATTCTTATTGGTTGTGTGGTTGCTAAAGAAGTGTGGTTCCACTTGTTCAATAAAGTGGGGTTAGCGCTGCTAGCACCTAAGGCTGAGGACACTTCTTTGGAAGATTGGTGGGTCAAGACGGATAAGTTGGCTCCATCTATTTTTAGAAAAGGACTCAACTCACTAATAATATTGGGAGCTTGGATGATTTGGAAACAACGGAATGATGGGGTGTTCAATGGGGCTGCTCCCAACGTGCAAAGGCTGCTATCTCTCATAGAGGAAGAGGCGCACTTATGGAGTCTCGCTGGAGCTAGAGAGCTCGCTAGACTCCCTGTAGCAGCGGAAGTCCTCTCTTAGGTGTGCCTTTAGTGGTCGTTTTAAAGTTGCATGTGGCACGAATGTAATCCAAAACTAAGAGGTGTGTGGTGTGCGTGTTGCACTTTACAACTTCTCTTCTTAATGAAATGATGCGCAGCTCTCCTGCGTATTCGCGAAAAAAAAATCAGTGAAGAGGGGGAAGCAGATAGTTTTCATATGGATGAATGGATCATACAAGGCCTTATCTATTCTTTTTTTTTCATTGTCCCTTGGCGAAGCTTATCAAAGTCAAAACCATACCAAGATCTGTGTTGGGAGCAATGAAACATGTAAGATCTGTGTTAGAATACCAAAGCAGAATAAGAAGGACACGAGAGCGAGAAGGGAAATCATTCTCAACATGCACCTATTAATCTCACGGTGGTCACTATCCTTCAAGGTTGGATCAACTTCATGACCTTCTTTCCAATTAATACAGTCCATGAAAAATCCATGTGTTCAGTCACATCGACAGGAAGTCAGATAATGAGGAAAAACATGGCTGAAGTATATAATGCTACTGAAAAACGTTTCACTTCAAAACTATGAGAACAAATGGACCCATATTATGAACAGGACCAAACTAAAAGGGAGTCCACTTAAACAGTAAAATTATTTTAGCAGAATGCAAGTGCCTTAGAACACCTTGTCAGCATGTAGAACTGAATCATATCAGGTAATACTATAACATAATACTAATTTTTGGCCTGATTAGATAGATGTAAATAATAAGAGGATATAATTTCTACTCCAATGGAGTTAAAATGGAGCCTGAATATGAAACACACAGGCAAACAATAGTTCCTCTCCCTTGTCTCTTGGTAAAACCGGCCATAGCAAGTACAAGACTTTTTGCAATTATGAGATAGAAATATTAAAAAAAAAGGAGGCAATCAGAGCATGCATTTATGTTGCTTTGCAATAATTTATTTGTCTCCGGTGTATAAAATACAAATAATCAAAATATTTTTTTATTTGTTTTACTAAGATTGCAACTAAATATATATGCCATCATGAACTAAGTCTACTCAGGGGAAAAAAAAAAGATGTTAGCTACAAACTATTGTCTTCACTTGATTGTAGCATAGGTTTTTGGAGAAAATACTGTCAAAATGACAAATGTTGTGGAATTCACCTTTGATTACAAATTTACAATGACTATCTCAAAAGTACAAATGCAAGAAAGGGAAATTGTTAAGAAAGCCAAAAGTTTCTTTGACTTCATATAACAGAGCGAAAGACTTTTAAAAATCTGAAAGGAATCAGGAAGCTGTAGAAAAGGCAAGTGTATTCATATCTAATACAAGGGGAAAAATGGAGAAAAAGCTAAGGAAAGGCTTAGTTCTAGGTTAATGCCAAACAGAATAGAGGCAAGTGTCTTCATATCTTTATTTTCAGGACCTACCAGCTAGATATAGAAATGGCTTCTTGATTAGGCTTTCCTATCTTATTTGTAATTAGCCATTTCCTAAAAACTATTTTTGTGTTGTGTGCCAAAAGGTATATATGCGATTTCTTTCTAGCATATACCTAATATAGAATTTCTAGTGATAATCCTTGCACTTGTAAGAATACTGAAAGGAGATAAGAAATGTTTTTGTACCTCTAGAGCTGTGGAGTCAGTTTCTTGTTAAATTGACTTGGTGGTAGTTTTAGTAGCTCAGCTGAAAAAACAGGTATTAAACAAAACATGAGTACAACTGTAACTTTCAACATTCAAATTTCAAAGATGTAGTTGATATGGCATGCTTCAAATAGTACAGGAGAAAGCTATTTCAAAATACAAGGATGTGAATGAGACAAATCTTTCAAATAAGTGAACAGACACATGTTGTTTGAAAGTTTTGTTTATGTTAAATTCATTGCTCAATGGAAAAGGAAAAAGGAAAAAGGAAATATCTTAATCACAATTGTCTAAACAATCATAAACTCAAGATATATAGCTGATGCAATAGCCTAGTAACAGACATATAAACCACATGATGTGCTTCCTTCCATTTTCACATTCTGAACTATTAATAATAGCACAACATAACAAATAATCACCTTCCCCTGCATAGCTCTACCAAAAAGACACAAATTTGAGGAACGAGAACGAGAAATTCTAGACCAGTGAAGCTTAATGTTTTCATAATTCCAGGTTGACAACAAATAATCTCCATGGAGCAATGGTTCCCCTGTAGGCAGAAAAGGTCCATTTAAGCTAGTGTTCAAACTGTAGCCACTATCAAAACATGTTTTCAGTGTATATTCTTGACTCTTGAAAGGAATAGTTATATTTGAGATGATGGTTAAAGCACAAGATCCAAAGTAAGATTGTTTGTGAACTATGGTCAAAGTTAATATACTCCCAAATCTATTGTAGTGCCATAATTTACCAAGCCAATTGAAACTCAATGTTTCTTGCATCTTTTTATAATTTTCAGATTTAAGCATAAACGAATAATAGGTGATTTTTAAAAGAAATAGAATTGGATATCGTAAAACACAACTTAAGATAACATTATTAGTAACCCATTTTCTCTACCTATACTTGCAGGATATACTCCATGGAAGATACATGAAATTTTAAACATGATTAGGAAATAATCTATTATGTGAAGGAAGATAATAACTTTTACACCTAAACCTGGGATGACAAACAAATATTTAATTTGAAAGGGAATTAAAATTTATGATCATAATGTATATGAAAGGGGAAAAAAATGAGATAATGAGGCAGCCAACCGGCTTGCAATCCAAATCACCTGCATCATGCTTACACTCTACAACACACAACCCAAGCTGATGCTCATCCTTTATCAAAGAACAAAACAGTTGGTTTTGAGAGGTAAATGATTTTACATGAAACTCCATATAATAATTAATATAAACTGATAACAAGGATTTAAAGATATACGTCTGTAGTTTCCAAGCAAATAGTACATAAACATTCAACATTTTAAGGTCCAAGATCTTACTTTAGATTAACTTATCTGGTAGACAATCCCACATGAAAATGACTGGCATAAACAATCTTCTTATGAAATAAATAGCTGGCCTTCCTTCCAGCACACAATGGTACAGGCACCAAGCGACGTCTGTATACATTTAGAGCTATTGAGAAACAGGAACAAAAACAGCCAACCCGCAGGCACAAAATCCACCACAGCCTAACAGAACAACTCGATCATCACACCGCGCACAAGCCACAGAAATATGTGTATGCAGTAAGGGAGACACTCACCTCACCCAAAGCTTCACATGATAAAGGCACTGACATATTGTATCAATTAGTAGAGCATAACAGTGACATTTTTTTTTATAAAACTTCAGTAGTCAACAGAATTGAGCTAGCTGTGGTGACTCCAAAAAAAAAAAAAGAATCGATGTGAATATGTAAAAATAAAGAAAAAAACTATCCTCCGGCTGGTCTGCCGCAACATCATCCAACATTGTTGACGCTCACTTGACATTTCAAGATATATCATGATAGCCATAAAATTAAGAAATAAAAGGTTATTGATTGTTAGTAGGAAAGGTTAGGCTTCTTCATACAGCCAATTGTCAAACTAAACTTAACACCTACCAATATTAAATTAATTGTTTTAGGTACATATTTATATTTATATAGAAAATTAGCAAAAATATCTATTTCACTGGAAGTACAGATTCTATATATATCACAGACAAGATTAATCATAGCGCCAAACTTATATCAGGGCACAAGGTATCCACAACATGATGATTGATCTATAAAATACACATATCGAGTAGTTGTTCTAGAACTAAAATACAATATGAAGAATAGAGCCTGTTGAGGTGAGCTATAATCAACTGAATAAATCACAATCACACATGGCTAAAAGTAATAGAGAGGATTTAGGGATTGAAGCACTTACCTAGCTTTTTCAGAAGCACAAGGACCTGCAGTTTGTGCTCCCGATCAATTGTAATCTCCTGTGATGTTTTTCACTTTCTCATGAATAAATTCCAAGGTCAGACAAAACAAGGGAGAAGTCATATACGAAAATGGAATCGTAAATAAAGAACCTCAAATCTTGACAAGGAACCAAATGCCAGACAAGATGAGGAATAAAAAAACAAGATCCATCCTAACCTCAACCCACGTCTGGCATCAGCGCGTCAGTCTGATGTTAAGGCTGCAACCGGCGGAGCAAAGAGGAATCTGCACAGAAAGATGGATTAGACATAGGAGACCAACAGCCATAGCCTAACAACAAAACATCGAATAGAGAAGAGGAAAAAACAAGGAAGAAAATGGATGCCTGAGTGCACAACACTAGAGGAGACGTCGTTGTCCTGCCTAGATCTACCGAAGGCCGCGCCCACCATCCTCATGCCGCGCTGCTCTCCCCTCCCACATCCCGCGGCCATACGATCCCGGCCCCACACGCATCGGTCGCGCAGCCAAGTCGCGTGCGTGGCTCCGCCGCCGCCGGCTCCCGCTTGAACCCACCGGAAGAGAGAGAGAGAGAAAGAGAGAGAGACCATGCGAAAGAGAGGGGAGGGAGTGAATAAGGGCAGTGGTAACCGTCAGGTCGTAGCGCCGCTTCCCCGCAGCCGCCAGCTCCGGGCGGCGCGCTGGGCCGGCTCCGCACCCCCACAATGGCTGCACCTACTCAGCCCGCCGTGCTGCCGCCCTGCCTCGTTGCCAGACATCCCCAATGTTAGATCTAATGTAGGGCGGGTCTGAAAGAAACTCAAAAAGAATAGATCCAGGACCGACAGAAACGAATCCTCAAGAAACAAGCAAAGAACGCAAGAACACAAGGCACGACGTAGCCATTCAGCAAACCTCTGAAGAACAACCCAAAACAATGGCAGGAGAACGGCGGTGGATCTAACCTGGAGGACCACTGATGCCGAGAAACAAGCTCACTGTACGAGAAGGAATGGAAAAGGGAGGAGAAGAGGCGACCGTGCACTGGATGCGGAGCAATGACAGACGGGGTGGGTAGGTTGGCGAGCTGCCGCCATGAATGACGTTCACCGTCCACGGCAACGACGACGAATTGTGTGACGAGACTGTACACAGGTAGTTTTTTCACCGCTCTGTTTTTTACCCAGGGACACGAAGAGAGCAGCGATTAAAATCGGATGCGGTGAAAAAATCGGGTGACGCGGACGGCGAGTGCGCGCTGGGGCGAGCTGACGTTTATAGAGGTAAATAAATATATCAGTTTGTCTGAACATTTTTTTAAGTCGGTCAGGGTCACTGACACACTGAACCTCATAGGCCCCCATGGCAAGCAGACACTAAAACGTCAAGCCTCCATTCACTCTAAAGAAACACTCCGTGATCAACCTTATAAATCACCAGACCCGAGTACTACTGGATATTATGGGCCTTTAAACCCAAATAAATCCTGTTAATTCCAAATAAATTCTAAGCCCATATTAATGTTAAAATGATTTAGTCCCAATGGGATTCTTATCATTTATTGTCACAACTTATTAGGTGGAATACCAGTATATCCCCTAGAGAAGTGAGAAAGGACAAGGGAGAGCCACACGCGCGTGCGTCGCCGTTGCCGCCGAGCCGTGGTTGGTTGGCTGGCTGCTGCTGCTGCGTGACGTTGACGTGTCACGTATGGCTGGCGTGGTCTTTATTTTGGAAATGGACGCAATTATACCTTCCATTACGGTGTTGATTGTGGAGCCTTTAATTCCATCAATACGGGACACGCTATATAATCCTTTCCCCGGACTCATCTGAACGTGGCTTGCAAGTTCAACACTTTCTTTCTTCCTCTCGAGTTGTCTTATGAGTCCTCCCTGTCCAGGTCCTCTGTGCGCACAAAGAGTAGGGAGAGCATGCCTCTGAAACCTTCTCCCACGTGTGACATCTGCTTCGGATGTGCGGGCGATCAGGTTTTTGGGGAGCGTCTTCGCGACTGCTCGCTGATCAATCCGCCCCGACAAACTACGACGACTACTTCCAGGATGTCGTTCGTGGGACTGCACTGCGTACCTCTTCCTGCATTGACCAAGATCAACTACATCGAACATACTCACGAAAATGACTTGTGAGAATGGAGCCGCCAGTGCCGTAGGCACTGGCCCCTCCATGAGGTACATCTTACACCCTTACTGTATTATTTACTTATTCAGTATGTTAATCGTCATCACCATTTGTGCGTATTTCTGGATTAAATTAATCATGAAAGTGCCTAAATACTCAACAATCCAAAAACCTGATATTAGGCAATTTTCTGTTAGTGGTTTTCCTACTGCGCTGAAGCCAAATGCTTTTGATAGTGCGTTCTATAAGAGGTGCCGTGCTCATATGATCCTGTGGCTTACAACTATGAACTGCTATCATGCTGTGAACGAGAAGCCATAACAATTCACTCCAAAGGAGGAGGAAAAGTTCAAGGTGGCTGACAACCTGTTCAGAGGCGTCGTGATTAGCGCTCTAGCTGATAAGTATGTAGACTCTTACATCACGTGCACCTCTGCAAAAGAACTATGGGATGCTCTGGACGCCAAGTTCGGTGTTTCTGATGCCGGAAGTGAGTTGTATGTCATGGAGCAATTTTTTTACTACAAGATGGTTGAGAACTGTCCGGTAGTTGAACAAGCTCATGAAATTCAGGCACTGGCTAAGGAACTCGAACAGTTTCCATGTGTACTACCTGATAAGTTCGTAGCAGGCGCTGTTATCGCTAAATTGCCACCTTCTTGAAGGGATTTTGCTACTTCTCTAAAACACAAGAGACAAGAGTTTAGCGTGTCTGAACTCATTAGGACTCTTGATGTTGAAGAGAGGGCGACACCTCTAGTGCCAATATAGTACAGAAGAAAAACTCATATAAAAGGAAGAAGAAGAACAAACAGGAGAAGCCTAAGAAAACAACCAATTTTAAGAAGAAATAAAACAAAGAAAGTGGTTATTTTGTTTGTGGGAGCTCTGAGCATTGGGCAAGCGCGTGCCCAGACGGCAAATTTAAACAGAAAAAGAAATCTGCAAATATGGTCATTAGCGAGACTAATGGAGGGACTTCTGGGTATGGTAATCCTTCACCCTTTGTTCTTTCAGTCTATCAATCACCAGAGTGGTGGATTGATACTGGGGCTAATGTTCATATGTGTGCTGATATTTCTTTGTTTTCTTCTTATCAGGCCAGCATAACAGGAGACTTGATGATGGGAAATGAGTCACATGCGCGTGTTCTTGGTGTTGGTACGGTCATTCTGAAGTTCACTTCAGGAAAGACGGTGCCATTGAAGCACGTGCAGCATGTCCCCTCTATCAAAAAGAATCTTGTTAGTGGTTCTCAATTGTGTCGAGATGGTTACAAAATTGTCTTTAAGTCTAATAAATGTATACTTTCCAAGTATGGGACATTTGTTGAAAAAGGTTATGATTGTGGAGGCTTGTTCCGCCTTTCTTTGCATGACTATGTTTGTAATAAAGTTGTGAACAATATCATTATTACGGATGAGTCGGATATTTGGCTCACGACTTTGTCACATTAACTTTGGTTGTATGACGCGACTAGCAAAACTGAATTTAATCCCAAAATTTAATCTAGTCAAAAATTCTAAATGCCATACGTGCGTGCAATCTAAGCAACCTCGCAAGCCTCACAAGGCTGCGGAAGCAAGGAACTTAGAGGCATTAGAACTCGTTCATTCTGATTTATGCGAGATGAATGACGAATTGACTAGAGGTCATAAAAGATACTTTATGACTTTTATAGATGACTGTACTAGATACTGCTATGTATACTTGTTGAAATCAAAAGATGAAGCATTGCAATGTTTTAAAATCTATAAAGCTGAAGTTGAAAACCAACTTAAGAGAAAAATTAAACGTTTAAGATCCGATCATGAAGGAGAATATCTTTCTAATGACTTTTCTGAATTCTGTGTGGAACATGGAATTATTCATGAGAGGACACTGTCTTACTCACCTGAATCCAATGAAATTACCGAAAGGAAAAATCGAACTCTAACTGACTTCGTTAATGCCATGTTTGAGACAGCTGGTTTATCTAAGGAATGGTGGGTTGAGGCAATTTTGACAGCATGTCATGTCCTGAATAGAGTTCCCACAAAGGATAAAGAAATTACACCATTCGAGGAATGGCATAAGAAAAGGTTAAATCTTTCATATTTACGCACATGGGGCTGTTTGGCCATGATGAATGTGTCAATTAACAAGAAGCGCAAAATCGGACCAAAAACTGTTGACTGTATTTTCCTGGGTTACGCTATAAACAGTGTGGGCTATAGATTTTTAATTGTGAAATCTGGAGTACCAAACGTGTCAGTGGGTACAATTTTAGAGTCCAGAGATGCTACATATTTTGAGAGTGAATTTCCCTTTAAAAATACAAATAGCACGTCTAATCATGAATCTATACTTCTCCATGAGCTCTTTACTCCGGTAATACAAAATAAGGAACCCCATGTGAATAATCCTAAGGAGGATGACAACGTAGTCACCTGAAAGGGTAAGAGATAAAGGACTGCCAAATCCTTTAGAAATGACTTCATTGTGTACCTCGTGGATGACACACCAAAAACTATTGAAGAGGCATATTCCTCTCCCGATGCTGACATTTGGAAGGAAGCAGTAAGGAATGAGATGCACTCAATTATGTCTAATGGTACTTGGGAAGTCGTTGAACGTCCTTACGGGTGCAAGCCCATAGGATGCAAATGGGTGTTCAAGAAACAGCTTAAGCCGGATGATACAATTGAGAGGTACAAGGCAAGGCTTGTGGTTAAGGGATATTCACAGAAAGAGGGTGAAGATTATTTTGACACCTACTCACCTGTTGCTCGTTTAACCACGGTTCGAGTATTACTTTCCCTGGCAGCCTCACATGGTCTTCTTGTCCATCAAATGGACGTTAAGACAACTTTTCTATATGGAGATTTAGATGAGGAGATCTATATGGATCAGCCTGATGGATTTGTAATAAATAGTCAAATGGGTTTGGTGTGTAAATTATTGAAATCCCTGTACGGCTTTAAATAAGCTCCTAAGCAATGGCACGAGAAGTTCAAAAGGACTTTGATATCGTCTGGCTTTGTTGTGAATGAAGCTGACAAATGTGTGTATTACCGGTATGGTGGGGGAGAGGGAGTCATCCTGTGTCTATACGTTAATGACATACTGATATTTGGAACCAACCTTAATATGATTAAGGAGGTAAAGAACTTCTTGTCCAAAAAACTTTGAGATGAAAAATTTGGGAGTAGAAAATGTTATTCTTAATATCAAGCTACTAAGAGAAGGTAATGGTGGGGTTACACTATTACAATCCCACTATGTGGAGAAGGTATTAAGTCGTTTTGGGTATAGCGACTGTAAACCTTCTCCCACGCCTTATGATCCTAGTGTGCTACTAAGGAAAAATTAGAAAATAGCAAGGGATCAATTAAGATATTCCCAAATCATTGGCTTGCTTATATACTTGGCTAGCGCCACGAGGTCTGACATCTCATTTGCTGTGAGTAAACTAAGCTGGTTTGTGTCAAACCCGGAAGATGATCACTGGCGTGCTCTAGAGAGAGTAATGCGCTATCTTAAGGGTACTACAAGCTATAGCATTCACTATTCCGGGTACCCAAGAGTACTAGAGGGTTATTGTGATGCAAACTAGATATTTGATGCTGATGAGATGTATGTTACGAGTGGATATGTGTTTCTATTTGGAGTGGCACTATTTCCTAGAAGTCTTGCAAGCAGACCACCTTAACAAGGTCAACTATGAAAGCAGAACTTACAGCTTTGGATACCGCCGGCATTGAGGCTGAGTGGCTTCGTGATTTCCTTATGGACCTACCAGTGGTTAAAAAACCAATACCGTCTATTTCCATGAACTGTGATAATCAGACAGTGATAGTCAAGGTGAACAGTTCTAAGGATAACATGAAATCCACAAGGCATATAAAAAGGCGGCTAAAATCTGTCAGAAAATAGAGGAACTCTGGAGTTATCGCGTTAGATTATGTCCATACGTCTAAGAATCTGGTAGACTAATTTACCAAGGGGTTATCACGTAATGTGATAGACAGTGCATCGAGTGAGATGAGCCTGAGACCCACCTAATAGACTATTATAGTGGTAACATGTTCTATGTTATCGGAGATCCCGTAAAATAGAATGGTGAAACAAGCTAGTAATAGTCTGAGAGGAAAGACCCTTAAACCGGACTATCTCTGATGTACTTCTTTCCTAATACTGTATGGTAGGCTGGTTTTTAACCTTAATGTGTTCCAAATGGCTTATAAGAAGCAAAGATATCATCCTACAGGATATCTTTTGAGGAGACACACCTATATGAGTCCGACTGCTAGTCACAGTCTGTGAGATAGTGGGAATCTCTAAACACTCATAAATGGGCCAGGAGTATGACTTATATGCTCCAAATCAGAGGGGATGTTTATTGGCAACCTAGTATCAGTAAAGGACTTAGGTAAAACCTTTTTGCACATAACTGATAATTCACGACTTAGTCCATTGCTCAGTTGTGAAAAGGTGTAATATATTGTTAGAGAGTATTTTCTATGAGCACTAGACTTGATGGGGATTGCTGGATATTATGGGCCTTTAAATCCATATAAATCCTGTTAATTCCAAATAAAGTCTAGGCCCATATTAATGCTATAATAATTTAGTCTCACATAAGATTCTTATCATTTATTATCTCAACTTATTTGGTGGAATACCAGTATATCCCCTAGAGAAGTTGAGAAAGAACAAGGAAGAGCCACACGCGCTCGTGTGTCGCTGCCGCCACCGAGCCGAGCCATGCCGTGCCGTGTC
Organism: Eleusine coracana subsp. coracana; assembly: GCA_032690845.1. Lineage (NCBI taxonomy): Eukaryota > Viridiplantae > Streptophyta > Magnoliopsida > Poales > Poaceae > Eleusine > Eleusine coracana. The sequence continues at coordinate 49,426,874 of CM064420.1, forward strand.
GAGGCGAGGCGTGGCGTTGCGTGGCTAGCAGCTGCTGCGTGCGTGCGTGACGAGGCGAGGCGAGGCGTGGCTGGCTGGCTTTGTGCGTGACGTGTCGCGTCTGGCTGGCGTGGTCTTTATTTTGGAAACGGACGTAATTAATATTTCAGTTATGTGAGGGAATTAATTACAATTATACCTTCCGTTATGGTGTTGATTGTGGAGCCTTTAATTCCATCAGTACAGGACATGCTATATAATCCTTTCCCCGGACTCACCTGAACGTGGCTTGCAAGTTCAATACTTTCTTTCTTCCTCTCAAGTTGCCTTCTGAGTCCTCCCCGTCCAGGTCCTCTACATGCACAGAGGGCAGGGAGAGCAGGCCTCCAGAACCTTCCCCCGCGTGCGACATCTGCTTCGGGTGTGCGGGCGATCAGGTTTTTGGGGAGTGTCTTCGCGACTGCTCGCTGATCAATCCACCCCGATAAACTACGACGACTACTTCCAGGAGGCCGTTCGTGGGACTGCACTGCGTACCTCTTCCTGTATCGATCAAGATCGACTACATCGGACATACTCACAAAAATGACTCGTGAGAATGGAGCCGCCAGTGCCTACGGCACAGGTCCCTCCGTAGGATATATCTTACATCCTTACTGTATTATTTACTTATTCAGTATGTTAATTGTAATCACCATTTATGCGTAATTTTGGATTAAATTAATCATGAAAATACCTAAATACTCAACAAGGGCTTTTCAGAGAAAAATAACCAAACAACCTAATATATACAAAGAGAGGCACTGCCGACACCGTTACATGGAATGGTCAAACCGGAGTGGCGACCTTGTAACATCACACTCGAGGTTAATAAAATATATAGATAGTCAAAGGCTAGCGTCCTCAGCAATATGGGAACAAACAACAATGCACACATCACTGGGTCGAATCATATTACCTTTTTATTCTTATTGAAGCAAACAAGTAAGAGTTTTATTGATTGTATAAATGATAAGAGAGTAAAAAACTTTCACAGGTACTTGGATTCGAAAGGGAGGAAATCATAATCAGAGGCACTGAGGCACTATACTATGACAAAATTGAACAAAAAAAAGCCCTGGTCACCTTTAACAGTTGATATCTATTGCAAATTTGGTAAGATTTATGTTTGCACTTATATATAGAACCAAGAGATAGTCGTTTGTACTCTTCAGCAAAATGCATACTGTAACAAAAACAATACTGAAATTTTTTACATGCTACTGTAAAAATGCTGTGTTTTAACAATTGACCAAAGGCAATTGCAAAAAAAAAAAAAAAACAATTAACCACAGGCAAGAAGCAGAGAGCTAAGAAGCCCCCATGGAGGTGCAACAAAATGAAACATCAAACTATCATATAACAAGGCATGTCTCAGATTACGCAGGTGCATTCAAACAGTAAATCAATGGTAACTATTCAAGTATTTTTGGCATTTTATTACGAAAAGGAGATCCTCATAATCTAATGGAGAACTAAATAACAGTCATTTTGGATTCACTAGTTAAGATTGGAGGAATGCACCTTAACAGAGCAGAAACGACACTAAACAAGATACTTCTACATCTCCTTTGGATATCCCTCGTAATCGTCATATATTACTAAGGGACAGGCTTAAAAAAGTATATAAACCATGAACCAAGAGTGCTAAAACACAAAACACCACCGAGTGAGTTTAGCCACGGGGCACGGCAAGCAGCTCCACGGCAAGCAGCTCCATCATAACAGAGGGACAGCTTTTGCTGAGATGATCGAAGCCTTCAGTGTCCATGGCTGCCTTCAGATTTGCCGAAGAGTCCGAGAAAACTAAAGCATGCCTTCTTCAGTCCACGGCAGTGGTGTTGCTCAGCTAGCGTCAGTATGGTGGCCACTGTGCCCACATCGATGTATCTGCACAGCTTTTCTTCACAGATCAACTTCAGCCTCTCCAAGTTGTACCTGTCCGCCGCGACAAGCAAGTGCTATGACATGACATCTTCCTCTGCTTCTTCCTCTTCCTTGTTCCCCTTCGACAACTGAGTCAGTGTACACAAAGTGGAGCAGAGCCTTGAACACCTGAACCTCCATGTCCTCAATGCGAATGACGCCCCTGGTGTCACCCTCCTTCATGGTGCCAAAGAGCTCCGCGCTGAACACCGGCGATTGGATCGCGAGCACGCACCGGTGTGCCGCAAATGTCTCGACGCCCACCTCGAACACAACATCAGCGCCTTTCTCTGTATGGAGGAGGTTGCCGAGGTACTGGTGTAGGTCGGACGGGGGCACCGAGACGAACACCTGCTTGTTGACCTGGCCAGGGGCCTCCTCTTCCTCGACGCGGAACTCATTGATGACGAGGATGTCACACCGGATGGCGAAGGAATCATCCTTAAGATGCTTTGATTTCTCCAGGTCTTCCCTCTTGATAAACTTTGTGGATCCCTATCCATGCTGGCTCTTGAAGCTCCGTGTTTCTCCCAATGCCAAGGGCATCTCCCTGATGTGACATCCCCGTCCCACGAATAAGGGGTAGTCGAAGGACCGAACATCAGATGACATCTTGACGAAGCAAGAGTCCAAAATTACACTTATATGAGCATTAAAGATTATTGTAAAATGTTAAAATTGAATTATTACAACTTGAGTTCAGATTTGAATATGTAAACAAATTTAAAATTTGGTAACATAATTAACAGAAGCAATATATCTTACATTAGACTCCTATCATGAAGCACACCAAACCCGTAGACATGCCTCATTATCAAGAAGAACACCTGCACAAAGCAAAGCCCTGAGCAACTAATACTCGGCAAGACTTACCCGTCAAAATGGCACGCTAAGACCGACATCTAGCATGTAGGGGGCTGACCTAAGGTTGTTGGAATAATTGTAAAAAAACAGCACTAATAATTGATCCTTATTTCCATATTTTAGCCAAATTAACATGGTTCTTGCATTAAATAAATATTGTGCAGCTATACTATAACAAACATGGTTACAATATATTTAATAGAAACACAATAAGTATAATCATCATCATCATTTCACTTTTTACTTCAATGTGACAACTACTACGATGTGACAGCGATCATAAGTGGTATTCAATAACTGCGAGGGACGGTGACTTGAATCAATTCACATCCTATAGGAGAAAACCCAAATACACGGTGCACGCACACTCCAAGGAGTCACATACGATAACCTTTCACGAGACACCACAGGGTCAGTCCGGATCCCACTTTTCCTGACTACACGTCACCCCATGCGATCCTTCCATCGAAGCAATCCATGGGTAGCTCATGCACTCTCCCTTCAAACACATACCCACATTCTATCATACCCGCTTCATCATCAGAAGAAGAGTGGGGTATCGTCCAACCACTGCGGTAATCAAGCTACGTCGGTTTACTAATGTCCATATCACTAGCATGCACTTGGTACTGTTCAAACTTGCTCAACAGGGCCACACTTGAAGCAGTTTCCAACTGACACAAACGGGGCTATAGCAAACAAGGTCCAACCTTGTCACCTCAACCTACACATACACTTCCCCATTCGGTCTCAAATTGATCTATCATTATCATGTGAGAGTTACAAGTAATAAAGTTCCAGACCATCCTATATCAAGTAGTCTTTGTACCACTCGATTTTACTACCGATGACTCGATATTAAGCATAGCAAATCTATCAAATGGCTGCCCAAGTAGACCTATACCCATAGGATTTATTCTTTCCTATATGTAAATAGGATTTCAATCAATTCCTATACGTAATGCACAATCTTGACACACATACATGTGATACAAAATAAAAATTTGAAAACATAGAAGTGCACCGGGGCTTGCCTTGGTCCGAGAATTGTTAGCACACTCAAAAACACAGTCAATCCAGCATCTATCTCTACAGCACCAATCTCCTTGTCCTTGATATCAGCTTGTTTCCTAGTTAAATAATGCACGATGCATGTCAAGAATGTGATAAGGAAATTCGTGGAACTTCCTTAATGAATGAATGCAATGATGGGATGCATGTGAGTAGATATTTCGAGTTATCATTAAGTATTAATTATTTTACTATACATATTTCCTTTCTTGACATACAAGATTAGTTATGCATTATAACTAATAATGATGCAAGCAACTTAAAAAGTATTGGGGCAAGGCATCACAATAAAATGAATAATTGAGCTAGCAATGCTAAGGTACTGCAATGATCTTGTTTAATGGACTTGACATGAAGGAAAAGATGCGAGACGTTTCCTTGATAGATCTTTTGTTACCATGTACAATGGATTAGTTATGTTAGGGTGTAGCATGACAACATGAGCATCAGATTATTTACTAAGAAAGGTGACTAAGCATTTAACAAGATACTACTGTGCATGACAGGATAAAGTGAGCAAATCAACAGTTGACTATTTTCTTCATTAACTTTCTAACTACACAAGTGATGAGTTATTTCCATGCAACGGCGCAATGATTAAATTTAGAAGTAACCTAGCATGGACATGCAACATGATCAGCGATTAAATAATTCATGTCAAATACTTAAAATTTAGGGAAATGTTGCTAGTATGTTTGGATATAAAAATGCTTAAGTTTAAACTAATTAGTTAGGTGCTCAAACTAGTATTTAAGCATATTTACATTCTTGATTTGTTTAACATGGTTCTTAAAGATATATGCCAGTGAGAACAATATATGTTGTAGTGAACACTACATGAGATTTATAATTCAAAGTTCAAGACTAGAACATGCACTATTATTTTTCTAATGATTAAAGTAGTGCAAGGAGCAAAAATACAATTACAGATAAAATACTAATAAATTAAATATGACACTTGATGAGATGCATGAAAGTGATGCAATACACATTCACGGAAAAGTGGAGACTTATTTTGTGCTCTGATAATTAGTTATGATTTTATTCATATTTTTGATAATTAAATACACTTATAAACAAATATGTACTTTCAGTGTACTTTAACCATTGATTAAAATAGTACATAATCAGAGGAGTCAAAAAAGTATTATTTACAATTTTACCATAAAGTAGATTTCTCTGTGTTGATTCTTAAAGTTAATATCATTTTCCTTTGCTCATTTAAATGCATGCATAAATATATGTGAGATTCTGCTCTGTGATCTAGCATTTCATTAAAATAGATAACAATTTCAGGAGTCCAGAATATATTTTTCTGCAATTTTAATCCAAGTAATTACTTCTAGATCCATTTTTGAAGTTTGAACACTTGATTTTTTTTGGCTTAAGTTAAATTTCCAAGAAATTACCTGGCCACTTGGGCCGAAAACTCCAGGCCCAGAAGGCCATTGCACAGCGGGGGAGGGCTCCCTGGGCCAGCCTCGGCCCAGGCGCTGGGTCGGCCCGAGGCCAACTTGGCCCAGTCAGGGCTGTGGCCTAAGGCCACCCGGCCCAGCTGGCCCTTGGCCAGGCCAGCCGAGGCCAAGGCACGGTGCACGCGCGTGGCGGTGGTGGCGCGGCTTCGGCAACCGGAGGCGACGTCGGTGCGGGCTCGGTTCACCGCAGGCGAGAGCAGGGAGGCCGAGAGGAGGGGAGGCGCGCTGGAGGAGGTCGGTTGGGGCACTGGTGGTCGCGCGACGTGGGGAGGCGGGGACGAGTGGAGCCGAGGCGGCCAACGGCGGCGGCCGCCGCGTTCCCGGAGATGCACAGCACGAAGACGAGCCGACAGGGTTGAAAGAGCTGCGCAAGAGTCTAGGGCGGCTTCCGGAGAGGGTAATCGAAGACTTTCTCACCAGGGGGGAAATGCGACGTCGGAGCTTGGTGGCCGGAGGCGGCGAAGACACTGCCCGATTCGCGCGGCTCGGAGTGAGGGAGGGGGCGCGGCCTTGCAGGTCGGGGGAGGGGATCTAGGCGGAGCTTTGCGTGGATTCCGCCGGAGCTGGGAGGTGTTGAGGCACCGGGGTGACGAGCTTCGCACATGGGATAGCCATGGCGGCTTGGCTCGGCAGAGAGCCAGAGAGGAGCAGGGGGAGGAGAATGGGACGAGAAGGAGAGGATAAGGGCATCCGAGGGGGATATTCGGACCAAGATGCCGACCAGGGAAGTCCCGGCCGCTCGACGGTGCCCACGCGGCGCGCGACGGCTCGGCGCCGCGGGCGGCACACAGAGACTTTGGTCACTGGGTCTATGACAGGTGGGGCCCGCTCAGTTCAAAAGTACCAGCAAACAATGGTGATTAGGTGTTTTTAGCCACGTTTTTGGAGCACTAACAGGATTGTTAAGAGAAAACTAAAAGTACCACCTTAAAGAGTAAATTTTGTATATCAATAAGATACAGACATGCAGGACATGCATTGTTGGAGCTATGAGATAAGAAATTTTGAAAATGGTTGTTTGATTAGGAAATTTACAGAAGTTCTCAAGTCTGGGAATTTCCTTAGCTTTTAAGCACTTTGTCAATCACATTTGGGGCATCAATTGAGGTTCAAATTTGAAACGAGTTGCACATACCTGAAGATAAATGTTTGTAGTAACTAAAAATTGAATATGTAATTCTAGAAGATAAATGTTTATATGACTTATTTAATTTCAAAGTTGCTTAACTATCAAGGCTAAAATTTACCCAGAAAATTGACCTTTGGCAAAATATCCAAAAGTAGTGGTTCTTGGCTCTATTAAATAAAGTCAAAATTATATGATGTTCATAATGATTGTATATCAATTATGGATATAATCTGGTCCAATAATTTCTTGTGAAATTTGAAGTTTAAAATTTTAAAGCAACCTTATTTCTAAACTTTGGGTGATTTATTTGGTCTATTTACCAATGAGATAAAATCACCATAAATTCTCCAACATTCTAATTTGAGTAATGGATCAAGAATATAAAATTTAATTGGGTCACTTATATTAGACAATTTGAAGTTCTAGTTCAAGGTCTATTTGACTCAAATTCAAATAAATTCAAACTTGAGTTTAAAAAATTATTGTTCCTACTTTTGTTTTCTTTCTTTGACTACCTATGATGCTAATATGGCACCAGAGGTGTCACACCTGACCTCATCGGCAAAACAGATTTCGTGCTGCGCATTCACGGCCTCACTGGCGCTTCCGTCAAGAAGAACGAAAAGGGACACGTAATCTGCGCAATCCGACGAGTTTCCGTTGGGATAGTAGCGGAGGAATCAATGGTGACTGCCGATGGTGAACGGGTGGGACTTGATGTACTCTCCTGTGGGGGTCCCCTTGGTGTGGGAGTAGCCGTCGATCCTGAGAATGTGGTAGCCTCTCGCAGTGTCGGCGACGATGGCGGAGGCGGACCGACGGCTCGGCTGCGGTAGCGGAAGGCATGGAAACTCGCCCGTGCAGTAAGGTTTTGCGTGGACAGCGACGGCGGAAGGATAGGAGCTCATCGGCACAGTAGGGTTTACACGGACCCCCGCCGAAAGGGGGGAGACTGGAAGTGGACGGGAAATGTTGACGGCCTAGCTGGTGTCTGGTGGTGTCCTTTGGAATGCTCCTCAAGGACGGTCAAAACTGAGCCTGCCGAAAGGAAATTGTGCCATGGGCCTCTTGAAGCCTTTAACTCTTTTTTTTTTGTTTTAAAAATGAAGCCTTTAATTCTGTGAGACTGTGACGTACTCCTTCCGTTCTAAAATATAAGTATTTGTTTATTTTTAGATACTATTTTTGATCATTTATTTTTTTTTAAAGTTTATGAGAATATTATTTATTTTGTTATAAATTATTTTATTATTATATATTTTAAACATGAATTATTTATTTTTATAATTTAAAAAATATTTGAATAAGATAAACGATCAAAGTAGAATCTAAAAGTCAACAAGTGCTTATATTTTGGAATGGAGGTAGTACATATTTCTTTAGAAAATGTTTGTCTTAAGTTTTCTTATCATTTATATATAATGTCTTAATACATGCGCCTCTGCGAGAACATAATTGATTGCACCGTTGAACCTATAGCACCATCTCCAAGCCCGTTTCAGGTCCTCTCGATGTCATCAAGCAGAAACAGAAATTTTAAAAGTGACCAAAACTCCAGCAATTGCCCATTGTACATAACACAAGAGAACGCATTTAAAAGCGCATCTAGTACAAGCTAGAAGGTGCATCAGAAAACTCGGAAGGCTGATAGCTTGATCTCATCACAATCCACGGTCAATTTTCGATTGGCTGGAGACTTCCTTGAATCCCTGCCACTGTGTTGTTCAGGCAGAACCAATGCAAGGTGGTCGACACAGAGCTTGTGTGTCGTTGCGATTGCACACATCTAGTCTTCGAATATCGGCTTCAATCTCTCTAGGATAAACCTGTTGCTTACCGGAAGCAAATGTTGCAAATTCTTCTGGCGCATCCACATCTCAGGCAGAGTCGGTGTACACTGAGTAGCATAACCTCCAACATAAATACTCATGGAAATCAAGCAGGGTCATATACCGAATTGTGTAACGTGAAAATAACAAGGAGAAGAACAAGCTGGCCAACAATGGGGCATGGAAACCATGTTCTTTCGGTACTTGGTAGAAGGGACACAATCACGAAACTACAATAAGATCAAAATTGTCTTTAATATCTTTGAACAAACTAAAGGAAAAATTCCATATTCTCTTCAAAAAAGACATACTCTAACAAAACATGTACACGCCAGTTTTGATAATAGACGATTGAATAATAACAAATAAGAACATTTTCGATTAAGATATACTTATATAAGTATATAACTGCAGAAACTAAGAAAGTAGAGAACTAGTTTACTGACTATCACTCATCAATGATACATCCATTGCTTATATAGTTACTCCCTCCATTCCAAAATTGTTGTTGTCATGAACTTTTTTCGTAATCTTTGACCATTTATCTTATTTAAAAGATTTTAAAAATTATCATATATCTTTTCATGATTAGTTTTATTATTATATATAAACTTAAAATATAATCAATAATTTTATATATTTAAGATAACGTTTTTAATAAGATGAATGGTCAAAGTTCATGAAAAAGTTAATGGCAACAATAATTTTAAAATGGAGAGAGTATATCTTTCTATGCCGACCAGCCCACAAGCATTAAGACTAAAGAAGAAAATAAGAGCCGATCTATCCAGATCCAATGAACCGACCAACAAGACCTAGCTCTGCATTGGAGGTGTCGGCGATGCAAATTTTTGTGAATCATAGATGAAGGTTTCACAATAAATTTCCTAATAATGGGTGCTTGTGTTTTCTTTTCTTTAGTCCTTTGAGTTGACAGATGAAGACGCTGCTGTGATGTAATAAGAGACGGTCGTAGCCGGTTGGTCGAATTTTATCCATTATCTAAAAGAAGGACCTGATCTCCGCACTGATTTGTATTGAGATCTGGACAAAGTTGCCTGGCCCAAACAGCAATCACAGCCCCAGGTTCTAAAATCAAACGTCTGGGATTGCTGCTTGTTCCAGTTTCAGGGTTCAAACCAAATAGGCGTTGAAAGACTGGTGACGATGTGGCAAGCACACACCAGTGCGCTGCAAAAACTGACATCAATAATAATAATACTTGGTTGAGTGAATGATTGCAGAAATTGGAGAATTAGTCTATTTAAGCACCGTTGCTTATGCTTCAACTGCCAAGTTTACGACATGCTTATGTAGTTATGTGGGGAAACCATAGGTAGATGGATCAGCCATCGCACAAACTCACTATGGCATAGGTAGATATAATATGGTTGGCCCCATTCAGAAAAACTAATTTTACAAACTATATAAATTTAACATCGGAATGATTCCAACAATAGATGGCATCACAGGCAGAGCATAAATGGACACAGAGGTAAATCAGAACTTCTTGGTGACAGCTGATCATAAGGTAAGCTACTTTTTACATATGGAATTTCTCATTCCAACCTATATCTATTCAGTACTCCCTCCGGATTTAAATTGTTGACGTAGTTGACTTTTTTAGTTACGGTTGACCATTCGTCTTATTTAAAAAAAAATTAAAAATTTATTAAAAATTTTATTATAATTTATTTTATCATGAAAGAAAGTTGAAAACTACCATGTAATTTTGTATATTTGAACAAACATTTTGAATAGGACGAATGATCAAATATAATTAAAAAAGTCAACTACGTCAACAATTAAAATCCGGAGGCAGTAGCATAGAACAAACAGATTCTACAAAGGCATTGGAAGAAAGAGCAAAACAAAAAAAGAATGCAGAAAACTCTGACCCCTCAACATCTCCCAAACATTCCATAATTTTTAAGACTCAATTCCTCTGGCCACCAATATATGACAAATGTGAGAAATTCGAAGGCATTGCCCTGTCAAAAAAAAAAAGAGGTTTGCTGACTGCTAATTGCTCCCGTTTGAATAAAAGCCAGCATTTTGGCTCACCAATAGCCACCTTCTTGTTGCTATTGATTTCCTCGCCAGATCAATGTCAAACCGTCAGCGGCAATAAGTGGAACCAAAAAACTTGGGTAGCCCACGGTTGGCACATGGCAGGGCCAGATTGGCATCAACCAAACGTACCCAAAACCTTATCCATGATTTCACTACACTATATACTGTATCTCATATTCCAACTGACAACGATGACAAGGGGGAAATAGATTAGGATCAGATGAGTTCAGTGTTTCTGAATCTTCGTGTGTAATCTGGAAGTGTTCTCAATTCCATCTTTTGGAATTTGATGTAGAAGCAACATAATAAAGCAGAGGGTTTGCTGGTACTGGTTTCCAGCTGATTTTTTCTCTATTAAAAATTACCTTTTAAAATCAGACGTGGTGTTAAGGACATTTAACAATGCAATGGCTAATTAAACACATGCTCATGAAGCAATTATCCGTGCAATTTCAGCACAAGCCTGTTTATGAACGATCAGCAAAGGAAACATAAATAATCACAATGTGCACATTACTAGGGCCGGACTACGGAATACAATTGTGTGGTTGTTTTATATTCGGATGAAAAAAGGTGGGACCTTGACAAATCAAATACATTAAGTAGTAGAAAAAATTCAGCAGGATTTGTTTTAAATTTTGGTTAAAGAAAATCATAGACAGTGTTGCTGAGGCCACCAACATAAATATTTGATGACTACCTTTCAACTTGCTATTGTTGGGAAACAGTTTCAGCAACTCTTCAGTTCTGGCGAATTCTTAGTTTTAACATTTGAACATAGTGGTAAACTAGTAAGTAAGAAGCAGAATGGTAGTTGGCCATGTAGAGATGCAATGAGTAAGACAAGAGAACGAAACATGAAACTAACAGGCAAGGAAGTATTTATTTTTATTAGGTAGGACGAGTGCAATAAAGTAGCATTAGATGAGGAAACCATTTTGGTACATTGCAATCTTCTTACAAAATAGAGATAATAACAAAGACATACCAGATTAACCATAACTGAAGGGATATAATGCCTTGACAAAAACAGATAAACGAACAAAGTACTTCTTCATCCCGTGCAGAGACGATGTAATGCTTTGACAAGATAAATTAGTCATTTCAGTAATGGACAGACTACAATATTTCTACAAGCCAGAAATTTTTAAACATCATACACCACAGTTTTATGTGGCGAGCATAGAAACCAACTCCTCCATAAGAGTGGGGCAGCTCCTGCTGAGATGCTTGAAGCCTTCACTAGACACGACTGCCTTAAGATTTTCCCGTGATTTGAGAAAACTGAAGCATGCTTTCTTCAGTCCACTACAGTGGTGCTGCTCGGCCAATGCCAAGACAGTCGCCACCGTGTCTGCATCAATGTACTTGCACAGCTTGTCTTCACACATTAGCTTCAGCCTTTCCAAGTTGTATCTATCGGCCGCGACAAGCAGGTGCTGCAACATGACATCTTCCTCTTCCTTTTCTTTCATTGTCTTGGGCAATGTGTCGGTGTATACAAAGTAGAGCAATGCCTTGAACACCTTAGCCTCCATGTCATCTATGCGGACGACACCTGCAGTATCACTCTCCTTCATCATGCCAAAGAGCTCTGCACTGAAGACTGGTGACCGGGCTGCAAGCACGTAGCGGTGTGCTGCAAATGTCTTGTTGCCAACCTCAGCGGTGTGCTGCAAATGTCTTGTTGCCAACCTCGAACACCACATCAGCCCCTTTTTCGCTTCGAAGGAGATCGCCTAGGTGCTGGTGCAAATTGGATGGAGGCACCGTGACAAAAGCAGGAGTGGAGGTATTGGCCGTCTCCTCAACACGGAATTCGTTGAGGACGATGATGTCACACCGGACAGAGAAAGAGTCGTACTTAAGAAGCTCAGATTTCTCAAAATCTTCTTTTTTGATGAACTTCGTATATCCATAACAACCGTTGCTTGTATAACTGTGAACTCCTCCCAATGCTAAGGCCTTCTTATCCACAGTGTCCATAAAACGGATCTGGAATCGTGCCTTCACTGCCTTGTCGACACTTTGGTCCAGAGCGAGGAAAAAAGAGACATAATCTTTGGACTCTGACCTGTCTCCGTTCGGGTAATATCGGATATACCACCGATGGCCGCCCAAGGTTAAAGTGTGGGACTTGATGTACTCGCCGTTAGGGGTGCCCTTGGTGAGGGAGTATCCATCGATCTTGAGAATGTGGTACCCCCTCGCGGCGTCGGCGATAATGGAGGAAGCAGAGCGCAATGGCTCGCCGGCGGTTGCGGCGGGCGACATTGGAGGTGATAGCTGGCCTTCTTCCGCTAATTCGGGAGGTATGGCCCCTCCTCTCTCGCCGGCGCTGTAGGGTTTTGACTGCAGCAGACTGCCGTGGAACGAGGAAAGACTGGAACTGGAGAAGACGAACAATGGGGGAGAGGAGATCAGAAGACGACGGAGGCCGTCTGCCCGTCTGGCTTCCGACCTCCTGATGGGCCGTCAATATCGGGCCTGTCTTCGATAGGTTGGACTCTTCCGTGGGTCTTCAGCTCTACTGTCGTACAAACCCAGTCCATTATGCATTCCCGTGAGTGAACTGCTCAAAAGGTCCTGAGAAAATAAAACTCTTTAAAAGTTCGATTTTTTTTTAATTTCATTTTCATTAATATATGTCACAAATATTTTTGATGTGTTTCTCTAAAAAATACTTTTTATGTATAATTTTCACGTCCTGAGATTCAATTCTTGTGCCTAATGCAAGTGTTATTGCAGCTTATTTTCATACATATGCAATTGTATACAATGAAAATAAGCATCTTCGCTAACAACACTCTGCATTGTCCTGCCGGTTTCAGATTCCCCAGCCGTCAGAAAGCAAATTCAACAACACCAAGCCAATTTTTTTTTTTTTTTGAACTAAAGTAGAGTGCGCTGTAATTTGGCAGTCCCTGCAACGGTGGCGCTGCAGTTTTAGGTTCAGTAATACAAACAAGCTCAAATGCACAAACGGTCCAGGACAGTGGGGCCGTACCAAGAACACATGTACTTGAATAACCTTTTTAGAAGAGGATGTGAATAACTGGCACGGTATGTAGTGGCTTAGCATCAATTACCAAGCAAACAAGTTGAGACAGGGACATCACGATCTCTGGACTGAAGATAATGATGAATGCTACTAGTGTATACTGCAGTCTTGGCACTCTAGAACCATACAGATGCAGCACAGCACCAACCATGTCAATGGATTGCGAGCTTCTCATGATACATGAGGACAGCAGGGCAGCTGCTCTGCCGTGGAGACATCGATTGGAGATGTCAAAGACTCCAAGCATATGCCTCCTTGAGCTCCTCTGCTCCTGGCATTGGCAGGGTGGTGGTCACGCAGAGCTTGTCTTCACGCCTTACCATCTCTTCTCAGCAAGTGAAAGAAACTCTTCACACAAAACTAGCAATTTTGTAATTTAGAAAAATATTTGCACCTGGGAATACATGTCATACCTTTTTCTGATTACGGAACATTATAAGACATCATATGAACCTTATATTTACAAACTGAAATTAAATGTCCATGAGTTCTTCCAGTAAGCAGAATATATTGTCACCTTGAGTGAAATTTTTGGCTACTTGCTCAGCCGATCTATAACAATATACGATTTGATTACAAATTTTGAAAAAGAAAGTGAGTAAACATACTGCTTCATCAAAATACAAGAAAAAATAATATTCTTAGGAGAATTTCTGCAGCAGAGATGGCAAAGAACTAGGTAGATCTACACCTTTAGCTTGCAGTTCTGGCCCCTAGTTTACTCCTTGGGTTAGGTTTTCCCAGCACATTAATGACATATCCCATCTTTAGGAGAAGAATATTGATCATCGCAAGCACATATTCACCACAACACTATAGAATACATCCAGGTAACATGAGTTATAGTGAACAAGCTTTTGAGAAAAAGTCAGCTGTCAGACTTGCAGCTATATATATGTAACTGGAGATGAACAGATTCGCCAGCAAACTTAGTGCATATAACAGAGCCAATTGTTCATCACACTGGCACAAGTTTCCTGCTTCAGACATAGCTTCTCCCTAAAGCCAATAATTCTCCATAATACAAAACAAAAAAACTGAGGTACATCATATCCTCTTGGGGGCAACAACAATCATAGTTAGTATATAGTATTAGTATATAAAAGAAGATTCCTTAGCTGATCTTTCTGCAGAAAAGCAAATACCATGTGCGAAACCTCATGCCTTTGCCTTTGATTTTCTTCTCCAAGGGCAACAAGGAGCAACCACGGACATCAGCTCCTTCAGAACGGCGGGATGACTCCTGGTGGAAAGTGCAGATTCAGATGACCTGCTGAACTCCATACATGCCTCCTTAAGCCCACGGCAGTTATGCTGCTCTGCTAATGCCAGGATGTTTGCTATAGAGTCCATGCTAATTTGCTTGCACAGTCTATCTTCACATATCAATTTCAGCCTTTCCAGCCGATATTTCACTGCAGCAACAAGCAAATGCCGAGTCATTGCAGATTCTTCTTGCTCCTTCATTTCTGGAATCGTATCTGTATACAGGAATGTAAGAAGAGCGCTGAACACTTCGGCCTCCATATCATCTATGGGTATGACAGCAGTACTCTCTTGCATCAGGCCATAGAGCTCTGTCTTAAAGACCGGTGACCGTGCTGCAAGCACCAATCTGTGTGCAGAGAATGCCTTATTGCCAACTTGGAATTTCACATCTGCACCCTCCTCGCTCGACAGGATATCACCAAAATGCCGGTGCATGTCAGAAGGCGGCACCACGATGACTGGTGTTTCCTCAGTGTGGATATCCTTCATAATAGTCACATCAAACCTGACGGTGAAACAATCATTCCTAAGATACTTTGATTTCTCCAAAACTTCCCTTTCGATGAACTTTGGGAACCCCCAGCTCCCCTTATCAGAGAAGTTCACAACTTCAGTGATTCTGCTGTAGGACGGCACCGGCTTCCCGTATTGGTCGAGTAGACTGATCTTGACCTGTGCATTCACGGCCTCGGTGACAACATCATCAAGAGCAAGAAACAGAGATATGTAACCAGTGTCCTCTGATGTACGCCCGTTGGGGTGGTACTCGACGAACCAGGTGCGGCCGCCCGCACGGAACGGGCCGCTGTCGATGCGCTCCTCCTTGACGCGGGAGTAGTTGACGATGTCGAGCACGCAGTGGCCAGACACCGCGCCGGCGACGATGGCGGAGGCGGAGCAAGAGGAGGGCCCGTAGCCGGGGGAGGGTGAAGGCGAGCCTACCGGCATGGTGGGTCAGCGTAATCTGGGTCGCGGCGTGCGCTGGGGTAGCCGGTGATGTCGGCGGCGGAGGGGAAAAGAGAGGGTTTTGCGGGGGGGCTCCTCCGGCTCCGGGAGGGGAAAGGGAAAGCAGAGGCTGGCTGACGGGAGAGGAAAGCAATCTGATTGCTCTGCAACGGAATCTGAGACGTACTACAATGCATATCCGACGGTGCCTATCTATCGATCAGAATTCGGTAGGAACAGTTTTGTCGAAATGGTCTTTCTTTTTTAAATAACATTATTACCCCAACCCACTTTTCAATTTTGACTTTTGTAATGCAAAGAATTTTGCAGAGCATTTCAGGAGTTTCTTGGGAGATGGGAATGCGGATGCAATTGTTATCGCTGCAGCACACCTTCTGATATGTTACCAATCCTGAAATCAATAGAAATGATACTCCCTCCGGTTTTATTATTGATGATGCCATTATAACTTTTTACCTTAAAAATTAACTAAAAATGCTGACCTAATTAACATCGTTAATTTAAAATCGAAGGGAGTTGTAGCAGATTCAGTTTCCACTCGAGACAGATCACCATAGGTTCGTGCTAATTAACTATACTGATAAGCAGAAACTCGGCATTCCTCCTAAAAAGAATAAGAACAGAACTTGGCATGGCTAAAATATAACAAAGTATAAAAATTCTAGATAGTAAGTTTCCTCGAAAAATTCTAGATTGCATCAATTAAGAGATGATCCAGTATAAGCTATCAGAGAAGCGTTTGTTCTCATGATGCATTCCATGGTATACGGTTGAACTGTCGAAGTGTAGTATGTGAATCCTTGGCTCCATGCCATGGCTGCTTCAGAGATTCCAAACCCATTTCTGCAATCACTTGGAACAAAATTTGATTCAAAGCAGTTGACAACTGATACCAAGTGGTCATGGCAACACTGAGGACTGTGACGATATGCTATTGCCAATATGGATGACACCGAGGCTGATACACAAGAATTATGTATTCTATAACAGCAATATTTTCAACTTGAAAGCTGATTTGTAAAGAGGAAAGTAAGAAAGAAGGAAAGGCGACAAGAATCCGTCAGATAACTGCAGTGCAAGTGAATTGTCAGTGTAGGAAGTTCTTGTGTGAAACTACAGCAAACCATTGCCGCTAAGGGAACAGAAAGAAAAAGTCTGATAGCTATCAAGGTTACGTAAGTGTATATTTTGTCTCAAGGGAGAGAACTACATTGGCACATATTGCCTTTGCAAAAGAAAAATCACATTGGCACATATTACAACATGGTGATGTTCTGATAGATGATGAACAGATATACAAAAGAAATCATAATTTCAGGGTATTTCATTATTCCTAGAGACCGAAAATGGCAATAACAGTTAGGTATCTCATATCTGCATGTCACGCATTCTCTTCCCAAATTTGCACTAGGAAACCAAACAGGAGAGCAAGACATGAAGGAATCAGGCTCATAGTGCTCTTGGACTTTCATAATCTCTGTAAAACAAAAACCACACAGAACATCACCATGTTGTATAATAGTAACCAACATACAGGACAATAACCACACAGAACAAAACAAAACATAAGTTTAGAGAAAAGGTACTTTTTCCAAGCAATTCACGAGGGAAAAATTCCACTGTCGCCTTTGCATCTGTCCTTTACTGAAAGAATCTCTTCTTCGCCAAAATTTGCAACCTAGAACTAGAAAGATTGTCAATTTATGCAGCAAAAAACTAAACTTACTCAAATCTGGTCATTTCGCAGAACTTAAAGCTCACCAAAACATTCTCAATGAGGTGTTGCTTTCTTGGTAAATCCTTACAATTTTTCCCAACGAAAAGATTCAGTTCAAATTCTGATACAGAAAATGTGCAAAGCAAATCTTCATAACCAACTGACAATAGTCTAGTGACTAGTGAGTCATCAGTCATGCAATCACTGCTTATGTTTGCTCTATTAGACTATCCAAAATATATCAAGGATCCCATAATCTCAATACAACATTTGGAAGATTGGCTTTAGCAGAACATGTATTTAGGCAAACTATCTAAATTTACAAAATAGCAAATTTGCAACTTGAGTTGATAACATTTGTATCCATTGGTTAACTGTTACAGATTAGAAAAGGCCACAAAATTGACTAGGAGGTCTTCGGTATTTTATTCAGACAGCTGAGAAATTCATATAGTTACAGAAAATGTGCAAACAAATTACTATTTATTGAGTAAAAATACTATAACAAGTTAAAAAAGGAACATATATACTATTTTATAGTGTAAACAATAATAGAAATTAACTGAGATGAGAATTTCCTACAGGCTACTAGGCAATCAGTCATGCAGACGCTTCTAATGCCTCCAAGTGCTAGATCATTAAGTTGTGCTCCCTGAAGCTCATTACTAGACATATGGTTGCCTTCATGCAGGCAAAATAATTTGGCAAATAATGCCAGATTCATGACAGGTATTCACATCGAAACCATATATCTATGGTCGAGTGCTACTGTTCTACAAACTAACAAAAGATCCACAGTATAAGAAACAAATGCAGTCCTTCAATTCAAGTTGATTATTGCTAGTTCAACATTCTATTACTACAAATTTTCACATAACAACACTGAAACATGCTATTCACCAATATCGATATGAAAAAG
Organism: Eleusine coracana subsp. coracana; assembly: GCA_032690845.1. Classification (NCBI taxonomy): domain Eukaryota; kingdom Viridiplantae; phylum Streptophyta; class Magnoliopsida; order Poales; family Poaceae; genus Eleusine; species Eleusine coracana. The sequence goes on from CM064420.1 coordinate 49,445,191, forward strand.
CTAACAGGAGGACAATTATTAGCAAGATATTTGCTGCAGACATACAAATGTAGTTTGCCAGGCTGGTGCCTGGCTTCCTCGCTCCTCAGATCAGGTGATCCTCCACATTATTCACGTCCTACCATTAATACAAAGGGAAGCCACTAATCGATGTCATGGTATGCACAATAGAATTTTTGCTGCAGCAAAAAATCAGCATTGGCTAACAAAACCTACTGTGAACATCTAGAATCATGCAATACTTCACAACTTTTCATCGATGACAAGAAGTTTGGAACACTTCTGTAAACTTATCCTATCAAGGAAGTGGAACAAATATTGAATGTAAAGGAGGGGAAACCCAGTAGCATCCTAAATCAGCATCCAGTAAAACATATCTTTGTTGTCTGAATAATAAACACAACTGAACAGACCATGGAAATCATATGCCAGAACAAAGTAGACACTAAAAATTTAATGCTTATTATTACTGAACCAACTTCTCATAACATATATATATGCTTCTTGCTTTGTACATAGCTTCTCCTTGCAGGTAATAATTCATAAATTATAGAGCAACCAAATAAAAACCGTGTCACATTCTATCCTCATGGAGATAATACTTCATATATACAGTAGTTAGTACTAGTAGTATCTTTATCTTAACCCTAGGCATAATTGAAAATATCATGACTAAAACCTTAGAGCTCAGGCCTATATGTTTGATTTGCTTCTAAAAGGCCAGTGAGGAACAACCTTGGACATTAGCTCCTTCAGAACACTGGGGCGGCTGCTGATCAAGTACTCAACACGACCAGTTTCCATGACCGAATCCTGATCTACTGATGACTGGATGAATTCCAAGCATGCTTCCTTAAGCACACCACAGCTATGCTTCTTTGCCAATGCCAGGATGGTTGCTGCAGAGTCTCTATCAATATGCTTGCACAGTTTCTCTTCACAAATTAACTTTAGCCTTTCCAAGAAATACCTGTCTGCAGCGACAAGCAAATGCTGAGCCATTGCAGATTCCTCTTGCTCCTTCACCTCTGGCAACTCGTCCGTGTAAATGAAAGTAAGAAGAGCGCTGAACACTTGTGCCTCCATGTCATCTATAGGTATGATGTTAGAGGTGGCGCTCTCTTTCATTGCGCCATAAAGCTCCGCCTTGAAGACCGGTGACCTTGCTGCAAGCACCAATCGGTGTGCAGAGAATGTCTCTGCACCCACTCTGAATCTCACATCCACACCCTCTTTGCTAGATAGGAGATCACCGAAATGCCGGTGCATATCCGGTGGTGGCACAGTGACGAATGGTGTTTCCTCCTTATGGACATCCTTCAGGACAGTTAAATCGAACCTGACGGTGAAGCAATCGTTCCTAAGATACTCTGATTTCTCGAGAACTTCCCTTTTGATGAACTTCAGATACCAACCGATCCCCTTGTTATAGAACTTAAAAACATCAGTGGTCATGTGGAACGGCACCGGGTTCCGATCCTGGTCGAGTAAACCGATAGTCACCTGTGCCTTCACCTCCTCGGCGACAGCATCAGCAAGAACCAGATGAATGGATATGGAATCTGCCTCCTCGGCGGTGTCCCCGTTGGGGTAGTAACGCACATGCCAGGCGACGCCACCCACTCTGAACGGGTGGGATTTGATGCTCTTGCCGTTGGGGACGATCTTGGTGCGGGAGTACCCGAGGATCTTGAGCACATGGTAGCCGCTCAAGGCGCCGGCGTCGGAGCGCGAGGGTGGGCCGTCGCCGGAGGCGAGCGAGGAGACCGGCATGGCGGAGCGGAGGTAAACAAAATTGTGGGCGGTGTGCTCCTGTAGGGTGGGGTGGGCTGCGTGGCGTCGGAGGCGGCCGGGATGGGAGGGAAGAGGAAGCGCCGCCGGTGAGGAGGGGTCAAGACCGGGAGGGAGGGCTTTGTGGGGTATGCTCTGTGTCGGCCGGGAGAGAGAAATGGTCAAATGGGCAGCTCGTTGGACGGACTAGGAAATATTGGCCCCGTTTGGGACAGATTATTGAAGGCTTCCATTGGAATTAAGCTGGATAGAAAGCCAAATAGATCGATTCTTCTTCTGCTTCCAAGGCAATTGATTCTCCCCAGATCCTTCTTTTGCTTGTGACGCGGAATCAACCCTCTCCTTGGATACAGGCCGACGCGAGCGATTCCGGACTCGCTCTACCCGCCCGCCCGCGTCGTGCCCGTCGGAGGAGCCCATGTCATTGCCCTCGCGTTGAAGGCCACCGCCCTCCTCGCGCTGAAGGCCTCCGTCGTCCGCCCCTTCATGGCCCGCCCAAGGGGACGGAGCTCCGCCGTCCCTAGCCGAGCTCCCCGGCGATGACGACCCACCACCTTCTCCCCGGCCAGATGCTGAGCGATGGGTGCGCGGTGGCGCAGCGAGAGGGGAGAGGAACGAGGGATTCGGCTTCGGGTTGGGGCTAGCATTCCCCCGCTTGGCCCTAGACGCGGTGGCCTTCCCATGGAGGCGGTGGTGTCTCCCGCCTCCGGGAAGAGGAGAGGCAGATGAAGTGAGCTCGGGGAGAAATGTCCAATTCGGTGCTTTGGGACGGCGGCCAGATGTTGAGCGATGGGAGCAGAGCATCCGCGGTCTTCACACCGGCAGCTGGTGCGAGCGGGAGAGAGCGGCGGTGGTGCTGCCGCGCGATGGCTAGAGCGGCAGAAGCGATTTGGTCCATGGAAGCCAAACGCGGAACTTCTGGGAGAGTTGTTTTTTTTTTCAAGCCACTTCCATAACAATCATGATTCCTATGCAATCGTTACTGGTAGTAGCCGTCCCAAACAGGGCTATTAGCATTTTTATGTCTTTTTTTTCTAAACTAGGTAAATTCTCACATATCAGTTCAATCAATTTTCGGTCCCAGTTTTTTTTAAGAGCATCTCCAACAAATTCCTAAAAACATTTACTAAATCTTAATTTTGGGCATATTAGTAAAATCAGTGCTCCAGCAATTCCATAAAATAGTTACCAAAATTTACGCACACCCCAAACATCCCTTCCGTGTCACCAAATTTGACACACATATACGTAACATATTCGCGCTCCCAAATTCCCAATCCTGAATTTCACACCACGCTCGCCGGTAACTCCTACTTGGTTCAACATCAAATGCAAGTTTGATCCTACCAGTTGAGAAAGCAACTTTTTATCAGTTCTCCCCACGAATACATGGTTGATTCTGTATCATTATATAATTACATTTAATAAGAAAACATAAGGCATATTTCACCAAAATAGATAGAAAAGACTAACATAATAACAGTATTTGCCCAAAATGTAGCCCCCCGTGCTCATACCTTGGGTCCTGGCATTCACACTTCTCATGTCAGCTAAGAAGATGAGTTACAGGATGCTTTGGTTACCAAAGATAAACTAATAGCACGGGCAGCCATGACAACCAAAAACTGATTCCAGTTAACAAGAACTACATGGCTACAAGGGCACAAGGCACAAGCAGGACTTTAAACAGCTTTCTATCGCCAGTTTAATGAAAAAAAAATGGGCAAAATCTATGCTGAGTTGTATATATTCCGAAATAAGAAAACTTATCTTCTGTAAAAAGACATGCAAACAAACTTTCCTAAACCTGCATTCCATAATCCAGACAAACAAATCCTATGATGCCTCAACCTGCAAAATGCATAGTAAACTGTACTGAACTGAAGATGCATGTGAGGAAGAACCAATACAAACATCTCTGCAATCTAACTGAACCAGTTCTTTATACTTTGACATCTCTGCAATCTAACTATACTGATGCTTCAGATTTAACCATGGCTTATCATTGCTCTTACCAATTCTACATAATACAACCACGAAATCAGGAAAGGCTATGATACATAGCATCCACTTGGGAACAACACTACGTATATATAATAAGCAGCTAGACTAGTATGCATAATAGAAGTCTTTGGCTTTCCGCGATTGCAAATACCATACTAAAAAACTCATACCAATGTCCTTGATTTATTTCTCACACGTCACTGAGACTTGGAAGTTAACTCCTTAAGAACACTGGGGCAGCTACTAGTTAGGTAGTCAAAACCGTCTGTTTCCATGGCTGCTTTCAGATTGTCTGTTGATCTGAGGAACTCCAAGCATGCCACCTTAAGCCCATGACAGCTATGTTGCTCTGCCAATGCCAGTATGGTCGCTGCAGAGTCTGTATCAATGTGCTTGCACAACTTATCTTCACAAATCAGCTTCAGCCTATCCAAGTTGTATCTGTCCGCCGCAACAAGCAAATGCTGAACCATTGATGATTCCTCTTGTTCCTTCATCTCTGGCACTGAGTCAGTGTAAATGAAGGTAAGAAGAGCACCGAACACTTCTGCCTCCATGTCATCTATGTGGATGACTTTACTGGTGGTGCTCTCTTGCATTGGCCCAAGGAGCTCCGCCTTGAAGACTGGTGATCGCGTTGCGAGCACCAACCGGTGTGCGGAGAATGTCTTCCTGCCAACTCGGAATTTGACATCAGCACCCTCTTTGCTCGACAGAAGATGGGCAAAATGCTGATGCATGTCAGATGGTGGCACCAAGACGAATGGTATTTCCTCAGTGTGGGCATCCTTCATGATAGTCACATCCAACCTGACGGTGAAAGAATCGCCCTTGAGGTAAGCTGATTCCTCCAGAACATCCCTTCTGATGAAGCTAGGATAGCCCCAGTTCCCCTTCTCGGTGAAGTTCACAAATGCGGTAGTAAGGCTATAGGATGGCACCGGCTTCCCATCTTGGTCAAGTAAGCTGACCTTGACCTGTGCCTTCACGGCCTTCGTGACAGTATCATTGAGAACTAAAAACAGTCCTATGGAATCGATATTCTCGGGGACATGGCCGTTGGGATTGTACTGCACATGCCAATTCCAATCTCCCACTCGGAACGGCCGGGATTTGATGTGTTCGCCATTAGGGACGTCCTTGGTGCGCGAGTAACCAACGATCTTGAGCACGTGGTAGCCGGTGACCACGCCAGCGACGATGGCAGAGGATGAGCGCCAGGGGGAGCCTTCATCGGCGGCGAGGGAGGAGGCTGACATTGAGGGACGGATGTGGGACGCGGAGTGCGCTCGTCTGGGGCGAGGAGCGGCGGCGGCGGCGGCAGAGGCAACACAGGAGGGAAGCGAAAACGACGGCGGATTGGACTAGTCCTCTAGGGTACCCGCTTTGAAACGTTTGATGAAGATCCGGTGGCCAGGGAGAGAGGAGGGGTGGGGCGGCGGGTTAGGGTTACGATTCGGTTTATATACAATGGAGTATAAGTGGACCTTGGGCTGCAAAATAAGTTGTCCTGTTAAACTATGATCATTTTGCATACAATGCAGGGCAAAAAGAACAACATACTGTAGGTACACCCAAAATATGTTTGGAACCAATTAACTGCCAACTCTATACTCCCTTGTTTTAAAATTGTTGAATTTTGATTATTTGTCTTATTAAAAAAATTATCTTAAATATATGAAATTATTAATTATATTTTTAGTTTATCTAATAATAAAACAAATCATGAAAAATATATGATAATTTGACTTCTCAAGCCATGTAAAAAATAATAAACTTTACGGTCAAAGATAATGAAAAAAAATTAATGATAACAACAATTTTAAAATGGATGGAGTATTGCTTTCCATTCTCGGCTCATAATAAAGTGATTCAACACTAACTTATATTAGCTTTAATTTTATGACACCAGCAACTTCTGATAAAAATATTATTTCAAGCTGTACGAGGGTTCCAATATACTTCTTTCGATTTTATTTTGTTGACATTGGCTAATGCAAATTTGCACTAACCAACGTCAACAAATAAAATCCGGAGGTAGTAGCAATTTATTTCAGTTTTAACATATAGCACGTTCAGCTACTTTCTATAAAAGTAGGATCGGTTTTTGGTATCATTCATCCAAAAATATCATTCAAATACTCCTCGGAAAGCAAAATGAAATTGGACCTACGCTTGCATATATTCGATTACAATATGGTGCTACAAAAGGATAAGCTACCATAGGATTTATTCCAATATGATTTGTTTTTGACATAACTATACAAGACATAACGAGCAAATTGATTTCTTGGACTTATTTGCCATGAGTTTTAACTAGTAAACTGATTCAGAATTCTGATCCTGAGAAATTAATAACCCATCAGTGAAGCAACAAACGTTAAAACGTTAAGCAAGCCTCAAAATCATAATAACTCTAAACACATGTGTAGTTACTCTACTAGAAACCCAGTAATTTCTGCCTACGGAAAGTCAATGTTTTATTTAACTCTAAAATATATAACATTAGTTTGAATGATGCCATTTCTGAAACTACTTGCAGCTGCCTAGACTAAAAATAAAAAATCAGAAGATCCACAGATGCACAACACCGTATAAACATCCATCATAGCAACACCCTACAAAAAAAATTTCATTGAAGAAGAAAATTTTCAGGTTATGGGTGAACATGGATATATGCTAATAAACTAGAGTTCCATCACATTGGCACATTTTTTCCTAGTTCCAGGTAGCTTTGGCTTCACACTAACTAGTCATTTGTCATACCCATTAAGGTTGCAACGACCAAACAGTAAGAAGAAGATACACAAGTTTAAACATACAACTACTACTACAACTAGTTGTATTATCAAAATATCCCATGCTAATGAAGCTCGTTGCCCTGTCATCTTGTTTCTCTGGAACTAACAAACATGCCATGCCAGTGGTAACACTGGACATAAGGTCTTTCAGAACAAGAGGGGCAGCTTCTAGTTAAAATGGTCAAAGCCTTCGGCTGTCACTACAGCACTTAAAATCAATAAGGACCTAATGAACTGGAAGCACGCCTCCTTGCGGATTATTGACTTCTGTATTGCGATACCAAAATACTGATGCGGTAATAACCGAACAAAAGAAGATATAGATGTGGCTTGCCTCCTTCTGTGGATAAGTTTTTATGTAGAACTACTAATACTGTTACTTAATAGCAATTTATCTCTCAAGACCAAAACATCCGGTGCCATTCAAACTCCTTGTCCCCTCATCTAGCTTATTTTGCCATCAGAAGGCACATGAGCAGCAATATTGGACAACAACTCCTTCAAAACAGAGGGGTGGCTTCTAGTTAAATTCTCGAAATCTTCACTTGCCATTGCTGCATTAAGATTCGATTGGGAACTGAGGAATTGAAAGCACGCTTTCTTAAGCCCATGGCAGTGGTGCTGTTCAGCCAACACCAAGATGTTCACCACGGATCCCATGTCAATGTGCTTGCACAGTCTGTCTTCACAAATCAGCTTCATCCTCCCAAGGTCGTATCTGTCAGCCGCGACAAGCAAATGTTGGACCATTGCAGCCTGTTCTTGTTTACTCAATTCTGGACAATCCAGTAACACATCGGTGTACACAAAAACGAGCAGAGCCCTGAACACTTGGGCTTCCATATCGTCCACGCGTACTACCACCGCCTTGTTGCTCTCTTTCATTGAGCCTAATAGCTCCGCTTTGAAGACGGGCGACCGTGCTGCAAGGACACACCTGTGTGCTCGAAATGTCTCACCGGCAACCTGGAACGTGACATCCGCGCCCTCTTGAGAAGCGAGGAGGTCGCCGAGATGCCTGTTAAGGTTAGAAGGCGGCACCACAACCGAGGGAGACACGGGTCTTCTTTCCTCCGTTCGGACCTCCATGGTGACGAAGACATCACATCTGATAGTGAAGCGGTCATCCTTGAGATACTTTGACTTCTCAAGCCATGTCCTCTCAATGAATCGGTCATAGCCATAGCCATCGGAGGCGAAATGATGAAGCTTAGTGGTCCGAGTGTGCGTCAGCACAGGTTTCCCAGCCAGATCGAGCAAACTGAACTTGGCTCGCGCGTTGACGGGCCCGGCGAGGTTCATGTCGACGTAGATCAAGACAGCTATGTGCTCGGAGCTGACAGGGCGTCGACCATTGGGGTAGTAATAGATGCGCCAGGTGCGACCCGCGACATGGAAAGGGCGCGACTTGATGCACACCCCATTGGGGATCTCCATGATGTGCGAGTAACCGTCAATGTCGAGCAGGTGGTGCCCAGTCACTGTGCGACCAACGATAGCCGAGCGCGAGGACTCACCTGCGGAAGCTGGCGGCCGCATGGCGGCGGCCGGATTCGGTTTCTTTGGTAGTCGGCGCACGGCGAAAGCAGACCTGGCGGCGGCGAGGGAAGGAAAAAGTTGAGCGGTTTGCGAAGGTCGCTTGAGATGGGTCACGCGGATCTTTTCGGCCCGTGCCTTGCCTTAGGTGGCTCACGTGTCCAGCTGCCGGCCAATGGTCCAGCATGAATTTGTTAATACATGTCGGGCTGGTCTGTTAAAATAACGACCTATTAATGAATTTGTAGCCAATTAATTATATAATAAATAGTGAAAAATAGGGGAAAAAGAAACAATGTGAGGATTTGAAGCTATGATGCCCCGGAAACAAAGGAAAAGGCTTACCAATGAATGACTCGACACTTACCAAGTGGTATGAAATATTAGTGTATCAAAGAAAATATCGAGTTGTGACAGTGTTGCCCATCTGATAGCACCTCCGTACCAAGCATGACATGGTATCTAGGGTCGTGCCATCACGGACACGAAATGATTTGGGCATGCCGTGACTGAGTCAGGCCAAAAATACCGTGCTTCAAGCAGACCCAGTTGATAGTACTACCCATTTGGACATCTATAGATATCGAGACTTAATCTCGACAATAGACATAAGGTAGTTCATTTATATAGATTTATAGGTAGAACCGGGGTATGTGCGAGATCGAGAGACGATGGTAACATAAGATGTCGATTTAGATAGGTTCGAGCCTCCCGAAGGATAATAACCCTACGTCCTGTATTCTGTGATATTTGTATTTATATGTCTAGATCTAAAGATCTAGACGAGTAGGATAGACCTAGACGATGATGTCTAGTTATGTCTAATATATGTCCCGTACGAGATCTCTAGTTGAGTACTTGTCCAATGCTATGGCTTGTCCCTTGAGGAGGACCCCTACCCCTCCTTATATATCCGGGGGGAGGGAGGGGGGGGGGGGAAGAGGGCAGGGTTATATGGCAGAGTTCTAGTCAGTCTACTGATCTTATCCTAGTAGAAGTCTATCTCTACTTTCCTTATCTATGAGGTACCCCGATGGTAAGTATCATCGACAAGCCCCCGAGAGTCTTGCAAGCTAGATGATAATCTTCAGTAGCTTTCCGACTGGTTCATGCCATATATAATGCTTCAGCTTTATATCAGTGAGCTTGTAAGAATCTCAAAGATCTGAAAATGTCCTCGAGAAATCAATTGGTGCACCGAGTAGGTGCACCTAATTAGGTGTAGCCCCCGACTCTTGTATCATTTGGAAACTACAAATAATGCGGGAGTCTAAAACAAGAATAGTTGTGTTGACTCTCTTTAAGGAAAAATGCTCAAATCATCAAATTCGAGTGATAAATAACTCAGTAGAATGACATCAATCATTACCGAGTGATAAATGACTTAGTTGAGTGACTTTAATCACCGCTGAGTGGTAGATGACTCAAACCAATAACTTCAATCATTGTTGAGTGCTATATGATATACTCGAGCGACATCAATCACATCCGAGTGAACGTAAGCTTATGACATCAATCATAGCCAAATGACATAGTTTTTGGTCGAGTGGCCTATGAGTGATTTATGAATCAAACAGGTGACTTCAATCACAGCCGAATGATTATGTTCTAAACGGGTGACTTCAATCACAACCGAATGAACGAGGCTTTATGAAATCAATCGTAGCTAAGTACTAAGTTACCATGACTTCAATCATGATTAAATAATCTTTCCTTAAGAATTGTAATCACTCATATCTTTGAGCTTTACTTTCACTATTATAGATTGACTTCAATCAGCGAGTGATGCTCGTTATTTTGCGTATATGACCATCAAGTTATAGCGACATGATCATCAAATCATGCTTTGAATGATTATGGCATCAACCATTTTTGATAATGCAATTCTCATCAAAGAAGCATATTTGATATAGTGACCATCAAGCCACTGTCATAAGATCATCAAATCATATATTTATATGTTATGGCACCAACCATAAATTTGATATAAAGTGCTTTTTTTCAAAGAAGCCCCTGAGACAATCGTTATTATGAGTATCGGTCGCGCTCAACTCAGAATATGTCTGATTGGCAGCGGTACTTAACTCATGACGATAAGGTCATGTAAAGAAGACAGTCAAGGTTGTTGTAGCTACCGACCGCTGATGAAGTAGGAATCACTCGAAGTCGCAATGACCGAGTGAAGCCGACAGTCTTACATGTGGCCGACCGATGGTGGCGCTCAGATATGATGTGGCAGACCGATAGCGACAGTCGGAGCTGGTGTAGCCGGCCAATGAAAGCGGTCAGAGCTATAAACCGACCGATGAAGGCGATCGGAGCTGGCGTGGCCGACCGATAAGAGCGGTCAGAGTTGTAAGACGACCGATGGAGGCAATCGGAACTGGCACGGTCGACCGACGAAAGTGGTCAGAGCTGTAAGTCGATCATTGAAGGCAGTCGGAACTGTCGTGGTCGATCGATGAGAGCGGTCGGAGTTGTAGGCCGATCGATGGAGGCAGTCAGAACTGGCAAGGTCGACCGACGAAGGTGGTCGGAGCTATAAGTCGACTGATAAAGGCGAGGAAATCACTCTATGCCGAGTGGTGTATCCGCCTATCCATCAAAATGTTCCTGACAATAAAAAAAATTAGGATAATTAGTTATAATTAATATTGTTTGCTTGAAACTTATTTTTATAAGCCAAACAAATCAGTTGACTAAAAAGTCAAGTGTGTATCCATTTTTCTCCTGTAGGTAGACCGACTGGCACATAGCAGCGTATTCGCGCGTTAGCAACTGGATCGATCTACCGTAGGATACTTAGGACAAATATCAAGAGCTCGGAGCTTGGTCTGTCGCTACAATATTGGTCATAATTTACTCTTGCATAGCAATCAGAACCAATCGACACATGACCTCTCGCAACTTTGGCTCTGGGTTTAGTGTAGTGGCAGTCTGTCGCGTAGCAAAGAAGTTTTATGCCTTAGTTGCTTGTCGGCGTAAGACCAAAAAATAAGACCAAATCGCAAATAGGTATCGGTCAAGACAGAAGTCAAAGAAGAGGTGAAACTAAAACGGACGACATGGGTCATATGGTGTCAGGGCTGAAACACTACTGAAAGGTCACCAACCGACAAGGGTCATATGGTGTCAGGGCCAAGGCACTACTGAAAGGTCACCGATTGATATGTGTACTGCTAGATTCACAAAAAAGTGGGGGAACACGTGTATAGATACACAAATAGCTCCCTGGCTTGATTGTTTAATGAGAAGAATTAAAGAACCGAGGCAATATAAAGATGAATAAAGCCATAAAAAAGAGCACTCATTTAAAAGCCCGACTTTACTCATAAAAAATCTATGACCTTCTGCTTAGAAAACAGAGATAAACAATCGTAGGGAAAAATAATGAAGGAGATGAGCCCAAAATCTCGAAAAATAAATTGAGAAAGCATAAAGATACTCAGCTTTGCTATTCAGCGAGTTGAAGATGAGCCCCTGAGCGTGCTGATGTTGTTGGCGAGTGGTCGAATGTCGAAGTCGAGCCATCATGTCACCGGAACATCAACGCTTGGAGTGGTTGACCAAGACACTGAATCATCAAAGGTGTGGCCAAGTGGTTGAGTGGGTGAAAACCCAATGCACCATGTCATCGCAGGCGTTGTTGAGTAGCCGAGTGGGTGAAAACTGATGTAGATATGGCCCGATCTTACGAGAGGTAAGGGGATAAACTCGAATTTGGGGAACTCGGCGTCGACGATCCGGCTTGAATCAGACAAGATCCAACCCCGCAATCGTTACACCAAGCACAACTTGATTGTTCCTGCAAGCGAAATCGAGAACACAAGCAAGAGAGGATAAACACGCAATCTGAAATTGCAAATATGGATGAAGCGAATCACAAGAAAAGGTTCAAGCTCTGAACACAAAAGGACTAATCACCACAGTGGTGTAGAACAAGAACAGGGGCCCTGGATTACTGTAAAAGGACTTGTCGCCACAGTTACAATAATTCGATCAAGTTTCTCTCTGGAAAACTGAACTAAACAAAACCTGAAACTAAAAGACGGCGGCTACTAAGTTTATGTAGGAAACAAAGACGTCCTAGGGTTGGGGGCGACCAGGGGGGGGGGGGCGCCCACAACATGGGCTTAAGGCCCGACACGATACATGGCCAAGTTGGTCCAAAATAGGTGGCACAACACCTTGTCATGGTCACATATTATGACTCACGACCGTTCTGGAGCTAGGACCAGAACCAAAACGACGGCGTCGTCGTCCCCTTTCCAACGCATCAAAGAACACCTCGTTTGGACGTCGGATGTGGGAGATATTATCAAAACCGTGAAGGTATGTCGGCTGAATCCGGGACGAACGCGGCGACGAGTTGGTGACGACTTGTAACTTGGGGAAGGCCATGATATGCGTGTATCCAGCATGGTGATGTCCTCATCATCCTCCCCTTCTTGAATTGGAGTCGCCCTCGACTCCATCTCAGCATCAATCTCCTGCAAAAGGTTAGTACTACCAGAATGCAAAGTACAAGATACATGATCATCGATAGAAGATATATCATGACAAAGCATAGTATAGCAAGGTGCATCATGATTATCACAAAGATCAGTAAAAGTAGATGTCATAGCAAGAAAAGCACCTCCCTTTAACTGAATAGCCTTATGTTTAACATCAGAAAGTTGTTTGTTATCATGTTTATTCTCAGTATTTTCAGCAAGCAGTTTAAAATGATTTCTAATATCAGCAGGCAATAACGGATGCAAAGTAATATTCCTGTCCTTATGCACGAATGTATATGTATTTGTTCTACTATGGTGGGCAACATCCGTATCATATTCCCATGGACGGTCTAATAAAAGCGAACATGCTTGCATAGGTACAACATGAAAATCAGCAAAGTCTTGATAAGAACCTACTGAAAAGTGTATGCGTGTTGATCGAGTTACCTGTGCCGTACCACTATTGTTGAACCATTTGATGTGGTAGGGCTGATGTAGTACATGCGTGGTCAAGCCAAGTTTGCTTACCAAATCAGAACTTACCAAGTTGTTACAGCTTCCAGTATCAATGATGGTGAGAACACGGCGGTCCGCAACAATGAGGTACATGTAGAATAAATTGTTGCGTTGTTGTTCTTTCTCTTGTCCCACCCGAGTGGTCAACACACGCTGTACAATGAGGCTAGGAAAGCCCGCGGTGGCAGCAATAGAATCAATGGCGGTAGTCTCCTGCTCCTCCGTCGAATCTGCAACAAGGTTAGGCATACAAGCAAATTCATCTTCAGCATCACTAAAACTTTCATACCCATCAGCGGTAGCGATGAAAGCACGACGACTAGGAAAATCCTTCATGACATGTCCCATGCCCTTGCAGCGGTGGCAAATAATGGTGGTGGAGGAGCCACTCCTAGTACCGGAAGTAGTAACCTTCTTCTGGTGTTGGTGCTGCACACTAGACGATTGCGCTGCAGAAGTAGGCGCAAGTGGAAAAGTTGTTGCTGGTGTCTTAGCAATATGACTCTTCAAGTTCTCTACTCCAGTGCGTTGTTGGAGATATTGCTCAGTGTTGAACCTGCAAGATTGTTGTGGAAGGCGTCCCTGTACTTCTCGTTCAGCCTTAAGAGCAATATGATACAATTGACTGAACCTATTCTACTCTTTATAGTCAACAATATTCTGGATATCATGGTTCAAACCACCAAAAAATCTAGCACTAGTTGCAAGATCATCTTCATGTATATCACAACGTGCTAAACCAATAAGCAATTCCTGATAATATTCCTCTACTGTTTTAGTACCTTGTGTTAACGATTGTAATTTCAAACGTAAATCACGTTGGTAATAATGAGGAACAAAACGAGATGTCATGCGTTGTTTCAAAATAGGCCAAGTGGCAGGTATAGCAGCATTAGTATTGCAAAGATCATTCCACCAAAAGAGAGCAAAACCTGTAAACTCACTAGTAGCAAGTCTAACTCTATGCTCAGCAGGAACTAAATGAGAATTAAATTTCTGTTCAACAGCAAGTTCCCAATCTAAGTATGCTTTAGGGTCAGCACTACCGACAAAAGGTGGTATGTTAAATTTGGGCTTAACAAAAGTATAAGTATTACCACGATTGTTATTACCTCCCATACCGTGTCGATTATGGTGAAGACGGTCTGCATCATGGTCAAAATCATCATCAGCAGCAGCTCGGTGAGGTGGAGGTTGTCGTTCAACATCCTCAATGCGATGGACAACAGTGTTGATGTGACCCATCAACTCGGCAAACTTCGTTTCCATGAATGTACGCTGGTCCGCAAGAAGCTTCGTGAGCTCGGCCTTGGAGATGCAATCATTGAAGTCTGTAGGGGACTCCAACTCTCCAGGTGTCCCTTTCCCTTTCTCTGACATGGTTAAAAGCAAAAGACAACACTAAACAAAAAGATTAGCCCTATCAACTAGCAGGCAGCAGAGGGTGTAGAAAGTGGAAAACAATATCAGAAGCAATGTATCACAATCTTGCAAGTGTTCTTACCAAAGCCAAACAGGTCAACACAATCTGTAGTTGAGCTTGGGTGTAACAGTTGCAAGGAAGAAACCTGTGCTGCAATATGTATAGCTTGGAAGGCTACTATGTATGTCACTGGAACACAATTCAATAATAGATAGTAGCACTGAATAAATGTCCAAAGCAGTGTCCTAATTGCTGGTGAAAGAATCGTGTTCAAAAATAGTTGTGACAGCAAGAACAATGGCAAAGAACAATGGCAAAGGTAGCAAGGATCAAAACAGCCTTCCCAGACTTAGAATTTTCAGGGCGGGGGGGGGGGGGGGGGGGGGGGTGCAAATCAAAATCTTGATTTTTTTGTATGATTTTTCCACTATTTTTTTGTGATAGAGGAACACAAAGGAAGGAACCACAAGAAGTTTCAACTCAAACAGAGGGAAAACAAAGGGTAGGCAAAATCTCAAAGTTTCACCGAAAGCGCTATTTTTGACTTGACAATTTTTATTTTATTTTTTCCCGATTTTTTTTCGAATTTTTTGACGAGGGCACACAGGGCTGAGCCGAGTGTGGGTCACCTCAACTTTGAGTCAAGAATCTGCTGTAAAAATTTCAGCCCAATCGGAGCAACGAGCGAAAAGTTATGCCTGTTTTACCGAAGGTATGTCAAGATAGGGTTTGAGGGGTGAGGGGGGGGGGGGGGGAACCGAATCAGGTAGGGTTTTTTTGTTGGCAATAGATTGTGGGTGTGGTGGGTGGGCGAAACGATGGTGAATCCAACGGAAAACACGATGGTGATGGTGGTGTGCAGCGGAGATCGAAACACAAACCGAATCAAAACACAAATTCAAACCAGCAACTGAACTCGACTAGGACACAAACTCAACACTACGGACTCTGAAATTAAATTATGCAAAGGCTAAACAGTGTCTGGGATGGTGGGGAATTTTTTTTGTAGGCTTTTTCGTGGACAAAAGGTGATGAACACAAACGAATCTAAAGGGAAGAACACGATAATACCTCACGGCGACCGAGTTGGTGACGACTTGTAACTTGGGGAAGGCCATGATATGCGTGTATCTAGCATGGTGATGTCCTCATCAAAAACCCAATGTGCCAAGTCATTGATGGCATCGCCGAGTAGTGTAGCAATGTCGCCGAGTCATCATAGTGCAGCGATGTCGCCGAGTAGTCGAGTCGAGGCGATGTCGCCGAGTGACTGAATCGAGGCGATATCGCCAAGTGACCGAGTCGAGGCGATGTCACGGAGTGACCGAGTTGAGGCGATGTCGCCGAGTGACTGAATCGAGGCGATGTCACCAAGTGACCGAGTCGAGGCGATATCGCCGAGTGACCGAGTCACGGTGATCACCGATACGCTGAGTCGTCGAAGACGTCATCAAGCGGCCGAGTGGCCAGGTGAAGGCGGAGTAGCTCATTGGCATGTACATGTGGTCGTGAGCGGTCAAACCGTCAAGTCGTGGCGATGTCGCCGAGTCGTCGGAATCCACCGAAGTATCGAGTTGTCAGAAGCATCGTCGTAATAGATGATGTCGCCGAATAGCGGTCGTCCTCGTTGAAGGTGTCGTCTTGATGAAGACGTGATGATTTGTGCAATGACACGATGCTTCGACATTGGTCTACTCGCGATTAGATCTTGAAGAAGAAATCTTTCGAAAACGTGGCGACTCATGCGCTTCAACGTCGATCTGCTCGCGATGAAATCTTGAAGTAGTAGATTGAAACCACCGATCTCGACAAGCCGACCGTTGTGCTCCCCCTACCTAGCGCGCCAACTGTCGAGACTTAATCTCGGCAATAGACATAGGGTAGTTCATCTATGTGGATTTATAGGTAGGACAGGGGTATGCACGAGATCAAGAGACGATGATAACATAAGACGCCGATTTAGACAGGTTCGGACCTCCCGAAGGATAATAACCCTACGTTCTGTGTTCTGTGGTATTTCTATTCATATGTCTAGATCTAAAGATCTAGACGAGGAGGGTAGACCTAGACGATGATGTCTAGTTGTGTCTAATCTAGGTCCCGTGTTGGATCTCTAGTTGAGTACTTGTCCAATGCTATGGCTTGTCCCTTGAGGAGGACCCCTGCCCCTCCTTATATATCCGCGGGGGGGAGGGGGGGGGGAGGACAGGGTTACATGGCGGAGTCCTAGTTGGTCTACTGATCTTATCCTAGTAGGAGTCTACCTCCACTTTCCTTATCTATGAGGTACCCCGATGGTAAGTATCATCGATAATAGGTTTACCTAGAAAAATAAATAGAGCATTACTTATTTACTATTGAAAATTATAGGTGATACTTTATGCCATTAAAAAAACAAGTGCTTTTTGTATTTTTTATGAAAGTAAAGAAAAACTAAACCAATGAAAATAAGGGAATTTCTTTTTCTTAGTACCAAGAAAAGAACATCTATAATTTGTAGTCGCAAATAAAGAATTTTCTCAAGAACAAAAGGAAAATGAATAGAATTGCACATCTACCTTTTTTTAGGTTATTGCATGTTCATCTATAGTAGTCAGGTGCTACGATTGTTAATTGTGTGAAAAAACATCATTCACGATTCACCAGTTCACCAAACAAGATCAACTGTAAACTACATGTACAGACCCAAGCGACAAAGAGAAGTTTTCAAATTTTTTGCGAAGCACAGACCCCGAACTGCAGATAGAAAATTCACTACTCCAACAGTAGGGGAACGGGAAGCTACGATAGCTAGAAACAATTTCTACCGTTCAACCAGAAAACCTTGTAAGTGGGGATCATGGATCATTACCACTAGACACGTAGACGAAGCGGAAGCAAGGTTGGAGAAGCGATGTCCAACGTAGTCGCGCGTCGATATAGAGGACGTAGTCATTCACAGCAACCGTCTCCTCCTGGTCCAGCCGAAGCACCACAGGTGCAGCGTCTCCTTGCGGTATCCATACGTAAATGGTAGAAGGTCGTGCGTAGTGTGCTAGCACCGGCGGCACGACTTAGGGTGACGTGGGAGAGAGAGAGAGAGAGAGGGAGGTGGTGACGGCTAGGGTTTCTGGACTGGATAATCAAATGCGTCTTAAGCCCCTCCTCCACTTAAATAGACCCTTCTAATGGGCTTCGACTAGTTGACCCATTAGTGGACTAATCTCTCACAGATCAATATCCGTATGACCCTCACATACGGATCAAATCCGTATTGTCTCTTGGGCATATCTCCAACAATCTCCCACTTGCACTAGAGATAATCACATAGGCAAGCGATGTTCCAACCTGTTAAGTGTGTGACTCGTTAGGTTCACATGTATATGTCAATGATGTGAAAACCTTTTTTCAAATCATAAATCAATAGCGGCACCTAGCAGCACATACTGATTCTCGTGTACACATAAAGATCATATTGGCTGAACCTTTGATATACGCATTCAGCGATCCCTTTGCCTCATGATATCAGTCAAGCTCAAGGCGAGATACGTGCCATCCCTGTAATAGCTCGACCATTCACTCGATGTCTAGTGAATTTATCATGACTAACTCTTAGTCATCATGATTAATCTTTAATCATATTGGCATAGTCATGCACTTCCAAATCCATCTAACTCGAGGGGCCCATAGATATCTCTCCTATTATCAGGAGGGGCAAATTCCATCTTGATCACTCACACCTCACGACATGTTTCATAGCATACCCGAAAATTACCTTTATGACTACCTGGTTACAGAATAGCGTTTGGTAACCCCTAAGTGCGCTATTACACATTTTGAGAATCAATGATGATCTCAGGTCTAAGGATCCCGAAGGTACATCATACAAGACAACAACTGATGCCACAACAATAACATCTCAGTAGAGTCTATTAGTGGGTCAATCCAACACCATGTTCTCCAACATGTGTCCACATTATTGATTTGATATCTCCATATCAATCATCTGTGAAACATGATCATCAACCAAAATATATGCTAATCCATGAATCATTATTGTCCCACTTAATGGTAAGGAACTAGGGATCATTTAGGATAATATTATGAAAGAACAATGAGTTTCACAAACAAGTCATGTACTTGTCAATCGATGCAATAATTATTATCCATGGAATAGAATAACATTTTATTCAATCACATATAAACATAGACATTACACAATCTCTCATATATTAATCATGCAGATATCTAATACCCGTGGATCTCATATGTGCCTCATACTTGGGCTGAGAGAGAGGCTTTGTCAACGGATGTTTGAATCCGTGTGTACCTTGCATATCTTCATGTCACCTCGATGAACAATGTCTCAGATGAGATGAAAAGCCGTAGTATGTGTTTGTTCTTTTGATGCGCTCTAGGCTCCTTGGCTTGCGCAGTGGCACCATTATTATCACAATAGAGATCCATTGGACTGGACACATTAGGAACCGCACCCAACTCAGAAACAAATTTTCTGATCCAAACAACTTTCTTTGCAGCTTCTGAAGCGGCAAGGTACTCGGCCTCCATTGTTGAGTCAGTAACCGTATCTTGCTTGGAACTCTTTCAGCTCACCGCGCCTCCATTGAGGCAAAATACATATCTAGATTGCGATCTTGAATCATCCTTGTCGGTTTAGAAACTAGCTCGGTGTAACCATTTGCTACGAGCTCTTCCTCACCTCCATAAACTAGGAACATACTAAAGCATCTAGGCCCTTTTTAGTGTTTTGGTAATTAATGACGACCCTTATTTTTGACTAACTACGTTGTTGAGATGATTATGGTTGTAGTCAAAATAAGGGATGGAATGATGGATGAAGTGATATACATATGGATGGCTCAAGGCAAAGGTATCTTGATAGGTTTTTTTCTATTTTGCCGGTAACAAGGAGATTAGAGATGTGTGACCGGATTATAGGTTAAATGTCGTACTATTAAGAGGGGTCGATGAAACGACCTTGAGTATCCATGGTTGCCACAAATGCTCAATTCCTATCTTTGTGAGTGGTTCTGTGTGAGTTGAGTGTGCCCATATCTTTGAACGAAAGCAAAGAGTAAAAGAAGGGGGGCTGGCAGGTCACTCCTGGCGGTCAGACCGCTAGGACCCACGGTCTGACCGCCGGTGCGCTCTAGAGACGGCTAGAGGAGTGGCCTCTCTAGTTGCTCGGGTGATGGCCTGACGGTCTGACCGTCGTTAACCACGGTCTGATCGTCGGTGCATGCCTGGTGTCGGCAGAGACTTTGTTCTCGGGTGAAAGTTGAAAGTGTCCCAATGGTCTGACCGTGGGTGATGACGGTCTGACCGTCGGGCTCATGTCAGAACAAGTTTGAAAGTCAAACTAGCCATTGGGTTGTACGACGGTCCGACCGTGGGGAGTCACGGTCAGACCGCCCGGTGCGCAGAAAGATGTAACGGCTAGTTTTCAAAGGGTGGCCTATTTATACCTCCTCTATCCCGTGCATAGAGGCTCTCTTGGCCATTAGAAAAGCATTGTACACCCTTTGGAGCTCATTCCCCTCTCACACAAAGCTTTAGTGGAAAGATTGCAAGTGTGTGAGTGTGAGTGCCCTAATCTTGAGTGTTTTGAGCATTGTGTCACATGGGATCCTCAAGCAAGCGTCATCGACTTGTTACTCTTGGAGGTTTCCGCCTCCTAGACGGCTTGGAGGAGTCAAATCCGTGAGCCCTTCAAGAAGCTTGTGAAGGAGGTCCGGATTCTTGTGAGAGGTGCGATGCTCGCCTTGCCGGAGCGGTGAAGAGCAACCCTAGTGGAATCAAGGTTTGGAGAGGTTCAAGGTATTGATTGTTTTGTATCTCAAGTTGTTCTTTGTGAGCCCTTCTCGGTGGTGGAGAAGTGGATACTTGAGGAGAGAAGCACTTCATACGCTTGAATCCACCTCAACGTGGATTAGGGGTGATCGGCAAATCACCGAGACCACGGGAAAATATCCTTTGTCTCTTGACTTGTATTTTCATATGTTGTTTACATACTAGAAATTGATTGATGTATGTCACCTAGGATTGTCAACCTACTTTAGCTCAAACCTAGGTTTAGTTGTCAATTTCTTGCTTTTATCCAATTGTCTTTAAATTCCGCAATTAGTTGGATAGTTAGCTTTTAAATTTTTAATTCGGCTATTCACCCCCCCTCTAGCCGGGGTCCTTCAATCCTACAAGTGGTATCAGAGCGGGTTCTCCCTAAATGTATTGGAATTCATCTTCCGAGAGAAGGATTATGGCTAGTAACTCGGTGAATGTTGGCCACGCACCATTCTTTGATGGTCAAGACTTTGATTATTGGAAGACATGTATGTTTATTCATCTTGAGGTTGTGGGGGAGACCGTGTTGAATATTGTGGAAGAAGGTTATGTGATTCTTGATCCGGCACATCCCACTCCCGCCGACAAGGAAAATATCAAGGCCAATGCTCAAGCCAAGAACATTCTTATTCGGTCCCTATGCAAGGAGGAATATCATAGAGTGTGCAAGCTTAAGACCGCATATGAGATGTGGAACACTCTATTGGAAGCTCATGAGGGCACCAAGATGGTCAAGAGTGCCAAGTTGTTTATTTGCAAGGGCAAATTTGAAGGATTTGCATTGTTGCCCAATGAAGAGTTGAAGGCCGCCTTTGCAAGATTGAACAACATTGTGAATGATCTCAAGGATCTTGGTCATGATGTTCCCAATGTTGATATATCTCGTAAGTTTCTTAGAGCTTTGCCATCCAAGTATGAAACAATTATCACTATGCTTGTGAGATCAAATTTGGAAGAAACAACTCCTTCGAAAATCTTGGGTGAAGTTCTCACTCATGATATCTTCAAGCAATCTCAAGTGGCTTCTAGGGATGATCAAATTGATATGAAGAAGAAGAGTGTTGCTTTCAAGGCTAGTGGCTCTCACAATGATGATGATGATAATGATGAAGAGAGTGACTCCGATGATGATGATGAGAATGTAGCCTTGATGGTGAGGAAGTTCAAGAAATTCATGAAGAAAGGCAAGTATAGTGGATTCAATAAAAATTACATGTCATCCAAGAAGAATCCATTTGCAAACAAGAAATGCTATGAGTGTGGAGAATTTGACCATATCTCTACAAATTGCAAGAAGAAGAATCATAGTGATGATGATGATGATGAGCCAAGAAAGAACAAGAGATTTGTAAAGAAGAAGTTTCTCAAGAAGTTCTCCAATAAGAAAAATGGCAAGGCTTATTATGTTGAATGGGATTTCGATGCTAGTTCGGATTCCGATTCCGATGATGAAGATGACAAGCCTTCCAAGAAGGGTCTTGCCGGCATTGCCATCAAGGAAGCTCCATCTCTATTCGATTCACATTATTTCTTCATGGCAAAAGGTGAATCCAAGGTATGCAACGATGACTATGAGCCTTCCTATGATGAACTAGTTGAAATGCTTAGTGAACTTGATGATGTGTTGGGGGATATAAAGAGCAAGTACAAGGACTTGAAGAGAAAGCACTTTTCTCTCCAAGAAGCTTATGATGAGCTAAAGTCATCTCATGAGGATCTACAAGAAACTCATGAGAAGCTTGAGGAAACTCATAAGACTTATGTAGCACAACACACAAACAAGGTCCAAATTGATGCCGGTGTGTCTTGCAATTTGATTAATGATATGCCTATTGCTCATGTTACTTCTTCTAGCATATCTACCTCATGTGATGATTTACTTGCTATACCATGCTCTTCTAAGATTGATGCTTGCATGAATGATGTGAATGCTTGTGATCCCTTGCTTATTGTTGAAAATCATGAATTAAGGAACACCGTTGATCATCTTGTTGATGCTCTTGCTAAGTGTCACAAGGGTGAAAATGTTTTTAATGAAATGTGGAAGTTTCAACGATTCACTCTTAAGCATGAGGGTCTTGGATATATCCCCAAGAAGAACAAAAATGTCTTTGTTGCTAAAAAGTCCACTTTTCTTAAAGAAAGTGGCTTGTATTGCTCTATGTGCAAGAATACCGGACATCTTACAAAAGATTATGCCGGTAAGAAGATTGCTAATGTTGCTATGGATCCTTCTTACATGCTTGTTAAATCATCCAATGGTGTTGTGCATGCTAAGATTGTTGGTAAAAATAATGTTCATGCTAAGACCAACATGAATGGCACCTTTGGCAATGGAATAAAGAAAAGGTCCATTTGGGTGCCAAAGGTGTTGGTGACTAATCTCCAAGGACCCAAGCAAATTTGGGTACCTAAGAACAACTAAATTTGTTTTGTAGGTGAACTACAAGTCCAGAGGAAGGCATTGGGTGCTTGATAGTGGATGCACTCAACATATGACCGGAAATGGGAAAAGATTCACCTCAATTGAAGAAGGAAATTCCGATTGTGAAAGGATCACCTTTGGTGATAATAGCAAAGGAAAAATGAGAGGAATAGGAAAGATTGCTATCTCAAATGACCTCTCAATCTCTAATGTATTGCTAGTTGAATCTTTGAGCTACAACTTGCTATCCGTGGCTCAATTGTATGATCTTGATCTAATTTGCAAATTCTCACCAAGTGGCGTTGTGATTACAAGTGTGAAGGATGATAGTATTATCTTCAAGGGATTCCGTCATGACAATCTTTATCTTGTGGATTTCTCTTCTAGTGAGGCAAGCTTAAGCACATGTCTATTCACAAAGTCATCCAAAGGTTGGTTATGGCATAGAAGGCTTGCCCATGTTGGAATGAACCAACTCAAGAAATTAGTGAAGCACAACTTGGTTGTTGGTATGAAGGATGATGTCTTGTTTGAAAAGGATAAATTATGTAGTGCCTGTCAAGCCGGGAAGCAAGTGGCTAATACTCATCCTACCAAGAGTGTCATGTCAACTTCAAGGCCTTTTGAATTGTTGCATATGGATTTATTTGGCCCTACCAAATATCAAAGCATTGGTGGAAATAGCTATTGCCTTGTCATTTTGGTGACTTCTCAAGATATACATGGGTGTACTTCCTTAGTGACAAATCAATTATATTCGCCATTTTCAAAGGGTTTGCCAAAAGAGCCGAAAATGAGTATGAATTCAATATCAAGAAGATTAGAAGTGACAATGGCTCCGAATTCAAGAATACAAGAATTGAAGAATATTATGATGAAAAGGGAATCAAACATGAATTCTCAACCAAGTACACCCCGGAGCAAAATGGAGTTGTTGAGAGGAAGAATAGAATATTGATTGAAATGGCAAGATCAATGCTCTCCGAGTACAATGTATCGGATAGTTTTTGGGCCGAGGCAATCAACACCGCTTGTCATGCATCAAATAGATTATATTGCCACCGGTTGTTGAAGAAGACACCTTATGAGTTGCTCATTGGAAGAAAACCCAACATCTCCTATTTTCGTGTCTTTGGATGCAAATGCTATATCTTGAAGAAAGGAGCAAGACTATCAAAATTCCAAAGCAAGTGTGATGAAGGATTTTTCCTTGGGTACTCCTCTAATAGCAAGGCCTATAGAGTGTACAATCAAAATTCGGGGCTAGTAGAGGAAGTATATGATGTGGAATTTGATGAAACAAATGGATCTCAAGATGAGCAAGAAAATTTGAATGATGTGGGAAATGAAGAATTGAGAAATGCTATGAAGAACATGACAATTGGTGATGTGAGGCCTAAGGATGAAGATGACTCAAATGTGAACCCTTCACCACTCTTTCAAGTGAATCAAGATTCATCAACCTCTAGTGCTCAAGATCAAGCTAGTGATGGTGGTGAGTCAAATCTTCAACCGGAAAATGGCTCAACCTCCACGCCATCACAAAATGCTAGTGGGCATCCGAAAATTCACCATGCCATTGCAAAAGATCATCCGGTAGATCAAATTGTTGGTGACATAAGCAAATGTGTTCAAACTAGATCAAGACTTGCTTCATTTTGTGAACACTTCTCTTTCGTGTCTTGTGGTGAAAACAACTAGGGTAGAGGAAGCTTTGAGAGACCCGGATTGGGTAAATGCTATGCATGAAGAATTGAACAACTTTGCCCGAAATGAAGTTTGGGAGTTAGTCAAGAGGCCACAAGATCACAATGTTATTAGCACAAAGTGGATTTACAAGAACAAGCAAGATGAGAATGGAGTAGTTGTGAGAAACAAAGCAAGATTGGTTGCACAAGGCTATACTCAAGTTGAGGGATTGGATTTTGATGAAACATTTGCTCCCGTAGCTAGACTTGAGGCAATTAGAATTTTACTTGCATATGCAACTAATCACAAGATCAAGATATATCAAATGGATGTGAAGAGTGCCTTCTTGAATGGCAAAATTAGTGAGCTTGTCTTTGTTGAGCAACCACTGGGCTTTGAAGACCCAAAGAAGCCAAATCATGTTTACAAGTTGTCCAAGGCTCTATATGGACTCAAGCAAACACCTCGTGCTTGGTATGAGAGATTAAGGGATTTTCTTGTCTCAAAGGGCTCCAAATTGGAAAGGTGGACACCACCTTATTCACCAAGAAGATTGGCAATGATCTCTTTATATGCCAAATCTATGTGGATGATATCATCTTTGGATCAACCAATCAAGAATTTTGTGAAGAATTTGGTGAAATGATGTCCCGGGAATTTGAAATGTCCATGATTGGTGAATTGAGTTTCTTCCTTGGTCTACAAGTGAAGCAAATCAATAATGGGTCATTCATCTATCAAAGCAAATACGTGAATGATCTTCTCAAGAGATTTGGAATGGAAAGTGCAAAACCAATGTCTACTCCCATGGGAAAGAATGCACATCTTGATCTTGATGAAGAAGGCAAACCGGTTGATCAAAAGCTATATCGGTCTATGATTGGAAGCTTGCTATATCTCACGCATCTAGGCCGGATATTATGTTTAGTGTTTGCATGTGTGCAAGGTTTCAAGCCGCTCCTAAAGAAAGCCACATGATTGCCGTCAAGAGAATATTGAGGTATTTGAAGCAAACTCAAGATATGGGTTTGTGGTTCCCAAAGGATGGTCAATTTATTCTCATTGGATATTCGGATTCGGATTATGCTGGTTGCAAAATTGATAGAAAGAGTACCTCCGGTACTTGTCAATTGCTTGGAACTTCTCTAGTCTCATGGTCCTCCAAGAAGCAAAATTCGGTTGCTTTATCAACCGCCGAGGCCGAATATGTCTCCGCAGGAAATTGTTGTGCTCAATTATTGTGGATGAAGCAAACTCTAATGGACTATGGGATTAACTTTGATTGCATTCCTCTCTTGTGTGATAATGAAAGTGCCGTGAAGATTGCTACTAATCCAGTTCAACACAAGAGGACCAAGCATATTGATATTCGGCATCATTTTCTAAGGGATCATGTGAGCAAAGGTGATATTGTCATGGAAAGTGTGAGGACCGATGATCAATTGGCGGATATCTTCACCAAGCCTCTAGAAGAAGCTCGGTTTTGCAAGCTATGGAGTGAGCTAAATATTCTTGACCTCTCACATATCTCCTAGAACCTTGTTTTGTTGCTTTATGTCATACTCTTCATATATTCATGCCTACCTATTTTGTATATCTTGCCATGCCATTTATGCCATGTTGTTGCATTGAAAGTTAGTTCACACATTTAGGGGGAGCACTATACCACTCATGTGTCTTGCTACCCTCACAATGTGGACAAAATCAACAAAGATGCCATACTAGTCTTGCTTTTGCTCATTTTGTTCAAAAAGTCAAATTTTTGGGTTCTATTGGTTGAAAAATGGTTGTTATTGTTCCAAAATGCTTTTATGCCTCTTGGATATGTTTTGGAAGTTTTTTTTATTCTTATCACCAAAATGAGTTTGAACTCTTTTGAAGATCCTCTTTTGCCTTTTCTCACCTATTCTCTCAATTTCTTATCGAATCATTTTTGAGAAAAGTCCTTTTACAAAACTTGTAGAGATGGTGATCATAAACATAATTGGTATTCACAACTTGTTGAGATGATCCATTGTTTAAGAGAAATTTGGGTTTGAAATTCGTCGTGAAAACCTCTTTTGGTCGCCTTTTTAACCTAATATGGCGTCTTGTGAGTTTAGCATATTGGATCATATATCTTCATATATATTGGTTCCAAAATGCTTATGAGACTCATATATTCCCAAAAATATCAACATTCCATCATTTTGGTCATTTGTGCAAGTAATAGCAATTGTGTATGTTTATATCAATGTTTCATTCACACATGCATAATTCATGTCATGGATGATCGAGAATCGTGGATATATTCCTTGAAGAGTTGGAATTATCTTGGATATGATGGAAGCTATCATTTTTTGAACAAGTGTGGAATGATTGGAGAAGGTTTGAATTGATTTGGATGAGCAATTTGAAAGTAACGCAACTGTCAGCAGTCAAGAGTTCAGAAATCTCTTTCACGGTCAGACCGTCGGCAGTCGCGGTCAGACCGCGGGTCAGCCAACAGAGCACCGGGAGTCGTTTGTTTGTTGCTTCTTGTCCTAGCGGTCAGATCGACCGTCCCACGGTCAGACCGTCACCCTCGGCCGAGTCCAAACAGCTCTGTTCCGCGAGGGTCTCTTATGTCTCATACCCCTTCGTCCTCCTTTCATCCCCAACTCTCCCAAAACCGAAAGTAGCTCCTCTAAAGGCTCTCCTTTGCCCTCCAAGGACCTCCATTGGAAGAACTCCATCCCTAGGCTCCTCGGTCCAACCGAGAGCAGATCCGGTCTCACCAAGGACTTCTCCGCCATGAGTGACCGGTATTTCATCATTTTCTCCTCTCTCCCCATGGTTTCCATTGGTTCTCTCTCAAGGGGCTGTTGCTAGGGATGGAATATTTGAGACATGGATTGTTTGTTTGATGATTGGATAGTGATTCCTAGACCTAATGACAACTTCTATGCAAAGTTTTAAGGGTTGATTTGGTGGCTCTCATGAACATTGATGCTAGGGTTACATTTTGGGGATTATTGATTATGGCCATGGATTAGTGAAATTGATGGGTGGAAATGCTTCATAGTACATCTTTGAACATATATGAGAAGACTTAGTGGCACAATTGAGGTTTTGGCTAGAGTTTCAAAGTGCAGTTGATTGTCGGCCGAACCTCACCCGACGGTCTGACCGCCAGTCTCACGGTCAGACCGTCAGGGCAGGATAGAGTACAAACTCATCTTTTCTTATGGGAATCCAATGCGTATGTCTGACCATTAATTATCAGTTGCTTATACATGATTATTGCTCGCTCATTTTCAGTAATCGTCGCACCGTAAGAAAAGTGGTGGCGTCCGTGTTCAAAGTCGGTTCAAGCAAGAAGAGAAGGGCACCCCGTTCAGATGATGATTATTCTCCCTCTCAAAGTACAACTGACGATGCTTCTGAATTTGGTCAGTCCACTAATGAAGTAGAGATGGATGAGGCACATGGAGATGATCTGTTGTTTGATCCCACAACATACACTGGAGAGAAGAAGCAGTGGACATCACACGAGTACTACAGAGCTAGACAGGAGGTGGCTTACTCTCAGGATCCAGATTCACCCACACCTCAGTTTCACACTCGAGTGCAACATGATGCATTCTATGGTATGTTGATGGACAAAACTGTATTCACTCACAAGTACACAAACTGGTCATACCTTGCACAATTTCCAACTGTTAGTCCTCTACTTGAGAAATTTCAAAACTTGGGAGTGCATGCTTTTGTGGCACATAAGCAAGATTGGAATGAAACTGTGATCCGACAATTTTATGCCACCGTTGAGGTTGATTTCCCCAACAAAACTCTGACATGGATGACTAACTCAAGGAGGTTCACTGCCACATTTGCAGAGTTTGCTGAGGCAAATGAAATTGACTATAATGTCACTCATGATCAAATTGATGTGCTTGAGCAAGAGCTACTTAAAGAGCCTGAGTGGGTTTAGTACTATGTTGATGATCCTCACATAAGGAAATTGGGCAATGTCAGTGGTCTCCTCTATATGCCCAAGGTCATCAACAAGATAGTGAGAATGACTTTTTATCCTCGAGGTGAAAATTCTGAGGCTATTCGGAACTACTATTGGAACATTATTGACTATGTCATGCAAGGACAGGTGTTTGATGTGGTGCTCCTTATTATGAAGGATATAGAGAGCGACATCATGGCAGTGAGGACTAGTCTTTACTATGCCCCCTACATTATGTCTCTGATTCTTAAGAAGAGCAACTTTCCAACTCGGTATCTGTTCAAGAGACATCCTCGATATCAGCCCTTTAGCTCAGTAAAGCAAGAACTCATAACACCACCAGAGGCACCAGCTGCAGACGATGAGGAAGAAGAGGCACATGTTCAGGCAGAGGTTCCTCAGGCACCACATGCTCCCCTAGTGCCACCACCTCCATAGATGGATTGGTCACAGTATGCTCCTCTGCCTCCGGCATTCTTTGCAGGCATGACCACTTATCTTGATCAGTACTTTCAGCCTGTTATGCAGAGGTTTGATCAGATACAAGCCTCAAGTATTGAGGCTCGTAATTCTTATGAGGCAGCCAGATCTTCATATGAGGCAGCTAGGACATCCTATGAGGCGGCTAGGACTTCTATTGATGATCTTATCACTAGGATGCAGAGTTTAGAGTCTAACTACGAGGCTCTATCTTCTCACATTTATGGCTACTTTCCTGCACCAGTGCCACCTCCAGAGTTTTTCCAGCCACCTTGGTATGCACCTCCACCTCCTCCTCAAGATGATTGAAGTCTTGACCATTTTTGGTCAATTGATGCCAAAGGGGGAGAACATGTGAAGTGATGTGATATTATGATGAGATGCTAGAGTCAGGGGGAGAAAAGGAAACAAAGATGTAAGCCATGATTCTTGATCTATCTATCTTGCATTTGCATGTGCATCTCATATGTATCTTACTTTCATGCACATTTGAACTTATTTGTGTTCGTCGAACTATGTCACTATGTTGGGTGGTAATTTCTTTTGCACCTTGGACCATTTGCTCTATTATCTATGTGATGAACTATGTTGGTTCTTTTATTATCTATGTTCATCTCATCTTAATGGTTCAAATGTGTGGATGATGAGGATGTTCTTACTTGAAATAATTGATATTGCTATATATTGGTTATTCTTTGCCTCCTCGCATCCAATGGTACAAGGTAAACTCTACCAAATTTTTTTTTAAAAAAATGTGCATTGCCATGTTTATGATACATCTTGATCAATGCACCAATTTAGGGGGAGTTTTACCATTTGGTGAGTTCATTAACTTTTTCACATGTTCATGTCTTAAAAATTCTATAGCATGTGATCCTTATCGGGTGACTCACCTTAGAGTCGTATTTCTTTATTAAATATCTTTATCGGTTCACTATCTTTATATCACTTCTTATGTTGTCATCAATTACCAAAAAGGGGAAGATTGAAGCATCTAGGCCTTTTTAGTGTTTTGGTAATTAATGACGACCCTTATTTTTGACTAACTACGTTGTTGAGATAATTATGGTTGTAGTCAAAATAAGGGATGGAATGATGGATGAAGTGATATACATATGGATGGCTCAAGGCAAAGGTATCTTGATAGTTTTTTTTCTATTTTGCCGGTCACAAGGAGATTAGAGATGAGTGACCGGATTATAGGTTAAATGTCGTACAATCAAGAGGGGTCGATGAAACGACCTTGAGTATCCATGGTTGCCACAAATGCTCAATTCCTATCTTTGTGAGTGGTTCTGTGTGAGTTGAGTGTGCCCATATGTTTGAGAGAAAGCAAAGAGTAAAAGAAGGGGGGCTGGCAGGTCACTCCTGGCAGTCAGACCGCCAGGACCCGCGGTCTGACCGCCGGTGTGCTCCAGAGACGGCCAGAGGAGTGGCCTCTCTGGTTGCTGGTGATGGCCTGACGGTCTGACCGTCGTTAACCACGGTCTGACTGTTGGTGCATGTCTGGTGTCAGCAGAGACTTTGTTCTCGGGTGAAAGTTTAAAGTGTTCCAACAGTCTGACCATGGGTGATGACGGTCTGACCGTCGGGCTCGTGCCAGAACGAGTTTGAAAGTCAAACTAGCCGTTGGGTTGTACGACGGTCCGACCGTGGGGAGTCACGGTCAGACCGTCCGGTGCGCAGAAAGCTGTAACGGCTAGTTTTCAAAGGGTGGCCTATTAATACCTCCTCTATCCCGTGCATAGAGGCTCTCTTGGCCATTAAAAAAGCATTGTACAGCCTTTGGAGCTCATTCCCCTCTCACACAAAGCTTTAGTGGAAAGATTGCAAGTGTGTGAGTGTGAGTGCCCTAATCTTGAGTGTTTTGAGCATTGTGGCACTTGGGATCCTCAAGCAAGCATCATCGACTTGTTACTCTTGGAGGTTGCCGCCTCCTAGACGGCTTGGAGGAGTCAAATCCTTGAGCCCTTCAAGAAGCTTGTGAAGGAGGTCCGGATTCTTGTGAGAGGTGCGGTGCTCGCCTCGTCGGAGCGGTGAAGAGCAACCCTAGTGGAATCGAGGTTTGGAGAGGTTCAAGGTATTGATTGTTTTGTATCTCAAGTTGTTCTTTGTGAGCCCTTCTTGGTGGTGGAGAAGTGGATACTTGAGGAGAGAAGCACTTCATACGCTTGAATCCACCTCAACGTGGATTAGGGGTGATCGACAAATCACTGAGACACACAGGAAAATATCCTTTATCTCTTGACTTGTATTTTCATATGTTGTTTACATACTAGAAATTGATTGATGTATGTCACCTAGGATTGTCAACCTACTTTAGCTCAAACCTAGGTTTAGTTGTCAATTTCTTGCTTTTATCCAATTGTCTTTAAATTCCGCAATTAGTTGGATAGTTAGCTTTTAAATTTTTAATTCGGCTATTCACCCCCCCCTCTAGCCGGGGTCCTTCGATCCTACATATACCCATAGTCTTCTCAAGTATTTTAGGATATTCTTACTAGCCACCCAGTGAGCTTCTCCTGGGTTTGATTGGAATCTGCTTATAGCGCTTAGAGCAAAAGCTACATCTAGGCGCGTACATATCATGGTATACATGATGGATCCGATAGTCCAAGCATACGGGATCACTCTCATCTTCTCTATCTCATCAGGTGTCGAAGGACACTGAGTCTTGCTAAGAGTAATGCCGTGCTACATGGGCAAGAAACCTTTCTTGGAATCTTGCATATTTAACTATTTCAATACCTTGTCGATATATGTGTCTTGGCTTAATCCAATTAGCCTTTTTGATCTATCTCTATAGATCTTAATGCCCAAAATGTATGCTGCCTCTCCTAAGTCCTTCATTGAGAAACTCTTTCTTAATAAAGACTTAACATCTTCAAGCATTAGAATATTATTTTTGATCAACAATATGTCATCCACATAGAGGACTAGAAATATGAGTGCGCTCCCACTAGCCCTTTAGTAAACACAAGGCTCTTCTTCATTCTTGATGAAGCCAAACCTTTTGACTTCCTTATCAAAACAAAGGTTCCAACTCTGAGATGCTTGCTTTAGTCCATAAATGGACTTCTAAAGTTTGCATATTTTCCTAGCATTTTGTGGATCAACAAAACCTTCAGGCTGTGTCATGTACACATCCTCACTTAGGTTTCCACTAAGGAAAGCCGTTTTGACGTCCATTTGTCATATCTCATAATCATAGTATGCGACAATTGAGGAGGATCCGAATAGACTTTAGCATAGCGACGAGCGAGAAGGTCTCATCATAATCAACATGTTAAATTTGTTTAAAACCTTTCGCCACCAATCGTGCTTTATAGATGTGAAAATTTCCATCCTTGTCTATCTTTTTCTTAAAAACCTATTTACACTCAGTGGTTTTAGCACCATCAGGTGGATTAATCAAGTTCCAAACTTGATTTTCTCTCATGGATTCTAATTTGGATCTCATGGCTCGAAGCCATTTCTTAGAGTCTGGTCCCATCATTGCTTCATGTATGTCTTAGGCTTATCATTGTCCAACAATAATATGTCGCACTGTCCCGTTGTTAGGAGCATGAACTTTTCAGATGCATGACGTGCCCGTTCAGATCTACGTGGGGCTGGTGCCTCAACAGCAGGTTCTACAACATCTTATGCAACCTGTTCCAATTGAGGTTTAGTGGGAGAAAAACATTTTCTAGTGTTTCTGTAACTTCTTCAAGTTGCATTGTCCTCCCACTTATCTTTCGTGAGAGAAACTCTTTCTGCAGAAAGACACCATTCCGAGCGACAAATACTTTGCCCTCCTCCCGGTTGTAGAAATAATATCCTTTGGTTTGCCTAGAATATCCTACAAAGAAACAGTTATCTGACTTGGGAGAAAGCTTATCAGACATCATATGTTTTACATAAGCCTCACAACCCAAATCTTGAGAAATGACAGCACAGGACGCTTCCCGGTCCATATCTCATATGGTGTTTTCTCTACAGATTTAGATAGAACCCTATTTAAAGTGAAAGCAGCAGTTTCTAGAGCATGTCCCCAAAAGGACAATGGAAGATCACTTTAGCTCATCATTGACCTAACCATGTCCAACAAGGTTTGCTTTCTCCGCTTGGACACACCATTTAATTGAGGTGTTTCGGGTGGCGTCCATTGTGGAACAATTCCACATTGTCTTAGATGATCACCAAACTCATGGCTCAAGTACTCACCTCTACGATTAGATCATAGGGTTTTAATTGTTTTTCCCAATTGATTTTGTACTTCATTCTTAAATGATTGAAACTTGAGCTTCATTAAGTAGATGTAACCGTATCTACTAAAGTCATTAGTGAAAGTAACGAAGTACTGAAAACCACCTCTAGCCACACAACTAATTGGTCCATATAAATTTGTATGTATAAGAGCCAATAGGTCGTTTGCACTTTTATTATGTCCTGTGAAAGGTGACTTAGTCATCTTGCCAAGCAAACAAGATTCACACATCTCAATTGATTCAAAATCAAATGAGTGTAGAAGACCATCTTTATGGAGCTTCTCCATGCGCCTCTCATTTATATGGCCTAAACGACAATGTCAAGTGTAAGTAGGATTAAAATCATTCGGGCGGAGCCTCTTCGCATCAATGTTATAAATCGGCTTATTCTCCATGTCAAGACAATACAATCCATTCACTAATGGACAATTTGCATAAAGAATATTATTCAAATAAATAGAGCAACATTTGTTCCTTATTATGACCTCATAACCATCAACTTCCTCTAAACATGAGGAGGATATAATGTTTTTGTCCAAGGCAGGAATGTAATAATAATTATTTAATTCCAAAACTAATCCCGACGGTAATGAGAGTGGATAAGTCCTGATAGCAAATGTAGCAACTTTTACACCGTTGCCGACACGAGCATCCACCTTGCATCTTGCACACTTCCTTGTTCCTTTAAGACCCTACAATGATTTGCAAGTATGAATCATCAATTCGGTATCAAATACCCATGAATCATCAGGACAAGTAGCAAGATTAATTTCAATAACATTGATACCTGAAGTAGAAGGACCAACAGCCTTCTTCTTCTTGAGTTCTTCTAAGTAAAGCTTGTAGTTTCTCTTCCAGTGCCCAGTGTTCTTGCAGTAATGGCAAAGATCGCCTGGAGGCACTCTTGGCCTGGGAGGAGCTGCTGCAACCTTAGGCTTTGAGCTTGGGATCTCATCCGTACTCTTAGCCTTAGGCTTGCGCTTTCTCTTCATATCCTTCTGCACCATCATCACATTATAAAACCGGTTTTCTTGATGCTCTCCTCAGCAATCTTTAGCATCCCATGCAATTCAGCCATAGTCTTCTCCAGGCTATTCATATGGAAGTTTATTATGAATGGCTCATAGATCGCTGGGAGTGACTGGAGAACGACATCCGTAGCCAAATCTAGGCTAAGGGGAGAACCAAGCTTCTCTAGGCTGTCAATGTAACCAATCATCTTGATTACATAAAGACTGACGGGACTACCTTCAGCTAGCCTGCACGCAAACAAGGCCTTTGAGATGTTGTACCTCTCAGTCCTTGCTTGGTTCTCAAACATGCCACAAAGCCCAACAATCGTATTGTGGGCACCAATGTTCTCATATTGCTTCTGAAGCTCAAAGGACATGGTAGCAAGCATGAGATAGCCAACATCATGTGCATCATTAGTATGCTTGTCATATTCCCTCTTCTCGGCAGCACTAGCATTTTTAGGCAGGTCATCAGGGTAAGGAAGCTCTAGAACATATTCCTTTTTTCTCTTGCTTAAGAATAATTCTCAAGGTGTGATACCAATCCATAAAGTTTGTTCCATTAAGTTTTTCTTTCTCAAGGATCAGACACAAATTAAAACTGGAAGCATTATTAGTGGGCGGCATGATCTACAACAGAAACACATGCAAGTGTATAAGCACTATATAAATGTAAAACTCCTATTAAACTATTCTAAAAGAGTTTCTTCACTATATGCTTGGAATCGTTTCCCTCAAAATGACATATAGTGGTCCAAGATCCTTATTCAACTAGTTCCTAGTGAGCTTTGGCATCACTGTTAGAAATCTAGTGTCCTAGGTAAGCAACATTTGCTAATCATATCATATGTGACTCTTATTTGTTGAGAGACATCATATGCCACGGCGCCCAACACCATGCCCTAAAGCCCAAAACCGTTTTGATAGCTTTGTCAAGCAAACCAATACTTTGCTTGTGAATGTCTGACATTCACCCCATATATTAAGATAGTTGGGGCACTCTAGTTTGGTAGACCTACCACACAATGGTCGAAATTATAGTAGATGCAGCTATTGGAAGGGCATCAATTTTAGTCTTAATTTTTCTGAGGGAACCTATACTAGCATGATCATTATATCCAGTATATATTACATGAAAGAATAGGATGACAGGAACATCATCACAGACAATAATATTAACTGTGAAATAGTATAGCCCTTTCACATGGTTATCTTCATCTTCATTGTTGCAGGCCTCCTTCTGTCCATGTGTCCACCATGCTCCAAATTCGGCCTCCATGAACAAGTACTAAGCTACTATATCTAATAGCTAGTAGTGAATTACATGAAGAGATCAAGCATCACAAGTCGACACGCAGGCCATTATACAATGATATGACAACCTCAAACCAATTGTTTTAAACATGACTTGCATGTTATGAAAGAACACAAACATGCATCACATACACATTTTGGACCATACCATTAACAACATTCTCTGCAAAAACAAGTTAGTCGAGAACGAATTCGGTCGTGTGAATCAAAAGGGGTGTGTACGTACTGCAATTACCTCATAGGATTTCACAGATCATATCTATGGAATCGCAATGAAAATCTCATCGCACAAATCATATTTGGCTGATTTTGAGCCATTCATAATGCCTCAATTTTTATTAGGGTTTCATGATAGACCGTGACACATAGTCCTGATCTTGTTGGTCTCCTCTCCTAGTTTACGCAGTTAGTCTCGATGGTGATACCAGCCGGTAGGGACAGATCGTTTATACTGAGAGGCGACACGATTACATCAGCGACACATGCGCACTATCCATCAAACACCTTGTGAACCTCCCACTTAGACCGATTGATCTAATCAACCTGTACAATAAAAACACGCAATAGATCTAATCTACTACATCAGCATATCAACTATATGCGCAAGGTCCAGATCACAAACTAAACAAGATCGGCTCTGATACCACTGTAGGGGAATGGGGAGCTACGATAGCTAGAAATAATTTCTACCGTCCAACCAGAAAATCTTGTAAGAGGGGATCATGGATCATTATCACTAGACATGTAGGTGAAGTGAAAGCAAGGTTGGAGAAGCGATGTCCAACGTAGTCGCATGTCGATGTAGAGGACGTAGTCGTTCACAATAACCGTCTCGTCCTGGCCAGTCAAAGCACCACAACTATAGCGCCTTCTTGCTGTATCCCCACGTACAGGGCAGAAGGCCATGCACAGTGTGCTAGCATCGGCGGCATGACTTAGGGTGACGTGGGAGAGAGAGAGGGAGGTGGCGACGACTAGTGTTTCTAGATTGGATGATCACATGCGCCTTAAGCCCCTCTTCCACTTAAATAGACCCTTTTAATGGGTCTTGACTAGTTGGCCCATTAGTGAATCTCTCACAATCAATATCCGTATTACCCTCACATACGTATCAAATCCGTATTATTTCTTAGACATATCTCCAACAACTTGGTACCCAGATGATCTTGCTGAATTTAGACTTAATGTGGGCAGATGACACCCGATCATCTTCCCATCAAGAAAACGTGCAGTCAGTTCTACTCCTGGATGCCCAATAAAGATTTTATCCAAAGCACAATCAGCAAATTCTCTCATCAAAATTGGAGCCCAGATGATCAATCTGAATTTGGACTTGATGTACGGCTGGCATCCGATCATATTCATAATTCCATCACGAAAATGTGCAACAGTTTAACTGCCATATGTGCCTGACTGCAATGTCTGCGTACGTTCTAGCAGAGGATCATTTTTTGTGTGTATGTTTTCATTTATTTTTTTAGGAAAACTATAGGTGAGGCGCCTGCAAAGATTTGTGTTGCATGCAAACTTAAACAAAAAAAAAGAAAAACATTATTAACCTTCTATTAGACCGGCATCAAAAGCTTCCGGAAGTTGTAGAGCGGGTGCCATAATGCTACTCATTTGTCTGTTTCAATCTATATCTTTTAGAAGAATTCTCCGAGAAGACAGATTAGTAGTTTAACTTGGTTCAGTTCGACCTGCTTATCCAGCAGAGAAATGAGCAACTGCACATACCGCAACGCAACCCCAGTGCAGATATTTCAACCTCAGAATCATAAAGTTTCATTTCAATTTTTGTGAGATACCGATTGATGTAACTTTTCAGCTTAAAAGACTATAAAAAACAAAAATAGGGAAGTGATACACCTCTAGTTTATGCGAACAATTATCACATCACAGTAGCATCCTTTGACAAATATCACATAACTGTACCTATAAATCTACCCATGGAAAGTAAAGGTGTAGCTTAACACAATCGATACTAGTCCAATCATGGCATAACTTTAACATATATGCAGCTGCCTGTACTGACCATCAGGAGATGCATCTTTTTTTTTTTGTTTTGAGATTATCCCACAATCCAAGTCCAATCATGGCATAACTTTAACATATATGTAGCTGCCTGTACTGACAATCAGGAGATGCATCTTTTTTTTTTTTTGAGATTATCCCACAATCCAAACGCCACCTAATAGAATTGCACATCCTTTTTTTTTTTGAGATTATTGTAGGTCCATCTAATCATGGTTGACAGTCAGACGTCAGGTGCTAAGGTTAACTCCAAAAAAAAAAAACCACAACAACACTCATCAATTCACCAGAGAAAGAACAGCTGTACAATAATATTACCAATTATGTCCTCCCTTGCTATTGATATGTGCATCAATGCTTTCTGTAGCTGCTATCAAGAAACCATGCAATCAATTTTACTCCTAGAGGCCTAACAAAAGCTTTATCCAAAGCACAATCAGCATATTCACTCATCCAAATTGGAGCCCAGATGATATATCTTAATTTGGATTTGATGGGCAGATGGCAGCCAATCATCTTCATCATTCCATCAAGAAAACGTGCAGAAGTTCAACTCCCAGATGCCTGACTGAAAAAGATTTTAGCCGAAGCACAACGTCGTGTGCATAAATGCTCGAGCAGAGGATCATTAATTTTGTATTTTCACCTTTATTTTTTAGGAAAACTAGGGAGGCGCCTGCAAAGGTTCGTGTTTTCATCTTCACACGGCATGCAAATTTAAATCCAAAAGAAAGAAAAACATTGTGAACTTTCTAATAGACCAGCATCAAAAGCTTCCGGTAGTTGTAGAGCGGGTGCCATATTGCTACCCATTTGTCTGTTTTTAAGATATACTCGTATCACATCATAGTACCATCCTTTGGCAACTACTGTATCACCTAACCGTACCTATGAATCTGCCCATGGAAAGTAAAAGTGTAAACAATTGTTTTCAGAATATCCAGTTATACCCATAAAGTTGCAATGATCAAACGAAAAGAAGATAGATGGACATTGCCTCCTTTAACGATATAAGTTTACACAGAGGACTACTACAAATACTAAATACTCTGCAGCGGTGAGACTTTTCAGACAGCATGCCACTGAAACTACTCGACGTCCTCGTCTGGTCATCTTGTTCCTTTGAAATCAACAGACATACGAGCGGCAATATTCGACATGAGCTCTTTCAGAACAGAGGGGCAGCTTCTAGTTAAATGGTCAAACCCACCGGTTGCCGCGCTGAAATTCAATGGAGTGCTGAGGAACTGGAAGCATGCCTCCTTCAGTCTGGTGCTGCTCACCTAATGTAACAGAACCGCCTTACCACGAAAACGATTTTGTTCCAGGACCATTCTCGGGTGACGTTACGCGCTGCGACGTCCAATAGTATAACACATGACAGAATAATATAGTTACAACAAGAACATAGCTAGAGTATAGAGTTTTAAATAAATCCAAATTTAGAGTTTACAAACTAGAGTTTTTAGAAAATGCAGAAGTGAAAATAATCTACATAATAGATAGTTCGACAGAATAATAATGAGATAGAATCGTCCTCTCACGACGATTCATACAGCACATTCGGCTTGTAGGTGTTTGCCCAAACACCCTGCCGGCAATCCACGGTCTATTCCTCCTCATCATCGGTACACCGTTCCCACTCGATGTTCCAGAGTCAGATCGCTGGCCTTCTCAGTGGAACCTCCCACCGAAGTGGCAGTCTCCATCCTGATCATCTAAAAACCATATAGAACATCGCCCTGAGTAACTAGTTTACTCAGCAAGACTGACCCGTCAAGATGACCAACTACAGACGACTCCTAAACATGCACATGCTAAGGGTAGGGTTCATGGTGCCAAAAGCCAGCCTAAGAGTAAATCCCTACTTTTCAAGTTTTAGCATCAAGTTAAATTAATAGATGAAATAGTAAATTTAGTTTGCACTATGGCTACAACAATCATGGTTGCAATACAATTAATAATAATTTTCAAACAGTAATATTAAACCATTTCAATAATTTAATGGCTTCCAACACTGTTCTGACGGAGTTATCAAGTGGTACTCGTTATTGTGAGGGGTAACAACTCGAATCGATTTACATCCTGTAGGAGAAACATGTTTGCACGATCCATATGTGCTTCCTAAAAGCTGCATGGAGCAACCTTTCGCATACGGTACTACAAGATCTTCTACGCCTGGCTCCCCCGAGAAGGGTCCCCCAATATGATGCGCCTCGTGCCGCCATCCGTGGGTAGATTCCTCCCTCCTCTCAGTCCTAGTTCCACCTTAAGGATCAGGGTACCTTCCGACCAGGCAGTAGTCGTAGCTACGTCGGTTTACTGGGCCTATAACTCCAGCATGCAAACAGTACGTTCAAACTTGATCCCATGAGCCAGACACGAGGCATAGCCTTAGGTGTGACTCGGACGGGGCTACCTCCTTGAAGACAGGCTGTCCTTCTCATTCCACCTAGTTGCCCGCCCAGTCTTCATTTGTTATCCCATTCCACCTTTCCTTCCTCTTGACAATATCCCCCAAGTGATAGTATTTTCTGATCTACGAGTGGTCTTCATATCACTCGACAAATGATCGTCCTAAATTAAGCGTAGCAACTAACGTTCTGAGGCTATTATCAGGTAAGGGGAACCTACTGCAATTCTAGGTTATCAAACAACTCCTACCAACCTAATGCACAGATAAGCCTACATTCCTAACTAGTGATAAAATAGAAAGAGTAAAACTTGGTGGGATGCACCGGGGCTTGCCTTGAGTGGTTTCCTGGTCAGCAGGATTTCCTCCTTGCTCCTCTGGTTCCTGCTCCTGTCCTGGCTCCACGTGGTTCACCTCGTGACATATATGATACGGATGATATGATGCATGAGAACATTATTCAATTTATGGCACTTCCTCAACAAATACGTTAACATCAATATAACATGTAGAAGTGGAAGGGGTGTGTCAATTAGTTCAGTAATATAACATATACGGCCGAGACATATCGTGTGCGCGTTTAGTGTATTTCTTTTATGGACTCCAGAAACTAAAAGTGGAAATTTGGTGCAAAAAGTACGGGGTGTTGTCCATCGAAAATGCTACTCAGTGGGTATTAGGGTTTATGAAACCGTCGAGTTTTGGAAAAGAGTTAACATTTTGGCAATGGTTCTGAGAGTCAATTGCATATGGGGAATTTACTGTAAATAGAACATATCAGGGATGATTTATTGGCCAATTTTCACTTACATGCATTGAGCCATCAATTCTAAATAATTAAAACTATGCTTAGGGTTAAATAATTAACTATGACTCAATTACAGAGAAATGGGACTTATGGTTTTACAGAAAGGTCTAACAAATTAAAACATGATTTTTCACCAAGTATCAAGAATTTACTAAACATATATAATCAAAACTAAATTTATTAGTGTTTTGGCCAATTAATTTGGTACGGGTGAAAATACTGACATGCAAGGAGATTTCATATTTTTCTTAAATAGTACATGTCCAGATAAGACCTACAAAATTTAGCTTGCCTACAAATTCATAGTAAATATTTTCCTAGGCATTTTTAAACTTCTACCTATTTTTTGGAATAAAACAAAATAGGTAAATTCATTTTCTTTTTTTGTTGGCTTCCTGGGCCGGATCGGCCTCTTGGCCCAGGAGATCCGCACGAGGGGATAGGCCCCAGGCTGGATCTGGCCCAGGTGGGGTGTGGCCCAGCAGACCGGCTTGGCCAGGCCGAGCACCATGGCCACGCGCACGCCCGGCGCGGCAGCTTGGCACGGTCACGGCGGTCGGGGTTGTCGTCGGCACAGGCAGGGACTGACCCGCAGGGACCCGAGATCCCAGAGCGATGGCGCCGGAACCCAAGATAGTCTAGGGAACTCCCCAGGGATGCGACGCGATGGAAGATGGTGATTAGAGCGGACGACGACGGGTCGGACGACAACGTGGCATTCCGACGGCGGGACGGCTTGGCTCCAAGCCGAGTGGGGTCGGGAGCGTGCGCGGGCTACTCGAGGTCTAGTAGGGGGAGAGGAATCGAGTAGAGCTCACCTAAGTAGGGAGGGTGACCGGAGGAGTGGAGCTCGGGGGGGGGGGGGGGGAGAGAGACGAGGTCCATGATTCGCGGTGGACGGCGGAGATTCGAACAATGCCGGGTCAGAGAGGGAGGTAGGGAGCCTCGATGGACCCGCGGCAGTCGATGACTGCGGCAGAAAAGCGGGGCAGCAGCCGGGTGATGAGGTTCAGTCTCTGGCATCCATGGCGGGCGGTGTTGAGTGAGGAAGAGTAGAGAGAGAGTGAGAACGAATGGGGAAGGGGAGATTGGGGTTGGGCAAAATGGGGGAGTTGACCTCGGTTTCGGTGTCCAGGCGCCGACCATCAGGGAGGAGGGTCTCGACATTGGCTGGGCGAGCAGCGGCCGGCCATGTCGCCCAATCGGCACTCGGCATAGACGAAGACCAGACAAGGAGACCGACACACAGGCCCCATAAGTGTTTATTCTTTTCAAAAATTTCAAACTCCAGCACTTTGTTATTTTCATAGGATTAAATTTAGAGCTGATCAGTGGATGACAAAAACATGGGCAAGCTCAACGTGATGTTCCTCATTTTATAAAAATGCTAATGATCACTAGTTCCCAACAAATTTGGATATGATTTTCAAAGAGTGGTTGTTTTAAGACTTTGGGAATTTATTGGGGCCACTAAATAAAGCTATAAAAATACGACAAGTTCAACAAAATTTTAATTAACCATTATGTACAACATATATTTTTGGTACTGGTGGTTTATGTTGAAAATTTGGAGTCCTAGTTTAAATGTCATTCAAATTTGTTCGAATTTTATTCAAATTGATTTCACAGGGAGTTCAATTTCTTAGTGTGAGTCTCTAAACATGTCAAGGTTGTGACTAGGGTGCTTTGCTAGAAACCCTTGACACCACAGGTGTCACAGCCCTCCCCCCTTAAAGAAATCTCGTCCCGAAATTAAGAAAAATACTACGATTTACCTAGGTGCTGGTGTATGAATTCGGGGTAGTGACTTTGTAGGAACTCTTCCGTCTCCCAAGTAGCCCCCTTCACGGTGTGGTTGCTCCACTGGACCTTGTAGAACTTGAGCATCTTCTTACGAGTTACTCGTTCCTTCTCATCTAGTACCTTCACCGGGCGCTCAGAATATGTCAAGTCGGGTTGTAGCTGATCCGTATTTTCTAAAGGAACGTCTACTGGTGTCTTTAAACATTTCTTGAGCTGGGACACGTGGAACGTGTCATGCACTCCAGCGAGCTCTTTGGGTAGCTGTAGTTTGTAGGCTACAGGACCGCATCTTGCGAGGATTGGGTAGGGGCCGATATAGCGAGGTGCTAACTTCCCGTGTATCCTAAATCGTTGTACACCTTTGGTGGGTGAGACTCGGAGATAGACCATATCACCGACTTTAAACTCCAACGGACGACGTCTTTTATCTGCATAACTCTTCTGCCTGGATTTAGCTGCTCGTAGATTTGACTGGATTTCTAGTACTTGCTACTCGGCTTGCTGCACTAGTTCCGGGCCGAATATTACTCTCTCCCCTAATTCTGACCAACTCAACGGTGTGAGACATCGGCGACCATATAGAGCCTCGAATGGCGCCATCTTGATGCTCTCTCGATAACTATTGTTGTATGCAAACTCGGCCAATGGTAAACACTCGTCCCATCTCTTGTTGTGATTTAAGACATAGGCTCTCAATATGTCCTCTAATATTTTGTTCACCCTTTCTGTCTGATCGTCAGTTTGGGGGTGGTATGCCGAACCTTTAATTAACTTCATGCCCAATGATGTATGGAGCTGCTCCCAGAAGCGTCCAACAAACTGGGAACCTCTATCCGATACGATGGTCTTGGGCACACTGTGCAAGCAAAGAATCCGCTCGATGTATAGCTGTGCATACTGTTGCATTCGGAATCGGGTGGAAACCGGTATGAAGTGTGCAACCTTGGTCAGTCGATCAACAATAACCCAGATAGAGTCAAACTTTCGTGACATCGGTGACAATCCAACAATGAAATCCATGCTGATGTCGTCCCATTTCCAAGCTGGAACACTCAGGGGTTGTAGTAGGCCTGCCTTCTTCAGATGATCGGCCTTGACTCGGTGGCAGGTATCACACTCTGCGACATATCGTGCTATTTCTCTCTTCATACGAGTCCACCAATACCTAGATCTTAAGTCATGGTACATCTTATTTCTTCCTGGATGCATGGAGTACTTCGTGACATGAGCCTCGTCCAAAATCTTGTTGCGAAGATCCTGATTCTTAGGCACTACTAGGCGATCCTTGAA
Source organism: Eleusine coracana subsp. coracana (assembly GCA_032690845.1). Taxonomy (NCBI): domain Eukaryota; kingdom Viridiplantae; phylum Streptophyta; class Magnoliopsida; order Poales; family Poaceae; genus Eleusine; species Eleusine coracana. The sequence continues at coordinate 49,489,091 of CM064420.1, forward strand.
CCATAACACACCTTCTACGTCTTCCCGAAAACACTGGACTTTAGCATTGCCCTCCTTTAGTCTCCTCCTAAGGTGTGCCATGCCAACATCATTCTTCTGGGCTTCTACTATCTCTTCTCGAAAGGTAGGTACCAATGCTAGGTTATAGAGAGCTCCATGGGGTGTTACCTGGACATAGTGACTATCTTGCACTTGTGGGCTGACCATGATATGGTGGCACTGAGCCTTACGACTTAGTGCATCAGCCATGACATTTGCTTTTCCGGGGTGGTAATGCACTTCCAACTCATAGTCTTTAATCAATTCCAACCAACGACGTTGCCTCATGTTCAGATGATCTTGAGTGAAGATGTATTTCAAGCTCTTGTGATCGGTGTAGATACGGACTAGATTACCAAGCAGGTAGTGTCTCCACATTTTCAATGCTAGTACCATTGCTGCTAATTCCAGATCATGTGCAGGATAATTCTGCTCATGCTTCCTCAGTTTCCTGGACCCATAAGCGATGACTCTAAGCATAACACGTTTCCTTTTTGGTTGCATGCCCAGGTAATACGCTATCTGCTTGAAAGAGTGTTAGATTCGGATTCCTATGCCAATTCTAGTGGAGATGTGCCTTTTGATACCATAACTCTGTGTTTTTAGCAATGCCTAGATGAACTGACAAACTTCAAAGACAAAATTACAATTCGAACACATGCTAACCAAATGAAATAGGTTGCGGTTGGGCTTCGGGCACATGGTTGCCTAGTTGTAGAGAATGGATAAGTTTCAGAAGTAACTTCTAGGTCCATAAATTAACAACGGTGAGCTTTATAAAAATATGGAATGTGGTAGTCTTTATGTCAACATCAAGGTCTTAAAGGGTCACATGCATATGTGTGGCCATGGTAAGATAGAGAAATAGAAATGGAAACAACTCAACGGTCATGAAGTATTCGGGTTCCGATCTCAGAGAAATCTGTCCTATTGCACAGCAGTCACTAAATCAAGATTTAAGCTAACTTGCCTACTAAATCTGGACAGACAATGAATACCAAAGTTGTAGAGAATTTCAACACCTTTCCAACAAGTATTTACTCAACTTCATCTCACAAGGGGTTCAGGAGATAGGAATTTTCCAAGTTAACTGTCAGTTTCTGAAATTCTGCTTTCGATGAAAAATGTTGCCCTACTGATAGGTGACACGAAAGCGTAAACTGCTCCTAATGTGGGCAAACCTAATTATTTGGGCTCATACCAAAGTTTTATAGGACTCTCTTACCTTTCCAACACATATTTAAACACCCTCATTGGATAAGCGATTTAGGAGCTACGAATTTTCTAAGTCACAGTTCAGAATCTGAAAGTCCGATATGACAGGGCTACGTTTGGTCTGAAAAATGGGTCTAAAACCTAACCGTCCGTTATGTTACCCATTCAAGTATCTTATGTACATCATGAGGAATTGCATCATCTTTCTAATGCATATTTTCACGTGTCTAACAAATTCTTAGAACTCAAGATACGTAATTTATACTACCGGTAAGTTTTCTGAACCGAATTTTTTGGACAGAACTGGATTACTCTGAAGATTTGCTCATAACTCTCCCTTCCATGTCCCAAAACCGAAAACTTAAACTAACAAAGTTGGAGAGAAATTCCTAACCTTTCCAGGGAGTACTCATACAACCTTAGAGGTGGTCTGAGCAAAGAGTTATGAATTTTATAAGATAGGTGACAAATCTGAATTTCAGATTGACACCAAACTGTTGTGCCGACTCGAACGGACCATAACGGTATTGTTCGGTAATCTTTAAACAAAAATTTCTTGCTGGATGTATAGAGAGTTTGTTCATGATTTCAATAAGTATTTATTTGCATGTTTTTGACTCTCGAGTGAGAAGATATCAATTTTTATATGGCAACATGTTTGCTGAACATTTCAGTTTCATCTTAATGACTTGATGCTTTAACATTATTTATGAATGCATATGCTTTCAGCCTACACGTCCTCATAAAATAAAAATTGGCCACGAATAGGACCATATGCATAGTCAGTGGCAGTCGATCTCTCAAGTTAGTCGTATTCCACATGTTTCTTACGTGAATCGTGGTTAGTGTACCTGCAGAAAGATTCCATCCAACCATCTACATTTCAGGCAATTGATAGATAGATAATATTTTGACAGGAATTTAAATACACCCCGTATCATTTCATACGGGCTGCACCCCAGGTAGGCCGCTTCCTGGAGAAAAGCGTCCACGATCTACATCACGTGGCGGGACGTTCACCATGGCGTCAATGACCTGGACGGCCCCATGTGTTTCGAAGAACAGGGACTCCCTTTAACCCACTTGGGTAGGGACCCTCGTGATAATCTGGAAACCGGAGAGTACGAGTATTTTGCAACTTACCTTCTTACCTGAGCATAGTTGCGTCATTACAGAATAGTAACTTTTGCATTAATGTAAATCTAGGCCTATGTTACAGTCAGAAGTTAGCTTGCCACCTGTCATAACTATTATAGCCCTTAATGGGCACGTCCTCACACGTTCATAACAGGGTTTTCAAAAATATGTATTTGAATGTTGCACTATTCTCGAGACGGCTCTGATACCACGCTGTAATAGAACCGCCTTACCACGGAGACGATTCCGTTCCAGGACCATTCTTGGGTGACGTCACGTATTGCGACGCCCAATAGTATAACACATGACAGAATAATATAGGTGTAACAAGAACATAGCTAGAGTACAGAGTTTTACAAAAATCCGAATTTAGAGTTTACAAACCAGAGTTTTTAGAAAATGCGGAAGCGAAAATAGTCTATATAATAGATAGTTCGACAGAATAATAATGAGATACAATTGTCCTCTCACGACGATTCACACAGCACTTTCGGCTTACAGGTGTTTGCCCAAACACCCTGCCGGCAATCCACGGTCTATTCCTCATCATCATCGGTACACCGTTCTCACTCGATGTTCCAGTAGTCAGGTTGCTGGCCTTCCCAGTGAAACCTCCCACCGCAGTGGCAGTCTCCACCCTGGTCATCTAAAAACCACATAGAACGTTGCCCTAAGTAACTAGTTTACTCAGCAAGACTGACCCGTCAAGGTGGCCAACTACAGCCGACTCCTAAACATGCAAAGGCTAAGGGTAGGGTTCATGGTGCCAAAAGCCAGTCTAAGAGTAAATCCTTACTTTTCAAGTTTTAGCATCAAGTTATGTTAATAAATGAAATAGTAAATTTAGTTTGCACTATGGCTACAACAATCATGGTTGCAATACAATTAATAATAATTTTCAAACAGCAATATTAAACCCTTTCAATAATTTAATGGCTTCCGACACTGTTCCGGCGGAGTTATCAAGTGGTACTTGTTATTATGAGGGGCAGCGACTCGAATCGATTTACATCCTGCAGGAGAAACCTGTTTGCACGATCCAAACGCGCTTCCTAGAAGCCACATGGAGCAACCTTTCACATACGGTACTACAAGATCTTCCGCGCCTGGCTCCCCCGAGAACGGTCCCCCAACGTGATGCGCCTCGTGCCGCCATCCGTGGGTAGATTCCTCCCTCCTCTCAGCCCCAGTTCCACCTTAAGAATCAGGGTACCTTCCGATCAGACAATAGTCATAGCTACGTCGGTTTACTGGGCCCATAACTCCAGCATGCAAACAGTACGTTCAAACTTGATCCCATGGGCCGGACACGAGGCGTAGCCTTAGGTGTGACTCGGACGGGGCTACCTCCTTGAAGACAGGTTGTCCTTCTCTTTCCACCTAGTTTTCCGCCCGGTCTTCATTTGTTATCCCATTCCACCTTTCCTTCCTCTTGACAATATCCCCCAAGTGATAGTATTTTCTGATCTACGAGTGGTCTCCATACCACTCGAAAATGATCATCCTAAATTAAGCGTAGCAACTACCATTCTGAGGCTATTATCAGGTAAGGAGAACCTACTGCAATTCTAGGTTATCAAACAACTCCTACCAACCTAATGCACAGATAAGCCTACATTCCTAACTAGTGATAAAATAGAAAGAGTAAAACTAGGTGGGATGCACCGGGGCTTGCCTTGAGTGGTTTCCTGATCAGCAGGATTTCCTCCTTGCTCCTCTGGTTCCTGCTCCTATCCTGGCTCCACGTGGTTCACCTCATGACCTATATGATACGGATGATATAATGCATGAGAACATTATTCGATTCATGGCACTTCCTCAACAAATACGTTAACATCAATATCACATGTAGAAGTGGAAGGGGTGTGTCGATTAGTTCAGTAATATAACATATACGGCCGAGACATATTGTGGGCGCATTAGTGTATTTCCTTCATGGACTCCAGAAACTAAAAGTGGAATTTACTAAACATATATAATCCAAACTAAATTTATTAGTGTTTTGGCCAATTAGTTTGGTACGGGTGAAAATACTGACATGCAAGGAGATTTCATATTTTTGTTAAATAGTACATGTCCAGATAAGACCTAAAAAATTTAGCTTGCCCCCAAATTCGTAGTAAATATTTTCCTAGGCATTTTTAAACTTCTACCCATTTTCTAGAATAAAAACTAAATAGGTAAATTCATTTTATTTTTTTTTGGCTTCCTAGGCCGGATCGGCCTCTTGGCCCAGGAGATCTGCAGGAGGGGATAGGCCCCAGGCTGGATCTGGCCCAGGTGGGGCGCGGGCCAGTAGACCGGCTTGGCCAGGCTGAGCACCATGGCCACGCGCGCGCCCGGCACGGCGGCTTGGCGCGGTCATGGCGGTCGGGGTCGTCGCCGGCTCAGGCAGGGACTGACCCGTAGGGACCCGAGATCCTAGAGCGAAGGTGCTGAAACCCAAGATAGTCTAGGGAACTCCCCAGGGATGCGACACGATGGAAGATGGCGATTAGAGCGGACGACGATGGGTCGGACGGCAGCGTGGCATTCCGACGGCGGGACGGCTTGGCTCCGAGCCGAGTGGGGCTGGGAGCGTGAGCGGGCTACTCGTGGTTTGGTAGGGGGAGAGGAATCGAGCAGAGCTCACCTGAGCAGGGAGGGTGACCGGAGGAGTGGAGCTCGGGGGGGGGGGGGGGGGGGGGGGGGGGGGGGAGACGAGGTCCGCGATTCCCGGTGGATGGAGGAGATTCGAACAATGCCGGGTCTGAGAGAGATGTAGGGAGCCTCGGCGGACCCGTGGCAGTCGACGACTGGGGCGGAAAAGCAGGGCAGCTGCCGGGTGATGAGGTTCAGTCTCTGGCATCCATGGCGGGCGGCGTTGAGTGAGGAAGAGTAGAGAGAGAGAGTGAGAACGAATGGGGAAGGGGAGATTGGGGTTGGGCAAAATGGGGGAGTTGACCTCGGTTTCGATGTCCAGGCGCCGACCATCAGGGAGGAGGGGCTCGACATTGGCTGGGCGAGCGGCGGCCGGCCATGTCACCCAATCGGCACTCGGTAGAGACGAAGACCAGACAAGGAGACCGACACGCAGGCCCCATAAGTGTTTATTCTTTTCAAAAATTTCAAACTCCAGCACTTTGTTATTTTCATAGGATTAAATTTAGAGCTGATCAGTGGAAAACAAAAACATGGGCAAGCTCAACGTGATGTTCCTCATTTTATAAAAATGCTAATGATCACTAGTTCCCAACAAATTTGGATATGATTTTCAAAGAGTGGTTGTTTTAAGACTTTGGGAATTTATTTGGGCCACTAAATAAAGCTATAAAAATACGACAAGTTCAACAAAATTTTAATTAACCATTATGTACAACATATATTTTTGGTACTGGTGGTTTATGTTCAAAATTTGGAGTCCTAGTTTAAATATTATTCAAATTTGTTCAAATTTCATTCAAATTGATTTCACAGGAAGTTCAATTTCTTAGTGTGAGTCTCTTAAACATGTCAAGATTGTAACTAGGGTGCTTTGCTAGGAACCCTTGACACCACAGGTGCCAAGATGGTCGCTGCGGAGGCTGTATCAATGTGACAACACAGTCTATCTTCACAAATCAGCTTCAATCTCTCCAGGTTATAGCGGTCCGCTGCGACGAGCAAATGCTGAGCCATTGCAACCTCATCCTGCTTCTTCACATCTGGGCCGTCCGGCAGCACGTCAGTGTAGACAAATCCGAGCAGAGCCTTGAACACTTGTGCGTCCATGTCATCCACGTGTACGACCACTTCCTTATTGCTCTCCTTCATTGCACCCAAGAGCTGTGCTTTGAAGACGGGCGATCGGGCAGCAAGAACGCACCTGTGCGCCTTGAATGTCTCGCCGGCAACCTGGAACGTGACATCTGCCCCCTCTTTGTGCACCAGGAGATCACCAAAATGCTGGTGCAGGTTCAAAGGTGGCACCACAACAAACTGAGGCGCTGACCACTTCCTCTCCTCTGCTCGGAGCTCCAGGGAAACAATGACATCGCACTTGATAGTGAACCGATCGTCCTTGAGATAATCTGACCCCTCTAGGAAATCTCTCTTGATGAATTCACTATAGCCGTATCCGTTCTTGCAAAAATCACGCAAGCCCGTTGTTAGGGTGTACCCCGTCACCTCTTGCCCCGCCTGATCGAGCAGAGCAAATCTGGCTCTCGCCTTCACGGGCTTGTCGGAGCTCTGGTCGAGGTTGAGATAGACGGATATGAACTCGGCGCTGCTGGATCCAGTACCATTGGGATAATAGTTGATGTACCATGAGAGACCCCCTCCTCTAAAAGGGCAAGACTTGATGCCTTTGCCATTGGGGAGCTCTTCCTTGGTCTGCGAGTAGCCATCGATGTGGAGCAGGTGGTGGCCGGTCACAGTGCCCCCGATGATGGCCGACGCGGAGAGGTCACCACCAAAGTCGTCGGCGGTGAGTGACGGCGGCGGCATTGGGAATATGAGACCAGGAGGGAGTTTTTTTTTTTTTTTTTTTGAACTCGACCTGGGAACGATGAATCGGGGGCAAAAAGGACAAGTCGTCGGTTAGGGTTTCGCTATGCAACTGACATGAGGGGATACTGCCCTGCAAACGGATCAGGCCGCTAGTCCTAAGTCGGTCCAAATGGCCTAGCCCACGAAACTACGTGCGTTTCTTTTCGTGTTTTCCTCCCAAAAAAAAAAACAGAAAGAAGAAAGAAAGAAACGGGTCAGTTTTCTTAAGTACATTTTGTAATATTGGTCTAAAAAATAAATTTGTAAAATAACACAACCCCGTACTTTTGACTCGTGTCAGTCCTACCAAAATAATATGACCGTGAGTTCCAATCGATTTATGTTGGAATCCATTTGGATTTTGGATGCACGAGCCGACCGTAAGATTCATGTTGTTTTGGTATGGACGGGATCTTATAAAATTATGTGATGAAAAAAAAAACTAGAGTTAAGTAAGAATCTCAAGCAGTGGCGGACCAAGAAATTATATGATAATGTCTGTGCAGTTCAACCATGGCTCTCCCAAGTTGACTTGTGTCCATCTGTTGATTAACAGATTTAGAATTTCCATAAGTGATGCTCGATTTATCAAAATAACAACTCGGACCGTATTGTTACAAAAATATGGGACTGGAAAACAGCCGTGACCTGCTTTTAACATATTTGTTTTTATGGAATAATGGTTGATGCTTATTTAACAAATTACAAACCAGTTTTGCAATCAGGTTTTTAGAAAAGTGGAAAATGGTAAAATAAACTCCTGAAAATAGAACAGCAATGCTTTGCAAATTCTGTCGGAAGGAGTACTGCTACTTCTTACATTAATCATATAACCAGTGCTGCAACCATTTTTTTTTTTTTTTGAGAACTTGCTGCAACCATTTAGTAGAGGAAACAAAGGTAACTGTGTGGTGGACAATGATAGCAAAATAGTTCTAAACTTACTGCTATTCAGTACTCCCTCCGTCCAAGAATATAAGTATTTCTAGCTTTAGTTAAAGTCAAATATTTTAAATTTTGACTGATAATATCTCTAAAAGTAAATAGTTATAAATATAAAAAATTACATATTATGATAGTTGCTTTTAAGATGAATCTAGTAGCATCTTTTATACTTGATTAATCATTGTAACTTTTTCTCTATTAATAATTAAAATTAAAATTATTTAAGTTTGACCAAATCTAGAAATGCTTATATTTTTGGACAGAGGTAGTAGTTCGCTAGAGATAAATATGATGAATCAGGACCAAAACAGTTGCTGAACTTGTAGATAGATTAACTCCGGTTACCTTGGATGGACGCACATTGCAAAAATGACGATACAACCCTGTCATCACTGGGTAAAGCAAACACACTTGATATATATAGATCAATCATGTTCAACCATGTCTAATATGATTCTGCATAAAATTGTGCACAATGAGCAAAAGCTTAAAAAAGTCATTTAAAAAGTTTTGCACTCATGTGAATATGCCCTAAGTGAGATATAAGAATTTGAGGATTAACACAAGATAATGAGATAGCCCAAGTGTTCCCTCCGGCCACAAAATTGGTCTACTCTTGAACACCATTCGCACTCTTCAAAACTGACCACGAATACAACAATGATACATCTATCATCAACCAAGAAGGTTATGAAGTTGTGATTTGTGGGTTTTTTTTTCCTCCAAGTGACTCTACTACTCCCTATATGACACTAACAATTTTCTAGCTGGAGGAATGAGTTTCTGATGGAGAATTCACTAAATTACCCTACTGGAGAGAGGATAACTGCATTTCCAGTCACTGAAATCTGAAACTCTGAAATACCATCGGTTCAACGCGCAGCAAGCTTGGACATGAGCTCCTTGATAAGGCCAGGGCAGCTAACGGCGAGATGGTCGAACCCATCGGTGGCCATGACAGCATTGAGCGCCCCGGGAGCCTTGAGGAACTTGACGCAAGCGTTCTTGAGCCCCTGGCACCGGTGCTGCTCCGCGAGCGCCAGCGTGGTGGCCAACGTGCCCACGTCGATGTGCCGGCACAGCGCTTCCTCGCAGATGAGCTTGAGCCTCTCCATGCCGTACCTGTCGGCGGCCACGAGCAGGTGCTGCGCCATCAGCGCCTCCTCCTCCTCCTGGCGCCCGCTGGGCGGCAGCGCGTCGGTGTACAGGAAGTGCAGCAGGTTCCTGAACACGTCGGCCCTCATGTCGTCGATCACAACGAGATGCGCCTCGCGTCCTTCCTTCATCGCCCCGAACAGCTCGGCCCCGAACACCGGCGAGCGCACGGCGAGCACGCACCGGTGCGCGGCGAAGTCCTCGCCGTCGACGCGGAACCGCACGTCGGCGCCCTGCCCGCTCGCGAGGAGGTCCCCGAGGTGCCGTGGCAGGTTGGAAGGCGGCACGGCGACGAATGACGGAGCGGCGGCCGCGGCGGCGGCGCTGGCGGCGTCCTCGGCCCGGAACTCGGTGACGACGCTGACGTCGCAGCGCACGGAGAAGCAGTCGTCCTTGAGGAGGTTCCGCGACTTCTCCAGCGTGTCACGCTTGATGAAGCTGGTGAATCCCCAGCTGGCGCCCGGGCCAGCGAACTGGGTCATGGAGATCGTCTTGGCGTGCGACGGCACCGGCTTGCCGCCCCGGTCGAGCAAGCTCATGGTGAACTGCGCGAGGACCGGGCCGGCGACCGGAGGAGCGTCGTCGAGGACGAGGAAGATGGAGATGTAGTCGGCACGCTCGAGGCAGTCGCCGTTGGGGAGGTAGGCGATGTGCCACGAGTGGCCGCCCACGGCGAAGGAGCAGGACCGGAGGTGGACGCCGGTGGCGAGGCCTTTGGTGCGCGAGTACCCGTCGATCTTGAGCACGTGCGACGCGGACGCCGTGTTGGCGACGATCGCAGAAGTGGTGGAGGCGGGGGTAGTCATCGACATGGCCGGCGGCGCACGGGACGAAGGGCTTTGGGGCTCAATAATTTTGTTGGCGAGATTGGTTATGCAATCTGCAAATGCTAGTGAAACAAGAACATCTAAGAGCATGGCATTGATCCACAAGCTCGTCGGAACACCTCCTGAGGTTTTATAGCTGGTGCCCGCAGGGGGAATAGATCAGGTGGAGAATGCGGCGGGTGGGGAGGATAGATGGGGCGAGCCAATCAACAGGGGAAGCCGGGGAAGGTGACTCGCGGAGAAGTGGGGAGGGGAGGGGAGGGAGAGGTGCCAACTCGTGCATGCCTGCCAGCCAGGGGAAGGTTTTTAGTTTGGAAGGCTTTAAAGAGGGCTATTCAAATTTCTACTTATTTGTCCATACATATTTTGGCAGACTATTACAAATTGGATTTTACCGTTCATCGTATTCAGATAGCTCGCACCGGCCACCTCAAATAACCGTAGAGAAAAAGACGTCATATTTACTTCCTACAGAAGATTGGTAGTGTTTTGTTGTGTTCTATAATTAGTAGATTTTGGAAATGTTAAGCAGGATTGAGATAATAGAGAATATATAAAGCATGAACAAATATGAGTGACAGAGTACGCGGTGTAAGGGCATGTTGCACACATTGGTCATTCTTGGTCATTCTTTTGAGAGAGAGAGAGAGAGAGAGTTCCTGTTGCAGTTTCTTGGAATCATGCCCGCATTCGTATCAAAAATTACTTGTTACCTACCATAACATAGCATATCAGTTGTCCTCCCCAAACTTGGCAATCAACTCGAACAAGACAAAGGGGCAGCTCTTGGCGAGATGTTGGAAACCATCGGTTGCCACGACCACATCCAGCTTCTTTTGAGTCTTGATGAATTCGAAGCACGCGAGCTTGAGCCTCTTGCAGTGATGCTGCTCGGCCAACACAAGTGTAGTCCCGACCGTGCTTAGGCTAATGTGATGGCACAGCTTGTCTTCGCAGATGAGCTTGAGCCTCTCCATCCCGTACCTGTCGGCCGCCACGAGCAGGTGCTGCGCCATGGAGTTAGCAGCCTCGTCACATTGCCCTTCTATTGCCGTCTCTTGCAACGAGTCGGTGTAGATGAAGTGCAGGAGGCTACCGAACACGTCGGCTCTCATGTCGTCGATCTCCACGACGCCCGTGTTAGCGACGCCTTCCTTCATGGTGCCGTAGAGCTCAGCGCTGAACACCAGCGACCACGCAGCGAGCACGCACCGGTGCGCGGCAAACGTCTTTGTTTCGACGAGGAACCTGACATCGGCGCCCTGGCCGTCCTGCACGAGCGCACGGAAGTGCTGCGGCCAGTCAGGCGGCGGCGGCAGGAGGAGCAGGGACTGCGATATCGGCCAGGCAGGCGGCTCCGAGGACGATGATGTCACACCTGACCGTGAAGCAATCATCCTTGAGGCGCTGCTGCTTCAAGTCCTCTAGCTTGATGAACTGGTACACGCCTCAGGGGTTTTGTTTGTCTGTGAAGAACTTGCGCGCCGGCTTGGTGCCGACGTGGGATGGCTTTTGCAAGTCAACCTGGTCGATGAAGCTGAAATTGAAGTGCACTATGATCCCATTGTCGGGGACGCGATCCTTGAGGTTGAGGAAGAGGGACATGTAATCCGACGCCTCCAGGCGGTCGCCGTTGGGGTAGTATAGGATGGCCCAGGTGCGGCCGGCCGCGCGAAAGGGACGGGACTCGATGTACCTGCCGTTCGGGATGGTGGCCTTGGTGGTCGAGTAGCCTTGGATCTTGAGCACGTGGTAACCACTCGCACTGCCGGCAACAATGGCCGAGGCCGAGCCTGCGGTGGGGGCGGCGGCATGAGACATGGCAGGACGAGGTTAAGGTCAGGATTGGAGGCATCAGGATCCAGTCGGCAGATGACAAGGCCGTGGCAGGGAGGTTTTAGGGTTGGCTTTGACAGGGTGGCAACTCTGCCGATTGGATCTGTGTGCATATTGGATTACCCAGCGGATGCGGATCGCCCATATGACGGCGGACACGATCACAGGTCGGGAGTTCAACGAAAATCTCTACTCCTCCGTATAGAGCATCTCCAAAACTCTTCCTAAATCTAATTAATAAGGTTTATAATTTAGAAAATGATCTTCAACAACTTACCAAAATAACTTATAAATTTATTCTCTCCCTAAATTCATCTTATTTATAGCTAAAAACAAGGAAAAGTTAGGAGCCCAATGCTTGTATTTATAAGAGCATCTCCAAAAGCTCTCTAAAAACTATTCCTGAATCGAATTAATAGGGTTTAGTCTAAAAAATATCTCTAATAGCTCCCCTAAATAACTCACAGATTTATTCTCTTCCTAAATTCTCCTCATTTATAGCTAGAAATAAGGGGGAAATTGGGAACCTCAATACTTGTATTTAGAAGGAAATTAATGTTGTGGTCCTAAATATTGACATGGCCTAATAAAAAATTTTACTGATCTATTTTTAGAGAGAACTGTTGGAGAAGACTAGAAAATTTATCCCTAAAATTTTTTGGGTTTTTACTAAAAACATTTTCTTTGGTCAATTTATTGAAGAGCTTTTAGAGATGTTTATAAGGCCCGGTTTCAATCCACCATACTTTCTCAAAAACTAGTTTTTACTTTCTATTTCTAGTAGGATTGAAAACAAATCGGATTGTTGCCGACCGACCGACCGACCGATGGTGTTCGGCTCGAATACGGCTAGGCCTTTTGGATAATTAGCGTAATCGGAGCTGGCTTCGGATGTCTATCGTTGGAGTCGGCATCAAAATTGGGAGACCTCTATCCGTCGGCTCAGATAATTTCTTCGAATTCCTTGGATACTTTCGAAAATCGTTACCCGGATATCCGTCGTGCTGGTCTAGCAAAAGCTCAGAGAAGATTCTTCGAACTACTCTGCGCCGCTGACCAACTCAGAGCCGTTGTCGATCTCTTGGCCACGGTCCACTGCAAGGGCCGTCGGTACCCCAAGAGCCGGTGGCGAGATCGAGTCCAGGAGCGAATCTGCACTACGCCCTGGCTCCATGAGAGAACGACGAGGTGTGCTAGCAGCAGATGGAATCATGGAACCAGAACCGTGAATAAGATAAGATTGGAATACATGGCCATATGGGCCCATGCGAAGCAAGGCCCATGCAGAGACATTCACGTTGATGACCCAAGTCTGTATCTTTGTATCTACGATGTAGCAATTAGAGCTACCACATGGTTACAAATCATCATGTGTATGTAAGATAATAATATATTATAGAGTAAATTTCATAAAACCTCAGATTTTATGGTTCTAGTCTCACAAAACCACAGGATTTATGGTCCGTGTCACATAACCCCGAACTTCATAGTACTATAGTTTCACAAACCCCACCTTTTTCAACAACACTATGAATCTTACACATAGGTCCAATATTCAATGACATGGTGTATGTGCTCCTTTCCACCTGTGCTGCTGACATGGATACTAATAATAGATATAAGACTTACGATAGCCAGAAAAATTGATAAAAATCTGACCGTGCTCAACAAACCCTAGGCGGAGGACGGTTTCCTCTCAACTTCGTGTGCACATGGGAGTCTGGCCGTGATTGCCCCATTATGATTAACGAAGCAGCCACCACAGCTCATCGTTGTACAAATTTCCTGCCCCTTATCACCGCACAAATTTGTTGTACTCTGTCTATCGAATTCAACTCCAGAGTCCAGACGATCATACAACAATAGGTTTTCAGATCTTTATTCTCTGTTATCTGTTTCTGGTATCTATATGATTAGACGAACTCTGAATGCCATCCATCATTGAATACTTGCTTTTTTATGCACAATCAGGTAAATTGAACATCTGAATACTTCCTTTTTATGCACAATCAGGTGAACTGAACATCGCATATTTATACAGATTACTTGTGACTACATTATTGTGTGAATTGTATTGCTTTAGTTAACCTGTATATTAATATTTTTGTAGGATGGCTGATGAAGTGTGGAATTTGCGGTTCTTCAAACATGATCATGGTTCTCAGGTTGAAGTTGTCGAGGAGCCTATGGATAGAGATCTAATTGGTTTGTTCACCATAACCGAGGTAATGGAAAAGCTTGGTTATAACAGGAGTGATGAGTTGTATTTTGCCAAGCCTGGATGTTATTCTCGATCATCCATGACCAGAATTGTGGGTGATATTGCTTTCATGGATATGATGAAGGAGAATTATAGTGTAAAGAGGCTAGATATACATCTTTTTGAGCAGAAGTTAGTATCTAAAGATGCAGCGGCAGAAGATGTAACAAGTGTTGCTACTGATTTTGCATTTACAAGCAATACTAACTTACAAATTCACGGAAATTCAGATATGATACATGAACCCTCTGAGCATTTGGGTCCTTTTGACGCTGATTTGTGGCCAGCACAAGGAGAGGATGCAGTGTTTGTAGCTACTGGAGAAGAACCAAATGATAGTGATGATGTTGTGGACCTTCATCAAGAGAAACTTGAGTACATTTGGCAGTTACAAGAGATCAAGAGGCAGAGAGCTGATCCTAGTAACCATTGTGAAGGGGACACTGATAATGAAGATTTATTCGTCACTCCTATTGATTGGGCTGCTCTTTCAATTGAGAACGAAGAGTCTGAGCAAGGTGCCAGTGGTAATTTAGAACAAGTGTCAGTCTCATTACCAAAGGCTACAAATAGGATGAGCGCAAAAGAAAAAAGGCAGGTTAAAGCAGCCACTGGTTCTTCACAAGTTGATTCATTAGTACTTTCTAACCCTCCTAGCGATGATGGTGGCGCAAGTGCAGTTGAGTGTGAAAGTAGTGATGATGGAGAACCCCTTTACAAAAATGCTAAGAGGAGGAAGAGGAGAAGAAGACAGAAGAGGGTCATAAATAGGAGGATTTACTTTTATGAGAAGAATATTATGGACCACACACAATTGTGTGAGGGGATGTGCTCTAGTGATGTCCACCAGTATAGAAGAGCTTTGAAGTCTTATCACATTGTCCAAGGAAGGAATTATGGATATACAAGAAATGATTCTGATCGGGTGAATGTCAATTGCAAGGAACCACTCTGTCCATTCATCATGCGAGGCTCAAAACTAGGATCTGAGTACACTTTCATGTTGAGGGAGTTGATATCGCACACATGCGGGGCAACAAGGAATATATCGAGAGTAAATAGCAGTTGGTTGAGCTATAGGTACCTTGAGAATTTCAGAAGTGATCCGGATTGGAAGATTAGACCATTCCAAGATCAATGTATGAGAGACCTTGGAGCTAACATTTCTAGGACCATGGCTTACAGGATGAAGAGAAAGGCTGGAGAGATGGTTCTTGGCAACCAGAGAAATCAATACAAGAGAATAAGGGACTACCTACAAACTATCATTGACAAAAACCCTGGAAGCAAGGCAGTGGTATCTACAGAGGATAGGACAGTTCTAGGTATGAATCCTAGGTTCTATGGTCTTTTCATTTGCTTAAATGCTCAAAAGCAAGGATTTATGGATGGTTGTAGGCCTTTCATAAGTAAGTGTCATCAATTGTTCAGCCCGCTTTGTGAATTAGTTGCATCAAATTGTAAATAACAGTCTTCTATCTTTTCACAGGCATTGATGGTTGCTCTGTAAAGCTCTCAAATGGTGCCCAAGTGCTCGCAACTACTGGTAGGGATGGAAATAATAGTTTGTACCCAATTGCATTTGGAGTGGTTGGCAAAGAGGATTTCGATAACTGGAAATGGTTTTTGGATAGGCTAGAGATGGCAATTGGCAGAGGGGATGAACATGGTGGATGGACCATAATGTCTGATAGGCAAAAGGTAATGCATATATCAACTCTCTTTAACTATTGAAATTTTTTCTTCTCAAAAACTAAGGTATGATGCATGAACTACAGGGGCTCGTGAAAGCAGTACCCA
This sequence comes from Eleusine coracana subsp. coracana, assembly GCA_032690845.1. NCBI lineage: Eukaryota > Viridiplantae > Streptophyta > Magnoliopsida > Poales > Poaceae > Eleusine > Eleusine coracana. Next base: position 49,504,814 of record CM064420.1, read on the forward strand.
TAGTATTCCCAAACCGCGAGCACAGATATTGTAAAAGGCATTTATTAGCAAATATGGCCATTGCTAGTTACAGAGGTGATAAGTACAAGAGCTTGGTTGATGCTTCTGTTTATGCATATACTGAGCATGACTACAACAATGCAATGGATGCACTCAAGGCCTTCAATGAGACAGCATGGAAATGGTTAAATAATCTTGGAAAAGAGCACTTTAGTCAGCATGCTTTCTCCCCTAGAAGCAAGACTGACCTTGTTGTAAATAACCTTAGTGAGGTGTTCAACAACTACATCATTGACTTTAGGGACAAGCCCATAGTAACCATGATTGACAAGATTTGACAAAAATTGATGGTCAGGATAAATGACAAGAGAGAGGGGGGCCAAGCAGCCTTGTGGGAGATCACCCTGGTTGTTGCTGGAAAATTGGAGCTAGAAAAGCAATGGTCTAGGTACTGCAGCACATACCAATCAGGTGTTGGCTTATGGGAGGTTTTAGGATCTAACAAGCAACATGAGGTTAATTTATTTGCTAGAACATGTGGGTGTAGAAAGTGGCAAGTCACCGGGATTCCTTGTAAGCATGCCGTAGCCGCAATATTTGCAGCAAAGGAGAGACCAGAGAACTACGTAGATGACTACTTTAGAAAAGAAGCATACCTGAAAGCATATGCCCCAATGATACATCCTGTCCCAGGGGAGCATGACTGGACCAAAAGAAACACACCAACAATTGATCCTCCCAAGTTTGCAAAGCAACCCGGAAGACCAAAAAAAAGTAGGCGAAGAGGAGCAGATGAGGCCCCAAGGACTACAGGCCGGGCAAGGATGATAACCATCACTTGTGATAACTGCAAAGGGAGTTATCACAATTACACAACCTGCACCAAAAGGCTAAGGCCTGATCTTCAGATTAGGCTAGATGTTCTTAATGTAATATGATCACATTTTCATAGTTCTGCTCATAATTTTATAGTTACTGTTATTTGAACTAATAAATATTTGTTGGTGTATTTTGTAGGCAAAAAGGTCAAAAGAGACAAGCAACAACACTGAAACCTCACAAGAACCTAATGGCCAATATGAAAGCTCAGTACAGCCGCCAAGCCAAGCTCAATCCTCACATCATCCAAGATGCGACGAAGTAACAGGACGTGCAGCAAAGTTTACATCTAGGAGAGGAAGGGGTACAGGTACAACCATGCATGGTGGAAATGTCGATTGCACTGAATCTGTGGCAGGTAGAGGAAGAGCGAGAGGAATCACTACTCAGAGAAGCACTATAGGAACCACCAGCAGTGCACGAGGTAGAGGGAGAACTCCTCTTAGCAGATAGATACTCTGGAGGGCACAAGTTTTGGAAACACAGCGTTTTGCACTGACAGTCAAATTTACCTCGGTCCAAATTCTGAAAACTAGAAACTCACCACAGTCTATGGTCCCTGCAAAGGTGAAGAAAGAGATGACTTTATCAACTGGCTAAATGCTCTACACATATAGGATATAGAAAATTGGATGATTATTGGAGATTTCAACTTCTACAGATCACTCACAAACAGGAACAGGGAAGGAGGGAATATGCAGGACATTTTCACCTTCAATGAAATCATAAGTAATCTAGGGCTGCAGGAAATACCACTGAAGGGCAGGAAATTCACCTGGAGCAATATGCAAGAGGAACCTTTATTGGAGCAACTGGATTGGTGCTTTACCTCCACTAATTGGATCTCTGACTACCCCAACACTCTGCTCCTGTCATTGTCTCAACCTACTTCTAATCACATACCTTGTATGGCACAAATTGACACAAGAATACCCAAATCCAATGTTTTTAGGTTTGAAAACTTTTGGATAGAACAACCAGGCTTTGTGGAACTAGTGGAACAAACATGGAATGTTGAAGTAAAAGCAACCAACAGTGCAACCAGGGTAACTGCAAAGTTCAAGGTGCTAAGGAGAGTGCTCAAAAAATAGGGAAAAAGTATCTCAAAGATCAACAACTTAATCAAGCAGTGCAATGAAGTCCTCCTAGTCTTGGGCAAACTGGAAGAACAAAGAAACCTGTTCCGACAAGAAAGAAACTTCAGAGATATTATGAGGAAACACATACTGCATCTCCTGAAATGTAGAAGAGAATATTGGAAAAAGAGATACACAGTTAGGTGGACTAAATTCGGGGATGAGAGCACAAAATTCTTTCATGCAGCTGTCACTGAGAGATACAGGCAGAACACTATTACCAGTTTGGAATCACCAGATGGAAGGTCATGTATTGAGCACTTTGAGAAAGCTGCCCTGTTATGGGACACCTACAAGAAAAGAATGGGAAAAAGTGAAACAACAGAGATGGTTTTCAACTTGGAGGAATTAGTCAACCACAGTAATGATCTTGATCACCTATATCATCCTTTCTCCAAAGAAGAAATTGATAATGCAGTAAAGAGAATGCCAACTGACAAAGCCCCTGAACCAGATGGTTTCAATGGACTATTTTTCAAGAAGTGTTGGCACATCATCAAAGAGGACATTTACAAACTCTGTGAGGATTTCTTTGAGGGAAGAATAAGTTTGCAGGCAATTAACAGTTCCTTTATAACACTGGTGTCAAAGACAAATAGACCAACAACACCAAACGACTTCAGGCCAATTTCATTGCTCAACTCAGTCCTTAAATTGATCACAAAACTAATGGCAGACAGATTGCAAGTACACATCATCCCCATCATCCACCAGAACCAATACGGTTTTATCAAGATAAGAACAATACAAGATTGCCTAGCATGGACTTTTGAATATATTCATCAATGCCAACAATAAAAAAGGAAACTAGTTGTACTAAAATTGGATTTTGAGAAAGCCTTTGACACAATTGAACATAGCACAATCTTACATATGCTTAACAGTCTAGGCTACACAAGCCAATGGGTTACTTGGGTTGAAAAAATTCTAGCAACAGGGACTTCATCAGTGTTGCTCAACGGTGTACCAGGCAAATTCTTTGAGTGCAAAAGGGGTGTAAGACAGGGTGATCCCCTCTCACCCTTACTCTTTGTCTTGGCGGTAGAATTGCTGCAATATATCATAAATTCAGCGCATAACCGAGGACTAATTTCAATGCCAATTGAAGCTGACCCAAGTGGACAATTCCTAATCATCCAGTATGCTACCGACACCATTCTAGTCATGAAGGCCTCCCAAAGGGAACTCTTCTGCCTCAAAGGTTTATTGCAGTCCTTTGCAGATTCTACTAGTCTTAAGATCAATTACAGCAAGTCAAGTATGATCCCTCTAAACTTGACTGAAGAAGAAGCACAAATCATGGCCGGAACTTTTGGCTGTCAACTGGCATCCTTCCCCTTCACTTATCTAGGAATACCAATGGGAACAACCAAGTCAAAGATTGAAGACTTCATGCCACTCATGGACAGATCAGAGAGAAGACTCACATCTATAGCAACCCTATTATCATAGGCTGCCAAACTACAACTAGTAAACTCTGTTATAACATGACTAGCTACATATACAATGTGTAGCATCAAGGTGCCATATGGAGTGCTTGATTTCTTGGATAGGGGCAGGCGACATATTATGTGGAGGAGTTCTGATTGCAATGCAAAATCCAAGCCATTAATCGCCTGGACAAAAGTGACAAGACCAAAAGACAAAGGGGGATTAGGAGTCCTAGAACTGAGGTCTCAAAATGAGGCTTTGCTGCTAAAACACCTAGATAAATTCTACAACAAGAAGGATGTCCCGTAGGTGCAAATGATATGGCACACACATTACTCACAGGGGCAAATCCCTCATGCATCATCTGCTAGGGATTCTTTCTGGTGGAAAGACTTGTTGAACCTTTGCGACAAATATAGAGGAATAGCCACTTGTACTCTAGGAGATGGCTCAACTGTGATGTTTTGGCTGGATGTATGGAATGACCATTTCTTTCAAAATGAACTCCTAAGACTCTTCACCTTTGCAATTGACCAGAACATATCTGTCAAGAACTTTCTAAGAACACAAGATATCAGAAGCCTCTTCCATCTTCCACTCTCTAACCAAGCTGAAGAAGAACTACAGGAACTCATTGGTATCATCCAAGAAACACAGTGGCAGGAAGACTCCAAGGACACATGGCACTACATTTGGGGTACACCAAAATATTCATCAAGAAAAATGTACAATTATCCCTACAAGAACTTCCAGCCACCACAACCTTACATTTGGATATGGGACTCAAGATGCTGCAACAAGCTAAGGGTGTTCTCCTGGCTTCTCCTTAATGACAGACTCAATACAAGAAACATATTAAAAAGGAAGAAGCAAAAAATAGAAGGAAACAATTACAACTGTGTCAACTGCAACACTAGAAGGAAAGAAACAGCAATGCATCTGTTTTTCACATGCCCATTTGCTGAGAGATGCTGGCTGTATTTGGGCGTCCACTGGCAGAGAGGGCAGCCTTTCTTCACCATGATGGAAACAACGAAGCAAGACTTTGGTAGGCCTTTCTTCATGGAATGCTTCATCATAGCCGCCTGGCACATTTGGAAGCAAAGGAATGGAGCCATCTTTGATGCCTCGGTACCCTCCTTCAATTTCTGGAGAAAAAGCTTTAAAGAGGAATGTCTCCTGCAAAGTTTCAGAATGAAAGAATCCCTTAGAACCCCTTTCTTGAATTGGGCTGCCTCCCTCACCTAGCTTGAGCTTGAGCCTCGGCTCTTTGTAGATAGTCAGATAGTTTGTTTTGGCTTTGTATAGTGTTCCTTTTCTTTTGGTAAGTGTTTGTATAGGTAAGACTTCTCTTTGTATAGGTTGTTACTTGGTTTTAATATATTGCACAGCGGGGGCCTCCCTCGTTGTTTTCCTGTCAAATCTTGGTGGAGATAGTTAGGCAGAATCATTAGTGTTAGATTATGTCATTAAGAAACAATAGTTTATTTCTTCACTTTTAGTGCCATGTCTCCTATATGTAAATTCCTGCAAGACTAGTGTTGCAGCTTGTCTGATTACGCTTTAGTTTCTTGTTTCAATAACTGAATACAAATTCTCTACAATCTGGCTTCCACATTAATTACTATCTTAAGTTCTTCACAAGCAAGAATTTGTCTTCGGAAATAACTTTAACAACAAAGGTAGCATATGACCTTAATCCTAGTTCTGCACTACCACGACTTAGTATTCAGATCGATGGGTACATGTCAATTTCTCAAGTACACTGACTATTAGATAGACTAGCGGCCTTTTTTTCTTTCCCCATGCAAATCTGAATGGACATCGATATAGTAACTTGCAAGTAAATCAAAATTACTCACGATTTCTTGCAGTGAGGCAAGGATATGGCTGCTTGCAGCTGAAATAATTCCACCACGGGCAACTCAACAGCGAGGTCAAGAGCTTAGACGCCCAGCACGGCGACAGGGGTGACACCTTAACCAAGCATGGCGTGAGGTTCTCAAGGTACAGGCGGAATGGCTGTTGCTGCAGAGCAGTGGCGCTGGCCAGCTAGGAGGTATGGTGGCCTGGTGGGGCGCAGGTAAAACGGCGGCGATGGCGGCGCCGGGTTGTATTTGTACGGGAGCTGGATTTCGTTGCTGCCGCCAGCAATGACAGGTTCGTAAAGCAGTTGGCTATGGTTGCTCAAAACTGGAAGCTTCCTTGGTGGCGGGGCTCACCACAGTCCACAGTAGCAGCACACATGGAAGGCCAGCACCCGCTATGTCATCAAATTTTTGGACCCACGTGTAAGATTTGAGATGTTATTAAAAAATATGAGGTTTTGTGAAACTCTAGTATTTTACAATATGGGGTTATGTGAGATAGACCATAAATCATGTGGTTTTATGAGTTGTGAGATTAGAGCCATCAAATCTGAGGTTTTATGAATTTACTTTATATTATATAAAATTTATCATGTTAATTTTCTTCATTAATTTATAATTATTTAATAATCTATATTTAACATTAAAATCTAATAAAAGATTATTCGTTACCGCACCGATTCTGCTTTGCATCCGCTTCATATTTGTTACTAAAATTATCCACGCCATATTCGTATCCCACACTATCCGTGTTTGGTTTTGAATCCGATAAAAAATATGAAATAGGATATGGATGGACTGATATCCGTCCGATTCCCAGCCATTTACACCCCTATTTTCTTGTCGAGGGTAAAAACCGGGGACGCCACATGGCGCCTCCTAATCAACTCGGCTACTCGCCCATAACAAAAGGCTCACCAGATCGCTGCCTAAGTACCGCCCACATGGGGTCCACTTAGCACATGTCCATACGGCGGACCCGCATCGGCCTGGAAGGCCTCGCACAATCCTGACTCGCTCGACCCCTCAAGGGGGTCAGAAGCCAGCCTGAGCCCACTCGACCCCTCAGTAGAGGTCGAGAATCTGCCCCGGCTCGCTCGACCGCTCCGAGGGGTCGGAAGCCAGCCGCGACCCGCATGACCCCATGGCAGGGGTCGAGCGTGGTCCGACCTGCCCAGTGGGACCCAAGCGCGTCTCGCTCCACCTAGGGGGATGGCTCGGCCTCCTCACCAAGCTTATCCGCTCTGTAACAGGGACTAGGCCCTCGCTGACATCATGATCACTGTACTAGCACAGGTCTCCCCATAATCATGAGGGGACAGTCACGCTCGTTGGCTCTCATCGAGTGGAGACAGAGTCCAGGCCAAGCGAGGCAGCCAGACACTAGCAAATCCGGGGGTGGCGGAGTGGAGAAGCTCGATTACCTTGACAAAACAGGGTAGATCCCCCTCCAAACAAGCCCCAACAAATTAAGCTCACCAATGCGATTCCTGCGGAAGGGATCGAGCGAGGCGACGGAAAGTGCATTACCAACAACTCGGCCTCAATGCCGTGCCTGACACAGTATCAAGGGATCAAATCCCCCCATATACCATCCCCTGCCATCGTCATCCACACCCATTGCACCATGCGAGCACAGTATCAGGGGGTCAAACTCCCCCGTATACCTGCCCCTGCCATCGTCATCCACACCCGCTGCACCGTGCGAGCATAATATCAGGGGTCAAATCCCTCTGTACACCTACCCCAGCCCTCGTCACCCACCTTCGCTAACGACGGCGGGGTAGCGTGCTTGATGACGCTGGCACCCGATGGCACCCCTATTAGCAACGATACAGGGCAATCGATGGACAGCTCGGATGAAGCCCGCACGGGCAACATGATAGCACCCATGATGCAACCTGCCACACTTGACAGAGCACGCCATCCACAGTAATAGGAGGAGCTCGCCTCAACGACGGAATACGGGGGCACGCTTGAGCACTGCGCCATCCCCTGACACGAGGACCAGGAAGGCGGGACCCACGATGACCGAGGACCATGCAATCAACCAGAGGCCGCGCCTTCTCCCACACGCCTTCACCAACTATGCACGGATAGAACACTCTCCCTCTCTCTCTGTGTGTGTGTAAACAGGCCCAACCCCTTGAAATATAAAAGGGGAGTTCCTTCTTTCTCCAAGGAGGGCAAACCAAAGAAACACAGCCGTAGCCGCAACTACAACGAACACCTATGATTAGCCATCCCCTCCCTCTCATACGAGACTTGGAGCACACTCCTCTCTCACCACCATTGTACTCCCCAGGAAGGGGCCTTTTGCGCGCTTTGCTTCGTCACCTTTAGCTCGGATGGCCACTCTTCTTCCCTTCTAGGCCCCTGGTAGCAGCATCTTCTTCGGGAGCATGGAGTTCATCGCTACCGCCGACCAGAAACTGTTGTGTGTTAGCTTTCCGACCTTCATGCCACTCCCGGCCCCAGCGCCCGCCGCCGAGGCGGCGCGCACATGGCGGCTGGAAGAGATGGGCAACTCCATCGACTGCGAGGACGTGGGGCACGGGATGTCGTGGCTCATCGACGAGCCGCTCCCGGACCCTATCGTGGCAGCCATCACGGACACCGCCAAGGCAACGCGTGAGGTCCGGCTCGGGCCGACCAGACCACGCATCGCCGATTACCACCCGGTGCCATCCGGACACGGTGACTGGTTCTGGCTCCACTTGGAGCGCTATCAGTGCCTTACGCCTAGCCAGGATGACCCGCACTGCTTCGTGTTCGCCCTGGCTAACACCTACGGTCAACTCCTCGGAGGTGAGCCGCTCCACCCGAGCCCCCTCATCGGACCCATCCAGGAGGGTTACCCGTGCGGCCTGCAGAACACCACAGGTTGTTTTCAGGACGCAGTCGCCTGGAGTTTCGTCGGTGTGATTGATCACCTAGATGAGTCCCTCTTCAACCTTATCGACGTGGGATCGCGAGAAGACTGCGACTCCGACTCCGGGAGCTACGCGAGATGCGACAGCCTCCCGCGTTGGTGCAACATGGTGCTACGCGTGCCTACCCCCGAATCAGGGGGCACCGGGACCTTGACCGCTAGGGCCTTGGCAAATGCCGCGGCAACTACCCCGACGAACCTGGTGACGGGCGCAGCAATGGGAGAGGCGCTTGTCAACATTCCTGTCAACAATGCCGCCGAGCCTCAGCCGACCAGCCGCCTAGAAGATCTTCAACAACAACTAAAGGACGGACGGGTAGAGCTGGAAGAATCTCGACGCCAGCTGGAGCACGAAAAAGAGGAGATAGACCGCAAGTTAGCTCGCGCCGCAGTGCAAATGGGCTCGCGCTATGGCCCGCGATGTCCCACAGCGCATCATCACCGACGACCAAGGATCCCCACAGTTCACCCGTGCGGGGCAGAACATAGCGGCAACTGTTACGCTGCTCAAGACTCTCCTCAAGTCGTAGCTCTGTTGGCCAAGGCTGCCGAGCTCCAGGCGGAGAGCTCGCTAAGGTGAGCCACCCAGTCCAGCCAGCAGATCTCCACGTCTAGGCGTACGGGGGGCGGTGGCGCTCCGGTTCGCAGCAACGCTCGGTCAGGAAGCCGACGCCGACTGGGGGCATCCCAAGGAAAGCCTCGGTCCATGACCTGATGGGACCCCACCGCAACACGCGCCACACCCTCAAGGCGCACTGGCGCGAGAAGGAGCTCCTGGAAAAAGAAAGGGGTCAACAGCTGTGCCGTGGAGGCCGATATGACAACACCGACGACAAGCAGAGTCAGAGCCCAAGCCCTCCTAGGCCTCGGGTCATTAGCCGACGCATTCGTAGCGCCGAGTTCCCTCAGCGCTTCTGAGCCCCCACGACCGTCACCAAGTACACAGGGGAAATGGACCCGGGCCTCTGGCTCGAGGACTACCGCCTTGCGTGTCAGGCTGGGGGAGCCATGGATGACCTTGCCATCATCCGCAACCTTCCTCTGTACCTCGCCGACTCGGCCCGCGCGTGGCTCGAACACCTCCCAGAGGGTCAGGTTTATGACTAGGGAGACTTGAGGGATGTTTTCGTCGGCAACTTGCAGGGGACCTATGTCTGGCCTGGTAACCCCTGGGACCTCAAGAACTGCCAACAGAAGGTCGGCGAGTCCCTCCGGGATTACATTCGGCGCTTCGGCAAGAAGTGCAACGAATTGCCCAACGTGGGTGACACAGACATTGTCAGGGCCTACATCTCCGGCACCACATCGGAACAGCTCATTCACGAGCTGGGGAGAAAGGGCCCGCGCATAGGTCACGAGCTCCTGGATATTGCCACCAGCTTTGCCTCTGGTGAAGAGTGCGTCGGAACAGTCCTCTAGTACGCACCGGAGGGCAAAGGAAAAAAAGCAAGCGGTAGGAAGGAGCCACCGACGGCGCTTCCGACCAACCCAAGAAGAGAAATAACAAGTCACGGACCGGACGCGACCCTATCGTGGCCGCCACCGAGCGCAAGCCGCCGAGGCCTGCGGCGGGGGAGGCGCCCAACCACTTCGAGAAGAAGTGGAATGGCTCGTGCCTGAATCACGGATTCCCCATCAAGCATCTCCTCAAGGATTGCTCCATGATGAAGAAGTTCGTCCGAGAGGAGGCAAAGAAGGGGGACCCTGAGAAAGCGCCAGAACCAAGGGTCCAAGACCCCGCGAACGGCAACGACGGTTTTTGTAGCGGAATCCGCCACACCTGCCTTCCTCAAATGGTCCAACTTGCCAATCACGTTCGACCGGTCGGACCACCCTCCGCACATACCGTGACCGGGTCAATACCCGCTCGTGGTCGACCATATCATCACCGAGGTTCAACTCACCAAGGTGATGATGGACAGAGGCAGCTGCATCAACATCTTGTACGGCGACACGCTTGATCTACTGGGGATCAATCGCTCGTGCCTCTAGCCGGCGGGCGCGCCGTTCCACGGGATCGTCCCGGGATGACAAGTCGTCCCACTTGGGCAGATCAGCCTCCCCGTCACATTCGGGACACCGTCAAACTTCCAGACCGAGACCCTCGTCTTCGAGGTCATCGACTTTCCAGGAGTGTATCACGCCCTTTTGGGATGCTCGTGTTACGCCAAGTTCATGGCCGTTCCCAACTACACCTATCTGAAACTCAAGATACCGGGCCCCAAAGGGGTCATCACGGTCATCGCGTCACTCCAGCGGGCCTTCCAGTGCAAGACAGAGAACGGCAACCTCGCCACCGCCGCGGTGGCCTTCGGGGAGCTCGAGGCGATTCGAGTCCACCTCGACGAGGAGGCCCCAGATGCCAGCCATAAGAACGCTTCGTCCAAACCGGTAGAAGACACCAAGGAGGTGCAGATCGACCCCGAGGGCGACAAGGAGAAGACGGTGAGGGTCGGGACCTCTCTCGATCAAAAATAGGAAAGCGTGCTCATCGACTTCCTCCGTACCAACGCTGACATTTTCGCGTGGAGACCCTCGGATATGTCGGGCATACTGAGGGGAGTCATCGATCACTCCTTGAACATTAGGCCGGGCTCTAGACTGGTGAAGCAACATTTACGCCGCTTCGACGACGAGAAGCGTAGACCAATCGGCGAGGAGATCGCGAGGCTCCAAGTGGCCGGGTTCATCAAGGAGGTACATCACCCCGAATGGTTAGCTAATCCCATCCTTGTACGAAAAAAGAATGGGAAATGGAGAATGTGTGTTGATTATACAAGCCTCAACCAGGCCTGTCCGAATGATCCCTTTCCTTTGCCGCGCATAGACGAGATAGTTGACTCGACGGCAGGGTGCGAAACCCTCTGTTTCCTGGACGCTTACTCAGGATACCACCAAATCATGATGAAAGAATCCGACCAGCTCGTGACATCGTTCATCACACTGTTTGGTTCTTACTGCTACGTGATGATGCCTTTCGGGCTCAAGAACGCTGGTGCGACCTACCAACGTTGCATGCAGCGGTGTTTCGATCACCTGATCGATGACACGGTCGAAGCCTATGTGGATGACATCATTGTCAAATCCAAAAAGGCTGACACCCTCCTGGCCGACCTCGAGCGCGTCTTTGACAAGCTCCGTGTGAACGACGTAAAGCTCAACCCCGAGAAGTGCGTCTTCGGGGTCCCAAGGAGAATGCTTCTTGGGTTTATCATCTCCGAGCGAGGCATCAAGGCCAATCCCGAGAAGATCTCTGCGATCAAGCGGATGGGTCCAATCCAGAACCTCAAGGGACTACAACGGCTCACGGGCTGCCTCTCGGCACTCAGCCATTTCATCTCACGATTAGGCGAGGGGGTGCTTCCGCTATACAGACTCCTGAAGAAGTCCAACCGGTTTGAGTGGACGCCCGAGGCATAGACCGCCCTCGATGACGTAAAGTGCATTCTGAGCAGCCCACGCTTACTGACACCTCCCATCCTGGGAGAGGGGCTGTTGTTGTACAAAGCAGCGACAACCCAGGTCGTGAGCTCAGCTCTCGTGGTCGAGCGGGAAAAAGAGGGGTATGCCCTCAAGGTTCAGCACCCCATCTACTACATCAGCGAGGTCCTGTCCGACTCAAAGACTAGGTACCCCTAGATCCTCAAGATCCTCTATGCGGTGATGGTGGCAAGGCGCAAGCTCCAACACTACTTCGACTCCCATCCGATTCATATTCTGAGTTCTTTCCCTCTCCGAGAAATCATACAGAACAGGGACTCAGTGGGCAAGGTCGCCAAATGGGCGCTTGAGCTGATAGGACACGACATCACATACCAACCTCAAGCGGCCATCAAGTCCAAGGCCCTCGTCAACTTCATGGCAGAATGGACGGAGGCGCAACTTCCCCCCGCCCCGATAGACCAGGAGTACTAGGTCATGTACTTCGACGAATCACTCATGAAGATAGGATCAGGCGTCGGCCTCGTCTTCAATTCTCCACTTGGGGTATGTATGAAGTACGCAGTTCGATTATATTTCCCTGCATTGAATAATGTTGTTGAGTACAAAGCGCTTGTCAATGGCCTCAAAATCACATTGGAGCTTGGCATTCGGCGCTTAGAGATCCGTGGCGATTCTCAGCTCGTGGTCGACCAGATCATGAAATAGTCTACTTGCCAGGAAGTTCACAAGCTCGAGAACAAGTTCGACGGGCTTGAACTCAAGCATATCCCGCGTCACCTCAACGAAGCGGCCAATGCATTGGCCAAGATGGCGTCTGGTCGGAAGCAGATACCCCCGGGCGTCTTCACGAACGACCAGTACCACCCCTCGGTTCGACCCAGGGAGCCTGTGACCCCCAGTGAAGGATCGAGAGATACCGTGCAGCCCGAGCAGAGAGACGCAAAATCACCCCTAGTGACTCCGCCCCTCGTGGACGTAATGGAGGTCGACAGGCCGGATGACTCGGACGAAGCGGACAACCAGTCGGACGACCCGTGGGTCGGGCGAATCAACCCCCAGGTCGAGCGAGCTGAGCTCCCCCGTGACTGGAGAATCCCATATATCGACTTCCTGGCTCGAGGCATGCTTCCCACTAACGGGACCGAGGCCAAACGACTTTACCGTCATGCCAAGTCATTCACACTAATCGATGGAGAGCTCTACGAGCACAACATTACCAAAATTATGCAGCGATGTATCCCCATCAACAAAGGCATCAAGCTCCTCGTCGACATCCATAGGGGGGGGGGGTCTGCGGCCACCACACAGCACCTCGAACTCTCGTAGGCAACGCCTTTCGTCAAGGCTTCTACTGGCCGACTGCCATGGGCGACGCGACCCGCATAGTCAAGACCTACAAGGGTTGCCAGTACTATGCTCGCCAGACGCACCTTCCGGCTCAAGCCCTTCAGACGATTCCACTTATGTGGCCCTTCGCAATCTGGGGTCTAGACCTCGTCGGACCGCTCAAAAAAGCGCCCGGGGGCTACACCCATTTACTTGTCGTCGTCGACAAGTTCACCAAGTAGATCGAGGCACGCCCTTTAGTGAAAATTCGATCTGAAGAGGCGGTCGAATTCTTCCTGGACATTATTCACTGGTTTGGGGTCCCAAATTCCATAATCACTGATAATGGAATGTAATTCACGAGAAAGAAGTTCCTAAAGTTTTATGACGACTACCACATCCGCGTCGACTGGGCTGCCGTCGCCCACCCCAAGACGAACGGTCAGGTCGAGGGGGCAAACGGGATGATACTACAGGGACTCAAGCCACGAATCTTCGATCTGACTATCATTTTTAACCGTCTGAAACAGTTCAGCGGTCGATGGGCAGCTGAGCTCCACGCCGTGCTCTGGAGCCTACACAAGACTCAGAGTCGCGCGATGGGCTTCACGCCTTTCTTTATGGTCTACGGGTCTGAGGCAATCTTGCCCACCGATCTGGACTATGGGGCACCGCGAGTACACGTCTACAATGAGCAGGGCAATGAGGCCGCGCTCCAATACGCGATGGACCAAATCGACAAGGCACGAGACGTCGCCCTCCTCCACTCGGTGAAGTATCAACAAGCACTCCGCCGCTACCACGACTGAAACATAAGAGACAGGGGTCTGCTGGTGGACGACCTCGTTTTGTGTAGGGTTCAAGACAATAGGGGTCGGCACAAGCTCTCCTCGCCTTGGGAGGGACCGTACATCGTCTCTCGAGTTATTCGGCCCGGCACCTACAAGCTGAAGACGGTAGAACGCGACGAGCACAAGAATGCGTGGAACATCTCATAGCTATGCAAATTCTATCCTTAGCTTTTTTTGTTTCATGCGTCCTTCACATGCCTTGCTTGCTCTCAAATGACACACAACCCCTCTCACACGGGGTCGAGTATCACTCGGGGGCTACAGGGTGCACGCTACCACTACAGCTTTCCTTTTTCTTCCAAAAGAAAATTGTAATCACTTTGGACCTCTAGGCTCACTATGGCGATGAACAAAGTAAGCCACGGGTAAAATAGGTTCACGGTCAAGTCGGTCGGACAGCGCAACGTCGTGCTAGCCCCAGCAGCCATGACAACGGCGATCACCGATAAGACCAAACCTCGAATGGCTCGGTGGCTCAAGCTTTGTAAGTCAAAATAGAATTAACAAAGGCCTGACATTCTCAAGAAAACTAAATTTGAATTAAAAGTTTAGGGCCACCACGGGCCAACAAAACTAAATAAGCGCTAGTTCAAATTTAAATTATTACATGGGCCTGACGACCCATCACAGTAGTTGAGACAACTAAGGGCAACACTAACTACTTCTCCTCCTCAGGCTTAGGGAGCGCCTCCTCCTCGTGGGCACGGGCCAGGACGTTGGCGTAAGGGCGGTGCGAGCACGGATCGCCTCCATCTCCTCGGGGGTGTACCTTTCAACGTGTCCCTCACTCAGAGCCTCGAACTTATGGTCCACCAGCTCGAAGTGGGTCGTGAACATGCTGAAGGCTATACACACACCAAGGCGCACGGCACGCCGGATCCACTCGCCGCCCACCTCCATCAGCCCCCTGATCTGTTCAAGGGGTGCGGCATTGACAGGCAGGTCGGCCCGAAGCTCCTGACCTGCTCGATTCAGCAAGGTGCGGAACGCATCCCCCTGCTCTATCTCTAGACGAAGGGAGCCCTCGGTCGTTGCCAGCCTCGATCCAAGCTCTACGCACCAATCCACCAAGATCGACAAATCAAAAAAGAGGCTCATGGCACACAAAGGAAAAAAGCGTGAAGAAAGTTACCTTCCTCCCTTTTGTGGGAGTTCTGCAGCTGCATCAAGTAGCTCGCGGTTACCACGAAGGAGTCCTGAGCCGACTTGTCCACCTCCTCGCGGTGTAGCTTCTCCTGCTGCAGTACAAGCTCCAGTCGCGTGACCTCCGCGGCGCTGGACGCGGCTCGTGTCGCGACCTCGTCCCGCTCCCCTCGAACAAGAGCAAGGTCATGCTTGGCCTTGCCATGCTTGCAACTAACTTGCTCTAATGAGGCCTCCGCCTCCGCCAGCCTAGTGCCCACCTCCTCCCTGAGCCAACGCTCCTCCGCCAGCTCCTGGCGGGCGACGGCCAAGGCGCTCCTCCATTGCCTTGAGCTCGCTCTCCACCAGCACACGCTGCTGATCTGGCAAGGGCGAGATCTCGCACTCGCCAGACATTGCGTCGGCTCCCATTGCAACTTCAGTGCGTGTCGAGGCAGTCCTCTTGTGGCCAGTGACCTCCAAGGCATCCGCCGCTGTGGCACCCGCTAAAGCACCACCGCTAGTGCCCCTGGCCTCAGCCTGCGCGGTGCCGCTCGCCCGCGCCTCCTCTGCAGCAGCACTTGTGGCATCTCGCGCCCGAGCTTCGTCCGTGACGCCCATCCTGAGCCGCTTCCGGGCGGACAACATAGGGCGACGAGGGTCCTGGCCCAGAGCCCGCCGCTTCCCGGTGGGCGCATTGCTGCTCGTCGGCTCCTCCCGTGGATGCTTCTTCACGGCCGTCACAGGAGAGGTGGCCGCAGCCACTGCAGTAGCGGGTGATGCCACGGGGCCCGGCCGCACGACCTCCTGCTCGGGCTCCTCCGCCTGGACCACCCTCACGATGGGAGAGCCCGGCACCAGGGTCGGCGGAACAGGAGGGCTCGCCGATGGGGCTGGCGCGACGGGAGAGTCCGCCGCCGGGGTCGGCATGACGGCAACGTTACCAGCCGGCACCGGTGGCCGAGGGCTCTCGCCCATCCCAGGCTGACCAGGCGCCGCCTCTTCGACCAGACGAAGGGCCGTAGAAACCTCCGACCCGGCAAGACACGGCGAGACCAGTGACGATCCCGTGCCTAGGGTCGGCGGTGCAAAGGGCACATAGCCGAGGCCGCCACCAGCCCGGCATCGCAGTCGACATCGTCGTCGTTGTCATCATCGTTGTCATCGCCGTCATCACTGCCAACCTCAATGTCGCCAGCACCGCGCCGGTCATTGTCGCTGCCGGCATCTCCGACACCGCCCGGGATCCCCCACTCATCAAGGGCGGCTCCGCCCTCATCCTCCTCCTCACCCCTCCACTCCTTCTCCTCTCACCGCGCCTTGTTGACGCGGTGGATGCAGTATCCGGGTCCTCACCCCTCCGCTCCTTCTCCTCTCACCGCGCCTACCGAAGACGCGACCTCTCTGCCTTCGCGATCTTGGCACGAATGTCAGCGTCCTTCTTCTTCCTTGCCTTTGGGCTCCTCCCCCTGGCAGACGGAGGAAGAGGTCTTGATGAAAATCACCCATCAAGACTGAAAGCAAAAAGGGGAAGAAATAGTCTTCGGAGTCACAACGTCACCAAAACACGAGCAATCAGGAGCAAGGAATAACTCATCAACGAAAAGAAAGGGGGATGTCCTCACCATGTCGACCGCCTGGGGATGAGGGCGCATCAGTGGCACGCTCGAAGTAGGCCACTCCCGGGCCAAGGAACCCAGCGCCGCTTTCACCCGTCTCGCCACCTCGGCATCGGGCAGAAGCTCCGCCGCCATCACATTGTCTGGCACCGTGCGGCTGCCGTCGTCGACGAGGAACATCGGATTCCTGCAGTTGCACAGTGGTGTGAACCGCCGCTTGTGATACCACCTGACGACCCACGCGCCGTCAAGGCCGCGCTCCTTGAGGTGTGCGATGGCGGCGAGGGCATCGTCCATCCACCTCTGTGCAGCCTTCCCCTTCCCCTAACTCCAGCTTTCTCGAGCCGCGCCAATTTCGCGGCGGGTGTAGGGAGGGAAGGGGCGGAGCTCCGTGTTTTGCAGGTAGAACCATCGCCTATGCCACCCAGAGTGGGCGGTCAGGGTGGGCATCTCGATGTACTGCCTCGAGCGATCGTCGTGAGGATGGATCCCCACACACCCGATAGTGCAGGGAGCCGTCCCGCAGCTGTCGAGCGTGCGCCGAATGCAGGTCACGAGGTAGAAGTAGAACCACAAGTCGAAGTTGGGAGGGATCCCGAGAAATCCTTCGCACAGAGCCACGAAGGTCGAGATATGCTAAACCCCGTTGGGATTCAGATGCTGCAGCTCCGCCCCATAATGATGGAGCAACGCCCGGAGGAAGTCCTGCGGTGGTTGCCCGACCCCACGCTCGTGGAACGGGATGAAGGACACCACATACCCTGACGGAGGCTTCGGTCACCTCTCATTCCTGGCACAATCCACTCCCGCGCTCCGGTGAGGGGGGCGAGGAGCCCAGCCGCAACGAGGGCATCCAACTCCTTCTTCGTCACCTCGGACTGGAAGAACACCGACATGGCTGTGGCGGAGCTATGGCAAGAGCAACTTCTAGGTGAGAGGAGAAGAAAGGGCCAGAGAACGAGCAGGGTGGAAGGAAGGCTGTGGATGCGGCATCGGAAGACTTAAATAGGGAATAGGCTAGGTGCACGAGCGGAACTGGCCCCGGAAAATCTGCATACGATTCGCCAGGTGATAACTCCTCAACCCCTCAACCCGCACCACGCGCTGGCGTGGCTATCCACATTCATCCATAACTCCACTCCTCCCACTTCCCCGTAAACTCCTCGTCTCCCGCGACGACTTCACATGCTGCGGGCCCACCTCCACTGCCACCGATGTGGGAAACGTCCCCTCCCCTTCCACGCCACAAAGGATGAGGCGACTGCGATGCACCCGGGGCCACCGCGACACGAACGCCAGGTAAATCGCTCAACCTCCCCTATTTACTTGGGCAGTGGGGTTGGTAGTGCGCGGTCGATCTGAATCCCGCGTCGTGCCTGGAATTTTGAAATAGAGAAAACGAGCAAGCTCCGTCGCCCATACTCGCCATGATCAGCGCGATCGACCCGGGACTGCTCGATCGATCATCAGCGTAGGTAAGACGGGATAAGAGGCTGAAAACTGCCTCGACTGTCCGATGGCGCTAAGGTTCTAAGGCTGGTCCCGCACGTGGGTTCGACAGCCGCCTAGAGTGCAAAGTAGAGCGAGGGGCACGAGCGAGGGGCACACTTAGCAGCCAATACCCTGACCCCCGAGGGGTCGAGGGCATCACGGAGTAGCGTTTGAGTCCTGTTCCGACCCGTCCTTTGGTATCTCCCTGAAGAGAGGCATCTAGCCATCACGACCTATCGAATAGTCGTGACAACCAGTCAAGTCGGAAAGACGGATTTATGAGGTCGACCACCAGCTGGTTCGCTGGGGGCCCCGTCAACAGGGAACCGGAGACCTCACTCGAACAAACCTGATAATAGCTCACTGAGCAACCACGTTTCAGCCATCGAGGCAAAAATGCGGCGTGGCTCTATCCTCCGTCCCACGAACACCCACGAACAGGACGCGGAAAGAGAATGAAAAAGTCGAAACGGTCTTTCGATCAGTCCGACCACATCGAGCGGGGACGCGAGGGCCGGCATCGCCAAACGAGGCCTGACAGCGGGGTCACATCCATTATTCTTTGTTAATAAGACCTCTTAGGGTCGACCCTTACAAACTTTCTCTCCCTCTCCTATCTTACATGGCGAGTGCCAATGACTCGAAAAGAAAAAAGAAAGAAAGAAACGAGAGTACCGGCCGGAGGGGTCTCTTACACCTACCGACCGGAGGGGTCTTTTACAAAGAAGAAAGGCGGTACCTGCACCTCGGCGAGTACATACAAGGTGAAGCACCTGTGATGCTTCGTTGTCAGGAAAAGATGCCCTAATTTGGGGCTCGCCTTTTCCGCCAATGAAGAAAGCGAGCGGCCTGGAGGCACAGTACAATAGCTGCTAGAACTGCCCCGCGAGGCTATGAACCTCCATACAGGTGGGAAGCATCGGAGGATGCCTCTTTTCCACCCCACGCCTACTAACGTCACCAAGGACGAACGCAATAGGACCTAATAAGCCATGGAAATCTTCCATGCGAGGCACCCTTTATCTCCACCATGCTCCAACGAAAGGAGAACCTAACAGGAATCAAGCCGACATCCCCACAACCAACCGGGCTGCAACGCCAAGACAGCAGATCTTCCTCCTCGTCCTCGTTGTCGAGAGCATCATCGCTCTCAGGGGCCATAAAGGCAGCCGGCCAACCCGCCAAGAGCCGCTCACGCTCCAAGTATCCAAGAGCTCTATGTGTCAGTGCAAGGCATAGGGATGAGGTGGAACGGCGCCCCATGGCGTCCTTAAATAGCCGAACGAGGCCCGGGCCTAGGATACCCTGAGTAGGCACCGAGCCCGACGCGAGTTCATGAGGGACCCCGCCCAGAGCCCGCAAAAGATTCCCCTGCCTTCCACACGCCAGAAAAAGACAAGCAACCCGCCGCTTATGTACCAAGGTGTCATGCCTTTCTAGGCAGTAGGGCGGGCCCCTATGATGCCCTATGTTGCCTGTCCGGCGCAGGCACGGGACACGATGAGTGTGCCACCATAGTATACCCGTGATCGCTCCTAACAAATGAAGCCAAAAAACGAGTCCACACGGACTTCTTTTCTGGCTCAGGGGCTACACCTGACGGGTGCGCTCATGCGCACCCACGTCGAGTGACACAGCGACTTTCCCATGGCAAGTCAAGCCGAGGCACGAGTTTCCCCGAAACTTGCCCCACGGCGCGGGGGCTACACCTATCGGGTGCACTCGCGCGCACCTTGCCTGAGTGAATCCAGTGGTTCGCAAGTGACTTTGCCCTCTCTCGACTGGCACCAGCGCTAAACCCCCCGATCGACTCTTCGACTCGCTCGGGGGCTACTGTCGAGGGTAAAAACCGGGGACGCCACATGGCGCCTCCTAATCAACTCGGCTACTCGGCCATAACAAAAGGCTCACCAGATCGCTGCCT
This sequence comes from Eleusine coracana subsp. coracana, assembly GCA_032690845.1. NCBI lineage: Eukaryota > Viridiplantae > Streptophyta > Magnoliopsida > Poales > Poaceae > Eleusine > Eleusine coracana. The sequence goes on from CM064420.1 coordinate 49,524,837, forward strand.
AAGTACCGCCCACGTGGGGTCCACTTAGCACACGTCCATATGGCGGACCCGCATCGGCCTGGAAGGCCTCACACAATCCCGACTCGCTCGACCCCTCAAGGGGGTCAGAAGCCAGCTTGAGCCCACTCGACCCCTTAGTAGGGGTCGAGAATCTGCCCCGGCTCACTCGACCCCTCCGAGGGGTCGGAAGCCAACCGCGACCCGCACGACCCCCTGGCAGGGGTCGAGCACGGTCCGACTTGCCTAGTGAAACCGAAGGGCGTCTCGCTCCACCTAGGGGGACGGCTCGGCCTCCTTACCAAGCTTATCCGCTCCGTAACAGGGACCAAGCCCTCGCTGACATCACGATCACTGTACTAGCATGGGTCTCCCCACAATCATGGGGGGACAGTCACACTCGCTGGCTCTCATCGAGTGGAGACAGAGTCCAGGCCAAGCGAGGCAGCCAGACACTGACAAATCCGGGAGTGGCGGAACGGAGAAGCTCGATTACCCTGACAAAACGGGGTAGATCCCCCTCCAAACAAGCCCCGACAAATTAAGCTCACCAATGCGATTCCTGCGGAAGGGATCGAGCGAGGCGACGGAAAGTGGATTACCAACCACTTGGCCTCAATGCCGTGCCTGACATACAGGCACAGTATCAGGGGGTCAAATCCCCCCGTATACCTGCCCCTGCCATCGTCATCCACACCCGTTGCACCGTGCGAGCACAGTATCAGGGGGTCAAATTCCCCCGTATACCTGCCCCTGCCATCGTCATCCACACCCGCTGCACCATGCGAGCATAGTATCAGGGGTCAAATCCCTCTGTACACCTACCCCAGCCCTCGTCACCCACCTCCGCTGACGATGGCGGGGTAGCGTGCTTGATGACGCTGGCACCCGATGGCACCCCTATTAGCAACGATACAGGGCAGTCGATGGACAGCTCGGATGAAGCCCGCACGGGCAACATGACAGCACCCATGATGTAACCTGCCACACTTGACAGAGCACGCCATCCAGAGTAACAGGAGGAGCTCACCTCAACGACGGAATACGGGGGCACGCTTGAGCACAGCGCCATCCCCTGACGTGACGACCAGGAAGGCGGGACCCACGATGACCAAGGACCACGCAATCAACCAGAGGCCACGCCTTCTCCCACACGTGTTCACCAACTGTGCATGGATAGAACACTCTCCCTCTGTGTGTGTGTGTGTGTGTGTGTGTGTGTGTGTGTGTGTGTGTGTGTGTAAACGGGCCCAACCCCATTGAAGTATAAAAGGGGAGGTCCTTCTTCCTCCAAGGAGGGCGAACGAAAGAAACACAGCCATAGCCGCAACTACGACAAACACCCACGATTAGCCATCCCCTCCCTCTCATACGAGACTTGGAGCACGCTCCTCTTGCACCACCATTATACTTCCCAACGAAGCAAGTAACACGAGCAGGCTAGTGAACTGGACGTAGGGGACTTCCCCGAACCAGTATAACCCCCGTGTCCTCCTGCTTAGTCATTACTGAACTTGAAGCGCGCACCCCTAGAACAAATTCTACTGGTCGGTGACCGAAACATCGACATTTCTAGAAACTGGGATTTAAATAAAAACAGGATGAAGATGTTTGGATACTAGTTTTTATAATCTCCAATTTTGGTAGTTAATTGTGTTGGAATGAGGCAAAATTTGACATTAGCTGGATTGAGCCACATTATAGGTGTCTTTGAAACTCATAATCTGTTTTATAGAAACTGGCATAAAATCTCGTTTATGAAATGTTTTAGGTTTTCTTTTTTATTACAAACGTTTCAATTTGGATTTATACATCTCTTATGCCAAATCATCGTCTTTGTGTCATTGGACTTAGCTTTCTTCGTTGACAAGCAGCCACCAAGCCCATCGATGAAGCAAAAGGTAGGGAACCAAGTACTCGTCGAGCACCACTACCGCTTGCCACCCTGTGCTCGTCGCTGACCACTACGACCCCTCATCGTCATTCGTGACCATCGTGGTGAGCGTAACTTCCCCTCCTCTCTCTCTATTGGACATATCTCCGTCAAGAATAGGCCGGCAGAGCGTCAGGGCGACCACTCCTGGTCAGCCGCTAATGCGTCATCGTCTCCCTAGCCTTTGATAGCCACCAAGCTCACCAGAGCCGCCGTTCATTCCCAAATCAATGACCAGGATTAGAAAGCGCATACCCCTTCGTCAATAAAAAATCCTAGCCATTCATCTTTAACTCGATGCCTCAGATCTCCCCGGTCCACAATATAGCAGTGAACCAAGCCCACAGCCTCAGTCCACAGTGCAATGAACCCCGTCCATGGCTTTTCCAACACAAAAATAAATCCACAAATCTCGCAGCTCTCCATATTTGCATTTTAGATCTTGTTTAATTATCTAAATATGTTTTGGCCTTGAAATTTTACATAACTACCCCTAAACTTCTCCCTTGTTACCTTCTTGATCCTAATATTTTTTCCCGATGACCTTTGAAACTTTTCTGTAATTACTAATACGTCTCCAACATCTTTCTATATTTATATTTAAGTCCCTGCAACCACCACACACTTATATCTCCCTAAATGTAGCTCCAGTTAGAGCGATTCTTATGCTCACTCTTTTGTGGCAATGTGTAGCATCCATGGGTATCTATTTTGAGCTATCACTCTTTTCTAGCAATGTGTAGCATCCCCTGATATCTATTTTGAGCTATCACCGACACTTTCCCCTTCCTCTCCCTTAGGCCATAACTTCACCGTTCTAACCCTGTTTGCACCAATTCTTTTTCCAGTGCTTTCTAAATTCCTCGCTTATGCTATCTAATCTTTTATTATGGAAAATCACTACATTCATATAGGAATTTGTAAAAAAATATTTTGTAATATTTTACAATCTTAAGATATTTTATCTATACATACAGGAATTTATAGCTTGATTTACCTTTTAAACGCCCGTAGCAACGCACGGGCATTTTGCTAGTTGTTTCTCAATGTTCTCTATATGCCATGAGTGATAAAGATCAAACTGTCATCGATTGTTAAGCAACATACAGGTTAAAAATAATGTTTTCAAAAATTTAGTTCTATATTCTTTTTAAATAAGGAATGAATGTTTTGTTTTGTTTTGTTTCCCTCTTGGTGTTCTTACTACGTTTTTTTTCTTAATATTTGCATTTGTTCCTTCATGTGATACTTTGTATAGAGCCATCACCTAAAGATTTTTGAACTCATCAATGGTAATGCAGCATACAATATTTTTCTTCTTCACAGAAAAGGGTCCTACAGAATCAGAGGACTTTTATTTTTGTCCATACAAGTGGTGAGAACAGCTTCCACGTGGGCTCCTCCAACACATAAGGACAGCTTTCAGACACATGCTTGAAACCATTAGGCTGCTCCTAACGGCAGTTTCATTTTCATTAAATAGTATGCCACATCAGATAATTGGATGACATGGCAACGGAGTTATGAAAAGAGAGGAAAATAGTTTCATCTAGATGAAATTGGGTATACATGATTTCCTAGATATAAAACACCATGAAACTTGCATTGAAGGAGAGGAGTTTCATTTCATTTTATAGACAACCAATAATACAATATAGGATTGCGTGTAAAGAAACATCAAAATGGAACTATGGATTGTAGAGTGATTTCATTTATGGTTTTAAAATAATTTTGATGACATGGCACTATTGAAAACAACAAAATAAAACTCTCCATTGGGACTAGCCTTAGTGTCTGTATTCAGATTGGTTACTTTCAGGAATTCAGAGCATTTTGTCTTAAGCATTGAGATTGATTGTTTGGCCAGCAAGAGGGTGGTCATCACACAGCTTTTAGTCAATCCCCATTCCCCACCGGCACATCTTACATTCCTACAAGAGCTTCTGCTTCTGCAGATTAATAGACCAGCATAGGATGCTATTGATGGCACCCTGGTTTGATTTATTGATTTTCTTTTATTAATAAAACATGCACATTGCTAGGTACCAAACTGACATAATAATCTGATTACATGACATCCTGCACTAAATATAAGGAAAAAATCTACAAGAACAAATAAAAAGAAAAACATGCTGTCAAGCAGACAATGTAAAAGATCACATTTGGAATGCCAAATAAGTCTGAAAAACTGATTCCCCCAGCGATGAATCATAGCATGAGTTCATTTTCTTCTCAGCTGGTTTACATCAATCTACCTAGTCAACATACTCAAACAAGTGGGAACTGGCTCATCAAAAATATGAATCATAAAAAAATTTGTGTAGGAAAAAAAATGAAATGGTACTCTGAAATAGAACATGGCCCACCGATTTCAGTGACCCCTTAAAAGCACAACTTTCTTTTTAATTTCTTCCAAGCTTCTCATGCAAATTAAAATTTGTTCTGCACGAAAGAATTTTTTTCTGTAGGGAGCTTAGACATATCCTGAACACCTTAAGTTGGCTCATGCCAATATACATTATCAACATATCAAAAAAGTACAAACATATCCTTCAAAAGAAAAGAGCTCAAATAACTTCGTACTGCTTTGCTTAGGAAATTAACAATATGACATATCAGGATTGCTGAAGCAGTACTATTCACACATGTCTATGGTTGCCACCATTAAATGGAGGCCCAAAACAATTATACATCGTACCAGGGAACGAAACTGACTTTTTTTCACTTAATATTGCTCTCATCTTTTTCCTCAAAAGTGCATAATAGTAAGATATACTGAACAACCAAAAAAAAACCTCCACATATATCGCTAACAAAAAGGATTACTGTCAACAGAATAAAAACAAAGTTTCAATGTTGGTGCACATCAGGTAGCTAGGAAAATAGAAATGACTAGAAAGCAAATAACCTGCTTGGAAGTATAGAGACCTGAGGTAGATATTCCACAGTACCAACGGTATATTGAATAACCAACAAAATAACAATCAACTCCATTCAGTTCAGTTTAATTGATGTCATTGCTTGTTTATGCCACTCAATGTAATTTGTCAAGATTTATTCTCAGCACTAGACATAGGGTAGTTCACCTATGAGGATTTATATATAGAATAGGGGTAGTATGCACGAGATCGAGAGACGATAGTAACACAAGATATCAATTTAGACAGGTTCATGCCTCCCGGAGGATAATAACCCTACGTCCTGTGTTCTATAGTATTTGTATTGATATATCTAGATCACAGATCTAGACGAGGAGGGTAGACCAAGACGTGATGTCTAGTTCTATGTTGTGACCCATGCGGGATCTCTAGTTGAGGGCTTGTCCCTTGAGGAGGACCCTTGCTCCTCCTTATATATCCAGGGAGACAGGGTTACATGACGGAGTCCTAGTCGATCTACTATACATATCATAGCAGGAGTCTATCTCTACTTTTCTTTTATATAAGGTACCCCGGGTACATGTTATCAACGGTAGCCCTCCAAAAGTCTTGCAAGCTTGATGATAATCTTTAGTTGCTTCCCCACTGGTTTGTACCATGTAAAATGCTTCAGCTTTATATCAGCGAGCTTGTGAGGGTCTCAAAGATCCAAAAATATCTTTGAGAAATCAGCTGGTGCGCCAAATAGGTGCACCTAATTATGTGTATCCCCTGACTCTTATATTATTTAGAAATTGCAAATAATGCAAGAGTCCGAAACAAGAATAGTCGTGTTGGCTCTCTTTAAGGAAAAAATCCCTCGAATCATTAAATTCGAGTGATAAATAGCTCAGTGGAGTGATATCAATCACTACCGGGTGATAAATAATTCAGACAAGTGACTTCAATCACCGTTGATTGATTAATGACTCAAACCAATGACTTTAATTATTGTCGAGTGTTATATAATATATTCGAGTGACATCAATCACAACCGACTAATATTAAGTTCACAGGTGACTTCAATCACAACCAAGTGAACATGGCCTTATGACATCAATCATAGCCAAGTACTAAATTACCATGACTTCAATCATAATTAAGTAACTTTTTCTTAAGAATATTAATCATCCATATTTTTTAGCTTTATTTTCACTCTAGGATGACTTTAATCAGCCGAGTGATGCTCGTTATTTTGTGTATATGACCATCAAGTCATGGTGGCATGATCATCAAATCATGCTTTGAATAATTATGGCATCAACCATTTTTGATAATGCACTTCTCTTCAAAGAAGCATATATTGATCGAGTAACCATCAAGCCACTATCATATAATCATCAAATCGTATATTTTTATATATTATGGCATCAATCATAAATTTGATATAAAGTGCTTATGTTCAAAGAAGCCCCCAAGACAATCGCCGTTGTGAGTGACAGCCGCACTCAAATCATAATATCATATCCGAGTGGCAGCAGTGCTTGACTCAAGATGATAAGGTCGAGTGAAGAAGGCAGCCGAGGTTATTGTAGCTGTCGACTACCGATGAAGTAGAAATCACTCAAAACCATCATGGTCGAGTGACACTTATGGTCTGATATGTGACCGACCAATGGCAGCAGTCAGATGTGATATGGCAGACTGATGATTGCGGCCAGAGCTAGTGTAGCCGATCGATAAAGGCAGTTGGAGTTGTACACCGACTGATGAAGATAGTCGACGCTAGCATGGACGATTGATAAAAGCGGTTGGAGTTGTAAGCCGACCGATGGAGACAGTCAGAACTGGCATGGTTGACCGATGAAGGTGATCAGAGTTGTAAGCCGACCGATAAAGGCGAGGAAATCACTCTATGTCAAGTGGTGTATCCGCCTATCCGTCATAAATATTTCTAACAATAAATGAAATTATAATAATTAGTTATAATTAACATTGTTTTCTTGGAAACTTATTTTTATAAGTCAAACAAATTAGTAGAATGAAAAGTCAAATGTGTATCTATTTTTCTCCTGTAAGTAGACCGACTGGCGTATAGCAGCGTATTCGCACATTAGCAACCAGACTGATCCACCGTAGAATACTTATGACCAAATATGAAGAGCTCAAAGCTCAGTCTACCTGCAATAATATCGGTCATAATTATTCTTGTGTTGCAATCAGAGTCAATCTGTCAACATATGACCTCTCGCAGCTTTGGCTCTAAGTTTAGTGTAGTGGTAGTGTGATGCGTAGCTAAGAAATTCTATGCCTTAATTATCTGTCAGCGTAAGACTAAATCGCAAAATAAAATATAATATATCGGTCGAGGCTAAATCCAAAAAGAGTGGAACTAGAATGGATGACATGGGTCATATGGTGTCAGGGCTGAGACACTACTGAAAGGTCACCAACCAACATGAGTCATATGGTCTTAGGACCGAGGCACTACTGAAAGGTCACCGACTGACATATGTACTGCTAGATTAACAAAAAAAGTGGGAGAACACGTGTATAGATACACAAATAGCCCCCTGGCTCAATTATTTAATGCGAAAGATTAAAGAACCAAGGCAATAAAAAGACGAATAAAGTCATAAATAAGAGCACTAATTAAAAAGTTCAACTTTACTCATTAAAAAACTTATGACCTTCTGGTTAGGAAACACAGATAAGTGGTCGTGGGGAAAAAGAATGGAGGACCTGAGCCCAAAATCTCAAAAATAAATTAAGAAAGTATAAAGATACTTAGCTTTGTTATTTGGCAAGTTGAAGATAAGCCCCCGAGTGTGCGGTTGACTCGAATAGCTGAATCACAATGTTGCCTTGATGAGCGAGCTGAGTCACCGAGTTGTCATAGAACGACGTTGCCGCGTGGCTGAGTGATCAAAGCATCAAGTCACCGAAGGTGTCATCGAGGTGCTAGATCATTGAGGTGTGAAGTTGTTGTAGTACCATTAAGTCATCAGCAGGTGTAGCCCCCGAGCATGCCGATGTGATTGGCGAGTGGTCGGTCGTTGAAGTCGAGCCATCATGTCGCTTGATCATCGAGACTCGAAGTGGTTGACCCAGACGCTGAATCATCGAAGGTGTCATCGAGTGGGCGAGTGGCATAAAACACCAAAGCACCAAGTCATCAAAGACAGCGTTGTGCGGTGATATTGCTGAGTGACCGAGTCACAACAATGTTGTTGAATGGCGAAGTCACCAAGTCACAGTGATGTTGTCAAAGGACAAAGCTACCGAGTGACGTAATCATCGGATCGTCGTCGAGTAGCCCCAGGCATGTCCACGTAGCCGTTGAGCGGTCGGTCCATCAAATCATGATGTTGAAGCACCAAATCACCAGAGACGTCGTCGAGTAGTCCTCGGGCATGTCCATGTGGCTCGAATCGCAGCCATGTTGCCGAGCTGTTGAGGCGTCTTAATACAGCAATGTTATCGCGTGTTGTCGTAGTAGACGACTTCGCCGAGTGACCGAGTCATGACGATGTTTGCCAAGTGGCAGATTAGCCGAGGCATCACAACCATATCGCCGAGTGGCCGTGTCTTGATGAAGGTGCTGAAGAGCACCGTGATGATGAAACGCTTGATGAGCATGTTGGGAAGTCGTAGATAGGTAGGCCGACTTCCATGCAAACTCACGTACATGGAAAAACCATTACGTGATTAGTATTCTAACCAAATTGGTTAGTATGTATACAGAACAAAATAATACGACAAAAGATGGACAGTTGAGACTTCCCTGTTGCGGCATATGAAGTCTTTCAAAGTCCAAGTCGAGGTCGGTTGCGTGGGGGGAGTCGTCGACTTCAACCACCAATCGGTCTCGATCGACGGAACCAGACAGCAGCATGTGCAGACTTGATGGCGTAGTCAAGAAACTCGCCGACTTCTCATCATGTAACAAGTAGCTGTCTGCCATCGCATGAATCTTGCGTAACTGAAACTTGATGATGATGTCACCATTAACTTGGCTAAGAGCCGTCTTGACAAAGATGTGATGACTTGTACGTTTCAACGCCGGTCAACTCGCGATCAGATTTGATGAAAATGTCACCATCAACTTGGCTAGGAGCCACCTTGACAAAGATGCCATGACTTATACTCTTCAACGCCGGTCAACTCAAGATCAGATTTGAAGAAGATGTCGCCGTCATATAGACTGAGACGCTTGATCAGTTGGCACAGTCGAGTTGATTGTCGCTGACATGCATGCCAAGTGATAGATCGTCAGGTGCGCTAATGGCATCAACCATGGACCCATTGCTGATTTTGATTGTAGTCGAAGCAGCAAGCAGCCCAGTTATCAAGTTGTCAGATGTAGAACAGATGAGCGATCCAGTTATCTAGATCATCACCGACAGTTGGAATAGGGCCTGACTCCAATACACAGAGCACTCAGCGTCTTGACTCTTGCCTTTCCTTCTTCGGTGCCAGCGAAATCAAGTATGTAGCCACCTTGTACAGTTGTTGACTACTCTTGACGTAACATGGAGGTAAGCATGGAGCCAACGAATATGCTCTTTAGGAGATCAGTCTGCTCCTCCAGGCTTTTTGTCCGTATATGTATACTATAAAGACTAAATATCTATCCATCTAAACCCATCAAGAATTCTATTTACCCACTTCATCCTAGCCTTTGATTTTCTACCCCGTTTAAATTTGGTCATGTGATTAACCCTGGACCCACTATGACATAGTCCCTCCGGTCCGTTTTTGATGTCGTTTCCGACAGCTTTGACGAAATTAAGAAAAACATGAAATGACAATTTTGCCCCCCGTCCTCCCGTACCAATCTCTCCTCCCCCGATCCTGATCCCGATCCACCACACCTCTCCCGCCGTCGGCACGCCGCCTCGCCTCCGCCCCGCCTCCCCTCGTCGATGACGCCTTTGCGCCACTTCCCCACGCACCGGCGCACCAATCGCTCCACCAATCCTCTCCCCAACTCGCCCCGCTCCTCTCCGCACCTAGATCCGCCGCCGGTGGATGCCGCTTCCCCACGTTGCCATGACCTCCGCCCCGCCTCCCCTTGTCGGCGCCTTCTCCACCCGCCTCCCCTCGTCGGCGCCTTCTCCGCCCCGCTTCCCCATGTTGCCATGACCTCCGCACCAAGCAGCAGGTCATCCTTCTGGTGCGGCGTTGACGGAGGAGGTCGAAGGAGAACGGAGGGGGTGAAGAAGGTTGGAGGAGGCAGAGGAGGTCGGAGGAGACAGAGCAGCTATGTTGCTCGTCGGCAGCGAGGTAGACTTGGAGCTCAGGTGAGGAGCCAATGGAGAAAGCATGTGCTTTGGGGAGGTGCGGGAGAGGTGGGGGTAAAAAAGGAAAATGCCGATTTCTTTGAATTGCGACGACAACAATTTATGCGCTTTCTCAGTTGAACTATGACGACATCAAAAACGGACCGGAGGGAGTATGACATTACAACATTTCTATCTATACTATATCTATACTATAAAGACTAAACATCTATCCATCTAAACTCACCCAGAATTCTATTTACCCACTTCATCCTAGCCTTTGATTTTCTACCCCGTTTAAATTTGATCATGTGATTAACCCTGGACCCACTATGACATATGACATTACAACATTTTCAGTTGAAAACCAGTGTCGTCTGCCACCTAAATCTCAACTTTTTTTTTACCACGCCGATCATACCCGTCCACGCATACGCACCCGATTTTTCCGCTCCGCGTGATTTCCTTCCCTCGCCGTGAATCAGGCTCGCCTTTCCTTCCTTCCCTCCTCGATCTGGATCTCATCACACAAACACAAGCGTGAGGCCTCGCGGAGGACGAACAGCCGTCCTCATGCCCTCGCATCAGTCGAACGACAATGTCACCACCTCCGCATCGAGCTGCCGGTGCACGCCCTCTTTCATGATGGCCGGCCACAGATCCGTCCCCGAATGCCTCCCCGTTCCCGACATGCTTGTTGGTGTAATGCATTGGCGCAGGCATGGATGGTATTGTGCCCCCTGCTTTGCCCATGCCGTAGAGGAGCAAGATGACCTTCCTTGCCACCGTGGGTGATGTCGACTCTGGCTGCGAAAGCTTTTCGTCCAGCGTCAATAATTTTACAAATGCCCTATGCTTCAATCATCAGATCGTGCGGAGTGCCACCTCTGGCCCAAGATCTCCACCAGCGTCATCTACATGTGAGTTCCCCGTTTTTCCTCTCTCCGATTGCCCAGTGCTCTCCTCTAATTGCTCGCTTTCCTCCATCATTAAGTCCTTCCTGGCCGGCGGTCTGCGTCCGTGTGCAGCGGAGGCGACGTCCAAGGGGCATCAAAGGGAGGTCGTGTTAGTGGCAGTGAAGGGTAGCCGAGCGCCAACGAATCGACGTCAGGGTGGCGTCCGAGTTATCGGCCACAACCACGGCGGCGGGCCCTGACAATCCCCACGAAGGCAGCGGCCAGGAGTCACGATGGCGTGAGTAGCGAGATCGGGTGCGTCTTTTAGGGGACATGCGTCCCTGTGCCACCAGCCCTCCTATTGAAGACGGTAAGTGATTCGATTTGAGGTGGGAGATTTTACATCGGTTCAATTGGGTGCGTCCGGTGCCGATCTGATCAGATAGTTCATCCCAAGCAGAGGACGCCTAGAGTGGATGCTGCATGCGCTGGAGGAGGAGGTGAACTGCTTCAATGTGTAAAGTACATGACCAAGGTCTGAGAGATTTCTCAACTCTTCTCCTGTTCATCACGATCTGGATAATAATAAAAAAATTACCGACTCTGTTCTTGCGGAGCTTATCTGAAGTATTACTTAACATTCTTCACATGGTGCAGCATAGGGCATTACCTCTGAATCTTCGATGGCAAAGAGCTTCCGTGAAACAGATGGGTACCAAACAGTTTTTGTTATGTCTTCCTTACTGAAACATGAACTTGCTCTTTCTCCAGCAATACGTTTTGGACCAGAGGAATGCGTGTATCCAGACCCCCTTGCCTGACCCTGAGACAGTAGTTTGTATTCTCTCTCATCTCTATTTTGATGTCCTCGTTTCAGTCGCTGGTGACGTCGATCTACTATTTCAATGATTTGGTCCTTGTGCTTGCAGTTTGATGATTTGATCCGTGGAGAACCAGGTGATGCTCCTTCATAATAGGAAGATTTGAATGAGATATCACAGTCCCATTGTGCTTTATTGTTTTTCTCATTTTTCTTCTCTTGATTTCAAGTCCTCTTACACCTTAAGTGAGATAAATTAGTTGATTTTACTTTCTTGAGATTTGGAGTCCTCTTACACCTGAAGTGAGATAAATTAGTTGACCAGATAAAAGCTCATCTAAATTAGTTGACAGTTAAAAGCTCATTGTAGAAAGCTTGGTAGTTCGGTTACAATTTGATCTAGGGGTTGATTAGCACACTACACACCATGTATAGTGTCCTTAACGAAATGTGTTGGAAGTTTAGCAGATATTGGTTACTGTGATACCCTTTCTTCACAAGGGCACTATTTTCAGCAAATAGTATTATTTGGCTGGGGTAGCAAATTATAAAAATAAAATAAGGCTCCCTCACCAAGGAACTATATTTAGCACGTAGGATTATTTGTCTGGTTTAGCAAATACATTGGGTTGGTTGCATCCAACCATTGTTGTGGGACAACTGAGGTTGTCTACCATGTAAAAAGAATCATAATTTTGGTCATAAGCATAGACTTCTATGATTTCAATGATTGTACATACATGATCAGTTTATTTGACAATTAGTGGTGCAATACTATAATAAGATTTGATTTTCCAGTTTGCAATTTTCTACTAAGACTTTTATAGGTGATTGGTTCCTTATGTTTCAATGACAGTTTTTGGATCCTATAACTATCTAAAATAGTGATGCTAATAGTTAATTTTGATGATTTAGAGACACCGGCAGTGCTGAAGACTAGTGGGTGCCTGCAAAATGTCCACATGGTTGTGACTCTGCTATCTTCAAGCTTGCACTCTACCAGCTGCTATGCTTTTGTTACATGATGGTTTTAGGCTGCCAGTGCATTATTTGGATAGGGTAGCAAATAGTCTACACTCCCTTGTTGCAGTATATTTTCTTTATGCTCATAATACATAACTATTTTTGGATTATACAGGTTTAGACCTTAAAATTAGGGAAAAGTAACTTCTACAGCTGTTTCACTTTCATGCAACCTTTGTTGAAAAATTTGTATTGCCGAAAGCTGGTTTAAAATTATTGAATGATGTATTCTTCTTCTTCTTCTTTGAATATGAACCATTATTTGTTTTAGGAGATAAGAAGAAGTGGGAAATTGGAACTGAGATGAACATTTTTTTTTATGTTTAGACCTTTTTATAAATGAGGATTTAAGTATGAAGTTACATTTATATTTCAGTGGTAGCTGACTCCTGTTATTGTAACCCCTATGTAAGATAACAGAATAGTACAATGGTACATGCGTGTCACACGAGCATAAGACTCAATTAAAATATGTATGTATCATGTATGTGTATCTTGAGTCTTATTTTAAGACTGAAAATATGCATGCATCATTTTCTTGTATGACGTAGAAATACTGATGAGATTTGAGCTAAAAGATGTATTACTGTCAAATATTGAATGGAAGTCATACTCTTTTAAACATTCTCTTACACATGTTTTTATTTAGTATATAATAGTATTATAGAACAATGACAACGTGCATGCAAAAAACTAGTACATGCAAAAAAGACAAAGCCAGCACATGCACGTATGTTAGTTGGCTAAGCAAATCGATTAGCTTAATCTGAGGAATAAATTAATACAGAATGATTAAATAAAGGAAAGAAACTTCCTTGTTACTGTGTGTATGCCCCGATCGATTCGGACTTGGCCTTGTGTGACCCTGGCTGGACTCTAGTCGCTTTAGGAAACCAAGGTCGGTCCAGACCGCCTCGTCGACTCGGTCTAGAGCGTACGACTAGGACTCGATGAGTCCATCAATCCCTTAGACTTCCTTCGACTTGATTCGCCGACTTGTTGCCAGCTAGGTCGATGAAAACTCGGCGACTTCGCACTGCATGCTGCCGCATGATTCTTTGCTTGATGAAGTAGTGTCGTCGTCAACTCTGGGCACCGTCTTGATGAACATGTAACAAACTTGTGTGACGATCAGGCATCAACACCATCACAGCTTGCAATCAAATCTTGAGGCAAATTGAGGCCATCGAACTCAACAAGCCGACCGTCGTGCTATCCCCTTTTTAGCGCGCTAACTATCAAGATTTATTCTTGACACTAGATATAGGGTAGTTCACCTATGAGGATTTATATATAGAACATGGGTAGTATGCATGAGATCGAGAGACGATGATAACACAAGACGCCGATTTAGACAGGTTCAGGTCTTTCAGAGGATAATAACCATACGTCCTGTGTTCTATGGTATTTGTATTGATATGTCTAGATCATAGATCTAGACAAGGAGGATAGATCTAGACATGATGTCTAGTTCTATATTGTGACCCATACGGGATCTCTAGTTGAGGGCTTGTCCCTTGAGGAGGACTTCTGTCCCTACTTATATATCCAAAGCGACAGGGTTATATGGCGGAGTCATAGTCGGTCTACTATACATATTATAGCAGGAATCTATCTTCACTTACCTTCTATGTAAGGTACCCGAGTACATGTCATTGACATAATTGTTATGTACAAAAATTTCCAAACCATGTCATTTCAGATCTGAAGAAGTGACAAGAATGATACAACTAGAATATATACTAGAAGACAGATAAAATGAAAAATTTCCGGCCTAGCTATCTTTGTTACGGGTGGTCTTTTGAATGTTGTGCGCTCAACCCGCCACGGGACCACGACACTTAGACCCCCACAGATCCTAAGCTAGAGGCGGCGCACGCTCGTCCTCTATGGCAGATCCCAGCGACGCCTGACTAGAGGAGGCCAACATCGTGTCCTCCGACCTCCACTCCTCCCGATCTGACGCATACCTCTCCGTCCTTGGCTCCATCCCGGACCAGGAGGCGGCAGGAGCTTGTCCCCGACACACTATTCCTCGACCGCAGCACAACACTGGCAACCTCTCCCTCCTCTCCCATGGCGGACCGCCGCGGAGCGCGTGCCCGCTCTCACCCAGCCACGACTCGATGACATCGAGTGCGAGGCGCTGCACTGACGAGGCGGCGGCAGCACGGCCGGCCGGCCAGGTACACAGGGAGGTGGAGGAATGCGAGGCTGCTGAGGCACGAGCTGCGCGCCTCACGATGGCATAGGCGGAGGTGGCACGCACGGCTGAGGCGGAGCGGTAGGCCGCGGCGACAGATCACGCTATGGCAGTTGCGCCATCTGCACAGCGCCACGTAGCGGAGGAGGCGGAGGAGTGCCCGGCGCCCGCACGGGAGAACCGGCACACGGATGTGAACCGATGGGTCATGGATCCACACCCGAGACCGGGGAGCCACGTACATGATGATGAGTATGACTACCGAAGCCACGACTCACGCCATCGTGTCTCCCATTTCCCAGAGTGGTGGCATGGTCGCCACGGTCGGTGGGACTTTCCCGCCATCATCTGTGAGGCCGGCGGGGGCACGCCAAGGCCGATGCTCACCAAGACCAACTACACCAAGTGGAGCACTGCCATGAAGTTGAAGTTGCAGGTCCGTCATATGTGGGATGCCATTGACAATGGCGATGTCGACGACCATGAGGACCGGCGAGCACTGGAGGTGTTGCTCGCCGTGGTCCCGATGGAGTTGGCGGCAACCTTGGCGGAGAAGGAGACCGCCAAGGAGGCTTGGGATGCTATCGTTGTGTCCCGGGTTGGCAGTGATCATGCTTGCAAGTTCATCCTACAGAAGCTTCGCAAGGAGTGGTATCGTCTGCCTTTCAAGTCGGGTGAGGACATCGACGACTTTGCCCTCCGCTTCACCGGCCTAATGCAGCAGTTGGCATGGTACGGCCACAATGACATCACCAAGGAGAGAGACGTCGAGAAGTTCCTCTGCATCGTCCCCAAGAAGTACTCCCAGATCACCATCTCTATCGAGACGTTGTTAAACCTCTTCGAGCTAACGATCGAGGAGGCAGCTTAAGGTTGTCAATGACCACGAGGAGCTCTCCCTTGCCGAGTCAGCGACCTTGGGCGGCAAGCTGCTTCTCACCAAGGAGCAGTGGCGCGCTCGACAGGGGGAGCGGAGGAAGACAGAGGCTTCAGTACCACCTTCCCTGCGTGCACATCGCCCACGGGGGAAGGGCAAGGTGGCCCCACCTCACGGCGATGATGATGGTGGTGGTGGCGAGCGTAAGGCCACTCAGAACGACACCTATCACAACTATGGTAGGAAGGGCCATTAGGCCAAGGACTGTAGGTAGCCGAAGCGTAGAGGCAATGGTGGCAGCCGCGGCGACGGTGGTGGCCAGGATCACATCAATGAGGTGCAATAGCTAGCGTTGTTCCTGATGCATGGGAGTGTCGAGCTTCACTCCACTCCCGGGCAAGCAGCCCTTGCACTACTCCACCTTGATGAGCCTCGTGTTCACGCCTTCCTCAGGAAGGGTTCGAGTGATGAGAAGGTTGATGACTGGTACCTCGACACTGGCACCACCCACCACATGACCGGTCAACGCGAGTTCTTCTCCGACCTGGACACCACCGTGCGAGGCTTGGTCAAGTTTGGTGATGCCTCTGCTGTGACGATCGAGGGTGTCGGCTCTGTCATTTTCGTCGCCAAAAGCGGTGAGCACCGGCTACTCACTGGTGTATACTACATCCTGACGCTGAAGAACTTCATCATTAGCTTGGGACATCTAGATGAGAATAGCCCGCGCATGGAGATCGAGTATGGCCTCCTACATGTCTGGGACACCCATGGTCATCTTCTCGCCAAGGTGAACAGGGGGAGCAACCGCCTCTACATGCTCCATGTGGAGGTGGCACAACCACTGTGCCTTGTAGCACGAATGGGACAACAACGGGTGGAGGTGGAACGAGCACTTTGGACACCTTAACATTGAGGCCCTGAAGCAACTCGACACAAAGGAGATGGTTCGAGACCTATCACACATCGACCACATCGAGCAGCTCTATGACACCTGCATGCTGATGAAGCAACGCCAACTTCCCTTTCCCCACCAGGCAAGCTATCGAGACAAGGAGAGGCTTGAGCTCACGTACGGCTACCTCTGCGGGCCGATGACACCAGCCACTCCAGGAGGTAGGCGCTACTTCCTCCTCCTCGTCGACGACCTCTCCCGCTACATGTGGGTTGTCCTCCTCCGCACTAAGAATGTTGTTGTAGATGCCATCAAACACCTTCAAGTTGTAGCAGAGAAGGAGTACGGCCGCAAGCTGCGGGTGCTCCGAACGGACAATGGTGGCGAGTTTGCGGAGCCCTTCTCCATACCGTACACTCCATAGCAGAACAGCATCGTCAAGCGATGCAAACAGACGGTTGTGGCCATGGCGCATGCCCACCTCAAGTAGAGGGGCATGCCTACAGACTACTAGGAGGAGGCGGTGATGATAGTAGTTCACCTTCTCAACTGCTCGCCCACCAAGGCTCTCGATGGCAAGACACCGTATGAGGTTTGGCATGGTCGCAAGCCAGCGGTTGGCTACTTCCGAGTCTTCGGTTGTTTGGCATTCGTCAAGGAGCTCAACCACATTGGCAAGCTCCATGACCAGTGTACGCTCGGAGTCTTCATCGGCTACGTAGATGGTGTGAAGGGCTACTGCATCCTCGACCCTCGGACGCAGCACGTGCGGCTGGCACATGACGTTGTGTTCGATAAAGGGCGAGGTTGGGCATGGGGCAAGACAGTAGATGACGGAACGCTGTCAACCACCAGCGACTTCATCGTCAAGTACGTCCACTTCAAGGGAGCTGGGGGAGCGGGCAGCTCTCCTTCATCGAGCGTGCCCCCCTCAGCTCCGGCATCACCAACGGCTTCAACAAGTCCCTCTACACCGACCCCTCAGGCTTCATCGACCTCTTCTATACCGACTCCTTAGGCTTTGCCCCGTACCTCTGCACCAGCACCTATGCCTCCAGGCATGGTGTTAGTAGTTTCAGTTCACGACGACACTATGGAGTTTGTCATGCCGCTTGTTGACGATGACGACCGCATCGACGCGTACCATGATGATGAGCCGTTGTGGTACTGTACGATGGAGAATATCCTCGGCGAGTAGCCTGCACCTGAGCCGGTGCAGCGCTATGTAGACGCATAGCTGCACCTGGTGCATGATGACAACGAGCCCCACTTCTTTGCTGAGGCGGAGAAGGATGCGGCCTGGCGGGCCACGATGGAGCTGGAGAGAACCGCAAGTGGGAGCTGGTGAATCTTCCTACCAGCCATCGCGCCATCACTCCTAAGTGGGTCTTCAAGCTCAAGAAAGATGAGGCTGTGAAGGTGATCAAGAACAAGGCACGCCTGGTGGCGTGTGGCTTCGTCCAGCAGGAGGAGATCGACTACGACGACGCCTTCGCACTCATCACACGAATGGAGTCCATGCGTCTCCTCCTCGTGCTAGTAGCCCAGGAGGGCTGGCATGTCCACCACATGGATGTCATGATAGCCTTCCTCAACGGCGACTTGAGGGAGGAAGTCTACGTGCAGCAGTCGTCGTGATTTGTCATCCACGGCCAAGAACACAAGGTCCGTTGGCTGCGCAAGGCTCTCTACAGCCTGCCCAGGCGTCGTGGGCATGGAACATCAAGATGGACACCACCCTCAGGGCGATGAGCTTCGAGCAAAGCCCGCATGAGGCGGTCGTCTACCGGCGGGGCTGAGCTGGTTGTGCCCGGCTTGTGGGCGTCTATGTCGACGACTTGATCATCACCGATGCTAGTGTAGCAGACGTCAAGGCATTCAAGGATGAGATGAAGGCCGCCTTCCAGATGAGTGACCTAGGGCACCTCTCCTTCTACTTGGGGATCGAGGTGCACTAGAACTACTCCAGCATCACACTTCAACAGACTGCTTGCGCCAAGCGCATCGTTGACCTGGGCGGTCTCACCGGCTGCAACCCTTCTCACACTCCCATGGAGGAGAGGTTGAAGCTGAGCCGCAACAGCACTGCCGAGGAGGTCGATGCCGCGGAGTACCAGCGCCTTGTGGGGAGTCTTTGCTACCTCGTCCACACGCGTCCGGATCTGGCATTCACCATTGGCTATGTTAGTTGGTTCATGTAGCGACCGACGAAGGAGCACCTGCAAGCTATCAAGCGGATCATCTGCTATGGGGCGGGCACTCTCGACTATGACCTACACTACCTGAGGTGCCCTGGTGTGGTACACTTCATCGGCTACAGTGACAACAACCACGCCAGCATCTGGTCAGCTAGCAGGTGGTGGCTCAGTCCAGCTGTGAGGTTAAGTACATCGCCGCCAACTCAGCTATGACCCAGGGCCCCTGGCTAGCTCGGCTGCTTGGTGACCTACTTGGTCGAAACACCGAAGCAGTGGAGCTCCGGGTGGACAACAAGTCTGCCCTTGCCCTGGCAAAGAACCCCGTCTTCCAAGAGCGAAGCAAGCACATCCGCGTCAAGTACCACTTCATCCAGAGCTGCTTGGAGGAAGGGAGCGTCAGGGCCGGCTACGTCAACACCAATGACCAGCTCGCTGATCTACTTACCAAGTCATTTGGGAGAGTCAAGTTTCAGGAGCTTCGGTCTTGGATCGGCATGATCAAGTTACCACTCAAGACTTAGGGGGAGATTGATAGTATAAGTCTTTAGTGGTGTGTATCTAGTATTTAGCTCTTATTTATCTATTTCCCATGTTGCCCTTATTGGCCTCTAAATATGTAACCTGGACCCCCTTATTGGGAAGAGACAATAGAGTTTGTTCTCCACTTGGGCCAACAGTTAATAGTTAATACAACATTTCCTCAAGTCCCATGCTTGCAATGGTTAAATGTTTTTTTTTCCTTTTTTCATTACATTGACTCAAGATAACTTACTGCAAACAGCAGATAACATGGCTTCTTGCAATCATGAAACAGAATAACAGTAAGAAGAAACAGAAACTTAAGAAATCAAGACCTCAAATTACCGTCGATATAGTACACAGGAAAATTAAATGTATACCAGCAGATAAACAGGATCCAGATTCATCAAAGAATTTTCATTCAGATGTATGTTGTCGTATTGAAATGGGTGCTTGAAAGAACTTCAACTCTTACCAGCAGCTGAAGCGACATCTTCTTCACTGCATTTTACCCTTATCCGTCATTGTTCCTTTCTGTGAGCCTGCATGAAACAATGTACTATGCAAAAATGCATCCACCCTGCTAATAACAATGAATGTGAACAAACCTAACATTGTGGGCTTGCAATGCTGACCATCATCATAGCAGAAAATACAGTAGATGACCTTCACGGCTTCACCTAGTGTGGCTTAGAAGTTAGAAGTGTGGAACATGCTGATCAATTGACCACACTAAGCTTATTTATCGTCAACTTCCACATTGTTAAGACAAATAATGCACAGGTGATGAGCAACCAAAATAAAAGGTAAGGGCCACATGTAAACAGCATCGATCCTTCAGTAGATATGACTACACATAAATACTAGAGCATGGTTTTTTAAAGAACACCCCACTAATAATTGTCTAGATAGTTCCAATTGTCATTCCTAATCTTCTAGTAAAAAAAAAAGATTCATGTATATATATATATATATATATATATATATATATATATATATATATATATATATATATATATATATATATATATATATATATATATATATATATATATCAGCGGGCAGCAAGCTTGGACATCAACTCGAAAACAACAGAAGGGCAGCTTTTAACCAGATGGTGGAATCCATCCGTTTCCTTGACCGCGTTCAGTGTTTCTGAAGACTTGAGGAAATTGAAGCACGCCTCCTTAAGTCCCTGGCAATGGTGCTGCTCAGCCAACGCCAGTGTGGTTGCCACCGTGTTCAAAGCAATGTACCGGCTCAGTCTGTCCTCGCACATCAGCTTCAGCCTTTGCATGCCATACCTGTCTGCAGCTTCAAGCAGATGCTGCTCCATCGCAGGACTGGATTCGTCCTTACCGTCTCTCTCTGGCAGCGAGTCAGTGTAAATGAAATGCAGCAAAGTCTTGAACACCTGAGGTACCATATCATCAATCTGTATGCAAGGCATTGTGGTGGTGCCCTCTTTCATTCTACCAAAGAGCTCTGCACTGAAGACTAGCGACCGTGCCGCGAGCACACATCGGTGTGCAGCGAACGCCTCACCGCCGACCATGAACCTGACATCGGTGCCCTGCTCGCTCAGCAGGAGGGCCCGGAAGTGCTGCGGCCAGTCAGGTGGTGGCACAACGATGGAGGAAATCCCGGTGTCCTCACATCTGACTTTGCCCAAGACAATCATATCGCATCTGATCGTGAAGCAGTCGTCCTTGAGACGCCCTGCTGACCGCTCCAAATCTTCCCTCTTGATGAACTTCTCGCGGCCCCAGTCACCACATTGGCGTGAGAATACGTTCGCATTCAGATTACTTACGTAAGACGGCGTGTGCTTCTCCACCTCGTCGGCGAAGCTCAGTACGAACTGCACCGTCACATCCTCGGCGACCAGGCTCTTGAGGACTAGATAGAGGGAGATGTAGTCGACGCTGTTCTTGGTATTGCCGTTGGGGTAGTACTTGATAATCCAAGTGTGGCCAGCAACGCTAAAGGGGCGGGACTCGACGTACTTGCCGTTGGGGACGGTGTGCTTGGTGCGCGAGTAGCCGTTGATCCTAAGCACGTGGTAGTCCCTCACGGCGCCGGCAACGATGGTGGAGGCAGAGCCCGAGGTGGGAGTGGGGCGCGACAAAGTAGGACCCATGGCCTTCGACGGTGAAGAGACACTATACCACGGTTCAGTATAAGCAATGCACGATAGGTCGGTAAAAGCGCATTTAGCAATATACCATTTGTCGGTAAAGACTTTTACCGACCAACACAAGTTTTAGCGACCGATGATTGGTTGCTATTGTAATAGAAATACCGACCGATCGTGCATCGCTAGTTTAAGAATTACCGACCCATGGTCCATCGGCAACCGTAATCTCATCACTAACGCTAATAGATATTAATATTAATATTAGTCATTAACATTAATCATAATTACTTATCAGCCATCATAACCACAAACACAACCAAACAATCTGTATAGAAGCTCACTGAATGGAGAATTATATCTCAAAAACTGAAATATATTGGCACAGTGATAAGTATTTAATGTACATTTAATATTAACCCGTAGCAACCAAACTAACATGTTTGAGAAAAAGCTTTACAATACTTCAGCACTTTAATCTTTGCTTATATACACATAATCACATTACAAAATATCCAAAATAAAAGGATCTGTGCATCAACAGCAGCTTGGTCAAGGACAGCTTCCACCCATGCATCTGGAATCTAGCACATTGTAGCGTCCAACAAATTCTGAAATATAATATCAGAAAGAAATTAATGGAGTACTTAAACATGCAATGTAACAGAATAAACTGATATATATGAGTAGAGCTGTAAAGATCACTTTCAGAAAACTGACAAACAAACTATTTTGCTTATTGCAGCTAACAAACTAGCAAACATACAAAATGCAGTCCTGCTTGTTGTGGCTAACAAATGATGTGCAATCCTTTGCCCCAAATAAATTATTCAGCAGTATATAATCGACATAAGGTGGGTTGTTTGTCTTACAACAATCAGGCTAATCTGAAAAATTCAGCTACAATTAATGGTGTTTCGGAACAGAGGCAAGATAGAAGTTTACCTTAGTACCTTCTTCATTTTGAGTATTATTGCTTCTGTCTGTTTTGAAGGAACTCCAAATGCCTACTACTAGGTTGTCAAATCTTTTTGCAAAACAAACAACAGATTTGTGGCAACCCAGCTCGTTAGATGGAAAAGCTATTTCTAGGAAAATATATATACTACAGCAAACAGTTCTCCTAAACTGGTAGATTTGGCATCAACATTGTCCCAATAATAATGTCTCCGGTTAAACTTCAAATAGCACAAGTCGATCCAGTTGAATGAATTAAATTGGCATGCCACTAACTCTAGAAAGAAAGGTAGCAGGACTGAACCTAACTACTAACTAGATATTGAGAAAAGAAAATCTTTACCAGCGAATATGAGAGCCATCTCTGTTGTTGTTCTGGCTGTCTGAAAAAGGCATATCAATTCTTGCTCTGCAAGGGTAATACAAATAAAAAAAAAAATTTGTCATGCAGTTTTGTCCATGTTTCTCAGGTCCACAAACAAAAGGCATATTGAGAGAACAAAGAACTGCATCACCTCACTAAAGAAACAGAACAAGGGTGAAACAACCGTTCTATTCTTATCTAAAATTGAACGTCACGAAACATTCATTTTCAATATTAATCAAACATAAGGCAGCTCAAACATCAAAAAGAAAAATAGAAGTATCCTCTTTCAACTTACACATGCATGTCTATCAATTTTGCATCAGAGAAAGGTGACTAGATACTAACAGTTTTAATGAGAACTAAAGCATATAGCAACCATAAAAAATGTAGCCGCATCCTTCGACTAACGGACTGAACCTAACTACTTGCAAATCAGGATTTGGTGACACTTCAATGACATGGATTTACTCATCTCCAATACGGTATATTCAGAAAAACAAAATCTAATACGGAGCCAACTCACATTGGATGGGCGATGGAGTAGGGGTCTGGCTGGCCGTACTTGCTATATGTCCAGATCGAAGGGGGCTTGGAGTCTCGGTCGACAAGGGTTCCTGGATAGATCTTGCCGATGTTGAGGATGCAGTGCTGAAGCAGTGGGGGCAGGCGCCCGCGCTCGTCAATCAGAGGGAGTATGCAGGGCGCGTTGCGGCGCCAGACCAGTGCACACAACAGCAGTGGCAGCGAGAGGCCGCGGCTCGCTGCCGGGAAGGCCGATGCGAGCACGACATCTCGTCGGCAGCGCGAGGGCGCCGCTTGCTGCCGGGACGGCCGACGCGCGCACAACAGCTCGGTGGTGGCCGGAGGGCACGGCTCGCTGCTAGATAGGTCGGGGCCAGGAGCGGCAGCGGCGGCGGGAGGAGTTGGTGCAAAGGGGAAATTTTTGGAATTGGCCTGTTGACACCGTGGGTGGGGGAGCGGCGGGGCGATGTAAAATTTCAGGGTTTAGTGCCTCCGCCGTAAGTTTTGCCCGCTTTTTCTCATGAAAACTTTTATCGACTCATGATTTGATATCATCTTGGAAATTTAGCGACCAACAATATAATAGTAAAAATTGTAACTATTATCGACCGATGATGCATCGCTACAAGTGAAATTACCGACCAACTATTAGTTGTCTAGTTTTCTCTATAATCTATTAATTGAGGTACGTCATCCACTTCGTGTCCACAAAGTTAGACATTGAATCCAAATCGATTTTGTACCTTCTATATCAAGTACCGAATTTTAAAAATCATAACTCCCACGTTCGGAGCTCAAATGAGGCAAACTCAGACTCTACCTCATAGCTCTCGAAAAATTCTACAACTTTGGTATTCAAGAAAAGTCCAGATACTGCAGTTTTGATTTTTAAATATGTGATGCAAAAATATTTATTCTAATTCGGACTCCTGTACGCATGTCTCTATACGGGGCTTATATCTCCTAGCTCTGTAGTCCAAATAATATGATCCATATATGTTTCCAAAAGGTCTCGACGAGATCTACAACTTTCGTGTTTTAACTTTTTTCATTAGAGTAAGTATTCAATTTTAAAATTACATTGCAATACAGTTTTATTTTTGGACTTCGTGAATTGATTTTTCCTCCAGATAAAGCTTCTAAAATATGGTAAAAAATATGATAAAATTGTTACTTTTAACATATAAAATGATATACTAAGAAGCATCAATGGTAATATAAATATAATCTTTAATGTAAAAATGTCAATAATATTGTATATATCTAATAATTATATTATATAAAGAGTGTTTTATTTTTTAAAGTTCGTAGCAACACACAGACAGCTTGCTAGTAACGACTAATGGTTAGTGACTAGTAAAGGTCAGTAATAATGTACCGTGGTATAGTGAGATCAATGGGACCGGAAGCGCTGTCCTTCGTTCTAATACCACGAAACAGTTTTTCTGCGTTGATCTCTGTTGGTGCACAGGTTACATATATACACTGTTTGCCATACCTTATCTAATACGAGCTAGGACTCCTAGCCTTATTGTACAACACGTACACGCACGCATACATGGTTCAGCGAACAGTGTCCCGTGCACAAGCTTCGTGCTGGCGTGATGCTGGGCTTTGGTCCCGTGCACAACCGTTGTGCTGGCATCATGTTGGGCTTTGGTCCCATGGGCCAATATGAGACTGCATAGCCCAGTTCTATAGATGGCCAAATGGGTCAGTCCGAATCACAATATTTTTGGCCCAGCCCAGATATAACACAGTCAGAATCATTTCATGTCTGGACCGGCACGGCCCAAAGTGCCGTGCTGTGTTTGGGCTGGAGGTGCAGCCCGGGCATAGCCCAAAATTCTTTTCAAATACATTTCATATTTCATACCTTCTCAACAATAACTGAGTGGTCTAGTATAACTTTGATTTTAGGAGGTCATAGGTTCAAAACCCCATCTTGTCCCTCTGTTTTCCTATTTTTTCACAATGTACACAATTAATAGGCTGAAAAATCGCTAATGGGTCATGTGTTAATGGGCTTAATGGGCCAGCCCGACATGAATTTGACTACACGAGCCACGCCATGGACGGATGGCTGGGCACGTGGTCCGGCAAGGCACGGCCTGAAAAGACCCATGTACCATATCAGCCTAAAAATAAATGTGCCAGGCCTTTTAAGACCCAGGCGGTGCCGGACCGGACCGCCCGTTTGACCATCTATACCCAGTTCTCACCCTAATATTAAAAGATCTTTTTTTTAGACACCAACATTAAAAGATTCAGCCCACGAATCAGACGACCCACAACCACAAATATCACGGTAGTATAGGGAGTGATTGGTTGGGTGCATGCAGCACGACTTGGAAAACGATTTGGGCCTGGCTCGGGGGATGCACGAGGCGTCCGTCAGCCTGGCTGAGCAGAAACGAAATTGAAATGGGTTTCTCCGCAGTCTGGCTGGTGCGGTGCAAAGCTTGCATGCTGGCTGCATCAAACAAGAGAGGAGCGATACGAGAAACAAGGCAACCAATCAATGAGGCAGCTTTCTGAATGCATACGACAGAATTTTTTTAAAATAATCAATTTTAATCTAAATTTATAAAAACAAACTGTCTAAAACTAATATTACGGATTCTAGACGTTTTTCTCATGCCGATTCATTTGGCGTGAAAGCTACATTCGGCGTGATTGTCTGACATGTCAGCTGCCCGTGCCACGGTGGCCTCGGCGCTGACCACTGAATCACGCCCATCTATTTGGCATGATTCGTTGTTCTAAATCGACCGCGGGCACTTCTTCTTCCTCATCTTCCTCAACCTTTTCCTCTCACCCTCTTGTTTTTCTCTCTCCGGTGAAAAAGGTGCTCTTTTGCTCCTCCTCTCCGATTCTTGAAGCACAGCCTCACATTTGGGTGACGGTTTTTGAAGGTATTAACTTGAAGCAAAGTTCTATCTTTTGGTCCATAAGATATTATTGATTTGTGGTTGTTTAGTTAGATGTCATGATAGTTAGGGTTAGGTCTATGAAATAATTTGTAGTAATTTGGTAGTTAGGGTTTGGTTTGTGAAATAATTTGTAGTTAGGGTTTGGTCCATAAGATTGTAGATTGTAGGTTATTGTTTTGAGACATATTTTTTGGTTGATATTTGATATGTACAATAAGTGAAAGTGATGTTATTTGATACTAAGAATATTAATAATTTGTTTCATATCTTAGAATATATTGAGCAACGATGATGTATCCCAATGTGAGCTCTACAGATGCTCCGGTTCCACCGTGGTTTCCTATTCCTATGTGTGACTGTAATATACTTGCACATGTGAAGCAATCTCGAAATCCACTGACAGCTGCCTGAGCTTACTATTGTTGTTCAAATGATGGGGTATGGTTACTTTGTTATGTACGACCTCCATTGTTGTTGTTGCAGTTGGCTATTTGTTTTGTATTTTTAAATAATTCAATTGTCAACTACTTTGTAGGTTGGACAATGTAGTTTCTTTCAGTGGATTGAAGGCCCGGAGGTGTATAATGAGAGGATATTGCTATTCCCTTATGATCAAGAGGGAAAGTCGTATTATTTGTTTGAAAGATGGGTTCCTCCACCGTCTAATCCTCTGGTGATGTATAGTCAAGAGAAGATCGATGCTTCTTTTAGGCGTGCGCGTTCTCCTCCCTTTTGCAAGTGTGGTGTCCGGGCGGAGTTGCATAGGCCTCCTCGGGGTTTGGCATACACCCCTTTCTTTCGTTATCCCTTCACAAGCACCGTCGGTTGATTTTTGGTAAATTTTTATGGATTGGTTGCTATGAATGAGTTAAATAATTAATTAATTAATTATACAGGATAACAAGCGAGGATGTGATTTTCAGGAGTGAATATATGGTCCAAAGGCAATGTACCCATATCCAGAAGATTTGCCCGATGACGTGGTATATGGAATGTCATTACCATGTGATGAGAGACCTACATTACTTTGTCAATGCAGTGTCGCAGCTAGGTGAGGTGTGGTGCTGTCTGAGACACAGTTGGTGACGATGATGAATGGGTGAGTATGCAACTATTTGTTTGATAATTGTGTTGATTTGGTATGATGTCCGACATAATCCTTTGAATCTTCATTTTTTGCTCAGGTTAATCGCAAGTGCGATTGGGAGACCTTTCCTGAACGAGTTAAGTTTCTCAAGGAAGCTAGTAAGTATGGACCAGAGAACTATGCAAAAGTGTTACAGAAAAGAAGGCAGGAAGTAAGGAAGAAGTATGTTGAAGAACCTCCGAACTTCATCCTTCAGACAATATGCAATGAGTATAAAATTGATATAGTAAATGGTGGGTATGCGGCTCATGAGGAGGCTTTGGCCATTTGGAGATAGAACCGACATAGATTTCCTCCAAAATCCATATGGTGCCATTTGGATGTACCTCGTGGTTGGAACTTTGAATCAACGAATGAGTGTATGAGGTGGTGTAAAGGTAAGATGAGTTTCAATCTTAAAAGATGCCACGAAGAATAAGTGAATTGGGCAAAGAATCATGATGAAAGTGAGAGTAGTTCTACAGTAAACTTAGTTCGGAATTTGCCATGTATTGAAAGTGAGGAGAGAAGTGTGATGTTACCAACGTGGCATGAGCGACCTTTTTGTCGATATGGGTATCGCGCTAAGGTGTCTATAAAAGACGGAATAAGATGCTTACATTGTCCAGATTTGTCATGGGATTTGCATTGTTCTTTTCATGAAGAGTTGGATGACACAAGCTTGGCTTCAAGTGCTGAATCGAAGGTGGAAACGACAGCATAAGGAAGAAGGAGAGAGGTTGGAACGTTTCATTCTTTCTACTAAGTTGACACTTGCACGTGCTCGTGCAAGTAGATCTAGCATATGTAGTTGATGCTAGATTGTTAGGATTTGTAGTAATATTATTGTAAGACGATGTAAGGGGTCTAACTAAGTTGATTAGATATGTAGTAATATTTGTTGTGGTTTGTATGTTTCGATTGGATTTCTTGTTCACTGCATGATTGCAAAAAAAATTGTGTAACTAGAGAAGACAACCGGACCATGACATCTACAGAGGAGAACCAAGCCATGAGATTGTGCAAATGAATCATGCCATATGCTCCGGCGTGATTCGACCTACAATCACGCCAAGCACCTATGAATATCAGTTTCTTCCTTCTTGAATCCGTTGCCCGTGTTGCGGCTAAGGCTACATTCACGCCATATGATTCGGCGTGATTGAAGAAACAATCACGCCAAAGAATATGGCATGATTCAAGCCACAATCACGCCAAGCACTTGCAAATAACAGTTTCTTCCTATCACGCCAAATAGATAGGCGTGATTCAGTCAACACCATGAACAGCGCCGAGGCCACCGTGACATAGGCAGCTGACATGTCAGTCAATCACGCCGAATGAAACGGCGTGATTCATGTAGCTTTCACGCCAAATGAATCTGCGTGAGAAAAACGTCTAGAATCCGTAATATTAGTTTTGGGCAGTTTGTTTTTATAAATTTAGATTAAAATTGATTATTTTTTTTAAAAAATTCCATATGACATGGCCTGACGCACTACAACCAATCAATTGCTTCTGCACTCACTTGGCCTGGCCAACGGCAGTCTGCTTCACTAGTTCCAGCCAGGCTGGACCAGAGCGTGAAACCAATCACGCCTATAGTATCTCTCTCCTCTCACTTGTAACTTGTAAAATCTCATTCTGAAAAATACCCTAAAAACATTATTCCAAAAATAATAAAAAAAAACTTGTAATCTCAATAAAATGAATTCCATTATGCATCGGCTTTTTAACTGTTCATTTACTCTTACGTCAATGTTTTCCTAAACGCTAAACGGTAAACAGTCGGTGAGGCTTTATTTAGCATTTAGGCCGTCTAGACGGCGTTCAAACGTGTTTAGACATATTAAATGGTTTGCTACTGTAGCACTCTGTAGCAGTATAAGTAGCAAAGAATAAGGGAAAGAATAGGAGAAAATGAGGAAAAGGAGAAGCAGCATATGTTGCCAGTCCGGCCCATTAGCAGGCCCATATTACAATATGCCCCCTTCCCTTCTTATCCACACAACAATCGATGCCACCAGCCAACCATCATAGCAGATCGACATCAGCTGGTGGCCGCCAGCCATTCTTCCTCCCCCGAAGCTCCCCTGCTCCTCTCTCTGTCCTGCCCCTGCTGTTCCTCTGTTCCTTTCCCGCTCCTCCCCTTTTTCGTAGTTGAGTCTGGGCATCCACGGCTTAAAGGTGGTGGTGCGCGTGTTGACCACAATGGCAACAGCAAGCAAGACAATGGAGTAAGAGAAGGCAACAACCCTACCTGTTCCCCGTATGTACTGCCGCAAATATTTTGCCATCAGAGCTCCACTCTCCCACTCGATCTCCCGCCTGAATATTTCGATCTCTTGCTCAATTTCCTAAATGTGCTTCTAATTGGTCAAGACGGCGTCTACAATCGCTCGGAACCCGTTCCGTTTAGGCCGTTTACGGTGTTTTTTTTTTCGTTGTTGACTGTTTAGACGGGTCAACCATTTAGGAGAGCGATTAGGACCTAAACTACACAATTGTCTCCCGTTTACCGTTTAAACGTGTCTAGACGGCCGTTTAAAACCATTTAGGATAACACTGCATATTGTTTGAAGGATGATTAAGACTATTTCAGTTCAAAAAAGATAAGCCACTGAGGATAAGGACAACAGAGCAAAGAATGCCAAGACAGATACCGTAATTTGAAAAAACAAAACAGAAAAACTCTAATTGTTCAAATGAAAGAGACAGAAATTACATAATATGCGTTAACATTACCTAACGTTTACATGTCTCGTGAGATAGTTAAAAGTTGCCCTGATTCAATTTTCGTTTTATGCCATGCACAAGAAACCACACTATCGTATTAAACTAAATTCAGGTTACAGGCATTATGCATACATCGATGAACAAATCCTTGCATTTAGAAAGAAGTCAAAATAAAACCAAGCTCAATAAAGTAAAAAACCAAGCTGTCAGGTGGCTACAGCCATATCTATATTGTCAACCAACTCAAATAAATACAAAAATATTTTTCTGAAATATGAAATAATTTTGCAATGCTACACACACTTATTTCCTTGAGAAAATTGATAGTGATAATATATAAGCAAACAAACAAGAGCCAGAGGTTTGTCACTTTTAAACCGAGACAACCAATGCAACATTTTGAAATCTCCTATATATGGAGTCTTACCAGCAAATGAAGAACTCTTCTTCACTTGATATTAGCCTCGCCTTTGATTGTAACTTATCAAAAGCAGATTATACTGAACAGAAAATTATCCAAGCTGCTAAATACGGAGAAAGATAATATAATTGCACAATTCCAAAGTTAGGAGGCATATGAATATAGGAATAAGCAACGGTAACGAGCATTCAGGCCAACTTAGAGGCTTGTACAAGTGAATCGCTCGCTGATAACATACTTAAAATTTAAAAGCTAGAGTATCCACAAAGGATGCGAAAGACAGAACAA
This sequence comes from Eleusine coracana subsp. coracana, assembly GCA_032690845.1. NCBI lineage: Eukaryota > Viridiplantae > Streptophyta > Magnoliopsida > Poales > Poaceae > Eleusine > Eleusine coracana. The sequence continues at coordinate 49,555,822 of CM064420.1, forward strand.
AAAGAGAGGCACAGGCATATGCCACCCTTTTGTGGATACGACTCAAAACCATCCATAATACTAACTAATATTACAACTGCTGGGTCAATAGAACTAGTGTTTGACATCCAGAACCAACCAATTAATCTCCCTGGATACATGCAATAATTATTATCATTTCTGGTATACTGAACCCCCAAATTGGGGTCTGTATAGTATCAGCGGGCAGCAAGCTTTGACATCAACTCGAAGAAAACAGAAGGGCAGCTTGTAAGCAGATGCTGGAATCCATCGGTTTCCTTGGCTGCATCCAGTGCTTTATGAGACTTGAGGAAATCGAAACACGCCTCCTTCAGTCCTAGGCAGTGGTGCTGCTCAGCCAACGCCAGTGTTGTTGCCACAGTGTTAACATCAATGTACCGGCACAGTCTTTCCTCGCAAATCAGCTTGAGCCTCTTCATGTCGTACCTGTCTGCTGCTTCGAGCAAATGCTGCGCCATCGTGGGGGCGGCAGTGGCATCCTCTTGCCCTTCCATCTCATCAGGTAGCGAGTCAGTGTATATGAAATGCAGCAAGCTCTTGAACACCAGAGGCAACATATCATCAATCTTTATGCAATCTTCTCTGACGGTACCCTCTCTCATCGAGCCAAAAAGCCCTGCACTGAAAACCGGTGACCGTGCCGCGAGAACACAGCGGTGCGCCATGAACTCCTCGCCCCCGACTCGGAACGCAACGTCGGCGCCCTGTCCTCCCATGAGGAGACTGCGGAAGTGCTGCTGCCAGTCGGGCGGCGGCACCACAACGAAGGAAGATGGAAGCTTGGCATCCTCTGCGTGGGGCTTGCCTGCAACAACAATGTCGCACCTGAGCGTGAAGCAGTCGTTTCTGAGGCGATCCGAGCGCTCGAGTAACCTCTTCTTGACGAATTTCTCGTATCCCCACGGGGAGGAGACCGAGTCGAACGTGCTCTCCGGGAGTTTGCAGAGGTGCGACGGCTTCTGCAGCTCCACCTGATCGATGAAGCTGAACTCCCACTGCGCCACGACGCCGCCGGCGACGGGTTCCTTGAGAAAGAGGAAGAGCGACAGATAGCCGGCGCACTCCAGGTGAGAGCCGTTGGGGTAGTACTCGATAGCCCAAGTGTGCCCGGCGACGCGGAAGGGGCGCGATTCTACGCACTGGCCGTTGGGGACAGTGGACTTGGTGCGCGAGTAGCCATCGATCCGGAGCACGTGGAAGCCGCTCGCGGCGTCGGTGACGATGGCGGAGGCGGAGCCGGAAGACGCGCCGTCGTCGGAGAGGGCAGGGCAGCGAGGCAAAATAGGAGCCATGGCGGGGTCGGACGAGGTACCCGCAAGCACGAGTTGGGGCGGCGGCGCAGGGGCGCGTCCGATTAGTCGGCGGCGGATCAAGGAATGGGAAGCGGCGGTCGGCGACGGATGGTTTCTCGCGGGCTTTTCAGGCTTCCGGAGGCGAGGCGTGGGCTCATCTGCTTATGGGCCGGTGCCAAGCCCTCGGCCTGCTTGGCTTAGAGAAATATTAGTAAGTTGTTTTTTTTAATCAAAATTGCAAATCAATTTCTGATGTATACTTTTAATTGAAAAATATACAAGTTTTATATTTACTGTGATATTGATGTACTTTTCCAAGTTCCTGAAAATTTGACTTGACTTTTGTCAACCAGATTTTTAATTTTGCAACATAATATGTGTCTGAATCAATGTGCAACTAGTTTATGTTCCTCTAATAAAGTCATTGTCTTTCTGGGAATTCCACTAATGTGAAAAGGTTTCACTTGATCTATATACAATTAATTACTGATAGTTTTAAGGGTATTTCCAATTGTTTTAACTCATGCTAGTCTAAGTATACATGGTGATTGGTACAAAGGCAACTACAAAAAAAATATGTTCTCTTTTAAACTGATCCACTCCTGCTTTTCTCCTCCAGAAAACACCATAAATCAACATGACACGATCTGTAGTGCCTCTAGTACACACATAAGAGAAAAAAAAAAGTCTGAAGTAGATTTGTTGACCTTGTTGATGTTGTGTGTGTCTGGGGAGGGAGGGGGCGGGTATACATGTCATAGAATAATAAAACAAAGATGTTAGGACGACGTCTCAAAAACAAGACGTAACACTCATCTGTAAAGGAAGTTGTCACAAATCTCTAATTATGGTAATATATTTTTAAAGTTATTGATACAGTAATAGTCGACATTACTAGCATGCAAATGGCTTGTTCCATTTGATTGCTGGATAGAAAATGTTGATCTGATATGTGGAATCAAATTCATTATATTTTTGACATCTCTCTAATACACCCAACTTGTGTTTACTATCCTAACTAAGCTTGAGCAATCAATTCATCAAAACCTTGTATTAAGCTGTTTGTTTTTAAAAAATTTGTTTATCCATAAATTAAAATTGAAGAATATGCTTCGAAGAGCTTGTTTGAATGTTGTTGTTGTATGGTAAATTTGATCACATACTCTTACATTTGAGAACAATCCGACATCCAAGATACATTGAAGTCTATAGATAATAAATATTTGTTCCTATTTATTTGGTTTCTTTAGTTACAATGAAATCGTCCTCATAAAAAATAGTCATATATTATATGTTGTGAGAAATAGACATAGATACGTAAAATGAGCTTGTCATTCGAGGTTTCGATTAATTGTATATTTTAATTGACTTCAACGTTTCCAGAAGAAGAAGAAAAAGAAGGCCAAGCGTTTTTCGAGCAAGTGGCAGCGGCAGTTAGCCAAGTGGCACGTTTGTCGCTACCCCACCCTTCCCACTCCAACGGCCCCACCGTGCAGCAAAAGATCCAACGGCCAACCATTCCGATCCCCGGACGCAACGGATTTTTATCAACTGCCCCTCCGAACCCTCGCCTCGAGTCCGACGCCGTCTCCCGTCCCGTCCGGCCCTACCCTACCGATTCGACTCCACTTTCCCCATCCCCACCCACCCCCACTCCCTTCCCCTTCCTCTCCCTACGCCGCCCTCCCCAAAGCTTCCGCCTTCGCGCTCGTCTCGTCTCCCGTTCGCTGCCCCCCGGCTCTGGATTCGTGTCCTTACTTCGACTCGCCGCCTTCTCTCGGCCGCTAGCGCGGTTTCCCCGTGGTTTTCCGCGCCGGCAGTGGCGAGGTTTCCGGGGTTCAGATCCGGCACCCTGCTTTCGTCGGACAGGTGAGCTAGTGTGCTAGGCGAGTGTAGTTGACGTCTGTTTGGGGTGATGTATGGTGGTTTTCTGATATGCGGGTCATGGGATGCGTCGTTGTGCAGTGTGTTCGCGATCGGATCTGCAGTGGAGCGGACGGAGTGAAGTGTGGAGGCAGTTCTGTCACTGGAGACGGCAACGACGACCATCCCTTTGGGCGTTCTGGTGTCCTCTTCGGCTCTAGATCTGGAAGGTAGTCATCACTGAAATGCTTGCTTTATTATCTCTACTATGTTTGGTCGCTGATAAAGTCCCATCCTTTGTACTCGCTGTTAATAGTAATGCTTGCGTTACCTTTGTTATTCCCTTCAGTGCTGTAACTTTGAGTGACATTGGTTCCTGATGTGTACCTTTCGTTACTCATCATTTTGTCAAATCTGTAAACTTTGGATGGCATTTGTTCCTGCTGTGCATGTGCACTGATTCGTAGGATGGCTGGAGCTATTTCTCATGCTTGTGTGTGGACAGTATTGTTGTGTTAGAAGGCGCTTCTTCTGTTTTTCCGCTTGCAACTTGCATTAGGGTCTTTCTTTCTGTTATTATTCCTGCTAAATATTAATATGTGAATGCATGACATGATAAAAAAATGCCACCTTTTGATCTCCTTGTGCATTGTTTGTTTCACACCAGGACTCCGCATCATCTGGCACACCAAGCTGTTTGAGTTGTATTGGAAAGTGACCATCTTTCACGTACAACACCAACATCCCCACAATAACCCACGATGGAGGCGGTTGTGGTTATCTCGGAGCAGCGCAACCACCACCACCATCACAACCAGGGTGTCCAGAGCAAGTCAATGGGACCGCAGTTCTCTTCGCCCCGTCCCTCCCGTGGTTTTCGTGGGGTGAATTGCAGGTCTTTCCATGCTGGTGCATGCGGTGTACTCCCTTCACCACCACAGCCACCTGCCCGCACATACTCATCACCAGAGCCCAAGACACCAAAGCAGCAGCCACGCCAAGGTGGCAAGCGCATCCGACCCACTTCCATAAGCCCTTCCACATCTCCACCATCCCGGGCTGAGTTATGGGCAGGCCCTGGTTTCTCGAACTCTCCACCCCCAAGTTCGTTGCCCATCCCCAAATTCTCCCTACGCCAGAAGCGCAGCATATCCCTTGAGCTTCCACCAATTAAGCGCTCTGATGATGTGGAGGTCAAGCTGCATGCTAAATCAGCCCCTTCATCCCCAGTTGGGGGATCAGGGTATGACTTCTTCAACAATAAGGAAGCTGCTATAGCAACAGAGAATCTGAGGAGGATTCTCCAGTTGGATATTGCAGACAACTGAACGATGGAAGGGTGATAGGGTGGTTCCTGTGTAAATAGTCCGTCTTCTGTTGACTTAGCATTTCCACTTGCATAGTAGTGTATAGAGAAATGGTTATAGATACTTGGCAGCTGTAAGATATGGTCAAGGTTGTGGGGTGGCGCTGAGGTTTTGTAGGTGATGCATCTTAAGAAGGTTAGACAGTAGAAAGTGAAACTGCCATGGGGGTGTAGTGAAGGTGGGGACTGGGTAGTTGAGGTGGGTGGCAGTTGATGGCACACCTTTGTAGCTTGTAATCACCTATGTACTAACTTTCTTTTTAGGTGTAGGTTTCATCAAGCCTTCTAGAACACATTATTTGCATCCATGGCACCTGTTCTGAACTTGCAGTGCCACTCTATCATAGCAGTAATCTCATCTCCTGCTGTTATCGGTTCATAGCTGGGAGAATATCATACATCAGTCAGTTGGATGTCAAATATTTGTAGTGTCCCTGTGTTCCATGCATGCATATCATTGCATACTTATTTTCTTTTATCCCCTAGTCAACTGATTCCCACTCTCACTATCCTGACTTGCCTGGTGCTCTGTCAAGATCGCTAGTATCTCCTCGCCTGCTCTTCTGTTTTTTGTAAGGAAGAAGCTGGGTGGATGATGGAAGATGGGCTCTCTCTTGCCCCCACTCTCAATGCTAACATACCTCATCTATCATTTTGTTGCATATCCAGCATGTCATATCCTATCTCCGACCATTTTAGACGCATCTACTTTTTTGAACAAGTTGCATCCAGCATCAATCCTTTGATCATGCATTTGCATTTGCATCTGAAGTTTGTGAACTGCTGTTGAGTTGATTTCCTTCAAGCCTTGAATTATTCTTGGAGGAAATCAGAGTCTGGAGACCTGCACAGCCTACAAACCCTAAGAGGTAGCTACATGCTTATATTCTGCAATTTTCTTAGAAAATGCTGTTTTTTTGTGCTCATACTTACTTTTGACTTGTGTCCTGATGCAGGTTTGGTTGGGCATCGTTCTACCTTCTGTTGAAGCTGCCTCATCACCTAGTTCCAGCGCTAGCGATGAAGCAGTATAGACTAAGCATTGTAGACTACTAGTTGTCTGCAATTTCAAGCTTGCTTGTTGCAGTTGGTGTTACCAGCAGAATATTATTATGTATTGTGTTAGTTTATGTGATAATGGCTCTATCGTAGACTACTTCATTATGTTTGAACTTAGAACCAGAGGCAAATTTAATCAGTTTTAATTTAACTAGTTTGTCACCAGCTGTTTGTTACTGAAGTGTTTTCTAATGTTGAGGATGGCTGTGTTTTCTTATACTTCCAAGTTTCATAGCTATGTAAGTAATAATACCCTCAGTTTAATCTGCTAATTGTATTACATCGGTATGGAGTTTAATGTGTCAGCTCTCAACTACAATCATCGCCATGTCAATATGGTGTTTAATGTGTTAATTTTCATGTTATATCCCATTAGTAATCACACGAGGCTTCCTTCGGCTATTATATTTGCCCTGACAGAACGCAACAAGTGATCATCTCTAATATTCCTTACCTTGCAAAATATTGTTGTCGAAGCTGAGTATGCCTTAGAAGCATGACGCTCCTGTCTGTAGAAAGCTTAGGATCGTAGCAAAAAGAAAAGTAGTATCTTCTAAATTAAAGGGGTAATAACCCTGTTCTTTGCATCAGAACGGACGATGACATCGCTCAAAAAAAAAAAAAAAAAAAACAGACGATGATAACATCAATAACAACAAAGGTTTTTTATTTCAAGTAAGTTAGGGGTAGGCTAGAAATGAAACTCATAAGAACCTAAAAAAAAAAGAGATAAAGAAATAAAAGTCAAAAGAAAGAGAAAAAGAAAAAGAAAAATAGAGACAAAAATAAAAGAAATAAAAGCCAAAAGCAAAAAAAAAAATGAGTAAACAAGAAGGAAGAAAAAGAAAAAAAAAGATCACGATTCCGGCACGTCTATTGCTAGTCTCCAAGGGCTCCTATCCATAACTAGCTTCTTAGAGATATCCCACGTCTTTAGATCTCTCTTAACCGACTCGTCCCAAGTTAAGTTAGGTCGGCCTCTACCTCTCTTAACATTAGCATCTCTCTTTAGAACCCCACTACGCACCGGCACCTCCAGAGGTCTCCGTTGAACATGTCCGAATCATCTCAACTGATGTTGAACCAATTTCTCCTTGATAGATGCCACTCCTATCTTGTCCCGAATATCTTCATTCCGTATTCGGTCTCTTCTTATATACCCGTAAAAATCAACACAATATACACATTCCGCTACACTCAATTATTGAACATGTCGTCTTTTCGTAGGCCAGCACTCAGCACCGTATAACATCGCCGGACGAATTGCCATCTTATAGAATTTACCTTTTAACTTTTGTGGCACCCTCTTGTCGTATAAGACGTTGGAAGCTTGACGCTATTTCAACCAGCCGGCTGAAATTCTATGACTAACATCTTCATCGATGTCATGGTCCTTTTGTAACATCGATACTAAATAACGAAACGTATCCTTTTTGGCCACCAATTATCTATCAAGGCTAATGTCTCCATTCTCATGTCTAGTCGCGCTAAACTCACACATCATATACTCAGTCTTGGCCCTACTAAGTCTGAATTGCTTGCACTCTAATGTGTGCCTCCACAGCTCCAACTTCCTACTAACCCCAGCCCTACTCTCGTCAACTAACATCATATTATCAGCAAAGAGGCATACACCAAGAAAAATCACTCTGTATTTCTCGTGTGATCTCGTCCATTACTAGAGCAAATAAATAAGGGCTCAATGCTGAACTTTGATGTAGTCTTATTTCAATCGGAAAGTCATTGGTGTCGCCATCATATGTCCGAACACACGTCCTCGCGTTCCTGTACATATCCTTGATGAGAGTAATGTACTTAGTTGGTACTTTCTGCTTTTCCAAGGCCTACCATATGATATTTTTTGGCACTTTGTTATACGCCTTCTCGAGGTCAATAAAGATCATGTGTAAGTCCTTCTTTTGCTCCTGATATCTCTCTATCAATTGTCGCATTAAGAAAATCGCCTCCATAATCGATCTTCCAGACATGAACCCAAATTGGTTTTGCGTCACACTTGTCACTCTTCTTAGGCGATGCTCAATAACTCTCTCCCAGAGCTTCATCGTATGACTCATCAACTTAATCCCACGATAGTTAGTACAACTTTGAACATCTCCCTTGTTCTTGAAGATCGGTACTACTATACTCCTCCATTCTTCCGACATCTTATTTGACTAAAAGATGAGGTTAAAAAGCTTAGTTAACCATACTATAGCTCTGACACCCAAGTATCTCCACACTTTGATAGGGATACCATCAGGGCCCATCGCTTTACCACTCTTCATCCTCTTCAAAACTTCCTCTATCTCTGTCTCCTGAATTCTCCTCATAAAGCGTCTGTTGTTATCATCAAATGAGTCATCCAACTCAAATATAGGACCCTCCTCCTCTCCGTTAAATAACTTATCGTAGTACTCTCGTCATCTGTCCTTAATCTCCTCATCTCTCACCAGGAGTCGGTCTACTCCATCCTTGATACATTTGATTTGGTTGATGTCCCTCGTCTTTCGCTCACGGATCCTAGTCATCCGATAGATGTCCTTCTCCCCTTCCTTCATGCCTAGTCGTTGATAAAGGTTATCATATGCCTGACCCTTTGCTACACTCACTGCTCGCTTTGTAGCCCTCTTGGCAATTTTATAGGCTTCTATGTTGGCTGCACTCTTGTCAAGATGTAGGCGCTTAAAACACTCCTTCTCCTTGATAGCCCTTTGCACCTCATCATTCCACCACTAGGTATCTTTTGCTTCTTGTTTGCCTCTCCTACTCATGCTAAACACTTCTGAAGCTACCTTCCGAACACATGTTGTCATCTTTAGCCACATGTCATCTGGTCCTTCTCCTTCCTCTCAAGGTCCCTCTCCTAGCATCATCTCCTTAAAGGTTTATGCTAGCTCCCCTCTAAACTTCCACCACTGCGTTCTCGCGGTCTTGGTACGTTTGTCCCTGTATACACGTACCCGAAAGCGAAAATCCGCCACCATAAGCTTATGTTGAGTGACGACACACTCCCCAGGTATCACCCTACAGTCCAAGCAAGCACGTCTGTCCTCCCTCCTTGCAAGGATAAAGTCAATTTAGCTCGATGGTTATACACTTCTAAAGATCATTAGATGGGATTCCCTCTTCTAAAGAGGGTATTCGCTACGAACAAGTCATAAGCTAACACCCAATTAAGTATATCCTCCCCCTCCTGATTCCTACTATCATACCTGAACCCCCATGGACCCGCTCGAACCCTATATTAGACGCCCCCACATGGCCGTTAAGATCTCCTCCTATGAAAAGCTTCTCACTGATAGGTATGGCACTAACCATGCTATCTAGATCTTCCCAAAACTGACTCTTGGAGCTCTCACTAAGACCTACCTGAGGGGCATAGGCACTAATCACATTCAGAACCGAATCTCCAACTATCAGCCAAACTAGGATAATCCGGTCATCATGCCTCCTAACATCTACGACTCCATCCTTAAGGCTCCTATCGATCAAGATGCCTACCCCATTTCTACCCGATGTTGTACCCGTGTACCAGAGCTTGAAGCTAGTATCCTCCGCCTCCTTCGCCTTCTGGCCCTTCTATTTAGTCTCTTGGACGCATACTATATTTACACGCCTCCTAGTTGCCACATCGACTAGCTCTCATAACTTGCCTATTAGAGATCCTACGTTCCAACTCCCTAGACGAATCCTAGTTGGCTCGGCTAACTTCCTTACCCTTCACACCCGTCGAGGAAAGTGCGAAGACCCTTACTCATTTTTCACCACACCTGAGCGTAGATGTAGCGCGCCACTAAGGTTGCGACGACCCGGCCCTTGCTCACTATTCATCATACCCAGGTCACGATACGACGCGTCACCAAGAGGATGACGACCCGGCCCTTGCCCATTTGACACCACACCCGGGTTCCGATGTAGCGCGTCGCTAAGAGGGTTACGCCCCAACAAATTTCTTATGGGTTTCATATCCATTTGAGTGGCTGGGTTTTTGATGTTGGTTCGCCAAATCTAACACAACCCTCCTCCTTTACCTAGATTTGAGACTGGCTATGTTGAGACTTAACACAGGTGGAGTTTTGCATCAGAACAAAAACCAAAGAAAATATATCTTGACAAATGAGACTTTCCGGTGCAGATTTGCAATAGAAGATAAACATATACGGTTGGGCAATGAACTACAAGCTCTGGACCAAGGTTGACATAACCGACCGGGCCGGTATAACCGGTCGGACCCGGTTCAATGGTTAACCGGTGTAACCGGCCGGTTAGCCAGGCAAAAATTGATTTCGGCTGGCCACGATCGCCGGTCGGTTAACCGGCTAGTTACATAAGTTAACCGGCCGGTCTGGGCGGTTAACCGTTTACAGAAGTAATCAACTCAAAGAATTGGAAAAAAAAAATAGGAAACTAATCCGTAAAATAGTAAAAATTTAGGCATGATGTTTCTTAAATATTTAGCACAATCTTAGATACAAATTTGCAATACATTTAGTTCATACAACATAACACATCCATATAGTTGAATACAAAGCATCGAAATATAGTTGTTCTACAAATAATTATACAATGGGTTTCCCTAATATTAGTGTGAGATACATAGAAATCAAATAATTGCACTCACACCCATGGACGCGAGTACCACGCGGAGTGATACTCTTCACTTGACATGAGCGCAATACCACGAGTAGACAACAATGCCGCCTTGTAGTCATTCCAAGTTTGTCCAGTCCACGCCGCAGTTGTTTGCCATTCATTGAGCAACAAGTTATAGAAATCAGGGTCCTGCCACTCATAAACCCATTGTGGAGGAGGTTGGGTGTCCGGCGGTAGAGCAATGTATTGGTCATAACCATGGGCATAGGGAGAAGAACTACCTGCACTGAATGATGACTCACTTGCATAAAGAGAAGAGTGGATTCCTAGATGATGTTGCCTACCCCTTGTAGGTCCCCCCCCCCCCATGCATGGTTGTTCTCTGAGAATGTGGAGCACCATGGTCCTGATCCTGGGTAGCATGAGTGAAATGTTCCTCGCTTACAAAACAAGTGATGAGTGAGTGAACCGTCCATGAATTGGTATGATACAATAATCATTGTTTTTGTTACCTGTGAAGTGGACACTTGTTGAAGGTGGAATAGAGGTAGGACCACCAGTACCATATGAGTCACCAGCAGAAGAGGCTGAACTGCTATCATCTGACTCTTGATAGGTCGGGCTCCCATTATCACTCTCAGTAGAATCATCACTACGCACTGGTTTTCGTTTAGTTGTCTTCTTCTGTTTCTTTCCTTTTTCCTTCCTTCTCATACTTAACAATTTACGCTTTCCTATATGTGTGTCACCCACATGTTTATCCGCCCACTCAGCAAGAGAACTAGTCCCAGTAATTCTTTGTAACTCCGCTGGAGTGTCATCTTCGATCACCATTCTTGACGGAATAGGGGTGTCACTCTTGATGCTCTCCTCATCAAGTAATGGAACAGCATTTGACTGACCGTGCTCCATCCAATCTCGTATTGGATTTGCTTCATCATATAAAGAAACTTCCATTAATCGATCGAATGGATCATCTTCTGGTGGCTTGTATAATTCAGCTTGCCTCAAACGAATGCGTAGGTTGTAGTTGACATACACCAATTTGTGGAGTTTCTTATATGACAACTTGTTGCGCACCTTTGTGTGTATCAAAGCAAATGTACTCCAATTGCGCTCACAGCCGCTAGAGGAACAACACTGAGATACAAGACGTAGTGCAAGCTTTTGGAGAGTTGGGGTGTCACTTCCAAACATAGCCCACCATTGTGCTGCAACAAATAAAAGTGTAACATAAGTGTGAATGTTTCACATATAATGTAGATAACGTAAGAATGTAATATAAGTGTGAATGTTTCACATAACAATTAAAAGAATGAAACAATGACTTACAAGGTGAAGTATTACTATCACATGCCATCTTACGAGCCAACTCTAAAGCAAAAGCACCCTCTTTTCATCTATAAGTCTCAGATTCATGCAGCGCCAAAACACATGTGTCTGTATCTGTCATAAATTGAAATGCTGTGCGAAGGTCATTTAGAACATTATTTGATGTGCCATAGACATAGTGACATCTGGGATGCAAAGCAGCAGCTGCATTGACATAAGTATTGCTTGCAATATCACCCATCCTAGGATTGATCACTGCCATAAATCTTTCAAGATCCCAGGGATTGCCCTAAAATAAACTTTCATATTCATTCCTTACTATATGGAATCTTAGCAAGACTTCACTCAAATTTGGCTTCTTTTCCTGATCTGCAAATCGAAGGAATGCATACAAAGGTTCCACAGACTTGACCACCAAGCTCATGTTATCCCACCATGACAAGCTAGAAAGACATGAATATGCATATCTTCCCTCAGACATGTCGACAAAACGACTTTCTAAGAATGTGCTTGAAGCCACCCATATCATGAATTTATCTTTGCGGCGAAGCATGCTCTCCAAACACATATAATTGGTGCCAAATCGAGTAGCATTCCCTCTTACCAACTCACCTCCAATAGCAGTTCTCATCATGGCATGCAACTTGTTATGGTTGTATAACCATCGACAAATTCTTCTAGCAGCCTCAATCATAGCTTTGTGCTCCAGAAAACTCACCAATAGACTTAAGCATCAAATTAATAGTATGAGCAACACATGGTTGCCACACAATGTTGTACTTCTTGTTCACCATTTTGCATGCCTTCTTGTAGTTTGAGCCACTGTCAGTGATAATCTGAATAATATGTTCTGGACCCAGCTCTTTGATTACCTTTTCGATTTCCTGTCAATGACAAAATTATTTAGTAACATGACAGGAGAGTAGGGGACATATTCACAAGTTAATCAAATGACATTGACTTACCCCAAAAACAAACTTCGCGTCCTGACTATGTCCAGTGGCATCAACTGATTTGTGAAAATACATTATCCCATCTGCAATACACCATGAAGTTGATGACGCTCATCCCTGTTGGTCCCGTCCATGAATCACATATAAGTGTAATACCATGAGCTGGCCAATCACGCTAGAACTTCTCAAACTGCTTTTTTATTTCAGCCTCATTCTCATCTAAATATACTCCATCAATCTCACGTCCAGTTGGGACTGCAATGCCCTCACCTATAACATCAAAAAATATAAATTAGTTCACCGCTTTACACAAATGGCAACAAAAATGAATAAAAATCAACTCACCCCATCTTTGAGTCTCCTTGACGGCGACTTGAAATTAAGGATTATCTGCCTTCCTTCCGGGAATGCCTTCAATGTGGAACCATTTTGACCAAACCCTGCAAATTACATTTTTCCCAGCCTTGCACTTTGCTGTCCATGGCCCAGTATCAATCCTAGTTTGAACCTTCTCCTTCGTTCCCCTTACGGACGTGGACCGTCTAAGCATACCTAGCAATCCGCCGCCGCCCTGAGGTTGAGATGAACCACCTCCATGCTCGTATTGCCCACCTTGATCACGAACACGCCTCGCATATGCCTCCTCCTCTCGAGACATATCCATCGCACGCTGCAACATCTCATCCTCATCATCATTAATATCATGGACCACATGTCCTTCTCTAGCAACTTCCTCCCTTCTCAAATTATCCCGTTGTATGTCTTTCTTTCTTGCCACAATTCTATCCAGCTCACGACAATAGTAGTCACGAACATCTGGTAGAATATTACTACAATATATCACGTTACCACCTCTTCCTGCCAAATGATGCTTGAATCGATTCGCACCACCCCCTTTCTTGAAATCTTGTAATACTTGCATGACCATCCTGGAAATTGGTTTACACCATGCTCCCACACACCATCACTTTGATTATGGTTTGTTATATTCATCCTACATAAACATATACAATTTATTACTTCAACATTATAATTACAATAAACTCTAATATTCTACATATTTACTACCATATTTGCTATCTATATTCTCTATGCTTTCAAGTCCTACATGGCTATCTAAATTAACTACATACTTATAACTTGCCTACCTAAATTTACTATGAATCTATGGATAATATAGATTACCTAAAAAAAAAAGAAAAAAAACTTGCCTTACTACGGCGCGGCTAACCGGAGTCTTCCGGCGGTTAACCGCGCGACGCCGCCGGTTAACCGACCTAACCGGTTGGCTAACCGACCTCAACCTGAGCCGTAGATCTCCGCATCGAGGCCGGCTAGCCGACCGGCTATTCGCTCCGGCCGTGCGGTTAATCGGGAGAGGCGAGCGGCTAGCCGGGGTGCCTCCTGTCTCGGCCGGATGCGCCCGCCGGCGCTGACTGTGGCCGACGGCAGCGGCGATTCCGGCGAGGATTGGGGGCGGCGACTCGGTGCGGACACGTGCGAGGCAGAGTTCTGGGCACGGGAGCGTTCGGATGGGTGGATTCCAGAGGATAAGGTATGGTTTATTTTTCTTTCTTTTTTCTTTTCTTTTTTTATTTCCATTAATTTTTTTTCAATGTTAAATGACCTCGGATTTAGATGTTCTCTTCACCATAAATATTCATTTTATCTCTAGTTTTTTTACTAATTTTTTCATACAAATTTTTTCAAATTTCAAAAAAATTCAAATTCGGACCGGGGGTTAACCGGCCCACCGGTGTAACCGGACCGCACCGGTTATCCGGTTAACCGGTTAACCCCGGTTATGTCAAGGACTCGTAATCTTGTGTTGGCTCAGTACAGTCAACCTAGTTTCAAAAAAAAAAAGTACAGTCAACCTAGGTATTGCCGTGGTACTGACTAACATATCATGGATCTGTAACGTGATGCGTACTATGATTGATTAAACATTACTTGCAACTATACAGATGTGTCGATAAAAATTAAAATAGGAATCAAGGAGCATGTTGAAATGGGAGTAAAATTACTTCACGTTGGCTTTACATTGATTGATATTCGATAAATATCTAACTATTTTGTAGAATAGATAAAAATGAAACTTCTTTTAGGATTTATATATATAAAAAATATTCATTGCAAAATCTGCACTCGAAAGTGTATTTGTTAAGAGCCTGTTTGGTATAGAGTCAAAGTAGGATAGAATAGGGTCATCCCTGTTTTTTAAACGCCGCTGCTGCCTCGGCCACCCGCGACCTCTTCAAGCCACTACCGCTTCCTGCGATGTCCACACCGTCGCGGAAGAAGCTCGGACCTGGTGAGTTGGTGAGCAAATGGGCACAGGGGAGGTCACGGGGTGAGCGAATCGATGCCTGCGGCTCAACTGATGTGCGGGGGCGACCGTGGGGCACGGTCTGCTCATTTTTTAGGGATGGTACTGTCCTCAAATCTCAGGAATATTCGCTTGAGTAGCCGACTCGCCCCTGGTTGACCCGAAACCAAACATCTGTTAAAAAGTCTCAACCCCGTTCCATCCACCCTAATACATCAAACCAAACACACCCAAAGTTTTTAGTGGGGTTGATGATTAAAATTCAAAGAAATATACCACTTATTCAGTAATCCTCAGGGAGAATTTGACTGGGAAGAAATGATCGGGCACGTAATACAAGACTACAAGAGTAAAGCTTTGAAAGCTGTATGTGATTGAAACTTTGTTATCTGAAAGGTAACCTTTCGCAAGCAAGTATCACCTTAAACACCACTATCCGATTTGCTTTCTATTGTTTCCTTCTTTGCTAGAGAAACAAAAGGATGAAACCCAATGATAAAGAACCAGAGATTGCATATCTACAAAAGTGGCAGAAATAATAAATTTAATTCATGATATGAAGGAACGCTACATTGCAGCGACTGCCTCTCCTTTTACAAAGCAAATGAGTGCCCTCTCAATCTCACTATAACCAAAATGTGAACTTGTTCTAGCGTTAAAGAACGAAGGCGTCCCTTGACACCCTCATGAATTCAGCCCTTCTACTGGAAGGATCAGCCAAAGGCCAGTTAACCAATGCAGTGGCACTGACTTGCAACTAGCTAGTACAGTGTTAACGACCAATCAAGAACATGCGGTGCAGCAACCTCAAGAGATCCTAGAACCTGCCATTGTCAAGGATCACCAGCTGGTGCAGCAGCAGAAGCTTTACGCTGCCACGCCATTGCTCAATCACTAGCTTTCTTAATACAATTCCTCCGAGCCAGCGCGAAGCAGGCTTCTTCTTCTTCGTTGTCCGTCATCACGATTCACGAGGCGGCGGAGGAGGTGGAGATGTCGCTGGCGCGCCGGCGCAGCATCTGGCGCATGCCGTCGGCGACACGGAAGGCCGGATTGTTGCCGAACTTGCCGCAGTAGGACATGTGGTCCCTAACGGCCTCCTCCAGGCCCTCGCTTCCGCTCTTCTTCTTCTTCCTCCGGGCCTTGGCCACCTCGTCCCTGACCGCCTCGGAGCACAGCCCGCAGAGCCACCGCCCGCCGAACTCGGCCTTCACGCCGGCGATGTACTCCCCGGTGCAGTCCTCACGGAGCCCACAGCACTCGCACTTGGCCGACTCGATCTCCATGCCTCTGCACGATGGAATTTCAATGCAGCCGGCTGCGATCGTCGGCTCTCAAGAACTCTGTGTGTGTGTGTGTGTGCAATGCCCTCTCTCTCTCTCTGCTACCCGGGACTGCCTGCTTATATAAAAGCTGCTGGCCTTTCAGTCTAGGAGAGCACTGTCATTAGTGAGTTACATATCATTATCACAATGTGTCGTTGATTATGGCTTGGAATTAGGGCTCATGGAGCGTTGGTTGACTCTGTAACCAGAGGTCTAGCTAGAGGCACAGTATTAAGTGGCACAGCGCACCTAGCCTTGTCCTGGCCCAGCTTGGTCACCGGCTCCAACTGCACCCACTGATTATTGACTCACGGTAGCATTTCATACACTGTGCTGCTGAAAAAGGCTGTTACATAAAACAAATTCGTCTCGCCACGGATCCATGCATGTGCATGTGTTGACACCATGGACAAAATTAGTATGAAAACTCTACTACAAAATTACTGGGTTGCATACAGGTCGCGGCAATTCAGATCACTAATACAGGTCGCTATTCAAATTCAAATCTCAAATTAAGTGGATTTAGCATTAAGCCGACAGCCATCATCGCGCAGCACCTATATATCTTGCTGTTATGTCCTCACCAAGGCTCCCAAAAGCTTTAACAAGAATCTTTCTTGGTGAAATTGTTTATCATCCTAGCTAGCAGTCCTACCTGGTCCAGCAGACAAATGTTTCTTTCCCGCCCCTTTTCTCCTTTCGGCTCTGAGAATTCGTTTTCCTGAAGCCAGACACCAGCTAGCTACACTGATTTCAGTCACTGTCCAACTCACCACACAGATATATTTTTCTCCTAGCTTGAACTGGCTGACGATCCTATGCTTCTGGGCAGTGTCTCAACTATCTTTCAAGATTAATGACCTGTAAGCAACAATGAACATGGTCACGCTATATTTTTTTTTTCTCTTAACCAACCAGACTAGCCGCCTGATTGGATCTTCCTACACGTCGTCTTGCGGATGACAAACCAAGATGAGTTTGAATAAACCTCCTTTGCAAACTAAACATGCGGCGCAACTTTCGAGGCTTTTATCTGGGCATGAAACCCTGATTGTGCTTCCAACAGCTCCAGCTTCTGTAGTCTGATAATCTTGTTTTTTTTTTTTTGACAAGCTTTATGTCTGTATTCGTTCAAAGAAAGATTACACACACTGCAGTGAACACGCTCCAAACACAGAGCAGTCCTAACAGGGTGCAGAATACAAGGCTCTCGTTAAGCAGAGTACATATTACAACGATAAAGACTATCAACGGGCTAGCTCCCGAAATGTTATCGGAGGGGGCTCGCTTTGAGAAAGCATGAGGCTGGTGTCTTTCGTCTGCATGATGGAAAATCGTTGGTGAAGAATATGGTTGATGTTCACCTGAATGCAAGAGGGAGGCAAAAGCAGCACCTTTGGTTGACGACACTCGGAGAGCCAGACATACCAGATCCGCGTCACATCGATGGGGGCACCCGTAGCGATCATCGTTACTCAGAACGTGAGTACAGCATGTCATCGAGAACGTAGAGGACCTAGATACCATGAGTAGCCTGGATTGGAGTTCTTGATATGCTGCAAGAGAGCTGAGGACACGTTGCACGTCAGATGCCTGGGAGAGGCGACGCTTGCACAACGTGTGTCGGCCGATGTCGAGGTGAAAGGTAGATCGGTTTGCCCATCGGAATTGTCGCCCGGGGAGGTCGGCTCGTCGGGGAAGGAGGACGGTTGTGGCTAATATCACCGGTTGCCATGTAGATTAAGATTTGTCAGCAGCGGTGTGTTGAAGAGGACTTCCTTCTTCTTCGGAGGCGAGCGGCGAGGGCGAGGTATGAGCTCGACATGGCGGCCGTAGGGGTAACGCTGGCTTGGTGGAGAGGGAGACACAGAGGCGGACTGTCAAGTCCAGAGGAGGCGAGGACCAACTGCATCGATGGGGGGCGAAGACAAAGCTGATGACGAGGGGGAGGGGGCGCGTCGGAGCCACCAGATCTGGAGGCTCTGGAGCCGGATGCCGCACCCAGAGGCGCGGATCTGGCGCCGGAAGGCCAGGCGTGGGAGGAGATGCCGGCGGCAGGGGCGAGCGAAGGTGGGAAGAGTGGAGGACCTAACACTACTTTATTGGGACTGCCCTCCGGCTTCTGGAGAACACCGAGGAAGCCGCCGCCGTCGAGCAAGAGCTCGAAAGTAGCGGCCATGGCGACTAGGAGGAGGAGGGGAGCAAGGTGGCGCATGGCCCACGGCGAGCTGCGGAAACAAGAGGAAAAATAACTAGACTTACCTAAAGGCTGAGGGAAGGGCTTTCCTCTCCTGCCCGCCGCCGGCGAGGACACCGGAGGGGGAGGGGGGGGGGGGGGGGGGGGGGCGGCAGCTGCGGCGGGGGAACCCTAGGAGGAACGCGAGTTTTCCCTCCAACAGACGGTAACCTTGAGGAGAGAGCAGTCTGATAATCTTGTTAACAGTTCAGATAGGGGCCAGAGTCAGATGCTTCATCCAATACTAGTGTCCCATTAGCGTTGATCCCCAGATTAATGCTGGACCCTACCATCCGTGCCAAGTGCTGGAATTCATAAATTGTAGGGGCAGTTCTCCATTGCGAGATGCATCAGACAAGCTTTAAAGTGTGCTTGGCGAACGGGTGCTGTTCTTGTTTATTGGCCTCAAAAGTTGTTGTTGCCTTCGTTCATGGATGGATTTTTCTAGTTATTTGTTGGTCAGGCATGCTTATTTTCCTTTCCATGTCAGCGAGAGTATTTTTGTATTACCAACTGCACAGGTAGGCAGATGAGATTTCAACTCAACTGATCGAACTGATTAGAGCACTGATTGGCTGTCCAATGATATATCTGCTACTTATAATACTTACCTTTGGGTTGGGTTATGATTGCACAATGAGGAAACTCAACTGATCTACATATAAATTTCGTTATTTCTTCTTTCCCTACATTCAAGTTGTCAGCAACTTATCAAACACAAACACTGCCCGTGAAATCAGAAATTTAAACTTAAAACCTCTGAAAAAAGTAGCAACACACCTGAGTAGTAATTGAGCACTGTAATGTCATTGTCCCGTATTACGATGATATGATTGGACTATAAAGTACTGTAACAAGTTAGGCATCATTTCCCAATGAAACTAACTGACGAAGAACTGGGTACAACAACACAAGAAACATGAACATAGAGTTTTTTTTTAAAAAAATAGAGAAGTAAATAAAGGCTGCTGAATTCAAGTCTCCTTGCCCCTGAAAGTCCCTGCTGAATGATTAACAATGCCCGGTTTATTCTCTGCGCATTATGAATTTGTCTTCAGACCATGAGCAACCACCCAATTATTCGTCCACTTTGAGCGTTATTACTGGCCCACGTCCTTTAGAAGCTAGGCCAAATTCTAGCTTATATTGATTGTTGTGTTCCACCCCTCCACATGAACACCACATGCACTTGTCCTTGATGCCAAATATTTTAATCTTCACTTCAAAAAAAGGTATTCTACATTGTTTTAAAAAAGGCATTCTAATCCTAGCTTTCTGCACTTTTGACATGTAATGTCTTGACTAGTACGTGCTGCAAATTAGTAATCTTTTAATAATTACGAAGTAACAAAATGGTAACTAAGTCTCGGCAGAGTGTCATAACTTACTTCTCTGATCCAAAACATAAACAGTGTAAGTTAGCAACAGAGTTTTTGTGGTGACATTTTGACCAGAAATTGCTATGACTACATGATGTCAGTTTGTGAGGTGACATATTGCTACGACTAAATGATGTTTTAAAGGAAAAAATGAAGAAAAGTAATTTTCATGTTGAATATAATAATATTGATCTTATATTATCAACCAACATAATTATTTATCTATGGTCAAATATAAAATCTGGAAAAAGAAAATTTACAACAGTTTAAGATTTTTATCTGAGTACATGGTAATCTTCAGAGCTTGACATTAGTCTTACTTCCTTGAAAAGAAATACCCAAATGTTAAACAATGATATTCCTTCCTTGAAAAGGAATAACTTCGGAATCCCCCGCTGGCACGGACGCTTCCATGCATGATGCATCCTTAGCTACTAGGCTACAGGCCCATCCGCCTGCTGGGTGAGTTCATTCCCTCATTAGGCCGAAATGATGTTGGACTGGGTTGAGATGTACTGCCCGCCTGGTAGCCCATGTATGTGCAGTTTGTGACCGCCTTTCTCGACCGAAACAAAAGTTTCCTCTTCCTAACATCAATATTACTATATTAGCATTGTATATCAGGAAATATTTATCCTGACATAGGAATGTCAGATATGTATGCCTAACAGTAGAAAGCTATCACCAAAATAATTTGTCAATTTTCTTGATCTGTTTTTAGCTATCAAGAAGCATCCTGTTTCTGGTAGTGTAGCCCGGCAATGCTGCAATAGAAAAGGTGTATGCTGCCTTCCAAATGATGATGACTTCTATATCGTTTCCTCTCGCTAATGTAGCTTCAAACTTAACATATATCCACTCATGGCCTCTCAATTTTACTACTTTGTACTTTGAGCTAACACCGTGATATCCCGACTCAGGACTTAACAGGATTGATAGAATATTTATGCCAATAAATTGTAACTTCTTTTTTATAATCTCATCTCTAAAGAACTCTAAAGTTAAACGTGCTTGGTCTAGAGTAATAGATGATCGATCAGAAAGTTACTCCCGGATGTGTATGCGTAAGGACAAAATACATAAACAAGACTCGCATTGGTCTATGAGTAAAGTCATGAGGTGCTAGAGAGCTATTATGTGTAAGCGGATCTGACCTCGAAGAGGCGAAACATTACAATTGGTATCAGAATCGACCCTTGCGGTTTTATGGAAGCATGAGATCACAGTTGCGCAGATATGATGTGGATGGCTAGTGTGGACCTGGAGTGGTCACACAACATGCCACATGCGTTGGCACTGGACACATAGATGTGGCAAAGAGAGAAAGTTCCTGGTCTGGGATTGACCGACGAGGACATCGATCTTCTAAGGGGGTTGAGAGTGTGATATCCCGGCTCAGAGCTTAACAGGATTGATAAAATATTCATACTAATAAGTTGTAACTTTTTTTTTCTAGAAACTCATCTCTAAAAAACTCTAAGTTTAAGTATGCTTAGCCTGGAGTGATGGATGACCGACTAGAAAGTTATCCCGGATGCGTACTAGTAAGGACAAAGTGCGTAGAAAAGACTCACTTGATCTGTGAGATCCTAGAAAACTGTCAGGTTTAAGCGGACCCGACCTCGTAGTACCGGTACGTTACAAACACTATTTGTTCCTATTTGATTTATCGATTGCAACCACTTTAGTCAGCAGGAATCAGTACCATTGGAAAAGTTTCAGCCTCTTTAGAGAACAAATGATAAAATTTAGCCAGCATATGGATTAGAGCCATATCAAATTGCCTCCAAAGGTTGGTCAGTGGGCTCAAAACCTGCACCTTTTCATGTTTTGTACCTTGCAATTCAAGGCTTCTCCAAAGTTCCTGCTAATCCAGAATCTCGGCATGCAACAAGTTGCTGCACACACAGAGTACTTTCCATACCAAGCACCAATTATTAGCACAACTTTGATCGTTGCACAGTCTCAGTTAATAACCAGCTGATGGAACCTACATTACATGCCACAATAAGGATGTATTCAAGTGAACAACTGGTACTTGTACCATAATTACTAGCTTTTTATTGTCGCCATTTCATAAAGCTAATTGCTGTTACTGGCCACAAGCTGCTTTACAGATCAAAACAAAAGAGAAACATGCATGACCTCGATAGCCAAGCGATGCCTAGCCCGCTGATAACTTTGTTTAGCAGGCTGTTAATAATTTTAATTGTCCATCAAGGTGATACGTTTGGATCCAGGCATTGAACGAGATCGAGGGAGAGGAACTGATTGCCCATCCTGTTTAAATACATCGTTCCAAAGATGAGTGTGAAACCCGTTTTTGGTGAATAAAATGGGGTGTTATACGGGTGGGGGATCAGAGTCAGTTTGTAACAATTTCTGTTTTGTGAAAGGAAGCTCTTCTTTTCTCTACTAATAACCCGTGAAAGTAAAAGGTAAGACCTGATTATACTTGAGAGCTAAAGGCAGAAAGAGGCAGCACAAATTGTTCGATCAATCTGCTTTGTTGAATTGGAGCACACTATCCATCAAGTAGACAATAAACATACGTAATAAGACGCAGACTATAAGACAATGACTCCCCATGAAAACAAAGAACAAATAAAAAGACTTAGGTGTGTTTGGTTGAGCTTTTTCTGGCAAAGTCAAAAGCCCAATCAAAGAGGCTTGTCTTCTAGAAAAGTCACAGTCAAAAGCAGCTTTTAGCTAGTTCATTTCTGAAAGCGTAGAGAGGTGCTTTTTTAGGCTTTGGCTTTTAGAAGTTTGGATTTTTTCTTCAATTTTTTTAAAATTATTTAAAAACATTATCAATTGAAAATATTTTAAATAAAAAACATTTAGAATTTAAAAAACTTTTTAAATTATTAAAAAGTTAAAATTATTAAATATATTTTCATTTTTTAAAATACATTTTCAAAAAGCTTTTAAATTAAATTTCTAAGAACTTTTAAAAAAATTATAAACTTTTTGAAAAATATTTCCATTTTTTTAAAAAACTTTTAAATAAACTTTTTAAATTACATGTTAATTTAAAAAAATTTAGATTTAAATTACATATAAATTTAAATGAATAATACATTATTTTACATTTATCAACTCACAGTCAGTTTTTCACAGTCGCTTTCACCAAATGACTTTCAGCTTTTTTACAGCTCATATCTCACAGCAGCTTTTTTCACTGCCCACAGCCCACAACAGCTTTTTTCACAGCCACAGCCCAACCAAACACACCCTGATTAGAGCCTAATAACCACTAGAAGACTGACCTCGATTAAGAGTTAATAATTAAGGTTCGAAATCAAAGATCAAAGCCTTGAGTAGCATTGAGCGATCCTTCCAGTCATCCTTGCTCGTGAGATCAAAGGGGAGTTAAGGCCCTATGGTACACTGTCCACTGACTGTTTGAGCCTTAATTTACCATGTTACTACTACTATAGAAAAGAAGGTAAGGATGGTTTTACCAGCAGTTCACACTTAATTTACCATGCTTTGTTTTTTTTTTCACACGTACTATGCTTTTGTTGGGCTAACCGGGAGTTGGTCAAGGGATCTCAGCAAGGAACTGAAATTATTGTAAGCCTATTATGATTGAATAATTTTCTCTGACGAACCAGCAGTCATGCAGGCATTTGACACACATTGATTGCTTAGTAGCATAATAGAATTAGGATATATAAACAGTAGAGATTTATATTATTTCCACCTGTACCAACTGAAAATCTCTTTCACCATGGCATAGTTCGCCAAATAATTCTGAAGAAATAACAGGTAAAGCGAAAGTTTATTTGAGCCTATGGCAGCCCCACTGATGTAGCTGGCAGTTAATAAGGCATGCTATCTATCCATCTTTCGATCAGCAGATGCATGGTAGCTACTAGAATGAGGAACCCTTACACTGCCGCTATCACTTTGAGCTCTAGCTATATATAGGGAGATCTTTTATGGTGCTTGCAAATATTGTGAACCGTCCATTCCCTCTAATCCAACGCTACACAACTAAAAATACCAACTAAAAAGTACTTAAATATGGATGGAAGTACTTACGTATTAGGGGTAAGGAGGTAATTTCATTCGTTGACTTATCTGGAATGTTAAAGACAAGGAAACCAATCAATCATGTGATTATCTCTTTCCTTACATTGTTTTAGTAAGATTTACTTGGTATGATTTTTTCTTTTCCACTAGACGATATAAGTTCATACTTTTTTTTACTAATTTAGACGTATAGGGGAAATATTTAGGATAACTCATAGTTTTTATTTGCATAGTTTGATTAAAATTTACTCATTATGATTTTTTGTTCTCTAAACTCACCTTATATCTCTTCGATTAGTGATTAGTTTATCTGCCTTCTCATGTATTTCTTGCATCCTATCTCAAGCATTCTAATCCAATACTCTGGCTCTTCTAATTTTTCTATGCCATATTCCCATAATTATTCGAGGCATGAGAAATTGAGTAATCAAAAAGAAAATCAAGTACATCATTAAGTTATTTATGAAATATACAAATGTATAGCTTCGATCATACTGCTCATGACTTGCATAGCCTTCTCAAGTGATTTTGGAATCGTACTTTACGCAAATCCTTGTGATCGATGAAACACCTCTCCCACACATCCTATGGCTACCCAATTCCTCAATGGCTCTTACGTTGTCACAACTCAAGAGAGAGAGAGAGAGAGGAGAGAGAGAGAGAGAGAGAGAGAGAGAGAGAGAGAGACTCATAAAAGTAAGGATCTTAGTTACTATATTAGTACTTATTTGTTACTAACTATAATAATTCCTATTCCATATTTTGCCCTTTTCTTAATCGACGGTTCAGATTATAGTACCTCTTGGTACCTTCAAATACCTCGCAAACACCGTAAAAGATCTCATAGAGAGATCACGGTCAAATGTCAAAGTAGGACATTCAAAATTTCCAGGGATCGCCCACAAGAGCAGATAGTGAGCCATTGAGCTATATTCAGACATCAAATGCTGCACTATTTGAAAGAGCAATGGCATTGGTCAAGAGTTGCATGCAGTCCATCGGTACATATGGAATCACTAGCCCATAGTTCATTATCTACTTTTAGCAAATGATCATCCATTGTTAATATAGGTAGGTAATAATGAACTATGGTGATATCTTCTCCGATCTTTCCTCAGTGCAGCTTGATTACACGTACAGCAATGCACACTGAAGAACAAGATAATGCTAAGAATATGATAGTTCAACAATAAAATAAAACTGAGAGAGTATATATTTGTTCAACGAGATGATGAAACTGATAATATATTTGTTCAACCTGATATCTAAAAGTAAAGAAAATACTTTCATTCCAAGAGAGTACTTGGATCTATACTTGATACAAATCCCACTGTTGAACTGAACTGAAGACAATAATTGAGTCGAATCCTGCTCGACTGGGGACTGACATTTACCCTGGAGTCCGGGGCAATGTCAATCGAAATCCAGTTTTAAATATGGCCCGGGAGCATTAAAGAACTGCCGGAGGATACGACGAAGCATGATGCAGCTAGCTCGAATAGCAGATTTGATGACCTTGGAACGTCCTTTTCTTTTTGATGTCTGTGCTTCTTACGTGTCGATTGCCCATTGAAATTTGAGAAGATAGGTGTCGCAGTGCCGTACGTGTACGTCCATTCACAATAAGCACGGGGCACTAATATTTGCTGAAAATAATGCTTTTTTATGCCCTAGAAGACTTTTTTATAATAAGTTTTCCTAGTTCGTTTCGTTACAACTAGGTACTTAATGCGTAGTTTCATCTCATAGTATTTAAGTGTTACATCTAATTTAAAAATTTTGTTTGATAGATAAAATCAATGCACAGTTTTATTTCATGATTTTGAGGCTGTTCGTTTTTATAAGTTAAAGGGCTAAAACTAAATTTAGTTCAAATTTTAGTTTTAGGAAAATAAATAGGAGGGCTAAAAATAGAGCTAAACTTTAGCTCCAGAGAAAAAAAAATGCTAAAAGTAAGGCTAAACTTTAACTCTTCAAAAGATGCTAAATTTTAGTTTAAATTTTAGGAGTTAAACTTTAGCTTCTTATGGAAACGAACACCTCTTTATAATTCAGATTGGTCAAAACATATAGTTTCAATTGAGTTTCATGATAGTGCCAAATGAGTTTCATTTTAGTGAAACTTTTTTCTCTTTTTTATTTTAATTGATTTTCTACGTCATCTATTTTACTGATGTGCCAGCTTATATACTGCAAATGAAACTAGCATTGAGAACTTTAAAGGAGTAAGGGATTGTCCTAGGCAGCTGAAACCAAATACTCCGTGACAGTTTTTTTTTCTTTTTTCTCGAACGTGTAGAGTGAGGAGACCGAGCTGGAGCCCGCGCCCCGTCATGCATGCAACAGCGTAGCCAGCTTTACCATGCATGCATGCATGCACATTGCGCCTCCAGCTCTCACGAGCAGGCGTGGCATGCATGCATGGCGGAACAGACTGCTTGATGACATAGCTAGTCGTCGTAATCTCGCATGCCCTGCTGCAAGTCCGCCTCTGGATAATTCCCTTCAGACTCATATGCTCGAGACTTTCGCAACGCCATGGAAATTTATTACTCCTTCCGGATTTGAGAGTAACGTTAGAACATTATTTTTTTAGTTTATATTTTAGCTCTAGCTTCAATGCGAGTTGTCAATAATAAAATTTGATAACATGTGTTTATCTATGCATGCATGTCTGTACTGTGTTTTTTTTTAAAAAGCTTTAACAACGTATCGATCGATAGGTCAAGGGATATATAGAAGATATATTTCCAGTACCTACCATTGGTAACGCAGAGCATGTGAGCTCAACTGATGATTGCACTAAGGCCGGCATGCTCCAACTTGACCACAAAATAGTGTCACTGCCAGTGGGCCATTTCGGGACCGCATGTCAACTGTCACCAGTGTCTGCTGTCTAGCTACTGCTTCTCTGTATGTTACGCATGATTGCAGCTGCTCTCGTGCAATGCAAAAGCAGCTATCGGCTCGTCCGCTTCCCAGTCTCTGAAAAGGAGAAGATGCATGCATGTATTTAACAGGCACAACAACAACTCTATGATTTGTGCGCTCCAGCTCCAACGCTTCTGCACTCTTGCTTTCTCACAACCTCCTCCATGGCTGCGCACTGTGCTCTGTGAGTCTGCACGGATGCTCTGCTCTCCTCAGCTTGCAAACTAACTAGATGGTATTATACCGATTCTCTGAAACCAATCACTTCTTAACTACTCCTCTGTTCCATTATAGTTGTCGCTGGTTAGTTTAACTTTGAACTAATCAATGAGAACAAAACAGGAACGAAGGGAGTATATTTTACTGTTGTGGAAATTTCGCAGCAGAAAATCAAGATATATAACAACGTGGCGGCTGCAATTTTTGTTTGTTTGTGCAAGAACTGAGATGTTGGGGAGGAGGACTAATAAACCTGGCGGTGGAGCTGCCGAGCAGAGCAACAAGATCATCGCGTCGTTCAATCACGCTGGTCACACGGAGACGACCATGCCACCACGTCTCTTCGCGCCTCCAAAGTTGTTCTTGGCTACGAGCGCCGCCGCGGAGGACGAGGTGGCCGCGCCGGAGCACTCGGCGGCCGTCATGGGTCCCACCTCCATCCGGCAAGCCGGCAGCCCCACATCGTCCCCGGCCACGTGTCACGTGCTCAGCGGCGGACAGGTTCCGTTCTCTCGTGGTGGGGCCTCCGGCGGCGATGATTGTCGGAGCCACCCGCGGCCCTGGGATGCGAGACCCGTCGGTCTCGGCCTCGCCGACGCCTTGACCGGAGAGTCGACTAGAGCAGCGACGGCCATCCTGACGGGGCAGACGCTTAGGCCACCCCGCACCATCAACGCGCCAGTAGCTACGTGCAAGGAGCTGGGCGTTGAGAGGTGGCTGTCTCCAGGTGACATAGAGGCGTCGGAGGACTACACCTGCATCATCGCCCGCGGACCGAACCCAATCACCATGCACATATTCCACGACCATGTCGGCGTCGATAGTGGTGGAGGCGAGTTCTTAAGGTGGTGTCACGGTTGCAGCAAGGACCTTGGCCAGGGGAAGGACATCTTCATGTACAGGTCAGTACAAGCCTCTCCCTGTCCTTTTTTTATGTTGCCTCAGCCTTTGAAATTTCCAGAATTTGATGCCTTTCATCACAAGGACTGAATGGGTATCACAACAAAGAACAAAATATGTTCAGTAGTCAGTGAAAAAGAATTCTACTCAATGATCATTTCTTGAAATATAGAGTTATCATCAGTAATTCTTGGGGAGATGTTTGTTTTCATTTTTCTGATGAAAGATGTTTGTTTTCATTTACTTTCTTTGATGCCACTTGATAGGGATCAACCTGACAATTATGGTGGCATGGCATGATCTTATTGCAGGGGGGAGATGGCCTTCTGCAGCCACGAGTGCCGCTACCGCGAGATGCTATTCGATGAAAAACTTTACGCGGATTGACTTTGACAGAAATAAATAAATAAATAAATAACCACTGCTGTTTTTCTGTTTAGTTTTTCTGTAAGCTGTAATGTGGTCAGGGCTTAGCTTTCGGATGTTGGAGAAGAACGTGCCGTGATCCTGCATCCCTTCCCCTCTTCTTTCTTTGTTGTTTGAGCTCATCAACATGTTACATGTGTTTCGAACTAGTTCACTATTCAGCATTTCAGCTGCTTGAGCGTATTAGGGATATGCCGGGTAGGCTAGGCCCTGTCAGGGCCCAGTTCGGCTTGGC
Organism: Eleusine coracana subsp. coracana; assembly: GCA_032690845.1. Lineage (NCBI taxonomy): Eukaryota > Viridiplantae > Streptophyta > Magnoliopsida > Poales > Poaceae > Eleusine > Eleusine coracana. Next base: position 49,584,319 of record CM064420.1, read on the forward strand.
CATTTTTTTTAGGTACCCTTCTCTAGTGGTGGTGCTTATTACTCAAGTGTGGGATACTTGCTTTACGGGTATCCTCATAAAAGGCTAAATCGGTGGCCGACCGGGTACTTCATCAATAAGGAAGCCAACCGACTCGGCTTGAAGTACAAGACAAGAAAGATTAGACTTGCCATATAGAATCCTTATAGAGTACGACTAGGACTCTGTCTAAACCCCCCTGCCGACCGGATATATAAGGTGGCAGGGTACCCCTATCGGGGGGGGGGGGGGGGGGAGGAAAAAAACATCTCATGACAATCAATACAATACAGAATACAGGACGTAGGGTTTTTACTTTTATTGAGAGGGTCCGAACCTGTATAATTCGGCGTCTTGTGTAATTATCATAGTTCTTGGTCTCGACGTAGCCCTATATATTTACTGCCGGTCTTGAACATCGACAGTTAGCACGCCAGGAAGGGGACAAGGCTCGTCGGGATTCTCCGTCGACTATGATGGCCAAACTTCCCATCATCCAATACTCGTCGGACTTCAAGATCTCCTTTGGATCGCTCGACTTTACAGTCGGTGATAATGGAGCCCTAGGTCTGAACGACTACAGATCAGACTCGACCGCAGCCAGTCCCATGGCGCGATCACCGAGTCCGTCTGACATTATCCCTGCATTGATCCCACTCAGATCCGAGCAGGAAGACTCTTCCTTCGGATATGACTCGACATCAAATCGGACTTTTGATGAGGACACGGTCGGATCGACCTACTCATATCCCCATACAGTCAACATGGTGGAGATAGTAGATCCAGACCTACTCAAATCGACCAAGAGGGTCGCGCGGATCGTGCAACGCACGCCGACTGAATCTCGGCTCTGACCTTGAAGTGGATGGTGTTAAGGTCTACCATACCCCACAGAACAACATCACCGGGGCCAAGACATTGCTTGACACTTTAATGGTTGATGCCCACTATCAGACTCCTGCTATGCAGAAGGTGGTGGCTATGCTCAAGGCTGTAGCAGCGCAAGATGCTGCAAAGTCTCAGTCAGTCGCAAGTTCCAGCCATGCATCTCCTCAGGGTCGGCGTAGGCGTGAAGACCTGAGAAATTCTCTCGGCAACCATGATGGACGAGACACCATCAACTCTCACCACGAGGAGCGCGCTCGAGACAACCGATGCTATGAGGAAAAACATCGTGAATGAAGGATGGACGACTGACACGAAGACCGACAAGACGATCGATGGGAGGATCACCAAGATCCCCCTTCCAGAGAAAACCGCCGGGAAGACCGACGGGACAACCAACGGGACGATCGTCAGAATCCTCCTCCGAGACAACCGCGATGACCGACATCGACATGACGATCGGGATCGGCGCGATAATGATGGCAATCGACGACGTTGTCATGATGAGGATGTCAGCCCACGCCACCGTCGTTGCCCAACTATGTCCCCAGACCGGCAAAAGCGGTCACCAACGCCGACTGATAACGAGATCGATGGCATCAAGGCTTATGTCCCTTGGCTTCGCATTGCTTGATGGCCGAAAGGATTCAAGCCGGTTCCCATCGAAAAATATGATGGACAAACCAACCCCCGAGAGTGGCTACAACTCTACATGGTGATCCGATCGGCGAGAGGTGATTCCTACGTAATGGCTAATTACCTTCCAGTCTGCTTAGATCCTGTCGTTCGGATATGGCTCACATATCTACCTGAGGAGTCAGTCAAATCTTGGGGAGACCTCAACAGGAAACTCATAGAAAGTTTCCAAGCAACTTGCAACCGACCGGGCAACCACTTCGACCTCACTCGGATCAAGCAGAAGGGTGACAAGCCTCTTCATGATTACATCAAGCGGTTTTGCGCTAAGAAGACTGAGATTCCCAACGTCCCCGATCAGCAAATCATTACTGCTTTCCTGGGTGGAATTCACAGTGATGATCTGGTCCGGAAATCGGTCGGAGGAACCATGATTTCAAGCTCACCGCTCAAGAGTGCATCAAGATTGCTGATAAGTATGCATCAGAAGAGTCTGCACTTGATGATATCCGAGGAAAGGGCAAGGAGAAGCGGGCAGACAAGCCCGAGTCCTCCAAGAAGGACAAGAAGAGAAAACCTAACAATGCTGTCAACACAGTGGACCGGTTTTGGAAGAATCCTTGGACTAACCAGCCGTCTACTGATGAGTTGCTGAGTGGCCTTTGCCCTTGGCACCCCAAGGGAAACCACAAAGCAAAGGATTGCTATTATCTGAAGGGTTTTGCAACAGCTGCGCTCAAGGTGGCCAAAGATCCCCCGAGGCGCAACAACAGCAACAAAGACAAGCCTAAGGATGATGATGACAAGGATGATTCAGGGGAGTTTCAGGAGCCCTGTAAAGAAGTAAACTTCATCTTCGGAGGCCCGGATGCCTATACGTCCGAGCGCAAGCAAAAGTTAGAGCTTCGAGAGATTAACTTGGTGGAGCCAGCTACGCCTCAGTACATGAGATGGTCTAAGATGCCAATCACCTTTGATCGATCGGACCATCCAAAACATCTACCAAAACCAGGTCGCTACCCATTGGTGCTTGCTGCGACTATGAAGGAGGTTAAGTTCAACAGAGTACTCATCGATGGAGGAAGCAGTTTGGACCTAATCTTCACCAGGACTCTTCAAGAGCTCGATCTGTCAACCAATGACATCCAACCGAGTTCTTCACCCTTCCATGGGATTGTGCCTGGCAAGACTTCAGTCCCAATTGGACAAATCAGTCTGCCAGTCACCTTTGGCACCCGCGATAATTTTAGGACAGAGCGTATCCTCTTCTAGGTGGCAGACTTTGAGTCAGCATACCATGATATCATCGGTCGATCGGCGATGGCTAGGTTTATGGCTGTTCCACACTATCCGTATCTCACCCTCAAGATGCCAGGCCCGAACAGAATAATCTCCCTCCACTCTGATCTTTGGAATTCTTTTGATTGCGATGTGCAGAGTTGTGAGATGGCTACCAAACAGTTGATGCTGTTAGACCAAAAGGAGATCCAGAAGGTAGTCGGTATAGAGGAGCAGACTGAAGCGGAGGTTCCGACAAAGAAACCTGCTAAGGACAAGATCCAGACCGATGACATCCAAACCAAGGAGATTTTGCTCGATCCTGAGGACCCCGATAAGGTGACTTATGCTGGGGTCAACCTTGATGAAAAATAGGAACTCGCGCTCACTCTTTTCCTCCAGGAAAATAGGGATATCTTTGCATGGAAACCATCTGACATGCCGGGAGTTCCTAGGGAAAAGATTGAGCACGTGTTAAGGGTACCTCTAGGGGCTACCCCCGTTCGCCAAAGGCTTAGAAGATTTGCGCAAGACCGCAAGGACGCTATGAAGAAGGAGATAGTTAGATTGTCAGAAGCTAAGTTTATAAAGGAGGTGTATCATCCCGACTGGTTAGCAAATCCAGTCCTTGTACCTAAAAAGAATAAAGAGTGGAGGATGTGTGTTGATTATACTGATCTCAACAAGGTCTGCCCAAAAGACCCCTTCGCTCTTCCTCGTATTGATCAGATTATAGATTTGACAGCCGGGTGTGAGCTTTTAAGCTTTCTGGATGCCTATTCAGGCTACAACCAGATCCCACTGAGAGTCAAAGATCAGATCAAGACTTCCTTTATAACACCCTTCGGTGCCTATTGCTATATCACTATGCCGTTCGGTCTGAAAAATACTGGCGCGACTTACCAACAAGGTATTCAACGCTGCCTTGCCACTCAGATCGGTCGGAACACTGCAGCGTATGTTGACGACATCATTGTCAAGACTCGAAAAGTCGAAGAACTTCTCTCTGACCTGGCAGAAACCTTTGACAATCTGAGACATTATTCAATGAAGCTGAATCCTAAAAAGTGTATTTTTGGGGTTCCATCGGGAAAGTTACTCGATTACATTATTTCGAAATGAGGTATAGAGGCTAATCCAGATAAAATCAAGGCAATCCTTGATATGAAGCCGCCTAATTCTCAAAAGGGATGTTCAGAAGCTGACCGGATGCATGGCATCCTTGAGTCGCTTTATTTCCCGATTGGGGGTTAGGGGGTTACCACTCTTCCGATTGCTTAAAAAGCAGGACGACTTTGTTTGGACTGAGGAGGCGCAGTCGACACTGAACGAATTAAAGATTCATCTTAGCAGTATTCCAGTGTTGGTGTCTTCGGAGCCAGGAGAAAAGCTTCAGGTTTACATCTCGGCCACAACCCAGGTTGTGAGTACTGTTTTGACAGTCGACCGAGAAGAAGAGGGAGACATGCAAAAAGTACAACATCCGGTCTACTTTGTGAGTGAGGTTCTTAGCACCTCTAAGACAAGGTACTAGCAGATCTTGAAGTTGTTATATGCATTATTGGTCACCTCGAGGAAGTTGAAGCACTATTTCCAAGTTCATCCAATTGAAGTTCAAACTTCTTTTGCACTTGGGACGGTGTTACATAACCGAGAAGCTGAAGGAAAAATAGCCAAGTGGGCAGTCGAACTTGGTCAGTATACTATTACGTTCGTGCCTCGGTCGGCTATAAAGGGACAAGCGTTAGCTGAATTCGTTGCCGAGTGGACAGAGATTCAAAATCCTCCTACTGCCCAAGATATCGAGTACTGGAAAATGTACTTTGATGGTTCCCTTCAATTACAAGGGGCAGGTGCGGGAGTTGTATTTATCTCGCCTACTGGAGAAAGGCTTGGATACGTCCTTCAAATAATGTTTAGCGCGTCTAATAATGCTGCAGAATATGAAGCTCTTCTACACGGTCTACGCATTGCTGTGTCACTCGGCATTAAGCACATCTACATATTTGGTGATTTGGCCTTGGTCATTAATCAGGTCACCAAGGATTAGAATTATGTAGATGATAACATGAGTGCTTATTGCCAAGAAGTGCGAAAACTCGAAGACAAGTTTGATGGATTGAAGTTCACACATGTTCTTCGAGATAATAACCAGGCGGCTGATGAGTTAGCCAAGATAGGATCATCTCGGTCTGTAGTACTACCGGGTGTTTTCCTACATGTTCTGGATTCCCCAACAATTTCTCCCCGGTCGGACGTGTTGATGAGTATTGTTGCTGATCTTGTTGGCGATGACGTCTCCAAGACCGACTGGCGCAACCCACTCATCCAGTATTTGGATAAGGGAATGCTGGCCTCGGATCCTGATGAGCAAAAAAGGTTGAAGATCCGATCTCGAGGATACTTGTTGGTGGGGGACCAACTTTACAAAAGGGGTGGTTCCAACATTTTGATGCGATGCATCTCAATTCCTGAAGGCCAGAAGTTGGTAGAAGAGATTCATTCGGGAATATGTGGCAATCATGCAGCTTCCAGGACTTTGGTCGACAAAGCTTTCTGGCAAGGGTTTTATTGGCCCACGGCGGTCGAAGATGCACACCAAGTTGTTTGAAAGTGTGAGGGTTGTCAATTCTTCACTCAACAAACATATGTGCCTTCACAACAACTTCACATGATACCATTGACTTGGCATTTTGCTGTTTGGGGGCTTGATATTATCGGTCCTTTCAAGAAAGCGCCAGACGGGTTTATTCATTTGTTTGTTGCCGATGAGATGGGAATAAAGATCCACATTGCATCAGTGGCTCATCCGAAAAGCAATGGGCAGGTCGAGCGGGCCAATGGTATGATTCTTCAAGGATTAAAGCCGTGGATATTTGACAGACTCAAACCTTATGCCGGTCGGTGGGTCAAAGAGTTGCCTTCAGTCCTTTGGGGGCTTCGAACGAACACCAGTCGGGCTACTGGACAGTCACCTTTTTCATTGGTCTATGGCTCAGAAGCTATGTTGCCGACTGAGGTCAGTCTTGTCTCGGCACGAGTTCAAGCGTACGATGAAAAGCTTTCTGAGGAGAATCGAGAGATTGATTTGATTGCGGCAGATGAGTTGTGTGATCGCGCTCTGTTTCGGTCGGTACTCTACCAACAAGGCTTGCATCGTTATTATGATAAGAACGTCCGTAGTCGCCACTTTCAAGTTAGAGACCTAGTGCTTCGTCGAGTGCAATCGACAAAGAATCAACATAAGCTCTCTCCGAAGTGGGAAGGACCGTACGTAGTGAAGGAAGTCACTCGTCAGGGGGCTTACCGACTGATGTATGAAGACGGCGATGATATTCCAAACTCCTGGAACATAAATCAGCTATGTCGTTTCTATACTTAGCAATTATTTTGTGTATTTATACATTATTTATGAATGAAACTTTGGTCTTTCTTAATGAAAGATTTTTTGATGATTTTCATTCTATATTTGTCTTGATTCCTTAATTTATACTATTAAACAATCGAGCCAGGGGGCTAGCAATAATGTCCCATCTCGGTCTAACCATATTTTGGTTTTGGCCTATTTTTTGACCGACTTATTATCATGAGATCTTGAGATCTTGAGTTTTGGTCTTTATTATTTTGGTCTTACACTTATACATCATGGTTAAATACTTTGTGCTGCACATCAGACTACCACTACACTAAATCCAGAGCCAAAAGTGTGAGAGGTCATGTGTTGATTGGTCGATTCTGTTTGTTACGCGGTTATGGGTTACAACCTAATATGTTATGGCAGACCGATGCAATCTTTGTTTCTCTTGATAGAAACATGTCAATGATATCTTTGTCAAGCTTCTAAAGCTATAAAAGCATAAGATTAGTTTATACACAAGTATCATTACTAAAACACTACTAATGTTTTACACTATTACAGGATTATATCTCCTTTGAAGGAGAGGAAGAGTCAGCCCGAAGTTCGACCTCTAGAGTTGCTGGGGGAGTCGGCACGGTAGGATTGATTTCTATATTTTCGACCAAGGCCTGGGAAGTCTCTAGCATGGAATCCAGGAGCAGCTGACATTGGTCGTCGATCAGGTCGGGGTTAAAGCCCTCTTTGATCTTGTCCATTGGCAGAGCAGGAGACCAGGATTGGCAAATCGCCAGCACTTGACTCTCGACTTCGGTCGCCACTCGCTGAGTGTTATAAGCAATGGCTTCCGATGCATGCTCCAACAAGTAGTCCAGAGAGTGACCGGTCTGCTCTACTCAGTTAGCATGAACATAGTTCATTGCTTTCCGAGCGGCATAAGATAGAGCTGCAAATAATAATTTTTGGTCAGTATGATCAACAGAAGAATCAAGCAGAAGGAAGAAGTCGAAGGCTTACTGGCAAGTTTACATTTGAAGGCTTTGGAGACAGTCTTAGCCTCCTCTATCTTCGCTTCAGTCCCCTTCAGCTCCTCCTATAGCCGAGTGATCTCGGTCTTCTGGTCTTCAACCAATTTGGAGAGGCTTTCCTTCTCAACCTTCAAGGCATCAACGAACCTCTGCTGGTTGGAAGTCAACTTCTCCAGATCGGTGATTTTTTGATCACGAGCTAAAAGTAAAAGTTTTAGCGTTAGAGTGGTCAGCAGATTGCCTAAATATGGATGGTAGGAAAACTTACCAGCTAGATCTGCACAAACTTGGTCTAAGACCTTGTTTATCTCTTGTCGGTTGGCCAACAGCTTCTTGTTTTCCTCTAGGGCCTTGGAGAGTTGCTGACCGGTGACTAGCAAGACAATGAATAAGAAGTTAGTCTAAAACATAAAGACAAGAAGATTAGGCGACCAAGGACATACCGAAAGTTTTGACTTCAAGATATTCCACTCTAGCCTGCTTTCGCTCCACAAGAGCATACACATTCTGATATGCAGAAGATAAATGAGCTAAAAGATGAGTGAAGCAAGGTAAAAGCATAATGTTGAGTTACCTTGCTGGACTCCCGGTGTTGGTGCAAAATCTCCACATCCTCCACCTCAGGCCGACCAAGCATATCTGCAGGAAGAGACCTTTTACCTTTGTCAAGAGGCAAAGAGACATTAGTTGGAGTGGTCTGAGGCAGAGGCTCGGGAGTGGAGGCAGGAACCGTCTTTTCAAATGGTTTATCCACTTCGGTCGGCGTGTTTGAAGACTTGCCAACCGAATGGGCCACACCAGTTGGACGAGGTGGGAGCTTAGACCGAGTATCCTCAGATCCCTGAGCACTTTGAGAATCACTTGTCTGATTGCCGAGAAAAAAACATAGAAGGAAGAGATCAGGAAATGTTGAGATCAGCAATAAGAGACAAGGAGTATAGGGTTTAAAGATTAAACCTGGGAGCCTTCTTGAGCTTGATCTGACATAGCCTCTTCTTTGAAGAAGTCGACTGAAAATTAGTCTCTTTCCTCTTTTGAGAGGGCTGGTCAGTCTTGCCAGTCTGCACCACCTCTTTCGTTGACCTCTGAGTTGGGCTCGGGGGCTCCGGTCGGTCTGAAGGTCGGTTGGAGGTTGCTGGAGCAGGTTGACCAGCATCTGCAGCAGTTATTTCTTCATCGTCGTCCTGGTCTCCCACATATTAGCATCGACACCCAATAGTTCGCTTTTGGTGCTTGTCAGGGGAGGCCAGAGTAACGACGGGAGTGACGCTGACTGGCCGAGCGCCTACGGAGGAACTTGAACCCCCAACATCGGTCAGCGGTGTCCTTTTGACATAATCAAGTCCCTCAGTATCGGTTTGAGGGAGCGGGGGATGAGATACATAAGTATCCAGCACATGCATGAAGATCAAAACATTGAGTACAACATCAAGATAGGATAACAAGGGATAGCTAAAGGCAGACTGAGGCTTACTCGGGCTCGTATTGTGCCCTTGTTATACGCCTTTTTGACCAAAGAATGGTCCTGAAGGATATCCCCTTCAAACATCTTCAACAACCGTCTTCGGTGGAGTTCACCATTCGGTGGGTCCGACACCTCCCTGGTCTCATCCTCATCAACATAGTCCCATGCCGGGTGACATTGAAGCTTCAGGGGTTGAACTCGTTGGATGACAAAACTTTTAGCGACTGTGATGCCATCGACGCCTTCAGCCTTCATACCGGTAATTTTCTTAAGCAGAGCGACCACTTGAGGATCGGTCGAATCGGGCCTCTCTGTCCAATGCGCTTGGGGAATAGCCTTCGCACCAGTGAAGTCGGCAAGAACAGGGGGAGGGTTGTCACAATAGAACCACTCATCCTTCCAATTCTTGTTTCTGGTCTTCAATCGAACATTGATGTAGGCCTCCTTCTTGCGTAACTGGACGCCGACTCCGCCTATGACCACTTGGTTATCCTTGGTTGGCAGCGGTCGAAGGACAAACAGATGGCGGAAGAGATCGAAATGGGGGAGAGTGCCAAGAAAAGCTTCACACAAATGTACGAAGATGACAATATGAAGAATGGAGTTGGGATTGAGGTTGACAAGCTCAATCCCATACAAAAAAAGGAGCCCGCGCAAAAAACTGCAGCAGGGAACTCCAAAGCCATGCTCAAAGAATAAGCAAAACACTACGATCTGCTGGTGAATGGGGATGGGGCAGGATTCGCGAGGTACCTTCCAGTCGATCCGAGCCGGCTCTGGAAGGATGCCATCCACCACCATCTTGTTCATGTCAGCCTGTGAAAGGCTGCTCTTCGAGAACTCTCAAAGTTGCTCCAAGATGTCAACCTCCAACGAGGACGACGTGGCGGCGGCGGCGATGGACGAAGTTAGGATTGAAATGGAAGTCCTCTTGCGACCCATCGCGAACAGGATTGGACGCAGTGGAGGAGTTTGAGAAACTTCGCCAAAGCTCGGGGGCTAAACGCGACGGGATCTGTGGCGGCCAGAAGCAAGAAAGCTAACTCTAGCCAAAAAATAGAGTAGTTGCGAGAGCAGAGAAGGCACAAGGAAGACGAAGAGTTCGCGTGCAAATGCGGCGTGGACTGAGGGTCAACCTGGCGCAGCCTTTTATACCCTTGCCTTTTTTGACCTAAGGGTCCCATGGGCCGGGGTGGGCCGTACTGTAGTGCGACCCTAATATTAACTTAAAGGTTAATTAAGGGCTTAAGCCCATTAAGGTTATAAACCCAGAAAAATGAGTCTCGATGTCTTCTTTGATGAGAAGTACCCGAGAATTATTTCACCATATCTATGTGATTTGATGATCATGTGGCAAAGGACTTGATGGTCATATGGTTACAAGTTCAAAGGTTATGGTACTAACTAAAGTCAAATAACCAGAATTACCAAATTTAGACTTAAACGGGTGATTGGAATTAGGGAAAAGCTATATTATGACTAAAGTCATTTAGCTTAATACTGAATATGACTAGAGTCATAAAATCCCGACCGACCCATCACTCGGAAATAATATGTGCCACTTGGCCGGTTTGATGATTGGTCGGCAAAGTGGTCACTTAGCAATAGGACCCAAGGGTTTGATGACCAAAGGTCTGAAAGATTCAAACTTGATGGTTTGAATATCTATAAACAAATTAATAAGAGCTAATACAATTAGACTCTTGCATTATTTGTTAGTCTCCAAATTATACAAGAGTCGGGGGCTACACCTGATCAGGTGCACCTGATCGGTGCACCAGATCTATCAGAAATTTCGATAACGAGGTCTTCCTAATTTATGATCTTTAGATCATTCAGAGAATTAAAGCTCAAAATCAGAAAGCACTCGGGGGCTGCTGTGGGATACTTGCTTTACGGGTATCCTCATACAAGGCTAAGTCAGTGGCCGACTGGGTACTTCATCAACAAGGAAGCCGACCGACTCGGCTTGGAGTGTAAGACAAGAAAGATTAGACTTTCCATATAGAATCCTTGTAGAGTACAACTAGGACTCTACCTGAACCCCCCTGTCGACCGGATATATAAGGCGGCAGGGTACCCCCCATCGGGGGGGGGGGGGGTGGAGGAAAAAAACATCTCGTGACAATCAATACAATACAGAACACAGGACGTAGGGTTTTTACTCTCATTGAGAGGGCCCGAACCTGTATAATTCGACGTCTTGTGTAACCATCGTAGTTCTTGGTCTCAACGTAGCCCTATATATTTACTGCCGGTCTTGAGCATCGACACCAAGCTCGGTCATGTTAGGTTGATCTCTCGCCAGTGGGCCCAACGGCCCATTGGACCCTTGACCATGTCCTGATTGGGGGCGTCCAGCCCGAGACAAGGCTGGTGGGCCCCTGTTGTGCAGCCCTATAAAAGGGAGGTGGGGACCACGAGTTCATCACCGCTACAGTGTCTCTCCACCTCCAAACCCTAGACCAATCCAAAAGGGTGGGCTGCCAGCGACGGGAAATGCCACCAGCCGCCATCCACGACGTCGTCGTCCCGGAAGACGCATCGTCGCCATTGGACACCGGCACCACTGCCGGGATCAGGATCTACAGAAGAGGTAAACATACAGATCTCTCTTGCTCCCTCTCCAGATCTACCCAAGAACCACTATGAGAAAGTACCCACTTGATCTACGCCTAGCGATCCAAAGATAATAACAATGGTATCAAGAGCAAGGCTAGATCGTAGATCAAGTCGGGAAAGATCAATTCCTCGTGAATCAAAAGAGTAAAAGAGAAATTAATCAATCTCGAATCAAAAAGAACAAACTCGATCTTGGATCGAGAAAGAAAAGAGAAATGCGAAGAACCCTAACCCTAGATAGGGATAAAGATAAGAATGGCCGGCGCGGAGGATGGACTCACCTCGGTCGCTCATGGCCGTTACCATCGCCATCATGCGAAAAGTGCCGTGCGGCGGATAGAAGAACCTGAGATGCCAAGTGACAGGGCCTCACCGCCGCGTGGCCTCTGCGTTGGACTCGGGCGTGGGCACCGTCGTGAAACCGCTCGACAGCGGCGTGCTCTCCCTCACGGGGAACGCGCTTACCGGCGAGGGGACCCACGGCGGCGCCACTACCTCTTCTTCCATCGGCTGTCATGGGCGACCACTCTCTCTCTCTCTCTAGAACTCATGTATGCGGGGCTAAGTGGAGGAGAGACAGAGGAAGGAAGAAAGAATGAGGGGCACTGGTGAGACCCTATGCGCGGCCGCCAGCCGTTGCCGACCGCCCTGCGCCATCCCGCCACCAACCGGCCGCTGGAGTGAGATGCCAGCGCCACCGCCGCCTAAGGCCGTGATGTGCGCGAAGGAGAGAAGAAAAAAGGGAAAGAAATCCAAATGAACTAGGGTTTAGGGAGAAGCACTGGCTCAGCCGGTTTTTGTTCCACCTAGAATGACGGAGAGCCGTGGACGGCCGGGAGCAGCCGGGGGCTGCACTGGGCCAGATTGGTGGCCCAACCAATGGCCAGCAGGCGCTGGGCCATTTTTTGGCCTAGGAGGGTCCGGCGCTAGGCCGATGGCTCCGGCCGTTGGTTGTTAGGCCCCAAGCCCAAGCACGCCACCAGAGCAGGCCAAAAGGTCGTAATGTGAGCCGCATTTTTCCTTTTTGGCTGAAAGCAAAAGAAAGAAAACAACAACATTTATGTTATAATTTGACTCTTTTGTCGAATTTAAATAGAATTTTGAAGAGTTTGCCGCTGTAAATTTTGAACCAACGACATAAATTTTACAGAGAGTAAATAAGAGAAATTTTGCCGCTGTTCATGTATATGTTTATATTTTCGTTTAAACTTTAATTAAATTCAAACCAACGGAGAATTTAATTAAAGGCTAGAAAAATGAGTTATGACAATGCTTTTTTGTGAAAAGTTTGATCTCCATTCAAAGATCATGTTTTTGATTGGAGAATATATAAGAATAAAGAAATGCTTCTGAAAGTATTGTTTTCATGAACTTATTCATGTGAAAGATTATACAGTAGAATCTCCATTCAATTTTGAACCAACGAGATAAATTGTTTGGAGATGAATTGAATGCACCAAAATTATTTTAAAATCTCTGTGCATAGAAGATTAGAAGTTTGATTGCTTCTAGAAAGAAAGAAAAGTTTCCGCTGCAAAGAAGTTTTATCCCCTAATTAAATCATAGAAAATTTGATTAGAGAGGTAAAAAGATATGAATTAATGGATTATTATAATATTGTTATTTTCTGACCAACGTTGATGATAACAATATTATAATTTTATGAGTTTTATGATTAAAAGTTTATAAATCTCTGTTAAATTTTGTATCATAGTGATCAATTTTTAGAGAAAAGATAAAAGATCAAGAAATGCTCTTTAACTAGAGAAATGTTTTTCATGCTTACGCTGCAATAAAGTTGATGATAATGTTGCTTTCTTAGCAAAGTTGTTTAATAGATATGTCATCAAATTATTTATGAGTTATATGCATTTATTCTTCTTTTGCCCAATGGTAATTTAGAATTTATGTATAAAGAAGATGTTTATTCTATTTCTGCCCAACAGTGATTTAGAATACAAGATAAAGTATTAGAAGTTTAATATGCATATCATTGATCAAACCAACATAGGGTTAATTTTATACTCATTATTATCGATTATTGCTTGTTTTTTCTCAGACTAAGAGGTTTTGATGCTTTCACTTGTGAAAGCAAAAGATTGGGTACTCGTGACCCGAAAGATAACCATGAAAAAGATCATAGAGTGAGGAAGGTTTTCCCCCTCTAAAGAATGACTTCAAAAGAAAAGAATTCTTGGATATTAATTAAAAAAAATAGATGTATCATTCAAAGTCCCGAGAATTTATTTTTCATGTACTCTTTATGAACAAGATTTATTATCATTTTTAATGATCATGATAAGATAAGGCATATACATGTTTAATTTGACCAATGGTGGATTAAATATGTATGTGTCACAGAATATTCGAATTTATTTCTGAATTTGATGATTGAATATGAGCCAATACAAGTATTCATGTCCCTTCAAGGGAATTACCCGCATGATGGGAAAGAGATAATTATCATTATACCCGTATGAAGGGCAAAGTCTAGGAAAATACCCGCATGGCGGGGTACGTTGGCATAATATTTATGTCGATAAAATCCCGTATGGTGGGAGAAGTTTGAGAAAAGTTTTATCCTGCTTGGCAGGTAAAAGGTGTGATGACTTATGTGCCTTTAGAGAAAAGTATGGAATAACTCTAATGTTATTCCACTATCTGAAAGTGCCTAGAGGGGGGGGGGGGGGGGGGGGGGGGGGGGGGGGCGTGAATAGGCAATTATCCCTAAAAACCACTTAATAATAAAAGTTACATGCGCAATGTCGGACTTGTCCGACGATTGTGAGGAAAGTCCGATGGACCTGTCCGATGGCACGTGATTGAAAAATAGATCGGTCGATTAAAACTTCAAACTAGTGCAAGGCAAGCTAGGAGCTAGTAATTATAAGCTAGAGGAAGCTGTAGAAATAAGGAGAACAACTAGCAAGCAACCTACATAAGTTAATTAGAGGAATAAGAAGCAAACCCTAACTAGCAAGTTATGAGCAAGAACAAGTAAATGACAAGAAAGTAAGAGGAGACAAGAAAGACACAAGATCTGTTCACCGAAGTTCAGCTCTACAAAGAAGCCTACGTCTCTGTTGAGGGATCCACAAAGGACCGGGTTTCTTTCAACCCTAACCTCTCCAAGTGACCACAAAGATCGAACTTGGCTTTCCACTAGCAATCTCCATGAAGGAGGGGTCAATACAAACTTCCCGAGGCATCACCACACAAGTTGGGAGCTCTACGGGCACCTCTAACCGTCTAGGGGATGAATCCCCAAGAGTAACAAACACAAGAGTGGTCGGCGGTGAGGATGAACCAAGAGCTCAAGAGAGTGGAAGCTTGGAGTCGATGGAGCTCTTCAATCTTCTCTCAATCCCTTCACAAATCAAGATTGGAAGCAAGGGAGGAGAGTTGGGAAGAGCAAAGTGAGCTTGAAAGTGTTTTTGAGTGGAATGAGTGACCCCTCTGCCAAGGGACGAAGTGGAGGTCTATTTATAGCCCAAGGAGAAAAAGAGCTGTTTGGATGGGCATTTCTCAGATCTCCATCGGACTTGTCCGATGGTCATCGAACATGTCCGATGAAACAAGGTGGTGAAGCTACTGGAGTCCGATGGACTTGCTCGATGCCTCGGACAAGTCAACCATCGAACAAGTCCGATGGTCATCGGACAAGTCCGATGGCTGGGGTTTTGGCGCAGTTACTGGAGTCTGATGAAGATATTCGATGGGTCGGACCTTGGGCCATCGGACAAGTCCGATGACCGTCGGACAACGACCCAGGGTGGCAAAGGTTCTAGAGTCCGATGGACTTGTCCGATGGGTCGGATAAGTCCGATGAATTTGCCCTGGAAAAGTTTATTTGGCTATGAAATTTGGGTTTTGCACTTAGTTCATCATCACTTCACACTTTTGTGTCCCTCTTGATAGTACGTCTTTTCCTATACTCAAAAATTAAAGAAAAACTTCATGAACTTCATTTTTGAGCATATTTTTGAATTTCATCGTTGAAGCACATTTTCAATCTTCTTTTCTCTCCTTTTTGTTCCAATGTACATTGTCATTGATATTTGAACTATTTTCTACACACATGCTCATCAAAAGGTTAGTCCATTCTTAGTTGTATTGGCGCCAGTCACCAAAATCAAATTAGGGGCCTAGATGCACCTTCAATCTCCCTCTTTTTGGTGATTGATGATAATACAACTAAAAATTCATAAGAATGTGCAATAACGATTCAATTTGTGAGGAGCTCCCCCTAAATGTGTGCATGAGAAAAAAAAGATATAGGAAATTAACAAGTGCACATATTTAAAGATTAATGTGAGAGCTCCCCCTTACACTATACTTATGTGTTGATTTGCAAAACAAAGATACAAATGGTAGAGATAGTGCATATGACAAGTATTTTCACACAAATGCATCTAAAAAGATGAAAATGAACAATACATCATAACAAGAGATATGAAAAGCACACAAACTCATTAAGCATAAATAGAGAGTTTTACATGCACGAGAATTAAAAAAGTTTTGCAATACACACGATACAAGCAAGCAAATAGGAGTTGTCCATCACTCTCACAACTCACAAACTAGAAAATAAGCGCACAAACTAGGAAATGAGATAGATTACTTCTCCCCCTTTGGCATCAAGACACCAAAAAAAGGAGAAAAGTGAGGTGATGAAGCGCTACTCCTTAGAATCCTGATAGTCCTCATCATCATCATTGTCGTCTTCCTCGTCGTCTTCCTCATCTTGAGCTGGTGCTTTGCCCTTGTGCTGGCGAAGAGCATAGGCAGCGGGATCTTCTTGTTGCTCTTCTTCTTCCTCTTCTTCCTCATCAAAGTGGACATGTTGCCCACTAGAGCCAGCTCCTGTGTGAAACTGAGGAGGTGGAGGATAGTACCCAAAATAGTTCAACTCCTCTGTAGAGAAGTTGGGACTAGGGTCCTGAAAAGCAGGTGGGTGAGAATCTTCTACCGGAGGTGATGGAGGAGGAGGAACTTCACATTGCATCTTCTCCATGATGATCTTCTGGTTCCTATCAATCACATCCATCCTTTGGTTAATGCTCCTGCACATGCCAAGGAGGGATTTGAACATCTTCATAATCCCACTCATCTTGCCACGAGAAGGTGGGGCAGCACGAGAAGAACCGGTGGCCCTAGAAGGAGCTCTGGGAACCTGAGGAGATGGAGCAGAGGACGGTGGCTAAGTTGCACCAAAGAACTGACCAGAGAAGGTGTTAGGAGTCCAATTAGAAGGAATTTGAGGTTTGAGACTCAGATGCTTCATGTCCTTTTTGAAAGTCAATCCTGAGACCTTCTCAATCATATACATGATGTGCGGGGCATATCCACAAGCACGCTTGGGAGAGATGGAGATGTCCCATATCTCCTGATAGACATAGTCAAAGGCATCAAACTTTTGATTCCCATGAATCCAGTGCAAGATATCCCTCTGATAGACAGGAATGTGGTCAGAGTTGCCACCTCTTGGAGCCAAAGTGCTCCTGCAGATCCTGAACAAGACTGAGAAAAAGGGTAGCAAGCCATTTGAGTTGGGAGAGACACTGTTCTCCGGATCCATGTACATATGCCTCATGTCCTCATCACTCATGTAGCTGCCCGAGTGAATCTTGTGCTTTGCCTTACGTGAGCTTTTGAGTCCTATCATAGAGGCAAACTAGTTCAAGGTGCAGCTGTACTTAGTGCCATTTGTTATCCAAACCATAGACTTGTCATCCTCAAAGTACACGGTGGAAAAGAATTAAGAAATGATTTCCTTATTCCAAGAGTACTGGAGAGACAGGAACGTCTTAGGACCATGATGCTCAAAAGCAGCTAGCACTTGGTCGAATAGCGGATGCTTCTTTGACTTCATATAGTCCCAATCCAGCCACTTGCTCTCAACAACAACATTCTTCATGCGGAGGTAGGTGGAGCGGTACCAATCCGCATGGAAAT
This sequence comes from Eleusine coracana subsp. coracana, assembly GCA_032690845.1. Classification (NCBI taxonomy): domain Eukaryota; kingdom Viridiplantae; phylum Streptophyta; class Magnoliopsida; order Poales; family Poaceae; genus Eleusine; species Eleusine coracana. Next base: position 49,601,561 of record CM064420.1, read on the forward strand.
GAGCCTGAAAACGAACATCAGTAGCTTCCTTCTCACGAGCATAGTAGTTGACCAACCTAGCATCAGTGCATGTCTCAAGGGAGGCATGGAAGAAGTTCACAATGACTCGGTCAGAGTTGTGCACTTCGGAAGGAGGATGCATGACTCTGTTCAGCTCTTCGGACTCAGCTGGCTCCTCTCTTTCAGTTGGTTGTTGGAGATAGGTGCGCCGAACGCACTTGGCTGTGACTTTCTTTCTCTTTGGTTGACTTTGACCTTAATCATCACTAGCTTTGGCCCTCTTCTCCCTTAACGGAGATGCTTCCACATCCGACATGTTGGCAATAGGAGAAGCAACAAGTCAGAAGAGAGACAAAAGAGAGGGAAAAGGGTGAGGAGAAGTAGTGAGGGACTTAGACTTTTGGAGGAACTGCAAGTCATCGGACTTGTCCGATACATCGGACTTGTCCGATGTCCATCAACTTGTCCAATGACTCGCAGTTTCTCCAAAAACCTAGATCCTCCACAAATCCACCTACCACTAGTGACCAAACTTTGTCTACTCCATCTACAACATGCAAGAAGCTATCTCCATGGATCAAAAGTGCAAGGAAAAAGATTTGAATACTAGCACTACCCTAGAACCCTAACCCTAAGAGAGAGAGAGGGAAATAGGGGAAAACCTAGCAAAACGATGGGGGATCTGACTTTGCCGATGGAGGAGGACCTCTTGGCCTCCAAACTTGCTCCAATGGATGGTGGGAGAGGGAGATATCCTTGGGGACGCCTTTAGGGGAGTTCTTGAGGAGAGAGAACATGAAGGAGGTGAATGAGAGGAGTAAAAATGAAGGGGTAAGTCGAGCTCGGTTAAAGGGGGTGAAAACTGGACCCGTCGGACTTGTCCGACGCCGTCGAACTTGTCCGATATCCTCGGACTTATCCGATGCCAGTGAGAACAGAGAAGAAGATCTCAGTTAAGGAGGGAGTTGGAGATTTTCAAAAATAGTTTTGATGGACAACAAGCTATCTTGACATAACTTGGTCAGCCAACAATCAACAATTCATAACAATGACCATGTTTTGACAAGATTCGATCTAGTGATCAAAAACCAACTACTATAGCACAAATAATAGGTTTTTGACATAAAGCAATAGTTTTTGTAATATTAAAACAATCACCATTCAGATGTGCACATCCTCTACATCACATTGCTAGAGTCAAGAATATTTAGTTCACTCCTAAGATAGCAAAATATTTTCTCATCTAGTGGCTTGGTAAATATATCGGCTAGTTGATCTTCGGTTCACACATGACTAACTTCTATACCCCCCTTGATAGAATGATCTCTCAAAAAGTGGTGGTGGATATCTATATGCTTTGTGCATGAATGCTCAACGGGGTTATAAGCAAGCTTTATGACACTCTTATTGTCACATAGGAGTGGAACATGGTTCAACTTGTAACCATAATCCCTTAGAGTTTGTCTCATCCAAAGTAGTTGTGCACAACAACTACCGGCTGCAACATACTCCGCTTCGGCGGTGGAAAGTGCAACGGAATTTTGTTTCTTAGATGACCATGACACTAGGGATCTACCCAAGAATTGGCACGTCCTGAAGGTGCTCTTTCTATCTACCTTATCCCCGGCATAATCCGCATCGGAATAGCCTAAAAGGTTGAACTTTGAACCCTTAGGGTACCAAATCCCTAGGTTGGGTGTATGAACCAAATATCTCATGATTCTTTTAACAGCCACCATGTGACACTCCAAAGGAGCATCTTGAAAACGTGCACACATACACACATTAAGCATGATATCGGGCCTAGATGCACAAAGGTTTAGCAAAGAGCCTATCATGGAGCGGTATACCTTTTGATCAATGGGTTTGTCCTTTTTGTTGAGGTCAATGTGTCCATTTGTTGGCGTAGGAGTTTTGAAGGGCTTGGCCTTGTCCATGTCAAACTTCTTCAGTAAGTCTTGAGTGTACTTGGCTTGATATATGAAGGTGCCCTCATTGAGTTGCTTCACTTGGAAGCCTAGAAAGTATGTCAACTCCCTCATCATGGACATCTCAAACCTCTTGGTCATTATCTTGCTAAACTCATCACAAAAGTTTTGGTTAGTAGAACCAAATATAATGTCATTGACATATATTTGGCACACAAAGATATCATTGCCAAAACGCTTGGTGAAGAGGGTTGCATCGGTCTTGCCAATGACAAAACTCTTTTTAATAAGAAAATCCCTAAGACATTCATACCATGCTCTTGGAGCTTGCTTGAGCCCATAGAGCGCCTTATGGAGCTTGAAAACATGATTATGATACTTTGGGTCTCTAAAGCCTGGTGGTTGCTCTATATACACCTCTTCCTTGATTAGCCCATTGAGGAATGCACTTTTCACGTCTATTTGGTACAACTTAAAATCATGGTGAGTAGCAAAAGCAAGTAATATTCTAATAGATTCAAGCCTTGCTACGGGGGCATAGGTTTCATCAAAATCTAAACCTTCCATTTGTGAATACCCCTTAGCCACAAGTCGTGCCTTGTTTCTTGTCACAACACCATCTTCGTTTTGTTTGTTGCGAAACACCCATTTGGTGCCCACAACATTCTTGTTCTTTGGCCTTTCCTCCAATGTCCACACTTTATTTCTTGTGAAGTTGTTCAATTCTTCTTGCATGGCCATCACCCAATCTGAATCCTCAAGAGCTTGTTCTACCCTAAATGGCTCTATAGAAGAGACAAAAGAGTAATGTTCACAAAAATTACTAACTCGAGATCTAGTGATTACCCCCTTGTCAATATCTCTAAGAATTTGCTCGACAGGGTGATCACGTTGTACACTTTGATGCACTCTTGGGTGTGGTGGATGTGAGCTTCCTTGACCACCATCTTTATCAACCTCTTGATCATGTCTTTGAGAATCATCACTTGATGTTTGTTCATGATCCCCAACATCTCGATCTTGACCACTTGCATGATTGATTTCTTCATTTTTATGATGTTGATTTTGTCTTGAGGGAGAGGGTTGACTTTCAACACTTGATGTTTCTTGTGGTCTCACATCACCAATGGTCATCCTTTTTATTGCATTTCTAGGAGCTTCATTATCTACATCATCAATAGCAACTTGCTCCTCTTGAGAGCCATTAGATTCATCAAATGTCACGTCACGTGAAATTTCAACACAACCGGTGGTTTTGTTGAACACACGATAGGCATGAACATTTGATCCGTAACCAAGCAAGAAACCTTCACCTACTTTTGGAGCAAACTTTGAAGTCTTGGGTTTCTTGTTTAGCATAAAACACTTGCTCCCAAAGACACGAAAGTAGGAAATATTAGGCTTGTTACCGGTTAGTAGCTCATATGGTGTTTTCTTCAAGAGTCAGTAGACATATAACCGGTTGGAGGCATGGCATGCGGTGTTGACGGCTTCGGCCCAAAAACGGTCGGACGTCTTGTATTCATCAAGCATTGTTCTTGCCATCTCAATGAGTGTACGGTTCTTTCTTTCAGCCACCCTATTTTGTTGAGGGGAGTAGGGGCCGAAAATTCATGCTTGATTCCTTCTTCATCAAGGTACTCTTCAACTTGAGTGTTCTTGAACTCGGTGCCATTGTTACTTCTTATCTTCTTGATCTTTACTTCATATTTATTTTGTGCTCTCCTCATAAACATCTTGAGCACATCTTTCACTTCACCTTTATCATGGAAAAAGAACACCCACGTGAAGCGAGAAAAATCATCAACAATAACAAGACCATATTTGTTACCACCAATGCTTATGTAGGAGACGGGTCCGAAGAGGTCCATGTGCAACATCTCCAATGGCCTCCTGGTGGTCATCACATTCTTCACGGGGTGTGATGCTCCAACTTGCTTTCCCGCTGGACATGCACTACAAATTCTATCTTTCTCAAAACAAACATCGGTTAGCCCTATGATGTGGCCGCCCTTTTGGAGTTTTTGAAGATTTCTCATACCAACATGGGCAAGCCTTCTATGCCACAACCACCCCATGTTGGACTTTGCTAATAAGCATGTACCAAGTCTAGCTTTATCCGTAGAGAAATTCACAACATAAAGCTTTCCTTTAAGCACACCCTTAAAAGCAACCGAGCCATCACTCCTCTTATAGACGGTCACACCATATTCGTTGAACAAGCAATCATAGCCCATTTTACAAAATTGTGAGATGGACAAAAGATTGAAGTCAACGTGATCAACGAGCATAACCTTAGAAAGAGAATACGAGGGAGTGAGAGGGACTTTACCATACCCTAGTACTTGTCCCGTTCAGTTGTCACCAAACGTGATGTACTCATTATTGTTGTGACTTGGCTCAAATGACTTGAACATCTTTTTGTCTCCGGTCATATGATTAGTGCATCCACTATCAATTACCCAACTTGACCCTCCGGAGACATAGTCCTACAAAACAAGTTAAGCTTTGTTTTTAGGTACCCAAATTTGCTTGGGTCCTTTCGCATTAGTCACAAGTACTTTGGGAACCCACACACAAGCCGTTGGCCTCTTGTTGCGTGGCCCAACATATTTGGCATACACATGACCATGCACATTTCTCATAAGCACATATGAAGCATCAAAGTCATGAAAGAGTGCACATGTAGGATTAGGCACATTAACATGAGAATCATTAGCAAAAGAAGAATGGTTAGTGTTCATGTTCTTGTCTTGCTTCTTTTGATAAGATCCTTCCTTGGTGAACTTAAGGAATTCCTTCTCATTCTTGTTCTTCTGTGCATTGTGCTTGGCACCCTCAACATAGCCAATGCCATCAATGACATGGGGCATTCTAGTGTATGTGTATGCACCTCTTGCATACTTTGCCTTTTCATTGTCAACAACATTCTTCCCTTGTTGTATCTTGCTTTCAAGAGCCCTCACTTGCTTGTTCAAATCATCAATCAATTTCACATTAGTAGCACAAGCATCAACATCAATGTTATAGCACCTATCACATCCTTTGCTAGTGGAAGCATGAGAGTTGTTGGTGGAAGTGGATGTGAAGGTTGAAAGGATTTTGTATTGTTCTTCACGGGACTTATGAGTCTTTTCCAAATCCTCATATTTCTCTTAAAGTTTATCTTTAGTACTTTTAACATTTTCACAAGTATTCTCAATTTTAGTGATAGACAAGGTTAATTCTTCATTATTATTTCTTTCAACTTCTAGAAGCTTCTCTAGTTCAAGGTTTCTTTTCTTTTCAAGAATAAGCAAGTCTTCTTGTTTTTCAAGAAGCTCCTCTTGTCTATCATTTTCTTCCTTTTATTTCTCAAGCAATTGCATGAATTCAATCATTTTAGGAAGTGAAGCACTTGCAACATCATCATCATCATCATCACTACTACTAGCATAAGAGGAACGTTTATGTTTAGATTTTGTTACCTTCGATCCTCTTGCCATTAAACACGTGTGAGTGTTGTCATCATCATCACTCAAGCTCCCAAATAGTGAGGTGTTGGTGGGAGTAATGCCGATGGCAAGTGAAGCAATGCCTCCCTCATCCGAGTCAGATTCGGAGGAGGAAGATGATGAGGAGGATGAATCATCAGAGTTCCATTCTTGACCAATATGATCTTAACCTCTTCTATGCTTCTTGTATGTCTTGTCTTTCTTGTGATGCTTGTTTTTTCTTCTTTCATCCTTGTTCTTCTTCTTTGGACATTCCGCAATAAAATGTCCTTCATCACCATATTTATAGCAAGTCCTTTTTGACCTTCTTACTTTGCCCTTGTCAAAACTTTTCTTCTTGTAACTGTCCTTCTTGAGAAATGACTTGAATCTCCTTACAAGCAAGGCCATCTCATTATCACTATCTTCACTACTAGAATCAACTACTTTGTTCTTCTTCTTCTCTTGCTTCTTTTCACTTGTGGCATTAAGTGCCACATCACTCTTGTCACCATTGGCTTCCGCAATTTGCTTGATCAATGCATTTATCTTGTTGGCATGATCATTTTGTTGTTTTTGGGATAGAAACTTCCCAAGTACCTCATCGGTGGAGAAGGTTTTGAAATTGTCCTTCTCTCTAATGTTTGAGCAAATGTTACAATCCCATGGTCTCAATGCTTGTAATAGTCTCTTGTTGATATCCAAGTCGGACATTCTAGCTCCAAGTGCCCTTCTTTGATTCACAATTCTCATGAGTCTATCATGAACTTCTTTTGGGCCTTCTCCCGGACCCATTATGAACAAGTTGAACTCATTTTGCAATTCTTCAAGCCATGAATCTTTCACGGAAGCAATACCCTCATAGATAACCTCAAGCTTTCTCCACAATTGGTTGACATTCTTGATTCCAGCTACTTTGTCATATTCGGTGGCACTAAGTGCGGAAACAATTGCACTAGCCGCCACGGCATTGTGATGGATGTTGAGTTGATCCTTTCGAGTTGGATTATCTCTATTTTCCCACAAGAAACCATTCTCGGTTATGCTTGCAACATGCGGACTCATAGATTCCAAGTACATCATCATCTTGCATTTCCAATGGTCATAAAATTGTCCATCAAAGTACGGAAGCCTACCGGATCCTTGCCCAATGCGATCCTCTTTGAGATCTTCATAATCAAACATGACATTGTTGTAGGTTCTTGGTTGAGCATCATGTCTTCCAATAACATCATCTCCATCATGAGTACCACTAGCACCATCTTTGATTGGGAGAGCGGTAGTTGGTTCTTCTCCCGGATTTGACATCTTTAATCTTCAAGTGGTTAAGCCTTTTAGAAGATCCTTGCTCTAATACCAATTGAAAGTGCCTAGAAGGGGGGGGGTGACTAGGCAATTATCCCTGAAAACCATTTAATGATAAAAGTTAAATGCATAGTGTCGAACTTGTCCGACGATTGTGATTGAAAAATAGATCGGCCGATTAAAACTTCAAACTAGTGCAAGGCAAGATAGGAGCTAGTAATTATAAGCTAGAGGAAGCCGTAGAAATAAGGAGAACAACTAGCAAGCAACCTACACAAGTTAATTAGAGGAATAAGAAGCAAACCCTAACTAGCAAGTTATGAGCAAGAACAAGTAAATGACAAGAAAGTAAGAGGAGACAAGAAAGACACAAGATCTGTTCACCGAAGTTCAGCTCCACAAAGAAGCCTACGTCTCTGTTGAGGGATCCACAAAGGACCGGGTTTCTTTCAACCCTAACCTCTCCAAGTGACCACAAAGATCAAACTTGGCTTTCCACTAGCAATCTCCATGAAGGAGGGGTCAATACAAACTTCCCGAGGCGTCACCACACAAGTTAGGAGCTCTACGGGCACCTCTAACCGTCTAGGGGATGAATCCCCAAGAGTAACAAACACAAGAGTGGTCGGCGGTGAGGATGAACCAAGAGCTCAAGAGAGTGGAAGCTTGGAGTCGATGGAGCTCTTCAATCTTCTCTCCATCCCTTCACAAATCAAGATTGGAAGCAAGGGAGGAGAGTTGGGGAGAGCAAAGTGAGCTTGAAAGTGTTTTTGAGTGGCATGAGTGACCCCTCTGCCAAGGGACGAAGTGGAGGTCTATTTATAGCCCAAGGAGAAAAAGAGCTGTTTGGATGGGCATTTCTCAGATCTCCATCGGACTTGTCCGATGGTCATCGGACATGTCCGATGAAACAAGGTGGTGAAGCTACTGGAGTCCGATAGACTTGCTCGATGCCTCGGACAAGTCAACCATCGAACAAGTCCGATGGTCATCGGACAAGTCCGATGGCTGGGGTTTTGGCGCAGTTACTGGAGTCTGATGAAGATATTCGATGGGTCGGACCTTGGGTCATCGGACAAGTCCGATGACCGTCGGATAACGACCCAGGGTGGCAAAGGTTCTAGAGTCCGATGGACTTGTCCGATGGGTCGGATAAGTTCGATGAATTTGCCCTGGAAAAGTTTATTTGGCTATGAAATTTGGGTTTTGCACTTAGTTCGTCATCACTTCATACTTTTGTGCCCTGGAAAAATTAAAGAAAAACTTCATGAACTTCATTTTGAGCATATTTTTGAATTTCATCATTGAAGCACTTTTTCAATCTTCTTTTCTCCCCTTTTTGTTCCAATGTACATTGTCATTGATATTTGAACTATTTTCTACACATATGCTCATCAAAAGGTTAGTCCATTCTTAATTGTATTGGCACCAATCACCAAAATCAAATTAGGGGCCTAGATGCACCTTCACTATCGATCGTGCACTTTACGTGCAATAGTTATTAAGCACTTAATGAGTCTAAAGAGAAGATGAACCAACAGACAAGAATGATGTGCAAGTACGACTTGCAGAAGTATTAATGATACAGGACTCTGTTGAGTTTTTGAAATGGAATGAGGAAAAAGATACTCCCGTAAGAGTTCATAGATAACTTGAGTTCATAGATAACTTTTCTTCACATGATGTAATCAGGTGAGTGAAGTAGATAAGCAAAATTTCCTCAATTCACAAGAGTTTCGAATGTTTTCGAAATTGTGGCAGAAAGGTTCTTACCACATTTCGAGGGGGAGAAAGAATCGTGAAACTCTCCGACAAAGATGATAATGTGATGCACATTGTGCATCTAAAGTGATCTACTAAAGAAAAATGTGATCGTCTAGGGGAGTAAAGAAATAGATGTATTCTTGTTTTTTGATGAAGGAATACTAAGATGGTGCTCAAAGTGCCATAAAAGAAAAATGAATAACAGTGTAAACCCATATAGATTAAAGAGTTCAGAGATACGCCATCTTTGAAGGAGATGGATAATCTGGGGGAGTAAGACTTGAAGAGAAGTAGGACTTTGTATCCACTTTAATGATTCAAGAACAACAAATTTCTTGTTACACAAGAGATTACAGAATTAATTGCTTGTAGGCAATAAAAGAGAACCCCATATGAAAGAAGTGCCCATGGCAAAGAATAAGACGGGTGATCTCACCCGAATTGATAAGACCATGATGAGCATTCACATGTTCAAATGGCAAAGATGAAATGTAATTGATTAATCCTGACGATGTTCTGGATTTTGAAGATATTTCTAATGGAGTCAAAATAGTAGACTATCGTGGATCTACAATATCAAATGTGACTCCAAAGGGAACATAGATCCTAATAGAGTCAAAACAGTAGACCATTATGGGTCTATAAGATTAAATGTGACTCTGGAAGGAATATATGATAAAAGGCTTACGCAAAGAGAAGAGATATGTTACTATGAGACACTTTATGATGTCTCGTGTAATAATTTCTTTAGAGTTATAATGGCATTAGCGGCACATCACGATCTTGAGCTATATCAGATAAATGCAAAGATGATTCTTTTTAGTAAGGATCCAAGGAAAATGTATTTACATGGCACAACCAAAGGTTTTGCTATGAAAAGACAAGGAACTTTAGACATCGTTGATAGAAAATTCATTTATGGATTGAAGATATTTTTATAAAAGGAGTTGTTTAAAGTTTTTGTTAGATTAATAAGAATTTTGGGTTTTCTTAAAGAGTAAGAGGACAATTGCATTTATGCAAAATATATAGAATGGGAAACTCATTTCCTAATCATATGGATAATGTCCTACTTGCTAGTGGTGATGTCAATCCAATGCAGAAGAAGAAGAAGCTCTTGTCCTTAAAGTTCAAAAGAATGTTCTCGATTGAATGTCTCTTGTTATATGAGATGAGATTCACCGAGATAAAGAGAAGGGGTATTAGAAATATTGCATATGCATGATGAGAAGTCTCTAAAATATGCATACAAGAAAACATACGCCTATTCTTATAGTTAAGGGTAATGGATTTGGGAACTTTAGTGTTCCAAAATAGAGTGTGAAAAGGATCAAATGAATATGGTACCATATGCTTCAGCTGTTAGAAGCTTTCATATTACCCTAACACAATTTTATGTATCCGGGTTGCTTTGGCAATGTCCAATCCAGATATAGATCACTGGAATAGAGTTAAAGATATCAGCCTCATGCTAAAAGAAACAAGTACTCTCAAAAGGTTGTGAGTACAAAGATAGATGTGTAAAAGTGCTCTCATAAAGTTGTGAGCGCGAGATAGAGCGCGTGAAATGTGTAGCAAAATCCACAATTGTCGCCTTTCAGACTTGGAGTTTTTGTGTGGAAAAGCTTCAAAGAATAAAAGAATTATCATCAATGTGATGAAAAGATATGAATTAGAAAGAAAATTATCATCAATATGATGAAAAGATATGACTTAGCATGATATGAGGCTGTGGGGCAGGCAAAATGGTTAAGAAAACCTGTACCCGGAATTGATAATGGTTAATAACAGCAGTAACCATTAAGTATTTCACTCCTGTGACAATGAGTCAAGTGTGGTGCCAAACAGATTGACACAAGTTATACATTGTTGAGGAGAATGTCCGAAATTATGTTGGAATGCTTGGAGCATAAAAGAAATGGACGAGTGTTAGCAGATCTGCTCATTAAAGGCTTACTGTCTAGTGTGCTCAGAGAGCACACAGTCGACATGGGTTTTATGATATAGTCTATGATTTCCAGACAATAAGAGGCCCAAGGTTAAATGATTTGTTACAGAACAAATGTAAGGTTCATGACCATTGAGGTCACCCCAAGGTATGATTGTCTTGGTGATGAATGACAAACATGAAATGTGACTAATGTCTACACGAGTGTTGTGCATGTAGGAAACCTTATCTATCTTATGATGATCATTGATGGTTGCCTTGGTGATTGATGACAATGACCGCAAGCATGGAGGCTTGTGAGCTTGATGGAGTCCAAGGGTTGATAGAGATGGATCAAAGCTGAGGACAAGCTATGGAGCAAGTGTTGGGAACACTTGTCTAGTTGTTAGGGCTTTGAGTCCATAGGAAAAACCGGACTATCAAGGGGGTCTAGATCATTCTCCTAGGTCATGTCTAGTCAGTGATGTGCATGGATGCTCGGTGAAATCACAGAGAAGCCAAGGAGCTGTTCGGAGAAGCCAGGAAACCAAGTCAAGCGAGGATAATGAGTTTCAGCTTCTGGACATAGAGACCGGACAGAGGGGATCAGTAGAGACCGGACTGTACGGTCACTATGGAGAGTTTTCCAGGACTTAGCGCAAGGAGCAGGACTCTGTCAACAGGAAACTCCATGTAGACCGGACGGTCTGGTCTGCTGACTGGATAGTCTGGTCAGTAGGAGTGCAGGGAGGCAGAAAAGGTGCATTTCGCGGAGGCTCCTAGAATGGAGAGAGAAAGTGGACCGGACGGTCCGGTCCAGTGACCGGACTGTCCGGTCAGTATGGAGGAAACATCGGACAGAGAGCAACGGCTCTGGAGGAGCCGTCCGGTGGAGACCGGACTGTCCGGTCTGGACAGTGACCGGACTATTTGGTCAATACATCCAGAAGGCTGTTTCGTGGAGCAACGACTAGTTTGAGGTTGGAAGCCTATATAAATTCGTTGCTGGGGTCTTGGAGACTGCCTTTGGCCATTGGGATTGCTGGGAGCATCTATTGGGAGCCAAAGGGCCAAGAGTGGAGCACTAGGATATGATATTGGATATCTTGAGAGTGCTAGTGAGAGTAACATGAGCATTGATGCACATCTAAGGCTAGGGTGTCCTTGAGGGTGTGATCTATGTTGTTACTCTTGGTCTATGGTGAGACCTAGACCGGTTAGGTGTCGGTGATCGAACCTATCATGATTGGTTGTGAAGGCCGTCATACGTTTGTACACGGTTTGAGCCCGTCGGTGAAAGGGACATCAATAGTGAGCGCCTGTGTCGGCTCGGGGAGTCCGACAAGTTCTCGAGGGAGGCGATCTTGTGCTTTGTGCAGCGGTGACACACACCGTGTCTTCACTCGAGGAGTGATTGCGGGCTCGTGGGCGAGAACTCCACTTGGTGGTGGGAGGGACCGGGACTCCGACGGGAGTGGTCCAACGAGGAGTAGGGGAAGGCGCCACCCTTCCGAGACCTTGGAAAAAAATCATGAGTCATCTCTTACTCTACTCCTTACTATGATGCTTTACTTTCCGCATTTACATACCGTGCTATTCATGATTGTGTGCTTACCTTGCTCTAGTTGACTACCTTGTAGACTTGCATGAATAGACTTCTTTACTTGCTAGTAGTGCTTAGCCTTCATACTTGATCACTAGCATGTATAGGAGTTGCTTTGGCTTGATTGATCACCCTAGTATGTATTGTGCTACTCATGCTTGTATGCTTTCTATATGCTTATTGATCTAGTAGCTTTGCTTGAGTAGAACTCCTTGCTAGCTAGTTGTTTGCTTTCGTGTATCTTTGGTAACTAGCTTGCATAGGAGTTGTATTGCCTTTGTGTGATCCACTAGTATGCTTAGCTTGTTGTTCCTTTCATAGGACTATTATCTTGCTAGTGTGATCACCACTAGAATTGCATAGGAGTTGTATTGCATTTGTGTGATCCACTAGTATGCTTAGCTTGTTGTTCCTTCCATAGGATCATTATCTTGCTAGTGTGATCACCACTAGGATTGTGTAGGAGTTGTTTTGAGTGATCGGTTTTAGGACTTGGTGAATTTGGTACATAGTGCGAGTTCCCGATTCACCCCCCCCCCCTCTCGGTCACTCGGTCCTTTCAACGAAGGAGTGTGTTGTAGCTGTTGATTCTATCGGTAATTAACCATGATGACGAAACATGCTCTACATATAAATTTGTGATGGAACAAGTACTTTGAAAAGAGTTATTTCAAAGTATAAAGTTAAAGGATTGAAAGATGAGATCAACGGGGAGAATGTTAGGTTGATCTCTCGCCAATGGGCCCAACGGCCCATTGGACCCTTGACCACGCCCTGATCAGGGGCGTCCAGCCCGAGACAAGGCTGGTGGGCCCCTGTCATGTAGCCCTATAAAAGGGAGGTGGGGACCATGAGGTTTGTCACCGCTACAGTGTCTCCCCACCTCCAAACCCTAGACCGATCCAAGAGGGTGGGCTGCCAGCGACGGGAAATGCCACCAGCCGCCATCCACGACATCATCGTCCCAAAAGCCGCATCATCGCCACTGGACACCGGCACCATCGCCGGCATCGGGATCTACAGAAGAGGTAAACATACAGATCTATCTCGCTCCCTCTCCAGATCTACCCGAGAACCACTCTGAGAAAGTACCCACTTGATCTACGCCTAGCGATCCAAAGATAATAACAGGTCATCCCAGTGACACAAGCTCAGTGTGGTTTGGAAAATCGTCATTGAAAGCTGTTTTCCAGCTCGGTGCTTACTAAAGGGGTGTTTGGTTTAGCTTTTGAGGCTGCTTTTACTTTCAAAAAAGCCAAAAGCTAACCAAAGGCCCTCATGTCCTAAACTGCATTTAGAAAAGCTAGTGACTTTCGGTAGTTCAAAACCCACAACACCTATGGACATGCTTTTTGGCTGTGAGAACTAACTTTTGGGTGAAATTACTCACCATGCCATCCGTTATGCATACCGATTCAATTTTCTTTTTCTCCTCGACTCCCGTCGCTTCTCTCTCGCTCGGTTCTCTTCTCCATGATGCCGATGTGGGTGAGCTCTGTAGCTGGTCTGCCACCTATCACCGGCTGGTCTGCTGCTGGTCGACTCGCTCGGGGGACTGCCGAGGGAGGCGGCGATGCCGACCTCGCCCGGGGGAGGTGGAGCCGATCGGCGGGGTTGCGTGGAGGGGCCGGCGGGCGGGCTCGCACAACGGCGTCGGGTTCGCGTGGAGGAGGCGGTGGTGGGATGCACAGAGACGGCGGCAGGTCGCGGGCAGGGTAGAGCAAGCGGGCGGAGTAGTGGCGATGGGAGGCTCGCGCGGGGGCACGACGACGCTCGCACGGGCAGTGGCGAAGCATGGCGTCGCTCACGCGGGGCAGGAGGCGGCAGCGGCGGCGGCGGGTCTCGCGCGGGGGCAGGGCTCGCGTCGAGGGAGATCGAGAGAGAGAGAGAGAGAGAGAGAGAGAGAGAGAGAGAGAGAGAGAGAGAGAGAGAGATCCAGGAAGAAGAAGGAGCTAACAAAAGGGGTCCACTAGTCAGTGAGAGAGATAAATAGTTGAATGGTAACTAATATGGATAACATGTGGGGTCTACTTGACAGGTGTTATAAAAGTCACAGTTAGTTAGCCAGACGGCTTTGGCTTTTCTCACAGGTGATATTTTATAGCAGCTTTTTTCACAGCCACAGTCCACAGCAGCTTTTTCTCACAGCCACAGCCCAACTAAACACATCCTAAAGACGTTGTGCCTAGCAGTATAAGTGTGAGAGATCGTGCATTGGCATAATCCTTTCTTTTTTGTTTCGTTGAAAACATTAAGTTTTGCTGGCTTCTTGAATGCTCAAATGCAACATGTATAGTGTGGCCACTACTAGAGAAAAAAAAACCTTGTAGATATGCTTTGTTTATGGGTCAGCTAGATTTATTTTTTTGTCAGCATATACATATGATTTTATAAAATATGTTGGAGGCATCTCCGTACAGACTATGTCATGGGCTTGCAGAGATGAATTTTAAAACTATATCTAGAACATATATGCATGATAGTTTAGAGAAGTGCTCCGGTGCTCTTTTCAAAAGTAGCACGGATCTTAAAGAATATGAGTTAATAGTTAAATTATTTAAAGAAATTTCTAATTCTTGAGCCTTGTCTGGCCCTCTCCCCATCCAAACCCAGCCCGAGCCCAACCGTAAGTTACGGATCAAACCATGACGATGCTCGTTCGATCTATTCCGCCGCCAAGACCAATAGAAACACGGAGGGAGAAGAAGAACTGTATTGCTGGCGTCCATCCGTAGAGAAAAACGGAGAGGAAGAACGTCGCCGGCCAGCGGTGGCGCAAATCGACTAGTGCTCCTGTTCGGAACCCCTCCTCTACGGTGCGAATCGACTCTTATATATTGGATTTGACAACTCCTATCATCGCCAAAGTACCAATGCAACCATGTGAAATATATACATGCAAAAACTAGGACCCTATAGAATAAGAATAGAGTTCCTAATCTTCATGCAAATTACTGCCAAAACACGTATCAATCAAGTTGAGCATTGAACTTAGAGGTGCTCGTCATCTGAGGTTTAGCAAAGGAGGCGCACACTGGTGAGCAGGTGCACGTGCCGCCGCTGTCTCTGTTAATGGATGGTCATCCTGTGCTGGAGCACCACAGCGTTGAACGGATGAACAGTTGCTAACCGTTCAGGAAACAACGGCGGCTCATCCCCGCCTGGCCACCTCGGCCGTGATCCATCCCTCCACCTTCCTCATCGTCACCATCGTTTTCAGCTTCTAGGACCAGTCCAGTATCTCACAGACCGCCAGGAGCACTGAGGAGAAGAGGGGCAAGTGAGTACGGCGAATGTTATGAGCGCCGGCAAAGTTCCTTTTTTTTTCACCGAGTTGGGGTATGACGCAAACCAGTCCAGTCCAATGTCCATGGTTCGATGATTTCGATCCGAAATTGGTGGCACGGGCTGAGTTGGGTTCTGAATCAGGGGAGGGCCTGGATTATAGGAAAAATAAAATCGTTTATTAATTAAGGTTACACTTTAAGACTCGTGCTACTTTTTAAAAAAAGTTCCACCGGAGCAGTTCTCGATATTTATAGATACAATATACACATGTTTATAGATCTACATATGCTTTGATAGCTACATTTATGTTACATGTCAATCTTTTTAGACATGTTTTGTAACATGTTAATATAGTTAGTCATGATTTAATCAATATGTTTATATTGCATATTAACTAATATTAACATGATGTATATATGTTTCAAAAACATTATTTTTAGCACTTCTTCTAAGTGAGTGGTATATCTGTTGAAAAGTAGGAATTGAACTTGTGATCTATTTATCTATACTATAAAGATCAACATTGGACCCACATACTTCCTCTACGATCTTCTTGACACCATGCAATCAATCTACCCATTCAATCTGGACTCTTTGTTTCTGGTAATGTTTATACTACACTGTCCGATCAACATTGGACCCACATATTACATATGACAATTGCATGTTGAGAATCCCTCTGACACGTTCGTCTGGCCGCTTCGAAAATTATTTTCTCGCCCGGCGTTGCCTACCCACCTATCCGCTCCCACAGCCACAAATCACGTACGTGCCTGCGTCCTGCCGCAGGATCTCACGCATCACACGCAAATGCAGCGTCACTTTCCTTTCTTTGGGTCCTCAAGCAGATCGTTGGGTCGTTGCTTTCCTTTCTTTCCGTAGCTTTCCTTGCTTAGCATCCCTACCCTAACCTCCTCCGGCAGTTCGCAGCTTCGCCAGCGCGTTCGCGACCTGAGATCGTTTTTCATCGGCAACACTATGCGGTTCCTGTACTTCCCGTAGCTGGTTTCTCCGGGTCCACGTAGAGGTCTTTGGAGCTGATGATACGGTGATCCTAGTCCATACGGCAACTCTGTCTGTTGTAGAGGCATGGTTACGTTGCCTCATGACCTTGCGTTTTCTTATTGGTCCAATTTTTCTTCGATTTCTTTATTCATTTTATTAGTTGCTACGTACGTGATCATATGGAATGTGATAGTTTCTTCGTATTTGTGTTCTCTCTGTATATCGTGTTCGGTGAATCTGATCGTTCTCAACTGTGAATCTGATTGTTCTCAGCAGTGAATCTGATTGGTCGGCGACAATACATGGGGCCTCCGGCGTATCGTGTTCTCTGCACATCGACATTCGCCACGAGAACACAAACAGGTGAAGCATAAAGAGCCAACACATACGCAGCTGGGTTTGGTTCTGGGATCTGGGAGCTGGAAGATCCCAGAAAAAAATAATGATGGTCAGCACACCATTTACAGTTTTTTTACTCGCTCCTATCTTTTTTTACACCTCCATTTATTTGTATATAGAGGAAGACATGAATTGTGTTGACCCTGAGAAATACAAACATGACAATTTATTCGAAGACGAAGATGATTTATTGTATCATGGAAGAGGTTAGATTATGAAGTTTTTATGACAACTTGGTTGCTGAAACTCTCAATCACGATCTAAACTGGAGTATCTATATACAAGTATATTCATAAGGGTCATGATGGAGCTTCTTATTCTATTGATCAATCTGAAAATAATGACAGAGTTGTTAATGAGATTAGGCAGTATAGGGATGCAAGATCTGTTACACCGTCAGAGTCGGCATATAGGATTTATGGGTTCCCCTTGTATCAGGTAATATTCCTATAAATTCTAGATATATAATGTTTTAATTTTATATGTTTAAATATTGCCTCTAAATTGATGCATTATTTATATCTACATGTTGTATGAGGCAATTATTCTTTTAATATAGTTGCCTGAAATTTGATCTGCCTACTGTAATTGTCACTATCCATATATGAACCTTAGACAATTACAGAGAATATTCATACAGTATATCAAAGTCAACATTAAACTTTGCAATTGTTTTTATCTCAACGTTAAATGACATGTTTGTGTATGACAAGTATCTCCATCTGTGCTACAGCTTACAGTGCATCTTTCCGACATGCATATGGTCGCATTTAATAACCCCAATGTAAGTTTTGGTACTTGCTACATTTGTTTTGCTTGCTAAGTTGAATGCTTTGATACCTTCTTAAGATTTTGTAGATCACACACGTTATCAACCATGATATATTTGTGTTGCCAGCAGCATAGACTTGCCTTAGATCCTTCCCAAAATTTTCTGTTTTCTTATGCCTTTCAAATTTGCTTGTGTATAGTTTTTGACACATTAAAGTTTGCTACTGTTGTCCCTTGCCAGTTTTTACATTGACCGAATAAAACACAGCATTCAGAAATACATCAGACACATCATTATGATGAACTTTTGTGAGTCTTAATAACTGTAAAACAAATAAAAAGTGAGAAAAAAGTCAATAACAAATATATAGCTACTTGAGTTCATTCTCTAATTAGAAAAGCACATGTGAAAACTTATCACATCAACAAATTTTTGTTTGTGCGTGCCGCACGTGCCCAGCTACTAGTTTGTTAAAAGCTCATCCAACCATCTTATCTTGCAAGTAATTCTAATTATATTTGGTTACAAATTGTTTTTCTCTTTATGTTTCTAATTATTTTGATGCCTCTCTAGGATTTTTAGTAGCATGTCAATAATTTCTTTAGATGAGGGTATATCAATCAAAGTGTGTCTAATATTGTCTTATTTTTATATATTCTTAATAATGTGTCAAGAAGCGTTTTTAGATGGCATTAAGAACGTATATGAGTATCATATTGCTTCAAGACATTTATAATGTCATGTCAAGATTGTCTTTAAGGGGGGCTACTGGTAGTTGAAAGTGTGTTTAGTATCGTATCATTGTGAGATGTTCTTATAAACATGTCGAGCATCGACATTATGATGGTTACTGACATTATAGAGCATGTTATCACTTTAAGGTGTTATGAAAAGCACGTCACAAAATATGTTTATTTTGTGCTCAGTGCTAAAGCATATCTAAGATCATATCACATTGACACGTTCTCAAAATCACGTGAAAAAATATCTTTGGGTGTTGATGTATTGACGTTTTATAAAAAGAATTTCTAGACAATCATGTCTACAAGGCCCTTTTTGTATCCGTATTCATCAACGCAACAAACTAATCTAATCATCTGAAATTACCTATTTTTGATAGAAGATTTTGAAAAATATTATGTCCTGTTAACATGTACGAAATTATAACAAGCAAACACTGCACTCTTGACGAGGATGGAGTCAAAAAAAAAATGGAACTACCATCTTATTGCACAATTTTGCACTCACTGAAAAGAACTTCGGCATGAGCCTTAGTAGATTCTTCAGGCACGAATATAGACGCCAATGGCATCAAGATACCACCCTGATCGCCCGTAGAAACCAACAATTCTGCCATTATTTTCTACTGGGATTCTGAAATTGGTTCCTCGTGCTCTTCCGAATGAAAAGGATGTAAGATTAGTGATAATATTGAGTGACGTTATTACATTGGCCGCAGGACCGAAGGGGCCTTGTGTTCCAGAAACTTCCCTCACGTAGTCATGAGGGCCAAGCTGAATCTGCAAGAAGAGCATGTCAAAGTCAACTAGGAGTTTAGAACGTTTGCCTAAAGGATGTAGTAATTCCTAATCAGCTGGATAAAATTCACGTATATCAGTGTATGTTATACCTGAGTGGGGCTTCCACCGCCACCACCCCAAAGACCCGTTGTGCAGTGGTTTCCATGAGCATCTATGTAAGCAAACGCAATCGCATCGATGGCATGTCCACTGCGAATGGTGATGCTGGTAATGCGTTGAGGCAGTGCGACGACATCATGGTAATCACCTCCATTTCCACCAAAGAGCCCAACCTTGACGAGGCTCTGCTTACATGTCAACATATATATTTTATTTTATTTAGATGAACACTTGTGAGATCATGGTGGTAATTAAGAGATAAAGTGGGCCGTTGGCACTGGGTTTGATCCAGTTGGTTCCATCATACCGCAAGCATGGGAGACAGAAAACTCATCGAACAAATATGCATATATATATATATATATATATATATATATATATATATATATATATATATATATATATATACCCATCAATCTTATAGTAGTGAAGTACAACACATGCGAAAGCCCAATTAGTTATGTTTTTGTGATGAAATCTGTCCGCTGGTTTTTGTCTCTAATTCAACATACATGAGTGCTTATTCTTTTAGTTATGGTTGATATACCTATCGATATATATTGACACACCTTTGACGATTTTATCAAACTCAAGATATGTTGTCCTAATCTCCAAGTAAATTAAATATTCATTGAAATAGATTGTGCTTGTGTACATTCATGGGGATGAGGTTATATGCGTGTATGTGAGCATCTATATTTGTACTACAATTTTCCTTAAAAAGAAACCATAATTCTAGTAACAAATCGTAGGCGGTGGGTACGGAGAATACAAAGCTTTACGTACCATTTCTTAGACCTCTACTACCAGTTGATGCCGAACAATTGGTGATGTACTGATGCTTCTTCTCCCAGTATGCTGAAGAGACAAGCACCCACGCACATATATATACAGATAGAAATCTCTCAAAGTTTGGCTTGCATGCGCGGCCACTGGGTCAAGCCGAAATGTCTGTGAGCTGGTAAGGTATGGGGTTGCTTATACGCATTGGCATCTATGACCACATGTATTTAGTTTCATAACATGGTATAATACAACAACATGACCCTATTTAATTACATCATTTTGCATGCCTATGAACGACTCTGCCATTCCCGGTCCACTCTGTTGAGTACTGTCTAGAGGCCTTGCATCCATGTCTCAATGTCTCATGTGTTTTGACTTTTTATCTATTATAACTATGACATCCCGTGTTTGTAGAAGTGTGCGCATCTATTACATCCAATTGGTTTGCATGGGAGAAGGTAAACTAGTGCAATAAAGTCGCCACGCACCACGTATTGAGCAACAAATATTTTAGCTTGCTATGAATGCATTGGAGAACTTGTAATTCTTTCCCAAAGTAAACTGGATGAAGCACAACATCAAGATTATTAATATAAAATTAGATCCAATTATATGGAGTTAATGAAAGGGATGCTTGTAAAGGCATATAAAACTCCTAAACCAGTCTGGAGAATGTGGATGGGCCTTGAAACTCATCTTACAATGTTTATTATGCAAAAAGCAAAATATTCCAACTAAAAAAACAAGCTGTAATGAATCCTACTCTTTCAAACAGAAGTACCAACTTCAAAGAATACTCATGTGGGCAACTATGACCATAAATATTAAGTTTCATAAGATAGACTAGTACAACAAAATGAACCTATTTAATTGCATCATCTTGCAGGCCAATGAAAATATCTGCCATGCCCGGTCAACTGTGTTCAGCGTCATCTTGCAAGTCAACTTTGTAGAGGCCGGATGTTTATTCATTTTCTAAAAAAAACTGTGTTCAGCATCACCCGAGGCATTATTGCATACACGTCTTGTTTTGACTACTTCTGTAGTTGTAAAGTATCTTTGAATGGTGGGTAGTAGTGGCTATGATACAATATACCGAAGCCGTGGATGCAAGTTGTTCACTACACGATCTAATTACCCAAACATGACATGGACATGGATGCAATAAGGTCTGGTTATCTCAATAATTGTCCATCCATGCTAGGTAACAGTTTGTGTTAACATTGGTGACGAAACAAACTGTTGGAATTATATGGCCTTGGCCTATTAATAATCACAATAATTCCTGAAAATCTCAAAGTCCCATTCATGAGTGGTGGGAGTGCAAATGTTTAGTCCCACATTGCTAGTAGAGGTGAAGGGAGTCTAACTTATAAGGTTGGTTGCTCTAGCATTTCTTGCAAGTGTGTGGATGGGAGGAAGGAAGAACACACGCGCGCGCGCTCACCTTGCCGGGCCGGGTGGGGGCGATGGGCACGGCCACGCATCACCTGTGTGAATGGTCTGCTAAAATTCGGTCCCTTGCCTTGCGGGGGCGCAGCTTCCTTTTGCACTTTTTTTTGCTACGTTTTTCATATATTTAATTATAGAAACCTACGTATCAATATGGAAACCGACTCGGTTACGGGACGCCCAACTCTAGCGCTTCCTCCCTATAAATACATACGGGTACCGTCACAAGTAATATCACGCAATCGCCTAGGGTTTTGCCTCTCACTACTGTTACGCCGCCAAGACTTCTCGATCCCGATCGTCGGCGTGCACTGGTGAATGGGAGAGCAGGTCTCCGGAACCGTCGTCCTCTGCAATCCTGCATGGGAGAGGGTGAATAAGGTTTTTGGGAAGCGCTCTGCGCGACTGCTCGATTGCTTCCTCGTCTTCGTCAAGTTCGTCGTCACGGCTCATCTTTCTCGTCGAGTCGGTCTCACCCGCCATCGCCAACAACATGACGGTGCTACATGTCATCGTCATCTCCTCTACCCAGTCCAGAAGGAAATGTACGTACTCTCATCTCAAACCATGTCTTCCATACTAGCTTTTGTGGTCAGTTTATCTATGATAGATATTGCTAGTATGGTAGATGTTGTGCTTTTGTCTGGCCTTATAGACCTGTCTAGATCTTGCATAGACTTGTCTAGTTTATTATGTAATATGTTAATCAAGCTCATGACATATTTCTGGATTAATATAAAATAAAAGTGCTAATTTATCCAACACAAACCATCACTAAGACATCTCATCGTTGTCAGTGCATAAGGGACCCATTTTCAAACATTGTTGGGTTTCCAGTCCCACATGTCAGTTCCTTCTTGTTAGTGAGTTGATATTCTACCGTGACAAACATGATCGTGACTAATAGTGCTGATCCATTCTTGTTGGACCGAATCATATTGTGGCCCAACAAGAACGATGTTGGACATATGTGGTCCGGTCAAATTTAGATAGGTTGATATTTCCATTGGGTCAATGGGCAACGACCCATGTTGTTTCTCTATCGGAGGGATCAACATGGCTTGCAAAACTATTTGCTACGCATCAGCCGAGACTGGCTTTTGGTCCTGCTTGTCAACACCGGTGAATATTTTAGAGACCATGCCCCCCCTTGTCAGCTGTTTAGTTTCTGTTTCTTCTTTGAAACTGTTGGTTCTGTTTAGTGACAAATGAAATCATCACTGCTGCTGTTGTTGTTCCATACTTGTTGGACCAAATCATTTCTATGCTCCAATTCTGCACGCTGCTTCACAAGTGTGACCCGACCACCATCATAAAGGCCCATATTTTAACTATCTCAACAACGGTTAGTTGTTTCTCTAGATCAAACCACATGGGATCAAAGTGGCCCAAACAATTTGGTGCAGTCATCGATTACTCCTCCTGAAATAATTGCAATGTGATGCGTTGGCACCCACGTGTCAGTCTTAACTGGCTTTGTCACTTGGCGGCAAAATATTTTGTTGCAGTGCCAACTCCCACGCATGACAAAGTACAATATTTTGCATCCACACGCGGATACCCCCAGCAAAATCCACTAGGAGTTAGTTTACAATGTTTAGGAGTCGGCTGTAGTTGGCCACTTTTTACGGGCCAGCTTGCTGAGTATTAGTTGCTCACGTGTTGCTCTATATGGTTTTCAGATGATCAAGGTAGAGACTTTCACTGTGGTGGGAGGTACCACTGGAAAGGCCAGTGTCCTGACTACTAGAACATAGAGTGGGAACCTTACACTAACAGTGAGGAGTAGAGCTTATGTGGGCTGATACGGTGTCTTGGGCATGACACCGATCAAGGCTGGCTACTGCTTCAGTGTATTGTCGTAAGAGAGCGGTTGTATCTTACTCATTTTGTCGAACCATATTTATTAATGATGAATTAATTTATTTTTGCACTTTTAAAACTCTGGTTTGTAACTTAAATTTGAATTTATGTAAAGCTCGGTACTCTATCTATGTTCTTATTGTAAGCTATGTTATTCTATCATATATTATACTATTGGGCGTCACACTAGGTGTCACCACTCGAGAAAGACGGTTTTGTTACATTGTTGAATTGCTATCACTTTTTTCCAGCTTCACTATTTAATGGATTGTGCTATGCTCGCACTTGTTTTGAATTTGTTTGGCATCCATGTTTGTTAAACACAAATAGTTTATGCTTTGCGTAATCTACAGTTGTGGTTTGAGCGAGCATGAATGTGCCCAACAATTTAAGACTATATTGTATTCATCATTCCTTGCATAGATATTATCTAGTTCATTATACGACACATTATCCAAAAGATGTATATTTGTCTCGAGATATTTTTCTTCGCTATTTAAAATCACCTAGCGGGCGTTTGCATGCTTTAACACAAGGAACACCGGATGGTACTGTTTAGTCACTTCATGCATAAGCTTCAGTAATAGCATTGTGCAGACTACAACCTTTTCATAGCGAACCATTGAAAAGAAAACTCATGACTATCATTTGCTTCACTAGAGTACACTGCCTGCTTTCTTTTTTATGAAATCTTGAGAAAATCTTCCCTCTTATCTTCTTTGATGTTATGCTAAACTTGGTTGTGCACATGCTAAGGACTATTCAAGACGGTGGAGATGCTACTCCAGCAGATGGACAAGTGGAAGAAAACTATGGTCAGTTTTAGCATAGAAGAGAGTTGCGATGCAATGTTAGCATCAGGATTTGTTTTAATCCGCCACTTTGTTGAAAACATTCAGCTCAAGATACCATAATTGAGTCCAGATATCATTATACGACAAACTGTCTGAACAACATGTGTGGATTTAACCGAGAGATTTATATTTACCTTGGCTGGTAAAAATTACTCAACGGACTTTCGTGTCTTCACAAGAAAAGAGCAGCAGAGGGTGCTGTCCAGTCACTTCGTGAGAAACCATGTGGATATGTGCCATGGTTTGCTATACTTGTGATGAGTAATTGACTTGAGCGGATTTGGTATTTGAGTTGAAATGCGGGAATCCAGGGATTGCATAAGTTTGCATATCATGGTTATGACTAACCGGAGTTGGTGGAGATATTGGTGATGTTACAGGAGATGGGAAATGTGTTTGCTTGTCTCATGATGTGTAGGTCACTGGAGTCAGCTTGGCGGTCAACGGCGAGAGGATCAGGCATAAGTAGGGGACTTGGGGCCAGACGATCGGGATGCCGGGTGAAGTCAAGGGTGATCCACACCGTACACGTGGAGAGGCAAGAAGTACGGACGGTTTCGCGGTTGAGCCTCAAAACCGTGATGGTGATGAAGACGGCGTGTTGACCAAGTCAAGGCAAACGGGATGCCGGTGCAAGTAACAAGGGGGCCCGATGGACAGGGACTGGGAGAGACTTGCCGGTGGTTAGGATCGCGGGACAAGGTGACACGCGTCAACATCGAGAAGTCGCGCTTTAAGAAGCGTGCAAGGCGGTTTCCCGGTTTGGACCTCAAAACCGGTGGCGGTGGTTGGTGGTGCACGTGGCACCATCATGGAGCTTGCTTCAAGATGAAGCAAAGACGTGAAGCGTCCGATGGCATTCGGGCGATGAGGTGAAAGATGGACGGTTATGCCCCCGGTGGTAGGTGGGTGTGTTATGTAGGTCAAGGGTAGAGTGGTCATATGGACAAGAGACCCTAGGCCTATATAAGGAGAGGTGTGGCTAGTGGGAGATGGGCCTCTCTTCCCATTAGCCTTGTGTTAGGACTCTATTCAAAGTGCTAGGAGAGGACTTCATGTTTGAGAGGAGAGTAGTGGGTGTGTGAGAGACATCTCTTGCTCTTCCAAATAGTGGGAGGAAGAGGGTGGCTTCCTAGCCTTGTACCTATGAATCTTGTAAGAACCTTTCTATGATATGAGAAGTATTTTTGTGCTCAAAGTTTCCCTCTTCACTTGAATCCCGAAATTCCCTTTTTCCTATTTTCGAAAGCATTTTTGTGGTGATTTTCGATCTCACTTTTGGACAAGTTTTTGGCCTGGATTTCTTGAGAAACTTGTTTCTAGGATGAGCTAGGATAATCCTCTATAGATCCTTGATGGAATTATTGGCTCTAGCACCTTCGATTTGAAGGATTTCTCAAGTTTCCCCTTTTTGGTGTTCTTGGCACGAGATCTGAAATTCGTGATGATTTCTTGAGCCAATCTAGTTGATCTCCTAGGATAAGGGTCGTGATATATTGAGGATCATCTGGTCCAAATTTCATGATTTTTGGTGTTTATTTGATAAGGTTTTGCAATTTTTCTTTGCGGTTTATTGTTGCTGTTCTGAACCTGTCGGACTTCCTCGTCGGACTTGTCCAATGACCATCGGACTTGTCCGATAGTCAATTTGTCCGAGGCATCGGATAAGTCCCTCGGACTCCAGAACCTGCACCAACCTGTTCCATCGGACATGTCCAATGACCATCGGACTTGTCCAATGAAGATCTAAGAAATATCCATCTGAATGGCTCTTTTTCTTTTTGGGATATAGGCCAAGTTCTCTTAAAGAATTTTGATTGGCTCCTATTCACTCCCCCCCCCCCCTCTGGTCGCCTTCTCGGTCCTTCAATTGGTATCAGAGCCGGTTTGATCACTAGTTGAACTTCACCGACTTTGTGATCCGAAGGCGACATGGAGAAGCGCGCTGTCAAGCTATGGATGTTCGATGGAGAGGACTTCCCCGACTAGAAGTCACGGACCAAAGCGTATCTACTGAGTCAAGTACGTGCAATTTGTGAGATTGTTGATCAGGAGTATGCTATACCACAATACCTGAACACTGCTTCTGCAGGTGAGTTACTCAGGTATGAGAACAACTCCAAAGCTGTCAATATTCTGCTTTCTGCACTTAGTAGGAGCGAACATGATAGGGTTGCACACCTTGACACTGCTCATGCTATTTGGGATAAGCTCTGCACTTATCATGAGGGTACCAACCAGGTCAAGTCTATGCGTAAGGATTCTTACAATAGACAGTACCAAACCTTTGCTCAAAAACCGGGCGAGTCACTAGATAACACTTTTCGTAGGTTTGAGGCAATTGTGTGCAACTTGCGGGCTTGTGGTACCCTTGTGTACAATGATAACGATAGAGCTAAGCAAATGCTATACTCACTTGATGAAAATGTTTGGGGGGTTAAAATTGCTGCTCTAGAAGAAACTGCTGAATTCAATACCCTGAACTGTGAGCAACTGTATAGCAAGCTGAAATCTCATGAACTGTCTAGGAAATCTCGTCCTAATCTTGCTATTCCTGCTTCTAGCATAGCTTTGCTTTCTAGTTCTCAGAAGGGTGATCACAGTTGTGCTTCTCATGGAACTAACTCCTCACTTGATCAGTCTTCCTTGGAGTTTGCTTTGTCTTCTCTTGTTGCAGCTTCCGATGAACAGATGGAGTGCATTCCTGACGAGGAGTTGTCCTTGCTCACAAGGAAGTTCAGGAAGTTCTACAACAACCAGAAGGAGAGAAGAGGAGGTGGTTCAAGAACCTGCTTCGAATGCGGTGACCCGGGATACTTCATCGCTGATTGTCCCAAGAAGAAGAAGAAGGCCGGGTACCGCGACAACAATACTGAAGACTTCAAGCAGAAGAAGAACCACTTCTACAAGAAGGGCAAGAACTCCAAGAAGTTCGCCAAGGCCATTGCACGCGCCTACGTTGCCACCTTGAGCGACGTCGACCTCACATCAAGCGAAGGCCTTACAAGCTCGGAGGAGGAGGTTGAAAAGCCACGAGTCAAGAGGAAGGATGACTTCACCGGGCTTTGCTTCATGGCAAAGAACGACCACGACACCGACTCTGGATCCGACTCCGACACAAGCGAGGTACCTCCCACTCTTGATGAGCTCTCTTCTGAACTTGGTCATCTGCGCGATGTTCTGCTCATGCAAGATGATAAGATTCACAGTGCTATTCGTGAGGGTAGAGAGCTTAAGTCTAAGTTGGAGAGTGCTGATTTTAAAATTGCTTCGCTTAGGTCCAAGCTTGCTCGTAAGGACATTGTTGTCGAGTGTGAGTCTTGTCAAGTTGTGATGAGTGATCTTGCACAGAGGGAGAGTGTGCACGCTCAAGTTGCCAGTCAGGTTGAGAGTGCCCTCAAGGAGCTTGATGAGTTCAAAGCTAGACCAACTCTTTTCGGTGCATGTCAGAAGTGCCCCAAGCTCACAGATGAGTTGGAAGCTCAGTCCCTCAAAGTCAAAGAGCTTGAGTCCAAGTTGCTTCATGAGACTCGCTCTAAGGTCCTTCCACCACCTTGTGAGGTGTGTGTCTCTCTTAAGGACAAGCTTGTAATCACTAGGGAGGAAAACAAAGCCCTAGTCTAGGAAAATGACTATCTTGTGTCTAGGCTCCAGAGAAACCTAGTGAGTGAAGAGAAGATTGAGAGTGATTTGGCAAGAGTGAAGGAGAGTGCTTCTAGATCAACCTATAACTTGGGTTTGGGATTTGAGAGGTGTGACAATGAGAGTGAGAATGTGGGTAAGTTTATACCTAGCTCTAGCTACAAGGATGAGGAAAACACCATAAAACCCATTGACACATACTATCCACCCAATCCACAACCCTCCTTCAACCCAAAGCAAACAGAGAAGCCAAAACCCAAACCTGCAATGCAAGCCAAACCTAATCCTAAGGGTGTCTACATTTGCATGTTTTGTGGTCGCAAGGGCCACTTGGATGAATTCTGTTTTAGGTGTAAGAGGATTGAGAGAAAGCAAGCTGAGTTGACTAGGGATCCTTTTCATGATGATTTTGTTGACTTTCAGCCTCGCTCTTTTTCTCGTGCCCATCGTGGACAGGGTCATTCCTCATATGGCTTTGATTCATGAAACAGAGGCCTTGCGTAGCAGCGCTTTGGCGCTCCATGTTTTTCCCATCATGGTGAGCGTCACTCGCGTGGATTTGGCTTTCACACAGATGATTTCTATCCTCACAACTTAAGGTTTGAGTCGAGACGCTTTGACAGGCCACGTTTTCCCCATCGTGGTTCTTGTCCCATGCATTCGAGTGATAAAGTGCAAAGAACTGTGATGACTACTATCGGTCGTATGGTTAAGTGCTGGATTCCCAAATGCTTTTTGACTAACCCCAGTACTGAGCCATCGACTTTCACCTCTCGTTCTTTGTAGGCAGCAGGTGGAGGCTTGGAGAACAAGTGGTTGATGGATTCCGGGTGTTCGCGCCACATGACCGGAAATGCAAAGTGGTTCTCCAGCCTCACTCCCTTGAAGCGTCGGAAGTATGTGACCTTTGGAGATGACAAGAGAGGAAGAGTAAAGGGAAGGGGCGCGGTAAAGGTAAATGAGAACTTCACTCTCAATGATGTTGGTTTGGTTGAGTTTCTCAAGTACAATCTCCTCTCTGTCTCTCAGCTTCTTGATATTGGTTTGGAAGTGCGCTTTAAGTCGAATGCTTCTTGTGTTCTTGATTCAAGTGGTTCCTTGGTTTGTGGGATTTCTCGCATTGGCAGAGTTTTTCAGGCTAATTTTGCTTGTTCTCCTGGTTCTCACAAGTGCTTGTTTTCTCAATCTTCTTCTGAGCTCTGGAAATGGCATAGGAGACTGGGTCATATGAGCTTTGACTTGTTATGTCGCTTGAGTGGCCTAGGTTTGATCCGAGGATTGCCTAAGCTCAAATTTGATAAGGATTTGGTTTGTGCTCCTTGTTGCCATGGGAAAATGATTGCCGCTTCTCATCCACCAATCAATTTGGTGATGACTGAACGCCCTGGAGAGTTGATTCACATGGACACTGTTGGTCCTTCTCGGGTTCGTTCGGCGGGTGGGAAGTGGTATGTTCTTGTGATTGTTGACGACTACTCTCGTTACTCTTGGGTCTACTTTCTTGAGAGCAAGGATGAAGTGTTTTATCACTTTCGGAGCTTAGCTTTGAGGTTGTTCAAGGAACTCCCTGGTGCATTATGAGCAATTCGCAGTGATAATGGCACCGAGTTCAAGAACTCCTCCTTTGATGCTTTCTGTCTTGAGCATGGTATTGAGCATCAGTTTTCAGCATCTCGGGTTCCCCAGCAGAACGGTGTGGTTGAAAGAAAGAACAGAACCTTAGTGGAGATGGCCCGGACGATGCTTGATGAGCATAGGAC
Organism: Eleusine coracana subsp. coracana; assembly: GCA_032690845.1. Classification (NCBI taxonomy): domain Eukaryota; kingdom Viridiplantae; phylum Streptophyta; class Magnoliopsida; order Poales; family Poaceae; genus Eleusine; species Eleusine coracana. Next base: position 49,631,022 of record CM064420.1, read on the forward strand.
TTCGAGGCGGTTCTGGGCTGAGGCCATTAGCACTGCTTGCTATGTTTCCAATCGGATTTTCTTGCGTTCAATTCTTAATGTGACTTCTTATGAGCTGCGTTTTGGGAGAAAGCCCTCGGTTTCTCATTTGCGTGCCTTTGGTTGCAAGTGCTTTATTCTCAAGCGCGGCAATCTTGATAAGTTTGAGTCGAGATCTTCTGATGGCATCTTTCTTGGTTACTCTCTTCATGGTCATTCCTACAGAGTTTTGAATTTGGAGACTAACACCATCGTAGAGTCCTGCGATGTAACCTTTGATGAATCAAACTCTTGTGCAAGGAATGTGATTAAGTCTACAGGTACCAAGGAGATAGAGGAGAGCATCTTTGTAGAAGAGGACCTACAGGGCTTGGATTGTGACGATGATGACTCATTCCATCTCACATCCGAGCTTGTTCCTGCTGCCACCACCACTCCAGCAGAGGGTCCTGAAGCTTCTACATCTACTTCAGCAGCTGTCAAGCAAGCTCCAGCTATGGTTGGGGGGGAGGTACTCTCTGAGAGAGAAGCTCCTCACCACATTCAGCGTCGACATCCACCTCAACAAATGATTGGTAATCTCTATGAGAGGACAACAAGGTCAAGGTCTGCACATCTCGCTTGCTTTACCAATTCTCTCTTTGTTGCAACCTTTTCAATCAATCCGGTTTCTTCTTCTGCTCGGTACCCCGGGATGTTGGACACGCACTATCTAATGAACATTGGGTTAATGCCATGCATGAGGAGTTGGAAAACTTTGATAGAAACAAAGTCTGGACCCTTGTAGAGCCTCCCAAATATGTCAATATCATAGGAACCAAGTGGGTGTTCAAAAATAAACATGGGGAGGATGGTGAGGTTGTGAGAAACAAGGCTAGGCTAGTTTCTCAAGGTTTTAGCCAAGTGGAGGGCTTAGATTATGGTGAAACCTTTGCTCCTGTTGCTCGCATAGAAGCCATTAGGATCTTGCTTGCATTTGCTGCCTCCAAGGGCATTAGTCTTTATCAAATGGATGTCAAGAGTGCTTTCCTAAATGGTTTCATAGAGGAAGAAGTGTTTGTGAGGCAACCCCCTGGCTTTGAGCACCACAAATACCCAAACCGTGTGTACAAGCTTCAAAAGGCTTTGTCGGGCTAAAGCAAGCACCTAGGGCATGGTATGCTAGGCTTAAGACCTTCTTGCTAGAGCATGGGTATGTCATGGGGTGTGTTGATAAAACCTTGTTCACTCTCAAGCATGGCAATGACTTTCTAATGGTTCAGATTTACGTGGATGATATCATCTTTGGTGGTTCCTCTCATGCTCTTGTGTCCAGGTTTCAGGAAGCTATGGAGAGTGAATTTCAGATGTCGATGATGGGAGAACTCACCTTCTTTCTTGGGCTTCAAATCAAGCAGTGCAAGCAAGGCACTTTCATACAACAAGCCAAGTACATGAAGGATCTTCTGAAGAAGTTCGACATGGTCAATGTGAATCCGTTGTCTACACCAATTTCCACTACAACGTCTCTTGACCCTGATCAAGACTGTGAAGCGGTGGATCAAAGGGAGTACAGGAGCATGATTGGCTCCCTCTTGTACCTGACAGCAACAAGACCCGACATACACTTTGCGGTGTGTCTTTGTGCTCGCTTTCAAGCTTCCCCAAGGGTGACTCATCGCAAGGCTGTCAAGTGCATCTTCAGGTATCTCAAATACACCCTTGAGTTCGGTCTTTGGTACCCTGTATCTTCATCGATCTCATTTGGTATTCGGATGCGGACTTTGCTGGGTGTAGAATTGATAGGAAGAGCACTTCTGGTACTTACCATTTCTTGGGTACTTCTTTGATCTGTTGGTCTTCTCGTAAGCAGTCGAGTGTTGCCCAATCCACCACAGAGGCTGAGTATGTAGCTGCTGCTAGTTGCTGCTCACAAATCCTATGGATTGTATCTACCATGAGAGACTATGGATTGACTTTTAAGGGTGTTCCACTCATGTGTGATAACTCCAGTGCCATATGCTTAGCCAAAAACCCAGTCCAACATGGTAAGGTCAAACACATCAATGTGCGATTCCACTTCCTGAGAGACAATGTTGAGAAGGGGGATGTTGAGCTCCAATACATTGATACCAAAAACCAACTAGCTGATATCCTCACCAAGCCCCTAGATGCTTCAAGACATGCTTTTCTTCGGGGGGAACTTGGTGTTTGTCATCCCTATGGCATCATTTGAGGGGGAGTTGGTTTTTCTCTTGTATATATGTATCTTACCATTTTCGCATTGCATCTCATATGTAATATATGCATTAGTAGATGAGCTTTGATTCTTATGCTTTCTTGCATTTCTCTTTGCTATGATTGAGCTTGAGCTAAGTTGTGTGGATGTGATGGTAATCTCTCATGCTTAGATTTTCTAGATGGCTTGTTATAAACTCATATGAGCAACTTGCTAATCTTAAAGGTAAACTGAGCTTCTTGTGAACCTTATGATCTAATCTTGCTAAAACTTGCTCACCATGTGTATAATTGCTTTTATCCTTGTTGAAACTTGCGTTGAGGCTAGTCTAGAGGATGTCTTGGCTTTGGCGCCTTGTGTTTGCGAAATGGAAGGCTTTGCAAATGTTTAGCCCATGATGAAACATTGTGGGAACGTGTGTTCCTTTTGCCGCAAAGGCATGCTCTTTTGTCTTGTGCATAATCTTGAAAAATCTGCTAAGTGCTTTGATCAAGAACTACTCAATAATGCTAAATCCAAACATTGTGACTTGAAGCCTCGGGGTGTTTGCCATACCCAGTCGTGCGACCCTCCGCATGGATAAGAGGACACATGAGGATAAACTATAATCACTTGATCAACTGAGTCTCTGTTTCATATGTGAGCGTTTGTAGAGCTCATTTTCTACGAGTGCCTGTTGCCCTTGTTGAGATTGAAACTGGCTAGATTCTTATGATTCACTTGGTGCTTGTTTTGCCTTGGATGAGAGCACTTACACATGTGGTGGCAGTTTTTCTCATGATAAGCAAATTTGATTCTATCTAAGCTAGTCAATCTTTCTGCTTAGCCTGTATAGCTCATGGTGTTTATGCCTTGCTATCTATTTTTGATCTTTGCATGATTGGGAGCTATTGCCTTTACACTTCATGACACTATGGTTATGGTTAGCAAAGTTAAATGCTTATTTGCATAATTGTTGAAGCTCCTTAGGTTTGCATTTTCATGCATTACATGTTTGCTTGTTCTTTTGCCTCTTTGATGAGTTCATTGCCAAAGGGGGAGAAACTTTTAGGGTCATGCACAAATAATGCTAAGAAACTCATATGATCCATTTTACACTACATGAGACCTACCACAACTTGAGGGGGAGCATATCATGATCTTGAGCGGTTTCTTGCACTTTTCACATTCTTTGCGTTTCAAGTCGCTTTCCTTGCCAACTCTTGGTTTTGTGATCCCTACTTCCTAGATGGCTTGTTTTCACCTTTTCTTTGGGTTTGGTCATTTGGATGTGCTTATTCAACTTCGCATTTCAATCTCTAATCTTTGTGCATTTGGTGTTGTCAATGTACTCATCAAGGGGGAGATTGAGAAACCATGTGGATATGTGCCATGGTTTGCTATACTTGTGATGAGTAATTGACTTGAGCGGATTTGGTGTTTGATTTGAAATGTGGGAATTCAGGGATTGCATAGGTTTGCATATCATGGTTATGACTAACCGGAGTTGGTGGAGATATTGGTGATGTTGCAGGAGGTGGGAAATGTGTTTGCTTGTCTCATGATGTGTAGGTCACTGGAGTCAGCTTGGTGGTCAACGGCGAGAGGATCGGGCACAAGTAGGGGACTTGGGGCCAAACGATCGGGATGCTGGGTGAAGTCAAGGGTGATCCATACCGTACACGTGGAGAGGCAAGAAGCACAGACGTTTTCACGGTTGAGCCTCAAAACCGTGGTGGTGATGAAGACGGCGTGTTGACCAAGTCAAGGCGAACGGGATGCCGGTGCAAGTGACAAGGGGGCCCGATGGACAGGGACTGGGAGAGACTTGCCGGTGGTCAGGATCACGGGACAAGGTGACACGCGTCGACATCGAGAAGTTGCGCTTTAAGAAGCGTGCAAGGCGGTTTCCCGGTTTAGACCTCAAAACCGGTGGCGGTGGTTGGTGGTGCACGTGGCACCATCACGGAGCTTTCTTCGAGATGAAGCAAAGACGTGAAGCATCTGATGGCATTCGGGCGATGAGGTGAAGGATGTACGGTTATGCCCTCGGTGGTAGGTGGGTGTGTTATGTAGGTCAAGGGTAGAGTGGTCATATGGACAATAGACCCTATGCCTATATAAGGAGAGGTGTGGCTAGTGGGAGATGGGCCTCTCTTCCCATTAGCCTTGTGTTAGGACTCTATTCAAAGTGTTAGGAGAGGACTTCATGTTTGAGAGGAGAGTAGTGGGTGTGTGAGAGACATCTCTTGCTCTTCCAAATAGTGGGAGGAAGAGGATGGCTTCTTAGCCTTGTACCTATGAATCTTGTAAGCACCTTTCTATGATATGAGAAGTATTTTCGTGCTCAAGGTTTCCCTCTTCACTTGAATCCTGAAATTCTCTTTTTCCTATTCTCGGAAGCATTTTCGTGGTGATTTTCGATCTCACTTTTGGACGAGTTTTTGGCCCAGATTTTTTGAGAAACTTATTGCTAGGATGAGCTAGGATAATCCTCTATGGATCCTTGATGGAATTATTGGCTCTAGCACCTTCGATTTGAAGGATTTCTCAAGTTTCCCCTTTTTAATGTTCTTGGCACGAGATCTGAAATTCATGATGATTTCTTGAGCCAATCGAGTTGATCTCCTAAGATAAGGGTCGTGATGTATTGAGGATCATCTGGTCCAAATTTTGTGATTTTTGGAGTTCACTTGATAAGGTTTTGCAATTTTTCTTTGCGGTTCGTTGTTGCTGTTCTGAACCTGTCGGACTTCCTCGTCGGACTTGTCCAATGGTCAATTTGTCCGAGGCATCGGATAAGTCCCTCGGACTCCAGAACCTGTGCCAACCTGTTCTATCGGACATGTCCGATGGCCATCGGACTTGTCCGATGAAGATCTGAGAAATATCCATCCGAATGGCTCTTTTTCTTTTTGGGATATAGGCCAAGTTCTCTTGAAGAATTTTGATTGGCTCCCATTCACCCCCCCCCCCCCCTCTGGTCGCCTTCTCGGTCCTTCACTTCGCATGTGGAATGTCATGATGGCGCATATTGCAGCCTTATCATGATTTTTTTTTCTTCAAAAGAATATGTCAAGTTGTTTTTGCTTTAGAAAAAGCATGATAATTTTGATAGAGCCAACCATAAAATTTAAAAAGAGGTTATAATTTTTATGTCATTTCTTACTTTGTATTTGTAAAATAAGTTGGCACTGAAACAATATTTTTTTTTGTAACCAATGAAATCATAATATGGGAGATACATTAGAACTGAAAGAATTCACACCTACGGAATACATCAGTGCAATACTTGATCAGTTGGGAAAAAGCTAACGTCTAGGCCTACAAGAAAATGCATCTTGCTTTTTTTTCCTACAACTTAGTTCTCAATGCTCATTATTATTAAGTCCTCTGGTTTGTATCCATAAAGGGTTTAGATGTTATCTCTTGCCTGCTTCAACATATATGTGTCATTGTTATTTGATTTGAACTTGTGTTTCACTTCAACGCTTCCCATTCTATATTATATATAGAATATAGGATTGACAGAGTAACGCAAAACGGTTCACAATGGTAAACTTCTTAACATTTCAGACAACACATATGCTGGCTTGTCATGTGATTCCAGAGGAGAGATCTTTTCTCTTGAAGGTATTAGTGGTAGTATCCTTCCTCTCTTCTTCATGCCCTTGATTATTCAAACATGATAGGTTTTGAGGATAGAGATGACAAATCGACATAAATGACTCGGTGTGTGGGAAGAAGGTGACAAAGGAAAAGGAATGCAACGGGTGAAGAGGGGAGCTAGAAGGTGTCAAAAAAGGCGAACAAGAGGGAGCACTCCTTGAGCGGGGAAGGGGGAGAGAGAGAGAGATGGCGAATGGACGGCAATGATGAGGAGTAAACTCCAGTAGGTGGATCCATTGTAATGGCTTCGCTGCCTGTCGGTGTTTAGATCACCGGCTAGTAGAATTTGTTCACGGGGGTGCGCATTTCGGACTCGGTGATGGCTAAGCAAGGGGACATGGGGGGTTATACTGGTTCGGGGAAGGCCCCTATGCCCAATTCTCTAGCCTGCTCGTGTTACTTGCTCTGGTTGAGAGTACAATGGTGGCAAGAGAGGAGGGAGATCCAAATCTCTAGTGCGAGTGGTGTGTGAATGAAAATGATCGTGTGTTGTTCGTTCTTCACTACAGAGAAAGAGTGGGTATCCCCTTTTATACTTCAAGGGAATGGGCCCATTTACAGAGAGAAAGAGGGGGGGGGGTAGAATTCTACGCGCGCAGAGTTGGCGGAGGCGTGTAGGAGAATGCAGAGTTCCTGGTCAGCGGCATGATCTTCGGTCCTCACGGGCCCCTCGCCCTAGCTGTCGTACCAGAGGGAAGAGGCACTGCGCCTAGGCATGCCCCCATCTTTCGTCGATAGGCCAAGTCTTCCTTGTTACTGTTGATGGTGTGCTCCGTCGTGCGTGGTGAGATGCATTATGGGCGCTGTCATGTTACCCGAGTGGTGAACAATCTCGCTGTCTATCGGTACTGTCACTATTAGGGGTGTCATCGGATGATGACATCATCAAGTGCCCTGTCACCCCTACTTTTGTCAGCGAGCGCGGGTGATGATGGGGGTGGTAGGTGCACAGGGAGGTTTGACCCCTTGATATTGTGCATGTGCAACGGGTATGGCATTTAAGACCGAGTCATTGGTGGTTGTTGATCACCGTCTTGCCCGACCCCCTTTGTATGCGGCCATAGTGTCGGGTTAGGCGTGTGCGCACCCGCCTAAAGTTGGGATCCGTCCCATCTCCTCAGCCAAGTCTCTCCACTCTGCCATTTTAGGCTCGGTCAGGATCTTTCTGTCCCATCTCGTCTGGACTCGGACCCACCAACAGGAGTTGGCGGTGATTAAGCTTATCCGGTGATCATGAGGGGCCCGCGATGGAACACTTGTCCTTGCTCCAATGTGGATAGGCTTGGGCGAGCAGCCGAGTCACTTGCTCGGAAAGGTGAGCCATGCTCGAGTTCGACCAGGCGGGGCGATTTGTCCTCGACCCCCTCTGGGGGGTCGAGCGGAGCGTAGTGTAGCGGATCGCTTGGGGGTCAGGCGAGTCGGGGTAGTGGTGTGACTTTCACGGCTAAGGTGCTGTGAGAATGTCTTCTGGTGGGGCCCATATGGATGGTGCCTTGACGGTGATCCCGTGGGTCTCTTGGGTTGGACGTGTTCGGGCCTTTAGGAAATGCCATGTGGCACCCCGATCCTTACCCTCGACAGTAGCCCCCGAGCCCTTGAGCGAGTCGGAGAGTTGTTCGGGGGATTTGACACCGACATGAGTCGAAAGGGGCGAGGTCGTTTATCGGCTGCCTGGCTTGCTCATGGTGCGCGTGAGCGCACCCGACGGGTGTAGCACCTAAGCCGGGGTGAGTTTTGGCTGAACTCACGCCACTGCTTAATACAGCGTGAGATGGCTAGGGTGCACGCGAGCACACCCATCGGGTGTAGCCCCCGAACTAGGGAAGGAGTCCGTAGGGACTCGTTCTCTGGTTTTGTTTGTTGGATGTGGTCATGAGAGCGCTTTGGCAACCCGTGGTCTTTAGGCCCCGAATCCTGGCCCGATTAGGTGACGCAGAGCGCCGCAGAGGGGGGTTTGTCTGTAGTGTCCTCGCAGCGTGATACGTCTTGTTTTCTTAGAAAGACATGACATGATGCCGCCCGAGCGGCAGGCCTCTTGTCTTCTTCCGGCATGCGGCGAGCAGGGGTATCTCCTTGTGGGTCCCGGGCCTGGTGTATTATGCGTCCGGGAGGCCTGTGGCCAACGGCTCCGTTTGAGGCGAGTTTCCCATTGTATGTGACAGCACGTGGTACCGTAGGTGGTGTCAGGCCTTTGTCCTCATGCGGCATGCCAGAGTCCCTCGTGAACCTACATCAGGCTCAACGCTCGGGCAGGGTATCTGAGGCTCAGGCCTAGCCTGGCTATTTAAGAGCACGGCCGAGCAGCGTCCCGCTCCATCCCCATGCATGTGGTTTACATATCGAGTTCTAGGGTGCCCGAGATGCGAGCGACACCTGCTTAGTGGACTACAGTCCTTACGGCTCCCAAATGTGGTGATGCCCCTTGTGATGAAGAAGAGGACGAAGATCTACCAATGATAAGTTCTCATCCGCTCTAGGGTGACTGCCTTGTTGGTTGTGAGAAGGTTAGCTCAATTTCTATTATGTCCTCCCCTTGGTCGGGCGAGGTGATGGTAAAGGGGCCTTCACATGGAAGGCTACCATGGCTTACCAGCTCCCATCGCATTCGTCCTCAGTGTTGTCCATAGGAACGAGGCCAAGAAGAGGCACCGGACCAGACTCCCTGCTGACGGAGGGGTCTTTAGTCCCAAGATGCAGCTCTAGCAATAACCGTACGGCACGGCCGAGCTGCTCGCCTTCCTTGTTGGGGGAAAAAGCCGGCCTCATATGAGGGCATCTTTCCCGACGATGAAGCATCGCGGGCGCTTCACCTCGTATGTACCAACCGAGGCGCGGGTACCTCCCTTTCCTTTGTAATAGACCCCTTAGGTCAACTTTCCTTTCTCGTTCTTTTTGCTTTCTGTGTCGTTGATGCTCACTTTTTGTAAAAAAGGGAGACAGGGAGATTTATTTATAATTTGTCCCTAAGAAGTCTTGTTAGCAAGGAGAAATGAATGTGACCCCATCGTTGGGTCTCGTTTGGCGATGCCGACCCTCGCATCCCTGCTTTGTGCGGATGGATCGGTCGAGTGGTCGTCTCAACTTTTTTATTTTCTCCTTCAGTGTTCCATTCGTGGGACAGAGGATAGGGTCGGGCCATGTTTTTGCCTTGGTGGCTGAAACATGGCTGCCCGGTGAGCTGCTATTGGGTTTGTTCGAGTGAGACCTCCAGTTCCCCATTGATGGTGTCCCAGTGAACCAGTTGGTGGTTGATCTCATGAATCTGTCTTTTTGACTCGAATGATTGTCATGACCATTCGATAGGCCGCGATGGCTAGGTGCCTCTCTTCGGGGAGATATCAAAGGACGAGTCAGAACAGGACTCAAACGCTACTCTGCGATGCCCACGACCCCTCGGCGGTCGAGGTACTAGCCGCTAGGTGTGCCCATCGCTCGTGCCACTCGCTCTTGTTTCACGCTCCGGGCGGCTGTCGAACCCCTTCGTGAAGCCAGCCTTAGAACCCTGGCATTATCGAGCCGTTGGGGTAGTTTTCAGCCCCTTATCCCGTCTTACCTGTGTCGCTCAACCCTTGGTGGGGTCGCGCGACTCGCCTTGTGCCTCCTCCCCCTTTTGTCATTGCCCGTCGGCTGAGTCCGCCCGGGTCGGACGTGCTTGATACGACATGGTCTGGCCAGTGGGGTCCACACACCTTGCCTGCTCCAGAGTTCAAAGCGTAGTGTTGGGCTTGAATTGGCTCTGCACGACCGGCCCCACAACCCGAGTAAATAGGGGGAGGGTAAGCAATTTACCTGTCACCCACATCATGGTTCTTTCTTGACGCGGCGGCCGAGAGGGCGTTCCATCGCAGTAGTGGAAGTAGTGGCAGGGCCCATGGAAGTAGTGGAAGTAGTGGAAGCCGAGGAGTTTTTAGAGCAGTGGCGGGAGTGGAGTTATGGAGGCGCGTGGGACGCCACATCCGCACGCTGTGCAGAAAGGGGTGTTGAGAGGCTTATCATTTGGTGGGGTGCAGGCAGATTTTCCGTAGTCAGTTATGATCACGCTTCGGGTTTGGTTCCCTATTTAAGTCCTTCGACGCCAAATCCTCCACCTTCCTTTTGCCTTTCTCGTCCCCACGCCTTTGCCCTTTCTTTTTCTCCTTCTGCCCTTCTTGCTGCCACCTTGCCGCCGCCATGTCGGTGTTCACCCACTCAACAATGACGAAGAAGGAGTTGGAGGGCCTCGTCCATGCTAGGCTTCTGGTCCCCCTCACTGCAGCGGTGGAATGGGTGGTGTCGGGTAACGAGATGCGACCGAAGCCACCCCAAGGCTATGTGGTGTCATTCGTCCCATCCATGAGCATGGGCTTGGGAGGGCGATGCACGATTTCATCCGTGCGCTGCTCTTCCACTACAACGCAGAGCTGCAGCACCTGAACTCTAACGAGATCCTGCACATCTTAGCCTTCGTGTCCTTGTGTGAGGGATTTCTAGGGATAGCGCCCAACTTCAATTTGTGGTGCTATTTCTTTCACGCGTGCTACATCTGGCGTCGGATCGAGGTTGAAAACTTCCCCAGCTCCATCGGATGCGTCAGAATCCGGCTTCAAGGGGAGCGCGTGACGGAGTACATCCAGATGCCCACCCCAACCAATCACAGGGGGTGGCATTGGAGTTGGTTCAATCTGCCCTTCCCCAACTTCACTGGTCAGGACATCACCCACGCTCGGGAGAGCTGGCACTGGGGGATGAGAAAGGACATGAAGAAGTGGCTCCAGGATGCCCTCGACACAATTTCTCATCTCAACATGTGCGAGCTCGATGGCGCCAGGTCGTCGGGTGGTTCCACAAGTGGTGGTTCTTGTTGTTGTCCGCTCGACGGCTCCTCATGTTCCTAGTCGACGAGAACAACCGCGTCGTGCCGGATAACATGATGGCAAAGAAGCTGCTTCCTGACGTCGAGGTCGCAAAACGAGTGAAGGCCGCACTAGGGTCCTCCGCTCGGGCTTGGCCCATCCCTGGCGGGCTAGTGATGCGCCCGGACCTACAGGTTATCGTTGTGGTAAGGCCTTCACCTTCCCCTAATTTATTTCTCGTACCTTCCGTAGAAACGGGCCTTACCTCTATTTTCATGTTTTCAGTCCTAGTGGACGCGTTTGATCGAGGCTCTACGCCTCCGGCTAGCGGAGGACTAGCCCCTGCAAACCACGAATTGCTTCCGGGGCGTGGAGCAGCCGAGCACCAAGAGGGACACACGGAAGAAGAAGGACGCCAACATCTTAGCGAGGCAGGCAAAGGAGGAGAGGTCGCATTGCCGGCAGGCGCTGAGAGATCAGAGGGAGTTGCGAGGGGAGGACTCGGATACTTTGTCGACCACATCAACGGAGGAGGATGACAAGGATGACGATGTGTCTGATGGTTGCGGTGATGGTGTCAGTAGGTTGGTGGATTTTGAGGATGGCGAGGAGGAGGATGCCGATGATGGTGTTGGCAATGATGACGGGGACGAAGATGACGATAATGACCTCGGGGGCGACTTTGGCTCTGCGGCTGGGCTAGGCAACGTGCTGTTTGCGCGCCCGACCCTTGGGGCGGGATCGTCCTTGGTCTCGCCGCCACCTTCCGGGTCAGGGGCCTCTGCGAGTCTGCGCCTAGTCGAGGAGGTGGCGCTGGGCTTGGCGGAGGGTATTCGCTCATTGGCGCCGAATGAGTCCATCGCTAGGTGGCGGGCCTTACCGACAAGATCCCTTGTCGAGGGGGTGGTCCTGTAGGTGGAGCCCAAGCGGGAGGTTGAGGAGGCGTGTGACGAGGTGCCCCCCATTGCATCCGCGGTCATGGCTGCATCGTCGATGGCAGCTGCAGAAAAGCATCCACGAGACAAGTTGGTGAGCGGTGACGCACTAGCCGAGAAGCAACGGGCCTTGGGCCAAGATCCTCGTCGGCCCAAGCTATTCATCATGAAGCGGCTCAAGGTGGGCACCGTGGAGGCAGCACGGGTGCGAGATACCACCGTGGAGGAGGCGCAGGTGCGTGATGCTGTGGCGGCCGCTGCGGACAGAACGACTTCTCATGTGGTCACGTTCACGGCAGAGGTTGAGGGTGCCTGTGACAACCCTACTCCGAAAAGTAGAGTATGTCGCACAGGATTGCCTCGGGAGATGGTTAACGAAGTAACCATACATAGCACTCACACGTGAACATTCATTATTTACAAAGATACATCAATTCGGTGCATCATATTACAAGTTCAGAGTTCAAATTAAAAGAAGTTCAGATCTGATACAACATAAGTCCTTAGTACATATTACATAATTTTGCAGAAGCGGTGAAATGACAAAACACGATGTTAAGTCCTACGTGAACCATGCCATCCCTATGGCGATGGCTCACCCATCACGGTTAGGAGAACTGGGGACCCATTCGATGGTCCAGTTCTGAGGCTCCTCACCATCCCACACAACCTTGTTACAACAATCACAATAGGTCGTTTGAGGAAAACCTGAAAAAAAACAACATCAACACAAAGCCTGAGTATCTAACATACTCCGCAAGACTTACCCGTCAACCGGTTTACTGAAATCGACTCCTAGTATGCAGGGGGCTGATCGGGTTTATTTGATAGTTGCATAAAAAGCTCCTATTAGTTCTATGCTGCACTTTCAATTTCCATAAACATGATTTTACTTTGCTTAATGTAGACAACAGCTACGGTGAGTCTAGCTAGCCGCTAAGACATGAACATAAGTGAAGATCATTACATCATAACAATATGTATCCATAGCATAAGTAAATTTCAGAAACTTAACCCCAACTTTACTACTTAACATATCATTGCCGCTGCTCGAACAAGAGGTACTCATAACCACAAGGGACGGCAATTCGAATTGATTTACATCCTGCAGGGAAAACGCAAATACACGACATATGCATCACTTAAGAACACATATGGCCACCGTTCACTAGATTGCTATAAAGTCAATCCGGGGCCATCGATCCCGAGTACACGTCCTCCCCGTGATACATTACTTCGTATCCGAAGCTTAACCCATGCACTCTCCAGCGGTCCTCAAACCCGTGCAGCCACCGTGCTGTTCACATCACCTCTGGATCGATGAGTATGACCGTCCAACAATACGCCGCCCAAGTTACTAGGTTTACCAATTACCATATTAAAGGTATGCACTTGGTACGGTTCAATACTTGTTCGCGGAGTTGCAACGATAGGTGCTCCATTTTTATCAAGTTCATCAACCAATTGAACCATAGTTGAATCTATAACCTACCATTGACTCCACTAGTTTAAGCATAGCATTTGCTAACGGAAAAGCTTACTAACATACTAATCATAGGTCATTGCTGGAGTATGCAAGTGTGTTTCATCCAAGTCCTACACTTAATGCACAATACAATATTCCTACTCTTGATAAAGTAAAAAGGACTCGAATGATAAAATGGGTTATGCACCGGGGCTTGCCTTGGGTGTGATCGTAGTTAGCGTCTTCACCAAAGTGCACTTCAGCTCCTTGCTGGTCCGGTGTGATCTCCTCGGTCTCGATTCCTATATGGAAGGGACATGCATCAATGCTAAGGGATACACAAGGTTTCATAGAGTTTTCTTAATTAAAGATGGACTGCATGACATGAAGATTCATGGTACTTCCTCAACAAATAAATTAATGAACTAATCACTCATTCATGAATATGGTTGCATACTTAAGTATGACATGGTAACCACTGAATTTGAAGGGGACAAACTTCTAATTACAAGAATGTAACCTTTAATTATCACAATCTTAGTGTATGTCTACTTTAACATGAGCATGGCCTAGATGTTGATTATATGCCATCATATGCTGATGATGATATGACCATGTAGTACTAGGGTCAAATTTCAGAAAGTTCATTTTGAGCAACTTAGCTAAAGTGACCATATGCAAACTAACACTATACATAAAAATGGCACTTTAATTGCATAACTAGTTCTAGCTCATATAGTTAATTACGAACCAAAGTATATAACTGCAAAATGAGAATTTCTACTGTAATGTGAAGCTGAGTTATTCTCCATGGACTTCCAGAAATTAATTTATTCCTACTTTCCTTAAATATACACATGAAGTAACTTTTATATGAAGAAATTCCTAGTTACTTAACCAATGATCAATTTCGATAGAGAAATTTATATTTAGGTAGCTTCAAATTTTTCATGGGATTTTACATAAGTGTACAAGTGCAAAAGGAACAGGAATGCCAAATTTCAAGAATAAATCCCTAGCCAATAATTTATATAAATTCAATTACTGAAAATGATTATTATGCATTAATACTAAAAAATGCAATAAAATGGAAATGTGCCTTTGCATAAAGTTTAGGGATGCTATGCAATGCTTACTGAGCAAGTTTCATGAATTTACCATTTACACATAATTAATTATGAATTTATTAAGCAATTTAGGGTTGAAAATTTGATGAATTAATTAAATTAATTTACTAAACAAACTTGGACTTGAACTTGTTTTTCTGGTAAGGTAACATTTTAGGAGTTGAACAAAATTAATTTCATAATTTTTGGCCTCTTATTTCTTGAGATATTGAATTTTGAAGTTTATTCAAAGTTCACTCCTATTTACAACTCTGCCACTGGATTCAAATTCCTCCAGACGCGCGCGCACCCGCGCGGTGGCCGACGACGGCGAGCTCGGCCCAGCGGCCGATCGGTGGCACGACCAGGGCTCGCGTGCGACCCAGATTGTCTCCATGCCGCGGGGATTACGAGGAGGGGGTCGGAGGGGAGAGTGGCTCACCGGAGATCGCCGGCGACGACGCGCGGTGGCAGGGGCAGCTCCGGCGAGGTCCACATGACGGTGCCGAGGGGAGGCAGACTGGGGGTTTGGTCGATGAGCTTCGCGGAGGCTTGGGGACGGTCGACATCGAGGAACTCGTCGAGGGGGAAGGCCGGAGGTGGGTTCCCGTCGGCGGGGGGGGTCGGATTCCGGTGGCGACGACTCCGGCTTCGTGAAATCCAGCGAGAGCACTGCACAGGGGAGGGAGGGAATCAGAGGGGAGTGAGGTGGGGTCCTTGCGCGTCGATTTGTGAAGATTGGGGGGGAGAAGTTGCCTAGGCAGAGCTCGGTGTGGCGGCGGCCATGGCGGGAGAAACAGGGCACTGGCTCGGTTTTTTGTCAGGAAGAGGGAGGAAGAGAGAGTGCCGGCGCTCAAGGGCGATCTGGAGTGTGTGAGAGCCAGTTGCGAGTTGGGAGAGTGAGAGAGATGAGGGCCAAGTGAGCCACTGCTCTGGTGTGATGATCGGCGGCAGAGAGATAGAGAGCGGAGAGAGCAGAGGACGGGTGGGGGGGGGGGGGGGGAGTCGCGCTGTCGGCCAGGGAGTGGCTGCCGGCGGGGAGCGGCTTCAATTCCGTCCGGTGGCACAGGGGGGAGAGTTGGCGGTGCAGTGGCCAGTGTGGGGCGACAGGAAACGGCGGTGGTGACAGGAACCCGGGTACAACCCGGTGTCGGGTTGGGATTGGCCGGGGGAGAGAGAAGGGCTCAACCCGGTTTTGACTCTGGACCCTGACTCGGGTTTGATCCATTTCATCACGTTCCCGTGCTCCAAACTGGACACAAATATTTGTGTGAGCTCAGGAAAACGTGTGCTCCAACTTCGCTTTTGGGTGAACCAGCTAAATTTGCTTTGATAAATTATGAAAATTCCATACCCGAAATACAACTTTCTGAATTTGGGGGAATTTTTAAGGGTATCCGTTGGTTACTAAAAATTCTGGTGAAATTCTCAAAATTCTCTTTTATTGCAGTCATTCAGAATTTGCAAAAATATTGGGGTACTTCCATAGGTTTTGGTAATGTTTGTGAATGACCTATATTTGAATATTCTGGAATTTAATTAAATAGGTTTCCTCTTTTTAATCTTTGGCACATGGATTAATTATACTTTTGCTTAGCCCCTAATTGATGTTAGGTTTAGTTAACTTCATTTTGTGACATGGGATGTCACAGTGCCGGGAGCGGCGCTTCTGCGGGTGTCAGGGTGACAGGCGCCGCTGCGGCCATGGGCGGCGGGGCTATCGTCCTGGCGCCAGTCGAGACTGCGGATGCCGCCTCAGCTGGTGCGAGAGCTGCCACGGGTCCTGGTGGTCGTGGAGTCCTTCTTCTGTCGGCGGAGGAGCATGCGTTGGTGGAGGGTGATCTCAAATCGATGGAAGATTTGTGCCACCCCGCCGAGCTTCGGGTCCTTGCCGCGTGCCAATCGTTGAGGCTCGAGTGCGAGGTCTCGGCTGTGGTGTCCCTCCGGGCCCTAGCCGCCGCCCATCGGGAGCTAGAGTAGGAGCGTCAGCTCGGGGAGGACCTCGGCACAAGGTTGGTTGAATTGGAGGCCTCTCTAGAGTAGGTTGAAGGTAAGCTTGGCAGAGCGGAGGGTGACCTTGCTCTCGCCGAGAGGAGCGAGACAGGGCCGCGGCACAGGCTGCGGCTGACATTGCCGTGGTCAACAAGCTGCAGCGCGAGCTGCAATAGGAGAGGCGGCGCCACGATGAGGCGGACAAGGTGGCTCAAGACTCCGCTACGGTTACCGCTGGCTACCTGTCACAGCTGCAGAGCTCTCATAAGAGGGAGGAAGGTAAACTTTTTCTTGCTCCTTTATCCTTCATGTCGTCTCCTTTTGATTTGTTGATTTCTGGTTGATATCACGCAGACCTCAAATCGAGGCTAGCGGTGGCCAAGGGCTCGCTCTGCTAGGAGGTCCAGGTGGGGAACGCACTTCGCACTCTGATGGGCCGAGTGGTGCGGTAGCTTCAGGTGGACCTCCCTCCTGAAGCCGCTCTCGTTGAACAGGTCGAGGGGATGATGGTGGCAGGCCATGAGTGGATCCGGCGGGGTGTGCGTTTTGATGTGTGTACTTCCTTCAGCGTGTTTGCCACCCACTTCGACCTGGTCAAAGCTGAATTCAAGGCTCTGAGTACGGGCCATGTTGAAGGGCACACTCTTGCGTAGATGGAGGCGATCCATGCACGCACTGCCCCCCACGCCGATGTCATGGCGCGGCTCACGAGGGGGAGGCACTCCCCAAGGCTTAGAAGGAAATTTAGCAGTGTCTATTTTCAATTGTTTTACTCGCTCTAGTGGGTCAACATGCCCATGTAATGGTTTAAATTTGAACTGGTGTTTGTCTAGTTTCGTTGGCCCATGGTGGCCCTAAACAATTTTAATTCGAATTTGGTTTGATCAAAATATTGGCCCTTCTCCTCTCTTGTTTTGATTTGTGAAGTTTGAGCCCCCAAGCCTTTCGAGGTTTGGTCTCGTCGAAGATCGCCGTTGTCGCGGCCGCTGGGGCTAGCACGACGTTGTGCCGTCCGACCGACTCGACCATGAACCTGTCTTGCCCGTGGCTTACTTTGCTCGTCGCCACAGTGAGTTTCAAGGTCCAACATGGTTACAATTTTCTTTTTGAAAGAAAAAAAGAGAGAGAGATTGTGTGGTGACATGCGCTTGTAGCCCCCGAGTGATGCCCGACCCCTTGGGAGGGGTCGGTGTCACGTAAGAGCGAGCGAGGCATTCAAGGGATGTATGAAACGGAAAGCTAGGGATAGAATTTACGTAGCTATGAGATATTCCACGCATTCTTGAGCTAGTCGTGTTCCACGGTCTTCAATTTGTCGGTGTCGGTTCAGATGACTCGAGAGACGATGTATGGTCGTTCCCAAGGTGGTTAGACCTTGTGTCGACCCCTGTTGTCTTGAACCTTGCATAGAATGAGATTGTCCATGAGCAAAGCTCTATCTCTCACATTTTGGTTGTGGTAGCGCCGGAGTGCTTGTTGATATTTGGCCGAATGGAGGAGCACGACGTCTCGCGCCTTGTCTATCTGATCCATCACGTCTTGGAGCGCGGCCTCATTGCCTTGCTCGCTATACGCATGCACTCACAGTGCCCCATAGTCTAGACCTTTGGGCAAGACTACCTCGGACCCGTAGACCATGAAGAAGGGCGTGAAACCCGTTGCGCGACTCTGGATCGTGCGTAGGATCCAGAGCACGGTGTGGAGCTCGACTGCCCACTGACCGCTGAACTACTTCAAGTGGTTGAAGATGACGGTCGGGTCGAAGATTCAAGGTCTCAACCCTTAGAGTATCATGTCGTTTTCTTGCTCGACCTGACCATGTTTGTCTTGGGGTGAGCGACAGCGTCCCAGTCGACACAGATATGGTAGTCATCACAAAACTTCAGGAATTTCATTCCTATGAATTATGTTCCATTATCCGTGATTATGGAGTTTGGAACCCCAAATCGATGAGTGATGTCGAGGAAGAACTCGGCTGCCTCCTCAGACCAAATTTTCACTAGTGGGCGGGCTTTGATCCACTTGGTGAACATGTCGACTGTGACAAGCAAGTGGGTGTAGCCCCCGGGCGCTTTTTTAAGCGGACCGACTAGATCCAAGCCCAGACCACGAAGGGCCATGTGAGGGGGATCATCTAAAGGGCTTGAGATGGAAGATTGCGTCCGATGGGCATAATACTGGCAGCCCTGCAGGTCTTGACTATGCGGGTTGCGTCACCCATGGCAGTCGGCCAGTAGAAACCTTGATGAAAGGCATTGCCCATGAGGGTTTGAGGTGCTGCGTGATGGCCACAGACCCCCCCCCCCCCTCCGTGGATGTCGACGAGGAGCTTGATGCCCCCGCTGATGGGGATACATCGCTACATGATCTTAGTGACATTGCACTTGTAAAGCTCCCCATCAATCAAAGTGAACGACTTGGCGAGGCGATAGAGCCCTTTGGCCTTAGTCCTATTGGTGGGAAGCGTGCCCCAGGCCAGGAACTTGATGTATGGAATTCTCCAATCACATGGGAGTTTGGCTCGTTCGACCTGGGGGTCCATTCGCTCGACCCCCAGATCCTCTGGCCGGTCACCCGGGTTGCTCGAGTCGCTCAGTTGGTCGATCTCCATCACGTCCGCGAGCTGCGGGGTCGTTGATGGCGATTCTCCGACTCTCTGGTCGGGTGCTGCGGGGTCGCTCGAACCCTCCTCAGCCCCCGTAGGCTCCTTGGGTTAAACCGAAGGCTAGTGCTGGTCATTTGCGAAAATGCCCAGAGGGATCTACTCCTGACCAGCTACCACCTTGGCTAACGCATCAGCCACCTCATTGAGGCATCGCGGGATGTACTTGAGTTCTAGCCCGTCGAACTTATTCTCAAGCTTGCAGACTTCCTGGTAGTAGAGTGCCATGGCGTCGGTTCGGCAGCTAGACTCCTTCATGATTTGGTCGACCACGAGCTAGGAGTCCCCTAGAATCTTGAGTCGCCGAATGCCAAGCTCGATGGCGATCTTGAGCCCGTTGATGAGCGCTTCATACTCGGCAACATTATTCGATGCGGGGAAGTGTAAACGAATTGCGTATTTCATACATACCCCAAGGGGAGAGATGAAGACAAGGCCGACACCCGCCCCTATACGCATGAGCAATCCGTCGAAGTACATGACCCCGTCTTCTTGATCAATAGGAGCGAACGGCAGCTGCGCCTCGGTCCACTCTACCACGAAATCGACTAGCACCTTGGACTTGATGGCCACATGAGGTTGGTACGCGATGTCATGTCCCATCAGCTCAAGCGCCCACTTGGCGACCTTGCCTAGTCCCGGTTCTATATGATTTCTCAGAGAGGAAAGGAACTCACGAGGTGTATTGGGTGGGAGTCGAAGAAGTGTCAGAGCTTGCGCATTGTGACCATCACCACGTAGAGGATCTTGAGGATCACAGGGTACCTGGTCCTTGAGTCCGACAGGACCTCACTGACATAGTAGACGGGTTGTTGATCTTTGAGAGCATGTCCCTCCCTCTCTCACTTGACTACGAGTGTCGAGCTCACAACTTGGGTAGTCACAGCTATGTACAGCAGTAGTACCTCTCCCGGGACCGGGGGTGTCAGCACGGGTGTGTTTCTCAAGATGCACTTACCATTGTTGAGGGTCGACTGTGCCTCGGCGGTCCACTCAAACCGGTCA
Organism: Eleusine coracana subsp. coracana; assembly: GCA_032690845.1. Taxonomy (NCBI): domain Eukaryota; kingdom Viridiplantae; phylum Streptophyta; class Magnoliopsida; order Poales; family Poaceae; genus Eleusine; species Eleusine coracana. The sequence continues at coordinate 49,650,903 of CM064420.1, forward strand.
GATTTCTTCAGGACCCTATACAACGGAAGCATCCTCTCGTCGAGACGTGAGATGAAGCGACTTAGCGCTGCTAGACAGCACGTGAGACATTGCAACCCCTTGAGGTTCTGAACCGGGCCCATCCGCTCGATTGCGGAGATCTTCTCGGGGTTGGCTTCAATGTCCTGCTCAGAGATGATGAACCCGAGAAGCATCCCTCTCGGGACACCGAACACGCACTTCTCAGGGTTGAGTCTTACACCGCTCGCGCGTAGTTTGGCGAAGACACGTCTGTGGTCGGCTACGAGGGTGTCTGCCCTTTTGGACTTGACAACGATGTCGTCCACATAGGCTTCAACCATGTGACCAATCAAGTGGTCGAAGCACCGTTGCATGCAGCGCTGAAAAGTTGCGCCGGGGTTCCTAAGCCTGAAAGGCATCGTGACGTAGCACTAAGAACCAAACGGGCGTGATAAAAGATGTCGTGAGCTGGTCGAATTCTTTCATCACGATTTGATGGTTCCCGGAGTAGGCATCCAAGAAACAGAGGGTCTCGCATCCAGCCATCGAGTCAACTATCTGGTCTATGCATGGCAAAGGAAAGGGATCCTTCGGACATGCCTTATTCAGGCTTGTATAGTCAACACACATTCTCCATTTTCCATTCTTTTTTTGTACAAGAACACAATTAGCTAACCATTCACGATGATACACCTCCTTGATGAACCCGGCCACCAGGAGTTTTGTGATCACCTCTCCGATTGCTCTGTGGTTCTCCTCATCGAAATGGCGCAGATGTTGCTTCACCAGTCCGGAGCTCGGCCTGATGTTCAAGGAGTGCTCGGTGACTTTCCTTAGTATGCTAGGCATGCCCGAGGGCTTCCATGCAGAAAACATCAGCATTGGTGCGGAGGAAGTCAACGAGCGCTCCTTCCTATTTGGAAGTGAGAGACGTCCCCACTCTCACCGTCTTGTCCTTGTCGCCCTCGGGGTCGATCTGCACTTCTCTCATGTCCTCCGTAGGCTTGAACGAAGCGCTCTTGTGACTGGCATCGGGCACCCCCTCGTTGAGGTGGGCTCGTATTGCCTCAAGCTCTCCGGCGGAGGCCACCGTGGCAGCGGCGAGGTCGCCGTTCTTTGTCTCACAATGGAATGCACACTGGAGGGATGCTGACGGTGATGACCCCTTTAGGGCCCGACATCTTGAGCTTCAGGTAGGTGTAGTTGGGAACGGCCATGAACTTGGCGTAGCACGGACGCCCCAAGAGAGCATGATACACTCCCGGGAAGTCGACAACCTCAAAGACGATGATCTCGGTCCGAAGTTCAACGGAGTCCTGAATGTGATGGGTAGGCTGATCCGTCCGAGGGGCATGGCTTGCCTTCTTGGGATGATCCCGTGAAAGGGTGTGTCGGCCGGCTGAAGGAGCGATCGATCGATCCTGAGCAGGTCGAGCGTGTCGGCATACAGGATGTTGATGCAACTCAACCCATCCATCATTACCTTGGATAGGCAGACCTCGGTGATGATGGTATTGATTACAAGCGGGTATCGACCCGACTGTGGCACGTGTTGAGGGTGCTCCGACTAGTCGAATGTGATCGGCAGGTCTGACCACTTGAGCAAGGCTGGAGTGGCGGGTTCTGCTGCAAAAACCACAAGACGCTCGACATTGGAAGTGCGGCGGCTTCCTCGGCACTCAGGCCCCATGACGATCATAAGACAGGGTTTGGAGTTGGGGAACACTGGTCCCCCCTGCCCATCTACGTCGTCCGCGGGGTCCTGGCCCCCTGGCTCTGACACTTTCTCCGGCTCCCTCTTCTTTGACTCTTCTCGAATGAATTTCTTCATCATCGAGCAGTCCTTGAGGAGGTGCATGATGGGGAATCCATGATTGCGGCACGGACCATTCCACTTCCTCTCGAAGTGTTTCGGTGTCTCCCCTGTTGCTGGCCTAGGCGCCTTGCGTTCGGTGGCGGCCATGATTGGGTCACGCGTGGATCGTGGCTTGTTCTGCTTCTTCTTCGGGTGGTCGAAGGTGCCGTCTCCAGCCCCTTCTTTCTGCTTGCCTTTTCCTTTCCCCTCCGGCGTGTGCCGGAGCACGGCTCCGACGCACACTTTGCCAGAGGCAAAACTCGTGGTGATGTCCAGGAGCTCGCGAGCCGTGCGTGGACCCTTCTGCCCCAGCTCGTGGATGAGCTGTTCCAAGGTGGTGCCGGAGATGAAGGCCCTGTTGATGTTTGCATCGCCCACGTTGGGCAGCTCCTTGCACTTCTTGCTGAAGCGCCGGATGTAGTCTCTAAGAGACTCACCGGATTTCTGTCGACAGTTCTTAAGGTCCCAAGGGTTGCCTGGTCGGACGTAGGTTCCCTGGAAATTCTCGACGAAGATGTCCCTTAGGTCGCCCCAGTCATAGATCTAACCCTCGGGGAGATGCTAGAGCCAAGCGCAAGCCGAGTCCACGAGGTACAAATGAAGGTTGTGGATGATGGTGAGGTTGTCGATGGCTCCCCCCCCCCCCCTGACACACGAGGCGGTAGTCCTTGAGCCAAAGGTTTGGGTCCATTTCGCCCTCGTATTGGGTAACGGTCACGGGTGCACGGAGGGAACTCGGCGCTGCAGATGCGCAGGCTGAAAACCCGTGGCCCGGGAGGGCTTGGGCTTCTATCCCTTTCATCGTCGGTGTCAACATACCGGCCTCCATGGCGTGGCTGATGACCCCTTTCCTTGTTCAAATGCTCCCTCTCCCGCCAGTGCGCCTTAAGGGTGTGGCGCGCATCGTGCTTCGGTCTGACCCGGTCGTAGACCAAGGCTTTCTTGGGTGTGCCGCCCGCTGGGACTGGCTGCCAAACCGAATGTTGTTGTGATCCGACAGCGCTATCCATGACCGCGTGCCTGGACGTGGAGATCTGCTGGCTGGATTGGGCGGCTCACCTTAGCAAGCTCTCTGCCTGGAGCTCGGTGGCCTTGGCCAGAGGTGCTGCAATTTCCTGTTGGGCCTCCGGCATTGCGGGCTCGGGGAGAGTTTTGAGTAGTGTGACGACTGCCGCTATGTTGTGCCCCACACGAGCGAACTGCAGGGATCCTTGATCATCAGCGACGATGCGCAGATGAACGTTGCGAGCCATGGCGCAAGCGTGTCCGCCTGTGCTGGAATGGGCTAGTTCACGGTCTATCTCTTCTTTCTCGTGTTCCAGCTGGTGTTGGGTCTCTTCGAGCTCCGCTCGTCGTGCCCTCAGCCACTGCTTGGGATCTGCTATGCGGGGGGCAGGTTGCGGCCCTCCAACGGCGGTGATGGGGATGTTGACAATCATCTCCCCGCTTCTACGCCTGTCGCTGGGTTCGCCTGAGCGGGAGTCCCGGGATTCACCAACGCTCATGCGGCCGAGGTCCCGGCACCCCCCGCCATCGGCACGGGCGCGGGCTGCACTATATGGCATCTGCACGGGGAATCGCAACTTCCCGCGTAGCTCCTAGAGTCAGAGTCCTCGCATGATCTCACATCGAGGAGGTCGAAGAGGGACTTGTTCGGATGATCGATCATGTTGACGAAACCTAGATCCGTGAAAGTGAATACCGAGTGCTTGATGGCCGCATCCTAGAAGCACTCTGTGGTGTTCTAAAGGTCGTGCAGATAGCCCGCCAGAGGGGTCTCAAGGAGCAATCTCAAGTGGAGGGGCTCTCCTCCGAGGAGTTGTTCGTGGATGTTCGCTAAGGCGAACACGAAGCGGTGGAGGTCATCCTGATCAGGCGTAGGGCCCAAGTAGCGCTCCAAGTGGAGCCACAGCTGGTCGCCATACCCAGGCAGCGTCATGGAGTAGTTGGTAACGAGCAGCCTGGCCGGCTCGAGCTGAACTATGCGCATAGCCTCGTCAGCAATCGCGATGGCAGCCGCGATGGGGTCCAGGAGTGACTGTTGGTGGTTTCTAGATGCCCATTTTATCTACCAAAAAGGGATGTTTTGCATCTTAATTTGATGGTTTGGACTAACAATTAACCCCACATTTGTATAGATTTGTAGTTGTTCTGTTTTGGATGTAATCATAGGAAACAGGTGTAAAATAGGGCAATTATAGATAAAGAATTAAAGAGTAATGAAGATGGGCCAGAAGGGAGGTCGTGCCAATCGGCGCAGGAAGGAAAAGATGATGAAAACGCGACCCAGTCCGGGAAAGAAGAAGGCCCATCCCAGTATAAGTCGGTGGAAGTTGACCTAATCCCGTCAGATATTAAAGGAAGATAACTATCAAGAGCCAAGGGGGACAACGGAGACGGCAATTGCGAGATCCAGTTATTAGAACAAGGGTTCCAGGATATTGGCGGTGAAGGTCGGTCAACACCGATGAGATCCACCAGAAGAGAGGTCACGCCAATCGGCGCGACGCTTGCGCCGATCAGCTCGTGCGTCTTCTAGCGCTATTTATCATCCCTCTACTATGTCTAGCGGAAGGATGAGTGAGTAGTCTCATCTTCTCTTCTCTGGTGCGGGGATCTGGTCATGTAACTCTCACACTTATTGATACTCTCTTGATAAATTTAATCTATGAGATGAACTTAATTGCATATCTATCTATCCCTTTCATTAGTGTATCAGCCAATACACTTTTGCCTATTACATAGTGCAAGAAACCAGTGGAGAGCTAATAGCCTCTGTAGTGATAGCCGGGGTGAACGAAACCACCATGTCTTGTAGAATATTAGAGTCATCACTTGAGTTGATAAGAATAAGGTTGCATGCTAGTGAACCAATCCTAAGGAGAGAGTCCTTCATTATTCGGTTACCTCTTCAATAACATTCACCTTCCACTCTCTCACCATCATCATTCACACCAACCAACACATTATAATTTGTTAGTAACCCTTTAATAGTAATAGTTTTGCTTGTTCCTTGTGGATTCGATAATCTTGGAATACTCTGAGGGAAAAAGAGCTACAACTGTACACCATCCTCTTACGATATGTAAGTGGGTGCGTAATTACACGAAAAGAGATAGAGTTCTTTTTGGTTTCTGAGTTGGCCTTGGACCTTGCCCTTTTAAGACTCATTAAATTCCACGAAAAGAGATAGAGTTCTAGTCCAGTTGGAGATCAAGGGATATAAATATGAGAGGATAGCAAACCCACGGATCAACTCACATTACATCGTCATCAGAATAAAACCCTAAGACCAGACGCGATGGAAAACGGCGCATCGAGCAGCAACCAAGGTGGCACCGATCGGTGCAACCCTGGCACTGATTGGCTCGGTGGAGGATTTCTGCAGTCCTCTGCAAATTGGTCCTGGGAAGAAGTCGACGAAGTGCTGACGCCAACACCAGATGATCATGTCGTTTGGTCAAATCTGCGAAAGAAATTCATGAAGAAAAGCAAAGCTGACGCGTGGAACGCCGATAAGGTTAAGATGGACAATGAACTCCGGCAGATAATGAAGAGAGTATTGGTGTGCAAAGGAAAATCTGTTGCGCCTATTAAAGGTGAAGTTGTTTCTCAAAGGTATACCATGGAAAGTCTTCTTGATCTTGCTAAACCCTTGTCATATGAGCATTTCCTATCTTTCGAAAGATCGTTGACTGAGCAAGAGAAGAGCTAGATGAGGAGAGATTTCTCACAATCCATAGGAGCCGACTTTATAGTGAACATGACATTGCCGCCAAGTATGAACTCAAGCTGCAAGAGGAAACTGAAGAAGCCATGTACGAGCTGGATGCGGAAAAGGATCTTCAAGCTAAAAGTTTTCAAGAAAATAAGATTCATAAGAACAGTTGTATTGAGGGTTGCAAGTGTTTCTTCTATGTTAAAGATCTTCAGTACAAGGTTGAACTCCAATTGGCAGAAGATCCAACTTTCATACCTAGAGATGTATTATATGATGATGGCTATCGCACAGTTCCTGGAGGAAAGACGCCTAAGGAGATTAACGATGAGATCTTACAAAGGCAGCAGAATAAGGCGATCTGTGAGCATAATCTAGAGCAGATAGTTGAGTATATGAAGGAAGTCGGCAGCTGCGCCGATAGGCGCAACACTGGAGCCGATCGGCGCGACCTGAAGATGACTGAATTTATTGATCTGACGGCTCTACCAAGTGAAGATGAAGAGCCTGCTGCAAAGAAGTGTAAGACTACACCAGAGGTTCGCAGATCCGCTAGACTATCGGGTAAGCCAATTCAAAAGTATTCTGAATGGGATAGCGACTTTGATCCATTATATTGTTCGGAAACATTGGAGAGTGGTGATCCTAGTATATCTAGATATTTTGGTGATGATTCTAATATGCGAAGAAGCTATGGTAGTCCTAAGTTTGAAAATTGGGGAACACCTGTAGAATGCAGTAATGATAGGAAGCAGGAACTTCAAGAGTTAATGGTAATGCAGTGGAAGGTGAAGGAAGTCGCAATGATGAAAGAACACCACCGCGCCGATTGGCTCCTCTTACAGCGTTGAAAATCACAACCTACAACCACCTGCTTACTGTCCTATCTACAGAAGAAATATTGAGTGCTTATATCTAGACAGAGATCGTGCTTACAGGCATCAAAGGGATGTGGATCGCAGAATCCTGGATACAATCGAGATGAACGAAGCGGACTACACTTTTATCATAAGGAATATATGATGAATTTTTTGAGTTTTGAACAGGCATGGTTTGCATGATTAGTATGTTGAGTTTCTTCTCTTGCAATAAGGACATCGCAAATTTTGAGTGTGGGGGAAGGGCTTTTGCCATTAGTCATAGTTTTTAAGTATTTTTTAGTCTAGTTTCTCGTTTATTTTTATGAGTGTTTGTTTTTCTTATGAGTGTTTATTTAAGTTTATGTCTGTGCTTAAGAGAGTCATGAGTCATGTTGAGAGTTGCTTCAAGGTCTTTTATGTAGTTTGAATTATTGCATTATCTTTAATAAAGTTAGTGTCGATTGTCAAATTGAAAGTGCCCCATACTATTTATCTTGTCATTTTGATGATTGATTGGTTGATTACTTGAATTAGTTGGTTACCACTTAACTTTTGAGCTTTGTATTTGTGAAAATTTCTTTTGACTCATTATAAGCTAAAGCAAAAGCAAGGTCTAAATATGCCTACATAGCCGAGTGAATGAGAGCAAGCTACACATTTGAACTAATTGGATTGTAAGTAACTTTTTCAACTTTTTGCTCATGATTTTGACCAAGTTAGGAAAGGATGATCTATTTGTTTATCTTTGTATTTCTAGCCATTTTTATCCATTTAAATTCCTTGCTACCATGGAAACCATAAATCTTTATTTCTCCCTCCTCCTTGATATAACATATATTCTCAATAAAAGGGAATTCAGAAAATTTCCGCTGCTGATACAAGACAGAAATTGCTGATTATATCAGGAATAGAAAAAAAAAAAGTGAAAAAAAGAAAGAAAAAATATATAGACTGTGCCAACCGGCACAGTTTTGCGTCGATCGGCGTTGTTGAAAAAAAAAGAGAACAAAAAAATGTAAAGAGAAAATGTATTCCCTTAGAGGCAATAAGGTCATTGAAGAAAGCAGCTTTCTGATTATTTCTAATTCTTTGCCATTGTTCTCATTAAAACATTTTTCTTTCTTTTCTTTAGATCTTCTAGATTCCTCTTCTCTATTAAATTCCTTTTCCAAGAAAATTCTTTCTTAATGGGCATGATTGAGCAAATTGTTGATATGGTTAATCTTATGGTTTAATTGAGTTATATAGCCCTCCAAGATCCACATACAATCCTTGATTAGATAGAAGAGGGAAGGAAATACACTTAAGAGATCTAGAGAGGACCAAATGCTTGATATTTGATGCTAAAGATGAGTCGAGGAGAACTAAAATTGTTTTTGAAAAGGTTTTGTGGTAATTTGATTTAGTTCAAGTATGATGTGTCAATTGGTTAAAAGGAGATGAGAGAAAACCTTTATGGAGGGATAATGAGTAAAAATGATGATTGAGATTGATTGCATGAGAGATGGTGTAAAGATTCTTGTTACATATTTGATTTTTCATTGCTCGAGGACTAGCAATGATTTGAGGGTGGGGGAACTGTTGGTGGTTTCTAGATGCCCATTTTATCTACCAAAAAGGAATGTTTTGCGTCTTAATTTGGTGGATTGGACTAACAATTAACCCCATATTTACATAGATTTGTAGTTGTTCTATTTTGAATGTAACCGCAGGAAACAGGTGTAAAACAGGGCAATTATGGATAAAGAATTAAAGAGTAACGAAGATGGGCCAGAAGGGAGGCCGTGCCGATCGGCGCGAGCCTGCGCCGATCGGCGCAGGAAGGAAAAGATGATGAAAACATGACCCAGTCCAGGAAAGAAGAAGGCCCAGTCCAGTATGAGTCAGAGTCAGTGGAAGTTGACCTAATCCCGTCGGATATAAAAGGAAGATAATTATCAAGAGCCAAGGGCGACAACGGAGACGACAATCGTGAGAACCAGTTATTAGAACTAGGGTTACAGGATATTAGCGGCGAAGGTCGGTCAACACCAACGAGATCCACCAAAAGGGAGGTCGCGCCGATCGGCGCGACGCTTGCGCCGATCGGCTCATGCGCGTTCCAGCGCTATTTCTCATCCCTCTGCTATGTCTAGCGAAAGGATGACTGAGTAGTCTCATATTCTCTTCTCTGGTGCGGGGATCTAGTCATATAACTCTCACACTTATTGATACTCTCTCGATGAATTTAATCTATGTAATGAACTTTATTGCATATCTATCTATCCCTTTCATTAGTGTATCGGCCAATACACTTTTGCCCATTACATAGTGCACGAAACCAGTGGGGAGCTAATAGCCTCTGTAGTGACAGCCGGGGTGAACGAAATCACCATGTCTTGTAGAATAGTAGAGTCATCACTCGAGTTGATAAGAATAAGGTTGCATGCTAGTGAACCAATCCTAAGGAGAGAATCCTTCATTATTCTGTTACCTCTTCAATAACATTCACCTTCTACTCTTTCACCATCATCATTCACACCAACCAACACATTGCAATTTTTTAGTAACCCTTTAATAGTAATAGTTCCGCTCGTTCCTTGTGGATTTGATAACCTTGGAATACTCTGAGGGAAAAGGAGTTACAGTTGTACATCGTCCTCTTACGATATATAAGTGGGTACATAATTACGACCAACAGTGACTCGACGACGAGTCGTAACGTTCAGTCCTCCGTAACCACGAAGTCGAGCATGTCACCCAGGTCCTCGAGCCACCATGGGCGCACCGCCTGGGGGTGGGCGTTGGACCCAGAGGAGGTGAAGAAGTCGGGATGCTGATGCACAGCAGCTTCCGGTCTATAGTAGCGATAAACTCCAAGCTCCTGAAGAACACGCTACTGCCGGGAGCCTAAAAAATAGAGGAAGTGGCCATCCGAGCCGGGGCGTGATGAAGCAAAACGTGCAAGAGCCCCTACCTGGCACGCCAATTGTTGGTGTTTAGATCACTAGCTAGTAGAATTTGTTCACGGGGGTGCGTGTTTCAAGGGAACACAGGGGGGTTATACTGGTTCCGGGAAGGCCCCTATATCCAGTTCTCTAACCTGCTCGTGTTACTTGCTCCGGTTGAGAGTACAGTGGTGGCGAGAGAGGAGGGAGCTCCAAATCTCTGATGCGAGTGGTGTGTGAATGAAAATGATCGGGTGTTGTTCGTTCGTCTCTACAGAGAAAGAGTGGGTATCCCCTTTTATACTTCAAGGGAATGGGCCCATTTACAGAGAGAGAGAGAGAGAGGGAGAGGATAGGTTTCTACGTGCGCAGAGTTGTCGGAGGCGTGTAGGAGAAGGCAGAGTTCCTGGTCGGCGGCATGGTCTTTGGTCCTCGCGGGCCCCTCGCCCTGGTTGTCGTACCAAAGGGGAGAGGCACTGCGCCCAGGCGTGCCCTCGTCTTCTGTCGATAGACCGAGTTTTCCTTGTTACTGTTGATGGTGTGCTCTGTCGTGCGTGGTGAGATGCATTATGGGCGCTGTCACATTACCCGAGTGGTGAACAATCTCGTTGTCCATCAACTGTCTTGTACTGTCACTATTAGGGGTGTCATCGGACGATGGCGTCATCGAATGCCCTGTCGCGCCTGCTTTCGTCAGCGAGCGTAGGTGATGATGGGGGTGGCAGGCGCACAGGGAGGTTTGACCCCCTGATACTGTGCATGTGCAACGGGTATGACATTTAAGACCGAGTAGTTGGCGGTTGTTGATGATCGCCTTGCCCGACCCCCTTCATATGGGGTCGTAGCGTCGGGTTAGGCATGTGCGGACCCACCTAGAGTTGGGATCCATCCCGTCCCGTCAGCCAAGTCTCTCCACTCCGCCATTTTAGGCTCGGTCAGGGTCTTTTTGTCCCATCTCGTCTAGACTCGGACCCCACCGATGGGAGTTGGCGGTGATTGAGTTTATCCGGTGATCGTGAGGGGCCCGTGATGGAACACCTGTCCTTGCTCCGAAGAGGATAGACTTGGGTGAGCGACCGAGTCACTTGCTCGGAAAGGTGAGCCATGCTCGAGTTCGACCAGGCGGGGCGATTTGTGAGGGGTCGAGCGGAGCGTAGTGTAGCGGATCGCTCGACCCCTACCGAGGGGTCGAGCGAGACGCATCCGATCGCTCAACCCCCGCCGAGGGGTTGAGCGAGGCACAGCTGGTCCCTGACCACTTTGGGGGTCGGGCGAGTCGGGGTAGTGGCGCGACTTTCGTGGCTAAGGCGCGACTGTTGTGCGATCGTCTTCCGGTGGAGCCCATACGGACAGTGCCTTGGCGATGATCCCGTGGGTCCCTTGGGTTGGACGCGTTCGGGTCCTTAGGGGATGCCACGTGGCACACCGATCCTTACCCTCGACACTGCCATATCTAGAACATTTGTGTACTTACTAGTTGTGATAGGCCTTAGGATTTTGTTGGTGGATTAACTGCAGACTATTTCTCACTTTATTATGGGTAGAGCTCAGTGAGATACAAGGATGAAGGAAATATCCTAATACAAGAAAAAGTATATAGATTATTGTTTGTTATCTTATAAAATAATCTATCAAACTGCAACTACAGGCGAGACAGATATGGATGTATAATGTGGTGTCTATTTATATATTTTTTAAAATTTATAGCAATACACGAATACTTTACTAATAAGTTTTATAATTTGAATAATAAATATGAACTTGCTACGTGGGTGACGGAGAAGCACAATCGTACGGAGCAGGCCACCCACGATAGCACGGAGCAGGCCGGCACGACCGAGCGCGGCCTAAAGTTTTTGTTATGAGCCTCGGGTGTGGCTAGTGCTATCCAAATGGGCCATACCACATGGGTCGGTCTGAAGCACGAAATTTTTGATCCGGCCGAAGCATGGCACGGCCCGTTTATTTTCGTGTCAAGCCAGCCCAGTCCGAGGCTACGGGCCGTGCTTGGATTGAGAATCTTGCCCGACAAACGACACGGGCACGGCCCAATTAAATATTGGTCCGATGAAGCACGAAATAGGCCCAGTTATGTACAACCCAAAATATAAATCATGCAAGAGATCCTGGTTTCAAGTGCTCATATACCTCTTTTTTGTCTTCATTTTTGTGTTAACAATCAAAACATGTTATCAGATCACAGTCGTAACAGGCCGGCCCGGTATGGCTCACCCATTTCATGCTATGTCATGGGCCGATGGCGCGACACGACGGGCTACACGGTATAGCCCAAAATCAATTTCGTGTGATGCCGGTCTGAAATGAGACGGCCGGCGGCCCGTTTGGCCAGCACTAGCTGCGATAATGCTCGAGTTGTTTAGCCCATGGCATTCGACCAGGAGAAGCCATTTTGGACCCGTAGGAGGCCCAGTCACCCCAGTACCCCACGAGTAAGGACTAGGCGGCGGCGCTCTGCCGTTCACCTTCGCTGGTCCTCTTCGCCGCCGGCACCAGCCCAACCTTCTCGGGCGCCTCTCCGTCGCCCGCGTTGCTGCGCTCCGCGACTCGCGGAGTCAGCGGCATCTTCGCGTCGAGGGCTGTAGCACCGCTCGATCCTCGTCCATCGCCGCTTTGCTCGACTCCGTTCCGCGCATCGCAGCTTCCTGTCCGCCGACATCGTCAACACCCGCTCGTGTGGAGGAGGAACAGGAAAAGGAGGAGCCGGCTGCCCGGCTTCCAGGCCGGTCTATACCGGGCGGTAACAGCTCTGGGACCCAGGGCATTGATTCTGGTATGAGCCGACTCCTGCTCTACTAATAATCCAATCCTATCCATGGTTCGACCAGGTTCTTCTATACAAAACAGTTATGTTTAATTGATTGATGAAACAGTTGCGTAACTAGTGTAGGATCACCCCGTGTTGTCTAATTTGTCCGCAAAGATACAAAATTTGGCCAATCTTCAGTTACTGCGTTAAGATAACATTGTTGAACTCCATTTTTGGCCTCTATGATCTTTTTCTGGACTTTCTGTACCTATTAATTAGGATAGTTATTGTTGAAACACAGCATATCAGATGGCGCGGCCTTCCAAATTCTGATATTTGTTGTACTAATCGAACTGTTTGCTTCACTCTGTCCATGGAAGGCAAATGCTTCGTTTTGGAAGAATTTATGCAAGATCTCATTCTAGCCTAGCAATATCTTCTTTACATGTTGGTATTCAGCGTTTGTTTGGCTTTGAAAGCCCACAGTGTTTGGATTGTAAATGTCATGGGACTAACCGAACTGGTGATAATAATATCAAATTCTTGAGACCTATGCTAAATGTTGGTGTTTACAGTGCTCGCTTTTCAACTATTACTGAAACAATCCTGCTCCAAGCTCGCGATCCATCTCAGCTAGCATTGGAGATAGAGAATGCAATTGATCAACTGAGGTTTGATGATGCATGGAGGGCTTATGAAAAGCATGTTCACATGGATGGACTTCCAAGGAGGTCCGTTTTGAGCAAGCTCATCACTGGTTTGGCAGAGAGCTGTGAGAATCACTGGCTTAACCAGTCCTACAATGTGGCCAGTCATGCATTTGAAGAGAAATACGAATTGTTGGACAAGGAACCCCTGATTTACCTCTCTCTCACTCTTGCACGGTGTGCTCTGCCTGATCTTACTACTAATGTTGTGAGGAAGTTAATTAAGATGGAGGCATACCCACCTGTCGCAGCATGGTCGGCAGTTGTAGCACATATGTGTCAAACCGTCACTGGTACATTTCTTGCTGCTGACCTGGTAATGGAGATTGGTTACCTTTTCCAGAATAATAGAGTTGATCCACGGAAGAAGAGCAACCGTCCATTGCTATCAATGAAGCCCAGTTCGTTTACATTCAACATAGTTCTGACCGCATCTCTCCTGTTTGGTATTACAAGAAAAGCAGAGCAACTTCTTGAACTAATGCCTAGGATAGGGGTTAAGCCTGAAGGCAACTTGTTGATTGTTATGGCTCGTGTATATGAAAAGAATGGACGCAAGGATGAGATTCAGAAGTTAAAGAGGCATGTTGATGAAGCATGTGGTCTTAGTGAATCAGAGTTCAGGCAGTTTTATGATTGTCTGCTCTCTTGTCATTTGAAATTTGGGGATTTGGACACTACAGTAGATATGGTATTGCATATGCTTAGGAAGGGTAAGAATGCAAAACAGTCACTGGAAGCAGCTAAAGCAGTTCTTGAAGCTGTTGAAAACAGAAAAAAAATATCTTCCTTGTGAGAAAACTGAGGCTTTATCAAATTCTTGTTCTTTAGATAAATCTATATCTAACACCCAGATGCTAAAGTATGCTCCGTTTTTCAAAGATAAGAGCTTTGCAAGGATTGAATTAGAGGCAAGACAATTACTCAAGCTGTTATCAGATAAGCTGCATGAACAGATTGGGCTAGTGAAATCTGAACAGGGGATCCTCCATCCAACTGAAACAATGTATGCCAAGCTTGTTAAAGCTTTCTTGGAAGCAGATAAGATAAGTGCATTGGCATTGTTTCTTGTAAAAGCAAGCAAAGAGGATTCTCCCGTATCCATTGAAAGCTCCTTTGTTGTTCAGGTGATAAATGCATGCATTTCTCTTGGTTTATTGGAGCAGGCACATGACCTTCTTGATGAAATGAGGTTTTCTGGAATTAGAGTTGGTTCGGCTCTTTATTCCACGCTCCTAAAAGCCTACTGCAGAGAGGGCCAACATGAAGATGACATAACCGCACTTCTGAAAGATGCTCAGCAAGCAGGCATTCAGCTTGATGCAAGCTGCTATGAGGATTTGATCCAGTCCAGGGTGCGTCACAGTAACACCACAGGTGCTCTTCATCTTTTTAAAGAATTGAAAAACTTGGATGTTTTGAAGTCTGGTCACAAGGAATTTCAGATATTAGCTGAAGACCGCTATAGCAATGTACCTGATTTGACGACAAGGCTAGTGGAGGAATTCAGAAGTGGTCATATGGTTGATCATGCTGTTCATGACTGGAATAATGTTATTCATTTCTTCTGCAAGAAGAGATTGATGAATGATGCCCACAAAGCACTGAACAAGATGCGAGCTTTGGGCCATGTGCCAAATGCACAAACTTTTCATTCTTTAATAACTGCTTATGCTGCGATTGGTGGCAAATATGTTGAGGTGACGGATTTGTGGGGTGAAATGAAAGTTATGGCCAGTTCAAGATCTATGAAATTTGATCAAGAACTCTTGGACTCTCTGCTGTATTGCTTTGTGAGAGGTGGCTTCTTCCTTCGAGCTATGGAAGTCATAGAAATGATGGAGAAAAGCAAGATGTTTATAGACAAATATAAGTACAAGTCCCTCTGGCTTAAATATCATAGAACAATGTACAAAGGTAAGGCTCCCAAGGTTCAAACAGAAGCACAACTAAAAAGGAGAGAGGCAGCATTACATTTCAAGAAATGGATTGGGCTGATATGAGAGCATGAGATTCAACTCAAGGTCAATGAGATTTTCTCACAAACTCTTTGATTCTCTGCTGTATATATGGATCCTTACAAGTTCCTGAAGACTGTATTGTGGGATTCCTTATAAGGTAATATAATTTTTATTTTGTTTAGTTCCTGCTAGAAATCATGTAATCACTAACCAGAAATAAGTCTAGATTTGTACAAAAATTAGGGTATTCTTTTTCTGCTACAACGAAATAATACATTCCACATACTATGCACCATGACATTAGTAAAGGGATGTTTATTCATTTTTTTCATGGCATTAAAATCACACATCATTGTTGGAGACAGTTCTTTGTGGTTGTGTAGAGGATTATGAATATTCTTTTGGTAATTTAATGTACCATATTGCATTTTGTTTTTTTTTTGAATTAGTAGATTTGGATTCTGTCTCAAAAATGCGGAATTCACAACTTAGAACAACAGCAGTTAGCAGTCATTCTCACGTAGGTGACTCACCAAGTCATATGTTTTAAATTGTTATTCAAGTATTCCAATCCGTTCAAAGAATTGAAATCTTTACAGATTGTGTTATTAACTGTCCAATGTGGTCTAAGAAGACATGCATTGCATGGGTGATTGCTCATACAAGGGGTGGACAAAAGGTATTTATGTAGCTCACTGTCCAACTCTCTCTTTCGATGCAGTGTATCATCCTTTTCGGAAACATATCCTTATGCGTTAGGCGATTATTGATGAATGTGAGTTAACTATTGCTGATTGTTTCTGATGGAGAATATCATTCCTCTAAACTGTAAATTCTTTGTTATGAGCTAGGATTTTTAATTGTGAGCTATGTTTTCTTTAGTTCGATAGAGAACTTGACTCAGGCAAACGAAGATAGCATACCTTTGCTCTGTTTAAAGACAAAGCTTTGAAGTCGAAAATGAAACCTCTTGTAAGCGAAATTACTTTAATTGCTGGACCATTCCAAAACCGATGCTATGTCATGGAAATCTCAATGAGCATATGAAACCTTACAGAGGCGTGGTGGTCAAAACACCCTAAATTACATGATCTTTCCAATCCGTCATTCTAGGCTCAATTGAATATGTCATAATGCTACTTGAGCAATCTGCACTACAACACCATGCAGTTAACCTGCCATGCCTTTCTGTATATGCATAGAACATTTGCGGTTTGGTCCAGGGAGATACATACAAACAAGGCTTGTTAGAAAGTATGTTGATGGATGTCTGTCGTTAACAATGAGATGTGAAGGGATAGTGACAAATTGAGTTTTTTCACGAAGTCAGAACCCTACTATCATATAACAAATGCATGGGTATATTTGCTTCATCTATGTTTAAAAGCTCTAAGAATTTGAAAAATAATTGTGGAAATTAATTTGCAATTTCAAAGCTGCCTGTATTGATACCGCCGTATTTCTGTACTATGTGTAACAGTGAATCAGTCCTATCATCTTGATTCATTGTCTTATGAATTTCATCAGAAATAAGCTCCGGTGGGATAAATCCAAAGAGTTGACCTGAATTCACTCACAAGGTAAAGCTGCAGCTGGTTCATGGTACGGATTCAGGAGCAAAGGCAGACGTGCACGTCAAAGAAAAGTTCTTCGATGTATGTGTGTATAGTTGTAAGTGGCATGGATGTGATGCTATCTGTCCAAGAAAGACCAAAATATGCGTTGTTTCATTGCCTACAGTCGATAGTACGATGGGGTTGCTTTGTGTCTCAATCTATTTTGTGGTTTACTTACTACATTTGATGGTGTTGTTTTAGGAAGTAGTATGCGAGTTGGTACTGGTTATAGCCTTTGGCTACTTGGATTGAAAGATTTCATCTCAAAGGGCAAAGAAGGATTCGCTTTCTTTCCCGTTGCTGCTTTCGATTCTGATTCTGATCAATGTCATTTCAGTCCAAAAGACTAACATGTCCGTTGCTCGACCTGGGGTGGCGAGAATGTTCTCCGGCTACACGAACCAACTGAAGCTTGTTATAACGATCGAGCTAGATTTGTGAACCTCATGATTTTTCAAAGATCCATTTCTCATAATTTCTCATGATAGTTGTTCTATAGAAAAGATAGATGTCCGATTTTTGGATGTCAATTATAGCAATCAAGCACAAGCAACAAAAACTAATATCACTGCTTCAGTAACCTTGTGCACGCTGGAAGGTGAAGGCGCTGATATCGCCACTTTGCGTGCCTCGGCATTCGGGCTGCGTGCGTCAGATGATAGCCGCTCTGCTCTTTCTATAGCCCCTGGAACGTGCCTGTGACTTGTGAGGCGATTGATTGCGTCTTTGCACGTGCTTGTACCGGCGTAGGCTAGGCTTTGGCACGCTAATTCGATTCTCACTCCATTGCCCTCGCAGCCAAGGTTTCCTTCCTTTTTTTTCCTGTTCCAGTGCATCTCTGATTTTTCCGTAAAAAAAGGAATGCTCTCTGTGTGCCTGTATGCATTTCACACAGTTAAATATTATGCAAGTGTCACAGGCTAATTAAGACAGGATAAGCTGGTTTTTCCTCTCTGAATGCATGGAAGATGCACGTTTTTTGCGAATGTGCTTTTCTATAATATACTCCTTCCGTACCTTTTTTTTATTGATATCCAAGCCACACAGTTCTATTTTGGCTTATGATCAAAGAGTGTTCCGGCTTTTTTTCTCGGAGGAGACTACAGCCTACTTGTTACAACCTTGGCAGCCCATCCGTCTGCCCTCACATAAACAAAACTGAAACACACTCAAAAAGTATGAATAAAGAGAGTTACACAAGATCAATTCCATTACTACCATGGTGTCAGAAATTCAACGTTGCCAGAACCTCTAAAACTTGGGAAATTAGAGAATGACAACAAAAACGTATTTGAGATGCCAGAAAGAAAGAGCAGGAGAAATGAATATGCTTTGCTTGAGAATTGAGATAGCTGGGTTCCTGGAGTCACATCCAACAGCACTACAACAGTGGTTGTGGTTGGAATTGGAACCTGGCCATGGAGGCATGCATGCATGATGCTGTGAAAAGAGCAACAAACAGTACCCTGCAGATCATGAGGTAGCTCGCCATGCATGACAATCTCCCCAATCATCAACCGCAAGACACAATCAACCCAGAAGTGCATGCAAGATCTGTGGCGTCTACATTATCATTCGGTATGCATGCCACTGCCCCATACAGAGTTAGAATGCTCTGCTGCTTTCGGCTATTGAGGTGTTGTTGCCATGGATGGCCTTAGGGTCCTAGCCTTCTAAGAGGACAGTACATCTAGGGCTGTAGCTAACATGGATCCATCTCTACTCCTCGGTCAGATCAAAGGGGTCACGTCCTCTCTTTGCTTTTCTTTCTCCAATCACTTCCATGCCCAAAGGATATGTATGGCATGGTGGTCGACTGTTTTTTTGTTTTTTTCTTTGGCACCACGCGCCACCGACTCGAGCTGTTCCGAGAACCCTAGCAACTGGCATTGTTTGCACATGTCGAAAAAATCCAGGTTTATTCTTTTCCATTTTGTCTCGTGACATCTATGATGAATTCGATGCTGAATATTACACTTATTCACCTGATTAAGCTCGTGTTAATAGACACGTGATGCTTTGACGAGATACTGAAACGTTGAAACATGTGAAATTCACTAATAGGATCACAGTGCCCCTGTACAAAGTATGCATTACAATAACGACGCACCAGGTTTTTGTAGACAATAAAATTTGTGAAACTACTCCAGAGGAAGAAAAAAATCGAGAGGAAAAGATACCACACAGTATGTACTCTGTACCACCATTCGCTCCTTTTAAGGCAGCTTTAACAGAGTTAGCGAACACTGTATTCGTGAAAAGGAGTTCAGTATATAAGGCTGACAGTATGCATGGTTAAAGTGACTTCGTATACTCGTCCGAATACTTGTGCTTGAGCGTCTCAGATGCATGGTTTTTGCACTCCCCAGACTAGAAACTCATTGCCTATATTAATTTACTTTATTTCTCATACTTTGATGAAAATGGTTAGGTATGTTGCATGTCAAAGAAAGGTACAAAGTACACGAAAGGGAGATAAAAATGAAGCTAGAGAACTGAAGTGTCGGATTATGTGCCTATACAAGACATGTGCATTGCGCAGTAAGTTTCACAAGAGTTCCACAGGAATCAACTCAATTATCCACGGGGCAATCAAGATATGTTCTTGTTTTCCAGACGGCCGGAGCTAATAGTCAGTTAAATCTCTGACGTCTGCAAACAATGAGTTTCACATGTTTCACACTAGTCGAATACTGATGGAACTTGATAGTTAATACTGATGTTTCTGGATCTGATAATTACGTCAAGATCTTATAATGGATAACCCACAGCTGCTAGTAGTACATTACATTTGCAACCTCTCTAGTTACAACTTTAGTCTGAAAAAATGCTAAATCAGGAGCAAGAGCAAGTGGTTCTATGACAAACTGAATCCCCCACCCACACAAACAGAAAAGAAGAATGTTTATACACAGGAAACAAAGAATATAAACGCCTCTGCAGATTCCAGTAACACAGAACTTCCTGCAAAGAACTGCCACAAAGAGAAGGAAGCAATACACAGATAATTTGCAGATTACTGCAGGGTTAAGGTTGAAATGTGACTAGTAACACTTTTGTCATTGTTCATACAGAAACTCACAATGATCATGATTTACACTTCCTTTCCTCCATCCAGGGAACGAGTGAGGATATTGCATAGGCATTCATGGCCGTTTTACAATTCTAAAACTCAATCAAAACTAGAACTGTAATGCAACAAAACCTGAAATGGTCCTACAGTGTACAGATGTACAGAGGGAAAAAAGAGGATATGCCCAAAGTCGCTTGATCTTGAGATTGTAAGGCCACAGCTGTACTCTTATCTGTAATTTTGTTTTCTTGAAGCATATATATTTTCTAGCAACTTGCAATCTCTAAATTGGTTGACTACATCGAGATCTACAAAACTTAGCATCCATTGGCCCCTGACCTCTCACTTCACTACATGAACTGGCATTTATAGTATACCTTTGCTTGGATTAGTAAAAATCTGAACATGGCACTCAGAAAGTCGCAATGCGGAAGTCCAAAATTGTTGAAATAATAAGCTTTTATAACCATCACAAGCAATTGCAGCTCTTCAATTAATATTTAGCAAAAACTTCAGTTTATCCTTTCAAATCTATTAACTCCATCCTCCATTATTGTTGGCAAAAATATGGTCATTGCAAATTCGCAATAAGCAGAGGCATTTCAGCTCAGGATTTGAGTTGCGTTCTCCCATGAATTGTTTTTAACTCAAGCACTGAAGCATCCTTTATCCATTTCAATAGAAATTGAGGTCAGTATAGCCATAAGGATTGATATCAGTGTACCCATATGAATAGGGTAGTAATTCTTCCATGTCCAACTGGGAGCTCCATGAATTCATCTTTTGAATTCGTCTGTGATTGATTGACTCCACTTCTGCACTGAACATGCTGTATACAGGCCTATGGTCGGAAAAGCGAGACTCTCCTCTGACATACGAGAGCTGACTAAGGCCCCTGCCATACCACAAAATGCGGTCGCACCTGTATAAAACGATTGCTGAATTTCCTGAACTGTACAGAATATGACTAAAAATTGTGGCAATGTTATTGTAATTACCAAGCCGGAGTTCTCTTCTTCTCCTTCTGGTTCATGTCATCTCCGGCATACTTGTCTGAATTGTTGGAGTATTTGTACGTTGGTGGGAAGTATATCCTCCCTTCATTCCAACCAGGGAATACGCGTCCCCCTCTTTGCTCACTCCTCAGCTGAAAGCATCAAAGTTTCACTCCTAATCAGAGTTGCACTTGGACATTTATTATTTTGACATCTTGTAACATCACCAAAGCAAAAGAAGGACAAGATATAAAGCATCGGTTGCTCATGTCACAAGAAATCTACTATAGGAAAGATTTTTACTGCTTTTGATGTCCTCAGATCAGATAAAATGACAGGTACATTGTTTCGAAGGTCTCACCTGATCTTTCTCCAGCAACGCTTTCCAATTCCTCATTTCCACAAGAGCCTTGACTGATCGGTAGGAAAGCGCAATCCGATAATTTAGATCCCCGAGCCAGATTATTCGGCTATGAAAAAATGCACACACAGGATAAGTAATTGCATGTTGCTAAAAGGCTTATGTACTCATCACAAGCTAAGGTGGCTGCTTACTCATGCTCCAAGATGGTTTCCGGTGACCTCTCGTACTGTCCATAAACCATTGGAAACCGGGTCTTCCTCAAGATCTCCATTACATCGGAGTTCCTACGGTGCTCGTCACCATACTTCTGCCCCGATGTCAGATGACTGCATACGAAGCAGAAGCTTGTTTGGTGCAATAACATGCTGATTGAAATTGAGCCCTGGAAAAACAAATCCCAGCTATCTCATTGGACTGCGAAGCTATCTAAACGTGTGTGTTTTTTAATCTAGTTCAGTCCTGTCATTGTCACTAGAAAGTATAAATAAATCACCTTATTCCCGAGATAGCCCATCAATCCTCTCCCAACACAGGACACCTTGAGATTTCTGATATCGCTCTTTATTTCACTCCGAGCCCAAATCATCAGGAACAGTCCAACCATCTGTTTGCTTGCGACTAGGCAGTACCTATGCACAAAAATTTATAAAGAACAAAAGGACACAAAATTTCAATAAAAAGACACATGATTTTGGATACGAAGGAAACTGTGTAATTTTGGATATCCCAACACATGATTGATATGTTCTTTTTCTTTTTCTTTGAAGACTGAAATGGTACCTAGCATGACCACGAGATCCTCCATTTCCCCATTCTTCCGCGGCCGCCGCATTCCCGTGGCCGTACGACATCGGCGAGAACACCGTGCTCGGCGAGCCCCCGCCGCCGCCGTCGTCGTCCTCGTCGTCGTCCCACCGGCAGTTGGCGTCGAAGTCGCTGGGCCTGCTGCCGTACATGACGCGGTCGTTGACGCTGTACCGGCGCTCCAGCCGAGGCTGGCCGGCGGAAAGGACGTCGCCGTCGGCCCGCAGGCTGCGGCTGAGCCCGGCCTGGAACGACCGGCGGTGGAAGACGGAAGGGTTGTTCTGCCCCGACGACCGCTCGAAGTCGTCGTCAACCTCCGCCACCGGGTACGGCGCCGGCGACGGCGTCTGCAGGCTGCCGCTCCCGCCGCATCCCGGCAGGCTGTTCAGCGTCCGCCTCACCAGAGACACCCATTTCCTCGCCGGACCGTTGTCCTCGGACCCGAGGACGTTACCGGCGTTCAAGGGGACGATTTCTTGGAACCTGGATGAACCAATCGCAATCGATCAAATTGTAGCAATCAATCGAATGAATCCGGCTGATTGAAGAAACTGAAGAAGGCAAAGGAGTACCCGAGGATATAGATGTCGGCCGGCGGCGAGGTGCGGAGCCAGTCGTCAAGGCTGAGGGATCCCGGCGGCGAGCGGCCACCTACATTCCACGTGGCAGCAAAGATCCTGCTCTCAGGACACAAAGAATAGGAGGCCGTCACGCTTTCCATCGGGTTCTTGAATCCCTACATCTCAACGCAGAGCAATGAATTGAACATTTGGACTCACCTGTAGTCCAGCGTGACGGTGGCCTCGGCGGCGTCGAGGTCGATCTTGCTGCGCCGCGAGCGCTCGTGGCTCCTCCGTGCCGCCCTATCTGAATCAAGAATTCCATGGCGTGGGAGTAATGCGAGTCAGAACTCACGAATCAATCGGGAACAGAAATCTTTGTGTCTGCTGCGTCACCTGTTCTGCTCTTCTTGGCCGTGCACGAGTCCCTCCTGGTGAAGCTGCCATTCATCCAGTCATCGCCCCCTCCTGCAATGTTGAAGACAACAATACCTCAATAATTTGGATCACCAAAACACGGACGAAAGAAATAATAAAAAAATAAGAACAAAAGGCAGCAACTGAAAAAAAAAAGTTGAGTCTTTGACTAATAGTAGTACTAGCAGTTTCAGCAGGAGAACAGGACAAGGGGGAGGAGGAACAGTGGATGGAAGGAACAAAAGAGTGATCTCAGGACGCAGGACATGCGCTTGTGGGAGAAACGGAAGCAACTGGAGGCCCCACAAGAGCACTCAGAGTCACAGAAAGAAACAGATTCAGTGAGGCTGCGAGGAGGTTTAGCAGTAGCCGCAGCATTAAACTCACCTGACCTCCCAGCAGCACCATCAGCATGGAAGTCATGGTACTTGCCCCTGATGTTGAACCACTTCCTCACCAGGCTTTTGGACCATGACAGCTGCAGGAACCACCACAGCAAGAAGAATCGAATCAGTATGTCACTTGCAAGGCTCAGAGAACGAAATGTGCAGGAGGATTGAGAATTGAGAGTGTGCTGGGTCTGGGTACCTTGCTCTTCTTGCTGCTGCTGCCATCTCCCATTGTTCCTCAGGAGCAGAGGAGGAGCACTCATGCAGACAGGCCAAGCAAGCAATGGCGCCTCTCTGTACTCTGCTCTTGAGTCTTGACCTCTGGGTGCAAAGAGACGGCCGGCCAGGTGAGGCTATTGGTAAGAGGCTGGAGTCACTAGAGGTAGAGACAAGCACGGCACTGTTCGTCTTTCTGTGCACAAAGATTACGATTTGATGGAAAGGGGAGGGGAGGGGAGAAAGAAGGAAGGCTGCAAGAGTTGTTTTGAGCAGTCAAGGAGAGAATTCTCTTTGTTATCGGGAGGAGGGAGGGAGGGAGGAAGACAGGGTCAGGCAGAGGCAGGCCGGCTGCGGGAATGGCTGGCCTCCGAAGTAAAGGGGGAAAGAAAGAAGAGCTGAGCCAAATGGCAGCACTGATGCTACTCCTAGTGTCTCCTACTTCTAGGAGTTAAAGGCCTACGGGCATTTGCGCAGACAACAGTAAGAAAAGTTGAGACGAAGACACACACTCTCTCTCCTCCCCTCCTGTTAGAAAGTTTAACCGTTTAAACACCTGGATTATAGTAGCAGACAAACATTCCAAACAACCCATCGAGAATGAAACATCTTTTGGTGCTGCAAACTAATTACTCGGGTAAATGGCGGTATTGACGGCGAGCAACGGTCAATGCTGTCCTAGCTGCAGTAATCAAGAGCTGTAACGGCAGGTGATGTTACGACTTTGGTTTGTTTTGCTAGGGTTCTCCAGGTGCTGCTCTGCTATCGGTTGATTTGAGGCGAGGTCAAGCCCTAACTAGGCGACCAACGGCCGTAGTAATTCACACAACTTCTTCTCTAGCAACTCCGTGCAGATAATTTCAAATGTCTAATTTTCTTATAATTCAGTGTACGTGCATCTGAGTTATCTTGTTATAAAAACTTTTCCTCAAGAAATTGAGCTAAGTACTTGTGACTTTTCACCCTTTTGAGCTAATGTTGAACTATTTGAAGTGGGTTCATGTAATATTCTTGGACTTTCCTTTCTAGTAATATTACACTGATATTCTTGGATTTTTTTTTTCAAGTAAAAATCCAAGAATACAGCTCGACCTTTTGGTGTTGTAAATTTTCTTCCCTCCTTTTACATCTTATTGTCCTCAACAAATCATAGTGTTGTGAAGAAAGAATGCACATTTCTTCATAGGTAAATCCTCAGAAAGTAGATAATATGAAGAATGAAAGAGGATCCATGGCATTCCCAGGTGTGAGCTTTGAACTACATACTCTAATCATAAGATATATTATTAATTTTGCTCAAATATGTAAATATGCTAACTAGAATAAATAATAGAAAAATCAAAGTATTCCAGACTTTCTGGAGGTCCCATATACAATAAATAAAGTTTTCTACGTACGCAACTCGTTATTACGCTCTAAAGTGGTATGTCATTTTGACGTGCCACTTATCCTTTTTGACAAGCGTTAGGTGCACTACTATTCATTTAAATATGTAGAACAAAAGATTACGCATATGTATCCAAAATGGTTCCCCGGAAACAAGAAAAGTGATAGACAAATAAGTACACCACCTCACGCGATATAAAACATGGAACGATGATGTTATACAATAAAAGGAGGGGTAAAACTCTCTTGGCCAGACGTCCTGGTTGGACAAGTCTTGACTGGTAATCTGTTGTAAAAAAAAAAAGACTACATACTCTTATTTTTCTAGATCAGTACATATATAACTTCCCCTTTAAAGACCCACTTGCTTATGTTGTCGTCAAGCGCAAATCATAGGGCTTATTTATTTGGATACACTCAAGCCATGTGGATTAATGAGGTGGATTGGCATGGGAAATGAACCAAATTTCCCCCTCAACCCCTCTCAATTCCACTATCCAAATAAGAGGACTTTTACAATAGACCCAAATAAACGCATGTCATCTATTTTCTTTATTTAACGGTCCAGATCATCACAATGATACCTTGCTGAATAATAAGTATCATAGATATCATGTATATATATCATAAATATCATAATGGTAGAACTGTCAAAACATAAAAATATATACTATGTAAATTTGTTGGTATTATTCTTACGACAACTCTTTGTTCGTTTCATTGGATACGGTTTCCATTCGCTGCCCGTTGATTGGCCGCGCTCTAGATCAAGTCCGCTCAAATCGAGATGAGAATTAGGATTCCTGGCGAAATTCAAATCAAGATTGACGCATCTAAGATGAGTGACACTGTGTTTCATGGATTTAGTTTTTGACGGCGAGGGCTCCATGATTATCTGAGAACTAATTCATAACATGTTTTCAAATCAGATTGCAATTTCTGCACCTCGAACCCATCAATGGCTTGCGCGTTGATTAGAAAAGCCATTTTTTGGTGCGCAGCGGCTCTGCCAACATGAACTCGTCAAACAGTGCTAAGATAATAACCTAATTAGTCCAAGGATATTGAGAGATTGATTTCATTAATAACTAGGTAACTACAGAATTGCCACTCCAAATAGACGGCTGGATCAAAACCATGATACCTCTCATAAAACGGTATCATGATCTATTGTAACAGTGCTCTCAAATAAGCCTTAAATAGTGACGAGAGTTTTCTTCGGAGCTCTTGGCGTGACCACATTAATTAAGAAACTAAACTCAAAACAGGAGCGGGTACATAGAGATGATGATTAGCCTACCTAATTAAAGGTCGTCGCAACAATCTAGGATTAGACCAAGAAAGCACACAACATACTATATAACAGCCATCAGGTTGCTATAAGCATCTCAGTAATGTAATCGCTAAAAGTACATCCTTGGCCCGTAGCCGTAGCGTTGCTTCCTTGTTCCGAACAGACTGAATGCGGCCTGCCTTTCCTGTCTTATTATGGGTGCGCATGTAAGGCTTTGACCAAGGTCGTAGGAGAGAGAGATGTAGACTGCTATATATGGTTTATGGATCAGGTGGGGCATGAGAGAGTGATTAAAGAATGTTTGGATGCATAAATAAAATGTATATAAGGCTAATGGCAGGCCGGTCTCTGCGATGTAGGGCCCTATGTAGATTAGCATGCAAGCAAATTAAGGCCATACCGGTGTGCCCATGCGTGCGTCCGTGTGCATGCTTATTAATTAGGTGTAGCTAAATACAGAAGCAAGCTTAGCTTTTGCTAGGGCCCAGTTGGATGCTTAATTAGGTCGTGGAGCGTGCAGCGCCTTATAGCTTGCCTATAATCAGCAAGCTTTGCTTTGGTAATCAAGGCTAGGATAATTAGCTGGGGGGGGGGGGGGGGGGGGGGGGGGGGGTATGTACGAGTATGATGATGGCCTTTTCCCGCTCTTCCTCGGTTGATGGCTGGACTTTGATCGAGCGTGTCGCGCGGCGTGGGGGTGGTCAAAACAGGATCTGGGCTTGCATGCCCGCTTTTGGCAGAGGGGGCCCCCCTTCCTCTCCTCTCACCGTGTCTTTATTTTGAGCTTTCAATTTCTTTCCGCTTTGGTTGCTCCTCGTCATGGATCCGATCAGTTTTGCACCCCGCGCGCTACTGGTCCAGGCTCCAGATTTGTAAAGTTTAAGACTGCGACGTGAGCCCGGATTCACACATATGCTTTCCTCACGTTTCGTAATGTTTGTCCAGAGCTTGTACCGTGCACATTGACCACGGACAACGTTAATGCAAACTAAATGAACCTGCGCGCCCCTACAATATGGCAATATATAGCAGTATGAACAATCGTAATACTCTAGATGCAACACACAAGAACATAGTGCAGGAAATGATGCGGCCCATGCTGTACATATACATATGAAGATGAAGAAGATAGCCGACGGTGGTCGTTCGACTTTTGCAAGTCGTTGTCTGCATGCATGCTTGTAATATTATGTAGCTAGATCGTGGTGATGATGATGATGAAGCCAGGGAGGCTGGCCGGGGCCCATTGGGCCGTTGAGCGTCTTGCTTTTGCCCCCCTTGCTTTGCTTGTGATCCTCGCAGCCTTCTTGGTCTTCCTCCTCCGATCCTGACGCCGCCGATGCTTTAGAGAATTGCAGATGCTTTTTTCTTGTCATTCCCCTCCAGCCCTTTTGTCCCACATGCTTCTGTAGCCCGTATGCGTGCGTAGTGTCGCTCGCGTGGCCCTTCTTTGCTTGCACTTGCAGAGCCCAATGGGACCACTTCCTCCATCTCTCTCTCATATGGGTCCCACACTTGGCGTCCAACATCAGGTCCCCATCATTGACCAGCGTTGAGCGTGGCCCCGCATGGCTGTGGAAACATTGAGCATGTCTTCACCATGGCTGCACTCTCTGTGTCTGTGAGAGTAGGACGCTATCATCACGTCATGCTTGCTAGGAATGGAAAGCCTAGCCTAAGCTAGGCCCTCGAGCCCCCTGGGCACACACGGCAGGTTCCGGTCCAAAATCTAGTAGGAAACATCTGGCCCGCAGACCATGAAATGGGCTAAGAAGCCCCAGCTCGCCTAGACAACGGGCCTACCAAAGCCCAGTGATCAGGTTCAGATGAACGTGATGACACTTCGAATCAAAAGAAGATACAGAGGTTCTCCACTCTGATAAATATATTCAGATGAACGTGATGACATTTTCAGCAATATTTGATTCATGGCCAGATCACAAAATTACAACAACAAACAGCCGCTACCAACGAAACCAGGCGTTCTTTAATGGCCCTTTGTAGACTCCACGAACTCTAGGTGCAACCTTATCCAATCATTGTGCGCTTTCTACCCCGTTGTCTGACTGCAAACATGGATACAGATAACAGAAACAGGTCATGAAATTGACAAACAACAGCATGAATGGCAGAACGGGCATGAACCACAACATACCTTGCGCTAGCTTGTTAGTCGTGGCACACCACTGCTTCGAAGCTTTTCTATAAGCTGCTAGGATCTTCTCCATCTGGTCCATCACAAAGACAAATGACTCGTCAACTGTCCACATAAATAATGAACAAAGTTGAAGGCACTCAATATTATCCCTGTGTCTCACGCGGATGGAGTACAGACATGCTCACATGCACACTGACTGCTTATATAAACTGACTTCAAAAACACGTGTCATAAAAAAAATGCCCGAGCAAATCAGCTGAAATTCATAGGCATGAAAAGGCCACAAATAGAAGAAAAGCCTAAGGTCTAAAATAAATAAACGGACTGCTTCTTTTATGAAAAAAAAAACTAATTCCGCAAAATAACAATTATGGAAAGCTAAATCTTAATCTAAGATTTCAACAAAAGCTGAAATCCAATCTTATGGATTGCTTAGACAGCCCCATATATACTGGGGAAAGACTTGGGAGTGGGGAGAATGTGTTGTTTCAGCCAGCAAAACATATATGCTTAATATAATCAGGAAGCAAATCACAAGCACGGTCACCAAAAATAACTTAATGTAATTTATGCATTTTCTTACCACATTCCCACAGGACGAGTGCATGGAAATCAAAGCTCTTTCCAGCACATATAGGTCTACTGCTTTGTCCTCAGGAATTGTTGATGTAAAGCTCAGACCAAAATCAATAAGAACCTGCCAAAGGAAGATATAGAAGTGAGAAATTAATATTCCAGTTGCAAATACTGAGTTCAACATATATTTTCTGCCTCAATAAAAAAATAATACATAAACAGCACAAGATGACAACAGTCAACAACGGTCCCACACCTGATTGACTGGTGCTCCCCTTGGTTACCAGACTTGAATTTAGTTGATCAACAAAGAAAATACATGAACTATAACAGGATAAATGAACCAAAACATGATGATACAAAGAATACGAACCAGTTGATTGTTGATACTCTTGATTATCATGTTTGAGGTGGTCAAATCACCATGAACAAGGCCTCCATCATGTAGTTTTCCCACGGCATTTCCTATCTGTGTGGCGATATCATTTAGGCGTTCCTCATTAACCCCATTTGACCCAAACTGAAGAAGTATATCCTTGACAGATAAACCATCCACGTACTCAAAGGTCAATGTATGTCGAAGTGGATCCACTGCATAAAGAACTGGGGTAGGAACACCAAGCCGTCTTGCTTTTGTCATGCAACGAGCTTCCTGCATAAGGCAGCGAGACCATGATAAGTTGAATTACAGTCAAATTATGTTACATACAATTGTTCTACCTACGCATTGCAGCTCACATGACTACAACATAATTAATATTCTTATGACACATGGGACTCTTTGTTCCTACGCAAACAAGATAAAGGGAATACGTTCACTAATCCAACTGACAAAAAAGGTGCTAATCAAGAGGGTGAACGAATGTTGGTTAAGGAGACTAACAGCATTTAAGCGCTTCAAAGTCAATTTCGAGTCCAACAATGGGTGGCGGTACTTCTTCGAAAAGCGCTCTTTGATTACACATTTTCTCCCCACGAATGTAGAAACAAATACTCTCTGCAGAGAAGCAAAGAAATATTGAAAAAGAAAAAAAAAAGGATAAATTACAAAATATAACAAATGGGCCTTGACTCACTCCTTCTGCTCCTTGCTTGAGCAGTTCACCAAAATCCTGTTCTTGCTCCTGAGAAATGTCCATGAGTCTAGTGTGGACTTGAAATAAACCTGTAATGAACAAAGTGCAGAAAGCACAATAAATAAGTGTCAAACAGACATTAGAAACTAATCATAGATCACGCTTCGTAATAGACAACATCAAAATCATGAGAGCAGCTGTTCTGCCACATACTACCAGTGTCAGAACTCAGAAATAACAAAACGTCAATTTACATGATTTACTTTTACCAAATAGCCCAGGGAGGGTTTGAACATTTGGTACCTATCAAAGTTTCAAATGTAATAACTACAGAAAATTGTAAGTAAATTTATAGATCCAGTTTTACCTAGGCTATCTACTTATTCCTTGTGGCCGCAATAGCAGACTCCTTTTTCAACCCAGCAGCAATTTTCTTCTGTTTCTGCACCAAGCGCTTATAGCTCTGAGGAGTCAATTTTTGTACTGGAGAAACTGGTCTATACACCTCTGTCTTCAAAGGATCCAGCAGATCCTCTGAGCATCCTAACAAAAGGCCATTCTTTGTAGCATCATCCCAAAGCTCTCTTCCAAGATCAAATCTACCATTCCTACAAAGCTTTTCTATTAGCAGGTCATATATACGAGTGTCCACTAACTCACACCTCTTCATAAGTTTGAACATATCAAGAGCATGGTCTACTTGCTCAGTTCCACAAAGGACACCTATGAGGCTTTGGAAAAACTTAGCAGTTGGAAGTACCCCACTTTCAAGCATCGCATCTACAAGCCTTTTTCCTCTAACAATTCTGCCTGTCAAATAAAAGACCCTAACTACAAGATAGTAGCTAACCCAGTCAGGGGCGCACCCTGCCTTTCCTTCTATCATCATGTAAAGGACTCTATATGCTTCTTTCACCCTTCTTGCTCGGCCCAAACATGAAAGTAGTATATTGAAGCTAGAAGCAGCTGGGGCGACGCCATAGGACCTCATCTCTGCAAAGACATCCATAGCCTCAGGGACAAGGGCAGAAGGATTGAACCTGAGATTTCTGTGGCACACACAATTAAGAAAGTCATTGAACGATGGCAAGCCCAATGGAACACCTGAAGACTTCATGTCATCAAGGACTCTCCTAGCTTCCTTAGCATTCCCATGAACACACCACCCATGGAGGAGGCTACGTTGAACGATGCTAATCACGGGCTCTACAGAGAGCTCACTTTTGTGGTGCCACACAACACCCTCTGCCTCACGAGCGTGGCCCCTCATACACAAAGCCTGAACCATGGCAAGGCTGCTCGACCATAAGCCTCCCCCTCCAACACCGACACCCGGTTGAGGCAGTAATCTTTGCTGCTCCAAGCCTCTGAACAGCCGAACCGCCTCATCCTTCCTCCCCGCCTTGACAAGGGCCTCAACCACGGCGGTAAAAGTCTCTGTAGCCATCCTAAATCCGTCCTTCTCGGCATCACTGACAGCAATCCTCATCGCAGTAAGATCCCCAACCTGAGCAAGCACCGCAATCGCACTATCGAGCGCCTCGTCGCCCACCGCCACGGGGTCCTTGGACCGGCACCACGCCAAGAAACGCAGCAGCCTCCTGCCTGAGCCACCCCTCTCGCCACACGAGTCGACGACGTGCCTGACAAGAGTCGGCGAGACCACCACGCCCAGCCGTTCCAGCATGCCCCCGACCTCGTCGAGGCTCCCGGCCCCAGAGCACACGACCTCGCGCACCGCCGCCGATGCAGCCTCCAGATCGCCGTCCTGCGGCGAGCCACCGGCGGTGCACAGAACGCGGCGGTGGACGGGTCCCGAGATCGGCGGGAGGAGGCTTCGTGCCACGGCCACTACCGCTCTCCGCATCGCCGTCGCCACCATGGCCTCTACAAGGCACCCAGTGGCAGACACTTACCCCCAAGAATTGAACGGAGATAAACCCTAAACTAAAAGTAATCAGAACGTGCGTGTTTCACCACGCAGGCACAAGGGTTACCTGGATCAGTGCTCGGCCGACGCGAAAGGAGGGGGCCGCAGAGAGCCTGCAAGGTTGGGGACGATCCTCCCCTGGAGGCAACCAGATTAACGGTGAGACCGGCGGGCGGCGGCGCTTCACCTTGGCGGGCGGCGGCGGCGGAGGGACTAGGGAGGTATGAGAAGAACGCTCGCTCGATTCAACCGTGGTCACTGGTCAGGAATCCATTTTGGGCTGGGCCGCTGTGGCGAAACATTCTAAGAATGGGCCAGGAGAAATGAAGATTTTGAGCGACTGTAGCAGGCCGCACTTTTGATCTAGCGGGCCTTTGTATGTTTGTGAAATGTGATGCTACTGCCTACTGGTACTTAGCTAATCCTCCATTTTCGAATTATTTGAGATAGATTGTACTTTTGAGTCTAGATTGTTTGTAGGTCTTGTTTTTAAAAAAAATTACAAACAATCTAGACTCAAAACTACAATCTATCTCAAATAAATTAAAATACTGGATTGTTTTGGGCAAAATGCCTACATTTTCCATAATATACGAGTCGGACACCGGTGCCATCAGTCTAAGTATCCAATCACTTGCTCTGACGCAATTATTCCGCGGCAAAATTTCTTTTCAGCCACATGAGCACATGTACACACAGATATGGTGTTTGGACACGCCATGTGAAGGAGCATGGGGCGCGCACGCGATGCGAGTGCTCCCAAAACGAAAAGCTGTCTGTCTCATGTGTTGCCGATGGAAAGGCACCGTCATCGACGTCCCCCTCCGATGCTTGCCTAGCTGTACTACGCTCGCGATACGTATTCGTCTTTCTATACCCTCTCATCAATTAATGCGACAATGCCAATTCCCCTTTCCATGTGTCTTCTCTCCTCGCCATCTCCACTAGAGATCATGGGTCCCAGCTACATAGATGCAGGGTTTTGTTTGGGCATGATCGTAAAGAGCCTTTTTGGCAATAATAATGCACCGGATGGCACTTGCAACGGCATTGCGATTAGAATTTCACATATTATTGGAGAGGCTAGCGTTGGTGCTGCGTGGCGAGGCAGGCCAGCTGCTGCTGTTCTTCTCTTGACCGGATCGGATCTTGTGCGACCTTTGATTGGTTGGATTCCCATTTTTGTGAGAGCCTCCTTTTCATCACATGCATGTGTGGCTTTCCTGATGAAGCCATGGAAATTAGCCAAATGGCTTTCACAGCTTAATGATGGTGTTTAGGACTGAGCACCATGACTGTGGTCAAGGTGCTTTTCAGTGGCTCCTTTACCTGTGGAGCACTGAAGGCTTACTGTCAAAGCAACTGGAGAAGTTACTGATGACGTTTTCTGACCCGGCGAGTGGGAGGGATCTGCGTGCAGGGCCTGCCCCCAAAGTGGAAATTTCAGCGGGGTCTAGTCTGGCCATGTGAATTGTGATGAATTGAATCTCGCGTCATTCATCACAGGGACAGTTCTGAAGGAGGCACAACGTGGTGTTGCTGCGGTGGTCCATTGGAAAACTGATGACTCTTGTGCAGTTCAGACGTAAGAGTTGCACGAATTCTTGTCCGCTGCAACTCACCAATCCATTCTATTATAGCTAATACTGCCCTCTTGCTTGTGATGCTTACGCCAAGTAGAGTGATTTACTTCCTGAAGCTCGGTAACTTTTCACTTGGTTCGCTCGATCTGCCACTGCCAGGTAATTAACAACTATTATTACACTTTAGCAATTTCTTCATCACTACCTTCTTCTTCTATGGCAGCTGCATAATCACTATCCTGATGAAAACAATGCCGGGACAAACAAAGAGTTGCTTGGAACAAACAAACACAGAGTAGCTCATGCCTCGCTGTTGACGCATGGCACTAGAACAACCAGTAGTCTTGTACAGTTCCTGCATCAAGACTTTCCTGTGCCTGAACAATACAATGCGAAGTGGAGAGTCCTAACTGCACTTGTTGTCTGCAAGTCCAATCCTTATTAACTCTGATGAACCGCTGAGTCAGCAGATACAGAGACAGTCTTAGCCTAGCCTTGCGTTGTGCGGGTGCGGCCAATCTGCTCGGCAACCTTTTTTCCATCCACGCTGTCAGATTAGCCAAGGACGGCGCCTACTCAGCAGCAGCAGCTTAATTCTTCCGTTCTAAGAAAATTATTCCAGCCACTTGTTGATCCATGATGACAATAACAAAATGCCAAAATCCTTATTGATGCTGAAGGCCGCCAACGGCTGACAGCAGCTCGTCATCTGACTGAACCACCTACCGGGCGGGCGGCCGTCATCTTGGCTACTGCTACTGCTAATGATGAGGAGCTGCTTCGACTTCGATCCTTCCCTGCTAATAGCAGAGAGAGCGAAAGGAAATGGTAAACAAAACCTGTTGGGTGGCGGAGCTTATATATAGTTAACAACATTGAAGACTGATTAACGCTGACGAAACATGCACGGCTCGAGAACAAAACCGCTTCCATCGTCACCTCGTCAGAAAAAAAAAATTCATGGGTGATTTGCCCAGGGAAAATAATCGTCATGAGACAAGACACAGCACAGGTCAGATAATGGTTCCTAATCTATCGTCCTCGTCCACAGCCAAAAAAAAAATATTTTTTATGCTATCTCTGCTTGGCGTGTGATGGAAAATGGCGTAGACCCATTGGGAAGGGTCCACGTGACAGCGGCTGTCACCGACCAGGCTTTAAGATTCCACCCGGAGAAATGATAATATCGTTTATTATTATGTAATTATAAAACCGTCGTTCTCCACGGGCTCAAAACAATTTCGGTCTCTGGTCGCTACAGCTTTTCCTGATATGATGAGTTCTATAAATATAAATAGATAATAAAAATAGTATAGGTGATGTTCCGCGTGTTACTACGGAACATGAAAGAGAGACCAAATGAGACTTGAGAGGTGCACACAATAATCTAAAGAGAAAACATAAGACGAAAGAGGAAGTGATATGATGGATTCAAAGGATGTGTAAAAATTAATGCAATGGGTTCCTAGACTGCAATATCTTCTCTTGTTATTGGTATATACTAGTATATCCTAACTTCCGTATGTATAAATTGAATACTACATGGCCGTGATGACATAGTTCATTCAAAATAAGCAAATTCATTACGACCTTTTGTTCTACAATAAAACACGATTACAAAACGAGCTCGTGATCAATAAGGACAAAGTGATTGTTAAAATAAAAATAAAAAGTGACGGTCAAGAAGGCCATAGCAATGAAAGGCTAACCATGACCCATGTCATCGAGACACCAGTTTCTAAGTTATTTGCTTTGATAAAGCTCGCTCCCTCCATTAAAATTTATAAAATGTAAAAGAAATTTTGTAACCAATTTTGGATGAGTATGAGTTTCCATATATATATAACATAGCGTGCAGGACAGCACGAGGTCTACTTACGGATCTAAAAGAAAATTAAAATAAATCTCACAATCAAGAACACCTTTTAATTTCCCCTAAGACTCGACGTTTTCAGACGTACGGAAAAAAAGCGAGAAAAAGGAGTTGGAAGTTTGGAACCAAACTGAGCGGGACACAATAAATACTCCCGGAGAAGAAAGTCTCGCGCGCCGTAGTACGTGGCACACGGAAGCAACAGTTGAGCACAACGTGACACTCGTTACATCTGCAAGTAGCTCACATGGGGATCATAATTCTGTCCTCCCTTGATCGCCGGAACAACCAGCCACGCTAATCGACGATCGGATTCTTTGGTGATCGGCGCGCCAAACTACGGATTAACAATATGCCAACACGACAAGGACAAGACAAAAAACCTGCAACTAGCATTGCTTCGTTGGGGGAACCCTGGAAGGAGCTGTTTATTACTCTGCCTCTGCTGGACAATCTTGCAAAAAAGAAAAAGTACTCAACGGCTAATAGGGACAATCTTGTAAAAAAAAAAGAGTTATTCTAACATCGACACACATGCAATGTCTTATTGACATGTGGCCCAGGGCGTAATGTTTTGTTGCGGCGCTAGATATTTTTTTTTCTCCAGTTTTTTCTCTTTTTCTCCTGTTCTATATTTGCTCTCTCTTTTTTTTTCTATGGATGATTGTCATATCCAGTGATAATGAATGGGCGGAAGAGGGGTAGGTTAGCAGGCAGGAGAAAATGCTTAAGGTAAGAGCAAAGTCACATCGCTACATTTTCAATCAGCTAAATCAAGCAACATGGACGTTGCGGATGTTTTATCCCCAGTCTCTGTTTGTTTTTTGGGTGTAAATTTTAGTGAGGTCATATTAATTATTAAAATACTATATATAATTATTAAATATAAAACTAATTACAAAATTAATGCACATCAACGTGACAAATTTATTAAGCTTAATTAAGTCATTATTAAGATATGTTTACTGTAGCATCACATTATCTAATCATGACCTAATTAATTTTAATAGATTTATCTCGTTATTCAAAGAGAGGATTATAAACTAGGTTTTGTCAGTAATCTATATTTAATACTCCTAATTAGTATCACAATATTCGATAAAATAGATCTAAAAATCAGAGGGGTGAAAACAAACACACCCAATAACTTATTAGTATTGCTGACACCAGATAAAAAAATGTATTACTGACACGTTCCCGTGTCAGTACAGTATGTTTAAATATAAAATCTCAGCAAAATTCGAAACGCAACATGAATCGTACCGAGCCTTTCCTTTCATTTTGGTCAAACGAAAATTACTCCTATGACCGTTGTGACATGATTCGTAGTAAATAAAAATTCAGAAGAATCGGGTCCCCAAATTGACGCCATCCCATTAATGACGCCCAAATCACCAGCTCATGGCGTCACTTGCCCCTGAACTAAACGCTCTCATCAAAGGTTGGTTACTCCACTGACTACTGAGAGAGGAGGACTAGTCTATTCTTCCTGTATCGTCTGCTGGGGCCTACGGCCTCCTGTTCTGCTGAAGCAGCCTGTCTTCTTGGCGCTACCGCGGCAGAATCCAGAGAGAAAAGTGAAGCCAATAGAGAGAGAACACGGGATGGGGTGAGAAAGAAAGATGGACGGAGAAAGTGGGCTGCTCGGTGGATCTTGGCACCTGGTCGACGCCGCCGCCGCCGCTCACCGCCGCCCCTGCTAGACTTCACTTGGTATGCCGCTGCTTTTCCTCTATCGAATCTCTGCTCCAAGATCGGATCTTTGGTTCCTTGGGCCATGCTGCGATTGTTACCCGTTTATCCTTTTGTTGATATGCTTGTTGCTTCAAAGATCCATCCTTTGTGCTGCCTCGTTGGGTGCGCTCTGCGATTTGTCGTTGCTGCAAATTGGGTTACCGGAATGGTTGTTGTTGAAGGGTGGTTGGTGGGCGGGTGAAGAACAGCCGCTGCGGATCATGAGATATATATCCCTTCTGTTTCTTGTTCGTTGGAATGGTTGAGTGCTGAGATTTGCTGGCGAGACCGGGCTTCTTTCATGGGTTCGGCAGCAGCATCACAGCTCCAGGTGTATGGCGCGGAGGTTTTGTTTTGGGGACTTGGGTTGTGATTTCTGTTGCTTTCCACTTTTAGAGTCTTGACGCGATTGCTATCCGGTTCATTTGTTTACCCTTCAAGTTGATAAGATTTGTTTTTTCTTCTTCTTATCAGACTGGGGAACATTTCACGTTTAGTGATTGCTGTGGAAGTGTTCACGCATAATTCTTTCTCCGAATCCAACTATTGAATACTTATTTGTCTTGATTTCAGGTTAGCACTGTGAGAACTATTCTTTCATCTTCTTGCCGTTTCTACTATACAGGGACTTCCTGCCGGTAATAACTCATAAGCAATTAGGCATGGAGTTGCAGTATTATGTTGATCATTGTTGGACTGGTTATTGGAGTGTATTAACACCTCTAGCTTTTGAAATTGCACAGGTAGAGACAGCGTTTGATTGGACAGGAGTTATTCATGCCTTTAGTCTGGCAAGCTCCTCACGGTCATGTGCTGATTTTATTGCTACCCTATTCTGAATAGCGGGGAAGTTGATAAAACAACATTGACAAAGCTGAGCAGGCGAGGTCTGTATTTCTTCCCATTCATTAGCAATGGCGAATTTGGCTCGCCATGACTCAAGGCAGTACTCGTGGTTGTGGGTTAGCCATATCAGTCCCAAGAATTCCAAATGGCTTCAGGAAAATCTCAGCGGTGAGCCTTTCACTATCTTTGTCTCATGTGTACTATGAAAAGTTATTCCTGCTTTACATTGATATCAAAGCTTATAATTGGTGGAGCTCATCGTATGCATGTCTTGAGCCCTATTACTTTACTAAATGTATCTCTTCTTATTAGCAATTCAGTAGTGATAGGAGACTATCTAGCTTGGTTTGGAGAGCACTTGTTGGGCGTAAAATTATTGCGTAATATATTATACCCAGAAGCTTTTATTCCAACTTCAGATCGGATTCTTTCTAATATATACATTTATATTCTCTCTGGTATTGCATTTTCTGAATTTCATATATAGTTTTTGGTCCTCATTGGATTGTTATCTCAATGTCAGTTGTTTCTTGAAGATTCCCATAGCCAGTATTGAGCACACAGTAGTTTATTAGTTTGATTTAGATATTCAGATGAAAACAGTATTTTCAATTGCAAAAAAAAAAACATACACTATTTTCGGGCAACTGAAAATAGTTCCTTTAAAGTTAACTTCTGATAATTTTTATAAAAAATATAAGATATGCTCCTAGTTTATTTTAGTAAATGAAGTGTACTGCATCGCTCTGTTTTAGTTTCTCTTGAAGGTTTGATCCATGAACCTGACATTGTTATGCTGATTCCCAATTTCATGATCAGTTGGGTCGTGGAAATAAGTACCTTAAATGCATGTGTTCAATTATTTTTCACTGTCAGTTGTGAATGCTGAATACATCTTGATTGAAAGTGTTAAGTACTTGCTTAGAGGGAATCAATACTCGGTTCCCTTTTCTTGCAGGCCAGTTGAACTGAAATAGATTTCATTCTGGAAAAAGAGACTGTATGAAACTTGTTTAAGAATTAGGATATCAACAAAGTCATCCCCCAAATATGTTTTGCAGTGGATCCAGATTTCTGTGTCGCTCTATTTTTATTGGTTGAAATGCTTTGGGCATCTCATGGTTAAATGTTTGTTTGATGCTTGTATTCACATTCCTTTACATTTAACAGTGTTGTCCATGAACTAATTGGATCTCTTTTGTGAAACAGACATGGATACGAAGGTTAAATCAATGATCAAACTTATCAATGAAGATGCTGATTCTTTTGCACGGAGAGCAGAGATGTACTACAAGAAACGCCCGGAACTAATGAAACTTGTGGAGGATTTCTATCGAGCATATCGTGCACTGGCAGAGAGATATGATCAGGCCACTGGGGCGCTTCGTCAGGCTCACAGAACAATTTCTGAAGCATTTCCAAATCAGATGCCATCAATGCCTGATGAGTCACCCTCTGCTTCAAACCAAGAAATGGAGCCACATACTCCTGATATGCCTACTTTCATCCGTGCACCATTTGATTCAGATGATCTGCCTAAGGATGGAGTTGGCATGTCACCACAACATTTCACCTCCAAGAGGAATGGTACACACCCTGAGGAAATCAGTGCACTGTCAAGTCGAGAAGGTCTAAAGCTGTTCAATGATTTGTCATCGAGCAGTGAAAAAGCTCCCCGTTCTGGTTTTGATGGAAAGGTACGGAAAGGGCTAACATTTGAAAGCCCAGAAGTTAAGGGTAAAGATGGTATCAGTAACGACATGGCAAATTTGCAACAAGAGATTTCAAGACTATTAGCTGAGAGCCAGATTATGAAACAACAGATATCCTCAGAATCTGAGCGGGCAAACAAAGCTGAAAATGAGATCCAGATCCTTAAGGAGACGGTATTGCAATTGAATTCTGACAAAGACAAATCTCTTCTGCAATGTAGTCAGTCCACTGCGCAAATTTCTACTTTAGAGTCTGAGCTCTGTAAGGCACAGGCTGATCTCAGGAAGTTAACTGATGAAATGGCGACCGATGTCCAAAAGTTAATTAATGTGGAAACACTTAATATTGCTATGAAGTCTGAGGTTGAGGGTTTGGATCAAAAGATGAGGATGCAGCAACAGGAATTAGAACAGAAACTTGAGGAATTGGAAAGTTTCCGCTTAAGCTTCCAGGAGGAGCATGAAAAGCGAATGCAGGCTGACACTGCTTTAGTTTCTCAAAAGGAGGAGCTTGCTCGATCTCATCAGGAAGTACAGAGGTTGACTATAGAGATAAAAATGGCTAATGAAAAGTTGAATGCACTCAAGTTGACCAAGGAGGACCTTGAGGACACTGTTTCTGAGCTGAAGAAGGATGTTGAGAGCCTTACGGAACAAAACCACTCCTCTAAGCTGCTGATACAGCAACTTCGTGATGAGATAATTACACTGAAGGATTCAAAGAATGAACTTCAAACTGAGATCAAAGGCCTTAAGAGCACCATTTCACTGCTAACCACTGAGAAAAATGCAGCTCTACTTCAACACGAGCAGTCTGTGAAGCAGGTTTTAATATATGAAACTCAACTCTCGAAGTTACAATCAGAGCTAGAGGAGATCGAACAGAAAGTACAGATACTGATGCAAGATCTTGAAAAAAAGAGAGAAGAAGTGAACACTGTCCATGCCCAGCTGCAAGATGAATGCCATAGGCGCACAGAAACTGAAGCAACTCTTCTCACGACAGTGAGACGGCATTTGCAGTTGCAGGAAGAAGTGAAAACACTGACACAAGATCTCGGCCGATCAACAAAGAAACAAAGCCAGTTGGAAAATGACAAGTCAAATCTGGAGAACACATTGAAAGAATTGAACAATACTATTGTAGACTTGAACTCTGTGAAGGATGCAGCATATGTTCAGCAACAGCAGTCTTTGGAGAAAGTATCTGATTTAGAGTTAGAACTCTCAAAAATGCAGTTGGAACTGGAGAAATCTGAAGAGAAAGTGAAGTTACTGGAGCTAGAAGTTGCAAAGAAGAACGAAATTGTCAACAG
Organism: Eleusine coracana subsp. coracana; assembly: GCA_032690845.1. Classification (NCBI taxonomy): domain Eukaryota; kingdom Viridiplantae; phylum Streptophyta; class Magnoliopsida; order Poales; family Poaceae; genus Eleusine; species Eleusine coracana. The sequence continues at coordinate 49,691,616 of CM064420.1, forward strand.
CCTAGAGTTGAGTTTGAAAGATGAAGGTAAGAAGAAGCTGCAAGCTCAAGCATCACTTGACTCAATGGAGAAAATGTATTCTCAGTCTCAGGATGACATTAATGGGTTGCATCTAGAGATCGAGAAGCTGAATGGCAAGTTGAATGAGTTGGAGAAATTGTCCTCTGAACTTAAGAGCACCATATTGCTTCTAAACGCTGAGAAAAATGCTGCCCTTCTTGAGAATCAGCAGTCCTCAGCAAGACTCTCAGATCTGGAACCTGAACTCGTGGCAGTGAAGGCTGAACTGGAGAATGTTGAAGGGAAAGCACAGATGCTGGAGAAAGAACTCAGACATAAGAAGGAAGAAGCTGATAGCCTTCAAATTAACCTACAAGATGAATCTCAAAAACGGGCTGAAGGTGAAGCATCTCTTCTCTTGATGACAAATCTTCGCTCGGAGTCTCAGGAGGAAGTGAACAGGTTGGCACTGGAAATTGAGAAGCTGACTGGGAATATAAGTGACTTGGAGAATAGTAAGGTAGATCTTGAGAACACTGTAGCCAAGCATACAGAGGAAATCCATATCCTTCGTGAACAGAATCTTTCTACAGAGCTTATGATAAAGGGCCTTCATCGTGAATTGGATGGATTGAAAGAACTGAATGTGAAACTCGAGTCTGAAATGGGGTTACATATAGGTGAAAAAGAAGCGCTTCATAGAGATTTTGCCTGTCAAAGGGAACAAAAAGAAAATCTTGAGGGGATACACCATGCTCTGGTTGATGAAATGGGTGCCCTAAAAACAAGTGCAGCAGCTAAAGAGAAGTTAATTGAGGAATTGCAAATTATGAACTCAAAACTGAAGGATATGTGTGCGAAGAATGAGGTTGAAAAGGCTCTTCTCTCAGAAAAGGTCCAAGAGATGGAGAAGCTGTCTGAAGAATGTTCACTCCTGGAAAACTCACTTTCAGATGCAAATGACGAAATGGATGCATTGAGGGAGAAGATAAAAGCATTAGAGGCTTCAGAAAACTCTCTTAAGGATGCAGTTTCCTGTCATGTTTCTGAGAAGGCTGTTCTTGCATCAGAACTAGAGAACCTTGGTACAATTCTGTCTGATGTTTCAGAGAAGAATTCCATCTTGGATGCCTCATTATCTGATACGAAAACTGAGCTTGAAGAACTAAGAACAAAACTGAAATATTCTGAAGAATCCTGTCAGCGTCATGTTGCAGATAACATAGCTCTTTCTGCTGAAAAGGGCAATTTGTTTTCTCAGGTGAGTACTATTGTCGACCTACAGACTTGATGTCCTATTGAAAGAGAAATTGACATTTTGTATCATGGAAATTTTGATGAATTGTTCTAATGTAATGTCCTTTCTGTACTTAAATTCCTTGTTCTCATCTAATACGTTGAGTATTTTGTCTTTCAGTTGGAGAGCATTATATTTGCTATGAAAGCCCTGGAAAGTAAGCATGCTGATCTGGAAGACAATTACTCTTGTACGTTAAGAGAAAAGGATCTTGGATATGATCAAGCAAGGGAACTTGAAGTTCAGTTGAGAATTAAAAATGAGGAGTATGAAGTGGCTGTGAAGTCACATCAACTACAAATGAGCAGCTGTGAGAAGCAGATTTCTTCTATGCAAGAGAAAAATCAATGCATCGAGGAGATGCTTCAACAGGAACAGCAGAAAAACTTGAGTGCCTCAATTAGCATAGCTATCTTGGAGAACAGTCTGGCTGATGAGAACGATAAGAAGGTTGTTCTTTTGACAGAATGCCAGAAGCATGCTGAGGCAAATCATTCTGCAAATATGTTAATTTCACAGTTGATGGAGGACGCCAGAAATCAGGAAGAGGAGAGAAAAACATTGCTAGTGCATATTGAAAAACTGAGGGGAGCAATTTCACAGCAAATGAAGGTCCTGAACATCTGCAAAGATTCAGTACCTGCTGATTTTGCTCAGGACGAAGTTATGTTGCAGACTTTTTCAGATGAAATCCTTAACATTCTAAAACTGAAGGAGGAATGTGAAGACAAGAATAGGCTCATGTACACTGAGCTCTCAGTTGTTACAACACTTCTGTCACAAGTAGGGATGGAGCTCAGAGATCTGCACTTACAGAGGCTTGCTCTTGAAAAGGAAGTGGAAAGTAGAACTGCAGAATCACATTCTTTGCAAAATAAACAGCACCTGATTTTGGAGCAGAATGAGCGACTTAGTCAAGAATTACAGAAAAGCAATGAAACGGAAGAGGTGCTGAAAACTGAAGTAGTGCTCATACAAGAGAAGCTATCTTACTTGAGAGAGTCCTACCAGACTTCACAAGATGAAATTTCCAACCTGACCAGGAAAAATGAATCCATGTCTAAGGAATTTCAGTCGGTGAGTAAGATGTGCAGTTCCTTGGAGGAAGACAACGGTAACTTTCTTGCAGAATGCATGATGCTCGAGCACTTGTGTTTGTTCTTTAGGGGGCACAACAATGAGGTAGGATCTGCATTGGCATCCCTTACCGATGAGATGGCTTTGCTGAGTTTGGTTAAGGGTGACCTTGATCTCGAAGTTAATGAGCTGAACAGAAGATCGATGGTGCTTGAATCAGAAAATAATCACCTAAAGGAATATCTCATCTACTTGATAGAGATCCTCAGGACTCGATTAGTTCTTTCAGAGTTTGACTTAAACACCAATAATAGTATCAGTCAGGACCTGGCCATTGAACTTGAGAGTTGCATGGCGCAGTTGATGCAGAAGGATGATGAACTACTGGAAGCAGAAGAGAAGGTTCAGTTCTTGCAGGTAAAGAACAGGGAATTATGTGGAGTTGTTGTATCTCTTCAGGTTGCCATTGAAGGTGCTAAAGTGGTGAAAGGAGAACTGGAGAAGAAAATTACATCACTGACCGAACAGTGTGCTACCAAGGATGATGAAATCTTGCGCCTCCACCAAACCAATGGGACACTGCAATCAGAGGTTGAGCAATATGAAAGAGAATTTGCTGTTCTGATGGGTGCGGCAATCACTTCTTCAGTTAATGCTGCAGTGTATGAAGAAAAAGCACTCAAGCTAATGATGGAAGGTAAAGCTACAGTAGACAGTGCAGTAGTCCTCAAGGAGGTGTTAACAAAGGAGATGTATTCACGAGATGCTAACATTGAGGAGCTGCAGAAAAAGTTGACTTACATACAGGGAGAGCATGCAGAACTGAAGGCAGAATTGAGCGCGCATCTAGCACTCATATCATCGTTGTCTGATCAAGTCAGAATGTTGGAAAACGACACTCTTTTGCTGTCAAAACCATGCAGTACAGAAACGAATGAGGTAAGCTTCTATATCTGTTCTTAGTAATTAGGCATGCTCTTCTAATATTTCATATTGTTGAAACAAATGCTATTATTTTGGCAAATAAAATGTATCCTTAATAATCTATTGCTGATGTAATACTTGATGGCAGTGTTTTTGCTACTGCTCTTCCCTGTTGATCTCGTTTTTGGCAGATAGTTTTTACTTATGTTCATGCACAACATAGATGTGACACTTGGCACTTCGGTTCATACTATATACATGAGGACTACCGGTCCTTTTCCTCTTTTCTACAACTGATTTTGTGATGTTACAGGAAAGTGCACATGTGCCTCCTATGCAAGAGCACAACCATGGGCCAGAATCTTGCCGGTTTCCAGAAGGAGCTCCAGAATTACAAGGGTTAATTACTAGAATAGAAGCACTCCAAGTGATTGTATCAAATGCGAAAGAGCATCATGATGAGGACTTGACCAAATCTGCAGCTATGTTGGCTGCAGCAAATACTGAAATTCAAGACCTCAAAACAAGAGGCAGCTCGCGCATGGAGGCAAAGGAAATATACTCTGATAATGAGAAAGACGTCGAGCGTTCCAAAGGGAAGCAGGTCCAGATGGTGAAGGATATTGAACTTGACCAAATATCTACTTGTCCACCATATGGTGCTGGAGCTACTCTCTATCCCCTTGGCAGTGGAGCAACTGCCGAGTTGGATGATGACATGCTTCAGCTGTGGGAGGCTGCAGAGAGGAACTGCAAGAATCAAACCGCTAAGTCATCATCATCTGAGCATGACATACAAGCGGTTGAGGAGGTGAAGAGTGAGTACCCTTCCTCTGAGCTAGTGAGAGTAAGAGACCTCGGAATTAGTAAGCTTGACATGTCCAAAGGATCTGTAGAACCTCAAGAAGTATGGAGCAAGAATGTGCTTGAGAGACTCTCTTCTGATGCTCAGAGGCTGTTGAGTGTCCAAGCAAGCATTGAGGAGTTGAAGCGGAAAATGGAGGTCCCAAGCCCGGCCAAAGGAAAATCTCCAATGAATTCCGAGTACAGCAGTGTGAGCGCTCAGCTCCATGAGACTGAGGGATACGTGTTGGAACAAATAAATTTCAACAACAAATTGACTAAGAAGGCTGAGACTTATCCTGCATTGTCAGATAGTGTGAATGCTGAGCGAGAAGGGTATTCCAGCAGGAGGAAAATCTCTGAGCAAGTGCAGAAGGGGTCAGAAAATGTGGCCCGATTGGAACTGGAACTTCAGAAGATCCAGTACGTGTTGCTAAAGCTTGAGGAAGAGCACGAGTACAGGAGGCTCAAAGTCTCGGATAAGCGCACTCGAGTGCTTTTGAGGGATTATTTGTATGGAAGGAGGGACCGCGGAGGCGGGCAGAAGAAAACGAAGAGGGCGCCCTTCTGCGGTTGCGTGCGTCCTAAATCTAGAACTGAGGCCTAACCTTTTTGTTCTCGCGGCAGAAGAAATAAAACGAAAATGAGATGCTAGCTCCAAGAGGCTGGCGAACCGTCACTGCTATAGAAGAGCAAGTGATGGTCCTAGGATCCCCTTTGTAACTCGTTAGCATGTTAGTATTATGAGCAAGCTTATGTATCATTTTTTTTTTGGTTTCCTGTCTAAATGAGGCCGTCCTATGTAGCTAGTTAATGTGTTAAATTCAGCTTCATTTGGATGATTTCTGCAGTAAATTTTTGGTTCTGGGCATAGGCTGCAAACGCAGTAGCGCCTGATTAGCGAGCCGCTTTTCCAGTTTCCTTTAACTACGGTGGGATAGTGTCATTGTTCCTAAGAAGCGGAAGTAAATAGAATGTTCTCTTTCTAAAATCTCCTTTGGGATATGACAAGGCTTGGGTTGTTGATTTTCCAAGAAGTTTCAGGACAGCTCTGTGTTCATCAAGCAATAATGTTTGATTTTTCATGAACCTAATTCATGTCTATATAGAGTCAAGTAGCAGTTGGAGGCTAAATTATCTGTGTGGTTTTCGGTTGCAATTTGTTCATCTTTCACATGACATTGTGTCCTGTAAGACAGTATTTCAGTACAACTTCATCATTTGAAATCAGCAGTTACGATTTTTCTGAAGATCATAGCCGAATTGACGAAGTATTTCAGTACAACAACATGTAGGAGGGTTCCTGCGCCATCTTTCATCAGTCAGTAGTGTCGATGATCCAAGCTTGTGTCGTGAGCTTCAGACCATTTCGTCAGGAGTCGCTGCAATTTGCAGAGCAGCTCCAATCTTGCAGGTGGTCCGCGCGTAGTCGCACGCCTCTGCCACCGTGAGGAAGATCCAGTCGTCGCCGATGAGCTGGAGCACCTCCGAACTGTCGAGCTTCCTCATGGCCTCGCTCCCTGGGTTGGCCAGGGCCATCTGAATGCTCCTCTTGTCCAGGCTCATCTTGAGTTCCTCCAGCATCTTTATCCCGCTCATGTCGATGCTCGCAACGGCTGCATGAATAGAAATTAATCCGTCATGCTTCAATCCCCGTTCAGGGTAATTATTACCTTTGTAATTTTTCAGGCTTGTGCGCACTATGAATAGAGAAATGATAAAGTATTTAAGAGCTTACCACCCATGTCGAGGACGAGGCATCGCAGTTCGTGGTGGCCCTCGGCCTTGATCCTGTCCTCCTCATCGGCCATCCACCGGGAGATCCTCTCCCGCAGGTAGCTCGCGTTGGCGAAGTAGATGGGCGCGTCGATCCGCAGCACGAGCACCCCCGGCGTGCCCTCGGCCATGGCGTACTGGTCCATCCGCCTGTACACCGCCGACTCCGGCATCTTCCCTAGCGCCGTGGTCCTGGGCCGCGCGACGAGCAGCAGCACCCGGAGCACGGATACCGCGACGGCGACGCAGAGCCCGACCTCGACGCTGGCGAAGACGACGCCTAGGAAGGCGCCGAGGCAGACGAAGAAGTCGACCCTGTCGACGCGCCACAGGCGGGCGGCGGCGGCGAGGTGGATGTTTCCCAGCATCGCGGAGGCGATGATGGCGGAGAGCGCCACCTGCGGCGTGTGGCGGAACAGCGGCGTGAGGAAGAGCAGCGTGAGCGCGACGGCCACCGCCATGAAGGCGTTGGAGGCGGGAGTACGGCACCCGGCGTCGCGGTTGACGGCGGAGCGGGAGAAGGGGCCCGCCGTGAGGTAGCAGGAGGTGCATGACCCGGCCATGTTCATCACGCCGAACGCGATCATCTCCTTGTTCCCGTCCACCTGGTAGTTCTTGGCCATCGCGAAGCTCCGGGCCACCGCCGCGCCTTCTGCGAGGGAGATGATGCCGGTGAGGATCCCGGTCTTGGCGGCGAGCATCGTGTGCGCCGACGACAGGAGCAGGCTGCCCGCCGACGATGGGTTGATTCCCTTCTTCACGTATCCGATCTGGAAGGAACAAAGGAAGATTTGATATCAGTGTCATTAATTGTTCCAACAATGTAACATGACTTGCGTTTGTATTGACCATGTTTCGCGGATTTGAATGCTCACCGTTTGAATGCCGTGGTTCTCGCCGTGGATGAGGTAGACCAGAATGGTCCCGAAGATGACCGACACCAATGGCGCCGCCGCGGATAACCAGAAGAACTTGGGCCGCCTCTTGCTCTGTGGAAACAAAAGAGATGAGATTCCAAAGTAAGTGTATCTGCATTGTCTTTTGGTTCGCTTTAATTTTGTACTGACAAGGTTTGTACTAGTACTAGGCCACACACAATGAAATGAAAACGTGAAGGACAAGATAATGTACTAGTTAGTATACTCACGACGTAGCGAGTGATTTGCAGGAACAGGAGGAGGCAGCATCCAAGGACAGCGGGTTGCCATCTCCACTGCAAATTAACACACGGAACACAGAGTTAGTAAGCAGATATACTACGTAGCGCATCATCGATGGCGACAAACAAAGGCAGCATGTCACGGGGCACAGCAAAGCAAGCATGCAGGACGCATGCCGAGCATGTGTCGATCGCGTGACTGCGCGGAAGCAGCAGAGCATGTAACTGGTGGGACTGGGAGGAGAGATGGAGTACCTGGTGGGCCTGCATGATCAGTGCCCGGAGTATCCCCGTGATCCCCGTGGCATCTGAGGTGTGCCGCACGCCAAGGAAGCCCTTGAGCTGCTGCGCGATCACCACGACGGAGGCGCCGCCCATGAATCCGACGATGGCCGAGTGCGAGAGAAAGTCGACGACGAAGCCGAGGCGGAGCACGCCCAGCGCCGCCTGGAACGCGCCCGCGAAGAATGTGGCCGTGAACGCCAGCGCCGCGTACGTGGCCGGGTCGCGCGTCGCGGGACCCAGCGTGGACGCGAAGAGCATCGACCCCACGGCCATGGTCCCCACCGCCAGGTCCCGCGACGTGGCCAGCACCGGGTACACCAGCGCCGGCACCACGCTCGAGTCTGCAGCCAAAAGAAAAAAAAAAAAACGCACCACGGTTTAGCATCAGTTAATCTCTTTTTGATTAATTGATGGAATGCGATGAAAGTAGTACTTACAGAGTCCGATGACGGGGTCGAGCCCGGCGAGCCTGGCGTAGCTGATCCCCTGCGGGACGGCGAGGCTGGCGACGGTGACGCCGGCGACGAGGTCGGACCGGAGCGCGGCGAGCGAGTAGGAAGGAAGCCAGCCCAGGCACGGGAACGCGTACCGGAGCGCGGCGAGGGTCCGGGCCCCCGGCCCGCCGCCGGAGGCCGCGGCCTCGCGGGCCACGGCGCTGACCGGGTCGTCTGGGAACAGCGTCTCCTTGAGCCCGGCCCCCAGCGTGTGGAGGAACCGGCACGCGCGCCGCCGCCCTAGCACGCCGGCCGTCCGCGTCGGCGACCTGTCGCAGCATCACCATGCCGCTGCCGCTAGAGAGGAGAGCTACTAGCTGTCACGTAACGGCAGCGTGAGCGTTTGCGAGCAATCAATAACTGGGGCGCGTGCCCGTGTATTATGCTGGCGCCTGGCGCGTGCGTTATGTGTTGCAATTGCAACAAGGACGGAGTGGGAGGTCTCTCCTCTCTCTCTCTCTCTCTCTCGTCGTCGGTTACTGTTGTGCACTGCTTTGCTGGCTGTTATTATGGAATCCTTACCTGGTCGCCCGCCTGGCGTGGGAGTGCATTTATACAGGCGCATCCGGTTCCGAGCGCAAATCCTACTCCGGATCGAACACCGATGGATGGCCTCGCGATTGCGAGAGGAGACGAAATCCTACTCCGGATGGAACACTGATGGCCAGGGCCGGTTGGCACCCGACTCGGATAACCGGGGGAGGGGGCGAGTAGGGACCACCTGCCATCGACACAGAGGTGCTGCGCCAGTTCGACACGTGTGCTGGGGCCGCGTCGGGTTGTCACGCGCAGAGACAGATTTCACTCGCTACTATTGACAGCAATGGGGCGTTAATTTCACATCCACGTAGAATAAATGTAAAAAAAGATCACACCCAGGAAATAAACCTATCTCAGCAAAACCGATGAAAGCGCTCAACATACTGTATTAATTTACAAGGACAAATTAATGCAACGGAGTTATTATTGCTGACACACATACTATACATGTTCGATTTTAAATGTTCTGACGATGGAGAGTGGCTCCGCGTCGGGGTTGGCACTTGACACGCATCAACCAGGCGGCCTCCCAGCAAAATCTAGCAGGCTTCGCCGTTCACAGCATTGAGTATGTTTCAGCCATCTGCAAATATCAATCAAATGCAAGCAGTTAACAGTATTAACAGCACCAGTGCAACAACATTATTGCTCACACGTAGAGTATGGTGCAGTGTGGACGGCCGAACCTTAGCCTGGTCCGCTGCGGCATCTATACATATACATGCAACCGATCGTGATGGCACTTCCTACTGCTGCCCAACCTTTGCTCATCACACGTGCCTTCGCTATGAACGGTATCTCCAATTAATTAAGCTGATATCGCTCGCGAAAACGACGTCAGGTCTCAGATGTAATCATTATACGTCTCGAGTTTCACCAAAACCGCTTGCCGATCCGGTTTAAGTTGACAACTGGTTTTCGATACAACCCATTTTAATTTTTTGATATTTTATAACAAAAATTTAGAAAAGATTACATGAATAATGGAGAATTATGATGAAGGAACTAGATGAAAATAAACACCTTAAAGGTTATGCCAATGTATTTTTGAAAAAACTTAAAACCTTTCCTGTCATATTTCTAATATCTTTTCCTACCCATTTTCCCGTTCTTACAATTGTTCACGGTTTTGAAAAATATTGATCAGAATACATTATTTTTAGATATGGTACATGAGGATGTATTGTATATTCTGAATTTATGTGTAACATTACTGCAAATAATTAGCAAAGCTCATGCAAAAAATTTCAATATTTTTCTTCCTAGTTTCTTTTTTCTATAATTGTTATAGTTTCAGACACACTTCACTCGAGAAAATATAAAAACCGACTAGTAAATTAAGAAACCGCTCGCCTTTTCTACATATTCGGTTCGAGTTGGATTTTTGCCTTTTGATCGGTTTACCAACCAGTTATTATGGAAACCATTAAACCGGTAACGAGCAATTTAAGTGGTTCCATCCATATTGTAAACGTTCCTTAATTGGTACTTGGGACACCGCCTTGATACGAACCAGCAGGTGGGCTGCCAACAAAATCTAGCATTTATTTTGAACCACATAATAAAGATCAATCAGTGGAAGTAGATAACAGTTTTAGTAGCACCAATACAACAACATTTTTGCTTAACTATAGAGTTTCCAATTGCGAGAGGTGGCGCTGTGTGGACGTCCGGACGAGTGCCGAACGTTAGGATGGTCCGCCGCAGCATGTACAACCCGATCGTGATGGCACTTGCCACTACTGGCCAATAAACCTTTTGCTCTCATCAGTCATCACCCGTCCCTTCTTCGCTATGGTATCACCAATCGAATCTCACTCCCATCAACGACTGATAGCCAGGTTCGTCCTCGACGCCACCTGTCGACTCATCTCGAGTCCAATAGAATCTAGCGGCCAGCAATGGCGACCTTGTGGCCGACATGCATGCATAGTGTTGCAAGCTCGAACGATCACACCGTGCAAAACTGGCCTCGTTATCTTGGTGTCCCACCTCGCCCTCGAGCTCACATCATATATACGCCATCACTGGAGTTCAGGCAAATCGATTGCATTGGCCTCTTGCAGGGCCGGCCCTGACAATTCGGTGGCCTGGTGCCAAACAAAAAATGAAGACCCCCATTGACAGTAAATATAAGAAGATAACACATTTCAATAATAAATATATTACTTTATCGATTATAAAAATTCAGTTACCACTTACAGATTGAATTATTGATCACGCCGGCAAAATTCAAATCAAGTTTGAGTATACGCAAGCAAGTAGGAACATTCAATTATAATTTAGAGATTCCAGTGTCTTTCAGATTACCAACCTTGAGAACTGAAGGTCGAAAACCGACTCCTGGTGCTGTCGATGCCGATTTGCCGATTAGCACGTCAGGCATTAGGCGATGACCGATAGGCGATCGGTGATCGACAGCCGGCTGTCGGCAGGCATTCTAAGCCATGGAGGGACGAGGAGAGGAGTCAGCAGTCGAGGAGGAGACCAATGCAATCGAGTGCAGCCTGATCCATTGGATTCAGAATTTGGGTCAATCGGTCAGACTTTGGGTCGATCGAAATCAAGTGCCTCCAGCCAGGCTACTGCTGCTAGCTGTACGTGATTTTAGAGTGGGCTTCAAAACGACAAGCGTATTGCTTTTGACTAATTAGGCTAGGCCATAACCTAAGAGCAAATATATGTAGTACATGTTACATATATCTTTAGATGAGGCCCCTTGTTTTTGGTGGCTTGGTGTGGCCGCACGGCCCGCACCTGCCCAGAGCCGGCCCTGGCCTCTTGTTCAGTAAGTAGTCTGACACCATATGACTCGATGGATTAGGCTTCGTAAAGCCGTGATCTCGTTCAACAGTCGAGCGCAAAATCTCCCGAGAGTACTAGTTTTGCCATACGCAAAGTAAATGTAAGTTCAAAACAGAAGACTTATTACGCGGCTGGATGCATGCACTACCGGAAAACATACAGATGCTGAGTGCTGTGTAGTTTGCTGAGTGTATAATATGGAGCACTCGGCAAAACAACTCTTTGTCAAGTGCTCCTAATTTAACTCTCGGTAAAGAGACCATACTCGGCAAACAGTGTGCTTTGCCGAATGTTAAGTTTAACAGGCAACACTCGGCAAAAGAGCAAAAGGCACTTGGCACTAACACAACACTCGACTACAATTGCTCCGGTGACACACACGTGCGCTGTCCGTTAGGTATGGGGCGGCCGTCACCACTTTGTGTCCGTGTACACTCGGCAAACCTCACTTTTTGCCGAGTGTTTCTCCCAGCACTCGGTAACAATATCACTTTGCCGAGTGGCAGGACCCACACTCGGCAACAATTTTCTTTTTCACTTTTTGACCTCCATTTTTTTCTAGAGCCCATAGACAATTCATGACACATCATTATAAAATTTGATATATTTATTTATCGATCAGGTATATTTATCTATTTTTCTTCATTAATTATATTTTCTCATGAAAAGACAAATTTGAACTAGAAGTGTTTCAAATATTGGAATAAGATGAATAAGCTGGAGGGCCTGGGTCACAGTTGGAGACGCGTCATAGTTGGAGACGCAGGCCCTCCATGTTATTCTTTTTTATTCTTGTTTTGTTCATTCTTAACATTTCATGCACACACTTCATGTTAATATTTGATAAAATATTATAGGCCCAGCTTAAAGAAGAGAGAAAGAAACGGGAGGATCTGGAGAGGCGGATGGAGGAGCAGATTCAGGAGACCTAGAGGCAGAGTCAATAACAGATGGTGTAGTCTATACCTATATGCAAGATTTTACTGCGCAGATGGGTCATACCCTCCGATGTCAACCTTTGCTCCGCCACCTGCTGCAATTTGTTCTGTAAGTCCCTTGACCACCTCCACCTCGCTTACATGCAACATTACATTGTTATGTCTAGTCTTTGTTATTTAGAAAACTTAGATCACCGTAGATAACTTAGACAACCTCAGAGAACTTAGACAACCTTAGAAAACTTAGACAATTTTAGTTTGTTACTTATAGAACTTGTATATGTTTCTAATCTTATGTATAATCTTCCTCTGTCGGCAGCATCAAATGACCTTCAATACCAAGACATGTCGAGCCATCGTACTCTGTTCCTGCCCCCGGAGTGATTTCTGTATTAGTTGTGGTTGTGATTTGTGGATTTGAAGTGACTTTCTGTTTGTGAACAAACTTCTGAGATTGTGGATTATGTGTTGTCCAAATTCTAAGATTTGCGGATTTGAAGTGATCTAGTATTTTCAATTATGGATTTACCATTGTGATCTTCTATATAAACTGCCTGTGATGCTTATTCTGATGTATATGAATTGTCTGAGATGATACTTATGATTTTTGTCAGTTTATATAAAAAATAAAAAAAATTGTATCTGCATGGGCTCTTTGCTGAATGTCATGACCAAGACACTCGACAAAGATATGAGAGTTTGCCGAGAGTGACGACCAAGACACTCGGTAAACTGCTCAATCTTTGCCGAGTGTCTTGGTGCTAACACTCGGCAAAATGCTCAAACTTTGCCTAGTGTTTGCTGGAGGCACTCGGTAAAGCTTCTGTTACCGGCATTCTACCGTTTGCACTTTTTTTTTTACCAAGAGCGACTTTTGACACTCAACAAATTATTTGTCGAGTGCGCGACTAAAAATACTCGGCGAAGTACCCTTTGCCGAGTAAAGTTTTACCAAGTATGGTTTGAAACACGTTGTCGAGTGTTTCGTGGACTTTGCCAAGTGCCTCGGGCACTCGACATCTATGTGTTTTCCGGTAGTGATATGTAAGTTTTAGCTTCTAGGCCAAATATGTCAACTCAACTGATGATGCGATTACGAGCCAAATAATAATAGCATATTGTATGCTGTGAGCTTCTTGTTCCAGCATTGTACATGATGTGAGCCTTCATGTTTTTAATCATCTACCTTATTATTAGTTCAGTAGCGTTCAAGTTCCAGCAGAATGCATTTTCTACAATGTGTGAATCCTTTAGTTCACCTCTTGAATTCAAAATCCAAGACCACTAAAAAAACCCAAAAGGCAGCAGCGTATATGTTTGCGACTGACAAATAGTGCTTGTTTTATGGCAGCAGTATGCACCGCGTGATACAGAAAACCTAAGATTTCAGCATCTCAAATGACTCTAAAATTCCTTAAAAAATGTAACTCTGTAGAAAGTGTTGACAACACACAACATAGCATAAGGATCGAGAAATACGAAGAAGGCAGGGGAGGGCGAGGGGGGGGGGGGGGAGTTTAGCATTTCAAATGACTCAAAAAATTTCCTTAAAAAATGTAACTATGTAGATAGTGTTGCCACACTGCATAGTGTAAGAATCGAGGAATACCAAGAAGGGGGGGGGGGGGGGGGGGGCGCTGGGAGACTGGGATGTTGAATTGGGCTGAGATGATTCGTCAACTTAATTTATTAATTGGTTTTAAATCCATTTTTTCTAGCGATAAAACCTATGCAATTCTACCGAGCCAAGTCCCTGTAATGCTAGTAGAATGATGCATTGCAAATGGAGCCAAACCAATCAACAAGCATGACAAATCATGGCAATTCTACCTCTACTTACACTCAAGTATGTAAAGACCGTAAGTAAGAGAAGGATTTATGCCTGACTTCCTCTTTGGGTAACTCTGTGCTCTGTGTAGTTGTTGCCGTATACTACAGTAATCCCACCTTTTCTTACCATGACTTAATTTGAACTTAAAACTCTCTTGTCCTCCTTGACTTTGTTACCAAACTTCATCACCTTGGTCACTCCTCATCTCCATTACCTCCCCTAGTGTATAAGAGACTCACTGAGCATCCCAATATTTCTAACACTAGTGAGATCTAAGAGATATGACTCGTGCCTTCTTGATAGTCCACTTTTTTCTATGAAATCAAACCTACAATCTAGCCAAGTGATCACAACATATTTAGACCTAACTGTTCTTAGCTTTGATCTATCTTCAACACCGCGACTCCTCATCAAGATATCATGACAATCTTTCGAGTCATCATCAATCATCAAGGTGACCAATCTCCACGATCATGAAAGATTATAAAATGGTTCTACACTCATAATACTAAGTATAGAAGTTAGCGCATATTTTATATTGTTATTCAATTACCAAAACATTCATATCTTGGGGTTTTCAAACTTCAATGATCATGAAGCATACACATAACTCATAGACAAGCAGTGGGAGGATGGACACTTCTAATATGTGTATAAGCGCTAGCAAGAGAATCAACGACCACCTTCGGAGAGTCTGTTTCCTTCCTTTTATGGAAATGTGTGCTTGTAAAGTTTTTATTTTAGGAAAGTTTTCCTTCCTCAAAATTTTTGAGCAAACTTTTGACGGAAACTTCTGAACAAACTTTGTTGAAAACTTTTGAGCAATTTTTTTGTCAAAATGTTTCACCAAACTTTTGTAAAATAATAAAATAATAATAGTTATTGGACCCTACTATGCACGACCCACACTTAGGCGGGCATACGCGATGCAAGGCCCACACATAGTGGGTCCACTACCTAGTAGGGCCTACACTAGGACAGGACCATGTAGAACCCATATATGTGGGTCCACTAGAATGTGGGGCCCTCTCATGTGCAAGTAAGGGGGGGGGGGGGGGGGGGGGTTGGGTCCATTGGACATCGCGCGGTACATCAAAGCCCCGCCCACCTTCTTCTTTGCAGCGGCGGGACATCCTCAACGGCATCGTTCTGTTCAAGTTATCGTCCTACTAATCTGGTGGGCCACGATGCCCCTTCGTTGGTCGCCCCGCCGTCCGGTTACAACACCACCTTCTCCTCCCATCTAGGTATGGGATGAGATATTTCATGGGTAGGAATTGATTGTTTCGGCTAGGGAAAAGATTGTTTGACTGTCTCGGGGATAGAATGTTCCAGACTCGAAAGTAGGTTGTTTTCCATTGCACGCTCAAAAACTGATTGTGACAATTGTCTACATCGAGGAGGAGGTGAGGCAGAGGAACACAATTACACAAAGTCCTTGAAGTCAACAAGAAAAACAAAGAAGACTTCAAGCACAGAAGAAATGGCCTGAAATCGAATTAAAACGAGCCCAAACCGCTGTGGTGTATAACGTTTTCGCATGGTAGGGGCAGGGAGTGCAGAGTGGACGAGGACACAAGTTGGCAGCGAGCGCTCGTACGCGTAATAGAGTTTCCGTGGGAGGATAGATCCACTTGCCACTTCTAGGTTTCCCACCAAAGATGAAATGAACATCCACTCCAAAAGTGCAGGTGTAAAATTGAAATACAATCATACAAATAAGGTTATGAATCCAGAGAACTTAACTGGAATACATACGACTATCGATCATGACGCCTCACCCTTTTTCTATTGCAAAATGCTGAACTGAATCGGAAACAACACTTAAACAGTTGACCTCGATCCCCAAATGCTTTTGACTGCCCAACTGAAAACAAAGAACTAAATAGCGCATCAAGGTTGCCATTAGCCAACAATAGAAGCTTCCATCAATCATCGTGCTATGTATGGAAGGGATGGATCTCTGCATTCTCCTGGCAGTGGTGATCAGGGTGCAGCATGATCTGAAAAGATACAAGTATAGCATTATAAGCATGATGCAATAAAAAAGTTCCTAATTCAGCCTTGACAATTTCAAGAATTTGCAATCTCGAGAAGAATCTAAAAAGAAATACTTCCGAATTGACTGAGACTCATAGCATGTCGGATTTTTATCTTCCGATTTCATAACACCAATTGCCACGCCATGAGCAAAGGTATTAGCATCCACATCCTTATGTAACCAACCGAAATGTCATTTGCAACCTGACTATATTATCAAAAATCACAACTAGTACGAAGCTATAACATAGAAGCGGTACCGGGCTCCTTGAAATTACCTGGGGTATAGAAGCTCATGTAAGGAATGATAGAGTGGATGCTTCCACTGTTGGACACCTTCTTGATTTGGCCTGATTTGATGGTAACCGCAAAGACGCCAGTGTCTGTGCTGACGAATATGACACCATAACCCTCCATGAAGCCAGCAACACAAGTTGAGCTCCCAAGGTTAAGACTGGGCACTGTGTTGAGCTCGATGACTCTGTGTTGTGTCCATGCCATAGTTCCCTCAGGACGAGCATCTTTCGAGAACACACGGAGGTTGGACCCCTGTATGTCGGCGTACCCCAGCGCGCCGCCCTCCCACGACATGACAACGGGGCGGTCTGTGAACTGCGAGACCAGCTTGTCGATGAAGGCGAGCGTTCGACGGCCCAGGTCGTACTCCACGAGCATCGTCATGCCTCGACAAGTCGCAATGAAGACGGTGTCCCCCACGAGTGCGGTGGGGCTCATGGCCATGGACATGCCCGTGTAGGCGTTAAGGGGCGGTTCAGCCGTGATCATGTCACCCCAGGCGTCGTCCTCCGACGAGTACATGCAGACAAAGGCCATGCCGGCCCATGAATGCCACGTGGAAGGGCCCCACCATAACAGTGGAGGTGGTCACAGCCGCTCGCGTGTGCGGGCATAGAGCACAGTGGCATCCCAATCCACGAAATCAAAGTCCGGCATGGGCACTTCATGCTGCTCGCCTGTGACGGGATCCCAGGCGACCATGGCCATGCCGTTGTCGACGTGGAAGAGGACCCAACTGTGGCGGGCGTCGTGCGCGTACCAGTTGAGGCGGGCGTGCGAGCGGAAGGGGGTAGCATGGACAAACTGCAGGAGGATGAGGTCATCATGGACGAAGCGGTTGAAGAGGATGCCAAGGAGTGGGGCCGTCCCATGGAAGGCGCGGTAGCGGCATAGGAAGGTGGCAGAGGTGAGGAGGTGACGCCAGTCCTTACAGACAGTGGAGCGGCGGACCAGGATCTCAGACATCTATGGCATGACACAGAGGAGGATCTCGGTGATAAGGTCATCCATGAGATCTGGTGGACGAGGCATGGCCATATTTGTACTCAAACTCGGTGGGCTAGGTGCTAGATTAGGGATTCAAGTTGGGCGGTGTTACTGGTGGTAGCGAGGTGGCAGAATGAGCGATGTGGTGGATGGGTGAGTAGAACGAACACTACAAAGCATTGACGAAGATAGAAGAGGCTAGTTGGGGTAACCTACTTGTTGGTGGTTGTGTAGATATGGCAAGTTCCAATGTTCAACATCCTTCGCCCATATATATAAGAAGGATTGGCGATGATAGCCATGACCTTGCGATGAAAGCGGAATGGCAGTGCAGTGCGACCGAAGCCGGGCAATCATTAAAACGTTACTACTGATAGCCGCCCTTCTCGCCCATAGAAAATGATGCATTTTCACTACTAAATAATGTGCTAATATTTTCATGCCAACATCCTTATATTATCCAGTTTTTAGTTTTAACCAAAAAGAAGGATTGGCGACGATAGCCATGACCTTGTGTTGAAAGCGGTTTGGCAGTGCAGCGCCACCGAAGCCGGGGCAATCATTAGTAGGTTAATACTAAGAGACGCCCTTCCTGCCCATAGTATATGATGCATTTCTAGAATAGCACAATTAAATAATATGCTAATATTTTTATGCCAACATCTTTATACTATCTGGTTTAATTTTTTAAACAAAAAGAAGGATTGATGATGACAACCATGACCTTGTGATGAAAGCGGTCCATGACCTTGTGATGAAAGCGGTTTGACAGTGCAGTGCGACTGAAGCCGGGGCAATCATTAGGATGTTACTACTAAGAGCCGTCCTTCCCGCCCATAGTAAATGATGCATTTCTAGAATAGGACTAGTAAACAATGTGCTAATATTTTCATGTTAACATCCTTACATTATCTGATTTTTATTTTTTGACCAAAAAGAAGGATTGGCGATGACAGACATGACCTTGTGATGAAAGCGGTTTGGCAGTGCGGTGCGACCGAAGCCGGGGCAATCATTAGAACTAATGAGAGCCGCCCTTCCTGCCTATAGTAAATGATGCATTTCCAGAATAGCACTACTAAATAATGTGCTAATATTTTTGTGCAAACATCCTTATATTATCTGGTTTTTATTTTTTGAACCAAAACAAATATGCCTGATGATTCTTTTGCCCCTCATTTTATGAATCCCTAATGGATGCTCACAGAGAAGATCCGAGCACCTCATTCCCCATTAGCGCTTGCATGGTTGGAGCATATCGAGAAAGAATCTCACTCTGCCATCGTCTTTGAAGGTTGCACCTATGGTACCCTCAACATCTAAGGTCTTGTTCGGTTGTTATGAAATAGAGTAGATGGATTGAGTGAAACCACATATATCACTCAATGCATATGAAATAACAAATCCATGACGTGGTTCTATTGTCGGACTCGGAAGATCGAGTTTTGTTCCATGCGTTGGAGGCATGAAAAATGCCAACGCATGAAAAATGCTGTTATGGGCTAGGTTTCATACCATACTAGGCCAAACCGAACACTCATTCCATACCATACCAAATTTCAAACCAACCTGATCAATCCATGTGGTTTGGACTGCAATCCACGCCATTCCAAGCCTAACTAAACAAGACTAAGGTGGCACCGATGTTGAAGGTGAGGAGAGTTCACTCGCCTTGGCATACCATCATTAGGAAGGCTCGCTAGCACCTGGCATGCCATGATGCCTGACACTGCAAGGAGAGCTCGCTAATCATGGCCGCCATAGAAGAGCTTGCACGACAACATTGTCGTTTGACCATGGTGCCTAGCCAACAGCAAAAAAACCTTACCATACCCTGTCACATCGCCACACTATGAGGTCTACCTGCCTTGCTCTGCCAATTCACACTATGAAGTGGACGAGCCACACCGGATGGAGGTAGGGAGAGCTTGCCGCCACACCCATGATCGAGCACCATCATCCTATCGCATCACCATCTTGCAAGCGAGAACAGAGCTCGCCTAGTCTACGGGATAGAGGCTAGACAATGATCATGATAAGGCAAGTCGACGGCCTCCCTAGGAAGTGCATCGCTCTAATCCGAGTCAAGCTCTGCACCCACCATTGTTGCCATTGTCTATGGCTTCTCGAACAATGAGCACTACTGGAATTTGGTTGTTTATTGAGCTCAACAAAAAACATCTTTGTCGAGTGTCCTAGGAGAGACACTTGGCAAAGCTTGTACACTCGGTAAAAAATTTTGTTTGCCAAGTGTCACATGAAAAAAAACACACCAAAACAAAGAAGAGGGCAAGACGATTGTTAGATATTTGTTGAGTGTCTCTTAGTGATACCTAGCAAAGTAATACTTTTGCCAGTGTCAGTATCTGGCACTCAACGAACTATAGCTTTGTCAGGAGTGGTGTTTGATGATGCCAGATGTAGCACACCATCATGGCAATATCTGGAGGTAAATATAAAACTTTAGTTACTCCCTCCATTCCAAATTATATGACATTTTAACATTCTCAAGTTTTCTCAAATTATATGACACCTTTACTTCCAAATGCAACTTTCTGTCTTCTCATACATCTCGATATCTATCTTTCTACTCCTCGTTTCTTGTGCAACATACATTTTCATCCCTCATTAATTCTTGTGCCTAGAGCCAAAATTGTTGGAGATATACCCAAAAGACATTATGGATTTGATCCGTATGTGAGGGCCATACGGATATTAATCCGTGAGGGATTAGTCCACTAATGGGCCAACTTGTCGAGGCCCATTAGAAGGGTCTATATAAGTGGAGGCAGGGCAAGGGGTGCAGGTGACCACCAGTCTAGAACCCTAGTCGTCACGCTCCTCTCTCTCACCCACAAACCCTAGCTGTGTTTCCGGTGCTAGCACACCACGTACAATGCTCCAACCCCGTACGTGTGGATACCACGAGGAGGCGCTGCTGTTGCTACGGTGCCGGACGGCTGGACTAGGAGGAGATGAATGTGATTGACTACTTCCTCTACATCGATGCGCGACTACGTTAGACGAGCTGCTCCAACCTTCGCTTCCGCTCTGCCTGCGTGTCTAGAGGTAACGATCCATGATCTCCTCTTGCAAGGTTTTCTGGTTGAACGGTATAAATTTTATATGCTATCATAGCCTACCCGTTCCCCTTCAGTGGTATCAGAGCCGACCTTGTGTAATTTGTGATCTGGATCTTGTGCATATAGTTGATATGCTGATGTATTAGATGAGATCTATTACATGCTTTTGTGTATGGGTTGATTAGATCAATGGTGATAGGGAGGTTCATAAGGTAATGGATGGATAGCGATACATGCATCATTGATTTATTTGTGTTCTTTCTCCGTGCACGCGCGACTTGTCCCTACCGACTGGAATCACCATCGGGACTAATTTTGTGCGCCAGTAGAAGAGCCAATAGTATCATGATCATGTACCGCAGTCTACTCATGAAAACCTAATGGAAACTGAGGCATTATGAATGACTTGAAATCAGGCAAATATGATTTTCCCGATAGGATTTCCATTGCGATTTCATAGATATGATATGTGAAATTCTGTGAGGTTTTAGGGTGCTGCCCTGAGACCTATGGGGGGCGGATCCCCCCTCGAACCCCCGCCCGCTGACCGGTCAGCGGGACCGCCGTACGGACATTCGTTTCTCGCCTAGATTGTTACACCCCTTTTTGGCCACACGTTAGCATTCACTTCTCGTCTAACTTGTTTTTGCAGAGAATGTTGTGAATGGTATGGCCCAAAATATGCATGTGATATATGTATGTGATTTTCATGACCTGCGTGTCATGATTAATTACAGCTGGGTTGAGACTGCCATATTATTGTATAACGGCCTGCGTGTCGACCTGTGATGTTTGATATTCTCATGTAATTTATTACTAGCTATTAGTTGTAGTAGCTAAGTATTAGTTCATGGAGGCCTCAAGCATGATGGTTGAAGGGATAGGAGACATGACGATGACAATGGAGATGGAGATCACTAATTGAAAGGGGCCATGCTATTTCACAGTTAATATGATTACATGTAATGATGTTTCTATCATCCTATTCTTTCATGTGTTATTTATATTGGATATGATTAACATACTAGAATAGGTTCCCTTAAGAAAAATTAAATTATATGCCCTTCCAATAGCTGCACCTATTAAAATTATGATCGTTGCATGGTAGGTCTGCCAAAGTAGAATACCTCAACTATCTTAATTATTAGGGTAAATGTCGGACATTTACATGCATAGTATTGGTTTAATTAACAAAGCTATCAAAACGGTTTTGGGCTTTGGGGCATGGTGTTGGTGCCGGGGCATGTGATGCCACCCAACAAACAAGAGTCACATTGGGACGTGATTAGCAAAGTGTTGCTTACCTATGTCACTAGATTTCTAGCGGTGATGCCAAAGCTTACTAGGATCTAAGTTGAATATGGATCTTGAACCACTATATGTCGTTTTGAGGGAAAACAGTTCTAAGCATATAGTGGAATAATAAACTTTTATTAAAATGTTTAATAAAAGTTTTACATTTACATAGTGCTTATATTCGCATATTTTTTGTTGTAGATCATGGCACCAACCGCTAGTAACACTTTCAATTTGCGCTCGATTCTTGAAAAAGAAAAGCTTAGTGGAACAAACTTTATTGATTGGTATCACAACTTAAGAATTGTTCTCAAGTAAGAGAAAAAGGAATATGTTCTAGAGCTTCCCTATCCTGATGATCTGCCAGATAATGCTACTGCCGCTCAGAAAAAGGAGTATGAGAAGCATACCAATGATGCCATTGATGTTAGCTGTCTCATGCTTGCCACTATGTCCTCTGAGCTTCAGAAGCAATATGAGAACGTGGATGCCCACAATATGATTGAGGGACTCCATGGCATATTTGAGAACCAAGCAAGGTCTAAGAGGTACAACATCTCAAAGTCCTTGTTTGCGTGTAGGCTAGCTGAAAACGGTTCTGTCAGTTCTCATGTGATCAAGATGATTGGTTACATTGAGAATCTAGAGAAACTTGATACTGCTCTACATCCTGATTTGGCCACAGATGTGATTCTCCAGTCGCTTCCCACGAGCTATGAGCCTTTCATTTTGAACTTTCAAATGAATAGCATAGAGAAGACATTGGCTGAGTTGCATGGGATGCTTAAGACAGCTGAGGCAAGCATAAAAAAATCTGGTCCAAGTCAACTTGGTTTAAAAGGATAGCAAGAAGCGAAAGCGCAAGGCTAAGGCTAAGGCTACAGATGAGATCTCTAGCACTAAGCCTAAACCTGCAGCAGCTCCTAATCCTAAACCGACGGCTGGTGATCCTTGTTTTCACTGTAAGAAAACCGGTCATTGGAAGAGTAATTGCAAGCTTTATCTGGAAGAGCTGAAGAAGAAGCGTGGAGACACTTCTAATTCAGGTATCAATGTTATTGAAATTAATAATGTTGTTACATGTCCTTATAATTCATGGGTATTTGATACCAGATCAATAATTCATACATGCAAATCGTTGCAGGGGCTTAAAGAAGCAAGGAAGTGTGCAAAGGGCGAGGTGGATGCTCGCGTCGGCAATGGTGCAAAGGTTGCTGCGTTGGCCGTCGGAACTTATCCACTTTCATTACCATCAGGATTAGTTTTGGAGTTAAATAATTGTTATTACATTCCTGCCTTAGGCAAAAACATTATTTCTTCAAAGTGTTTGGAGGAACATGATGGTTATAAGGTCATAATAAGGAACAAGTGTTGTTCCATTTATTTGAATGATATTCTTTATGATAATTGCCCATTGGTGAATGAATTGTATTACTTAGATCTTGAGAATAAGCCTATTTATAACATTGATGCAAAAAAGCTCAAGCCTAATGATTTGAATCCTATATATACTTGGCATTGTCGTTTAGGTCATATAAATGAGAAGCGTATAAAGAAGCTCCATATAGATGGTCTTCTAAGTTCTTTTGATTTTGAATCAATTCATACATGTGAGTCTTGTTTACTTGGCAAAATGACTAAGTCGCCTTTCACAGGAAATAGTAGGAGGGCGAGTGAACTATTGAGACTTGTACATACGGATGTATGTGGACCAATGAGTTGCACGGCCAGAGGTGGTTTTCAGTACTTCATAACCGATGACTTTAGTAGATATGGTTACATCTACTTAATGAGGCATAAGTCTGAATCCTTTGAAAAGTTTAAAGAATTTCAAAATGAAATATAAAATCAATTGGGCAAGACTATTAAACTCCTATGATCTGATCGTGGTGGTGAATACTTGAGCCATGAATTTGGTGAACATCTAAAGCAATGTGGAATCGTTCCACAATGGACTCCGCCAGGAACACCCCAATGGAATGGAGTATCCGAACGAAGAAACCAAACCTTATTAGACATGGTTAGGTCTATGATGAGCCAATGTGATCTTCCATTGTCCTTCTGGGGATACGCTCTAGAAACTGCCGCTTTCACACTTAATAGGGTTCCATCTAAATCTGTGGAAAGGATGCCATATGAGATATGGACTGGGAAGCATCCCGGGTTGTTTGTTCTTAAGATTTGGGGATGTGAGGCTTATGTAAAACGTATGACGTCTGATAAGCTTTCTTCCAAGTCTGATAAATGCTTCTTTGTAGGATACCCTAGGGAAACTAAAGGTTATTATTTCTACAACCGGAAAGAGGGCAAAGTGTTTGTCGCTCGTAATGGTGTTTTTCTAGAGAAAGAGTTTCTCTCCAAAAGGGTAAGTGGGAGAACGGTGCAACTTGAAGAAGTTCAAGAAGCTCCAAAAAATGTTTCTTCTTCTGCTATACCATAATTGGATGAACAAATTATCGTTGAACCAATTGTTGAAACACCAGCCCCGCGTAGGTCAGAAAGGGCACGTCGCGCTCCTGAAAAGTTCACGCTCCTAACCACGGGGCAGCGCGACATATTATTATTAGACAATGATGAGCCTAAGACTTACAGTGAAGCAATGATGGGACCGGACTCTGAGAAATGGCTTGGAGCCATGAGATCTGAATTAGAATCCATGAGAGAAAATCAAGTTTGGAACTTGATAGATCCACCTGATGGTGTAAAAACCATTGAGCGTAAATGGGGTTTTAAGAAAAAGATAGACATGGATAGAAATGTTCACATCTATAAGGCACGATTGGTGGCGAAAGGTTTTAAGCAAATTCAAGGGGTTGATTATGATGAGACCTTCTCGCCCGTCGCTATGCTAAAGTCTATACGAATCCTTCTTGCAATTGCCGTATTTTATGATTATGAGATATGGCAAATGGATGTCAAAACGACTTTCCTTAATGGAAACCTAAGTGATGATGTGTACATGACATAGCCTGAAGGTTTTGTCGATCCGCAAAATGCTAGAAAGATATGCAAGCTTGAAAAGTCCATTTATGGACTAAAGCAAGCATCTCGGAGTTGGAATCTTTGCTTTGATGAGGTAGTCAAAGGGTTTGGCTTCATTAAAAAAAAGAAGAACCTTGTGTTTACAAAAAGGCTAGTGGGAGCGCGCTTGTCTTTCTGGTCCTTTATGTGGATGACATATTGCTGATCGGTAATGATATTCCAATACTTGAAGTTGTTAAGACTTCTTTGAGAAAGAGTTTCTCTATGAAGGACTTAGGAGAGACAACTTATATTTTGGGCATTAAGATCTATAAAGATAGATCAAAAAGGCTAATTGGATTGTGCCAAGGCACGTACATCGACAAGGTATTGAAACGGTTCAATATGAAAGATTTCAAGAAAGGTTTCTTGCCCATGTCGCATGGCATTACTCTTAGCAAGACCCAGTGTCCTTTGACACCTGATGAGATTGAGAAGATGAGAGCGATCCCGTATGCATCGGCTATCGGATCCATCATGTATGCCATGATATGTACGTGCCCAGATGTAGCTTTTGCTCTAAGCGCTGCAAGCAGATTCCAATCAAACCCAGGAGAAGCTCACTGGGTGGCTAGTAAGAATGTCCTAAAGTACTTGAGAAGAACTATGGGTATGTTCCTAGTCTATGGAGGTGAGGAAGAGCTCGTTGTAAATGGTTACACTGATGCTAGCTTCCAAACCGACAAAGACGATTCGAGATCGCAATCTGGATATGTGTTTTGCCTCAATGGACGTGCGGTGAGCTGGAAGAGTTCCAAGCAAGATACGGTTGCTGACTCAACAATGGAGGCCGAGTACCTTGCCGCTTCAAAAGCTGCAAAGAAAGCTATTTGGATCAGAAAATTTGTTTCTGAGTTGGGTGTGGTTCCTAGTGCGTCCAGTCCAGTGGATCTCTATTGTGATAATAGTGGTGCCATTGCGCAAGCCAAGGAGCCTAGAGCGCATCAAAAGGACAAACACGTACTACGGCGTTATCACCTCATCCAGGGCATCGTCGCTCGAGGTGATGTAAAGATATGCAAGGTGCACACGGATTTAAACATCGCTGATCCGTTGACAAAGCCTCTCTCTCAGCCCAAGCATGAGGTACATATGAGATCCATGGGTATTAGATATCTGCATGATTAATGTATGAGAGATTGTATAATATCTATGTTTATGTGTGATTGAATAAAGTGTTATTCTATTCCACAGATAATAATTATTGCATTGATTAACAAGTACGCGACTTATTTGTGAAACTCATTATTTTTATAATATTATCTTAAATGATCCCTAGTTCCTTATCATTATGTGGGATAATAATGATTCATGGACTAGCACATGTATTGGTTGATGATCATGTTTCTCAGATCATTGATATGGAGATATCAAATCAATAACGTGGATACATGTTGGAGAACATGGTGTTGGATTGACCCACTAAAAGACTCTGCTAATATGTTATATTTGTGCAATCAGTCATTGTCTTGAATGATATACCTTTGGGATCCTTAGACCTGAGATCATCATTGATTTCTAGAATGCGTAGTAACACACTTAGGGGTTACCAAACGCTACTCCGTAACTGGGTAGTTATAAAGATAGCTTTCGGGTATGTTATGAAACATGTCATGGGGTGTGAGCGGTTAAGATGGAATTTGCCCCTCCTAGTAACAGGAGAGATATCTCTGGGCACCTCGAGTTAGATGGATTTGGAAGTGCATGGCCATGCCAATGTGATTAAAAGTTAGTCACGATGACTAAGAGTTAGTTATGATAAATCCACTATACGTTCGAGTGAACGGTCGAGCTATTACAGGGATGACACGTATCTTGCCTTGAGCTTGGCTGATATCATGAGGCAAAGGGATCGCTGAATGCGTATGTCAAAGGTTCAGCCGATATGATCTTTATGTGTATTCGAGAATCAGTATGTGCTGCTAGGTGCCGCTATTGATTTATGATTTGAAAAAGGGTTTTCACATCATTGTCGTATTTATGTGAACCTAACGGGTCATACACTTAACGGGTTGGAACATTGCTTGCCTATGTGATTGTCTCTAGTGCAAGTGGGAGATTGTTGGAGATATGCCCAAGAGACATTATGGATTTGATCTGTATGTGAGGGCCATACGGATATTGATCTGTGAGGAATTAGTCCACTAATGGGCTAACTTGTCGAGGCCCATTAGAAGGGTCTATATAAGTGGAGGCGGGGCAAGGGGTGCAGGTGACCACCAGTCTAGAACCCTAGCCGCCGCGCTCCTCTCTCTCGCCCACAAACCCTAGGCCTGTTGCCGGTGCTAGCACGCCGCGCATAGTGCTCCAACCCCGTACATGTGGATACCGCGAGGAGGCGCTGCTGTTGCTGCGGTGCCGGACGGTTGGACTAGGAGGAAACGATTGTGATCGACTACTTCCTCTACATTGACGCGCGACTACGTTGGACGAGCTGCTCCAACCTTCGCTTCCGCTCCGCTTGCACGTCTAGTGGTAACGATCCATGATTCCCTCTTGTAAGGTTTCCTGGTTGAACAATACAAATTTTATATGCTATCGTAGCCTACCCGTTTCCCTTCAAAAATGTCATATAATGTTGAATGGAGGAAGTATGATTTAATCTAAGATTAAGTACATTAAATTTGATGTTCTTATATGTCATATACTTGATGACATGAAGGCAATTCCCAGTGCTAGGAGTTCATGGTGGATAGGTGGTACTACCCTACTTGGAAGGAGATGCACAACGTTTGGCAGGATTGATGTTTGATGATGCCAGGTGCAGCACACCACCAGGACAATCTTAGCCTCGATAAATATGTGGAAAGATGAGTATGCTAAATCATTTCTTTATTCTAACACTCAACTCTGCATTATTTCTAATCATAATTTTTTTCTCAGTCGATGTCTCATGGTGGTGAACCTATCACCAGTTTCCAAGCACTTGCTTTGTCCCACAAGGGCAAGGCAATGTACAACATCCAGTATAACTCAAAGGACCCTTGCTCGGTGTACAACAACCCGACCGTCGATAGCTACCTCAGTGCATACTTAGAGGTGGCAAAGGAGGTCCATGGGATAGACTTTGATCCGAGTGCCACGACCTTGACAGAGAAGTCATCATGAGGGTGGGAGGAGGCAAGAAGCATGAGATGTACTATCTCGGTGACCGCATATTCGACATGATGAGTATTCCCACGCTCCCCCAAATTTGTGCATAGAACACGAGCGCTGGCCCAATCATACACCCACGACCGACCAGTGTATACTTCGGGACGCATGCCTCTAGGTTATTTCTATTTTATTTATTATTCATTCATCTTTTACCTTGGGATGCACCACTCTAGATTAACATTGGATGGAATATTATGGATCCAGTTTGAGAAGAGAGGAAGAGACAGGAAGATTTGGAGGCGAGGATGCTTCAGATGGAGGTTGACCAACAGAGGCGGATTGAGAAGACCCAACAATAGAGTCAGTAACAGATAATGTGGTTCTATAGCTACATGCAAGGTATTTCTGCGCATATGGGTCATACTCTGCCACCGATGCCCTGGGCTCCACCACCTCCTCCCATTTCTCCCGTGAGTCCCATGACAACCTTATAATTTCATTTCAATTAGTTAGTTACCTAAGATAATCTTAGATCGTTACTTAGAGTTTTTATTAGTTAGAAAACTTAGACAACTTACATATTTTTAGTTTGTTAATTAGAGAACTTGTTTCTGTTTGTAATCTTTATTATACATGTAATCTGTTCTTCTTTGTGTAGAATCTTTCTCTGTCGGAGGCGTTGAATGATGAGCCTCAGGACCAAGACCCATCGCTCTGTCACAATTTGTTTTCATCCCTTCAGTGATTTGTGTATTATTTCTGGTTGTGATTTGTGGATTGTTAGTGACTATATCGGTTATGAACACTTTTCATAAACTTGTGAATTTAATGTTGTTTAACTATGATGATCATTTATGGATTTGTGGTTGGGAATTTATCTATATGAACTGTATGTGATGCTTATTGTAATGTATATGAACTGCCTGTAATACTTATTGTCATGTCTATGAATTGCTTGTGATGTTTGCTGATTTACGCGACCGAGCAATAAAAATAGAACCTGGATGGTCATTTTGCCGAGTGTCTTAGTTATGATACTCGACAAAGCTTCAATGCCGGGTGCAATGACCTTGACACTCGACAAAGGTTCAAAGTTTACGAAGTGTGATGACAAAGACGCTCAGAAAAGGTTGAAAGTTTTGTCAAGTGTCATGACCAAGACACTTGGCAAAGTTGTGACATTTTGTCTAGTGTCATGGTTGTGGCGCTCGGCAAATCATTTAAGCTTTACCGAGTGATGCGTATTGGCACTCTGCAAGTTGTCGTCAACTGTCAACTCACCTTTCACTCATCTTTTTTTTTGGCCGAGAGTCGTTCGTATACTCAGCAAACGTTTTACCAAGTATACAATGAAAAGCACTTGAGTGTTGTTTACAAACAATTTGCCACGATGATTTCTGCCAAAGCACCATTTTTCCATAGTGGAGACAGGAGCCGCGACGAGCACCCGTGCCTAGCTAACTTTTACCGACCTCACCTCCCTCCCCTTCGGTGTGGGCGTATGCATGACTCCGCGAGCTGAGAAAGGGGTTTATGCAGTTTGTTGCACTGGAGTTGAAAAGTGATTTTGAATCTCTAAATATGCAGGTCGATTGGGTTGTATAATTAGGGTCTGTTTAGGAGGGATTCTAAAACAGCTTCTTAACTGGATTCTACTCCTCTTATGAAGAAGCTAGCCAAAGGGTTTAAATAAAAATAGATTCTGCTCTTCTTTTCTAGAAGCAGTTCTCAAATTTGTACTAGAATTCAAAAGCACAAAAAATATAGCTTCTCATGGCTTCTCTATCCATTTTTATGGAATATACACAAGAGAATCCGTTTGAGAATCCGTTTTACCAAATAATTTTTTTTAGAATCTGTTTTTTCATAGAATCTGTTTTATAGAGAATCCGTCTCATAGCTTCTCATGGCTCAAATTTGAGGCCGCACACTTTGACACGTTGCTATAGAAGGCTAGCATCAGCCACGACGACTTGCACAAGGGCCTTGCCGACGGTGAGCCCGGAGTGAGGTTGTAGACGGAGGAGATTTTCAGTGGTAATGATAATTGAGTAGTATTAAATTAGTGAAGATGATTTTTTTTATGTTGAACGGCCGTGGCCGACACCCCAAAAGTACTTGGGCTGAACCGTGGGCAGCCATCTCCATTGTAAACAGTGGGAACTGAACCGTGGGCTGAACCGTGGGCAGCCAATAAAGAAATAGAGTAAGTAGATGTTAGCGCGCCTGCACATGGCGGGAAGCCAAGAACAAGCTCCTGCCCAAGGAAGACAAATGTACGACTAGCTGGGCAGGAATAGGCCGTGTCTTCGGTAAGAGGCTCGGCCGCCCAGGCATGAAGGATAAAAGGAAGCCGAACCCATGAGGGAAGGAAACAAGATATTAACCATTATTGTAACCAGTTATCCCCTTACTTTTCCCTCAAGCAAACTCTGTTCTTCTTCCCGAACCAATAACCTCCCTTTGTATTCCTCTGCTGACTCTGTAAACCTAAGATTCGGAGTAATTCGATAGAGTAGATCCACTCGTGTGCTAACAGTAGATACAAGGAAACTGGGAGACGCATATCACGCACAACAAACAGGCATGACGCATGGCAAGCATGTATCGCGTGACATCGTCACACTCCGCAAGCATGCAGCTGGACGCAAGGGCTGCTGCTGATCTGGTGGGACTGCAGGAGCACTATGCCCGTGATCCCCACGGTGGACGCGGAGCACGCGACCTGCCGCAGCATCACCGCTGCTGTGCCGGGCTCTAGCTGTCACGTATCGCAACGTGAACGCCGCGAACAATCAATAATAACCGGAGCGTATGTTTTATGCTGGCGCCTGCAGCGTGCGTTGCAACAAGGATGTGGTGTCACCGGTAGAGTGCTCTTCAGCGTCAATGCCCTTTTTTTGTTGACTGACGTTCACAAGTGAAATCGACCTGGCTTATTATTTAGTACAGCAGCGTGCATCCACCTTCCAATTCCAACGGAATGCATCCTCCATAACTTGAGTCTAGAATTATAGTATCTGGCCAGCTATGTTCATTCTTCATGAAACAATTCTGAAACAATCCAACACCCCGGACTCAAGCTGCAACGCGTAATGTTCATTTGACATACTGATCAGGATACGGCCGGACAACTATGATCAGGACGCCTCACCCTTTTGCTACTGTAGTTGCTAAATCTGAACTACACTCAACACAATTGACCAAGATCACTAAATCTTTTCTTGCTTTCGACTGCACAACTGAAAACAAATAACTTATTAGCGCATCAAGACTGCGATTAGCCATCATCAGAGGCTTCATCAAATCGTGCTACAAAAAGGATGGATCTCAGCGTTCCCCTAGCAGTGGTGTTCAGACGCAGCGTGAAGGGGAAAAGATACATTATAAATTATAAGCATTGATGCATATCGGCATTCAAACCTATGGCTCGTTATTTTTTTATTAACAAAAATTGACTCACGGAGGATAAAACGACCATTGCGCATTACCTGATAGAGAAGATCTCTCATACAGATCAAGAAAACATCCAAACTTTCTTTCCTTCGGCGGCCATCTTATCCATGTGAGCTGTGAGCGTGGGCTGGGCCTTAAACCGTGCTTTGGTGCGGAGTCAGATGAGAGGATCTTTCTCTATCCAAGCCATGTCAGTCCGTCCCCATCAGGAATTAAACCCGAATCAATAGGATGCTACTTGGAAGCCTTAACCATTAAGCTAAGAGCTAGCCCTTTTGCAAAAGATACAATGAGTCATGATGTTT
The DNA here is from genome assembly GCA_032690845.1 of Eleusine coracana subsp. coracana. Classification (NCBI taxonomy): domain Eukaryota; kingdom Viridiplantae; phylum Streptophyta; class Magnoliopsida; order Poales; family Poaceae; genus Eleusine; species Eleusine coracana. The sequence continues at coordinate 49,723,166 of CM064420.1, forward strand.
CAAATATTCACGACTAGATCCATGAGTAATTTCTCAATGGAATATCCGATTATGACATAAAAATCCTAAATGTCAAAGACATGGAAGTCTAGGATAGTCTCGACGTTTGCGTGCCTTACGGTCACGTCTTGCAAAATCCCACATCCTTCTAAAATAGGGCCAAAGGGGCTCTTGAAGGATTTTCTAATCGGTGCCAATGATGTATCAACCAAAATGTCAAGTGTAAAGGCACCAGAAACCATGTTGGCACTGACAGTGGGATTGTAAAGAACATCCACCATGACTCCTCTAATGTTGCATCGAATTGTTGAAGAGGAAGAGCACATTTGAATTACTTCAGGGGATAGCTCCACCACTCGCAACCATTGGTCGCTCATTATTGAAGTTAACTCCTTCACCGTATCTTGGAGGAATGCCTCTTCAAGTGGCTCAGGAGTCAGGGGTTTCTTTTGGCAACAATACTTTGACGTGTTTCTATAATCTTCAAAAATCTCTTCCTTAAACTCAAATGGGAATTCTGAGGGTTGAATTTCTTCTTCCCTAGATGTTCCCGGTTCGGGTGAGGGCTCAGTGGTTGAATCTTAGGATATGCAAGGAATGGGTTTGGATTCGGCTATTAAGGGTTCCTCTTGGATCGACTTGGCTTCCTCCTGAAGGGGTTCAACATGACCAGAAAGTAAGTGTTTTCTAGGATACGGTCTAGGATTTCTCTTCCTTCTATCACGGTCTTATGGACGAATAATTCTCTGGCGGCAATGTCGAGGTTATAGGGCAGCTTCCTTGTTCAAACCCTCATGAAAATGTTGTAGCAACATTGGGTCGGGAATGGCAAAGTTAGGTCCGGATTTGGATAGCAAATTAAGCCTAGCCTAGGCTGCACCTAAAGATTCCTTCTCACTCTAATAAAAATAGAGAATTTCCATATGAAGGGAGACAATAGGGACATAGGAAAGGAAGCGAGACAAAATTTGTCTCAAAGTTCCTCCCAATCGCCATTTACACTCCTGACTTTATGAGTGTACCATTGTTTCGCCCTCTCCGACCAACAGCTCTACGATGTACTTGAACATGGATGATTACTAAGGCTGGATAGGGCTATCATCACCTACCGACTATCTCTACAAACCGTGGGGCACGTGGTAAACAAAGGTAACCTCTAGCCTAGACATCATGTCTATGCTATTAATTACTATTAAAGTCTCGATATCACGCTTATAGAAGACTATTACTCTAAGTAACTAGAGCGATGATCTCGTAAGCAACTAAGAAAAAAACTTACTTAAAAAGAAAACTTAAATGTCAAAGAAAGATCACGAATACTTACTAAGAAAGGAATGCATCTGCCGAGGTATAAGCGTGGAGAAGGCGCCGATAAGCTCGGACCTCCTCCTAACTCTCCCTCATTCTCTCCCTATTTTCTAAGCACATTGGTAGTGCTAAAGACTTTTGAGTGGAGCACTAATTTCTTATTCTTGTGTTGTCTTGAAGTGGAAGCACTCCCTTGCTTTTATAGGACCCAAAGGTGGTTCCTGGAGGTGGTAACTTCCACCCTAAGGGGGAACCGACGTAGGTAAATATAGATCTTTAATCAGGACTGCCCTGATGTCCTAGTAAACACGAAGGGCTGGTTTCAAACTAATTGTGATGGATGATGTTTGAGGGGATTCTGGCTTACCAATCCATTCCATGGCCATTTGCTTGCAGCCTTGCATGCCCATGGGTCGGCTAAAATCAATCATCAGCAGGTGTGAGTATTACAATTACAAACAAGGTGAAATATCCGGTGCACACAATAAACCGTGGCACTTGGATCCCATCTGAATGGCACAGATCAGAGCTGGTGTTGATAGTACGCTCCTCCACGACTCATTCTTAATTAATTTGTGAAAACACCCCTGGGATTGACCTCCCTGTTTGTCGTCCTGAACCGGACAGAGCCGATAACAGCTATAAGTATTTGATTATTTGATGCTGAAACAGAGCACCTGATCCCCCGATTTGGCAAGGAAAAGAAACAGAATCGGAGTCCGTAAGTTGTTACTTAGCTAGATTTGGCAAGGAAAAGAAACAGAATCGGAGTCCGTAAGTTGTTACTTACTTAGCTAACCACATTTTTGCTGGATATTATCGAAAAGTTTTACCTTAATTAGCACACTCTTGCAGTCACATGGTTGTTAGAAGACGGGCAAACATCCACAACAATTATCATGAAAATGGATTGACCATAAAATGAAAAAATAACAATGAGTTGTGACCAATATGTTAACAGCATTGTTCAAAATTGTCGACATAATCTACTACAGAAAATATAACTATCAGAAATGTTCCTTGTGGAAAATAAATCTAGTGAATGTTTTGGTGTTCATTTTGTGGCAGAGCCTCTCCAGCTGTCTTCCCAATTCTTCCGGTCCACAGTAGAAAACCCCTGCCACAACATTTAAGTTGAAAATTATGAATAATCCATAGGCAAAACAGTTGTTGAAACTGTAAAGTTATGTGCTAGATTATCCTTGCACAGAATTAGGACGTTTTATGATTGTGGGAGCACAATTGTGCAGTTTGGGGTAGTCAATTCATTGTCAGATTTGTTTAAATCCATAGGTACTTCTACTGTCTATATGGTGTTATTTCCAAATTCATTCATGAAATAAATATTGCAAAAAACATATGGCTATAGGTTCTTGTTTCAATGTTCAAAACAGGGCGTCCTTGTTTCTATTCCTTTTTGTGTGCAACGAGCTAAAAGTTTCTGCAAATAAACAAGAAAAACACTCTTACCTATCTTCTCTCCTATATGTCTTCTTGAGAGACCATGGAATACCCTAGTCCAGTTTGGCCTAGAAAAGTGTGTACGAACCTACAAATTCAAGAAGTTGTTCGGCTTTGCATACACATATGGCTAAATTGAAGAAATTACAAGTGTTCGTGAATCAATCTTGCATTGCATCTATGTTCTTCAGAATGGAGAAAGCCTTACGGGAGTTTTCGAGATGATATCTATGCCATGCCGTGCAAAATGGAGTGCTTGAATTGCGCTTATTAGCACTGACCGCTTGTCACCTTCTTGGTAGACACTAGTCAGGTAGTTGTACATTTCTATGACACCCTACAATGCAACCACATCAAAAGATCCAGAAGACACGAGCATATTTCAGTGTAATTGCTATATGCTGTTTCGCAAGATATGAATATAATACTTCAAAGTGGTTATAAAATTGTGACCTGTTTTCTATCGAGAGCTGAAACTTCTTTCATGATATCCCTAAACCACTCAAAGGATCCTTGCTCTCTTGTTACCCAATAAAAGTAGGCCTTCTTCAGTTGGTCAGCATGATGATATGACCCATCTCCCTAGATGAAATGAAATAATCACGTCAACATTTCAGTGTGTAGAAGAACATTACATAATATAAGCAAGGTGCCTCTATTACGTTATTAAGGCCATTGGCAATATCTTTGAGAACACTTATGAAAGGCGTTGCTCCTATTCCAAGTCCAATTAATAAGATAACTTCATATTTCGAGTGATCCTGTGATGCTGCACCATACGGGCCATCAATGGATATTTTTGGCAGGTCAGAGTTGTTGGAAAGTAGTGCCTGCAAAATCAAGTGTATGTTTCTATATGTCAATAAAGATGGAAATATATACGCAGAATTGCTGTTTCTAGCTTGATAACATGAAGTGTGTTTTACCTGTTGGAACTCGTCATACATTTGGTAGCTCCAGTCACCAAGAGATCTTATGTGGATGCTCAAGTGATGATCATCTGGTGCAGAGGTAAGCGAAAATGGGTGCCTGAGACAAATTTATAAGATAAATTTGGAATTAGTAATATAAATAACTTGTCGCACTTCATGCAAGTTACATCAGTAAATTAACATCTCAAATTTATAAGCACAGTTAATAGTCACAACTATAACAGGGTATTCTCACCACTCAAACTTTGATATTTGTGGACATTGGACAAATACATACATTCCACTCTGATATCTGAAACCTTGAGGCTTTGTCACCTTTAGTGCAAGAACCTTTCCTGGATAAACTGTTGCCTGGAAAGTACAAATAAATTATAATCAGAAGATCAAAGTACACATATCACCTTGTATTTCCATTGAAAATTCACTAAACGCTCACATACATTGAGAATCTTGACATCAAATATCATAGATCTCACCATTCTGAACATACGCTCTCCAAGATAGATAATTACAGGAATCACAACATACATCCATGTCTGCATACATTTTGAGAAGATAAGATAACACGAACATAATGAACTTACTACATGTTTAATAATGGAAATTACCGTCTTCTCTGTGACTTCCTTTGCCAGGAAGAGAAACATGGAATGCACGATGAGGAGCACGTAGACAGCGATGAACACATGATGAGAATACCAGAAGGAATTGAATCCAGCGAACCGTCTGACAAGATGTGGCAGTGATTCTGGGTTTCTCCTCGAAGGACTACTAGCAAGCAGGAAAGCGATCAACATTAGTAACACCATGGCTATACCAGTTGTTCCCTCAGTTGATGCCACTATCTCCAAGTACGATGGTTGGTGGTACCCAAAGTCAGCAGCAATTGTGCGCCCAAAGAATGTCTTATCTGCCCTTGCAATCCTCGGGAAGTCACATGATAGGTGGATGCCTCCATGGAGGATTATACCGATGACGATTCCTCCCGCAACAAGCTAAAATAGGGTACTATGTTACGCTCATAACATTTAGATTAGTCTCAAGTGAAAAAAAATTAAATGACATGAATAAATTTATTTAAAGATAAAACCTTGTGGAAGTTAATGGCGTCATTAAATGGGATGACCGAGTTGATAACACGGCTTCTTCTCAGCCAAGTGATTGTATTACGACAGACAGGTAGTAACACGATTGCCATATTGAGCTTGAGCATCTCTGCGGCCCCCTTGGCAGTCGACAGGCAGTACCCCATAACTTCAAATGCCAACCGCTGGCGATACTGCATGAATTTCCATGTGAAGAGCGCAGCGCATGCTGCAAACCACAACAAAACCAGCCATATACGTCTCCAGTGAGCCTGGAACAAAACTGTGCCCGCAGATAGTATCTCCCAGCTATATTTTGTAGGTGTTGCTTTTGGCATGTAATCTGGTTGTAGATCCCTTGACAGGCCCTTATTTGTGTTACTCATCTGTAAGTTTGATAAAACATTACCAGGAGGTACAAAGTTGAATATTCATGAATAAGTTTGAAAGATTTGGGCACCAATTCTATCATTAACATATTATTCTACACCTATGTTTTGAGTCTCAAAAAAGGACATTATGGAAGTTTGTAGTAACATATACTCTGTGCGGTGCTCTGAAGAATTTTTTGGTCCCAGTTACTAGCAAGTCACCTGGATGAATCCTTGGCCAGTCTGAATCTCTTCTAGGATCAACTGTGTGTATTCTGCAGCCTCATCTTGGCTTAACGTAAGCTTGTTCAAAGATGCACTGAACATTATTGCCTATGAAATTACAAACATGTAAATTTATGGGACCTGTAATTTAGAGGACCTTTTCGGTGCATAATACTACATCCGGTAATTATAGGTTGTACAACCACTAATTACTAGTTGTACCAGCAGTAAAACTCCTCCACAATTCAACTTTACTAATAGTACCATCAATAAAACTCCTGCACGAGTTAATAACTTCACAGCAATGGCAAGAATATCCAGTATAATATGGTCTTATACATGTACCTGCTTGATATCCTTTTCTGTGATTCTTCTAGTTAAATTTCCCTGGCAGCTGCAGAAGCATTTTATATACTTGTGTAAAGATTTTCAATTGATCTGAGTACTGCGACGAGTTCGGTATTGTAGATAGGAAAGGGAAGGATACCTGTCCAATGCTATTCTAATCCCATCACTAGCAGAACGACTCGAGGATCTGCTGGGGTTGGCATTTACATAGACTGGAACTGGCTCTGTAGTTGAACTTTTGTGATTCTCACCTACAGAACCCAATAAATGAGTTATAGTCTTTCAGATTAAAATAACCAACGTTCTTTCCAAAAACAATTCTGAGAACCTCAAATTACTGATTATTATTTTCTTGAGTTCAACAACCTACACTAGTTATTTTCGTATAGGATCACCTTTCAAATTTAGGTCTGCATATCAAATTTGTAATGTGACAATAGATGGATATATTATTAGAAAGAGTTATCCTGATGCTTGATGCTCCTTATGTACTACAATATACAAAACAAATATAGATGTTCTCATATGGAAAAATAATTTAAAAACTAATCACCTGGCCTCATATGTTCTCTGAATTTAGGCATAAGATGGGTTCTGTTATTAAACAGTTATGACAAAACCAGCTACCCAGTTTTTGAACAAGAGAGGCAAATAATAAGCTGACATCAAACCAGATGTATCTGTGTTTCAAACAACTCATATCTTTGATACTATACTTGAATTGTTTAAACGGTAATATTAATGAAACAAAAATGGAGATGAGGAATTTCATAGATCGCAACTAACATTAATTGATAAAGGATGTTATAACTATCTAAACGTGCATCAGTTCAAGCAACAACACAAATTTGAAAAGATATGACTAAAGTGAATTTTGAGTGACAATTTATTAAACCTTAATCTCCACTAACCTTAATTTTAAGTTCCATTAAAGATATTATACTCAGACCCTCCAAACGTTTGTGTGCATAAATGACACAAAATTTGTCACTATCCCAGAGATTTTAAAAAAATAATTCCGCTCATATCCCTTTTTTTTTTGTCGAAGCTCATATCCCTTTCTTTGTGACGGAAAAATCCTATGTGGCATCAAAGCACGTCTAGAAAGCACTAAAAGCTTTCGTAGCTTCTTTTCAAGCAAAACTGAACACATATGAGTCAAAAAAAAAAAACCGAACACATACTCAATGAGTGCACAACAAGAAAACATGAGAAGTTTAATAAAATCCTTATATCCTCCAAAGTGGACCAGAAATTCAAGACCATCAAAGCATAAATGACAACTAAGGGCACCTGCATAATCGGCTCAAGTCCTTCTAGGTGTTGGGGGTAGGTATTGTCACACACATACAAAAAAAGATCTTGGGCGTAGGTCAGACGGGAGAGGAGTAGAACTGCTGAACCGGGTAGCAGGAAGGAAATACTAATTAATGGCCACGGGAGTTAGGAAGAAGATGTTGTCGTATGTTGTATCTGCTGCGTCCTCACTTTATTGTACCGACTCAAGCTACTATGCAGCTCCTCCCTTATAATGGCTTTCAAGTGTAATACCCGTGCCCTAAAATAATTTGTATTTCTCTAGTTTCAGATGTACAAATAAAAGTATTAGATTTTTTATGTATAATATAAACTGCAATTTCGTTAAAGCAATAATATGGCAGTGTTCTTTTAGGAAATTCGATACTACTATAACTGTTCTGATGTGTATAGTCCTCTTGCTTGTACGGCAGTGTATCATTTCTTCCATTGTGACATAGAAAGAATATTGCACATTTGCATGTCCCACTTGCCCATGAGTCTCGTAAGGTATATTAGCAGTTTTTATCTAAATTCTATAGTTATCTTGTTTAGCTCCTATTTTGAACAAATTGTGCTTATTGAGAAAAAAGATTATTTGAGAAATCCCTGAGAGGCAGTTCAAATAATAATAATAATTACAGTTCAAATAATAATAATAATTATAATTATGTTGTTATTGTTGTTGTTATGCAAGTATGATGTGTTCATTTCCGGCGTACTAAATTTTAGTCTTGTCTCATCAAATATTAGAATTCTAATTATAGAAATAATAAATATAGACTAATAACAAAACTTATTCCATAACCTCTAGACTAAATGATAAGACAAATCTATTAAAATTAATTAGGCTATGATTACACAATGTGATGCTATAATAAATATATCATAATGATGACTTAATTAAGTTTAATAGAATCATCTTACAAATTAACCTTTAACTATGTAATTAGTTTTATATTTAATCATCCTATTTAGCGTTCAAAGAGTCGATATGATAGCACTAAAATTTAGACTTCAGAAAATAAACATACCCAAAAGCAAACGAACACACCCAAAAGCGAGCTACTACGGCTAATTAATTATTTTATTTGTCACTTTCCCACTGTGCTGTGGGCAGCGTGTCTCTTATTTTTTATGGATGGGTTCACCAGAATCTTTAAGAAATTATACCAAAATTTATCATCAGAAGTGCATTAATATGGTAAAACAAAGTTACCCAAAACTTAGACCAGTGTTGTAAATAGGGGGCAGATAAATGTCTAGAACAGTGTACCAAGAATAACAAATGTGAACAAAAGATTTGCGGGAGAAACAGGGGAGATACAAATATTACAGGAAGCTTGTAAGCAAACAGAGAAGAGAGCATAAAACAAACTAACTTGCGGCGCTCCTCTGCGACGTGGACGAGAGCCGAAACCCCTCCGACGCGCTCCACCTCAGCTCCCCTCGGCTGTCACGCTCGACGAACTCAGTTGATGACGACGAGGTGCGCAGCAGCCTCGACCTCCCGGCTTCCAAATCCTCCTGCTCGCCATCGCTGCATCCACGGAACGACCCAGTACTCCACGAGCAGAACCCCGGCGAGGGCGAAGTGCAGTCATTGTCGTAGTAGCTGTAGCTTCCCTCCTGAAAGAGCACCTCGATCTCTATACCCGACGACGGGCTCATGCAGGACGACGACCTCGTCGACGGGTAGGCGCTGAGCGACGCTGCCAGCGTGTCTCCGTCGCCGCCAACGACGATATTGGACACGAATTGTATGACAGAAGGGCTCCCCGCCGAACACATCGAGGCGCCAGCAGGAAATCCATGCTCGGACGACAACGATGGGCTCGGCTGCATGGCAGGGCCGTCCATGGAGCAAGCATTGGATGGTGAAATCATTACGAATCTCTGCTGCCAGTTGCAATGTGCACAGCCAGCTGATATTACTTTAATGCAGAAGCTTTTGGTGCGTTGGTCAAGTACAGACTACAGAATGGAGATGGGTTTCGGGAACTTGATTTATGCATGCAAGAATACATCAGGCCATCAGGGCTGGTGATGACACAGGTCGTTGTGTGGTTGGTTACTTGATTTGGTAGGCCGGTACAGGAGGCAACGGGGAGAGGAGAGGGTGGAGTTAGGAATTGACTCGTGATAATACATGTGTGAGAGGAGCTTTTAGTTGGCTAATGATTGGGTTATAAGAGCATCTTCAACTATTATTTAAATGAGTCTGTTAAACTAAAATTTAGGAAATAATTAAAAAATAAACCTCCAACCGTTCTCTAAAACATCTCCAACCATTATCTAAACAAGATTCTTAAACTAAAATTTAGGAAATTATTAAAAAACAAATCTCCAACAGTTCTCTAAATGAGGTACCTAAACATACCAACTCCCAAAACAAGGTTTATGACTCTCTACATTTAGCAACCAGCTGATTGAAACTCCCTGAAGCTAGATTCCCATAATCTTTGTTTACTTCCAACAAATTATTAGGACATATATAATATGATTTTAATATTTAGAAAACAAATTATTAAGAGCTGTTAGAGGATGTGTCTTATTTTTGCTTCCAATAAATTTAGAAACCTCCTAAATAGGAGTACTATGTTTATGGAGTAATTTTTTACATAATAATTAGAGATGCTCTAAATAAGGTCTCTAAACATAGTAACTACCAAAACAAAGTTTATGACTCTCTACATTTAACAACTCAATTGGAACTCGCTAAAAGCAGATTCTTATATTTTTTTTTATTTCCAACATATTATTACATCATATATGATATGATTTTAATTTTTATAAAATAAATTATTGGAAATTATTGGAGGATGTGACATTTTTTTAAATCCAACAGATTTAAAAACTTCATAAATCCTGTGTTTAAAAAATATTTTTTTATATAATAATTAGAGATGTTCTAAGGCACGGCATCATCCAGTTCTCGTCAAATTGCAAAAATGCATGAGCTTTCTTTCCGCGGGCAAGTAAGAGTTCGGGACTTCGGGTGAGTCACTCCACCTCCTCGTGCCTCTCGAGTCGATTGGGGGAGTGGCTGCACATGGGGACCACCTGCCATCGACACTGAGGTGCTGCGACTGTTGGACTGCAATGGGGCGTTGGTTGGGTCGCCACATGTGCTGGGGCGAGTTGGTTGGGTCGCGCCGCCGCGTCGGGTTTGGCACACGTGCTATTGACTGCAATGGGGCGTTAATTTGACAGCCACGTAATATGTAGAGATTTCGAAACAGATGGAAGCAGCCAACATCTTAATTTATAAGGACAAATTAATGCAACGTAATTATTATTGCTGACATATATATATATATATATATATATATATACACTTCCTTCATATTAAAAAAAAAGTCGTTTATGACATAATTTAACATACCAATGACTCATTAATTAGAAGATATTTTTTTCTCTCTGTTTTTATTAAAAGTGTCTTGAAACTAACTCAATCAATAATATGTGCTCATTTTAGTGGTCACTACTGTGAAGTAGAAATACTCAATCTATGAGATTGTTGGTTCAATTCTCCATAACCACAATATTTTTATGTTTTTAAAAAAAACAACTTGCTTTTATAAAATAGCTATGATTCAGAATGACTATTTTTTAAAATATAGAGGAAGTACATGTTTTCAATTTGAAATGTTTTAACAATGGACAGTGCCTGCGTCGGTGTTGGCACTTTGACACGCACCAACCAGGTGGGGTGGGCTCCCAAAAAAATCTAGTAGGCCTCGCCGTTTACAGCATTGAGCATTTATATTTTCAGCCATCTACAAAGATCAATCAAATGTAAGCGGTTACTTTCTTTGTTTTTAAATTATTATTATTGTTAATCTTTTTAGTAAATTTTGACCTTTCATTTTATTTAAAATATTATTTAAAATATATAAAATTTTAAGCTATACTTCAATTTAGTTTAATGATAAAATAAACTATGATAACATATATAATATTTTTTAAAAAGGAAAAATTGGTTTCTTAACACTGAAAAATACGCCTTTTAGAAATTTACCATTGAAAGAACTCCGTTAGCATTTTTACCATCGAAAGATCAATTATTTAGAATTTTGCCATTCCGCCAATATCTGTTAGGTTTTGAATTATTTTATATAGTTTAACTCTAAACACGGTAACAAAATGACCTTTATGCCCCTATTTCCTTCTCCCGATTGGAGATTTCTGGCCCTACTCTACCGGCCGCTTCCTTCCCTGATTGGACCCTCCCAGTCAGCCAAACCGAGCCACACTGTGGCTATGAGTGCTTCGCCAAGATGCTTGCACGCATCATTGCGCCCTTCATCTCCTTCGCGAGCGGCAGCCGCGGCACGAGTCGAGAGCCGCACAGTCTGTTCAAGTTGCTTGACATGGTGGTTCGGGAGCTCCTCGATGAGCTCTTCTTCAGTTAGTCTGCTACGTTGGTCACCATCCACGAGCACATGCCGCAGCCACCGTGTTCTTCCGGCCTTAGTTTTCCGAGTCCATCGATTTACTCCGACGCTTTGGGTGCTGCTGGGCGGGGAAACAAAAAAAAGAGAGAGGCGCTCGGCTGGGGAAGCAGAGGAGAGGAGAGGAGGGGCGCTCAGCTGGAGAAGCAAAGGAGACGATGGGCGCTTGGTTTGGACTGTTCGCTGGCGGTCGTTCTTCACGAGCACCCTGTTGCTTGATGCGAGAGGAAGAAGATGAGGCGCCGTGACACGGACTGGTTCAGGCAAGGGGGTTAAACTGTCCATAAATTTACATTTCACGTTGGAAATTAACATAGTGGTAAATTTCTAAAATTTTGAATCTTTCGATGGTACATAACTGTACCAAGACAGTGATGGTAAATTTCTAACTTTGGTATTTTTCGATGTCACCATTCCAATTTCTTCTTTTAAAATTTGTTTTGAATAAGATGAATAATCAAAGTTAATTAAAAAAATTAATGACGATAATAATTTAAGAACAAAAAGAGTAACAGTTTAGCAGCACAAGTGCAACAACATTATTGCTCACACGTAGGGTGTAACAGAACCGTGTTATCATAGAGATGATTTTATTATAGTTTTTTCCTCGGGTGGTAATATACGTTGTGACGTCTAATAGTACAACACATGACATAAATAATATAGTTATAATAACAAGAACATAGATAAAATACAGAGTTTTATATAAATCCAAATTGAAATTACAAATCAGAGTTTTAAAAGTGCGAAAGCAAATTTGTTCAACAGTAAATAAAACGGTTTGATGAGATACTTAAGATACAATCGTTCTCTCACGGCGATACATAGAAGTAGATCCGGTCTTAATAAGTGTCATGCCCACAACACTGTACCAGCAAGCAACATAGTACTCCTCCTATAGACTGCAAGGTTCCCACTCGACGTTCCAAAAGTCGAGAAACTGACCACCCTGATCATCTGAAAATCACAAAGAGTTACGCCTTGAGCAACTAATCCTCAACAAGATTTATCTATCAAAATGGTCATCTATAGCCGACTCCTAAACATGCACATACTTAGGATAGTGTTTATGTTGCCAAAAGCCAGCCTAAAAGTGGATCCTTATTTTTTAAGTCTTAGCTAAATTTAGTTTGCACTATGACTATAATAAACATGGTTACAATACAACATAATTAATCAATACAACAATATTCACTCAATTCATCTTATTAAGCTTCCAACTACATTCCGGAGCAGCGATCAAGTGGTACTCGTTATTGTGAGTGGCAGCGTCTCGAATCGATTTACATCCTATAGGAGAAACCTGCTTGCACAACTCATATGCGTTTTATAGGAGCCGCATCGAGCAACCTTTCACTTACAACACCACAAAGTCTTTCAGGTCTAGACTCCCCCGAGAAGGGTCCCCCAATGCTATGCATCCCGTACCGCCATCTGTGGGCAGATTGCTCCCTCCTCTGAGCCCTAGTTCCAACAAAGAAGGGAGAAAACTATCTTATGACCAAGCAATAGTCGTAACTATATTAGTTTACTGCGCCCATAACTCCAGTATGTAAACAGTACATTCAAACTTGATCCTATGGACTGGACACGTGGCAGAGCCTTAAGTGACTCGAACGAGGGTACCTCCTTGAAGACAAGATGTACTTCCCTTTCCACCTAATTGGTTGTCCCATCTTCATTTGTTATCCCATTCCAACTTTCCTTCATCTGACATCATTCCTAAGTGATAATATGTACTGATCTACGAGTGGTCTCTATACCACTCGACGAATTTCCGTCCTAAGTTAAGCAGAGCTACTACTATCCTGATGCTATCATTAGAAAAAGAGAACCTACTGTAATTCTAGGTTTTCAAACAACTCCTATAAACTTAATGCACAGTTAAACCTATATTACACTATCTAGTGGTAAAATAAAAAGGATAAAACTTTGTGAGATGCACCGGGGCTTATCTTGAGCCTGTTCCAGGTTAGCGCGGTCAACTCCTTGTCCTTCTGGCTCCTGTTCCTATCCTGCCTCCACATGGTTCACTTTGTGATCTATATGATGCAATACTGATGATTATGAGAGAAGATTTATGACACTTCCTCAACAAATACATTAACGTAGAAATATGGTATACAAAACTGAAGGGTTGTATGTGTACTTATGATCGAGTAATATCAGTAGTGTGTTGAGCATGTTATCGAGCAAGAGTAGGTACACATGAGATAAACCCGAAATTGCACTACTGAGTAATTAAGAAATATTAATTCTATAAGATAATTAAATGATTTAGCATGATTTAGTAGTTATTTTCTTATTATTTAGCATGAGTGATTTTTAGGTCAAGTTTCAATTATATGTATTGCTAACTTGATTTTTAATAATTAAAACAATGGGTACGGGCAATTAGTTATTTCGACATGGTTCTATTTGTCAATTGTGAATGAGTGATTTACTGTAAATGAAGCATGCCAGGAGTGAATTATTTGCCAACTTTTACTTACATGCAATGAGCCATTATCTCTACAGCCTATTAATTTAGGTGAGGTCATCATTAGTGTTGGTTTAGTGTTGGCTTGTGTTTGTTTTGATATCGGTATTCATGAACGGTACTATGAAGAACCAATAAAATCCAGACACAAACACTATTTTATGCCAATAATATTCACACACGAACACTATTTGTGTTTGTCATCAAGCCGTCTTGCCATCCAACTGAATCAGACTCATAAAAGTAAAAAAAAAAAAACACTCAGAAGGAAAAAAACTCATAGGTAGACTCCAACCTGATACGAAACGGACTCTAATAGAAAATGGCCACGTTTTGCTCTTTAATATCAGAACAATTTTTAGATCGAATAAATAAAGTACTAATTAATTGAATATAAATTGTCTTTGTGATCATTAATTGTACAGCAAGTGGCCAATCGCACACTTCTAAACAACGGTTACGAAACGGACTCCAATAAAAACTGATCACGGTTTAGTCTTTGATATCAGAACATTTTTAGATTAATACAAATAAAGTACTAATTGACTATGAAATGTCTCGTGATCATTTATCGTAATAGCAAGAGGCCAATCATATACAATCAAATTTATCAAATGAAAAAACACACATCCAGGACAATGTCAGATTTAGCTAGAAGAAAGGAAATAAGAACACTATGCAAAGAAACATGATAATATAGTTTGAGGCTGGAGGTGATTTCCTATCTTAGGATTGGGAGTCAGCGTCGAAAAGCTGCTGCCTGAACATAGGGGGGGGGGGGACTAATTGGCTGCTCTCTTACTGAGCATCGTCTTTGCCACTACCACATGATTGTCAATCTGAGGCGCCACCTTATGAGATCTCAAGAGCGATCAAGCTTGCCACCACATCATGAACTCATGTCGGTCATCCTGGTGTCATGTCTCGATTTACCATGAGGAGGGACCGGGTCAAGAAGAGGACGTTTGAGGTGGGGGAAGCCTTGACATTGTAGGTGGTGGCCCTCCAGATTGCCATGGTCACTTTTGTACCCTATTGATGCAGAAAAGCATGTTGCCTTTGTGTGGGGATGGGGGTGAGCGAGCGGGCAAATGGATGAAAACATGTGGTTTATGACATGTGCTGGAATCGGACTCGGATCAAATGACATACATCAGCAGAAAAATTATATCCAAGACGTAGAGCAGAAAAACTGAGATATAAACGTACCATGTAAAAAAGTTATTTTATATTTTTGAATATATATTAATATGGATGTCTAAAAATTGTTGTAAAATAGCAACGCACGGGCACTGTGCTTGTTTTAAATAATTAAAGAAGGAAAAGGACAATAATTTCATTATGACTAAAATACAGAGAGCTAACAATTGTCACTTTGCAGGATGATTGGGCATGACAAACTAGGATTAAATACCAAGTTTCATTACTTTATCCATTACATAGATTTACTTATGAATTATTTAGTGTGTTGCTCAATTGATTTAGTTCTGATAAAAATACTATCATGCAAAAAGATTTGATATTTTTATACAATTGTACAAGTCTACTGTATCCCAGAGAAATTTTTCTTGCCCCAAAATTTGTAGTATTTATTTTACTATGCATTTTACAACTTCAGTGGAAATTTCTGGATTTGATTAATAATAGAAAATGAAATCAGAGCTCGTGGGCTGGTTTTATGCGGCCCATCAGCCGAACGCGTGCGTGGCAGGGATCCTTGGGCCAGATCTGGCCCGAGCACGGGCGAGGCCCAATGGCCACGCGACCCAGTAGCTGGCTCGGCCAGGTCGAGCACCCAGGCGCGGGGCTTGTCGGAGTGGTGACACAGCAATGCATTGCGCGGTAAAGGCTCAGGAGGCGGGTTCATGCACGTGGCATGCGGAAAAAGAGAACGTGTCTCACCGTGCAAGGTCGTCGGCTCGGGGGGGGGGGGGGGGATGATGACGACGGCAGGCGACGGCTGCCCAATTCAAAGCCGAGTGAGGTCGGGGGTGTCCGCAAGGTGAATGAGGTCTTGCATGCATGCGGAATCGACATAGCACTCACCTCAGCAGAAGCGCCGATGAGGAATGGAGGCGACCGGGGTTGGGGAAGAATAGCTCGATTCGTGGTGACTCGGAGCGGGAATGGAGGAGCGACTATATGGGGAGCTTGAAGATACCGAGGGGGAGCTCTGGGGGACGTCGGCCGTGTCGAAGCTTGATCTCAACAGTAAATATATAGGGCTACATCGAGATTAAGAACTACGATGACCGAGTTATACAGGTTCGAGCCCTCTCGATGAGAGTAAAAACCCTATGTCTTGTGTTCTGTGGTTTGTATTGCTTGCAATGTTATGTCGTGCCCCCAAATGAGGGGGTCCCTGCCGCCTTATATGTCCGGTCGATAGGGGGGTTACAAAGAAGAGTCCTACTTGTACTCTATGTGAATTTACATGGAAAGTCTATCTCTAATTGCCTTGCGCTCCAAGCCGATTTGGTCGGTTTCCTTGTTGATGAAGTACCAGGTCATCTACCGACTTAGGCATGTCTTTGGATACCTGTAAGGCAGGTATCCCATAGCAATCCTCGAGTGCTTTCTGATTTTGAGCTGTTACTCGCCGAGTGACCTTCAATGTTGACATGAACATGTCATAAATTAGGAAGACCTCAGGATCTTAGCTCTTAATAGATCTGGTGCACCGGTCAGGTGCACCTGATCAGGTGTAGCCCCCGACTCTTGTATAATTTGGGGACCAACAAATAATGCAAGAGTCTAATTATATTAGCTCTTACCATTTAGTTGTATGTAGTTTACTCAAACCATCAAGCTTGAGTTTATTAAACCTCTGGTCATCAAACTAGGAGGTCAACTTGCAGGATTTCAATCCTGCCGACCGATTATTAAAAAGGCTGAATGATGTATACTATTTTTCGAGTGACTTATCAGTCTGAAATCTATGACATCAATCATATTCAGTCCATGTAAAGGAGTATGACATCAATCATGCAATAGTACTAAGCTAAATGACATCAATCATAACATAACTTTTCCCAAATAATTTATCACTCTATTTGTTCATAAGTCCAATTTTGGCAATTTAATTATTGACATCAATCAATAACATAACCTTTGAACTTATACCCGTATGACCATCAAGTCCTCTGCTACATGATCATCAAATCACATAAATACGGCAAGTATTTTTAATTGGGTTGGCCACTCCCCTCATCAAAGAAGCCCCCGAGTTTATTTCTCAAGGCATAATAGCTATAAATCTTGTTTAAGATCAAGGCTTTTAATTAATTTTTGTTTAGTCAGAAAAAGCCTACTACTGTACGGCCCATACCAGCCCATGGGACCCTTAGGTCAAAAAGCGAGGGTATAAAAAGGGCACAACATGTTGACTCTAAGTCCACGCCGTCATTTTGCATACAAACCTTTCGTCTTCCTCGCGCCTCCCCTATTTCTTACGACGCCTCTGCTTCCGGAACTAGGGTTAGCACATTCCTTTCCGCCGCCGTAGATCTTGTTGCCCTCAGCTCCCGAGCATTAGCTAGGGTTGAGTTTGCGATCCACCACGCTGATTCATCCCGTAGCCATGGGTTGCAAGGTTTCTCAAAAGGACGACGCCGCCGCCACCGAGTCTTCCTCGTCGGAGATCGAGATCTCCGAGCAGCTTCGGGAGTTCTCGAAAAGCAACATCTCCACCGCCGACCTGAACAAGATGGTGGTGGACAACATTCTTCCGAGCAGGCTCGAATCGATTGAAAGGTACCTAAGGAAACTTGTGCCATTCCAATTCATAAGCAAATTGTTGTGTTTCGCTCGTTTTTCGAGCACGACTTCGGAGTTCCCTGCTGCAGCTTCTTGCGCAGGCTCCTTTGCTTCTACGGGATTGAGCTTGTCAACCTCAATCCCAACTCAATCCTCCACATCGCCATCTTTGTGCACATGTGCGAGGCCTTCTTGGGCGTTCTCCCCCATTTTAATCTGTTCCGGCACCTATTTGTCCTCTGCCCGCTACCAACAAAAGACAACCAAGTGGCCATAGGCGGAGTCGGTGTCCAGTTGCGCAAGAAGGAGGTCTACATCAATGTACCATTGAAGACCGGGAAGAAGAACTGAAAGGACAAGTGGTTTTACTGTGATAACCCTCCCCCTGTTCTTGCCGATTTCTCAGACACTAAGGCGATTCCGCAGGCGCAATGGACTGAGAAGCCCGAACCATCTGAACCCCAGGTGGTCGCTCTACTAAAGAAGATTGCAGATCTGAAGAAGGAAGGCATTGATGGTATTACCATCGCCAAGAGCTTTATAGTGCGTCGAGTGCAACCCTTGAAACTTCAGAGTCACCCGGCGTGGAATTATGCCTCTAACGACGAGACCAGGGAAGTGCCCGACCCTCCCAATGGCAACCTTCGTCGGACGTGTTTATCAAAGATGTTTGAAGGAGATATCCTTCAAGACCATTCATTAATCGAGAAGGCATACAACGTGGGCACTCTCCGAGCCCGAGTAAGCCTCGATCGACTTCGAATGATTCTGCTATTATCTTGTTTTGATGTCCTGCTTGATGTCTTGGTGTTTTTGTAGGTTCTGGACACTTACATATCTCATCCCCTGCTACCGCCGACCGACACAGAAGGACCTGACTATGTCGAGATGCTACGGCAGACCGGTGCTGGAGGTTGAAGCTCGTCCGCAAACATCTGTTTAGAAACTGTTGATCCCACTATCACCCTTCCTTCCCCTAGTCGACGAGTGAAGCAGTCCGCCCACCATCAACGTCAGTATGTGGGGGATCAAGGCAACGATGAAGAAGAACTCTCTCCAGAAATCGATCTGCCAACTCCTGCTCACTCCGACCGACCTTCAAGCCAATCGGAGCCCCTGAACAAAGTATCATGCGATGTAGGTTTGACACAAAAGATTGATGAAGTTGGCAAATTTTGCCAAAAGAGGAAGGAGACTAACTCACAATCTACTTCTTCAAAGAAGAAGATTTGCTGAGTCAAGATCAAGAAAGCTTCCAGGTTAGCCCCTCCTTTTTATCTCTCGATTCTTGGCTCGCATATATACTAATAATAGTCTAGTTTTAATCAATATGTTATCTAATGTTCACAGCGGTCGGTCGGGCGATGCATAGAGTGCCCAAGATTCCGAGGACACTCGGTCGAACCCAACTCCCCAACCGACTGACCCGCCTCGACCGGTCAGCAAGCCATAAAGCATGCCGACTGAACAAAGGAAGCCCTCTGACAAAAAAATTCCCGCATCCACTCCAGATCCAGCACCACAAATTATTAACCCTTCTCCGATCAGCGCTCCTTCCCCTCTTGATAAAGGCAAGACAACATTGACTATGGATACATTCAGTCGGCCTGAAGTGGGTGATGTGGAAATAATGTTCCAACACCAAGAGGCCAACAAGGTACATCTATACCCTGTTTTTCTTGGTCTCGATCTTAATTCTTAGCTTGACCATCTTTTTAGTATTTAGAAAATGTATGCTCTTGTGGAGAGGAAACATGCTAGGGTGGAATACCTTGAAGCCGAAACCTTTGGTAAGCCCCAGACTTCTATTGCAATCAATGCTTTACTAATGACATTAACTTGTTGATGGTGTTATGCTAGTTACTAGTCAGTAGCTCTCCCAAGCCAAAAAGCAGATTGATAAGCTATAGACTAACCATAGGGAGATGACCAAAGCCTTGGAGCAGAGTTGTGCTGAAACTACCGGTAAGGTCGCACACCAACTGTTTTTATATTTTTCTAACCACTCTGACACTAAAGATTCAATGTATGCCTTCAACTCGTGATCAAAAGATTGCCGACCTAGAGAAATTAACTTTCAATCAGCAAAGATTCGTAGATGCTTTGAATGCTGAGAAGAAAGATCTCTCCAAGTCGGTCGAAGAGCAAAAGACCGAGATCACTCGGCTGCAAAAGAAGCTAGAGGAGGCTGACGTGAAGATAGAGGAGGCTAAAAGCACCTCCAAATCTTTCAAATGTAATCTCGTCAGTAAGCTCTCCATAACTTCTTGAATATGCTTGAATTAAATTTTGATCTTACTAACCAAAAAATATCTCTTGCAGCTCTGTCGTATGGCGCTCGAAACGCATTGAATTATATTCATGCTAACCAAGTAGAGCAGACCGACCACTCCTTGGAGTATTTGTTGCAGCATGCGTCAGAAGCTATTGCAGACAACACTCGGAGAGTGGCGACCGAGGCCGGGAGTCAGGTTCTAGCTATTTACCAATCTTGGTCTCTTGTGCTGCCATTGGACAAAATCAAGGAGGGCTTCAACCCAGACTTAACCGAAGACCAATGCCAGCTGCTTATGGGTTCCATGCTGGAAACCTCCTGAGCCCTGGTCGACAACGTAGAAGTTGATCCGACCGCACCTACTCCTCCAGCATCTCCAGGAGTTGAACTGCGAAATGACTCCTCTTCTCCTTCAAAGGAGCTGTAAAATCTGCAATGTTAGAAAACATTAGTAGTATCTATGTAATAAAATAATATTACCTTTATGTAAATTACTCGTATGCTTTGTAGCTTGGAAAACTGATAAAAATATTATAAGTGTGTTCCTGTCATTTAAAGACAGAAATTACATCGGTCTGCCTTAACATATTAGGTTGTAACTTGTAACCGCGTAACAAGCAGAATCGACCAATCGACACATGACCTCTTGCACTTTGGCTTTGGGTTTAGTGTAGTGGTAGTCTGATGTGCAGTATGAAGCGTATAACCATGATGTGTAGACATTAGACCAAAAAACTAAAGACCGTGTCAAAAGATGAGAAATCGGTCGGAAAAGAATCCAAAACCAAATTTTCATAGGTTAGGAAATGGTGGGACATTATTACTTGCCCCCTGGCTTGATTGTTTAATAAAATGAATTAAGGAATCGAGACAATTTAGAATGAAAATCACCAAAAAAATCTTTCATAAAAAAGACCGAAGTTTCATTTATTAATAATGCATAATAATACAAAAGAATAACTAAGTATCAAAATGACGTAACTGATTTATATTCCAGAAGTTTGGTATATCATCTCCGTCTTCATACATCAGTCGGTAAGCCCCCGACCGAGTGAATTCTTTGACAACATAAGGCCCCTCCCACTTTGGAGAAAGCTTATGCTGATTCTTCGTTGACTGCACTTGGCGCAGCAATAAAACTCTGACTTGAAATTGGGGACTGCGTACATTTTTATCATAATAACGTCGCAAGCCTTGTTGGTATAGTGTAGACCGAAACAGAGCACGATCATGCAACCCTTCTGCTGCAATCAAATCGATCTCTCGGTTCTCCTCAGAAAGCTTTTCATCGTATCCTTGGACTTGTGCCAAAACAAGACTGACCTCAGTCGGCAGCATAGCCTCTGAGCCGTAGACCAATGAAAAAAGTGACTGACCAGTGGCTCGACCGGTATTAGTGCGGAACCCCCAAAGAACTGAAGGCAATTCTTTGACCTACTGACCGGCATAAGGCTTAAGTCTGTCAAATATCCGTGGCTTCAATCCTTGAAGAATCATACCGTTGGCCCGTTCGACCTGCCCATTGCTTTGAGGATGAGCCACTAATGCAAAGTGGATTTTTATTCCCATCTCATCGGCAAAGTCACGGAACTCCACTAATGTGAATTGAGTACCATTATCGGTAATAATATCATGAGGAACCCTAAACCAAGTAAAAACATCCTTGATAAACTCAATCGCCTTGTTTGATGTTATCTTGCCGACCGGCTTTGCTTCAATCAACTTGGTGAATTTATCAATACCAACAAACAGATAAGTGAACCCTCCTGGCGCTTTCTTGAAAGGACCGACAATATCAAGCCCCTAGACAGTAAAAGGCCAAGTCAAAGGTATCATCTGAAGTTGCCATAAAGGCACATGTGTTTGTTGAGCAAAGAATTGACAACCTTCACACTTCTGAACGACTTGGTGTGCATCTTCGACCGCCGTGGACCAATAAAACCCTTGCTGGAAGGCTTTGCCAACCAAAGTTTTAGAAGCTGCATGATTGCCACATATTCCCGAATAAATTTCTTCCATCAACTTTTGACCTTCTGGTATCGAGATGCATTGCATCAAGATGTTTGATCCTCCTATTCTATAAAGCTGATCATCCACCATCAAATATCCTCGATATCGGGCTTTCAACCTCTGTTGCTCATTAGGATCCGTAGGCAGCGTTCCCTTGTCCAAATACTGGATGATTGGGTTGAGCCAGTCGATCCCCATACTGTCATCACCAACAAGATCAACAACCCCGGTTAGCAATATGTTCGACCGAGGAGAAATAGTGGGAGAATCTAGGATATGTAAGAAGACACCGGGTGGGACTTCAGACCGAGATGATCCCATCTTGGCCAACTCATCAGCCGCCTAGTTGTTATCCCGAAGGACATTCGTGAACTTCAATCCATCGAATTTGTCCTCGAGCTTCCTTACTTCCTGACAATAAGCACTCATATTATCATCTACACAGTTCCAATCCTTAGTGACCTGATTAATGACCAAGGCCAAGTCACCAAAGACATCGAAACGCTTGATGCCAAGTGAGACAGCAATGCGCAGACAGTGTAGGAGGACTTCATACTCCGCAGCGTTATTAGACGTGCGAAACATAACCTGAAGGACGTATCGAAGCTTCTCTCCTGTGGGTGAGATAAACATGACTCCCGCACCAGCTCCGGGTAATTGCAGAGATCCATCAAAGTACATTTTCTAGTACTCAACATCTTGTGTCGCAGGAGGCATTTGAATCTCTGTCCACTCGGAAACAAAATCAGCCAACGCATGTCCTTTAATTGCCGATCGAGCTGCAAACGTAATGGTATACTGACCAAGTTCAACCACCCATTTAGCAATTTTTCCTTCAGCTTCTCGATTGTGAAGCATCGTGACGTGTGCAAAGGATGTCTGGACTTCGATCGGATGAGCTTGAAAATAATGCTTCAACTTCCTGGAGGTGATCAACAACGCGTATAACAACTTCAAGATCTGATGATATCTTGTATTAGAGGCATTGAGAACCTCACTAACAAAATAGTCCGGGTGTTGTACTTTTTGTATATGACCCTCTTCCTCTCGGTCGACCGTCAAAACAGTACTCACAACTTGAGTTGTGGCCGATATGTAAAGTTGAAGCTTTTCTCCTGGCTCCGGAGGCACCAATACTGGAATGCCGACTGCGCCTCTTCTGTCCAAACGAAGTCATCCTACTTTTTAAGCAGTCTGAAGAGTGGTAACCCTCTAACTCCCAGTCGAGAGATAAAGCGACTCAAGGATGCCATACATCCGGTCAGCTTCTTAACGTTCCTTTGAGAATTAGGTGGCCCCATATCAAGGATTGCCTTGATTTTATCTGGGTTAGCCTCTATACCTCATTTTGAAACGATGTAACCGAGTAGCTTTCACGAAGGAACCCCAAAAATACAGTTTTTAGGATTCAGCTTCATCGAGTAATGTCTCAGATTGTCTGTTGACTTTTGCTAAGCCATATTAATAAATCATTCCCGGCACGGGGCCAGAAACGGTTCACTAATATGTCCCAGAGTCAAGTAGGTAAAATCCGCAAGCGCACGGAGAATACCGCTGTAGCATTTCACCCGGAAGTATTCAGGGTATCGTATTTGTTTATCCCAAAGGAAGGGTATGATCAAGAAGCGTTACTAACATATAAGATCATGTTAACAATTAGCAAGGATATCTAACCAAGACAGGCGGGTACATGATAATAACCGGATAGTGTGACACACACAGAAGATTCCTACTAAATAAATAAAGTCTAGTGGAGGAAAGACTAGGCTAAGCTACTCCTACTATACATTCCTATACAGTTGCATAGCCTAAGTAGAATACATACAGACCCACACTCAGGTTCAGCAGTCAATAATATAGCACTTCAGGCACGGACTTACCCCTGCATCCACAGGCGACTTCCGCCAAGAGCCTACGCACTAGCCTAGCGGGGAGGATTTCAAAGGACGGACAGGGCTGTCACCACCTGCCGCCTACCTCAACGAACCAGTAGACTAACGAATAATTGATGCAAATCAGTCACCCAAATACCATACTTGCATGACCAAAGAGCACTCTGCCCCTCCGCGATTACTATTAACGAGGCAGAGCTACCGTACGAATACGATCACCAAACCCATGCTATACTTTATCAGCTAAAACTAAGCATAGAGACTATAACATATAAACTAGACTATAGTGACGGTATATAACTAGCATGACAATAGTAGTATAATAAATATAAACTACTATCACACAAGTAGACTATACTATCACACATATGGATCACAATATCAAACAAGAAACTCATGACCCAAGCACAACTATATAGAAAAGATATATATATTGATAAGAGCAAAGTCTTACAAAAGGGAAAAGATACAAGAGCCATACCAATTCCAAGTGAAGACTTGGGACTAGAGAGCTCTAGACTCAGCCTAACTCCACTAAAACTCCAAGAACTACTACTAGCAAGAGAGAAATGCTTCTTGTGGTGTGTGTTGAGTGTGAAGGCACACCCTCCTATTTATAGCCTCAATAGGTCAGCAAGGGAGAGTAACCGCCACGGAAGGCATCTCAAACCGTCATTAGGAGTTGCGGAGGAGCCAACACGTGGAAGCCCAGGCGGAGAGGGCGCCCGGTCGGGTCGGCCGACCTGACCAGGTTGGCCGACCTGGGGGTGGCCCCTCCTGGCCTGTGCTTTCTCCAGGTGGCTGTCCTGTGGGCCCTGACGTCGGGTTGCGCAGTATTACAGGGAGTTACGTCGGTTAAGTGCTGAAAATGGGCCCTTCAATCCGTGTGACGTCCATGTGGCACTCTCTGATTGGTCGAAAGTGTGTTTTCTTGCCTTTTGAGGTGTTTCCTTCACATTTCCTCCTGCATGCACAAAGTTCTCCAAGTACAAGTGGAACTATATTATTGTGCTAAAGCATGCGTGTATGAAATGCCGAATTCTCTTTTATTTGAGTATAGTTGACGGTAAAAAATGGTACTTAACAGCCGTCAACAAACTCCCCCAAGCTTACCCTTTGCTCGTCCCGAAGCAAAGATAAACTTAAGTTGTTGATCAGGAGTTGCTACAATGTCCTACTCCTCAATAATACTATGCGCATAACAAAGTACTCTTCCTAGAATTAAATATGTTGGCACATAACTTACCCATTTACCTCGATCCATGGGGCTTTTACACCTCATTGTCTTGGGCGGTTGAGAGATAGAACAATTGCAGGGCACCAATCACTTGCTCTAGATTCCGCTATGTTATTCCGGAGGTTTTCAAAAGATTTTGAAAATAAAAACCAAGTTCCTCAAATGATTCTCTCGGATCACTCAATATGTGTATGATTCCTCACCAAGGCAAAGTGTTGCCTATAATCACCTATTTCTAAATAAGGCTTTATGTGGAGCTCAAGGTAGGGATATATGAGGCACTCATGTTCACATAATATTGCTATGTCAAAAGACCGGATCCAAGAAAAACATCAATTCAAACAATCTTGATCAAGATGTGCAAGTGTGTGGGAGAACGGAGGAATGGTGGATGGGAAGAAATAACTCCTTTTTGAATTTTCCTTCTCTCTTTTGGAGTTTCTAGGCTATGGCTATCTTTTGCTTGCTCTCTTTTTTGAGCATTTTTTTTCTTTTCTTTTTGCATAGCCATAGTCCTAGTTTGCAATGAATACTTTGAGAGAGGAATTTTGTAATGGATATATGGAGTGTTTCTTTGGATGGATGGATGGATAGTGACTTTCTTCCGGTGTAGAAGAATAGCTCACGGTGGATATGGTGGATATGGTGGATGCTATCTTCTTGATTTAGAAGGATAGCTCATGGCGGTGGATGTGTGTATATGATCTTGATCAAGAAAGCATGAAAAGAGTTCTACTAGGGTCACATCAATTTTGACTAAGCTCAATGTGAAACAAGCAGCATATGTGTAAAGGTTTTCAAATGTAAACACTACATATGGCTGTGGTGGGAATTTCATCATTGAGGAACTTGTCAATTTGTCATTTTGAAAAATAAAACTCCGAAATTCAAGCTTTACGTTGAGCAAGATCATAGCAGCCCTATCTATCATATCATACCTCTCAACGACTTAGAACTAGAGAATGCATATGCTACCCACAAGATTCAAGTTCAAGGCAAGATTTACCAACAAACCTAACTCTTGAGAGAGTACTAAGTTGTAAACTAGCATTAGAGAGGAATAAAGGACAGAGCAACTATTCATCATCTCAACATAGGAAAATTATACACATTCATACCGCGCATGAAAAAGGGAAATATTTTTGTTCTTTTTATGTTTTGCAAATTTTTATGGATTTTCAGATTTAGCAAATGCAAGAAATAAAGGGAAGGGGAAAGATACAAGTTACCGTGAGAAGGGGGGTCCTCCCCCAAGCTTGTTCTTGCTCATATCTGCTGGTTCGGGTCGTAGCCTTGGGAGCGGAAGAAGGCATCCCAATTGTTCTCATTCTGAGCCATCATCGCGTTCAGCTGGCGGAATTGGTTGTCGCTGAAATTCTGCCATTGCTGGGTGTCGGTGACATGTTGCGTGAGAGTTTGTTGCATGCTCTCGGTGCGCAAATCAATGTCGTTCACCCTCCTTGTCAACTCGGCCATCCCATAGTTGAGTTCACGGAACCCACGGGATGAGAATGACCGAGTGGCAAAGGATCGCGGTCCGCTTGAACTTGATGACGTCTGCATGGGGTAATCGTACTGAGATTCCCATGCTCCGGCCTGCCATGTTGATGCACCCGCCTCGTCCTGTGGCGGGGGCTGCTCCCATACCGGATCTCCGGTCGGAGTGTGAAACTCCGGTGTAGGCTCCATATGCCTACGGGAACGTGTCGGTCGCCCTGAAACACTATGCCTGCGAACTTCTCCCACTGGCTCAAGTGGGAGGGTTAGTGCCCGATAGTGATACAAACGAAGACCCGGGTTAGGTAACGGGAATTCATTTGTATACCCGGGAAAGTGATAGATCAAGGTATTATTTGGACCATGTTTCAAAGTATGTCCTTGCACAAAATAGTCCTCACCTAGAAATTCTCTATCTACCGTCAAATATTCAACATGAACATTCTCAAGCAGACCACACTTCTGCGCAATGCGAGTAACTAAAGAGGTGCACTCAATTGGTCCTGTCAACTTTATATTGTCTAACCATTGATCAATCATGCATTCCGCGGGTGACACCCTAATTTTCTTAACCATGGCATAAAGTATTTTCAATTCATCTTGCCGGACAACCCTAATGTCACCTCGAGGAAACAAGGTCATAGCCAACCACACATGCATAAATCTAAGTGTAGGATTATGGATGGCACTTGTTCTAGGCTTGGGACCCCACTCGTTTCCGGAAATCTTTTTCCAAAAACTTTCTTTATGGAACCCCTTTAGCGCTTTATCTAAGTCTAGCCTACATTTAGGATTTAGACCTAGCATAGCATGAAGATCACCCCATGTGACCAAGCGCTTTTGCCCAAACAAGCGAAAAGAAATGCCTTCATCATACTTTCTAAGGGTGCATAAAAACTGCATAGTAAGCAAACAAGAACCCGGCTCATCTACTTCTACGAAATTTAGCCAACCCATAGTGCGAAAAATAGAGGCAAATTCTTCTCTCATACCTATTTTCTCGAGGAAGTCCGGATCGAAGCGTCGGGTGTGGGCGAATGGCCGTTCTCTCATGAGCGCGATGGCTTGTCCCTCGCGGTCATCCTTGATGTTGAGATGCTCCTCGGTGATGAGCAAGGCCGGCCTTTCCTCCGGAATTTCAGCTTCGGGGTCACCATGCCCCGGACTTGGTGTGAGCTCGACGGAGGATGCTTGACTCGTGCTTGCACGAGTGCTTTTTCTCCGCTTGATTCCGGCGACTTGCTTCATTCGTTTGAACATGGCTGCACACAAGAACAAACACAAGACAAGAACAAAAACAAGATCGAACAAGTGTTCGGGTGAGCGTTAGTGAAAACGACAAACCCGAGCTTCTCCGAAATTGGTTTTCTTCTCACAACAACTTGCAAATGCACTAAAATAGAGGGGAAATATTTTTTTGGGTTTTTGGGGCTGTAGTAAAGTTGAAGAACACGAAATTTTGGGAGAGCAACATGTGAGCAAAGGAGGGGAGTCAAAGATGAGCTTGGAATGGTGAAGCTCCTCCTCCTGGGCGGTTTTTATAGCAAGATGGCCGTTAGAAAGGGACAGAGCAACGGCCATATAGCCGTTTGGAGAAAGGAGCACAGGAAAAGGTGGGGCCAGGGGGTCGGCCAACCTCACCAGGTCGGCCGACCTGGCAGGTGGGCCTCCTGGCAGCCCCCTTTTTCCTATGTGTTCCCCAACGGCTAGGGGAGTTGTCCCCTGCTGCCTTTTTGCTCAAAAAGCTCGACAAAAAATCTTTTCAAAATGGAAAGCCCAAAAACCTATTTTCTAAATTTTCAGAAATGCAAATGAGTTTTGAAAAATTTCAAGGTGGCTGGAAAAATTCAAAAATGCAGAAATGCAGTGGTCAGAAAAAATCAAAATGTGGTGGAAAGCAAATATGCAATTAAAAGAGCAAATATGGATAACTACCGGTTTAACCTCCCGGCAAGGACTCACCTTTTAAAGTCCGACGAGCGGGACTTTTCTCCGGCGTTCAGCTCGATGAAGCGTTGTCCGGTCCCGGAGATGAAGACACGGATGATGCTTCTTGTTTCACTCGCCACACCTTCTTGGTCTTTGTTGCGGCTGGTGGCTTCTCGGGCTTTGGAGGCTGCGGTTTTGTAGGCTTCACAGCCTGTTTCTTTGCAGACCTCGGAGGTTGCTGCCTTGTGGACTTCGGAGGCTGTTGCTTAATGTGTGACCTTTGCCCCCTTGCCTTCATCAGTTGTTGCTGTGCAACCTTTTCCTTCTCAAGGAAGTTCTTCATGAATGTGATGAGGCTGTCCTTCTTTGGCGGAGTGACCTCCACTTCCTTGATGTTGCTTGGGTTCGGCCCGTACTTGATACGGATCATGTTGCATTGTTCTTTCCGTGGCCGAAAGTCAAACTTCTCCTCCTTGCCATTGATGTGGAAGCGGATTTCTCCGGCTCCTACATCGATGCGAGCATCCGCAGTGCTGAGAAATGGGCGTCCCAGGATGAGCGGTGTGCTCTTCCCGACGTCCATGTCAAGCACTACGAAGTCGACGGGGATGAAGCAATCCCGGATTTTTACCGGAATATCTTCGGCGATCCCTGCCGGATAGCGGACTGTTGAATCGGCCAGCTGCAGCTGCATCGGCGTGGGGGATAGTGTGGTGTAGTTGAGCTTGTCGAAGACATCCTTCGGCATGACGCTCACACTTGCCCCAAGATCACATAAGGCATGGTCGAAGTTCTGTGTCCCGATCGAGCAGGTGATCGTGGGACACCCCGGATCTTTCTTCTTATCAAGAAGCCGGTTGAGTATAGCAGCGCTACACTCTTCCGTCAGCTTGACAATTTCTGTGGTCGGTAGTGGGCGCTTGTTGCTGATAAGATCCTTGAGGTAGCGAGCGTACGTGGGTACTTGTATCGCATCCAGCAAGGGCACGTTGATGTGCGGCTTCTGGATCACCTCAACGAAGCGTGTGAACTGCTCGTCCACGGTGGGCTTCCTTCTTCTTTCAGGAAACGACATTTGGTTCGTGTCATAGAACTCATGTGGGGCCGTTTTCCTGGGCGGCAGTTCTTCTTCTTCTGCCGGCTTCTCAGCTGATGTGTCCTTTCCTGCATGGTTAGGGTATGGCGGATCCCGAGTGGACTTACCTCCTCTCGTGGTAACCGCATTACATTTTCTAAGGGAGTCTCGGGTTGCCCCGGGATTTTCCCTGACTCAGCAGTAGGAACAGCAGCAGCTAACTGAGCTAATTGGGTTTCTATCATTTTATTAAAGCTCAGCTGATTCTTGAGAGCAGAGGAAACACCCTCTATCTTAGTGTGGATGCTCTCAAGAGTCCTATCAGTGGTGGCAAGCTTTTTACTGATGTTATCATTAACCTTAGCTTGACCAAGCACAAGATCTTTCAAGGAGGGCTGATTATAACCGGAATTAAAACCAGAGAAGTTGCCAGAGTTACCTCCTTGGTAGTTGGGACGTGGTGGACCCCAACTTTGACCTCCTTGTGGACGGTAGCCGTTGTTGTTGTTGTTGCCCATGAACATTGCGTCCTCATGGGTCTCAGGGCAGTCATTGCCCGAGTGTCCCGTGTTGCCACAGACCTCGCAAGTCATACGAGCGTCTAGGGCTTTCACTTCTCCATTGGCTTGGTCGTCCATCTTCTTCATGAGAAGGTCAATCTTGGCGGCGAGCATGTCAACCTCCTTGACGGAGTGCATGCCTCGCTGGCGAGGTTGGAGGCGCTCTTCATTCCAACCTTGGTTGGACACCATCTTCTCGATCAAATCTTTTGCCTTGCTCACAGTGAGCGAGAAGAAGGCTCCACCAGCAGCAGCGTCGAGGTGGTCGCGGGCCGACGGAGTAAGCCCGTTTGTAGAAGTTCTGGATGATCAGCCAATCATCCATCCCGTGGTGGGGACATGCCAGGATGTACTCCTGGAGCCTCTCCCATGCCTCAGGAATCGACTCCTTCGACTCCTGCTGGAAGCTTGAGATCTTTCCGCGGAGGGCATTGGTCTTGCCCAGCGGGAAGAACTTTGCAAGGAACGCAGCTGAACACTTCTCCCAAGTGTTCACAGCTTCAGGGTTTGTGTAGAACCACTGTCTCGCTCTCCCAAGGAGAGAGAACGGGAACAGTCGAAGGCGAACAGCATCGGGGGTGACGTCCTTCATTTTGAACGTGTTGCAAATCTCCAGGAATTGCTGGAGATGAGCACTAGCGTTCTCATTGGCTTTCCCACAGAATGGGCTAGCCTGCACCATGGTGATGAGACCGGTCTTGATCTCGAAGTTCGCATCTCCCACATTGCCAGCTGGTCCCGTAGGGATGTTGGCAGCGGAGGGAGCGGAGAACTCGCGGAGGGTCTTGTCGGCCATTTGCTCAGAGCTTGATGGTGCGGGAATGACAGGTTCGATTGGCCGAGTCTCCTTACGAGGAGGGGTGAGCCTAGCTCGTGTCCTTCTCAGGAGTGACTCAGGATCTTCAGTGAAGTTTGTCGGCAAGTCGAAACCAGTCATACACTACCCTGTTTTCATACAAAATGCAGAAAACAAAGCAAGGTTAGCCTGCCTAGGAGATAGCCTTAATAATTGCAACACTACTATATACATTAGTAATTTTTCTTAAATCATACGCCTTCCCCGGCAATGGCGCCAGAAATGCTTGTTGACTTTTGCTAAGCCATATTAATAAATCATTCCCGGCACGGGGCCAGAAACGGTTCACTAATATGTCCCAGAGTCAAGTAGGTAAAATCCGCAAGCGCACGGAGAATACCGCTGTAGCATTTCACCCGGAAGTATTCAGGGTATCGTATTTGTTTATCCCAAAGGAAGGGTATGATCAAGAAGCGTTACTAACATATAAGATCATGTTAACAATTAGCAAGGATATCTAACCAAGACAGGCGGGTACATGATAATAACCGGGTAGTGTGACACACACAGAAGATTCCTACTAAATAAATAAAGTCTAGTGGAGGAAAGACTAGGCTAAGCTACTCCTACTATACATTCCTATACAGTTGCATAGCCTAAGTAGAATACATACAGACCCACACTCAAGTTCAGCAGTCAATAATATAGCACTTCAGGCACGGACTTACCCCTGCATCCACAGGCGACTTCCGCCAAGAGCCTACGCACTAGCCTAGCGGGGAGGATTTCAAAGGACGGACAGGGCTGTCACCACCTGCCGCCTACCTCAATGAACCAGTAGACTAACGAATAATTGATGCAAATCAGTCACCCAAATACCATACTTGCATGACCAAAGAGCACTCTGCCCCTCCGCGATTACTATTAACGAGGCAGAGCTACCGTACGAATACGATCACCAAACCCATGCTATACTTTATCAGCTAAAACTAAGCATAGAGACTATAACATATAAACTAGACTATAGTGACGGTATATAACTAGCATGACAATATTAGTATAATAAATATAAACTACTATCACACAAGTAGACTATACTATCACACATATGGATCACAATATCAAACAAGAAACTCATGACCCAAGCACAACTATATAGAAAATATATATATATTGATAAGAGCAAAGTCTTACAAAAGGGAAAAGATACAAGAGCCATACCAATTCCAAGTGAAGACTTGGGACTAGAGAGCTCTAGACTCAGCCTAACTCCACTAAAACTCCAAGAACTACTACTAGCAAGAGAGAAATGCTTCTTGTGGTGTGTGTTGAGTGTGAAGGCACACCCTCCTATTTATAGCCTCAATAGGTCGGCAAGGGAGAGTAACCGCCACGGAAGGCATCTCAAACCGTCATCAGGAGTCGCGGAGGAGCCAACACGTGGAAGCCCAGGCGGAGAGGGCGCCCGGCCGGGTCGGCCGACCTGACCAGGTCGGCCGACCTGGGGGTGGCCCCTCCTGGCCTGTGCTTTCTCCAGGTGGCTGTCCTGTGGGCCCTGACGTCGGGTTGCGCGGTATTACAGGGAGTTACGTCGGTTAAGTGCTGAAAATGGGCCCTTCAATCCGTGTGACGTCCATGTGGCACTCTCTGATTGGTCGAAAGTGTGTTTTCTTGCCTTTTGAGGTGTTTCCTTCACATTTCCTCCTGCATGCACAAAGTTCTCCAAGTACAAGTGGAACTATATTATTGTGCTAATGCATGCGTGTATCAAATGCCAAATTCTCCTTTATTTGAGTATAGTTGACGGTAAAAAATGGTACTTAACAGCCGTCAACATTGTCAAATGTTTCTTCCAGGTCAGAAAGAAGTTCTTCGACGTTCCCAGTCTTTACAACGTTGTCATCAACATAAGCTTCTGCGTTTTGACCGATCTGAGTAGCAAGACAGCGTTAAATACCTCGTTGGTAAGTCACGCTAGTGTTTTTCAAACTGAAGGGCATTATGATGTAACAATAGGCGCTAAAGGGAGTTATAAAAGAAGTTTTGATCTGATCTTTGACTTTCAGTGGGATCTGATGATAGCCTGAATAGGCATCCAGAAAGATTAGAAGCTTACACCCGGCTGTTGATACTACAATCTGACCAATACGAGGTAGAGCGAAAGGGCCTTTAGGATAGACCTTGTTAAGATTGGTATAATCCACACACATCCTCCACTCTTTATTCTTCTTAGGTACAAGGACTGGATTTGCTAACCAGCTGGGATGATACATTTGCTTTATAAATTTAGCATCTAATAATCTAACTATCTCCTTCTTCATGGCGTCCTTATGGTCTTGTGCAAATCTTCTAAGCCTCTGTCAAACTGGGGTGGCTCCAGGAGGCACCCTTAACTCATGCTCAATCTTTTCCCTAGGGACTCCCGGCATGTCGGATGGCTTTCATGCAAAAATGTCCCTATTTTCCTAAGAAAAAGAGTGAGCGTGAGTTCCTATTTCTCGTCGAGGTTGGTCCCTGCATAAGTTACCTTATCAGGGTCTTCCAGGTCGAGCATGATCTCCTTGGTCTGGATGTCATCAGTCTGGATCTTGTCCTTGGTGGGCTTCTTTATGGGAACTACCGCCTCGGTCTGCTCCTCTGTGCAGACTGCCTTCTAGATCTCCTATCGATCAGACATCATCAACTGCTTATTGGCCATCTCACAACTCTGTACATCGCGATCAAAAGAATTCCAAAGATCAGAGTGGAGGAAGATTATTCCGTTGGGTCCTGGCATCTTAAGGGTGAGATATGGATAATATGGAATTGCCATGAATTTAGCCATTGCCGGTCGACCGATGATAGCATGATATGTTGAGTTAAAATCGGCCACCTGGAAGAGGATGCGCTCGGTCCTAATGTTCTCCCGGGTCCCAAAAGTAATGGGCAGACTGATCTGTCCAATCGGAACTGAAGTCTTGTCGGGCACAATCCGATGAAAAGGTGAAGAACTCGGCTGGAAGTTAGTGACTGACAGACCGAGCTCCAAGAGAGTCTTGGTAAAGATCAAGTCCAAACTGCTTCCTCCATCAATGAGTACTTTATTGAACTTGACTTTCTTCATCGTGGCAGCAAGCACCAGCGGGTATCAACCTGGCTTTGGTAAGTGTTTGGGAGGATCCGACCGATCAAAAGTAATCGGTATTTCAGACCACCTCATGAATTGAGGCGTGGCTGGTTCCACAGAATTGATCTCTCGTAGTTCCAGTTTTTTCTTGCACTTGGACACATAGGCATCCGGGCCTCTGAAGATGAAGTTGACTTCTTTGCGGGGCTCCTGCAACTCTCCTGTGTTATCCTTGTCACCACCGTCCTTAGTTTTGTCTTTGCCATTGCATCTCGGAGGATCTTTGGCCACCTTGAGCGTAGCAGTCACAAAACCCTTCAGTCGGTAGCAATCCTTTGCTTTGTGGTTCCCCTTTGGGTGACGGGCCACTTAGCAAGTCATCCATTGTTGGCTGGTTCGCCCGAGGATTCTTCTGAAATTGGTTTACCATATGAACCATGTTGTCAGACTTCCTCTTCTTGTCCTTCTTGGAAGACTCGGGCTTGTCCGACCGCTTCTCCTTGCCTTTCCGTCGAATGTCATCTAATGCCGACTCACCCGATGCAAACTTGTCAGCGATCTCGAAGCACTCCTGAGCAGTCAACTTAAGGTCATGATTCCTTCGACCGATTTCCCGGACCAAGTCATCACTGCAGATCCCTCCTTGGAAGGCAGCAATAATTTATTGGTCTGGGACGTTGGGGATCTCAATCTTCTTAGCATAGAATTGCTTGATGTAGTCACAAAGAGGCTCATCGGTCTTCTGCTTGATCCGAGTGAGGTCGAAGTAGTTTCCCGGTCGGTTGTAGGTGGCTTGGAAACTTTCAATAAGCTTCTTGTTAAGGTCTCCCCAAGAGGTGATTGGCTCCTCCGGAAGAGACGTAAGCCATATTCGAACGGCTGGATCAAGGCAGACCAGAAGGTAATTTGCCATTACATAGGTATCACCTCCGGCTGACCAAATCGCTATACTGTAGAGTTGCAGCCACTCCAGGGGGTTAGTCTGACCATCATACTTTTTGATGGGAACCGGCTTGAACCCTTTTGGCCATCGAGCTATGCGAAGCCTGGAGACGTAAGCCTTGATGCCATCGATTTCTTCATCAGTGAGAGTCGGTGTCCGCCCGTGGCGGTCTAGAGACGGAGTTGGGCGACGACAGTATCACAGATCAACATCATCATCATGGAGACGTCGTCTATTGTCATCATCATTATTATCGTGTTGATCCCGGTCGTTTCGTCGACGTCGGTCATCGCGGTTGTTTCTTGGAGGAGGGTTTCGTTGGTCTTCTCACGGTCGTCCCGTCAGTCATTCCATCGGTCATCCCACCAGTCGTTAGTTCTCCAATCATGGCGCTCCTCCTCGTAGCATCGGCTGTCCCGAGCGCGTTCTTTGTAGTGGGAATGGATGGTATCTCATCCATCATGGATACTGAGAGAGTTTCTCAGATCTTCATGCTTACGCTGACCTCGTAAAGTTGCATGGCTAGAGCTTGTTACCGACTGTGATCTGTCCTTTGCAGCGTCCTGAGCTGCAACACCCTTGAGCATAGCCACCACCTTCAGCATCGCACGGCCTTGAAGTTGCATCTATCCTTGAGCATAGCCTTGAGCAAGTGTCGAGCAACCTTTTAGCCCCGGTGATGTTGTTTTGAGTGTCATAGACCTTAACGCCATCTACTTCAATATCTAGCCCAAGATCCAGTCGGTGCGCATGGCGTGATCCGCACGACCCTCTCGGTCGACGGCAGTGACCGACCGATAGGTCATTCTCTGGAGGGTTAATGTCCGGTTGACCTTCTTCAGCTGGTTCTTCTGTGTGGCCATCGCCTTCATGGCCATCTTCTTGGTCATCCTCCTCGTCCTCGTCCCCCGAAGGATTTCCTTCTATATCAACCATGTTGACAGTAAGGGGGTATGAATAGATGGATCCGATCGAGCCCTCATCAAAGGACCGGACCAACTTGGAGTCATTCCCTAAGGATGGATCTGCTTCATCGAATCTGAGTGGAACCAACGCGGGGATCAGATCAGACGGGCTCGGTGATCACGCCATAAAAACGGTTGTGGTCGAGTCGGATCTGTGCTTTCCCAGACCTAAGGCTCCATTGTCTCCGACAATGAAGTTGAGTGATCTGAAGGAGATCTTGAAGTCTGGTGAATACCGAATGATGGGAATTTTGGCCATCACAGTCGATGGAGAATCCTGACGAGCCTTGTCCCCTACCTGGCGCGCCAACTGTCGAAGCTTGATCTCGACAGTAAATATATAGGGCTACGTCGAGATTAAGAACTATGATGGTTAATACAAGGCACCGAGTTATACAGGTTCGAGCCCTCTCGATGAGAGTAAAAACCCTACGTCCTGTGTTCTATGGTTTATATTGCTTGGAATGTTATGTCGTGCCCCCCAATGAGTGGGTCCCTGCCGCCTTATATATCCGGTCGACAGGGGGGTTACAAAGAAGAATCCTACTTGTACTCTATATGAATTTATATGGAAAGTCTATCTCTAATTGCCTTGCGCCCCAAGCCGACTCGGTCGATTTCCTTGTTGATGAAGTACCCGGTCAACTACCGACTTAGGCATGTCTCTGAATACCCGTAAGGCAGGTATCCCACAGGTCGGGTGAGGAGGCGGTGTAGCGTCCGGGCAACATGAGCAGCTGCCGGCTCCAATGGCGGGCGGTGTCAAGCGGGAGAGAGAGAGAGAGAGAGAGAGAGAGAGAGAGAGAGAGAGAGAGAGAGAGAGAAGAATGAATGGCGCATTCCGACCATGAGGAGGGGGGGGGGGGCAAATGAGTATATCGGAACGGGGTGGGGTCGTCGATCCATGTGGGAGGGCGTTGCCCTGTCGGCGGCGTCCACGAGGGAGGCGCTTGCTTGGCAGCGAGGGTGGCAGGCTGGTGTGTATTCTCCATGTCCCCAACAGGTGGGTCCCGTGAGGGTTTTGAATTTTGTTTATTTTCAAATTCTGATAGCTGACTGTATTTGTTATTTTTGTGGCGATTGATTGTGGGCTAATCCAGGTAAACCGAAATTATAGATGTGCTCCACAAAAGGTGTAGAAAAATAAGAAATTAAGTTTCAACCTGGATCATGTTTAAAAAATAATAGGAATTTTTCAAAGTGTGAATGTTTTTGACATTGTGGTATATTTGGGCCATTAAATAAAGATATAAAATTCTGAGAAAATCCTCAAAATTATATTTTGTTCCAAGCTACAACATGTATTTTTGGTGAGTATAGGTTATGTTGACGAATTTGAACTTGTAATTTAAATGACATTCAAACTTACTTGAATCCAAATTCAAATTTGATCATTTTTCAGTATAACCTTGCCCTAGGTTCTATTTATGGTGGGCATAACTCTAGTATGGCAGTAGGGGTGTCACATAGGGTGGAGTGTGATGGTCGAACGCGCAGAACCTTATGCTGGTCTCCGGCGGCATCTATATATATATATACATGCAACCGATCGTGATGGCACTTCCTACTGCTACCCAACCTTTGCTCATCACATGTGGCTTTGTTATGTGAACGGTATCTCCATTGTCTAGTTAATCTGATCTCGCTTGCATAAACGGCATCATCAGTATCATATGTCACCATTATGCGTCTCTAGTTTCATCAAAACCAGCACGGTCCGGTTTAAGCTGATGACCGGTTTACAAAATTGAAATTTCAAATGTTTATAACAAACATTTACAAAAGATTACATGAACAATGATGAACTATGATGAAGGGACTAAATGAAAACAACCACAAATAATATATTGTTATGTCATTGCAAATAATTAACAAAGGTTATGCCAACTTTTAAAAACACTTAAAACCTTTCCCCTCATATTATAATATTTTTCCTTCCCACTGTTCCATTTCTATATTTGTTCATGCTTCCGAAAAATATGGATCAGGATGCATTATATTTTTAAGATATGATACATGTGGATGCATTGTATATTGTGAATTTATATTCAGTATAACTGCAAATAAATAGCAAAAGTCATGCAAAAAAATTTCAATATTTTGTTTCCCAATTTCTTTTTTTCAATTCTTCTAGATTCGTACATACTTTTATCCAGAAAACGTGAGAACCAACTATTAAATCAAAGGAACCAACTCTCCTTTTCAACAGATTTGGTTCGAATTGGAATTTTGCCTTTAAGCGGTTTACTAATCGATTTTTGTGGTTTTCACGGAAATCATGAAATCGGTCACGAGAGATTTGAGTAGTTCTATAGATATTGTAAACCTTAGTTGGTACTTGAGATGCTGTATCTCTCGCTGACACGAACTAAGTGGGCTCCCAACAGGATCTAGCATTTATTTCAAACCATCTATAATTCTATAAAGATCAATTGGTGGAAGTAGTTGACAGTTTTAGCAGCACCAATGCAACAACATTGTTGCTTAACCATATACTCCCTCCGTTCTTTAATTCATGTCGTTCCGGACATAAAGATTAAACTAGCTGCAAGTCAATTTGGTTTGTCGAAATGACACCATTTTCAAAACAGAGTAGTTTTCAATTGCGGGAGGTGGCGCGGTGTGGACGTATGGACGTACGACGAACCTTAGGATGGTCGGCCGTAGCATCTGCAACGAGATCATGATGGCACTTGCCACTACTGGCGAAACCTTTTGCTCATCTGTAGCTCCCTCCATACTGGTTTAACCCCCTTACAATTGAGGAAGAGATGGCCACCATCCTCATCTAGCTGAAGGCAAACTGGACAAAGTGTCTCCGCCCTCATCCCATTTTTTTTTATGTTCTTTTCAGTGGCAGGCTATTATGTGAAAGCCTCCATAGGAACTGCAGGATCTTTGGTTGACACTTCTGTTTCCAGATTTCTTTCCACTTGATACCCCGATTATCGGTGCCCCAAGATGCCTCCCCAATCTGCCTCATTGCTTTATGATCCTTATCATCTTTCAGTAAGTGATAGGCTGATTTCACAGAGAATTTTCCTTTTGTGTCATGGTGCCACGCTACATGTCTTCTTCCTCCATACTCACTGGAATCGTAAGGATTAGCTTAACATCTATATCCCAGAATACTTCCTCCACCAGCTGAGCATCCCAGGTATCTGTAACACTTTGTTAAGTCACTACTACAGAACATACATATAGTAACACATACTTGTAACACTTGAACAATGGTGTTACAATAGATTTTATAGAAATATAAAATTATGTGTTACAAATAACTTTATAACACATAATTTTATTTTAAAAAATATGTTACAAGAAATAGTTTTAATATCAAGAAAGTAGTGTTACATTAAAAGTGTTACAAATATTATTACTTATTGTAACATATCTAGTACAAGTGTTACAAGAAAAATTTTGTTGTAACACAAAATAATGTTACAACATAAATGTTACAGAGTTAGAGCATCATAATCTCTTGCTTGCTACTTCAATAATAGTTTTAATTTTTTATCTTCTAATAACTTTAGTTCCGGATGTGAAATACTTTTCAAATCATGTGATAGTGACTTCATGTTGGGATAAAACTACTTCCTGACTAATGATTATAAAATGACTATATGCTTATGAGAATCAAAATTCTACCTTAGGCTAGGTGATAATGTCACAAGATTGAAAAGCAAAAAATTTGAGTTTAATATTTTATTAATGATGCATTATTTATTTTTTGCATTAGAAGTTATTTTTGTTTAACACTACTAAAGCAGCTTATGCTTCAATGGCAACTGATCATCAATACTCACTTATATATCCACATGTCAAGCAATGTATTGGACTTCTTTTAACAATAGTAATATGATTCAACATTCATTACAACCAAACAAAGATATTATAACATACTCTCTCAGGTAGTAACATATATATATATGTTATAATAGACATTAGTTATCCTTCCTCATATTATAAATTCTATGTTTAGAATTCATAATCATAATTGTGTCCTAGTCTAACTGGTGTTACCATCAATCTCAAAGTATGCCACTAGAGTTCAATTCCTAGTGCAAGACATTATTTTACATTTAACACTAGGTTTTTGGTACCAAAAGTGTAACACTCTTGTTGAGTAGTAACACATATATGTGTTACAATAGGTTTTACTTGTATCATTTTTTCTTATAAATAGTAACACATATATGTGTTACAATATAATTTGCTTGTTTTATATTTTTTTCACAATCAGTAACACATAAATATGCTACTATAAAATATGCTCTAGTAACAGCACAACCTAGATCACTTATTAAACATGTTACTATAGGCCTCGGTAACATTTTTTTCTACCATTAGTAAAAGTGTTGCCAAAAGGCTGAGTTGACATAGTGGGTCTCCGTGTTGCTCCATTCGATATCCAGGGGTCCAGCCAAATGTTGATTCGTTCTCCGTTTCCCACTCTCCAGATCAGCCCTTGTTTGAGGGCATGTATCCCCCGGATGATACTCCGCCATGAATAATAGATCCCAGGTTTCTCCTCTACCCGTAAAAGGTTGCCATCTGGAAAGTATCTCGCATGAAGTATCTGTGCGCGTAGGGAGTCCGGTGCCGTGATCCCATCCCTGTCATGCAAGCATAGCAAGGTTAAACGTGTGGAGATCTCTGAACCCCAGGCCCCCTTTCCTTTCCATTGGCAGAGTGTTTCCCAAGACAACTAGTGAGTCTTTCTATCAGTTTCTTGGTTCGCCCACCAGTAACGCCCAATCATAGCACTAATGTCATCACATAAAGTTTTGGTGAGATCAAAACAGGACATCGTGTAGGTGGACATCGCCATAGCTGCAGCCTTAATCAGTATCTCCTTCCTTGCTTTTGATAAGAGTTTAACCTTCCAACCTTGTATTTTCTTCCATATCCCATCTTTAATGTAGGCAAAGGTTTTAGACCGTAATCGTCCCATATAAACTGGCAGGCCAAGATACTTCTCATTCGTTGCTTCCAGTATTTTTACTTCCAGTATTTTTACTGAACATCATACTAGATTTATCTTTCCATGAACATCACTTTTGTATTGCTTCCAGTATTTTTACTGAACATCACACTAGATTTATCTTTCTCGATCATCTGCCCCGAGCATTCCTCATACAAGTCTAAAATATTTCATAGATGATTTGCACTTCGTTCATCAACTTTCAGAAGTAGCAAAGAGTCATCCACAAACAGTAGATGATTCACACTCGGTGCATCACTGCATATTTTGACCCCCTCTAACTCTCCATTTTCTTCAGCCGCATTTAATAATGCTGAGAAGTCTTCTGCGCATGTTAGGAATAGGTAGGGAGATAAGGGGTAGCCCTCTCTCTGGCTGGATCATTCCCGAAAGCTCACCATTGATCTTGATTCGATATGTGACAGTTGAGATACATTTCATAATAATCTGTATCCATCTCCCTGTAAATCCCAGTTTCTCCATCATCTTCTTCAAAAATTCCCACTCTACTCTATCATATGCTTTGCTCATGTCAAGCTTGAGCGCTGCATATCCATCCAACCCACTCCTTTTATTCTGCATATAGTGTGTAAACTCATATGCCAGCAATACATTATCCGTACTGAGGCGTCCATGGATGAATGCACTCTGGTTTAGAGAGATAATTTCTGGCAGAACAACTTTCAAGCGATTAGATAATACCTTTGATGCTATCTTGTAGATCACAGTACATAAGCTGATCGGTCTTAAGTCTTTGATTTTCTCCGGGTTTGGCACCTTCAGTATGAGGACCACCACTGTGTCACTCCACCCCTCCGGCATCTCTCCCCCTTCCAGCAAGTGCCACACCTCTCTCAGCACATCTTCCCTGACTATATCCCAATTACTTTATAGAATAGCAATGGCATACCATCAATCCCTGGGGCCTTTAGGTCACCAATGTCATCTAGAGCTTTCTTGATCTCATCATCTGAAAACTCCCTCAACAGTTCAGTATTCATGGCCTGGGTCAGCCGAGGTGTGACATGTTACAGCACTTCCTGGTGACGTTGACTTGCTTGAGCGAGGAATAGGTTTTTGTGGTAGTTGACAATCATATCATGGATCTCTCTGCTCTCCGTGGCTACCTCCCCATTGTGCTTTATCAGGCATCAGATTCTACTTCTTTTTCTCTCCAATGCTTGCTCATGGAAGAATTTCGTATTCCTGTCCCCATTTTTTAGCTAACGAGCATGTGCCCTTTGTCTCCAATAAAGATCCTTCTGCTCTTCCAGCTTTTCTAATTTGTATTTCGGGAGTTGTTCTTTGTTGATATTCACCTGTGATATGCTCCCTCTTCTGCATTGCTCTAGCTCCTTTTTCACCCGTTTAATTCGCTTCTCCAAGTCCCCTATCACATTTCTGCTCCAATCCCATAAATCTGCCGCCACCTTGCCCACTGCTTCCTTCACCATGCCCTCTCTTCCATTCACACAACACTTTCATGCATTTTCAACAATTGGAGCACACTGGTCCTCCTTGATCCATTCAGCCTCAACGCGAAACACAGGTGCTATAGGTCCCCTACATCCCTCCTATTCTCCCACAGTGATCACCACAACCCTATGATCAGAATGGTAATGGTTGCCATTTCTAACCCGCACCTCTGGGAAATGTAGCCTCCAGTCCATGTTTGCCACCGCATGATCCAGCTGCTCCCGAACGTACCGTGTGGGATTTTGGCAGTTATTTCTCTAGGTGAAAGCATCACCCGAGTACCCCAAATCAACTAGGTTGCAATCCTCCAAAGCTTGTTTAAACTGGTCCATACATGTCTGCGATCTCGGCCCCCGCCCCCCCCTTCTTTTTCACATTGCAGCAGCACTTCGTTGAAATCACCACACATCAGCCATGGCCTTTGTCGATGCGTGTTCAGGGTCCTCATGGCTCGCCAGGTCAGATCTTTCCTATCCGACCTAGGTTCGCCATAGATTGCAGTGAACCTCCACACGAAGCCATCTCCCTCCACCACTTCTGCATCTATGTACAATCGAGCCACTGTTTTCAGATGCAAGTTAATCCCATTCATCCAAAAGACTGCTAATCCGCCGCTTTACCCCTCACATTCCTTGACCACCAAATTCATCATTCCTAGCTTCCATTTTAACATCTGCATTCTATTTCTATCCATTTTAGTTTCAGATAGAAACATAATGTCGGGGTCCTCCTTCTGCATTGACAGAAGGCCTTTCACTGTCGGGCCGTTCCCCAACCACCAGCAGTTCCACGCCACTATCTTCATTGGGTCTCGTGGAGCTATTCCGCTTTCTCAATTATTGCATGTTCTTCCATCACTGTAAGTGCTCCCCTCTTTGTTTTCTTTTTTGGTGTCATCTCCTCCTCATCAACCTCCATATCTGCCTCATCAATATTTCTCTTGCCCTTGACAGCACTATTCTTTTGTGGCCCCTCTTCGCCCTTTTTCTCCCTCATCCTTCTCCTGAATGTTCTACTTTGTGGTTTTCCCTTCTCCTTTAGCGAAACTTTGTCACTTTCAGTATTTTGTCCACCTGTTGCCTCTTGTCCTCCTGGACCCCATGCATGGGACTGTTCACAGATCCAGATGACACCAACTTATCTACTGTTGCAGCATCATCAACCTTTTTATCTGCTTCCCTAGGTGTCTCACGGTTTTCCAAGAACAACTCCCTTCTCGCCGACACAAAGAACAACTTCTCATCATCAGCTTTCGTAAGTTTCAGTGGGCTAATAACCTCTTCGCCTTCATTAACATCAGTCTTCTTCCTCCACGATGGGCCATCACTACGAGTGTTGTTGCTACCCCATTTACCACCTCTCCCTATCCTATTCATCCTTTCTCCAGAGGATCCATATAGACTTGAGTTCCCACTTCTTGCCTCCCAGCGCCCTCCTCCGTCATGATCCATCCTAAATTTTGATGGAATGCAACATAGGTTCCTGTCAAAAGGTTGCTTCTCCCCTTTTTCCAGTTTATTCCTGCATAAGCAATCTGTATGCGCGATGATCCCACATATGTAGCAGAAGTCAGGTAAATATTCATACACTAGGGACACCACTTCTCTTTACCTTCCTTTCCTACTTGTACAGTGACACCTCTCATCAGCGGTAGACGGATATCAAGATGAATCTTCACCCTCAAGAAGCTTCCAATCATCCCATCATTATCCTCAGCATCTACTTCCAGGCACTCCCCCACCTCATTGCCAATGGCTTCTCCCGTCGCCCTATTCATGAGACCAATCGGTAGTTTTCTGATCCTAATCCAGATCGGGATGGTATTAAAATCGACCTCATCAATTGACTTTGTATCATCCAATTCCGCCATGACCAGGACTTCATTTGAGAACGTCCATGGCCTTTCCTCCAGGGCCCTTCTCTTCCCTGATTCCTCATGGAAGGTTATGATAAACTTATTTTCCCCCAGGCCTCTACATAGGGGCACCAGACCTTCACCAGGGCTCGCTCAATGGCATCCGGATGAACGAGCTTTTCTGACAGCAATTTCCCAATGGCTTGATGGACCATGATCTTTGATCTCCTCATCTCGCCCAGGTCAATCTTCTTCTCCGCGTGCGATAATCTCAGCCTCTCCAGCAAGCCCTCCACGGCCTCTTCCTCCCTCCTGCCCCCGGCCATGATGAACATCGCGATCACCAAAGACAAGGATCTTGCCAAAAAAAGGATGCGTCATCACCAGACTACTATAGGCTAGAAATGGTTAGGGTTCGGCTGCACACAGAAGAATT
Source organism: Eleusine coracana subsp. coracana (assembly GCA_032690845.1). Taxonomy (NCBI): domain Eukaryota; kingdom Viridiplantae; phylum Streptophyta; class Magnoliopsida; order Poales; family Poaceae; genus Eleusine; species Eleusine coracana. The sequence goes on from CM064420.1 coordinate 49,767,917, forward strand.
TGGTGGATTCCGATGGATGGGATGTGGAAGCCTAGATCAGGATTAGTAGGGCCTGATCAAAGCCGAAATCAGAAAAAGGGATTGATGTGGGCAAAGGAGACCTAGGTGGATCGCCACTAGAGACGCCTCAGCCACCCAGGAAACCCTAGGCACCAAAGAAAAAAAGTACCTTTTCCTCTACTTTTGCCTCTTAACGAGCTGTGTTGGGTCGAGCCAAGGTTGCTGGGAGCCGTGAGCTGTGATGGAGGACCACTGGAGTCGAGCACAAGGATGAAAGTATTGTCCACGTGGCAAGAATCAGGCTAGGTTCACAGAAAAGTGGCACCTCTATTGTCCAGCAGTTACTGTGCACATTTAGTAACAACTAAAAATTATTTGCTAATACAATTTACTGTTCTTAGTTGTGTTTTAAAACTTATTCACTTGCCGTCAAAACCATAAGATTTTCTGAATTTGAGCTATATTTTTTTGTGTGCGTGCTTATACACATGAGCTCTATTTTTATATGGACTTATACTAAAGGATAAAACGATATTTGCTTAATGTATTTGGGGCTGCTTTTTAATATTGAAATAAAGCTACGAGTATTATTTTTAGTCAATATACTAAGGGTGTGTTTGACACCGGTGGCGGAGCTAGGATTTGATCATGAGAGGGGCCGAGTAGTATTAAGAGGGGCCAAATCCAAATTTAGAATGAAATTACATGGTGAACTTTCGTGTTCATCCATGGGGTGTGGCAAGCATAGGGGGGGTGCCACGCCCCTGCTCGCCCCCCCCCCCCCCCCCTCCTGTCTCCGCCCTGTTTGGCACAGCTTATGCAAGTGCTTATTAAAAGTGCTTATGCTCAATAAGCAGTTTGGATAGTCAAACAATAAAATAGCAAAAGTGCTTATGGGATATAAGCACCTATAAGCACTTTGCTATTTTATACTACCATAAGTATTTTGGACAAAGCAACAAAACATAGATTTTAGTGCTTATGGTGATCCTCTCTCTCAGCATAAGCAGTTTGGACAAATCAGTATAAGCAGTTTTACCAAACAGGTTAACTGCTTATGCTACAATAAGCACTATAAGTAGTTTTGACACAATAGGTTGACTGCTTATGCTACAATATGCTACCAAACAAGATTTGATCATGAGAGGGGCCGAGTAGTATTAAGAGGGGCCAAATCCAAATTTAGAATAAAATTACATGGTGAATTTTCGTGTTCATCCATGGGTGTGGCAAGCATAGGGGGGGGGGGTGCCAGGCCCCTGTTCGCCCACCCCCCTGTCTCCGCCCCTGTTTGGCACAGCTTATGCAAGTGCTTATTAAAAGCGCTTATGCTCAATAAGTAGTTTGGATAGTCAAACAACAAAATAGCAAAAGTGCTTATGGGATATAAGCACCTATAAGCACTTTGCTATTTTGTACTATCATAAGCACTTTGGGCAAAGCAACAAAACATAGATTTTAGTGCTTATGGTGGTCCTCTCTCTCAGCATAAGCAGTTTGAACAAATAAGTATAAGCAGTTTTACCAAACAGATTGACTGCTTATGCTACAATAAGCACTATATGTAGTTTTGACACAATAAGCACTATAAGCACTATAAGCACAAAAAGCATTTTATGCATAAGCTATGCCAAATGCACCCTAACTCATAGTTTGGCATTGATATATAGCCTAGCGTAAATTTGTATTACACCTTCATTCATGTCAGTCTCTAGCAAAGTGCCTGTGTATTGCTACAGGCTTTAAAAATACAAATATACTTTCTCCATGTTTTTATTGTTGACATTCCGTAGTGTAGTTTTGAACTGCTGGAAGTCATCAAATAAAATACGGAGGGAGTACTATAAGGATTCATATATTTGATAGATAGAGTGTGATTATATATTTTTTATTGTCAATGTTTCATAGTGCAGTCTCTATATATTATTTCTAATAATATGATTAGATATTCTGACATCAGCATAATTCTCCTATATAGAAGGACTTTAGTAGTGTCTTTTACTCTATCAAGATGGTTTTTGGACCTACAACCAAACTGAGTAGAACAGAACATTGATAATCTTTAATCTCACATTACTGATCCAAAGAATTCATCTGATATTTTTTTAATCTCATCTTTGCCATCATTACTAAAAGAATCAGCACCGTTTTCATAGACCTTATACTTCTTTCATATCACTTGACACAAAGTAGCTGTGAGACATATGTATCCGGGATACCTAACCACTTGGCTATATGGTCGAGTGGGCCGGGGGCTCGGTTATGATGTATTTGGCCCAGGAGATATTTACTTAGATATTTGTTTAAGTAAGTAGTAAGTTAGGTTAGCAGATATGTTGATAGATAGGATTCGTTGTAATCGATTAAAAGATTACCATGTAAACCTCTGCCCTTCGGATATATAAGGAGGGCACAGGGCCTTCGGCAAGGCAGAGACTCATATTGGAACCCTAATTCCAGTGCGAACCCTAGCAATACAAGAACACCAAACAGGACGTAGGGTTGTTATCCTCTGGGAGGCCCGAACCTATATAAACCCCGTATCTTGTGTCCATTGATCTTTCGTGCTCATACACATACCTGAATTTACTATCGAGAATATCTCTTAACAGTTGGCGCGCCAGGAAGAGGGCAGTAGTGAGTTCAACTTCATCAAAGTCAATGGCTTTCATCGACATCAAGTTCCGCCCGGGAGACAAGATCCGCTTTGGCATCGTCAGCTTCGTGGCGGATCAAAGCGAGGGCCTTGTCAAGCAAGATTAGATGACCCTTCCGGTGGTCATCGCGCCTTCAGATCCAGGCGTCAGCAGAGCTTCGATAGCTGATCGGATTGACCCGGCCGACCGGCTCCCACTCGGCCTTAGCAACGCGACGACAGTCCTTCAGATGGAAACCCTCCCGGGTCCCTACTCAACGTTGCCCGCAACAGGCCGATCAGCAATTTTGGCCGACTCGGACCTCACTACGGTCGATCTCTCGACTTGTCATACGGATTAGTCGGACACAGATCCCGATTTTTTCCATGAATCGAGGTTGGTAGCCATGATCGGCCTTGAAAACGAGTCAGTCCCGGACTTGATTGAAGGGTCGAGTGATCTGAAAGCTGCTCGTCAGGCTATCATGAGGTGTTCATGGTAGCACCAACTACCCAAGGAGGTGCCAATGAAGAAACATCAGCAGCGGCTGCCACGCGTGGAACCCCCCCCCCCCCCAAGATGGACATGAGACTGATCTTGAAGACGACGACCCAAAAGCCATCACTCCCCCACTCCAAAGACCAGATGCTCAGCAGAGATCCCGAGTTGTGCAGAATCTAGATATGGACGATGTCACCTTGAAACTCGATGGTGAAGACGCCTTCAAAACCCCACAACATAACATCACGGCTGCGGTGGCCCTTTTGAGCTCCTTAGAGCCCATATTCCAGGTCCCCCCAGAGTTGACACCTCAGGTCAACAAGCTAAAGGCACACATCAAGGCTGCGGCGGTACTGGAGATGCACGCGGCACGATCAACACCAAGTAAGACGGCATCTAGGGCCGCCAGTTCGGTACCTAGCCAGGAACGAAGGGACTGTCAACGCACCGAGCGGCAGGTAACCCTGTCGACCGCATCACGACACAGGCCCATCGTGGACTACCATGATCGGAACCCTGCCGCCGACCTCCATAATGGAATAGCACCCCGTGACGCTCGAGTCCGATTGGACAGCAGATATCAAGAACGGGATGACATGGCCCGCCGAGAGTATGAAGATGAACGACGGCGTAGAGGCTACGTCCACGACCAGTATTATGAGCGCAATGACCAGTATGAAGACAGGAGTCGCCGAGAAACTGGCCGTGATTGGGAGAGAACTCCCTCCCCCCCCCCCCCCTTGAAGACTACGACGGTGAGGCCGGCATCCGGGCCTTCACTCGGGAGCTTTGGACAGTCAGTTGGCTGGTCGGTTTCAAACCAGTCGGCATCAAAAAGTATGACGGCAAGACAGATCCGCATGACTGGCTTCACGTCTACTCAACCGCCATACGAGCACTCGGCGGCGACAGTTTTGTCATGGCCAACTATTTGCATGTATGTCTGGCCCCAGCGGCCAAAACTTGGCTCACTAATCTGCACGAATATTCAATAAGTTCTTGGGCAGAGCTTTGTTGGCAGTTCACTGCCAACTTTCAAACTACCTTCGACAGGCCGGGGAATCATTGGGAACTCACTCGGATCAAGCAACGGGACCGGGAGCCATTGCGAGAGTACATCTAGTGCTTCTGCCAAGTCAAGAATACCATCCCCAACGTCTCAGACGCTCAAGTCATTCCCGCCTTTCAGAGTGGACTCCGTGATGACGATTTGATCAAGAAGATCGGCAGGTTAGATGCCGCTGGAGGGTTGTCGACCAAGGAACTCTTCACCATGGCTGACAAATACGCGGCTGGCAAATTGGCTTTGTTCCAAGTCTGCCAGTACAAAGACGAGGCACTTGGAACCATAATCAGTCGGGACCGTCCAACCAAAATAAGGACGGCGACAAGAAGCGCAAGGAAGACCGGACGGTGGCCAACACGGAGCTCCCCACCAGGAAGAAACAAGTCACTCAGGATGACTTCGACAAAATGCTTGATGGTCCTTGTCTGTTACATGACGGTGCTCACAAAGCCAGGGAGTGCTTTAAGCTGAAGAATTTCGCACATCACGTTTTGAAAGTCTACAAAGACCGCCCCTGGATCCCCAAGGGCGGCAAAAAAGATTCGGATAAGGACAATCAAGATGAGGATAAGGAGGAATTCTAGGATCCCGAACACGAGGTCAACTACATCTACGACATGTCCACAACAGATTCGAAGCGCCAGCAAAAGATCCTATGTAGAGAGGTCCACCATGTCTCACTAGAGGTTCCTCATTACTTACGCTGGTCTGAGGTTCCAATTACCTTCGATCGGTCAGACCATCCGGATTATATCCCCAGGCCCAAGAAATATCCCTTAGTACTGACGCCAACTGTCAACCGAGTTTGACTGAATAGGGTCATGGTGGATGGTGGCAGCCGTTTGGACATCCTCATCGTGAAAACTTTCAAGGAGCTCGGCATACCTTTAACCGACCTCAAGCCTAGCCGATCGCCATTCCACGGTGTGATCCCTGGCATACAGACAGTTCCCTTGGGGAAATCACTCTACCAGTGACTTTCGACACCCGGGAGAACTACAGGACGGAGCGCATTGCCTTTGAGGTTGCCGACCTCGATTCTACATACCACGCCATCATAGGGCGGCCAGCCATCACCAAGTTCATGGCCGTACCTCATTACCCATATATGATGATGAAGCTACTAGGACCGAATGGAGTCATTTCACTTCGTTCAGATATTTGTACATCATACAACTATGACAACGGTAGTTGTGAGTTGACAGAGAAGAAGGTGGCAGCATCAGAGCTGGCCAAGTTGAAGGCAACGATCGCAACAATGGAGGAGGCCATGCTCGACCCACCCCCCAAGAAGGCGCTGAAGGCCACGGTACAGGCGGATGCCATGGATTCCAAGAAGATTCACCTAGATGATAGTGATGTATCCAAGACCACCAATATTAGGGTCAATTTAGGTGATAAATAGGAAAGCACGCTCATCCTTTTTCTTAGAAATAATGAAGACATATTTGCATGGAAACCCTCTGATATACCAGGTGTTCCAAGGGAAAACGCCAAGCCCGTAAGGCAGCGACTTAGACGATTTCCGCAGGACCGAAAGGACATGATTAGAAAAGAAATCGGCCGACTGCTGGCAGCCGGTTTTATTAAGGAAGTTTTTCACCTCGACTGGATAGCCAACCCAGTCCTGGTGCGAAAGAAGAATAAGGAGTGGTGGATATGTGTGGATTACACCGGCCTTAACCAAGCCTGCCCGAAAGATCCGTTCACCCTCCCACGTATGGATCAAGTAGTCAATTCAACGGCTGGATGCGCTTTATTGTGCTTCTTAGATGCCTATTTAGGGTACTATCAGATTCTCTTAACTCAATCTGACCAGCTTAAAACTTTGTTCATCACGCCATTCGGGGCTTTCTCTTACACAACAATGCCCTTTGGTCTAAAAAACACTGGCGCCACCTACCAGCGAACCATGCAACGATGCCTGGACAGCTAGATAGGAAGAAACATTAAGGCTTACGTAGACGACGTAGTGGTCAAAAGTCGGCTCTCCTCCGACTTGATATCTGACTTGGACAAAACATTCGAAAACCTTCACAAATACAATATGAAGCTTAATCCAAAAAAATGCATCTCCGGCTTCCCGTCAGGAAAATTACTCGGCTTTCTGGTGTCACATAGAGGGATTAAAGCAAATCCAGAAAAGGTAAAAACCATATTACAAATAGGACCCCTGCATTCGCAAAAGAACATTCAAAAGCTAACCGACTGTATGGCAGCACTCAGTCGGTTCGTGTCACGACTCAGCGTCCGGGGACTACCTTTCTTCTGGCTACTCAAGAAACAAGAATCATTCTTGGAATGATGACGCACAGAAGGCTCTGGACGACTTTAAGACTTACATTAGCGGTCCTTTGGTATTAACCCCTCCAGAGCCAAAGGAACCTTTGCAGCTGTATATCTCTGCAACCATACACGTGGTCAGCACGGTGCTGGCGGTGGAACGGGCGCAAGATGGCAAGGCTCAAAAGGTGCAATGACCGATTTATTTTGTCAGCGAGGTCTTATCGGAATCCAAGGTATGATATTTTTAGCTTCAGAAGTTAGTTTATGCATTACTGATGACATCTAGGAAGTTGAAGCACTACTTTGAGGACCATCCAATTGAGGTACATACATCATTCAGTTTGGGTGAATTGCTCCACAACCGAGAAGCAACCAGAAAAATAGCCAAGTGGGCCGTCGAGCTTGGATCATATGATATTACCTTCAAACCTCATGACGCGATCAAAGGTCAGGCTCTGTCCGACTTCATCGCTGAGTGGACGGAATGTGAATTACCACCCATCCCGCAAGAACTAAGCTATTGGACAATGACGTTTGACGGTTCCTTACAACTGGAGGGCACCGGAGCAGGGGTCGTATTGACATCGCCAGACGGAGCTAAGATGTGGTACGTTCTCCGAATGCACTTATGTACGTCTAACAACGCCGCAGAGTATAAAGCCTTGTTACACGGGCTTCGGACAGCTATGTCACTCGGCGTCCAAAGATTAAGCATCTCTAGTGATTCGGCATTAGTAATCAATCAAGTCACAAAGAAGTGGTGTTGTTCTCATGAGAGCATGACAGCCTACTGCACTGAAGTTCAGAAGCTAGAAGATAAGTTTGATGGCATCGAATACAAACATGTCCTCCGCAAGTATAATGAAGAGGCGGATGAACTGGCCAAGCTTGGGTCCAGCAGATCTAAAATACCTGATGGAGTATTCCTCGATGATTTACACAAGCCATCTATACTACCCCAGCAAACTGTGCTGCAGTCGGCACCAAAGCAAGGAGCAACATCTCAAGTGGCTATCATCCAAGTAGATTGGCACACTCCATTTATCGAATATTTAGACCGTGGTACGTTACCGACCGATACAGACGGAGCCCTCCGAGTTATTTGTAAGTCCTGGTCATACTGCATGGTTGACCACCTCCTGTACAAGCAAAGTCCACATGGGATATTAATGAAATGCTTGTCACGAGATGAGGGCATAGCTATACTAGGGGAAATTCATGCCGGCATATGTGGGAATCACGCGGGCCCATCTACGATTACGACCAAAGCAATGAGGCAAGGATTTTATTGGCCGACCGCTTGTGCTGATGCTAAAGACATCGTTCAGAAGTGTGAGGGCTGCCAGCTCTTCGCCCACTAGATGCATGTACCCGCCACTGAGCTTCAAAACATACCAATAACTTGGTCATTTTTAGTATGGGGCTTGGATATTGTTGGACCCTTCATGAAGGCTCAAGGAGGTTTCACTCACCTATTCATGGCAGTGGACAAATTTTCTAAATGGATTGAAGCAAAACTAGTCGGCAAGATTTTGGCGAAGAAGGCCATCGAGTTCATGACCGAAATAGTCACTTGATTCGGTGCCCCATACAAGATCATCACTGACAATGGTAGTCAATTCATGGCAGAAGAGTTTAAAGAGTTTGCGGGTCGAGTGGGCTTCAAGATCGATTATGCTTCGGCCTCCCATTCATAGAGTAATGGCCAGGTTGAGAGGGCAAACGACCTCCTGTTGTCTGGAATTAAACCCCGTATATTTGATCCATTGGAAAAGTATGCTTGACGTTTGGTTCGGGAGTTACCATCGGTGCTATGGGGTCTTAGAACCAATGTAAGTCGCGCCACGGGACACTCCCCCTTTTCCTTGGTCTATGGTTCAGAAGCAATGTTACCAACCAAGGTGTTATTCGCCTCCCCACGTGTGGTAGCATATGAAGAACAAACCTCCAACGGCCATAGGCGTGATGACCTTCTATTATTAGAAGAACAACGAGACACCACTTTGGTTTGGTCAGTGAAATATCAACAAAGCTTGAGGCGTTATCATGACAAGAATGTTCGATCACGGGGTTTTTCGGTCGGTGTTTTGGTTCTGAAACAAGTTCAGTCTACGGTTGGTAAGCACAAGCTGTCGTCTCCATGGGAAGGACCTTTTATTGTAAAGGAAGTCACTCGGTCGGGTGCATACCGATTGATGCGCGAGGATGGGTCAGACCTTCAGAGTTCATGGAACATATCACGGCTACGTCGTTTCTATGCTTAGTTTTCATAGTTTATTGTGATCTGTTCATTTTGTATCGTTTAAATACATACATACATACATATATATATATATATATATATATATATATATATATATATATATATATATATATATATATATATATATATATATATATATATATATATATATATATATATATATATATATATCATGGTCATGATGCTTTGAATTTATGATTTCTGAGAAATAATTGATGATATTGTATCAACCATGACTCAAATATTGATACTTGGTATCACCACAACTCGTCCATGTCAACCAAGCGGGTTACTTAGTCCCCAGGGTTCATGTCATCTGTTGAGGAGCAAGGCAATTCTCCCGGTTCGCGTATACTTGACCGAGTGGGTTCTTAGTCCCCATGGTTCATATCGGTTATTGGGAGCATTATTTAGAGGGATGACATGAGTTGTGTATTGGTTGTGAGTGTTTAACACGAGCTCATACAATACATAAACAAAGCAGCGCGACCCAAGAATTCATTACAACACTGGTGATGAATCTAGGCCCTAGCGGTCTACTGAACTGAGTTATACTACAGTATTAGTAGTGCAACATAATATCCAACGAATTTTTACAAATCCTTACACCTTTGGTAAGGGATCTAACTCTATTTGGTCAGCTAATACATGAGCAGTTTTCGATGCTTCGGCCACAAGAGATTCGCATTGCTCATCAGAAAGGTTTTCATGGAAACCTTCTGCAACCACATCCAGATCTATGCTGAGGATGTGAGACTTTTCTATAGCCAGCACTTGAGCGCCGACCAGTTCCAAAACATGTCATGCGTGTTCTCTCACTCGGTCCGGAGCCTCCTGCAATCGAGTCAGCAGATCTCGGCATCGAGGTGGTTTTTCCTCGGGGAAGATGTACTAAGCGACCACTTCTTCATCTTTTTGCACAGCTGCAAGAGACCATCGAAGGTATTCATCACCCTCAATAAATTTCTTCTGCAAAAGCTCATAGGACCTTTTTGACCCTACAGAAGCGTAATAATCACATCTGTCCAGGCACATATGAACTTGGCTATAAAGGTATTATGAGAACAACATTTACCTCTTAGACGTTTCTCAGCATCTAACTTTTCAGCCTCGAGGGTGGCTACCTTTGCCTTGTAATCTTCCTTGAGCTTCTCAACTTCTTTGAAAGTATGTTGGAATTTGTTCAGCTCATCTACGACCTTTTTGAAAATTCCTTCAGCTTTGGATACCTCGACCTCTAGCTTTGTATTTCTCTCCCTCTGAGTCTTTATTGTCCCTTCAGCCTCTGTCATTTACAAAAGGATCAGTCGACATCAAAGAGTTTTATGAATACAAGAATATAAATCTATACCTTGTGCTCTCTTTTTCCAGTGAGCTTGCAACTCTTGCATAGGTTTGAAGTTATCCTTTAGCTTTTGAAATTGGTTTTTGACTTCTTTCGAGTCCTGGAGCTGCTTTTTTAAGCCTTGAATTTTGTTCTTTAACGCTTCGGTGGCCAGGGAAGATTATTCCAGTTCTTTTATGTGGCCTTGCAATTTTGCTATTTCTGTGGCCGAGTTGGTCTCTTCTTTACGTTTCCGCATCAGCTCTTGCGATACCTCTATAAGGGAGAGATTAAATAATTGGGGCTAGAAAATACAATGTATGCCACAGAATCTATAGTTTTCATACCTTGTAGCTTAAACTGAAGTTCATCCACCTGGGATGAACGGGCCTTTAGATCAGTTGATAGGCGACCGACTTCAAGCCTTTCTTTTGCAAGTTGATCTTCTAAGTCCACGGCTTTGGCACAATGTCTCTCAACAAGTTGCACAAGTTTGCTTTTATTAGCCATATGGGATTTCAATGCCTGCGACAACAAAAGGATAAAGATGTGTCGATCAGCAAATACATTCAATTTTACAAAAGGAAAATATACCTAGAACGAATGGAATGCCTTTTCGGTGTACTCCACGAAGACCTTCAACTCGACTTGCTCCACCGACTCATCGAACCCTGCAACGGCAAATTTACCAACATGGTATACGGACCTGGCAGGCGGAGTTTTTTCTAGAGCACCCTCTTTCACCACTTGGTGAATGGGAGTAGGCGTGACATTTTCTTCTGGACAAATAGGATATTCATATGAAGGTTCTGGCATCTTTTCAAATATAAAAGATGGTTCTTCTGGTCCAGAAGAGGTAGGAGCACCATCAGTTGTGGATGTTTCAGGAACATTTAAGTCTGGCAGTGGGGAGGCCTTAGAATGGCTGGCTTTGGGCTGAGAAGATTTTGGCGCATTCTTCGAATCACTCGGTTTCCTTGTCGAGTGATCTGGGACATCATTTCTTGATGTCTGGTCAATCAGAGCAGCCGGGTCCTTTTCAGGAACTGAGCTTTGTGGCGGGGCCTCATGAGATGATGATGTCCCTGACGACCTATCAAGCAAATCAAGTTTACACGAGCGGTCACTTCTAGACTAAGAATCATGATTACTTTGGTTACCTTGGGCGGCGTTTGAATTTCAAGCCTGACACCTTGGGCGGGGGGCTATGATGTGGATAAGGGTTCCCGATCTTCCGAAAGGTTCTGGATACGTTGATTTGGTCGGAGGCGACACACAAATCGATCCGGCTTCAGAACAGCACGTTCTAAACCCCGTAATCACAGCACGACGTCTCCTCTGGTTATCAACCATCCTAAAACGATTGACCTCGCCGAGAAGGCTAATCCCTGCCTACGAATTAAGAACACAAGCAAGAATAAAGAAGAAAGCAACACAATTGCAGATGTATTATGAATCTCACGAAGTTGGGGTCTCACAAACCATGATGACGGCGAAACTGTTATGAACAGAATAATCTAAGCAAAACCCAAAACCCTAATGGTGCGATGGCGGTTGTATATGAAGACCCTAAGGTCGTGCAAGACCCTCTGGACGCACCCCTACTTGGGCTCAACTAGATACAAAGCCCAAAGGCCAAAAACAGGCGACACAACACCGAAACAGATTCTGGACTCTCTCTTGTTTCGACAATTCCCGATGACTCCGGATGAATTTTGATATGAGACCGGCGGCATTGGAAAGGTCTTCTTCTTATCTTTCCGTGCATATGTAGAACGTCCAAATCCGAGTCTGTATGCGTCTTGGGCATCCGTATTAGTGCAGACTGGTCCTGAGCCCCGAAACAGACTCGAAGTCGGTTTTAGTTGGACCTCCACCTTGGCTTCCACGTCCTTGCTGATCCTCCACGTCTCCAAGTCCTTCTCTCATCATCTCCTGGTCCTCTCCATGGTTCCTAATTATAATATAATCATTAGGTAGCAAACCATTCTCAAAAGTGACATATAATGAAGAATGTAGGAACGAGCTCACCTCTAAATTTAGTCGTCGTGCACGAGCTCTAGTCATTGGACCTTGCAAGTCCAGAATTGGAGGAGTGTTGCATGTATCCTTAGGAGTGATGTCCTCATCATTCTCCCCCTCTTGAAGTGGAGTCGTCCTCGACTCAAGCTCATTCTCTTCTCCCAAGTATGGTTTCAAATCTGAAATGTTAAAAGTAGGACTAACCCCGAACTCGGGAGGCAACTCAAGTTTGTATGCATTATCATTAATCTTCTCAATTATTTTGAAAGGAGCATCAACTCTAGACATTAATTTAGACTTTCTTAAATCTAAAAATCTATCTTTTCTCAAGTGTAACCATACTAAATCTCCTACATCAAGTTTTACTTTTTTTCTACCTTTACTACCAGCAATTTTATACTTATCATTCATCTTTTCAATGCTAAGTCTAGTGGTCTCATGCATTTTTAAAATAAATTCAGCACGTTCCTTAGCATCAACATAAACTCTCTCATGAATAGGTAGAGGAAGTATATAAAGTGGAGTACGGGGATCAAAACCATACACTACTTTGAAAGGACTTACCTTGGTAGTAGAATGTGTTGCCCGATTATATGCAAACTCAACATGAGGCAAACATTCTTCCCATTGCTTCAAATTTTTCTTCAAAATAGCTCTCAACATAGTACCCAAAGTGCGGTTCACCACCTCAGTTTGTCCATCGGTTTGTGGGTGACAAGTTGTAGAAAACAACAACTTTGTACCCAACTTATTCCAAAGCGTGCGCCAAAAGTGACTCAAGAATTTTGCATCACAATCTGAAACAATAGTAGAAGGCATACCATGCAAACGAACAATTTCTTTGAAAAAGAGATCAGCAATATAACTAGCATCATCAGTCTTATGACATGGTATAAAGTGTGCCATCTTAGAAAATCTATCCACAACAACAAAATACTATCACTCCCCCTCTTAGTCCTAGGCAGTCCTAAAACAAAGTCCATAGAAATATCCGCCCAAGGAATAGAAGGAACAGGAAGTGGCATGTATAAACCATGTGGATTCAAGTGAGACTTAGCTTTTTGACATGTAGTGCAGCGAGCAACAAAGCGCTCAACATCTTTCCTCATCCTTGGCCAAAAGAAGTGTGTGGCCAAAATATCCTCCGTCTTCTTGGCACCAAAATGACCCATCAATCCACCTCCATGCGTCTCATGTAACAACAAAAGATGAACGGAACCAACTGGAATGCATAGGCGGTTAGCTCTAAACAAGAATCCATCATTCAACACAAATTTATTCCATGCACGACCTTCTTTACAATGCAGCAATACATCCTTAAAATCAACATCAGCAGCATATTGTTCTTTAATTGCCTCAAGTCCAAAAATTCTACAATCAAGTTGAGACAATAAAGTATAGCGCCTAGATAAAGCATCAGCGATCACATTATCCTTCCCTTTCTTATGTTTAATAATGTAAGGAAAAGACTCAATAAATTCAATCCATTTAGCATGTCTACGGTTCAAATTACATTGAGAACGAATATACTTAAGTGATTCATGATTAGAATGAATAACAAATTCTTTGGGCAACAAATAATGACGCCACGTCTCTAAACAACGTATAAGTGCATATAATTCCTTATCATACGTGGAGTAATTCAAAACAGGCCCAGTAATTTTCTCACTAAAGTATGCAATAGGTTTACTATCTTGCATCAAAACACCATCAATGCCTATACCACTAGCATCATATTCAAGCTCAAAAATCTTATCAAAATTAGGTAATTGCAGCAATGGTGCATGTGTAAGTTTATCCTTCAAAGCATCAAAAGACTCATGATGTACCTTACCCCAATGGAAATCAATGCCCTTCTTTGTCAACTCATGCAAAGGTGCAGCAATGGTGCTGAAATCTTTGACAAAGCGGCGGTAAAAACCTGCAAGACCAAGAAAACTCCTCACCTGTGTGATAGTTTTTGGTACATGCCAGCTCTTTATGGCTTCAATCTTCGCCTCATCCACCTCAATTCCCTGTGGAGTCACAACATAGCCAAGAAAAGAGACTCGATCCGTGCAAAAGATGCACTTCTCAAGGTTACCAAATAAACGTGCATCTCGTAAAGCATCAAAAACAGCACGCAAATGATTCATATGTTCATCTATAGATTTGCTATAAATCAAGATATCATCAAAGTAAACTACCACAAATTTGCCAATGAAAGCTCTTAAAACCTCATTCATCAAGCGCATGAAAGTACTAGGTGCATTAGTTAACCCAAAAGGCATTACTAACCACTCATATAATCCAAATTTGGTTTTGAAAGCTGTTTTTCATTCGTCTCCAAGTTTCATTCTAATTTGATGGTAGCCACTACGCAAATCAATTTTAGTGAAAATTATAGCACCACATAACTCATCAAGCATGTCGTCTAGCCTAGGAATAGGATGACGATACCTAATAGTAATATTATTAATGGCTCTACAATCTACACACATACGCCAAGTACCATCTTTCTTAGGAACCAAAAGTACAGGAACAGCACAAGGACTAAGTGATTGACGAACATACCCACGATCCAAAAGGTCTTGAACTTGTCATTGTATCTCCTTAGTCTCCTCAGGGTTGGTCCTATAAGCACCACGGTTTGGCAAAGTAGCACCCGGAATCAAATCAATTTGATGCTCAATCCCTCTCAAAGGTGGCAATCCCGGGGGTATCTCAGCTGGAAAAATATCCTCATACTCCTGCAAAAGGTTAGTGACAGCAGGAGACACAGCACTAGAAGCAATATCATCAAGCGAAAACAAAGCTTCTTTGCATATCAAAGCATAGCAAATATCATCATTATCAGAAATTTCAGCAAGCTCAGATTTTGTTGCAAGACATGAACGACCTTGTAATTTAATTCCAGCACCCTTAGAACGTGAAGAATCATTAACATTACTAGGTGTAGAATTAGAATTAATAGATTGTTGAATTTCAGGACCTTTATTTTTCAAACTAGCAGCTCTTTCTAAATCAGCTTGTACAATTTCAGCAGGGGTCATTGGTAACAAAGTAATTTTAGTTCCTTTATGCATAAAAGTGTACTTATTACTTCTACCATGGTGTAAAGCATCATTATCAAATTCCCAAGGTCTACCCAATAAAAGTGAACATGCTTGCATGGGTACGACATCACAATCAACAGAATCCACATAAGAACCAATGGAAAAAGGAACTCTACAAGTTTGTATTACCTTAGCTTTGCCAGAGTCGTTTAACCACTGAATGTAGTACGGATGTGGATGTGGACGGGTGGTCAAAGCAAGCTTGTTGACCACATTAGAACTCACCAAGTTATTGCAGCTCCCTCCATCAATGATGACACGTGCTCGGCGGTTCTTGATGACGAAGAAAATCTGGAACAAGTTGTGGCGCTGCATCGTCTCAGGCTGATGAACTTGTGTGCTAAGGACACGTTGAACAATAATGTTCATGTATCCTGTGGTGTCTCCGCCTCCAAGGACGAGGTCACTGCCGGTGGCAGCGATGTCCTCCTCCTCATCCTCCACATCGGAGGTGCTCATGTAACCGCCATCGTCTGTCGCCACATATGCCCGCCTACTTGTATAATCTTTCTGCACATGACCAAGTCCATGGCAGCGGTGGCACTGAATCCCTGTAGTGCGCCCTGTCGAAGCAACAGAGGAGGCACTACTAGCTGGTACCTGCACAGAAAGTTTATCTGAGCGCGTAGAAGGTGTAGGGGCTGATCTTGGAGCTGCAGAAACAACACTGGTTCCCTTGGTAGCTGCTGGTGGAGGCGGCCGGAAAGATGGCCTGGGCAGCCCCGAAGTCCCCGTCGAGCGTGGGGGGTAGGAGTTCCTTGACTTGCTGTACTCCTCAAAAGCCTGGAAAAGTCCCTGTGATTCTTTCTCTGCAAGCATAGCATACTGGAAACACTGGGTGAGGGTATAATATTCTTTATAATCAAGGATGTCCTGAATTTCTTTTCTTAAACCAGAATAAAAGCGACAAATCTGATCCTCTACTTTTTCAACTACAGCACAATGAATCAAACCCTTCTGAAGCTCACTAAAATACTCCTGAACAGTTTTATCTCCTTGGTCTAAACGTTGCAGTTTATTACGAATCTCTCTATAAAAAGAAGGGGGAACAAAATGATCACGCATTGCTACCTTAAGTTCTTCCCAAGTAGTAGGCAAATCAGTTTCAGCAGCTAGACCACTCCACCAAACAATAGCAAAGTCCTTAAACTCACTAGTAGCTTGTCTAACTCTATGTTGTTCAGGAACAAGGTGGGCATTAAATTTTTGTTCTACAGTCATCTCCCAATCAAGATAAACATCACCATCATACTGACCCGAAAACGAAGGAATTGAAAATTTAATTTTAGCATACGGGTCATCTGGAGCATAGTTACCGTGTGGACGACGATTGTAGTTATGGAAACCACCCATACCTTGAGTATTATGTTGCAAATGACGTCGTAATCGTGCGGTCCTTGTAACTGACCTATCCACGGTGCCATCAACCTTATACACCGTGTCTTCATCATGGACGTCTTCAACATCGTTGTTGTTGTTATTGGTGTTCGTATTATTGGTTTTAGGAGCGGTCTCCAATGCAACAACATGATCGGTTAACTTAGAGACCCGCTTCTCTAACCGCTCAATGCTTTCTCCAATGTGAAGCTTGCTGACTGCATCAGTAACAGCTCTGGTGATCGTCTCTGCCAAATCATTCTGAGCAGCCTGCAAAGCCTTCTGGAGCTGCTCTTGGCTCACGCACTCAGCAAATTGTGAGGGTGAAGCCATCTCTCCGTTGTCACTTCCTGCCATCACAAACACCAAAACAGGAAACAAACAGTGAAGGTTATCCCTATAAAACAGCTAAGCAGTGGTGCCTCTCAACACAGCAAAAGGAAAATCCTTACAAAGCTCTTGCAAAGTTCTGAAAAGCAAAGCAAAGGATACCAGAAAGATGTGTTCCATGATTGCAAGGGTCACAAAATAACCTGTGTGCCGTCCAGAAGAAATATGTAGAGCTAGGAAGGCCAAATATATATATGTGAGTGGCACACAAATCAAAAACAGATAGTAAAGCTGAATAAGCGCCCAAGTAACTTGTCCCTAGTTGCTGGTCTAAGTATGTCCTAGAACAGTAGTAATAGCAAAGTAGAAACAAGGAGACAAAGGCACAACAGGCGATAACAGGGGGCTAAGTGTAAAACAGCCAAATCCAGAAATTTCAGGGGGCTAGATGTAGCACTAGTAGAAATCCCAAATTTCTTTTTTTTGATTTTATTTTTTTGATATTTTTCTCCAACTCACTAACAATGGAGGAGAATCCACAAAAAATTTCAGCTCAAACAGAGGTAGGATGTGGCCTACAGAAAATCTTGAAGTTGCAGAAAACGTCGGGTTTAAACTTAAATCAATTTTTTCTTTATCTTCCCGATTTTTTTTGAATTTTTTGACGAGGGCACACAGTGCGTTTGGAATCGGGTAAGATTTTTTTTGGCGGCATGGATGCAGTGGAAAGTTAAAATTGTGGGAATTGGTCCGGGGTGTTGATGGTGTGATCAGGGTGGGATTAGGGTGGGACTAGGCTAGGTGTGTTCATCAATCAACCCTAGCACAAAAAGCCAACAAAGCAGAGGATGGTGAAGGGGATGGCGGCTAGGGTTGCAAGAGAAACACTACTGATGACAAAAACACAAACTAAACCAGCGACTAAACAAGAACTAGGGCACAAACTCAACACTAGGGACTCTGAAATTGAAATATGCAAAGGTTAAACACGTGGTTATGGGTGGAGGGAAAAAAAATTTTGGGCTTTTCTGTGGACGACAGGATGAACACAAAACGAAATTAACTAAGGGTAGTATGAACCTGACGGTGCACCTGAAGCTCTGATTACCACTTGATGTGGACAAGGGTTCCCGATCTTTCGAAAGGTTCTGGATACGTTGATTTGGTCAGAGGCGACACATAAATCGATCCGGCTTCAGAACAGCACGTTCTAAACCCCACAATCGCAGCACGACGTCTCATCTGGTTATCAACCGTCCTAAAACGATTGACCTTGCCGAGAAGGCTAATCCCTGCCTGCGAATCAAGAACACAAGCAAGAACAAAGAAGAAAGCAACACAATTGCAGATGTATTATGAATCTCACGAAGTTGGGGTCTCACAAACCGTGATGACGGCAAAACTGTTATGAACAGAATAATCTAAGCAAAACCCAAAACCCTAATGGTGTGACGGCGGCTGTATATATAGACCCTAGGGTCGTGCAAGACCCTCTGGACATACCCCTACTTGGGCTCAACTAGATATAAAGCCCAAAGGCCAAAAACAGGCGACACAGCACCGAAACAGATTCTGGACTCTCTCTTGTTTTGATGATTCCCGATGACTCCGGACGAATTTTGATATGAGACCGGCGGCATTAGAAAGGTCTTCTTCTTATCTTTCCGTGCATATGTAGAACGTCCAAATCCGAGTCCGTATGCGTCTTGGGAATCCGTTTTAGTGCAGACTGGTCCTGAGCCCCGAAACAGACTCGAAGTCGGTTTTGGTTTGACCTCCACCTTGGCTTCCACGTCCTTGCTGGTCCTTCACGTCTCCAAGTCCTTCTCCCATCATCTCCTGGTCCTCTCCATGGTTCCTAATTATAATATAATCATTAGGTAGCAAACCATTCTCAAAAGTGACATATAATGAAGAATGTAGGAACGAGCTCACCTCTAAATTTAGTCGTCGTGCACGAGCTCTAGTCATTGGACTTTTCAAGTCCAGAATTGGAGGAGTGTTGCATGTATCCTTAGGAGTGATGTCCTCATCAGGCTAGTTGGCCTTGGATTTTCTGTTACGCCAGTTGTCTCTTCAGCTACGCCTCCCTTGCTTGATTGTTCATTCAGACGGACTTGTTCTCTTGTAGGTTCTTTTTTGTCGTCTTTTTTCATGGCCTTCCGAGTGGTGGATGTTTTTTCTGAAGCCTTTTTCTTCACTTCTTCTTGAAGTCTAGCTGTCCTTTCAGCTAGAGATTCTTCTTTATCAGAATCCTTAATGTGTGCTTTGCGACGCTTGGGGGTTGATGGCTGACTGGGTGATTTTACTCGAGGAGTCGAAGGCAATGGTGGATTGGACAAATGAACATCAAGGTTCTGGAATATGTACGATATATTAATCTCTGCTCAAGATAAAGGATATAGTATCAACTGTCGAAGAGGCAAACAGATAACTTACATAATTTCTGTCAGTTTTGGCATGATGTCCATATTTCGCGCTCCCTGGAGTCCAGTTAAGCAGCGACAAAAATATATTCTCTAATCGCAGAGATAATTCCCTTTCTGATAATTCTTCTGGCACCTCCATTGTGGGATCTGAACCCAATTGAAATTTCCACCATGGAATGTGTCATTTTTTGATGGGTTGCACGCCATGGTATATGAAGCTTGCAGCAACATGTATGCCAGTATATCCTTTGGACTTCAGGAATGCAGTTTCTTTGAGTATGGCATCCACCTGAGATTGCTTGTTTGGAGCCGCTTTCTTTGACCACTCGGGTTGTGGCGTGGGGGCTTCAGCTGTCGTTTCAAACAGAGATGGGGCATGGTTCCCATGATAGAACCAGTCTGCATGCCAACCTTTGTTTGTGCATGCCAACCAGTCTGCATGGCATCCACTAGAAGCCAGCCCCTCCTATGACATTGTTGTTATTCGATTTCAAGACAAACAAGTCCTTGAAAGTATCAAAATAGGGATGAATCCCCAAGAATACCTCATAAAAATGGATAAAGATGGCAATATGTAGGATTGAGTTAGGGTTCAGGTTAATGAGGTTGATGCCATAAAAGAAAAGCAGACCGCAGAAGAAGTCACAACAGGGAATCCTAAATCCACGGCAGAAAAAAGAGGAAAAAACAGTGATTTGGTCGACCGGAGGTTGGGAAAATCTCTAACCTATAGCTTTGATCCATCCGCCGGTTTGTTGATCTTGAATCACTCCATCAATTACCATCTTGTTGATCTTCTCCGCATCCATGACCGATGCCGGGAATTCATTGATGGTGGCAAGGATGTCGAACACTGCTTCTTCATCACCTTTCTCGGGAGATGATTGCTTCTTGGATTGGGCTCTGGTGCTTTGGCGGGTTCGCTTTGGTGCCATTAATATTAAGGCAAGCAAGCAGCTGCGCAAAGATGTTAGGGGGAAATGGAGCTTCGAGATCTAGGGTTTCAGTGTGTACGACGGCGGTGGCTGTGAAATGAATACGAAGGGATGCGACTATTTCGGCGGCGGCTGCGAAATGAAGACGAAGGGATGCGACTATCTCGGCAGCACATTTATAAGGGAAGGATAACCTAACGGGTCATGGGTTCTCATAACCCGATAGTCCAGTCTCGTGAATTGGTAGGTGCATTTATTGTGCTATTGAGAATCATTTCAGCGTTAACCTTAGACGCTGTGGGTCTTGATGTTTATGATAAATCAATCGGATTATTACAGTTTTAACCTTGGAGGTTGTACCTTTCGATATTTCACGATAAATCACTCAAATTGTTACGGATTCAACGTTGGAAGTTGTACCTTTCAAGATTTCGTGATAAATCACTCGGATTATCTTAGCACCAATCTTGGGGGTTGTATTTTTGGTGTTAACATATTCCAATTGATCCATCACCAATCTTGGGGGGCTATGGAATTTGAATTTCATGATAAATCACTCGGATGGAGGTAGCATCAATATTGGGATTGTAGGTTGTAAATTCATGATGCATCACTCGGCTTATGATGGCAATTTATCTAAAGACTGTATAATCAGGCATTGAAGATTATTATGAGAAGTGGAAGAATCAGATATTATTATGTTTTAGCTCATAAGATATTTTCTTCAAAATGACCTTTTGAGCTGGGGGCTATGATTGAATCTGGATATCAGATATTTATTTTTTCAAGAACTCACAAGTTGCTACGGTAAAGACTCAACACCTTCTGAGTTGGGGGCTGTACTCATAGAGTATGCCTTTTTTCAGGCGTCCATGAAGAAAAGTTATCAGCTACAACAAAAGAAGCACTTTCCAATTTCAAAAAGATATCGAGATGAATCCAGGTGACGCTTTCAAGTTGGAAAGTTCTTGGGGGCTACTGTGGGACATATGTATCCAGGATACCTAACCACTCGGCTATATGGCCGAGTGGGTCGGAGGCTCGGTTATGATGTATTTGGCTCAGGAGATATTTACTTAGATATTTGTTTGAGTAAGCAGCAAGCTAGGTTAGCAGATATGTTGATAGATAGGATCTGTTGTAACCGACTAAAAGATTACCATGTAAACCTCTGCCCTTCGGATATATAAGGAGGGCACAGGGCCTTCGGCAAGGCAGAGACTCGTATTGGAACCCTAATTCTAGTGCGAACCCTAGCAATACAAGAACACCAAACAGGACGTAGAGTTGTTATCCTCCAGGAGGCCCGAACCTATATAAACCCTATGTCCTGTGTCCATTGATCTTTCGTGCTCATACGCATACCTGAATCTACTATCAAGAATATCTCTCAATAGTAGCTTAGATCCATGACCAAGATACTGTTTTGCAAAGTATCCAATGTAATTTCTAATATATCAATCAACAAAGAGTGGGTTCCAATATGAACTCTTATAAACTATGAGCTAAATTGAAGAACTTGTCACTTTGGTACTAATACCAAAGCAAGGTGTCCATCATGCTCGGAACAAACCATAAAACTGATTGGAATAAACTCTACTTTGAATGAGTCCACTGTTCAAATTTGAATAACATTTTTTTCTAAAACCCAAGGGGAATAGGGTACACATCTGATTAACCCATTGTAAATATCAGCAGTGTAGCTGCATAGAATAGAGAAGAATTGCTCCTCGTTACCTTGCAGTAATGCGAGAAAAAAGCTAGACAATATATCAGATTCTAGAAGCCACGAATAGGAATGAGCATATCAAATTATAGAATAGACAGACTCCTGTGTGAAAGAAATACTCGTTGAAGGCATGTGCGGCATAATGACAGCTATGATCCTATTATGGTACGGTTATTTCAAGTAGCAGTCTCCAAAACAATTCAGCTCCCATCATCTTAATCTAATTGGTTGCCCTACCATATACTACCAAAAATCAGGCATCATTAGACCTGAAAAACATTTAATCGAAGTACATGTGATGTTCACGCTAGCTAAGCTATTATTTTGCTCGTGAAAGCCTTATTTGTTTCTAAAAAAAGAGTTATTCTAAGTTGGAAAAAGTCCAAATTAGTCCCCTTAAATATACTCAAAGTCTACATAGTCCCCTAAACTATTTTTTGGTTCATTTCACCCCCTAAACTATGTCACTTGATTTAATTTACCCCCTAATATAATTTGTCTTTTTCATTTCTCCATGCACAAGTGTGATATTAAGTTAAAATTTTGTGAGATGATAGTAGACATCGTAACTCATGCTATAAAAAATATAAATTAGTTTTTAATCATTATTTTGATGGGCTAACATATTTAATAATTAAGTAATGCTTGGGATACAATATTATATTAAAAATATCGACGAAAAATTCATGATATATTTTTCTGGCATATATTATGATATTCACTACATTCATGCAAAATTTTAAATTAAAATTCAATTTATGCATAGTGAAATAAAAAAACAAATTGTACTAAGGGGTGAATTGAACCAAGTGTCACAGTTTAGGGGTGTAAAATGAACCAAACGATAGCTTAGAGGGTTATGTGAACTTTTGCTATATTTGAGGGGAGTAATATAGACTTTTTCCTTCTAAGTTCTGCCAACATGCCCAGAGAATTTTTTATTGCATTTACTGCAAGGCTATGAAATATAAAATGGTAAAATTTGCCCATAACTTGATAGATGTACGGGTAAAAAAGTGGATAATATACATGATAAAAAGGGATACAAAATTATGTTAGTGAAGTACAAGAAAAGAAAAGCAAGATGTTATCATTTAACTAAATATGGATGTCACGGTAGCATGATAAGGGGCAGCTTACTGAATTCACCAGAATATAGTATTGTGTGTCTCATATTGTACTTGATTTGGATCCGCGTAAGAAACAATGGATATTTTCCACTAATGTTGCAATCCAACCAGCATCTTAACCTAAATCTTCTTCGTCTAAGAAGGACAGCTAGTTCTCTAAAAACTTATCAGACATATGTTTGTTCAATTCAATCGTTTTGGTTCTGATATAATCTGAAGATTTCACCATCACAGTTGTTTCACAACTAATCCATGTGGAGCTAGGACCAAGAGCTCCAGATTCAAGCTGATGAGAAATTATAATGTAAGAATCACGTTTGTCCAAGCAATCACCAGTAGCGTTGTGGTTGAGGCCAATATCGCAACCCATGTAACAACGTTGTTCAACTGTCTACTTCCTCCGGTTCAAAATGTAAGCATTTCAAACATTTAAAAATTTGTCCATAATATAAGCATTTCTAGGAATAAGATAAAATCTGATGGATCGGTGAATGGGTGAGAAATTGATAAGATAGTGTAATGAAGGATATATATGACTTTTCTTAGCTTGACTATTTTAAAGTTTAAATACTTAGAATGCTTATATTGTGAACCGGAGGAAATAGCATCTAATAGTTGCTACCATGTAGCTGTGCACCATGACCGCACCACAGGGCTCGCCTGGCGGACTACTGGCAGCTGCGGCGATCGTGTGAGTGTTCTCTGTCGGTTGGGCACTCCAGCGATGTACATGCATGGTTCTTGTCTTCCTCGACATCCATCGCTGCCAAGTGCCAAATAACACATCAATCATAATTACTTCAGAATCCAGCTAAGTCAAAAAAACATGAAGGCATGTCCCTTGCACTTGTGGATGTGAATCAATGCTAAAGGCCTGGAACATATCTCTGATGCAACAGCAGTCAAAGGCGCTCCCCGCATGGGAAAATAGAGCAGACGAGAAGCTAGAAGATAATGAAGACGGCAACATCCAAGCTCCAAGTCTGCCGTACATGCATACCCATGAGACCTGCAGCAACATGCATGTGGTCAGGCCGGCAAGGCATGGCAAAGCGGACCTGACTGAATCTGATGCAACCGGCCGGCCGGCTTACAGTTCGCGTCGATGCATGGGTACTTGGTGTCCTTGAGCATGTTGATGTTGCCCTGATCGCACTCGCAGTGGCAGTGGAACTCCTCGTCCTTCTTGCACGTCCCGGCACCGCAGTTCACAGCTACGCAGGCTGCAATCGATTTTCATGCATGCTCTGTTCAAATTTCAACAAATTTCAACACATATGCTGAAATTATACCAGGCCAACGGGACGTGCCGGGCCAGCCCGGTCCAAGCCTGTCACGGACTGGGTCATTTATAAACGGGCTGATTCGATCCGTATAGATAACGGACCATGCCGGGCTGGCATGACGGGGCTTCCTTCTTGTCTGAGCACGGTCCGCACGATTTTAAACAGACCGGTCTGGGCCATCACCAGGCCTTTCGTGCCGGGCCGGCCTAAGTTCATATAAAAAATGGAAAAAAAACTCATTTCAGAGCAAATCACACAAGTATATCAAATAAGACATATATCAGGATGAGAGATTAACAGTTCTTGTTAACAAAATCGCAAGAGTAACACAAACATAACACAATTGACATGGCAGAAATTGACAATTGACATGTCACAAAACTTCATAGTTCTGATCATCATGCTTTAGAAAGAGGCTTTTAGGTTCAAATTATAAGATTGGCTGCCTCATTAAAAACCTTTAGGTAAAACCTCATTTCAACAACATGAGAATAAAACCCTAAAGGGAAAAAGAGTCGAGGCACTAGCCCCAACCGCATCACCGCCATCAGCAGCAACTTCCTCATTGGAGTCATCACCATGCTCACCTTGGAGGCACAGGTCCTCGTTGATGGACCCTATCGGTATCGGTGAGCATGACGAGGCGAGATCTACTACCCAGAGTACACCGCGTCAGTGTGACCTTGCCAATGATGTGTTGATGACAAGCGCCCTATTACCGGCCATCGGAGAGGTGGTCTAGTGGAGGGCATGGAGGTGGAGGACTGGAGGGCTTGCCGGAGGCAGAGGAGGAAGAGCTCGAGGGCGCGATGGAGTAGCGGATACGGCAATATGGTGGATTGCAGTGATGATCCGCGAGGAAGAGGAACACAGGCGGAGTTGGAGGGGAATGGGGAGGGGTCTAGGGTTCCTGGGCGTGGGCGTGCTACGCGGCCAGCCTTTTACATGCCGCGTGTGGTGGGGGGGGCTGCGAGACGTTATGGTGAGCTGGGCTGAGCCATTGCTGAGGTTTTGCCTGGTGGGTTGAGCTTGGACCGGGGCAATCAAGCAGGCTAAATGGACCCTAGCTACGGGCCTATTTGGCCTAGGTAAATGGACCATGCTCGGGCCGGTCTGACGGGCTGGCATGGTGAATGGTCCGGGCTCGGACCAGGCGATGTGTAGGTCACGGGCTGGTCCATTAAGCACGGCCCAAATGGCCACTGTATAGCTGCAATGGATCCATTCGTCGGCCAAAAGAAATAGGGACTCATGGTTCGAGAAGGGTATGCCCCAGGAAAGCATCAGGCTGAGGTCAAAGCAGGAGTTGTTGAAGAAACCTATAGAGAAAGCAAAGCAACCACAAGGTCATACATACGCTTGTCGACTGCTAGAGGCTAGCTATGCTTGCATGTGCGTGCATCATCATTATGGGCACGGAGCGGGCATTCTTATCCAGAACGTCCAGGACCCTGACCGCAAGGTCAAGAGACACGGTTGGCCCTATCCGTGGGGGTCGAGCGAGGTGGAGCGCGCTGGGTCTTACCCTTGTGGTTGATCGGGGTGCGAGTGTCTTGGGTCCGCCGACTCGGGGCCGTGCGAGCCGTAATTACTCCCAGCCCACTGTGGGGCCTCGAAATGGATGTCTTAGCACGTCTCAATTATCGTCACGTGGTATCGTTAATATTCATTCCTCACATATTTTATTGCACAATTTCCAATATAGTCACATCAAAAAAAAGTTTCTTAGTTTAATAAATGAAACAACCCTCTCTCAATGTATCAATTTCATCTCACATTTTTAGGCAAGATAAAACATTAAATTACTTTACTACGATTGATCAATTCACATTTTCAGGTAAGACAAAACATTAAATTACTTTACTATGATTGATCAATTTATATTTAGGATGGAACTATGTACTCTCCGTGGATGTTTCAATAAAGTTTCATACGTCAAAAAAAGTGTCAATCAAATTTCATCCTTATTTTTATATCACATCATTATTTTTGCTGACTTGTCACTTATTAAATGTTAATGAGTGGCCTAACAAGTCATCAACATTCTTATTCTAATTTTCTCCCCAAAAAACAAATCTGCATTTCACAGAAGCCTTGAGGGTGGTGGGTGGATGGCAGCTCGGTCGATTGACGGTTGGTTGTTGGTTGCAGTAACTTTTTTTGGAAATGTGGTGCAGTAACTTTTTTCGTAAACCACGCAGGAGTAAACACGAATTTTGACTTTGCAACCCAACAATCCCTCTTCTCCATGGCTTCCTGCCGCTGCCTCCACCATAAATACCTGCCTCTTCTTGGCTGACCAGGCACAACACTACAGAGAGCGAATAAACCAAACCACTCAGGCATGGCGGAGCTTGACATCCCGGGCCGGCCGGCCGTGATGACGGTTTACCTGTCCCCGCGGTGCCCGGAGCTCCGGACGCGGGTGTGGCTCGAGTTCGTCGGCTTCCCGCCCCACCTGTGGTCGGAGGACGCCGCCAGAAAGTGTCTCGTCCAGTTCGGCGGCGTCACGCACTTCGACGCGGCGGAGTTCCGTCGGTCGGGGCGGATGGTAGCCGAGGCCCGGGTCTCGCGTTTCGCGGCGGTGCGTGGTCGCCAGGGAGAGCGTCTCGGCCCTGGGGGCCCAAGGGCCCACAGGCTTCATCCGCCACAACGTCCGCCTCGTCATCCTCAGCGCCGAACCTGTCTGCGGTAATTAATCGAGCAGCTGCCACAGCCCACATCAGGCGTTTTTCCTGCGAACAAACTGACCTGTAGCGTGTAATGCATGCAGAGGACGAAGATGGCGAGGGGAACATGAAGAAGAAGCTGAGGACTGCGACGGCGCCGGACGAGCAGGTACAGTGCATTTTTCTGACTGAAATAATTTGATCTCTCGAATTGGATGAGCATTGCCGTGCTGATTCGATCCTTGTTATTGGACTGGTCAGGATGGCACCGAAGAGCGGCCGGAGTCGGTCAATTGCTACCTCTGAGCAGGTGCGCGTGTGCTGTATGAAGAAGCTCCGAAGCCAAGCGTCCTGCCTTCGCGTAGTTAAATAATCAGTAGCAGTGAAAACTATCACCTCTTTTACCAGGTTGTCGATCAACTGTGTCAAGTTTTTATTCAGTACTACTAATTTTTATTTCGTTCGGTGATGTGGTGAAAGAGGTGGCCCTGTATGAACAATTTTGTGTTATTATGAACTATAATGGGCAGCTTAGCTTATGACAAACAAATGAAACTATAATTCAAGCCATATTTAATAAACTATGGGATTTTGAAAAATATAACAATGAAGTAGAGAATTTCTGGTTACATAATACATTGAGAAATGTCAAATAAAAAAATGAAGAAACAATTGGATTAGAGGTGTCACTTGGATTTAAGCATGAAGAAAATACTACACAACTTCTTGTTATTAACTAGAACTAGAGGCTCAGCTTATAAGCTGTGAACCTGCTGTTCCTATTCTTGCTGCCCTGCATTAGCTTCTCGTTGCAGATGATCCAAAAGGAGGAACAACTGATCTCTTGCGCTTTCTAACATTATTTTGGGTTCTTTGTCCAATTTTTAGGTGCAATGCAAATAAGAATATAGTATCATTAAGAATTTAAGATGAACAGAGGTGGCCGTAACTACGGACCATGATGCATTGATGCAGTGCTGTTGGTCCTGTTCTTGCGTGTACTGCACTGTTTTGCAGTTGCATATAATTAGCTTATTATTCGCACCGGCACAGAGGCAGCAACCGGACGCTGTGATAGAAAACGCCGCACGAATTAGACGTGATAACTGATACAGAAGCGAATGATCTCGTGTTTGTAACATTCTTTCTTTTCCGTTCGTGGACACACTTGTTGGTACAGGACTACAGCCTACAGGTAGAGTCGGAACTCTGTTTTGTGCCAATACAGTAGAGCCTTTCCTTCTTGGATCCATGGCTCCATGCATCACCGGCTTGTCCCGTCTTTGTCTAGGAGGAAGATGCCCCCATTTCTCCGGTTAAACCACATTACGGAGTCGGAGTTGATCGCTCGTCGCATCCCGTCACAACAGTTGAGCCATGGCCACGGAGGCCACCAGAAGCTTTTGTAGTAGACTCTGCAACGACAGAGAACCTGCATAACAGACGTTCGGGCGAATTAGAGAACCTGCATAACATGTCAATTCACACAGTGAGTTATTGATCGTATACGGTTGATCTCGATGTAATTACCAGGTGGCGCCGGCGACGATGATGGCGGCGAGCTGGGACTGGGCGGCGGTGCAGGATCGTTCAGCGCGGGGCAATGCATGCCCGTACGTGCGGGCGATTGTGACAGCAACTTCTCTCCGTTTGCCCCTAATTCTTGGTCGACGGCTGCCAACAGTGAAAGCAGAAAGGTGAGATCGATGCAGATATCATGCCTGCTTGCTCTGAATCTCCACGTCATTGGTGGCAGTTCTGGTGGACACGATGGTTTGCCATGCTCTCCCGGCGAATAGTGGGCGTCGTTGGTGGAGGCAGAAGCGTGACAGAATTATGGTTTAGAGGGCATGTTCACCATGACGTGTTTTTTTTTTACCCTTCTGGCAGGCCAGCGACGCATCACGGTCATGGGCTTGTGGGTCTGAGGATTTATGTGCGCTTCCAGGGAGCTATTTTCTTTATTCTTTCCTGTTTCACGAGGCAATTTAGTTTTACCCTGGAGTCCCCTGTTTCACGGGATTCTCCTTGACTCCATGTTCGTGGCAGGGGTAGGGGGCAGAATTAGGGGTGGAAGAGACGTCCTCATCTAATTTAATTGATTCTTTCCTGTTTGACGAGGTAATTTAGTTTTACCATGGAGTCCTCTGTTTCATGGGATTCTCCTCTCCAGGTTCGGGACAGGGGCAGGGGGTAGGATTAGGGGTGGAAGAGATGTCTTCGCCTAATTTAATAAGTAGTAGAGAAGAGATAGAGATAATCAAAGAAAAACACAGTACAATTTAGACTATAATTTTAGTTGCTACTATATGTGTACAATGACTGTTGTACGAGAGAGGAGCGGCTCCACGGTCCGCATATAATTTTTATGTTTCCGCATTCACTCCATGATATAGGAAACTCAAGGTTTTAGCATTTTAATGACTCTAAAATTACCTAAAAAAATTGTAGCTTTGTATGTTGTCAGATAGCGTTGTGGTTGCCTGAAATGAAGACAACACACTGAAACAACCCGGAGACAAGTGGTGGGAGGACAGATCCACTTGCGACTTCCAGGTTGCCTACCAAAGATGAAATGAACATCCACTCCAAAAGTGCAGGAGACGGTCATACAGATAAGGTTATGATCCCAGAGAATTCAAGAGGAATACAGACGACTATCAACCATGACACCTCACCCTTTTGCTACTGCAAATTGCTGAACTGAATCAGAAAGAACACGCAAACGATTGACCTCGATCACTAAATCCTTTTGACTGCCCAACTGAAAACAACAAACTAAATAGCGCATCAACCATAGAAGCTTCCATCAATCATCATGATCGTCCATCGCTCTTGCCGCCGCACACCCGCACGAACCCCTGATCTTCCATCGCTCTTGTGATCTCGTCAAACAATCAAAACTGCTACGACGATTGATTATCAAGCGCATCGCAAAATATCACAGGCGCACAACGTTCCATCGAGTTGCCGCGGCATTCGTAACAACCACGACTAATCCTCTGATCCTCTCCAGAATCAGGTTAACTCTTTACCCTTATGTTAATTGATTTGTTTTCTATTAGTTCTCAGTTTTGACATCGTAATAGAAAATTAGATTAATTTTCTTGATTATTTTAGTTACAATTTTCAGAAATATTAGTCATCATGTCAACTAGAAAATACGTATCAGGCAGCAAAAAAAAAAACAAGATGAGTTCATACAATCATAAAAAGGGGCCATGGATAAATTTGTTAAGAGTAATACAAGCACTTCATGAAACCTAGATGAGTGGGCAATAGTTACTGTGGAGGAACAAAATATAGAAGACCAAGTTCTGACACAAGATAATCATAGGCTTTAGGCCCTGTTTGGTTCGACTTTCAAACCTGCTTTTGCTTTCAAAAAGCAAGTCCAACCAAAGACCACAACTTTTATCTGCCTTCTACTGGAAAAGCAGCTTTGGGCGTGTTCAATTTTCACAGCAAGGGGCGGGTTGCTTCCGACGCGGTTTCGTAGACTTCCTCGAAATTAACAGCCTTGCCATTGTTAAGTGAATACCGGTTCATTCTTTTCCCCGAATCGACGTGTTCTGTCCTCTCTCTCTCTCTCTCTCTCTCTCTCTCTCTCTCTCTCTCTCTCTCTCTCTCTCTCTCTCTCTCTCTCTCTCTCTCGAGCAGGCGAGCAGGCCCAAATTGACCTGATTCGTCTTTTCCCGGAGAAGAACCGCTACTAGAGCCGATGACGCCCTTTGATTCACCGTCTTCTTCAGTGTGAGGCCGACCGCTGCGGGATCAAGCTCTAGTGGGAGGCGGGCCGCCGCGCCCAGGTCGCGGGATCCTCCGGTGTGAGGCCAGCCGCTACTCCTCCGCACATTGACCGTGAGAGGGAGATGAAGGGGCTGACCAGCAGGGCCCACTCATCAGTGAGACCGGGAGAGAGCTGAGTGGGGAGTGTTATGGATGACATGTGGGGTCGGTTTAGCAGTTTTCTCAAAAGTCACAGCTGCCAAACCAAACAGCTTTTGGCTTTCTCACAGCTCATAGCTCATAACAACTTTTTCCACAGCCACAGCCCATAGCTACTTTTCTAAAAGTCACAGCCCAACCAAATACACTCTTAGTATGTCAATTTTTTTTATATTACAATTATATATATCTAAGTAAAAAAATTATATATATATACATATACGTAGGGGCATCGGTTTTTAGGCTCACTCTGAGTCTCTAAAAACCCAGAAATGGCCCTGGATATCTATGGAAGGGATGGATCTCCACATTCTCCTGGCAGTGGTGATCAGCGTGCAGCTTGATCTGAAAAGATACAATTATAGCATTATAAGCGTGATGCAATAAAATAGTTCATAATTCTGCCTTTATAATTTCAAGAATTCCCAATCTTGAGAAGAATCTAAAAAGAAATACTTCCGAATTGATTGAGACTTGTAGCATGTCAGATTGTCATCCTCCAATTGACCAATTTCGTAACACCAATTGCCACGCCATGAGCAAAGGTATTAGCACCCACATCCTTATGTAACAAACCGAAATATCGTGCGTTCTTTCCAAATAAATAAATTGTCGTTTGCAATCTGACTACATTATCAAAAATGGCAATAAGTACTAAGCTACAACATAGAAGCGGTACAGGGTTCCTAGAAATTACCTGGGGTTTAGAAGCTCATGTAAGGAATGATAGCGTGGATTCTTCCACTGGTGGACACCTTCTTGATTTGGCCTGATTTGACGGTAACCGCGAAGACGCCAGTGTCTGTGCTGCCGAATATGACACCAAAAGCCTCCACAAAGCCAGCAACACAAATTGAGCTCCCAAGGTTAAGAGTAGGCATTGTGTTGAGCTCGATTACTCTGCATTGCGTCCATGCCGCAGATCCGTCAGGACAAGCATCTCTCAAGAACACGCGGAGGCTGGACCCCTGTACGGTGGCATACCCCAACGCACCACCCTCCCACGGCATGACGACGGGGCTGTCCGGGAACTGCAAGACCGGCTTGTTGATGAAGGCGAGCATCCGACGGCCCAAATCATACTCCACGAGCGTCGTCGTGCCTTGGCAAGTCGTTAAGTAGATGGTGTTCCCCACGAGTGCGGCGGGGCTCATGGCCATGGACATGCCCGTGTAGGCATTAAGGGGCGGTTCAGCCGTGGTCACGTCACCCCAGGCGCCATCCTCCGACGAGTACATGCAGGCAAAGGCCATCCCAGCGTAGGCGCCCATGAATGCCACTAGGAGGGGCCATCCCGTGGAAGGCGCGGTAGCGGCGTAGGAAGGTGGCAGAGGTGAGGAGGCGACGCCAGTCGTTACAGACAGTGGAGCAGCAAATCAGGATCTCAGGCATCTATGGTGTGACACGGAGGAGGATCTCGGTGATGAGGTCATCCATGAGATCAGGTGGACAAGGCATAGCCATATTTGTACTCGAACTCGATGGGCTAGGTGCTAGATTAGGAATTCAAGTTGGACGGTGTTACTAGTGGTAGCGAGGTGAGCGGAATGAGCGATGTGGTGGATGGGTGAGCAGAACGAACACTACAAAGCGTTGTCGAAGATAGAAAAGGCTAGTTGGGGTAACCTACTTGTTGGCGGTGCTCTAGATCTGGCAAGTTCCAGTGTCCAACATCCTTCGCCCATATATAAAAGATGGATTGGCGATGATAGCTATGACCTTGTGACGAAAGCGGTTTGGTAGTGTAGTGCGACTGAAGCCGGGTCAATCATTAGGACTTTACTACTAATAGCTGTCCTTCCCCCCCATAGTAAATGATGCATTCTTAGAATAGCACTACTAAACAATGTTCTAATATTTTCATGCCAACATTTTTACTGGTTTTTATTTTTATTTTTTTTTAAAAAAGGAATTGACGATGACAACCATGACCTTGTGATGAAAGCGGTTTGGCTTTTATTTTTTTTTAAAAAAAAAGAAGGATTGACGATGACAGCCATGACCTTGTGATGAAAGCGGTTTGGCAGCACAGTGCGACCAAAGCCGAGGCAATCACAAGGGCATTACTACTAAGAGCCGCCCTTCCCACCCATAGTAAATGATGCATTCACAGAATAGCACTACTAAGCAATGTGCTAATATTTTTATGCCAACATCCTTATATTATCTGGTTTTTGTTTTCTAACCAAAAAGAAAGATTGGCGATGACAGCCATGACCTTGTGGTGAAAGCGGTTTGGCAGTGCAGTGCGATGGAAGCCGCGCCAATCCCATAGTAAATGATGCATTCCTAGAATACCACTACTAAATAACGTGCTAATATTTTCATACCAACATCCTTATATTATCTGGTTTTCATTTTTTAACCAAAAAAAAAAGGTTTGGCGATGACAGCCAAGACCTTGTGATGAAAGCGGTTTGGCAGTATTGTGCGACCGTAGCCGGGGCAATTACTAGGGCGTTACTACTAAGAGCCTCCCTTCCCGCCCATAGTAAATGATACATTCACAGAATAGCACTACTAAACAATGTGCTAATATTTTTATGTCAACATCCTTATATTATCTGGTTTTTGTTTTTGAACCAAAAAGAAGGATTGGCGATGACAGGCATGACCTTGTGATGAAAGTGGTTTTGCTGTGTAGTGCGACCAAAGCCGGGCCAATCATTAGGACGTTACTACTAAGAGCCACCCTTCCCGCCCATAATAAATAATGCATTCCTAGAATAGCACTACTAAATAATGTGCTAATATTTTCATGCCAACATCCTTATATTATCTTGTTTTTATTTTTTTAACCAAAAAAGAACAGGATTGGCGATGAGAGGCATGAATTTCTGATGAAAGCGATTTGGCAGTGTAGTGCAACCGAAGCCGGGACATTCATTAGGATGTTACTTCTAACAGCCACCCTTCTGGTCCATAGTAAATGATGCATTCCTAAAATAGCACTACTAAACAATGTGCTAATAGTTTTATACCAACATCCTTATATTATCTTGTTTTTATTTTTTAACCAAAATAGATATGCCTCATGATTCTTTTGCCCCTCACCTTATGAATCCCTAATGGATACTCATGGATGAGCTCCGAGCACCTTATCCCCCATCAGTGCTTGCATGGTTGGAGCATACCGAGAAATAATCCCCCTCCACCATCGTCTCTAAAGGTTGCAACTATGGTACCCTCAACACCTGAGGTCTTGTTCGATTGTTATGGAACAGAATAGATGAATTGAGTGAAACCACATGTATCACTCAATCTATGTGAAATAACAAATCCATGACGTGGTTCTGTACCTAGACTCAGAAGATCGAGTTTTGTTCCATGCATTGGAGGCATGAAAAAGGTTGTTATGGGCTTGTTTTCATACCACACTAGGCCAAACCGAACGCTCATACCATATTGTGCCAAATTACAAACCAACCTGATCAATCCATATGGTTTGGACTACCATCCACACCGTTCCAAGCCTAACTAAACAAGGCCTAAGGTAGCACCGATGTTGAAGGTGAAGAGAGTTCACCCGCCTTGGCATACCATCATTAGGAAGGCTTGCTAGCGCCTGGCATGCCACCATGCCTAACACTGCAAGGAGAGCTCGCCAATCGTGGCCGCCATAGGAGAGCTCGCACGACACCATTGTCGTTTGAACATGGTGCCTAGCCAACAATGAAACAACCTTACCGCACCTTGCCACATCACCATGCTGCGAGGTCTACCTGCCTTGCTCTGCCACCTCACACTACGAGGTGGATGAGCCACAACGAATGGAGGTGGGGAGAGCTCGACACCACACCCAGGATTGAGCACCATCATCCTATCGCATCACCATCTTGCAAGCGGGCATGGATCTTGCCTAGTCTACGGGATAGAGGCGAGACGACGACCGAGACAAGGCACATCGATGGCCTCCCTATTAAGTGCATCACTCTGATCCGCGTCAAGCTCACCACCCACCATTGTTGTCGTTGTATATGGCTTCTCCAACAATGTACACTACTGGAATTTGTTTGCTTACCGAGCTCAACAAAAATCATCTTTGCCAAGTGTCCAAGGAGAGACACTTGGCAAAGGTTGTACACTCGGCAAAAAAATTTTTTTGCCAAGTGTCACATGGAAAAAACACACGGCAACAAAGAAAAGGACAAGACGACTGTTAGATCTTTATTGAGTGTCTTTTAGTGACACTTGGCAAAGTAATACTTTTGCCAGTGTCGGTATCTGGCACTCAACAAACTACAGCTTTCTCAGGAGCGACGTTTGATGATGCCAGATGCAGCACACCATCATGGCAATATCTGGAGGTAAATATAGAACTTTAGTTACTCTCTCCATTTCAAATTATATGACACTTTAACCTTCTCAAGTTTTCTCAAATTATATATGACACTTTTATATTCTAATGCATCTTTCTCTCTTCTCATACATCTCTATCTCTATCTTTTTGCTCCTCATTTCTTGTGCAACATACCTTTTCATCCCTCATAAATTTTTGTGCCTAGAGCCAAAATGTCATATAATATTGAACGGGGGGAGTATGATTTTTTCTAAGATTAAGTACATTAAATTAGATGTTCTTATATGTCATATATTGATGATGTGAAGGCAATTCCTAGTGCTAGGAGTTCATGGTGGATAGGTGGTGCTACCCTACTTGGGAGGAGACACACAACATTTGGCAGGATTGATGTTTGATGATGCCAGGTGAAGCACACCACCATGACAATCTTAGCCTCGATGAATATGCAGAAAGATGGGTATGCTAAATCATTTCTTTATTCTAACACTCAACTACGCATTGTTTCTAATCATAATTTTTTTCCTCAGTTGGTGTCTCATGGTAGCGAACCTATCACCAATTTCCAAGCATTTGCTTTGTCCCACAATGACAAGGCAATGTACAATGTCCAATACAACTCGAAGGACCCGTGCTCGGCGTACAACAACCTGACCGCCGACAGCTGCCTTAGTGCATACTTAGAGGTGGCAAAGGAGT
This sequence comes from Eleusine coracana subsp. coracana, assembly GCA_032690845.1. Taxonomy (NCBI): domain Eukaryota; kingdom Viridiplantae; phylum Streptophyta; class Magnoliopsida; order Poales; family Poaceae; genus Eleusine; species Eleusine coracana. The sequence goes on from CM064420.1 coordinate 49,803,942, forward strand.
TCCATGGGCCAGACTTTGACCCGAGCGCCATGACCTTGATGGAGAAGTCATCATGAGAGTGCGAGGATGCATGAAGCATTAGATGTACTATCTCGGTGACCGCACACAGGACATGACGAGTATTCCCATGCTCCCCCGAATTTTGAGCACAGAACACGAGCGCTGGCCCAATCATACATCCACAACCGACCATTGTATACTTCGCGACGCATGCCTCTAGGTTATTTCTATTTTATTAATTATTCATTCATCTTTAACATTGGGATGCACCACTCCAGGTTAACATTTGATGAAATATTATGGATCCCATTTGAAGAAGAGAGGAAGAGATAAGAGGATCTGGAGGAGAGGATGCTTCAGATGGAGGCTAACTAACAGAGGCGGATTGAGAAGACCCAGCAGTAGAGTCAGCAGCAGATAATGCTACATGCAAGGTCTTTCTGCGCATATGGGTCATATAGACTCTGCCATCGATGCCCTGGGCTCCACCACCTCCTCCCATTTCTCCTGTGAGTCCCTTCCGCCACCTCCTCCTATTTTTCATGTGAGTCCCTTGACAACCTTATAATTTCATTTCAATTAGTTAGTTACCTTAGATAACTTAGATAATCTTAGAACGTTACTTAGAGTTTTTATTAGTTAGAAAACTTAGACAATCTTAGAGAACTTACACAATTTTAGTTTATTAATTAGAGAACTTGTTTCTGTTTGTAATTCTTTATTATACATGTAATATATTTTTCTTTATGTAGAATCTTCCTCCGTCGGTGGCGTGGAATGATGAGCCTCAGGACCAAGACCCGTCACTCTGTCACAATTTGTTTTCATCCCTTTAGTGATTTGTGTATATTTCTGGTTGTAATTTCTCGATCGTTAGTGACTATTTCGATTGTGAACACATTTGTAAACTTGTGGATTTATATGTTGTTGAACTAACTTTGATAATTATGTATGGATTTGTGGTTGTGAATTTATCTATATGAACTGTATGTGATGCTTATTTTAATGTATATGAATTATCTGTAATACTTATTGTTATATCTATGAATTGCTTGTGATGTTTATCGGTTTACGTGACCGAGCAATAAAAATGGGACCTGGATGGTCATTTTGCCAAGTGTCTTGGTTATGATACTCGGTAAAGCTTCAATGCCAAGTGTAATGACCATTACCCTCGATAAAAGGTTCAAAGTTTACGGAGTGTCATGACAAAGACACTCAGAAAAGGTTTAAAGTTTTACCTAGTGTCATGACCAAGTCACTCGGTAAAGTTGTGATATTTTATCTAGTATCACGGTTGTGGCACTCGGCAAATCATTAAAGCTTTGCTGAGTGATGCGTATTGGCACTCTGCAAAGCCCCCATCAGCCATCAACTTACCTTTCACTCGTCTTTTTTTTGGCCGAGAGTCATTCAGACACTCAACAAACATTTTACCGAGTATACAATGAAAAACACTTGAGTGTTGTTTGCAAACAATTTGTCGAGTGTTTTTCTGCCATAGCACCATTTTCCCGTAGTGGAGCCAGGAGCCGCGACGAGCACCCGCGCCTAGCTAACTGTCACCTACCTCACCTCCCTCCCCTTCGGTGCAGGCGCATGCACGACTCCGTGAGCTGAGAAAGGGGCTTAGGCAGTTTGTTGCACTGGAGTTAAAAAGTGATTTAGAATCTCTAAATATGCAGGCCGATCGGGCTGTAAAAGTAGAGTACCGCACACTCTGACGCGGTGCTATAGAAGGCTAGCATCAGCCACGACGACTTGCACAAGGCCTTGCCGATGGTGAGCCCGGAGTGAGGTTGTGGACGGAGGAGATTTTCAGTGGTAATGGTAACAGGGAAGTACTGTTTTTTTTATGTTGAACAGTCGCGGCCGACACCCCAAAAGTACTTGGGCCGCCTCTTGCTCTGTAAATAGAAAGGTTAGACAATGCAAATTGTGATTTTTTAATTCTCAAAATAGTACTGTATCTGAATTGGCTTCGATTTCCAGTTTATATATGACCACAGGCATTTGTATGGTACTCACGAAGTATCCAGTGATTTGCAGGAAGAATAGGAGGCAGCAGCCATCTCCACTGCAAACAGCGGCGAATAGCCAACAAAGAAACAGAGTAAGTAGACACAACAAAGGAAACAGGGAGACGCATGTCTCGCACAACAAACAGGCATGACGCATGGCAAGCATGTGTCGCACTCCGCAAGCATGCAGGTGGACGCAAGGGCTGCTGCTGACCTGGTGGGACTGCAGGAGCACGGCCAGCACGATGCTCGTGGTCCCCGTGGCGGCGGCGGAGCACGCGACCTGCCGTGCCGGGCTCTAGCTGTCACGTAACGCAGCGTGAACGCCGCGAACAATCAATAATAACCGGAGCGTGTGTTTTGTGCTGGCGCCTGCCGTGTGCGTTGCGACAAGGATGTGGTCTCACCGGGGTAGAGTGCTCTTCAGCGTCAATGCCCTGTTCGTGTTGACTGACGTTTCCGTCTTTTGTTTGTGATAGCAAAATTTTGTTACAGGGACAAATTTTGCGATTTTTTAGAGCTACTATCATGTTTGGGAGTTTTTACGATAGTTCCAAATAATATGAGCCGTTCATTTGAGTAGATTTTGATGATACTCGTGTTGCTAAGGTGTAATTGACAATGCATATTAAAATATGACTAAGAATTACCATCTGCACAATTGGAATGTTCCAGAAATCATCAGAGCCGGAGTAGAACATGCAGTGATCGGCGAGCAAAAAATTTACAAAACTTTTTTTTCTCAGAGACGCAAGAGAGCTACACTTCTTTGTATTAATAGAAGCAGAAAAAGCAGACAGAGCCTAAGAACGAAAAAAAAAGAAACACCCCACACCCCCACACACACACACCCACAATTCAACCAAAAAACACTGTCGAAATCTCGCACACCTACTGAAGCTTTCTTGACAACAGGACGAGCAACAGGGATCATATTAACCGACCAAGTCTTGGTCTGCCACCAGGGACAGCCCGGTTGCTCCAGCCAAACTCCATAGCTTCGCGACCAGAACTGAGATCGTTGTCAAGCTTGGGGCAGCTCCGTTAAACACACAATCATTACGATGTCTGCACAAGATCCAAGCTCCAAGCGTGATGTACGAATTCAGCCCCTTCCTTAAGATGCCATTGACTGAATCCGATGCACGACGCCACCACTCATCAAATACTAAGTCTGATGGTTGGGGTGTCAGTGATGCGCAACCAATTCGCTGCAGGAGAATGAGCCGAAACTGTCGTGCAAAAACACATCTTACTAGTAGATGGTCAATTGTCTCTTCATCTTGATCGCAGAATGGGCAGAGCTCAGGGTGGGGAAGATTACGGCGCATCCGCCGTTCAGCACCTTCGATGTACTGCCAGCCACAAGAAAAAATGGCACTTTAACACCCATGTTTTCCAAATTCTTTCCCAAGGCTCGAATTGTGTAGACTCAAAAAACATGCTCTCATAAGCAGACTTAGAAGTATAACTCCCAGAGGCGGAGAGCCTCCATTTGTGTTGATCATGAATATCAGGTTGGAGAGCCACTTGAGAAATAAGAGCACAGAGATTGAGAAAAATCAGCAAGCAGTTCCCAGGAGAGAACTCCGTGCAGATCCCCAATCCATGACATGTTATTGAGAGCATCACTAACTGTCCTCCGATTAGCAGCCCTAGTTGACACCATGCTTCTGATCAGGTGGGAGAGATCACCCACACTCTGTCCCATGATCCAACGATCTCGCCAGAATAGAGTGTTTCTGAAATGTGTAGCACTGTAATAACCTGTCTGTTTATTTTCATAGTTTTTCCCCGTATCATGTCATCCCTCTCGTCACTTTCTCGCCCTCCGGGCAGGAGTCATTCTGATATTACAAGGATTTGGTAGGATAGGGCAAGTAAAGGAGCGGCTAGTTAAAGCAAAAGTGTGGCCAGATGCGTTAGAGTTGGAGCACTGGAAAAATTCTGCGAATATAATTCGGCGTGGGACTGCGGCATGCTTAACAGTACTAGTAGAAAGTTACGTAGCTGAAAACCGTACCGAGCCACAGTGCGCACCATTGACCGGCCGGTCGTTTTCGTCCTCTGTTCACGGGTCCTGCTCTCTGCTTCAGCGCTTTCCTCGCTGCAGTTCTTCCCAAGCAAAAATCCGACCGGCTCCAACTTTCCGGTGACGATGGGGCTCTGCCTCTCCGCCAAGCTTACGAGCTCGTCGCCGTTGGCCGTGAACAGGGCGGAAGCTACGACCGATATGACGCTTCATTCATGATCCTGTTCTTCTTTCTATCTAGCACACCTCTGCTGCTCTACTGTAGCTAGCGTTGGGTTTTGGCAGTCATGAGCAGCAGGGACGACGGCGCGGTGGAAGTTCCTGAGCTCACTCTGCGCGAGCTCAACAATGCTACCCTCTCCTTCTCGGAGGAACGGCTTATCGGGGAAGGGTTCTGCTCCACCGTGTTCATGGCGTCGCTGCGGGGCGGCAAGGACGCCGTCGCGAAGAGGATCGACCTGCGGCCCTACGGCGCCGCCGTCGCATCTGACTACAAGCGGCATGTATCAGCCGCGTCGCGGCTGAGGCACGAGAATGTGGTCCGTCCGGCTGCTCGGGTACTCGATCGTCACCGCCGACCAAATCGTGCTGATCTACGAGTTGGCTACCATGGGAACCCTTCACGACGTCCTACACGGTATGCACTTCAGTCCCAAATGGACTCGTCGTAGAAATTAAAGTTGGCCATCATCGTTCGAAAGAAAAGAATGAGCATTAGTACTCCGCCACTGCAGGAGGGAGGGGAAATCGGAGTCTGAGCTGGGCGCAGCGCGTGCGGATCGCGCTGCACACGGCCAAGGGGCTGGAGTACCTGCACGATGGGGTGCAGCCGCCGGTGACGCACGGGAGCGTCCGGTCCAGCAACGTGCTGCTGTTCGAGGGCTTCAGGGCCCAGACCGATGGCAACGACATGTTCAAGATCGCCTCGGCATACAACGAGCACACCGGTTGCGAGCCGGTGGGTTACATTGCGGCAGAGTGAGTATACCTTCGATCCAGAAGATGGATCGATCATCTCGTCACGTTTCGAACTCTAATTGGTTTGTTTGGATTGGTATGCAGGGGTTTTATGATGGGTCTGACTCGGAAGAGCGATGTGTTCGGCTTCGGCGTGGTGCTGCTGGAACTCTTGACAGGGAGGAAGGCGTTCGACCAGACGTTGCCGGTGCCGATCCTGGTGAAATGGGTAAGCAAATAATTAAGCATGCAGTTTTCTTCTCCTCAATTGACCCTTACATGTAAACTAACCTGCCTCCTTCCTATACGTACCTGTTGGTCTAAGTTGCACGGATACTTCTGAACAGTCACGTCTCAGATGCCGATACTCCTCTGATACGTATCAGATACCGATACTCCTCTGATACATGTCAGACAAGTATCAAATATTTTTAAGATTATTAAATAATTAAAATAATTCTGATACTTCGGCGACACCTCTCCAATTCTTTCCTGATACCTCCATACCCTAAACACCCTCATTCGACTCATAACATGATCCTCGACACCTATGCCAGGCGACTCCACTGCTGATGGAAGACAGAGTGAAGGAATGCATCGACCCCAAGCTTGGAGATCAGTACGATGCGAACGGAGCTGATCATGCGTTGTCACATCTCATGGAGAACGAAGCTGGCGAAAGATGAACTAATCTGCCTCTGCCCTGCATGATGCAGCTCGCGAGAATAGCGGCGCGGTGTGTGGAGTCCAAACCCAGCGTCCGGCCATCCATGGGCACTGTCGCCCGAGAGATCACCAACGACATCATGCGAGGCCAGCAAGGCTATGGCGCGGTGCTAGAAGGCTAGCAGCAGCGCCGGTGATTTGCACAACAGCACAAGGGCCTTGTAGGGTGAGTGGACGGAGGATATTTTCACAGTAGTAATAACAGAACAGTACTTCAGTCATCAGTCAAGATGATTTTTTATGTTGAACCGTTAACCTGTGTGAACAACGTCATTATTTATGATAATGCATTACTCCTTACTGTATGTTTTAAATTATTGTCGGTTGAATAATAATTTTAGTATAGTTTTGGATTAGATTTGTTGTCCTAGCCATATCAATTTGAACACGGAAAGAGTACTAGTTAGGAGAATTCCAGCGTTTAAGAATGGGCACTGCTTTGAGCTCCATGACTCTGCGTATTCACATCATACTGCAGTTCCTAATGGCCTTTCTACTACAGTACTAAGCGTCACTGGGTCTGGTCATGGGAGATTGGGGAAGAAATTCGAGTTGGACGGTGCTTACTGGTTGTGTTTGCTGGTGAGATTGGACCTTTGAATAAGGGAATGGGCCTGAAATGAGCACTGCTATCCCCTGCGAGTTGCGGCCAGCTGAGGTGCCTGTCAACCAAAGTCCAAAGAAATTTGCGAATTTTGCTGAAAATCGCCATAAAAATTTTCAATTCACAAGTCATTGAGCGCAGTTTCACAAAGTTACCATCAAACAACACACACCACAAGCTGCTGCTGCCTGATACATTGCTGAGTGCGCTTCTTGCAGCGACTCAGTAATGGGTTCTCTGCTCCTGCTACAGTGCAAAGTCAGCATCAGTTAGTCCAGAACCAATGCAGGGATGAAGTTAGCGAAAACATCATTCACCTGCATGTGTCGAACCAATCTACTCCTACCTTATTATTAGTTCAGTGGAGTGCAAATTCCAGCAGAATGCATGCTCCACAATGTGTGATTCCTTCAGCTCTCCTGCTATATTCAAAACCGAAGACCATTCCAAAAGGCAGCAGCATATGTTGCAGCTGAAAACTAGTGCATGTTTTGTAACAGCGCGTAAGCACTGCATGTAACCCAAGATTTAGCATCTCAAATGACTCTAAAATTAGGACCTGATCAGATAAGTAATTCAGTATGTTGTCTGAAAGTGTTGACTGAAACAAGACTGGAACAAAATCATTCACTCTGAAGTGCAAGTGTTGGCTGAAACAAAAACATCACTCCGAAGACAAGCGGTGGCATTGTAATGTTCATTTTTCCAGGAAAAAAGGGCAGATCCATTTGCCATTTTCCAGGTTGACTACCAAAGATGAAACGCATGAACATCAACTCCAGAAGTCCAAGTGTAAATTTGACACACAGATCAGGCTACGATCCCTGAGAATCAACAGCAACAGAGACATCTGTTGAACATGACGCCTCACCCTTTTGTCACTGTAATTAAGGAATTGGTGACAACACTCATAGTATTTACCACAATCACTAAATCGTTTTTCTTCCTTTTGACTGCCCAACTGAAAACAAAGAACTTATTAGCACGACAGGGCTGCATGCAATTAGCCAACAACAGAAGCTTCTCAATCATCATGTTATGGAAGGGATGGATCTCAGCATTCCCCTGGCAGTGGTGATTAGCCGGTAACATAATCTGAAAACATACAATGGACCAAATTATAACCATGATGCAGCTCCACATTCAAACCCATGATCACAACATAAATAATACAGATAAAGCGATAGAAAAAGTTGAAGAATTCGCAATCTCAAAAAGAAACACTATGGGTATGTTGCATTGTTATCATCTAATTTCATATATAGTGCCAATTGCCATGCCATGATCAAAGGTCCTTATGTCAGAAACCAAAATATCACTTTAAACCTGGCTAATCACACAATGACCACCACTAGACAACAGCATATATAGGAGTTGTACAGGGCCACTAAGAGATTACCTGGTGTGTAGAAGCTGGTGTAAGGAATGATCGTGTGGTGTCCCTCGTGGAACACCTTCTTGATTCGGCCTGATTTGATGTTGATGGCGAAGATGCCGACGTCTGTGCTGACGAAGATGACGCCGAGGCCCTCTGCAACGCCAACCGCATCACGTGATCTCCAGGGTTCAAGAGTGGGCACTTTGTTGAGGTCGATGACTCTGCGTTCCGTCCATGCCGCAGTTCCATCGGGACGGGCATCTCTGGAGAAGAGGTGAAGGCTGGATCCCTGCACGGCGGCGTACCCCAGCCTGCCGCCCTCCCACGTCATGACGAGAGCGTGGCATTTGAAGGGCGTGTCGATGAAGTCGAGCTTCTGGTGGTCCAGGTCGTACTCCGCGAGCGTCCCGTACGGATAATACAAAACCGAAGTCTAAGCTCTGCTGTTTTCCCGACGAAATTTACGGCCGATCCGACGAAATTTGATAATTTTGCTGAAATTCGCTGAAACATTTATTTCAATGACACTGAACGCAGTAGTCCTCTGTTTTTAATGTCGCTGGGTGTTAGTTTCCTTAAGTAGGAGTAACCAACAACAACAAAATCAGGATACGATTTGGATTTATGGTTGCTGTACAAAAAAAAAAAAAAAAAAAAAGGTATGAACGCATGGATTGCCGAATAAAAAACAGCCGGTACAACTCCTCAAAGTTATGAACAAAACACACAGACGTACACATGACACACCAGTACCGATGCTCAGTAATGGCCCCTGTTGTGCACCTGCAGCAGCTCAAACGGAAACACACGGACGTGTCAGTTAGCCCAGAATCCAGAAACAATGAAGAGCCGAGCAGAAACAATTGTTGACTACCTCGAACCCGACGATGGAGCGGCCGTACCCCCCGGCGACGGTGGCGGCTGTGAGCACGGAGCTGGATGACCCACACTCGCTGCCGACGAGTGACGCGCTTGACCTGTCCAGCCTAACGGCCGCCCACGCCGGGTACTGGTAGTGCTGGTACCCGCACGCGGCGGCGGCGGCGGAGACGGCCGGCACGCCGATGTGCGACGACGACCGCTGCATCGTCTTCCTGCTCGCTCCTCGGCGGCGGCTGGGCTGGCGGTCGAGCGCGTCGTGCGTGCGCTGCCTGGGCGCGCTCTGTGACCGGGCCTGCTTGGCGCGGGACGACTCCGTGTTGGCCATGTAGCTCGGCACGAGCCCCCCGCCCTGTAGGTCGGCGGCGGTGTAGGGGAGCAGGTCGTCGAGGTAGCCGCTGTACGTGCGCGGGCTGAGCTCCGCGAACGACGACGGCGCCGGGGAGCACTGCCCGTTTTTCCCGTAGTACTCGGCCAGGCGGCGGTCCCTCGAGTCACCGGCCACCGCGGAGCAGCTGCTCCGACCGCGACGCGATGTGTCTCCTCCGGCGTCCATCTCAACGACCTTCACGTGCTCCTCGCCGGACCGATCCATCTCCTGCGCCAACACAACACCGCTACGCCTCGTACTTGCTGCTAAGTTGGACAACACAAGAAGAAGTGGGATTGTTGCACGTACGTAGGAGCTGCGGCGCCTGGGGTGCTCCTCCTGTTGATCCAGCATGCGCGCTTGCTGCGCTCGCAGGTGGGACTGCGCCGACACGAGCGCCTGCATGCGGCGGAGCGTGGCGTTGGCCTGCCGCCGCACCACCTGCCCGCGGATCAGCGCCTGCAGCTTCACCAGCCCGCGTAGCGCGCACAGCGCCTTCCTCGCCTGCACGTTCCTCGCATCAGTCAGCGGACAGATTTTGTGCGCGTGCACTTTTCTGTGTTTTGTTCTCTTCTGCTCTGCTCTTGTTACAGCACAATGACAGTGTGAGCAGCAGAGAAGAAAACGTACCAGATAGCCTCTGAATGTGGCCTGGATCCTCGCCGCGGCCGCCTCCTCGACGAGCCACCTCGCCAGCAACAGCTCCCTCTCCTCCTCCTCCGCCTCAGTCAACCGCGCCACCGCCTCCTCCGCCGCCTGCTCGCTCTGCTCGTCAACCTCGCGCACCGACACCGACGACTGCCCAACGCCGGCCCCCGCGCTCGGAGGATCCTGGGACGGGAAAGCCGCGGCGGAAGGCTTCCCCTGCGCCGCCATTGCCGATGACGACGGCGCCACCGCACGCCGGAAGCTCCACCGCTTCTTCTCCTTATTAGGAGTGCCCGCCGCCGGCGTCACCGCGTCGCCTTGCGGCTGCGGCAGCGCCTTCTCCCGCCGCCTGTTCTTCCCCGCCAAGATGCTCCTCAGCCACCTCCCGGCCTTCCACATCGCCAACCTCAGACGCAGAGGATTGGAACTGGAACAAAACAATCACGCGTCCACCTCACACGAGGCAACAACACTTTTGCAATTATAAAGCCTGGCACACGCAACTGTTCGCCAGCGGCCAACCAACCACGAACCACCCACCCACCCAACAGCGCGCAGCCGGAGCACGTAGCAGCTCCAGCACAGGCGGTACAGTACAGCGGTTCAGTCAACCGACACGAGCTTATCAATGGCGACCGAGCACAGCCATGTGACCCTGCACGGCGCGGGACACCACGGGGAACGTGGAGTTCATCGTAAGGCAGGCTGGCTGGCTGGACCTCCCGACCGGCTATGCCTGTTATTTAAACAAGGAACGCGAGGGAAGATGATTAGTACTGGGCGACCGCGCTCCATACGCCGGCCGGGTCCCATGTTATCCACCGATCACGTCGTGTGTACGGATCATCTCATTTTAACACCTCGTAATTTTATGACTTTCATTCAATTCGTAAGCCTGCTGTACCAGTCATAAACCGAACGCCACAATTTGGTCATTTCCGAGTAACGTTTATGTTACGATGATCAGGTGATTTTGTTGTATAAAATCAAAATCTCAAAATCAAACATACAAGTGGAGGACGTAGTATCCTCATCACCTAAACGATAGCTGAACATCCTGACTGTTGTTGTGGAATATCGTATTGTATCTATACACAAAGCAAAAACCAAAAAAATCTGCTTCCTTTGTACGTATATGTAAGTATAAAGGTACATATATTTGTCGTTCTTCCTTACAGGACGTGCTGTAGGCTTGTATCCAGCTACGGCATGTGACCATGTGAGGCAATGAAGGAGTCTTTTGTCCTGCTCTTACAGAGTATAGAGACTTCTGTTGTCTGCATATGCCGCAAATTTTATTTGTTTCAGAATTCCAAATGCGTGAATCTCTACGGATATCTTCATATTTGGTTTCGAGCAGCGAGGCTATTATTATTTTGATGGTTGGCAGTCACATGGGTGCCTTGTCCCCACGCGGCCACGCCACTGTGACACGTAGCCTCGTGGAAGCAAGGCTCACGTTGCATGGTTTTTCCTAATAATTTTCCGATTATCTGCCCATGTCATGGTGCTGATCCGATCCAAATGCTTTAAAGTGTGATTGAATGTACTAGTCACTCGCCAATCAGCTCATATTTTCCCTCTGGGCTTTAGACAACGAACATACATTATATGAATTAATTACTTTGTTGCACCTGCTTTAATTACATATATACTAGCAAAGTGTCCGTGCGTTGCTATGGACTTTAAAAAACAAAACACTCTTTATATAATATAATTTAGATATATATAATATTATTGATAGTTTTACATCAAAGGTTATATTTATATTACCATTGATGCTTCTTAGTATATCATTTTATATGTCAAAAGTAACAATTTTATCATCATTTTTACCATATTTTAGAAGCTTTATCTGAAGGAAAAATCAATTCATGGAGTCCAGAAATAGAACTACATTGTAACACAATTTTGAAATTTGATACTTGATATAGAAGGTACAAAACCGATTTGGATTCAATCTCTAACTTTATGGACACGAAGTGGACGACCGTACCTCAATTAATAGATTATAGAGACTAGCAAAATGTCTGTGTCTTGCTACGGGTTTTTAAAGACCAACATATTTATAAATAAAATAGCCTTGTTTGTCAATTTACATATAATTTTTTAATGCATATGCCTAATATGAAATGCACTAAAGAAACAAATATAATTTGGCCCATTACCAATTCACTAGATGTACGATATTCTCTATCTCGACAAGTCATATATTCAAACAAACCTGAAGGTAAATAAAATAGTCAAGTTCAATGAATTCTTTGTCTAATTGCATGAATGCTAACTATAGGTAGCAGAATTAACATATACTAACGCGAAAGACAGATGAAAAGAATAAAATTATATTCTAATGGGCCCTTTTTTTTTGTTTCTGTGTCTTCAGAATCCATTATATCAATTTAAGCCTGCCAGGCCCATATCCCTCTATGTGACCTTCTTCTTCATTGGACAGCTATAGACGAAGCTTTCTCTCAACAGATCCATGGCGGTTGAACTGTTGTAGACTCGAACTTGAGGATTGAAGTGGGAGTTATTAGACTAATTTGAAACGAAGCATGTATCGTTTCTTGCTTGGGCCCCGATTTGCTTCATCATATTTGAGACGGACTCATTTGAAACAACGTACAGGAAACGGACTCAAACACGCACGACTCTCGACTGCTGTGGACACGAAAAACTGGTGTAGACGACCGTGCCTCTGTGTATAGATTCGAGTCTTTTTGTCTCAATATAAGATACTTTAGAAATAAAAAAATTTATAACTAATTCGATAATGAAGGATGAGTGGATAGAGAAAGTATTTGTATCATAAGATCTCTATATTTTGGGACGTATTCACTTGCCGGGAAATCCATAATAGTTGCTCGGAGCATGAACACTGTAAATCCGCAATTAAGTATAACCCCTTTACTAGCCACATGGCCAGCCGACACCGGTATATTTGTGTCGGTGGTAGAGTTCCAATCTCAAGTTCTGAACATTGCCAATCTTAAAAGTGACGAAATAATAACATAACAGCTAGTCAACTACAGAATTATTTGTAGTTACATACCTGCTTATATTACTCCTAATGACCACATCGGTATACACCACCTGTGCATCAATGCATGCTGATGGGCATCTGATTTTGAGAATGAATTTTATGGCTGGAAAATTTAGAGTACTGATGAAACTCACAGATGGCCACACGACATTGGTCTAGCTTCTTTGTATTCCTTGTCCCAGCATACATGCAGCTCACATGCACACAGGCGTCTGATACAGCATTGAAAGTCGCCTAGAGGGGGCGGGGGGGGGGGGGGGGGGGGGGGGGAGGGAGGGAGGGGGGTGAATAGGCGATTATCCCTGAAAGTCACTCAATTCGAATAATTAATAGTACAGAAAAATTTTGTCCAACTATAGTAGAATATTGTCCGATTACTTCAAATATCCGACTAGAGTAGGACAATGTCCGACGACCTCGTAATGGAAAACAGATCGGCCGTCAAAATGAACAACATTGCACAATTCAAGCTAGGAGAAGGCGATTAAATATGTAAGAAAGCAACAACAAAAGGGGCACTAGCTAGCAAGCAACCTACACATGCAAATCTAGGAAAGAAAGCACTACAACTAGCTAAGTAATGAAACAACAAGAAGGAATCACAAGCAAAAATTAATCAAAGACAAAAGAGACAAGGAGACACAAGGATTTTTCACCAAAGTTCAGCTCCACCAAGAAGCCTACGTCTCCGTTGAGGGATCCACCAAGGACCGGGTCTCTTTCAACCCTTAACCTCTTCAAGCTGTCAGAAAGGTAAGCTTGATGCTTCACTATGAATCTCCACAAAGAAGGGGCCAATACAAACATTCCGTGTCTCAACCACAAACTTGGAAGCTCTCCGGGTGACACCTAACCGTCTAGGGGATGAATCCCCAAGAGTAACAAACATAAAGGATGCCTGTGTTGAGGATGAACCAAGTGCTCTTAAGTACAATGAATTTCTCAATCAAATCTCCTCAAATCTTCTCTCAAACCCACCAAGGATTGGAGTAGGAACCAAGGGAAGAGAAGTGGAGTGCTCAGATGTGTTCTGAATGTGTATTTGAGTTGTGGAAGTGGCCAATCGACCAAAGGGGGTCGGGGTGGCTTTTTATAGTCAAGACATGAAAAAGAGCCATTGGAGAAAACCTAGTTGGACATTGTTCGACAGGAGTCGGACATTGTCCGATAAATTGATGTGCATGGCTCTGGAGTCCGAAATGATTGTCCGAGGGACCCGAACATTGCTCTGGTCATTGGATAGTCGGACATTGTCAGATGGAGTCGGACATTGTCTGACTCAGTGAATGCGCACAGTACTGGAGTCCGATGGGATTGATCGATAGGGCCGGATTTTCTGGAGTCGGACATTGTCCGGTTGAGTCGAACATTGTTCGATGGTGTCGAACATTGTCCTATGGAGTCGGACATTGTCCTGCTCCGACTGGAGAAACACTTGTGCATGGTTCTATAGTCCGAAAGGATTGTCCGGGTGAGTCAGACATTGTCCGACTACACTGGAACAAATGGAGTATGCAAGGTTCTGGAATCCAATCACAATGTCCGATTGACTCGGACATTGTCCGATGAAAAAGATTTGGAAGGGAATTTTTGACTCTTGGAATATGATTTGAGCACTTGGTCTTTCAACACTTATTTCTTTTGTGTCCCCCTTGATAGTACGGTGTACCTATACTCAAGATGAAAGATAAAAACATTAAGCCTTGATTCTTGAGCGTAGATACTCCTTTTCCAAGATTTGCACTTTGTTGGTTTTTCTTTTCTTTCTCTTTTAGACTTCCTTGTTCTCATATTCATCAATAATTAGAAACTGTGCACATGCTCAATGGAAATATTAGTCCTCTTTAATTGTATTGACGTCAATCGCTCAAAACCATAATTAGGGGCCTAGATGCACTTTCAATCTCTCCCTTTTTGGGGATTGATGACAATACAACTAAAGTTCACAGTTTATAGATAAATGAGCATTAAAAGAGACAACAAATAAATAGGAGCTCCCCCTTAATGTGTGCATGAATTGAATTCCAAATTGGGCATTAACAACCCATATGCACATATTTGAGAGAAAAGTACAAGAGCTCCCCCTATTTCCTTGCATTGTTTCACATAGTATTAATAAAGAGAAAGACAACAATGCATATGACATGTCATTCACACAAATATAACTAAAAGGGAAACAAATAACATTACATCAAGCCATATAGATCAACACATGGAAAGCATAAATAAGTCTTACACAATTAAGATCCACGAAAGAGTTTGAAAACACAAAAATGACATGTCCAAACGATATCACAAGATACAAAAAAAGATAATCTTCAACTTCTTGACCCTTCTTCTTCTCCCTTGGCTGAACTTCTTCTCTCCCTTTGGCATCAAGACACCAAAAAGAGAAAGAGGATAAATCACTCATCCTCATCATAGTGACTGTCCTCATCATCGTCTTCATTTCTCCCTTGTGGTGGTGTCTCCTCCATAATCTCATCCTCATCCTCATCATCAAACCTAGTGTGGGAGGGACCAGCACCACTAGTATCAGCTGCAGCAGTAGGATATGCATAGGAGGGGAAGTAGCCAAAGTACTGAGACTCCTCATCAGTGAAGGTACTCCAAGGATTCTCAATTGGAGGAGGATATGGGGCAGGAACAGGGGATGGAGAGCGAGGAGGCTGAATAGCTAGGTGATCATAGATGGCCTTCTGATGCTTGTTCAACACATCTTGATGCTTCTCAATGTTGTCAAGCCTGGTGTCAAGTTTGTTGCAGATACTGAAAAGTCCCCTGAGCATCTTGAAAAGGCCTCCCATTTTCTTGCTAGAACCACTACCTCTGTGCCGATGGGAAGGACCTGGAGTAGAGCGGGCTGAGGGTGCTGGTGGTGAGTTAGGCTCGCTGGAGGGAGCCTATCTAGGAGTGGAAGCACCACTGGTATCACCAGAAGGGATGTTGGGCCTGAGACTTATGTTCACACTCTTTCTTGAAGGTCTTCTTGGTCACCTTCTCAATCATGAACATGATGAAAGGAGCATAAGCACAGCCACAGCTAGCTATAATAGCCACATGCCACATCTCTGAGTAGATGAAGTCAAACACATTAGACTTCACAGAGCCGCCAATCCAATCAAGAAGATCCTTTTCAAAACCTAGAACATGATCAGCATTCCCGCCCCTTGGAGCAATAGAGACTCTCACCATCCTATGAAGCACACTGTAGAAAGGTTTGAACCCAACATCATATGGTGGGTTGCAGTCATCTTCATTGACATACATGTACTTCATTTCCGAGGGGAGCATTGTGCGTCCATCATGAATACGCTTTGGTTCATCATAGGAGTCCCTTATACCAAGCAAAGTGGCAAAGCGAGATAGAGCGCAAGAATACCTCTCGCCTTCTATCATCCAAGTCAACTTCTTTGCATGTTCATCAAAGTACACAGTGGAGTAAAACTATGGCACAATCTCTTGATTCCAATTGTACCGGAACCCCATAATGCCCTTGATTCCATGGAACTCACAAGCTTCAATGATTTCCTTGAACACCGGATTTTTCTTACGTTCCATGTACTCCCAGTCAATATATTGCATGGCAATAGTGGGATGCTTCTTGCTCTTGTAGGCACACATGTACCAATATGTGTGAAAGTGAGACCAAAACCTAGGATCAATGGCCTCCTTCTCAACTGCATAGCAGTTGAATTCCCTCGCCTCATGACATGCCTCTTCAGTGGCCTTCACATAGTTAACACGCTCTCTGTCCACATTAGGAGCAAAATCACATCGCGCATGACACTGTTGATCTCGGTGGGTTCTTCTTCCTCACGACGCTCAGCATATCTAAGATGCACCGTGCAAGGCTTCCTTCTTTTGGATTAGCTACCTCCAGCATCATCCACATACTTGGAGCGCTTCTTCCCCTGAGACCAAGTGTTAGACATCCTTGCAACAATGGTGGTCTTCGGAATTTATCTGATGAGCAAACTCCCCTCCCCCTAAAACTTGGACCTTTCACCAGAGGAGGGAGGAGATCGCCGCAGGGGCTTCTTGGCCGCCAGTTTGGAGAGGAGAGAGAGAGCGAGTTTGAGAGAATGAGGGAGATGGAAATGAAGGGGTAAGCTCGGGCCTGTAATGGGCAAAAAAAATTCCTTAGTCAGACAATGTTCGACAGAGTCAGACATTATCGGACTATATGCAATCATAGGACATTATCCGATTGGGTCGGATTTTGTCCGACTTTGGTAAAACTGACTTGCCCTACTTGGACAGAAAAGTCTGAAATTTGGCACTTCTTCTTCAGCGGTGCTTAAGGAGGCATCTTATTGATCTCATGAACATGTCTAAGTTTGAAAAGGTTTCAGTGGATATAACCAGCCACAATCAATCATGCCAACAATGATTACATCCACATCAACATGATCCAATGATCAAGAACCAAATGTTTTTCCAAAAACAAAACAATCATTATTTTTGCAACAATTTTATTTTTGAAAAATTTATCCTATGTCACCACAGATGTGCAAGTCTTCAAACCACATTGCTAGAATCAAGAATATTTAGCTCACTCCTAAGATAGCAAAATATTTTCTCATCTAGTGGCTTGGTGAATATATCGGATAATTGATCTTCGGTTCGCACATGACTAACTTCTATATCCCCCTTGATAGAATGATCTCTCAAAAAATGGTGGTAGATATCTATATGCTTTGTTCGTGAATACTCAACGGGGTTATAACCAAGCTTTATGGCACTCTCATTGTCACATAGGAGTGGAACACGATTCAACTTATAAACGTAGTCCTTAGAGTTTGTCTCATCTAAAGTAGTTGTGCACAACAACTACCGGCTGCAACATACTCCGCTTCGGCCATGGAAAACGCAACGGAATTTTGTAGGATGACTATGACACTAGGGATCTACCCAAGAATTGGCATGTCCCGGAGGTGCTCTTTCTATCTACCTTATCCCAGGCATAATCCGCATCGGAATAGCCTAAAAGGTTGAACTGTGGACCCTTGGGGTACCAAAGCCCTAGGTTGGGTGTGTGAACCAAATATCTCAAGATTCTTTTAACGGCCACCATGTGACACTCCATAGGAGCGGATTGAAAACGTGCACACATACACACACTAAGCATGATATCGGGCCTAGATGCACAAAGATAAAGCAAAGAGCCTATCATGGAGCGGTATACCTTTTGATCAACGGGCTTGTCCTTTTTGTTGAGGTCGATGTGTCCATTTGTTGGCATGGGAGTTTTGATGGGCTTGGCCTTGTCCATGTCAAACTTTTTCAATAAATCTTGAGTGTACTTGGCTTGACATATGAAGGTGCCCTCCTTAAGTTGCTTCACTTGGAAGCTTAGAAAGTATGTCAACTCTCCCATCATGGACATCTCAAACCTCTTGGTCATTATCTTGCTAAACTCATCACAAAAGTTTTGGTTAGTAGAACCAAATATAATATAATCGACATATATTTGGCACACAAAGATATCATAAACAATTACAAGACCATATTTGTTACCACCAATGCTTATATAGGAGACGGGTCCAAAGAGATCCATGTGCAACATCTCCAATGGCCTTGTGGTGGTCATCACATTCTTTATGGGATGTGATGCTCTAACTTGTTTTTCTACTTGACATGCACTACAAATTCTATCTTTCTCAAAACAAACATCGGTTAGTCCTATGATGTGGCCGCCCTTTTGGAGTTTGTGAAGATTTCTCATACCAACATAGGCAAGTCTTCTATGCCACAACCACCCCATGTTGGACTTTGCTAATAAGCATGTACCAAGTCTAGCTTCATCCGTGGAGAAATCCACAACATAAAGCTTTCCTTTAAGCACACCCTTAAAGGCAACCAAGCCATCACTCCTCTTATAGATGGTCACACCATATTTGTTGAACAAGCAATCATAGCCCATTTTACAAAATTGCGAAATGGACAAAAAATTGAAGTCAACGTGATCAATGAGCATAACCTTGGAAAGAGAATACGAGGGAGTGAGAGGGACTTTACCATAACCTAGTACTTGTCTCGTTCCATTGTCACCAAACGTGATATATTCATTGTTGTTGTCACTTGGCTCAAATGACTTGAACATTTTTTTGTCTCCAGTCATATGATTG
Organism: Eleusine coracana subsp. coracana; assembly: GCA_032690845.1. Classification (NCBI taxonomy): domain Eukaryota; kingdom Viridiplantae; phylum Streptophyta; class Magnoliopsida; order Poales; family Poaceae; genus Eleusine; species Eleusine coracana. The sequence goes on from CM064420.1 coordinate 49,822,731, forward strand.
GTGCATCCACTATCAATCACCCAACTTGACCCTCCGGAGACATAGTCCTACAAAACAAGTTAAGCTTTGTTTTTAGGTACCCAAATTTGCTTGAGTCCTTTCACATTAGTTACAAGCATTTTGGGCACCCACACACAAGCCTTTGGCCTCTTGTTGTGTGGCCCAACATATTTGGCATATACTCGACCATGCATGTTTCTCATAAGCACATATGAAGCATCAAAGTCATGAAAGAGTGCACAAGTAACATTAGGTACATTAGTACGAGAATCATTAACAAAAGAAGAATGGTTAGTGTTCATGTTCTTGGCTTGCTTCTTTTGATAAGACCCTTCCTTGGTGAACTTAAGGAATTCCTTCCCATTCTTGTTCTCCCGCACCCTCCACATAACCAATGCCATCCATGACATGAGGCATTCTAGTATTTGAGTATGCACCTCTTGCATACTTTGTTTTTTCATTGTCAACAACATTTTTCTCATGTTGTATTTTGCTTTCAAGAGACCTCACTTGCTTGTTCAAATCATCAATCAATTTGATATTAGTAGCACAAGCATCAACATCAATATCATAGCACCTATCATATCCTTTGCTAGTGGAACCGTGAGAATTATTGGTGGAGGATGTGAATGTTGAAAGTATCTTATGTTGTTCTTCAAGAGACTTATGAGTCTTTTCCAAATTCTCATATTTCTCTTGAAGTTCATCTTTAGTGCTCTTAACATTCTCATAAGCATTATCAATTTTGGTGACAGACATAGTTAAGTTATTATTTTTCTTTCTTTCTTCTTCTAGGAGCTTCTCTAATTCAAGATTTCTTTTCTTTTCAAGAATAAGCAAGTCTTCTTGTTTTTCAAGAAGCTCCTCTTGTCTATCATTTTCTTCCTTTTGTTTCTCAAGCAATTCCATAAATTCAAGCATTTTAGGAAGTGAAGAATTAGCAACATCATCATCTTCATCACTACTACTACTAGCATATGAGGAGCGCTTATGTTTAGATTTTGATACCTTGGATCCTCTTGCCATGAAGCACTTGTGAGTGTTGTTATTATCATCATCACTCAAGCTCCCAAATAGAGAAGTATTGGTGGGAGTAACGCCAATGGCAATTGTAGCAATGCCCTCCCTCCTTTGAGTCGGATTCGGAGGAGGAAGATGATTAAGAGGATGAGTCATCGGAATTCCATTCTTGACTAATATGAGCTTCACCTCTTCTATGCTTCTTATACTTCTTGTGTTTCTTGTGGTGCTTGTCTTTCTTTCTTTCATCCTTGTTCTTCTTCTTTGGGCATTCGGTAATGAAATGTCCTTCATCACCACACTCATAGCAAGTTCTCTTGGATCTTCTTGCTTTGCCCTTGTCAAAGCTTTTCTTCTTGTAGCCATCTTTCTTAAGAAATGACTTGAATCTTCTTACAAGCAAAGCCATCTCATCATCACTATCTTCGCTACTTGAGTCAACCACTTTCTTCTTCTTCTCTTGTGTGGCTTGGAGTGCTACACCATTTTTGTCACCATTTGCTTCCTCAATTTGTTTGATCAAGGCATTAATCTTGTTGGCTTGATCATTTTATTATTTTTGGGATAGAAGATTCCCAAGTACCTCATCGGTGGAGAAGGTTTTGAAGTTGTCCTTCTCTCTAATGTTTGAGCAAATGTTACTATCCCATGGTCTCAATGCTTGTAGTAGTCTCTTGTTAATATCCAAGTCGGACATTCTAGCTCCAAGTGCTCTTCTTTGATTCACAATTCTCATGAGCCTATCATGAACTTCTTTTGGGCCTTCTCCCGGACCCATGATAAATAAGTTGAACTCATTTTGTAATTCTTCAAGTCTTGCATCTTTAACGGAGTCAATGCCCTCATAGATAACCTCAAGTTTTCTCCATAGTTGGTTGGCATTCTTTATTCCGACAACCTTGTCATACTCAGTGGTGCTAAGTGCGGAAACAATTGCACTAGCCGCCACGACATTGCGATGAATGTTGACTTGATCCTTATGGGTTGGATTATCTCTGTTTTCCCACAAGAAACTATTCTCGGTTATACTTGCAACATATAGACTCATGGATTCTAAGTACATCATCATCTTGCACCTCCAATTATCATAGAATTGACCATCGAAGTAAGGAAGTCTTCCGGATCCTTGCCCAATGCAATCCTCTTTGAGCTCATCATAGTTATACATAACATTGTTGTAGAGCTTTGGTTGAGCCTCATTGTCACCATCTCTACCACCTGCATCATCTTCATCTCGAGGACCGCTAGTACCATCTTTGATTGGGAGGACAGTGGATAGTTCCTCTCCCGGTTTTGACATCTTTAATCTTCAAGCGATTAAGCTTTATAGAAGATCCAAGCTCTGATACCAATTGAAAGTCGCCTAGAGGGGGGTGAATAGGCAATTATCCCTGAAAGTCACTTAATTCGAATAACTAATAGCACATGAAAACTTTGTCCGACTAGATTGTCCGACTATAGTAGGATATTGTCCGATTACTTCAAATATCTGACTAGAGTAGGACAATGTCCGATGATCTCGTAGTGGAAAATAGATCGGCCGTCAAAATGGACAACGTTGCACAATTCAAGCTAGGAGAAGGCGGCTAAACAAGCAAGAAAGCAACAACAAAAGGGGCACTAGCTAGCAAGCAACCTACACATGCAAATCTAGGAAAGAAAGCACTACAACTAGCTAAGTAATGAAACAACAAGAAGGAATCACAAGCAGAAATTAATCAAAGACAAAAGAGTCAAGGAGACACAAGGATTTTTCACCGAAGTTCAGCTCCACCAAGAAGCCTATGTCTCCGTTGAGGGATCCACCAAGGACTGGGTCTCTTTCAACCCTTAACCTCTTCAAGCTGCCACAAAGGCAAGCTTGATGCTTCACTATGAATCTCCACAAAGGAGGGGCCAATACAAATGTCCCGTGTCTCAACCATAAATTTGGGAGCTCTCTGGGCGACGCCTAACCGTCTAGGGGATGAATCCCCAAGAGTAACAAACACAAAGGATGCCGGTGTTGAGGATGAACCAAGTGCTCTTGAGTGCAATGAATTTCTCAATCAAATCTCCTCAAATCTTCTCTTAAACCCACCAAGGATTGGAGTAGGAACCAAGGGAGGAGAAGTGGAGTGCTCAGATATGTTTGGAATGTGTTTTTGAGTTGTGGAAGTGGCCAACCAACCAAAGGGGGTTGGGGTGGCTTTTTATAGTCAAGACATGAAAAAGAGCCATTGTGATGTAGATGTGGCCCGATCTTTCGAGAGGTAGTGGGATAAACTCGAATTTGGGAACTTGGCATCGACGAGATGGCTTGAATCAGATGCGATCCAACCACGCAACCATTACACCAAGCACAACTTGATTGTTCCAACAAGCGAAATCGAGAACACAAGCAAGAAAGGATAAACACGCAATCTAAAATTGCAAATATGGATGAAGCAAATCATAAGGAAAGGTTCAAGCTCTGAACACAAAAGGACTAATCATCTCAGTGGTGTAGAACAAGAACAGGGACCCTGGATTACTGTAAAAGGACTTGTCGTCATAGTTACAATAATTCGATCAAGTTTCTCTCTAGAAAACTGAACTAAGCAAAACCCAAGACTAAAAGATGGTGGCTACTAAGTTTATGTAGGAACCAGGGGCGTCCTAGGGTTGGGGGCGACCAGGGGGGTGCTCACAACATGGGCTTAAGGCCCGACACGATACATGGCCAAGTTGGCCCAAAATAGGTGGCGCAGCACCTTGTCATGGTCATACAGCATGACTCATGACCCTTCTGGAGCTAGGACCAGAAACAAAATGATGGTGGCGTCATCCCCTTTCCAACACATCAAAGAACGCCTTGTTTGGACGTCGGATGTGGGAGATATCATCAAAACGTGAAGAGGTATCGGCTGAATCCGAGACGAACGCGGCGATCGAGTTGGTGACGACTTGTAACTTGGGGAAGGCCATGATATCTGCGTATCTAGCATGGTGATGTCCTCATCACATTGGAGAAAACCTAGTCGGGCATTTTCCGATAAATTGATGTGCATGGCACTAGAGTCCGAAATGATTGTTCGAGGGACTCGGACATTGCTCTAGTCATTGGATAGTCGGACATTGTCTGATGGAGTCGGACATTGTCTGACACAGTGAATGCGCACGGTACTGGAGTCCGACAGGATTGACCAATAGGGCCGGATTTTTTGGAGTCGAACATTGTCCGGTTGAGTCGGACATTGTCCGATGGTGTCCGACATTGTCCTATGGAATCGGACATTGTCCTGCTCTAACTGGGGAAACACTTGTGCATGGTTCTGTAGTCCAAAAGGATTGTCTGACTGAGTCGGACATTGTCCGACTACACTGGAACAAATGGAGTGTGCAAGGTTCTGGAATCTGATCACAATGTTCGATTGACTCGGACATTGTCCGATGAAGAAGATTTGGAAGAGAATTTTTGACTCTTGGAATATGATTTGAGCACTTAGTCTTTCAACACTTATTTCTTTTGTGTCCCCCTTGATAGTACGGTGCACCTATACTCAAGATGAAAGATAAAAACATTAAGCCTTGATTCTTGAGCGTAGATACTCCTTTTTAAGATTTGCACTTTGTTGGCTTTTCTTTTCTTTCTCTTTTAGACTTCCTTGTTCTTATATTCATCAATAATTAGAAACTATGCACATGCTCAATGGAAATATTAGTCATCTTTAATTGTATTGATGTCAATCACTTAAAACTATAATTAGGGGCCTAGATGCACTTTCAAGCATCAACAGGAGGCCCTATATATGCTACTGTTGATAGCTCACTAGGCCATTAGTTCCTGCAATATCTGTAGTTTCCTGAACAATCAGATTTCTGTCATGACTAAGTGTGTTTGATAGAGCTTATGCACTAGTTTATTAAATAATTTATATTATTATAAACCATAAGATCTACCAAACAGTGTAAAAGAATAAGCAACTATTGCCATAAGAACTCATAAGCCAAAATCCATTTTGTACTATAAGTCATAAGTAAGAAAAATCTTGCTTTCTTAAGCTTATGGTCATCTTTTTTCTTTTTTAGAATAAGTTGCATGATAAGCTATTTCACCAAACAAGTTGATTTCTTATGCTATAATAAGTGAGATAAGTTGTATAAGCACTTTTAACAAATAAGTTAAAACATAAGCAAAAGCTCTGACAAGCACACCCTCACAATGATTCCATTTGAAAACAAAATTCTTTTTATATGTTTAAATTGTAAATATAGATGCTTTGCTTTGTTTTCTATTAAGTGGTCTAAAGCATCCTTGGGCTTTGCTTTTTTTTCTCCAACATTAATTTCACACTAATAATCTGCTCCAGTAGTTGAAAGCCCATCGGATCAATTTTCAATTCACGGCCTCACATCAAGCTCTCCAATTGAGAAAATGGCTATCCAACAAACAGACACAGGCATTGGCTGTATATATATGGAGCAAATTTAATTTATTATGTGCCAACAAAACTTATATCAACCTCTTATGAACCATCCAAAATTACAGCTTCCATTCCATACAATCATTTTATTTTTTTTCATTCCCTATATGCCATTTTGTCATTTTCTCCATTAGATGGCTGTTAATTGATGGTGAAAAAGACCAATCTACCCTCAGAATTTAATTTCAATTTTTTCTAAGAGCTCATTAGTGAAACTGAGGATGAACTCTCACATGAATATCATTGAATCATGAAAAAAAAATTTACAATGCTTCAAACATAAACTTTCCAAAAGTCAAAATAGCCACATGTTTTTTTTACAATTTTTTGATGATGTATAAGAAATTTGATCATATATATACTCTACAAAAAAAAGTGATACATATGAGGTGGCATTACCTTGTGCCATGCATCTTTAAAAACTTGGGGAACTCAGCAGGAATAAATGACTCAAAGTACCAAAATTTCTCCTTGACAAACTTGGACTCCTCAGAACATAGGTCTTCTTGCTCCTTAATATATTGGAAGGATGCCTTGACAGTCTTGCTACACATGTCAAGGGAAACCAACCATGTTCATCATAGTCATATCCCACCTCATCCACCCTTGCCCCTTTCAGCCTCATGACAAAGTAGACGATGCTTGTGTCTTCCAAGCTGACGAGAGGGAACTCTAAGTGGGTGTGCGGGAGTAGCTCGACACCATGAAGCTGCCAGAAATCTTCTGACTTGAGCTCAGCATCTTTCTTCCAGATCAACTCATGACTTCCGGTCATCTCCGCGGTCCAGGAGGTAGCTACGAAATCAGGAGGAGGCTTGCATCCTTGATGAAACATCTTGCCATCGCCGCGGACCACTCTGACACACTTCATGACGCCACGCTCCTTGTCCACGCCCACAGTCATGTTCACTTCGGCGAACCCTCGGCCATCGGGGTGATAAAGGCCAGGCAGTTTTGCAGGCAATGCGAGGTAACGGAGCTCGGGGTCATCGTCAAACACATTGCAGAGCACAATCGCGCCTTTGCAGTAATCAACCCAGCAGAGGTAGTCCCCGAACGGAACGACAGCGTGACAACGCGAATTTTTTATGCGTGTCCGCATGTACGGGCCCTCCCGAATGCCAACACGTGTCCTGTTGCAAGCTAACGGCGTGACTCTGCCGCGCATGCAAGCAGCCGCTCGCTACTAAACTTCAGCGTGCAGCCAAATTACGTGGGACCCGCCATTAAATTACTTTCTACTCCGCTTTCTCATTAAAAAAAGTCATAATTCTCAAACCTATTATCAAAATCAAGAACCGATTACACCGTTGTATTCGTTGCAACGAAATCTTTAAAACTAGACCCCGCTTGCTATATTTCAAACAAAATCTTAAACTAAAATTATAAATATTTTTGAAATATGCTAAATGACTAGCCCCTAACCCTAAATTCTAGTACCTAAACCCTAACACCAAAACCTTCTAACATTGTATATTATTAGCTCAAAATAATAGAAAATAATGTGGTTATAATATAATACAATAACTCAAGAAATAAAAAAATATAATATAATACAATAGCTCAAGAAAATAAAAAGTTTAAGTACGTACCAAGTAAATTGCACAAACTACATCAGCGCCAAAAACATGGAGTTGGTGCTAAAGTGACAAAACATGAAACAAAACTTTTATGATTGTGTCAAAAATATTTTCTTAGTATACAACTAAATGTTTTTGAAATATATTTCAACTAGTTTTTTTAAAATAAATGACTCATAACATAATAAAAATAATTATATCAAACCGCAAGCAACCATAAACCCTAAACCCTAAAATCCTAAACCTTAACCTAAAAACCCTATACCCTAAGCCCTAAACCCTAAATCAAAAACCAAACCCTAAAAACCCTAAACCCTAAAACCCTAAACCCTTAAATCCTAAACCCCTTAAATCCTAAATCCTAAACCCTAAAATCATAAACCCTAAACCCTAAACCCCTTAAACCTTAAATCCTAAACCCTAAAATCATAAGCCCTAAACCCTAACCTCTAAAACTATATATCCTAAACCCTAAAACCCTAAACCCCTAAACCTAAACCCAAAAACCTTGAAACCTAAAAAACTCTAAACCCTAAAGCCTATAACCCTAAACCCCTAAACCTTGAACCTTAGACATTAAACCCTAAACCCTCAAAACCCTAACAACCCTAAACCTCCTAAAACCCAAGAACCCTAAAACCAAAAACCCAATAACCCTAAACCCTAGAAATGTAATCCTAAAGTCTAAAACTTCTCCCTTAATAATCCTAATAAACCCTTAATCCTAAATGATAATTTCTCTAAACCCGTAAACAAGAGAGCTTGAAGCATCTAAACTTTATGATCATAAAACTCTTAATCTAATCCTAATTTTTAAACTCAAATTCCCTAACCATGAAACCCAACCCCGGCCTAAACCAAGGATTCTTAACATCAGCATTCCAAAACATTAATTAGGCTTCCAATTGTTAACCCTAAACTCAAAATAAAAAAGTTGGGCATCCCTTCTCCTTAAACCTAAACTCTAAAGAAAAACGTAATCCCTAAATTAATCATGGAATATCAAAAGTAGACAAATTTTAAAATTATTTCTCATATTTTTAAATTATTTTTAAGATGTATATTTTTATTGAAGTTGTTTTAGGATACACTACTAGTAACTAAATATAAAGTGTGCTACAATATATCACTTGAAAGTCAGCAGGTTTTTTTCTTAAAAAAATACTTAGTTGGCCTAGATTGGAGCTACGTGCACCCATAATCCGTGTATACACTAATTAAACTAGAAAGTGATAAGCACCCATGTGCATGTGAACGCAACCCCGGACGGTGCAGCGTTGAAAAAACAATTAAATATCCAATGAGCAGATGCTTGCGCCGTATGCAGCCGTTAGTTGGACCCGTTACACACGCACGAATCTTGAGGGCAGCATGCGGTTACCAACAGGGGCCGTACCTACGGACCCCCTCTCCCGCCGATTATCGAACGATAGCGTCAGAGGACCAGAGCCACAGGAGGTTTTTCAAGTCCAGGTCAGGGCCATGGAAGATGATCCGTGGCTTCTTGACCACCCACTGGCTGGACGCGGTCGCGGAAGGGAAGATCACGTGGAGCTCGGGCTCCTGTGTCCGGACGGTCTGCAGCTCCGCCACCGTGACGTCCTCGGTGCCGCGACGAATGACGGCGATGTCCATGTTAGCACTAATCTTGACTTGCACGTATGTTAGATTAGTTTGCTAGCAGGATGTGTGTGCGTGCGTCGCGTGAGTCTATTAATGCATGGCTGCGTGCTGGTGAGCTGCGTGTGCATGCGTTTAGCAGTTAGTTGAGTGCGTGGCGATTAGAGCGGAGGAGGCTACCGCGTCATGCGCTGGAACGAGTGGTTCTGGTATGACGATGTGCCGGATCGTGCGAGTCGTGAGCGAGTTAGCCGGCATGGAGTTCGTGCTCCTGCTGTGTGTGCCCGGGCTATAAAACGTCTATGTCCTCCTTCCTTGTAAACGAGCCGAGAGAGAAATATAGAGAAAAAACGCGGATGTTTTGTCGCTCCGCAAAACTTGAGTCTCTTATGTTCTTGTGATCGTCCGTCGATCCTCGATTCCAACAGTCCAGTCCCTCTATCCTGCGCAGCTGCTGGTTCGTGTGACGAAATGAGCCGTTTTCAAACAGGGCACGGAACTCCTCTATGGTGCCGTCGATTGAGGGGAGTCGGATAAGCGACGGGGAGCCGCCACTTGTACGGTAGATGAAGTAGTCGTACATGTCGTAGAGGCACTCGCTGTTTGGCACAGGGATCGAGTACGCCATCTGGAGGAGCACGGCGTCGTGGTGGGCGCCCACGACGGAGAATCGGACGCACTCGTCCGTGCCGCCCGGCCACCATAGGTAGAGCCGGGAGGGCCGTGGCGGGTCGTGGAGCTGGAAGCAGACGCGGATCTCGTCGCCCCTGGAGTTGGTGGAGGACGCCTCCGTGGGGTCGTTGGCGGGGAAGGAGTCGTCGTCCCTCCAGAAGATGTAGCGGTCGAGTAATGCCCAGTCCGGCAAGATGGAGGAGGAGGCCATGGCCGACGCGAAGCGGTTCCTGGCAGCCAACGGGCGGAGCAATCACAATCAGCTAGGGATTCGATCTTTTTTTTTCTTTTTTTTCTTTTACACCGAAGAATTCGATTAGTCAGTCCTGTCCAAACGGGTGGTCCGGACTAGCACAGCCTAGGCCTGAAAAGGTCCGGCATGTTTAACATAGGGCCGGCACAGCCCACGGGTTATTTTGGACCGTGTCGAGATGGCCTTAGGGCTTAGCTGTCGGCCCATGGCACGACCCTAAATTATAAATTTGTGTCGGCCAGCTCACTAAGTTCGACGGGCTAAATTAAATTGATGGCCCATTTAGAATTATAGTGGTTAAAATATCAAAAATATGATGTTGCATTGAGGATTTGAACCTGTGACCTCAAGGAATTGAAGAAGAGATCTTCCTACTAGACTAGAGAGACTTGTTGTATTAAGATTGAAGTAGTAGTATACTTAAATAGGTCGTGCCTGATATGGCCTTATAAGGTTTTAGTGGGCCGGCCTGTTAATTGTGCCAGGCCAGTGCTGCCCGGTGGGCTGAGTGCTCGGCCCAAGCATAGCACGCAGGTGTGGGCCGTGCCGATTCAATGGGTCGTGCATGGCTCGTGCCGTGCTTTTTTTTAGGGCTTCGGACCAGCCCACTAGGCCCAACCCGTTTGGACAACTCTAGATTTGATCACCTACCATAGTTATCTGTATTGTGCGAGTGCGACATTTCTAAGTCGGTAAGCCTAACATTATAAAGCCCATAACTGGTCTTGTCTTGTCCTATGCAAGCGGCCAAGCACCCGACACATCGCAGCCCAAGCCCGATGCTCTTTTATAGCCCAGCTTAGTACTCCCTCCGTTCCAAAATAAGTGTTGCTATAATTTTTGTGTGGTTAAATTTTCTTAACTTTAACTATATTTTTAAAAAATATTGATAATATTTATACATCTAAATAAGTTTTTTATAAAAATAGATTCAAAAATCTATCTAATAATATTAATCATATATTATAAATGTTAATATATATATATATAATTGGTTAAAGTTAAAAGTATTTGATCTTTTGAAAAAAATAATGACACTTATTATGAGATGAAAGGAGTAACAAGCACGAACACTGATGAGTAGATGGCCGAACACGACGGGGATGACTTAGGTAGCGTTTGGTTGGAGGGACGAGGTGGGACGGGACGGTGAGCTACGAGATGAACTAATTAGGCCCCCTTCAATGGACACTCCAGCCAAAATAGAAGGAAACCACAGATGGGATCCTTATTTCAAGGTTTGAGGTCCACCACTATTTCATTTTCGGAATTAGAGTTCTATGTAAAGATGTCCACTCTCTAATCTTTTATGAATTTCCATGAACTTAAATATAGGATTGTATTGGAGCAATTGATGGAACACATGTAAGGGCATCTGTTACTAAGGCTATGGAGCCTGCCTTTCGTGGTAGGAAGTCGTATTGCACCCAAAATGTAATGGCAGCCGTGGATTTTGATCTTCGTTTCACTTATGTATTGGCTGGTTGGGAGGGGACAGCACATGATGCCCTAGTACTAAAAGATGCATTAGAACGTGACCCTGGTCTATGTGTACCTGAAGGTAACATAATTGTATTCATGGTTATATTTATCCCTGTCATTTTGCTGACATGCAACCATGTGACCTACTGCTACATGATTTGTTAGGAAAATTCTACCTAGTTGATGCTGGATATGGAGCAAAACCTGGTTTTTTGCCTCCTTTTCGAGGTGTCCGGTATCACTTGAATGAATACAGCCTCAATAATCCCGTGCAAAATGAGAAGGAGTTGTTCAATCTTAGGCATTCATCTCTCCGTGTCACAGTAGAACGTGCATTTGGCTCACTCAAGAGGAGATTCAAAATTCTTGATGATGCAACTCCGTATTTCCCTTTCAAGACTCAAGTAGACATTGTTGTTGCATGTTGCATTATTCATAATTAGGTCATACAAGATGGGAGTGACGACTTTATCATAGAAGAGTCTAATTGGACAACTTAAAGCCATGCTACATCAACAACCGGTCAAGCAACTGAACATGCTTATATGGTCAATTTTAGGTAGGGCATTGCTGATGAGATGTGGGTTGATTACCAAGCCTATCTTTTTGACAACTAAATTTAGTTGCAATTGTATCTTCATGTACTAATTTGTATGATCTGTATCTTCATCATGAACTAAATTTGTATCATTTGTGTCTTCGTGAACTGAATTTAAATGGAAACATGATCTTTGATGAATATTGTTGAATACTAGTTGTTGGACAAATGGTATGACTATCTGATTTTTATTGGCGGGAAATGGATTCAGAGGGTTTTGGAGAGCAAGCTCAGGGTCCTGGACAAGCTTCTTGGACATCTACTCAGTCCTCCTTCATGCTCTCTTATCTATCCAATGTGGTCGCTAGTGGCACTAGGACATCATCAGGCTTTAAGAAAGTTCATCTCAATGCTTGTGCTAGGGCTGTCAATGAGAAGTTCAATACCAGCCGCACTGGTGATCAGATCAAGAACCATTTGAAGACTTGGCAAAGGAAGTTTTCAAAGCTGCAAAAGCTTAGGAAAGTCAGTGGTTCTGGTTGGGATCAAGAAAACTACATTATAACTCTTGGTGAAGAGCACTACAATGACTATGTGCAGGTATATTGCACTTAGCTTTCCATCCTATATTCTATTCTTTTTATGTTTGCAATCCAGGTAGTAATCAAAACTTATTTTCTTGTGTAGAATCCTAAATCAAACAAATCTGATGCTGAATATTTCAATAAACCCCTCGAGAACTACGCTGAGATGGCTACAATATTTGAGAACAACATGGCTACTGGGAATTATGCAAAGGATTCAAGCTCAGCTCTAGGTACTGAAGATGCTGCACATGAAGATGAGGCGGCTGCTACTGCTGTTCCTAACATTCCTGATGAGACTGGGGCATCCTCATCAGCTACTAGACCCAACAAGAGGGCACGGATTGCTGAAAATGATGAGACAGAGGGGCTGATTGGAGCTTTCAAGAGTGGTAGTGAGAGGATAGCAAATGCTATTGAGAAGTTAGCAGGGGAGCTGCCATCTGACTTACTTGAGAAGGCGGAAGAGCTTCCAGGTTTTGATACTACTCACAAGTCATACTACTACTCTCATTTGGCGGGTTGGAAGATCTTTCTACAATACACCATTTGAGTACAAGCTCAATTTCATTGCGAAGTGGATCAATGAGAACTTTCCTTGTTGAAGTTGGCTCAATTCGCTAGTGAAAGCGTACTACTTGTTGGCCACAAAAACTTGTCATGTGGTTTAGTTGTGTGATGCTTGTTACTTATGTAAGGCTACTAGTTGCAGGCCACAAAACCTTGTCATGTGGTTTAGTTGTGTTGAGAACCTTAAATACTTAAGTTAATTATGGCCACAAAAATTTGTCATGTGACCAAAAAAGCTACGTACATGACTATTTTGCTGCTATTGTGTGAAGGTTTCAAGTTATTACTATTTATAAACATATTATCGTAGCAGTTAGATCCAAATTTTTATTGTCTAAGTTGTATATGACAACCTTAATAAAAAAAGAGGGTAAGTGCACCATGTTCATGAGAAGGTAACCATATCTCATATTTTCATCCCTACTTCTCCAATCAAATATGGGGCAGGATGGTTCCATCCCATTTTATCCCTCGAATCAAACATAAAACTGGGTTCGTCCCGTCCCTCTAAATAAATAGAAATTAGGCTCGTTCCATCCCTGAAAACTAGGATGGTTTCGTCCCGTCCTACCTGACTCCAAACCAAACATTACCTTAGGTTCCGGTCAACCGGAAGATTAGTTTCTTTCGGTCATCCTAGTGTCTAAGACTTGTTTTTTACGGGTAGCGCATCTAATCGGATATTGTTTGAAGCCGTCGCTGTCGGTCTGATGCAGGATGACATCACTTTTTTTTGCAAACTGAAAAAATGCGTACAGCTCAAACCGTAAATCCAAATGAAAAATCGATTTCACTGTTATATTCTTCACGACAAGATCAATCAAACTAGACCCCACTTAACTATATTTGCATGTTTTTATCAAATCCCAAAAAAAATGTTGATGCAACAATCGCATTTGATGAGCCAACATTTTATTTCGTTCTTCTAGTATTTTTATTTGTTACATCAACATTTTATTTTGTTCTTTCAACATTTATATTTGTTGTGTTAATATTTTATTTTTGTTCCTTCAACATTTTATTTTTCCAGTATTATTTTTATTTGTTGGTCCAACATTTTTTTACTTTGCTGGTCCAGCATTTTTGTTTTGTTGGTCAACATTTCTATTTTGTTGGTACAATATTTTTTTTGTTAACATTTCCATTTTATTTATCAAAGTTTTTAAAAATAAATTAAAATATAGTCAAGTGTGGTCTAGTTTTGACTCATTACAAGAAACGTAATAGTGAATTTTTTTTTTGCACAACAGAGATGAAAATGTTGGTAAAAACTAAAATGTTGGATGATCAAAATAAAATATTAAATTTAAATGATCCAAACCATGTGACAATAAACACTAAATTCTTCAAATTCTTTGCACACTAAATTTTCCAACTTCTTAACACACTAAATTCTCCAACTCCTTGGCACACTAAATTCTCTAATCTCTTGGCACACTAAATTCTATAACTTGTGAACACACTAAATTTTATAAATACATTACACACTAAATTCTTCAATAAGCTGATAATTTCTATCATCATAGGAGACGATATTAGATTGTAGGGTTCAAATCATGTGGCAATAAATACTGAATTCTACAACTCCTTTGCACACTAAATTTTACAAATGCATTACACACTAAATTCTTCAACCCATTGACATAATAAATTTTTCAACTCCTTGGCACACTAAATTCTTCAACTCCTTGACACACTAAATTCTATAATTCCTTGGCACACTAAAATCTATAAATATATTGCACACTAAATTCTCTAATGAGTTGATAAGTTCTATCACTGTAGGAGACGATGTTGGATTCTAGACCCAAACCAAGTGATAATAAACATTAAATTCTATAACTCCTTTACACACTAAATTTTACAAATACTTTACACGCTAAGTTATCCAACTCCTTAACACACTAAATTCTCTAACTCCTTGACACACTAAATTCTTCAACTCCTTGACACACTAAATTCTTCAACTATTTGGCACACTATATTCTCCAAATGCATTAAACACTAAATTCTCCAATAAGATGATAATTTATTACCGTAGGAGACAATGTTGGATTCTAGAGCCTAAACCATATGTAATAAACACCAAATTTTATAACTTCTTTACACACTAAATTCTATAGAAAAAAAGATAAGGCTAAAAAAATAATGTTTAGTCATCGCCAACAAAGCTAGGAACAAAAATACTACAATAACAAAAACAAAAAGATGACAAAAATATTGAAACAACAAAAAGTGAATATAAGAAAAAATGTTGCTACAACAAAAACAAAAGATGACGATAATGTTGGAATAACAAAAGTTGGTTGACGTTGATGTTGTTAGACATCTAATAGATAAAAATGTTGCAGAAACAAAAACAAAAAGATGATAAAAATGTTAGAACAACAAAAATTAAATATTAAAAAAGAAAATTATTGAGTCTATCAAACAAAGTGTTTGGTCATCTTTAAGAGAAGCGAGAAAAGAAAAATATTGAACCATTGTGTTGCTTAGGTTGTGTTGGACAACAAAAAAATTATTGATGATGATGGTGTTAGACGTCTACCATATAAAAATGGTGCAGCAACAAAAAAAAACAGATGAGAAATGAGAAAAATGTTGGAACAACAAAAAATATACAGAAAAAATTAATAAAGCTACGAAACAAGATGTTTAGTCCGTGAAAAAAGAAAATATTGAGCCATCAATGTGGTTTAGGTTACGTATTGAGACAACCAAATTTAATTGATATTGGTCCGATTAGATGGCTAATGAGATAAAAATGTTGCAATGACAAAAACAAAAAGATTACAAAAATGTTGGAACAACAAAAAAAGAATATAGAAAAAAAAAAGAATTATTGAGACTATAAAACATAGTGTTGAGTGATTATCAAGAGAACTGAGAAAGAAACTAAAAATATTGAGTCATCAGTGTGTTGTTTAGGCTACGTGTTGGAATAATAATATTTTTTTAATTAAGACAACAACAATTGGTGGTTATTGATGTTGGTGACGCACTAATACTGCTACGAAAAAAAAATGTCGTATCAAACCAAAGTTGAGATAAAATATTGAAAAAACAAAAAAGATGTAAGAAATAAATTGTGAACAAAATGTTAAGCCATCAATTTGTCGATTAGACTACGTGTTGGAAAAAAATGACTAACATGGATGCTATTAGGCAGCTAAGAAAAAGAAAGTTATAATAACAAAAACAAAACGATGAGAAATTTGATTAGACTACGAAACATAGTGTTGAGTCATCATCAAGGATAGCAGAAAAGAAAATATTTAGTCATCAGTGTGTCGTTTAGGCTACATGTTGGAACAACGAAAATTAATTAATGTTAATGCTGTTAGATGGCTAATAGATAAAAATATTGAAACAACAAAAACAATAAGATGATAAAAATATTATAACAATAAAAAATTATCGAGGCTACAAAATATAATGCTAAGTCATCGTCAAGAGAAGTGAGAAAATAAAATATTGAGCCATCGGTGTGTCGTTTAGTCTACGTGTTGACACAAAAAAATTTATCTGACGCCGATAATTTTAGACAGCTAAGAAAAAAAAATATTACAACACCAAAACAAAAAAATGATAAAAATATTGGAACAACAAAAAATGTAAAAGAAAATGTTGCATAACACCTGCTAGTGTTGGAACAATAAAAAATGTTAGATGAAAAAAAGGAAATTTTGTCATTATTTTATTTTTTAAATGTCATCAAAATATATGCATGTAGGGTCTTGTTTTGAAGATCTTATTATGAGAAACACAATGGCGAAATCGGTTTTATGTTTGCATGTATGATTTGCAGGCTATGTAGTTTTTTAGTTCTAGAAGAAGATGACATTATGGTGGTTCCCAGACCTGACATTTTATTTTTTTTCTGTCCTGATGCATCTGAAATCGGCCCGCTTCAGCGCATCCTGTTTTTTCGCTCCGCACTCCGCGGCCCGCTTTTTCCTTCACGTCTTTCCTTTTGTAGCACGCTGTCCAACGCGCTTTCTATATTTGAAAATCGACCGGAAGTTTGCTTTTTTCCGGTGATCGGAATATAGCAAAACCCAACACGACAACCTGGATCACCGCATGGCGGAGCACTGAGGCCGAGGCCGAGGCCGAGCGAGCGGTGCGACATAGGGCCAGAAGGGGGTTATTATCGACAAAGGTGGCGGAGCAGACGGATCGTCGGTAGTCGGGCTTGGCGCAGTCGATCCCAGCAGTCGACTCCTGCGCCGTCCATTCCGAAGAAACCCAATCCAACGGCTCACCATCAGTCAAACAACTCTGGCTCGTTTCTTCTTCCCCCAACGAAACAACCGCTTGAAGAAAATCAACCACCTCCAGTGAGATCCAACGAGTTAGGTGTTTGAATGATGTAGTAGACAAATACTGAACCAATTTTGTTTAATCTAATGGATATGTAGTGAATTTCGCAATTTTGTGGTTAGGGTTTAGAAAGAGAAAAGAATGTAACTGAAGAAGAATTACTTGGCTAGGTTTAAATTCACCTAACTGAAGAAGAATCAGACCGAAATATTTCGGTTATTTAGGTTAGGTATTTAGTTTGCTCAAAATTATTTAGGTTTCTAATTTTTAAAATCAAAATATTTTGAAACAAAAAAATGAACCGTAATAATCGTACCGATTGCCCAGCCCTAAGAAAAGTGAAGGAAGATAAATAAATTGTCAATATACTACATATATACTGCACTATCAGTTTAGAGTCTCATTTTTTCATAACAGTCCTAAAGCTTTACACGATCAAACTGCAGATGGTAATAATAATCCTTTGTGTTACAATACGTAGCTGACGCAGTTTGTGCATGAGAGAACCTGTAACATAACCTGCAGTATGATGTTTGCAACGCCAAAAAAACAACTGTTCATTTCTTGGCCTGTTATTTAAACACTCACAAGTTGCATTCAAGGCCATGAATTTTCTATTGTTCGATATATCTATGCCTTGAATTGGATGGATGCTTTTCGTCAGTTGAGCTACTTCATGAAACTTGTTAGTTAACTGCATGGCAAACAATAATACAAGATTAAATATATTGACTTGGCAACCACCTCTACATGTATTTGATGAGGACTTTTGAACAACGTGAGCAAATTACTACTTTATCCATTAGGCCGCAAATACGTTTTAGTGCCCAGAATGAAGCATGTTGAAATATCACCAAAGTTCATATAGACACTGCACGCGGACTAAGAAAAAAACCAGAACTCTCCCAGCAATGATCTTCAGCCTGGCCAAAAGTACCTTTTGAGTGTAGCTTCATGTCACGCATTATCAGCCTGATGAATAAGGTGTCGCACTGGTCTCAGCTGGCACACTAGAGCGCTGCCAATTGACTGCATACTGTCTGATCTAATAATTCTGTTATCCCTGCTAAATCCTCATGGTCGCACTATCTCAAATCCAATGAATCGCTCCTTTTGTTTCCTGAGTTGTGGTAAAAAAAAAAATATTAGTATGGTCAATGTGGAGTCAATTCTGAGATTGGTACGAACATGTAAAAGTAGAAAATCAAGACTAGTAATAGTTACAGTCTACATTAATCGATAAAATACTGTACATTACATATATGATCTTCAGTTACCTTGTTATTATATGCTTATGCCATGCTTCAGGTACTTGGGGAGCTCAGTAGGAAGAAATGGCTCGAAGTACCAGTATTTTCCCTTGATAAATTTGGCCTCCTCGGGACACATGTTTGTATCCTTCACCTCAATATAATGACAGGATGACTTGACAGCCATGTTAGGCATGTCAATGCCAAGTAACCAAGCATCGGCATAATCAAAACCCACCTCCACTGCCCCTTTCTCCCTCAACACAAAGTATATGATGTTCGGGTCAGCCACACTGACGAGGGGGAACTCCAATGGTGTGCGCGGGAGTTGCGCAAAGGCATCAAGCTTCCAGAGATCATCTGATTTGATGACAGCACCAATCTCCCAGGCTTTCTTCGGTGCTGTTACCTTCAAGGTCCAGGAGGTGGCTGTGAAACCGTGGGCACTGGGCAGGTACGAATCTATCATCAATCATCTTGCCATTGCCATGGACGACCATGATGAACTTGATGGCATCATTGTCCTCATTGACACCAACAGTCTGATACACATCTGCAAATAATCTGCCATGACGATCACGGTCGAGGCCAGGAATTGTGGCAGGGAATGGCAGGTAGTGGAGGTCAGAGCTGCCGTCGAACATATCACATAGCAAGATCCCGCGGAGGCAGTAATCAACCCAGCAGAGGTGGCTGCGGGCTGCCGATGGGCACGACCGTGTCGGCGGACCAATTCCATAGCAGAGTTTCCAAATCCATCTCACTGTTGTCAGGGATGACGATATTGGGATACGTAGTTTGCCACCGGAGGCTTCCAGATGATCGTAATGGGTAGAGAAGGTGAAACTCAGGCTGCTCATCTCCTTCGATCTGCAGCTCTGCCAATCGTCGCGGTGCAGCACGGCCATGTCCAAGGTTTCTATCTGGCGCAGGCGCTCCTTCGTGAGTCTGTAGATGAGGACATCACCATACTGGATACGCGTATATCATGGCCTTCCCCAAGTTACAAGTCGTCATCAACTCGATCGTCGTGTTCGTCTCGGATTCAGTCGACACCCCTTTACGGTTTTGATGATATCTTCCACATCCGACGTCCAAACGAGGCGTTCTTTAATACGTTGGAAAGGGGACGACGACGCCGTTGTTTTATTTCTGGTGCTAGCTCCAGAAGGGTCGTGAGTTATAATATGTGACCATGACAAGGTGTTGCGCCACCTATTTTGGGCCAACTTGGCCATGTATCGTGTTGGGCCTTAAGCCCATGTTGTGGGCGCCCCCTCCCCCCGGTCGCCCCCAACCCTAAGACGTTCCTGGTTCATACATAAACTCAGTAGCCACCGTCTTTTAGTTTCAGGTTTTGCTTAGTTCAGTTTTATAGAGAGAAACTTGATCGAATTATTATAACTGTGGCGACAAGTCCTTTTACAGTAATCTAGGGTCCCTATTCTTGTTCTACATCACTGTGATGATTAGTCCTTTTGTGTTCAGAGCTTAAACCTTTTCTTGTGATTCGCTTCATCCATATTTACAATTTCAGATTGCGTGTTTAACCTCTCTTGCTTGTGTTCTCGATTTCGCTTGCAGGAACAATCAAGTCGTGCTTGGTGTAACGGTTGCGGGGTTGGATCGTGTCTGATTCAAGTCGGGTCGTCGACGTCGAGTTCTCCAAATTCGAGTTTATCCCCTTACCTCACGGAAGATCAGACCATATCTACATCAAGTGATATCAGATTCTAGGTTTCCCGTGAGGTATTATCGTGTTCTACCCTTTAGATTCGTTTGTTTTCATCACCTTTTTTCTATGAAAAAGCCTACAAAAAAAAAATTCCCCACTATCCCAGACACTGTTTAGTCTTTGCACAATTTAATTTCAGAGTCCGTAGTGTTGAGTTTGTGTCCTAGTCGAGTTCAGTTGCTGGTTTGAATTTGTGTTTCGATTCAATTTGTGTTTTGATCTCCGTTGCACACCACCATTACCATCGTGTTTTCCATTGAATTCACCATGATGTCACCCACCCACCACACACATAATCCGTTGCCAACAAAAAAACCCTACCCGATTCTGTCCCCCCCCCCCCCCCACACCCCTCAAACTCTATCTTGACATATCTTCGGTTAAACATGCATAATTTTTCGCTCGTTGCTCCGATTGGGCTGAAATTTTTACAGCAGATTCTTGACTCAAAGTTGAGGTGACCCACACTGGGCTTTGCCCTGTGTGCCCTTGTCAAAAAATTCAAAAAAAATTGGAAAAAATAGAAAAAAAATTGTGAAATAAAAAATAGCGCTTTCGGTGAAACTTTATGATTTTGCCTACCCTTTGTTCCTCTATTTGAGTTGAAACTTTTTGTGGTTCCTTCCTTTGTGTTCCTCTATCGCAGAAAAATAGTGAAAAAATCATACAAAAAATCAAGATTTTGATTTGCACCCCTCGCCCTGAAAATTTTAAGTCTGTGAAGTCTGTGCTATTGTTCTTTGCCATTGTTCTTGCTATCACAACTGTTTTTGAACACGATTCTTTTACCAGCAATTAGAATACTGCTTTGGATATTTATTCAGTGCTACTATCTGTTATTGAATTGTGTTCCATTGATATACATATTAGCCTTCCAAGCTATACATAGTGTAGCGCAGGTTTCTTCATTGTAACTGTTACACCCAAGCTCAACTACAGATTGTGTCGACCTGTTTAGCTTTGGTAAGAACACTTGCAAGATTATGATACATTGCTTCTGATATTGTTTTCCACTTTCTATACCCTCTGCTGCCTGCTAGTTGATAGGGCTAATCTTTTTGTTTAGTCTTGTCTTTTACTTTTAACCATGTCAGAGAAAGGGAAAGGGACACTTGGAGAGTTGGAGTCCTCTACAGACTTCAATGATTGCGTGTTCAAGGCCGAGCTCACAAAGCTTCTTACGGATCAACGTATATTCATGGAAACGAAGTTTACCGAGTTGATGGGTCACATCAACACTGTTGCCTACCATATTGAGGATGTTGAACAATGATCTCCACCTCAACGAGCTGATGATGATGATGATTTTGACCGTGATGCAGACCGTCTTCATCGTAATCGATACGGTATGGGAGGTAATAACAATCGTGATAATACTAATACTTTTGTTAAGCCCAAATTTAATATACCACCTTTTACTGGTAGTGCTGATCCTGAAGCATATTTAGATTGGGAACTTGCTGTTGAACAGAAATTTAATTCTCATTTAGTTCCTATTGAGCATAGAGTTAGACTTGCTACTAGTGAGTTTACAGGTTTTGCTCTCTTTTGGTGGAATGATCTTTACAATACTAATGCTGCTATACCTGCCACTTGGCCTGTTTTGAAATAACGCATAGAATCTCGTTTTATTCCTCCTTATTACCAACGTGATTTACGTTTAAAATTATAATCTTTAACATAAGGTAGTAAAATAGTAGAGAAATATTATCAGAAATTGCTTATTATTTTAGCACATTGTGGTATACATGAAGATGATATTGAAACTATGTTTGATTTTTTGGTGGTTTGAACTGTGATATCCAGAATATTATTGACTATAAAGAGTAGAATAGGTTCAGTCAATTGTATCATATTACTCTTAAGGCTGAACGAGAAGTACATGGACGTCTTCCACAACAATCTTGCAGGTCCAACACTGAGCAATCTCTCCAGCAACGCACTGGAGTAGAGAACTTGAAGAGTCATGTTGCTAAGCCACCAGCAACAACTCTTCCACTTGCGTCTACTTCTAAAGCGTAATCGTCTAGTGTGCAGCACCAATACCAGAAGAAGATTACTACTTCCGGTACTAGGAGTGGCTCCTCCACCATCATTATTTGCCACCGCTGCAAGGGCATGGGACATGTCATAAAGGATTACCCTAGTCGTCGTGCTTTTATCGCTACTGCTGATGCGTATGAAAGTTGTAGTGATGTTGAAGATGAATTTGCTCGTATGCCTAACCTTGTTGTAGATTCGATGGAGGAGCAGGAGACTACTGCCATTGATTCTATTGCTGCCACCGCGGGCTTTCCTAGTCTTATTGTACACCATATGTTGATCACTCAGGTGGGACAAAAAGAAGAACAACAACGTAACAATTTATTCTACATGTACCTCATTATCACGGACCGTCGTGTTCTCACCATCATTGATACTGTGAGCTATAACAACTTGGTAAGTTCTGATTTGATAAGCAAACTTGGCTTGATCACGTATGCACTACATCAGCCCTACCATATCAAATGGTTCAACAATAGTGGTACGGCACAGATAACTCGATCAGCACGCATACACTTTTTAGTAGGTTCTTATCAAGACTCTGCTGATTTTTATGTTGTATCTATACAAGCATGTTCACTTTTATTAGGCCGTCCATGGGAATATGATACGGATGCTACCCATCATGGTAGAACTAATACATATACATTCGTGCATAAGGACAGGAATATTATTTTACGTCCATTATTATCTGCTGATATTAGAAATCATTTTAAACTGCTTGCTAAAAATACTGAGAATAAACATGATAACAAACAACTTTTTGATGTTAAACATAAGGCTATTCAGTTAAAGGGAGATGCTTTTCTTACTATGACATATACTATTGCTGAACTTTGTGATAATCATGATGCACCTTGCTATACTATGCTTTGTCGTGATATATCTTCTATCGATGATCATGTATCTTATACTTTGCATTCTGCTAGTACTAACCTTTTGCAGGAGATTGATGATAAGATGGAGTCGAGGGCGACTCCAATTCAAGAAGGGGAAGATGATGAGGATATCGCCATGCTGAATACGCGCATATCATAGCCTTCCCTAAGTTACAAGTCGTCACCAACTCGGTCACCGCATTCGTCTCGGATTCAGCCGACACTCCTTCATGGTTTTGATGATATCTCTCACATCCGACGTTCAAACGAGGCGTTCTTTGATGCGTTGGAAAGGTGACGACGACGCCGTCGTTTTGTTTCTGATCCTAGCTTCAGAAGGATCATGAGTCATAATATGTGACCATGACAAGGTGCTGCGCCACCTATTTTGGGTCAACTTGGCCATATTGTGGGCGCCCCCTGGTCGCCCCCAACCTTAGGACGTCCCTGGTTTATACATAAACTCAGTAGCCACCGTCTTTTAGTTTCGGGTTTTGTTTAGTTCAATTTTCTAAAGAGAAACTTGATGGAATTATTATAACTGTGAGGATAAGTCCTTTTACAGTAATTTAGAACCTCTGTTCTTGTTCTACACCACTGTGGTGATTAGTCCTTTTGTGTTTGGAGCTTGAACCTTTTTTTGTGATTCGCTTCATATATATTTATAATTTCAGATTGCGTGTTTATCCTCTCTTGCTTGTATTCTCAATTTTGCTCGCAGAAACAATTAAATTGTGCTTGATGTAACGATTACAGGGTTGGATCGTGTCTGATTCAAGCCGGATTGTCGACATCGAGTTCCCCAAATTCAAATTTATCCCCTTATCTCTCGGAAGATCGGACCATATTTAGATCACCTCGCCAGAAACATGCCCTAAAATTCTGCCATTGTTCCCTCGACCGAGGGTAACAGCTGTAGCGACGGTCGGATGGAGCCACCGCCGCCGCAGTCCCCGACCGTGTAGAGGAAGTAGTTGTACATGAGAACTCGCGGTCACTGGGATGGGATACATCATCTGGAATAGGACGGCGTCTCTGTGTGCGGCCAAGATGAAAAAGTTGTCGAATTCCCCCTTGCCGGCCGGCCACGACAGGTAGATGGGGGACGGACGCGGCGGCACGTGGAATTGGAAGCAGATGCGGATCTCGTCTCCCCTTGAGTTGAGGCAGGCTGCCTCGGTGGGTTCGTCGGCGGGGAACGACTCATCGTAGATGTAGAGAGCGAGTAACCCCCAATCCGGAAGGGAGGAGGAGGACGCCATGGCTCGACAGATGACTAGATGAGGGTCCGGCGACCGGGACGGCGGCGAAATGGAAAGCGAGTCTCCCCGATCAAGTTCGCGTGCTGGATTGATTTCTCCTGAATACTGGGCTATTGGGCTGTGATTGTAAGTAGGGCTGAAGGAAAGCCCAAGACTCTAAGCCCATACCACGTCCGGTTAAGATAGCTTCGTGTAAGCAGGCTCTAGGCCCACGGGCAGCATCCTCCACTCGAACGAAGCATGGAAGCAGCATCAATGGAGGACAGGTCCACTCAAGAAGCGGCGGCGGCGGCAGCGGCGCCGGAGGAGGTGGAGGAGAGGCCATCGACGGCGTTGGCCTTGAAGAGCCTCGTCGACTATACTGTCGGCGCCATCCCCAGCATCTTCTATGTGCCTGGATTCGTTTCCCAGGACGAGCAATTGCAGCTCCTCCACCACGTACTGATTTATCCTCTTCCGCCCATCCACCAAATCCCGTCGTATTTTTTCTCCCCCGTGTGTGTTTGACGTGCTGGTGGTGGATGCAGATTTACCAGGCACCGGCGCCCAAGTGGAAGTCCCTCAAGAACCGGAGGCTGCAGAACTGGGGTATGATGTAATCTTGGCATCTGGTATTTGATTAGGGGAATTCTTTGTTTCCTTCCCATTGGTATC
Organism: Eleusine coracana subsp. coracana; assembly: GCA_032690845.1. NCBI lineage: Eukaryota > Viridiplantae > Streptophyta > Magnoliopsida > Poales > Poaceae > Eleusine > Eleusine coracana. Next base: position 49,847,640 of record CM064420.1, read on the forward strand.
TGCAAGGTTTGATACAGTGTTTGCGTTTGTGGCAGGGGGAGTGGTGCACGAGAAGGGGCTCCTGCCGCAGGCCCGTGAGTGCTCACTGAAGCTTGCAAAATTTTAGCTTTGGTTTGTGAATCAAATAGTTGAGATTTGACATTGCATTGCATAGTTCAAGTGGCCATTATGAATTGTACTTCGGAAATTTCTGTGATTCCAAGTTGCTCCGTGTAGTCAGGTTCCAATATACTTGTAGTCGCTATGCTTGAAGAACAAAATTTATTGTACCCTATTACCTTGGGTTTTGAGATCAAAGGTTCTAAAATACTGATCATGGTCAACTGGTTGCCTAATGTTTTGTTTGGCTAACTGGAACCTTAATCTTCCACAACAAATCAGTTTAGTAAATGCTTTAACTTATAACCCTGGAGATCCCTGTGCTACGTCTGTGTTTCAGTTTTAGCCTGTTTGGTTTGGGCCTTCTAGTACAAAGAGGGCATAGATAAGCTTTAAGAGGCACATCAGCTCGCCACTCCAAGAAGATATAAATGTTTTTGAAACAGTCAGAAAGCTAACTAGGCTAGAAGTTGGTTTGATTATATATCAAGGATTTGATAGTTTCATGTCTTCTCGGTCAAAAACATACTGCATAGTATTTGTAAGATCATCCATTTTCCTTTTTGATTTCTCTGTTAGCTAATTTTGGTCCACCAGAACAGGATTAGTTTCTTATATGGCATTAGAGTTATCACATATATTTAGTTTTCCTATCCCAGACTAAATTTTATTGGATGTGGTCCCTGATGTTTCATGCCTGCTATGTTTTTTGTGTATTCCTTTATCTAAATTGTTCTGTGCGCCGAAAGGCAGCAATGATACATTTCTTTGGTGGCTCACACTTCTGAGTTGGATTTTGAAATATGTGTTCTTTTATATAACTGTCATTTTTAATCACTGAAATTCAACTGTTCAGTCATCTCCTACTGCAGTACCTCCATGGCTAATAAAGATAACTGATCGAATCTGCCAGTGGACTGGATTATTCCCGTCAGCAATCAATCATGTTCTCATTAATGAGTATCATCCTGATCAAGGGATTATGGTTTGTGATCAAGAGCTCCCTACTGCTCATTCCCACTGTTTACATATTACATGTTGCCCTTGGCTAAATTACTCTCCTTTTGCCGTTCAGTCACACCAAGATGGTCCTGCCTATTACCCTGTTGTTGCCATCCTATCTCTTGCTTCACCTGTGGTGATTGACTTCACCCCACATCAAAGGCTGAGAGGGCAGGAGCATACAGATGCACAGAACTTGCAATCCAATGAGTTACAGACACCAGCTATGATGGAAAGCAATGGCTCGCATGAGCTTGAAGGCACAAGTGAATCTGATCCCACATCTTCCTCACTTCTACTGATGCCTGGCAGTCTATTAATATTCAAAGATCAGGCTTATACAGGTCAGGACTATTTTTGTTTATTTTCTAATTGGATGGACATCCTTCTTGAGAAGAAGTTTTTGATATCCAGTAAAATTAACAGACTATCTGCATGGCATTCAAGACAGCGAGCTACATAATCTGGACAAGGTAAGCAATACAACTTGACCAATCACTATTGCATTTATTTGATGGTCATCTGAATTAATTATAATTGTTGGCAATTTACCAATTCTTATTCTCTACAGGTGGCAAATATGTCGCAGTGCCCAGAATTGAAACATATGAATTCTGGTTGCAACCAAGGGATTTTGGATGAGCAAAATGGCACCTTTCGCAGGACAGCTGCAAGAGTCTCATTAACGTGTCGGCTGGTTCTGAAAGTTCACAAGAAGCTATTTAAAATCTAGATACTCCAGTCCTATTAGACTATTCGGAGAACAATACCATTATGGTGATGTAAACGAGTGTAACTGGGACATGGTGTGGATGACCATGAGCAGCAGTTCGAGGAGATACAACTTATATAGTTCAAAGGTGTGTGGTGATACTTTGACCAATCTTTGCACAGACCAAACTACTTTACAGTACATGCTGGCTGCGATGCACTAGCTCATTAAAAATGTTGGTGAGCATGCTGCCTTGTACACTTATTTTTTTTAGGGCTGCTGCTTTGTACATTTTGGAAGGGTTACACTGTTGCCTTACTGACAGACCATTCTGGAACACTACCTCTGTTTTGGAGTTGTACTTATAAATGGTTGTACATATTGCAGTGCACATTATATGCACTTGCTTCATTCATAGCTACTCCTGGCTGGTACATTAATGAAATTTCTACATTTTAGTTTGGAAAGGAGGAAGAGATTGAAAAGATCTTCCGAAAACCCAAGCAGAGTAACATGGCTCATGTAATTCAACTTAAATATGGGTGATTCTAATAGCTACTCTTTCTGTTTCAAAATTATTGTTGTCATTAACTTTTTTCGTTATCTTTGACTATTTGTTTTATTTTAAAAATTTGAAAAAATATCATGTATTTTTTATGATTTGTTTTATCACTAGATAAAATTTAAATATAACTTATATTTTTTTATATAAATAAATATTTTGAATAAGACGAATTGGTAAAGATAACAAAAAAAAAGTCAATATAACGATAATAATTTTGAAACTGAGGGAGTATTTAAATTCTTATACCCTGTTCCCACAACATGAATACGTTATATATCTCACGATGACTGATAGTGAGTTTTCGGTGGACCAGTTCTTCAGCCGCGTCCAAATTCCAAAACAGAAAGTTCCGAAGGCAAACGATGGAGAGCACATCCAAAAGGTTTGTGGTGATGAAACTTAGGAGCGAGGAAGAGAAACAAACAGAGCACCGTGTCGCAGTGGCCCCAGTCGCCGTCGCGCTGCCTTGCCAGCTACGAGCTCCGTGTGTCCGGGCTCAACCGGCTACGCTTCTCATGGACCATGGGTGTTCCATTCGAGGCAACGAACGGGAACGTATGCATATATGTACATTTGTCTCCGGCCCGCTTCTACATGTAAAAACAACCCGGGCAGCCGGCCATCGAGGAGCTGAGAAGATGGCGTTGGCGAGATGCCACATAGTGGTGTCTCGACCGTTGCTGTTGCTCCTAACTCTGCTCGCCTGCACCTCAATCGCCGCCGGTGAGTTCTTGTTTGCACTAGAGTGATGACTCGATGAGGATGCTTCCGAGATGCACATGCGTGGCCTCCGTGATGTGATGACATTGTTTACTTGCGCCGGCCGGCAGGGTGGACGGTCTGTGACGATGCCAACTGCGGCAAGGGCCATTGCGCTGAGGTGCCCGGGATCATCCCGACGTACAAGTGCGAGTGCGACCCGGGCTGGTCGCAGGCGATCAAGTTCATCCCCATCTCGCCCTGCACCATTCCCAACTGTGTGCAATCCAACTCCTCCCTCCGTATTATGATCATCATCACACCGGCCACTAGTAATTCACGGGGCCTCTTTATTTTGCAGGCACTTTTGACAGCGCGTGCTTCAACATCAGCCTGGGGCCGCCGAGGGGCATACCCATCACGGACAGTGAGTCATCATACCTCACTACTTTGCCAATTTGGTCGTGCCATGGCCTGTACTTACTTGCTCTTGTGCAGTCTGCGTCGCGGTGAACTGCGGACCGGGGGGCACGTGCAAGCACGGCAGCGCGCCTTTCAGCTACACCTGCGAGTGCCAGCCGGGCTACGTCAACATGTTCAATCTCACCGCGTTCCCCTGCGTCAAGCACTGTAAGGCCGCGCTGGCCGGAATTCATAATTCTTCAACTTGCGTGTTAGTTAGTATATTAGTAGCTTAATTCATTTCTGCTTTGTTGTTCCGTGCGTGCAGGTGTCTTCGGCATGGACTGCGCCGCGCTGGGACTCGGACCGCCGCCGGCATCCCCGCCCTCGCCGGCGCCACCTGCTGATCACGACTCATCTGGTCCTCCACCCAGCCCAAAAGGCAATGCAACTGCACTAGGTTCAGATTCGACCTAATTCGTATCACATATACACATGCCAAAGTCATAAACACGTGGTTCAGTCTACATACATACGAAATGGCTTATATGTTTCATGAAGGATTAACTCATCTCTTGCCCCTTTTGTCTCCTTTGCATTGCAGGCTCTGTTTCATTGTGGAATCTAATTCAGTTGCTGTTGTTGATCTCGGTGGTCATGGTTCAGGTAATGTAATTACACCTGACGAGACATGCACTGTCGTCGCATGGAAGCCATACGGTTTTAAGGGCTGCACCTACTTGTAGGATCAAACTGTTTATGTAAAAGTTCTGCTTCCTGTTAGCGATCTCATCTGCTCTCTACTTGTACATTTGACTATGTATTTACGTGTACCATCCACTTGACTCGGAGGTGGATCCATTTTACGGTGTGAGCGGTCCATATTTGATCTCGTGGTGTGAAAACCTGAGAGTAATCCAATTTTTCATGCACCAACTAAACATATTAAGATAGATTTCCACATTGTCACAGAAAGAGCACGTAGCTCATGGACTCTCAAAAGTCAGATTCATATCCTCAGCAGATTCAAGCTCCAGTTAGATTTATTAAAGCACTCCCTCAGCATGCTCGTGAACGAATATGCTACAATCTCAACATCGCAAGTGACTGAGATTGAGAGGGACCATTAGAAAAAAAAGTACCCTTATATAGGGATCCGTTCACTGTGCAAGATCGATTCAGATCTTCTCTTATACCTGTGCTTTGAGTGGGAATAGGCGAGGCGATTTTTTTAACTCAATCCACAAGTTTATCTTCACTAAGAATCAAACCTGGAATTTGAAAGGTGCCACTTGAGTGCCCTGACCACTCGGCGAAGACCGTTAAACAATACTAATCTTCAGAGATATTATTAATCTTAATAACTGAATGTCACCGTTCAATAACGGTTGCGTATCTAACATCACAATGTTTTTATAATTTACCGTGTTTGTTGTAATATTTATTTCTTCAACCTTGGATCTGCGTGTACTCTGATCTTGGCGATAGGCTACAATTGTAAGAGAGCCACAGTGGCTATTATCTTGGCTAGGGGTGGATATCAATGTGGCTCGGCTCTGTTAACTTGTTAGAAAATTGGCTCGGCTCGACTTGTTAGATAACTAAGATTAAAACTTGACTCGGCTCGGCTCGACAGTTAGCTCGAGCTAACTCTTAATCTCGCGAGTTAGGAACACATTACAATCCAAATACTAGATTTTAATAAGATGAAATATTTAAATACAAAATAGCTAAAAATATGATATGTAGTTAATAAAAATATTTTATAAATATAACTCAATTTTAAGATAATTAAATAGTAGCATAATATTATATATTTTTATCACTATTGATATTATTTTTTGTGAGTTATTTAGAGCTCGTTGAGCTCACGAGCCATTTGCAAACTAAATTGTTTCGGCTCGCAGATTTGATGATCTAAATTATAAACTTGGCGCAGTTCATTAGCAAAACGAGTTGAGTCGAGCTGAGCCGAGCTTGTCGCGAGTCGAGTCAAGTCACAAACTTGAGTTTTTCATTCACCCACAATCTTGACAAACTATTTTGTTTTCACAACCAAATATATCCTGAGGGGAAATCAGAATGGGAGCTTAAAAGATTATTGACACGGCAAGAATGAAGAGTAGTCATATCTCATGTGCGTGATTATCGTCCACACAAAGCCTACATCTTGACAAACTACCTTCTCAGTGTTGGTCACAAGGGCTCTATTACCTTTGTAGCTAGATGTGTGTGCGCGCGCGTGGCCCATATTCATTTGAGCCCACTATAAAGGTGCTTAATAAAGGAACATTTGTTAAGGCACACATATGTATAGATGGAGAACCAAATACACTATAAAGAATTAAATAATGCACTTGAAAAATAAAGAAATTAATAAATACTTTTGTTAGCACGTGGACACATGCTCCAAGGTGACATATGAATGACTTATTGACATTATGAATAGTCTAATCAAAGATTTGCTATGTACCACTATGCTCACAAAACCACACTAAAATATAATGACTTTTCACAGGAGCTATTTAACACCCTGACCTTGACCATAAATCTTTCATCCGACAACTATAAAGTTTTTGTTTCACATGACCATAAAAGTAGGACTTGCAACCATAGAATTTTAGAATGCGGACTTCATACACCCGTGGGTACCTACCCACCCTGTTCTGTCTGCCATCGGATCAAAATCTGACGATCACTAGAGGGGGTGTAGCTACCCACCGTGTTGTGCCTACCAACGTATCAAAATCTAATGATCACTAGAGGGGGTGTAGCTACCCAAAAAACGTCATAAAAGTATGGATCACAACCATAAAGGTTTTGTACTGCATAAAAGTTTTGGAGTTTTTTTTTCAGAATAATAAATGTTTCTAAGGTAACCATAAATTTTTGCAAGATGTTGAATAACTTATTTAACACCGGTATTGCTAAATAGGAGTTCTACTTTTAACAATACATATACATGAGGACACATTTAACATAATTATTTTTACAAACTTCTTCTATTGTTGTATCTTAAAAATGCTAGCCCTGGAGCACTGTTGATGGGCCAAAGTACTTTATTTCCTTTTTACTCCTGTGGCAACTCACATGCACACTGCTGCAATCGTGAAATAGATTAGGTCTATTTTCAACTTCTTGAAACATCATAACAGTGGTTACACAACAATCAACACTGATATAATGCATGGATGGTAGTTGTTAGAATTGTAAGTACATAGAGATAAGTGTGTCCATATAACTGTTGTTACATTTCAGTAATTATTGCAATAACTGTAACTGCTGTTATATATTCTGCATAAATGAGCAATTATGTCGCTGTTTCTTAGGTAATTTAAAATAACAACAGTTTTATGTCTTTTGTACCAATTCTCTTTTTTTTTTTCCCCTAAGTAACTCATTTTTAGTTGAGCACCCAATCTGTCTCTCTTTTTCTGCAAATGGCAGCACGCCCAGTCCTTCTCCCCTTTGATGAAACACAGTGGATCATCCGGGTCCGCCGGATCCTCGATGAGGAGATTGAGTTGTGTGATGATCAGCCCATCTCGGTCTTTGATGTGCCCAAGACTCTGTTGTGTACTAAACCTGAAGCGTATATCCCACAGTTGGTATCCCTTGGCCCGTATCACTACCGCCGAGACGAGCTCGGTGACATGGAGAGACACAAACTCTCAGCGGCCAAGAGAGCCCAAATCCACCTCTCAGGCATGGACCTTCAACAGCTCGTGCATGGCTTTACCAAATTAGAACAACGCATTCGTGCTCACTATCACAGGTCGGTTACAGGTAGCACAAACTATGTTAGTTTCATAAACTTCAAAATTTTTCTAATTCCTTTGTTCTTCCAGGCATCTGAATCTTAGCAACGAGACATTAGGGTGGATGATGGCGATTGATGTGTCATTTCTTCTTGAGTTCCTTCAGTTTTCCAGCAAGAATAATAACAAGAGGGCACTGCAGAGGATCCCCTCGAGGATGTCACATTTGGTAGATCCCTCTCGCAGTACGTCATCTCATAGCATGTTGTTACGTGATATTGTAATGCTAGAAAACCAGGTCCCTCTGTTTCTGCTGCTCAAGGCGATCGAATGCCGGTGCTCTTCAACACAGCCTGCACAATCTGTGCTGAGCTCTATGCTGATTGGGTTCTTTCATGATGTGTGCACATTCAGGGGAATTGGTTGTCCATGCACCGACATCAATCAACACGCCCACTTGCTTGACTTCCTGTACTCAAACATGGTTCCTCGATGGACAGAGGAATCAGATGTCCCTGATAATGAAGAAGCACAAGACGAGTCACGTTGCAAACATGATCACGGAAAGAGCACTTTGCATTCAATCATGGGCTTCTTTGTTAAGCGCGGCTCGATGTTAATGTCAATGCTAATGGATTTCACAGTGAGAATCTTGGCGAAGTTTGTTGCTAGCCTTCCTTGCCTCTCAGTGCTCAGCCAACCCATCGAGCAGCTAACACAAGAAGCCTCTGAACCACCTCATGTCCAGAAACAGAACCTATCACCTCTGCTGGAAGAGATTGCAGTGCCTTCTGTGGCTGAGCTAGCTTACACCGGCGTCAAGTTCTGTCCAACAGTTGGTGACCTCTCCATGATCAACTTCTCCTCAGAAACCGCAACACTGCACCTACCAGTGATCGGCGTGGACAACAACAGCGAGGTCATGCTGCGAAACCTGATTGCTTACGAGGCCTCAGTGGTTACTGGGCCACTGATATTTGCACGGTACATCGAGCTGATGAACGGGATCATTGACACCGAGGAGGATGCGCGGATGCTGAGGGAATGCGGCATAATTCTGAACTATCTCAAGAGCGACAAGGAAGTGTCTGCGCTGTGGAATGGCATGACTAGATCGGTGAGGCTGACGAGGGTGCCGGCGTTAGATAAGGTGATCAACGACCTGAACCGGCATTACAACAGCTGTTGGAAGGTGAAGATCAGGATGTTCGTGAAAGCGCATGTCCTTGGCTCCAGGGAGTTACTCGGGTGCGTTGCCGTGGTCATGCTGTTACTCTTCATGGGTCTCCAGGTGTTCTGCATGGCTCATGGTTGTGGCGTCCCTGCTTCACACCGTATGGTGAGCAGAAAAGTCAGGAGTATGAACTACTAAAATTGTTAGAGTATTTGGTAGTTTAGATATTATATATTTAGAATTTTAATATGTATCTAAGGAGGTGTCTTGTTTCTCAAGTCTCCTATACTCTCATATATATCGGTCTAAGAGGCTGAATACAATACATTCCAACCATTATTTCTTATCTGTTCTCTCTCACATTGTATAAGAGGGGGTTACAATCCTGTGATATAAACCCTATCATCGCTTCCATATTGCGTGTCCCTGAGGAGATCATTTCTATGATCTTCGTCCTTGTCAGATTGGAATTGTTCCGTAGAACATGTTGCCGCCACTTTTGTACGGATCCGATGGACCCCCCCCCCCCCCCCCCCCCCCCAAAAAAAAACAATGACTCTTCAAGCCGTTCATGGGCTGTTGTTAGGGACAAATATTAGCCATAACACATGACGACGGTTAAACACTCTGAGAAACACCGACAATTAAGCTCTAAGGCTTCAATAGTGGGCCCGAGGTAATCACGTCCTGCCCGACCCTATGCGAGTGGGCCCAAGCCCACCTCGCACTGCTTGACCCCATGAGGGGGAATGAGCGCTCCTCGTCTCGCTCGACCCCCATAGCTGGGGTTGAGCATATCCCACTTCGCTCCCCTATGAAAGGGGTCAAGCGACCTCCACCTCGCTTGACCCTCGCGACTAGGGTCGAGTGAGTAAAAGGATAAGAATGCTTACTCTACATGTATAATCATGACCCACGTGCATGCGAGCATAATATCACTGACATCCGTGCCGGGCCTCCTACTCTTGTCAGTGGTCCAGGCCACTTGGACGGGACAGGGCGCGACAGCGCTACACCGCGCAGGAGTGACGGAACAACAACTCCGACTCAGCCGTCATGATTGCCCAGCATTCAACCCACCGGTGGCTCGACAAACGCTAAATGACACAACCCTAGATCTCGAGTCAAGGGTCGATCCCCGCTTTTCATGCTCGACCCCGGGCGGTACGGGGTTGAGCAGAGGGGGGGGGGGGGGGGGCTCAACCACCACCAACCCACATTAAGTGTCACATTGAGGGATGGGGGTACAATGACAAAAAGTCAAATCACTCAATAAACCTACTCCTAGCATCATTATCGTTGGACGTCATCGCACGCCTCATCACCAAGATCAGCAGAACAAACGCGCCATGCCAGTGACAATGCCCACAATGGCAAGGGAGCCTGCCTGATGGCGGAATGCATCAACCCGGTAGTATGCAATTATAGGATTTAAGGGACCGCGGGGCTTGTGACGATCGAATACCACGCCTTTGATCTCCTCCTTCGACAACTCACACGATTCCACTCATGTCCTCTCTCTCTCTCTCTCTAAACAGGTTTGACCTTCAACAACTCACACGATTCCACTCATGTCCTCTCTCTCTCTCTCTCTAAATAGGTCTGACCCCTTGAAGTATAAAAGGGGAGACCTTTTTCTTCCTTGGGACAGATTCATACTTACACTCATACTCACTCCCACACACACGCTCACGCGCACAGAGACTTGAAGCTCGCCTCCTCTCTCGCCCATGTTGTGCTTCCCTGTACGTTATTATCGTGAGTAACACGAGCAGTCTTAAACTGGACGTAGGCGTTCTCCCCGAACTAGTATACTTTCTTGTGTTCCCCCCGTACCATCCGTCCTAAACGTGCAATCCACTAGAAATTCACTTGCCGGTGGTACGAAACACCAACAACTTTCCAAGTTATCCAATGCTCAAGCAATAAAAAATAATACATGCTTGTATGCCACTACATAATTTTATTTGAGAGAGCAAAATGGCTGATGAAGAGTTAATGTGATCAAGATGAAGACTACATGTCATTCATGGAACAACCGCAAGCCATTTGGATGATGAAGAGGACGTTATGAATATCTTTCGTGATGAAATTGTTAAAGCATTATTTGCATGTCGAATATAAATTTTATTATTTTCTACAACATTTACATAAACTTCGGGTTGTAAGAATTATTTGACACTAATTTTTTATTGTACGAATTTATTTGAAGTCCTTTAAATTTTCAAATATCTCAAACAAAAGAAACAAGCCATCTGAAATAATTAAGACATTGTTGTCTTTTTACATCTAGAACCAATAATCTCCATACTAATAATCTGGGTAAGCAAATACACTTATTAGGATTATATCATCTAGCAACATAATTGAAATTATAATAATCACCCTGGAAAACAAACAACACCTTGATACTCAACATTCCCAGCTTTTTGACCCTATCGATAACCAATGTCATTTCTATGAAGAACTTGCTCCGACACTTATCAACTTTTGCTTACACATTGCTAAAAGATTCAATTATTTCTTTCTTTCTATATGTTCCAACATATTATAATGATTACATATTCACATCCAATAGAGCTGATGATGGGTCCACATGTCTAGTTACTGTTAATGCTAATACATAACTGCAGAGGATCTGAACTCGTACGGGGTGCGCTTTTGACGTGCACACAGCAAGGCACAGACTGTTTCAGAAGCAAGGAACTGCTGTGCTGTCAACGGTACAAATCGTCTAGTCTTTGCCGTCCTCCCATTCGAAGGCCAGCTAAAAGTATCCTGATCTTGCTCATCGCCGCCCGCAAGAGACGAGCCTAACCTGTGTAGGTGCATTCGCCTCCGGCTAGGTTAGGCGCGCGCCTCGTCAGTCGTTGTCCACGGGAGATGGCAAGGACAAGGACGAGGCCGGCCTTGCCGGCGCTTCTTCTCCTGTTGACGTTCATCGGCTACGCCCTGGCCGCAGATGCCGACGACGACGGTGAGTTTATTCCAGTTCGATGGATCTCGCTCGCGATTGGAACGCAACAACATGCTGATAATAATGTGGCTGGCGGCGACCAGCAGTGAAAGAGACGGTCTGCGACGGGGCCGACTGCGGTCGGGGCAGCTGCGAGCTGAGGTCGGGCTGGATCCCCGGAACAATCTCCTACAAGTGCGAGTGCCACCCCGGCTGGACGCGCGCCATCAGGAGCATCCCCTTCTCGCCCTGCAACGTCCCCGAATGTACGTGCATAAACGCCGTCGTGAATCATGCGCACTAGCTAGCCTCCCGCAGGCGACAAAAGCGTATGTATGACCTTGTGGTTGCTTTGCTTCCTGTACAGGTTCCTTCAACAGCTCCTGCTTCGACCTCAGCCTGATGCTTCCCCGGGGCATACCCTTCTCGGACCGTGAGTCCCTGCTCCCTTTGTCTGACGAATTAATCATCCATTGCAACAAGAGTGTGTTTGAAATCTCAACAGCGCATGCATGAAAAATCGATTGCAGCCTGCGTGGCTGTGAACTGCGGCGCCGGGACGTGCAAGAAGGACGAGGGGTTCCACTACCACTGCGAGTGTGACCAGGGCAACATCAACATGCTCAACGACACCAAGTACCCATGCATCGACGCGAACTGTAAGCCGGCCGGCCGGTTGCATCAGATTCAGTCAGGTTCGCCTTGTCATGCCTTCGCCGGCCTGACCACATGCATGTTGCTGCAGGTCTCATGGGTATGCATTGCCCCGCGCTGAACGATCCTGCACCGCCGCCCAGTCCCAGCTCGCCGCCATCATCGTCGCCGGCGCCACCTGGTAATTACATCGAGATCAACCGTATACGATCAATAACTCACTGTGTGAATTGACATGTTATGCAGGTTCTCTAATTCGCCCGAACGTCTGTTATGCAGGTTCTCTGTCGTTGCAGAGTCTACTACAAAAGCTTCTGGTGGCCTCCGTGGCCATGGCTCAACTGTTGTGACGGGATGCGACGAGCGATCAACTCCGACTCCGTAATGTGGTTTAACCGGAGAAATGGGGGCATCTTCCTCCTAGACAAAGACGGGACAAGCCGGTGATGCATGGAGCCATGGATCCAAGAAGGAAAGGCTCTACTGTATTGGCACAAAACAGAGTTCCGACTCTACCTGTAGGCTGTAGTCCTGTACCAACAAGTGTGTCCACGAACGGAAAAGAAAGAATGTTACAAACACGAGATCATTCGCTTCTGTATCAGTTATCACGTCTAATTCGTGCGGCGTTTTCTATCACAGCGTCCGGTTGCTGCCTCTGTGCCGGTGCGAATAATAAGCTAATTATATGCAACTGCAAAACAGTGCAGTACACGCAAGAACAGGACCAACAGCACTGCATCAATGCATCATGGTCCGTAGTTACGGCCACCTCTGTTCATCTTAAATTCTTAATGATACTATATTCTTATTTGCATTGCACCTAAAAATTGGACAAAGAACCCAAAATAATGTTAGAAAGCGCAAGAGATCAGTTGTTCCTCCTTTTGGATCATCTGCAACGAGAAGCTAATGCAGGGCAGCAAGAATAGGAACAGCAGGTTCACAGCTTATAAGCTGAGCCTCTAGTTCTAGTTAATAACAAGAAGTTGTGTAGTATTTTCTTCATGCTTAAATCCAAGTGACACCTCTAATCCAATTGTTTCTTCATTTTTTTATTTGACATTTCTCAATGTATTATGTAACCAGAAATTCTCTACTTCATTGTTATATTTTTCAAAATCCCATAGTTTATTAAATATGGCTTGAATTATAGTTTCATTTGTTTGTCATAAGCTAAGCTGCCCATTATAGTTCATAATAACACAAAATTGTTCATACAGGGCCACCTCTTTCACCACATCACCGAACGAAATAAAAATTAGTAGTACTGAATAAAAACTTGACACAGTTGATCGACAACCTGGTAAAAGAGGTGATAGTTTTCACTGCTACTGATTATTTAACTACGCGAAGGCAGGACGCTTGGCTTCGGAGCTTCTTCATACAGCACACGCGCACCTGCTCAGAGGTAGCAATTGACCGACTCCGGCCGCTCTTCGGTGCCATCCTGACCAGTCCAATAACAAGGATCGAATCAGCACGGCAATGCTCATCCAATTCGAGAGATCAAATTATTTCAGTCATCCAATAACCTAGGTTGCAATTAATTCTATGCATATCTGTTAATTGCAATTCTAGAGTTTGTCTCTCATCTAGTTTATAATTAAATTTATTGTAAATTATTTAACTGTACACTAGATGACTCGCACCAGCCACATATAGTCGATGATCACTGTTGTTATTTTGCATATTTGTCCAATGATCATGCCCTTCATTCAGTGCTAGGATTTCTATTACGCATTCTTTTGTAGAGGTGCTCTGCTTATAGATTTATACAGGTTCTATGTTTATCATGTCTATACCTTACAAGGGTAAGGGTAAGATACCTAAGAAGCCGAAGAGCAAGAAGAGACCGAGATTGGACCCAGAGTGAGAGAGGGCCAGGAGGTTAGCCCAACACTTGGATGCCATGGAGCAATCATGCAGAACACCAGGAACACGGCTAATCCTAGAGTCGTCTGGTGACACTCAAGAACTTAGGAGGAGTACCAGGCAGAGGACTACACAGGGGTTGGCTATAGGAGTGGTACCAGCACCTTGGTCGTAGAGTACTCCGGCTTCCCGTCAGGGGAGGTCGTCGAGATTTGTAGAGCAGGGATCCTTCAGGCAGTAGGAGGAGTCAGACTTAGAGGAGACCTCAGAGTCTAAGGAGTTTGAGGAGTCTGGGGAGCTAGCACAACCACAACAGCGGATCATTGCTCATCGGGCAGGACACCCGAGGTGCACCTGTGCAGTATGCACATGGAGGCTACAGGGACTTATAGAGGCAGCCGAAGAGCCGGATATACTTAAGGTTCTGCGAAGGACCTTAAGGCACTACGTCTTGTCTCCTTCGAGCAGTGGGTTCTAGTCCCCAGGGATCTCTCTACAGGAGAGAGGTACTGGACAGGCCTCTAGAGGAGGATTGGAGAGGGTCTGAGACGCTATCTTTCGCTGAAAGGCAAAGATATGATGTTTGTGCCACAACAGTACACCACCTACCTGGCTATGAGGAGAGTCACTGGCACAGACATGGAGCAGTACTTCACGTACTTGCCAGGACTAGCAGAGCTAGTTACTGCTCCATACAGATATAGGGAGGACATAGTTCTAGAGTTTTATGCTTCACTGTGGGTTGCTAGAGACCGCTCAGAGATTTGGTTCTTATTTAGAGGGCAGCCATAGCGTGTGACTAGAGAGGATCTCATAGCCAGCTTTGGGCTCCGGGCTTCATACTTCCAGCTTTACAGGAGTGCTTATGGGACCCTAGCTCCACTCCGCAGACCACAGAGAGGGAAGCTAACTTCAGGCAACATGGTGTTGATTGCCTTTCCACCACAGCACACCCCAGGCTTTGAGAGAGGCCCTGTGAGACTCACCGCAGAGGCCAAGGTGGTTAGAGCGATAGTCACCAGGACTATCATTCCCAGGTCTGGATACAGAGAGGAATTTACTCTACTTTACTAGTGGGCAGTGACAACTATTCTAAGAAGAGAGCAGTTTGACCTGGCAGACTTACTAATTGGAGAGATGGAGAAGGTTATTTTTGAGAGAGTAGGAGGATGTCACATGGTCTATGCTCCCTATATTTGCTATCTGTTGATCGTAACTATGCATCCACTTATATACAGTAAGAGAACGGTGTACGATTATAACATCTTTTCCCTTGAATTGAGTATTCCAAGGTTTATCGAATCCATAGGGACCTTAGGGATAATTAAACAAAGTTAACAGTAAAATATCTAATCAAAGCTACTATCGAATTCAGGTTGCATGAGGGGAGACTGGCCAGTGCAAAGGTGAGCCAGACAGTAAATCTGTCGTTGCGCCGATCGGCGCAGGCGTTGAGCTGATCGGCACACTAGTAAATCTAAGCCAAAGTGCGCCAGATACCTTGTAAGCCTGTGCTGTTAAGTGGGTAGCCAGACATCTACTAGTGAGATCGTAACAAAAAAGTCTAATTAAATAGCATCATAATGGGTAATTATATGGATCAATGAAAACCTATAATGAATAAGACCACCCTGCTTTTCGAGCGGCTCCCGGTTTATCGCTACCGAGAGGAAACCCTTAATCGCACGAGTATCTTACCCTACTCAACTATCCAATAGTGATGCGCAGGCTTAGTGCTGTCACCGCTAAACACACTACTAGCATCATCAAGCAACCATAATCAATACAATGTCCGAATACTATCCTAATCACCACGATCAAGATAATATCTACTTACTTAGCCTAGAACTAAGCAATTGGAATAAGCTTATGCATGATTATAGTATCAAGATAAACAAATCACCAAAACCATCATCAAAATATTCAATCATCCTCGAGATACATAGAGTAAGATTCATCCCCGTCGAGATGGC
Organism: Eleusine coracana subsp. coracana; assembly: GCA_032690845.1. Classification (NCBI taxonomy): domain Eukaryota; kingdom Viridiplantae; phylum Streptophyta; class Magnoliopsida; order Poales; family Poaceae; genus Eleusine; species Eleusine coracana. Next base: position 49,863,509 of record CM064420.1, read on the forward strand.
CTACCTTGACGAATCAACTCTTCACACCATTGGTTCTTGAAACTCAACTAGAGATCTATTCTAACGGGGCAAACCCCGGTGGCTCTAACACAGCTGCCATGTGGACCTTTTCCTTCGAGATAAAGTCTTGTACAACATGTCAAGATCTTGAAGTTTCATAAATCTTCTAGGCAAATATCTTCAAGTGTCTTGCACAGATAAACTTCCATAAACATGTGAAATAGGCCTTGGTCACTTTTGTGGGCCTAAACACCCTTGCACCGACCGGCTCATGGACTGCGCTGATCGGCGCACTGGGTTTCTTCAATGCTTTTCGTTAGTTCTGGGTTCCTGTCCTCTCCAGCATCACTTTAATTACCAATTTTACCTGTTTCTGCAATAAAGCTTCAAAACAACGTATATACAAATATATAAATAATATCATAGGTAAATGGCCTAAATTAGTATCAATTATGCTCTAATTGGAGTAATATTCACATATAAAAGGGGCACTTGGGGAGTGCCAACAGTTCCCCCGCACTTAAACCTTTGCTAGTCTCGAGTAAAGTAAAAGAAAGAAAAAAAAATCAAAGAACATACTCTTTCTATCATAAAAGATATCTTAAATCAGCAAATGTTGAGCATTGTTCTATTGTGGTGTATTTCATATTGGTATTCAGCAAAATAGTTTAAATATGGGCATAAAGCTTAAAGTTTCTTCCCAAAGCAATAAATCATGTCCAACTCACAAATTATAACTTCACACATGTAAATCACTTAAAAGATTGTTGTGAACATAGAGAATCTATCTTCCAAATAATCCAAGGCAACAACTCATCTTTCAAATCACTCAACTTATATTTTACATCATAATGATGAAATAATATTTGTGTAAGGCTTATATGAGCAGCTAGGTGAGGTAATTCAAGGATTGCAAACATAAATCAACAATATATTATAAAGCTAGGAGATTATTCTTCGTTGAAATTATAGAAACTTATCAAGATGTCCATTAAGAAAGAAAAATTTAAGAAAGGACTCACACTTTGGATATGTGGACATGCACATAGCAAAAATTTGATCTTGGAAGAAAAAGAACTCCCATTATCAGATTGCACATGGTTGGAATGATTCATGGCTATATTAGAATGAATTTCGAGAATAAGCATGTCATATACCATCCCCCCATACTTAAAATTTTGCTAGTCCCTTAGCAAACAGCAGAGCTTTTCTTTTTTTTTTCTTCTTCTTCTATTTTTTATCACCTTTTGTTTCTCCCTTTTTTATTTTGCTCTCTGTTGCATCGATCGGTTCAGGGTGCATCGATCGGCTCTCAACCCGAATTCACCAACATTTGTTGGTATTTGATTTGTCTGGCTTCAATTCAAGAATTAAATATAATCAGAAATATAGGATGTGGTCAAGGAATGATACTCAACAAGATATTTTGGGTTTATGGTAGGATACTCAACAGAATTGAATTTTTGCATGAGTAATTCAAGGCTAGAAAAAGATACACAAAGATTTGCCATCTTAGTAAAGTTCATACCAAAAAGTATTAAATCCTAACTGAACTCAACCATCAATTTAATGTTTATCTACAAATGAAAGGTTCATGAGAATTGCTTAAAATATGGCATTGGTAGGTAAGGATCTTGAAAAGAATAACATCCAAAGTTCACAACATGAAAATTTATTTATGAAAAGATTGGTACTAAGTTATCATCACAAATTGGACAGTACAATTGAACCACATGGGTACTCAAAATTGCTCCACATAAGATATATTTGCCGAATAATCATTAAGTGTAAGTTCGAAATTTTATTCAATGCTCAACATTATTTGGTCTTCATCAGCACTTTTCAAGAAAGAATAAATAATTCAATTCTCCTAAAAGAGCATAACCAGCACCATTATTGTTGATACTAATATCGGCAGTGGATCATAGGGCTACCCATGATCCTTGTTTATCGGTAGAGGCATGCGCGAGACCGAGAGTCGATGGACACACAAGACGCAAGGTTTAGACTGGTTCGGATCTCCCGGAGGATAACAACCCTACGTCCTGTGTTCTGTGGTGTATTATGCGGGTGTTAATGAGAGAGCCCCTGCCCCTCCTTATATATCCGGGGGGGGGGGGGGGGCAGGGTTACATGGCAAGTGTCCTAGTCGGTTACAACATGATTTTCGACTAGGATTCTATCTCTAACTTTCTATTTCTAGTATTGACTTGTCATGTACTCCAAGTAATAATCCGAGTAGTTATCTTTATGGATCTTTATCTTTATTGGACCCGGCCCACTCGGTAATATATCCGAGTGGTGAGGTATCCCTGGCATATATATCCCACAGTAGCCCCCGAGAGATTTGCAAGTTAGTTGTTGATCTTCAGTTGATTGACTAATGCTTCGCCATGAATATGATTAAGCTTTTTCATGTACAGCAACAAACTTGTAAAGGTCTCGAAGAATATTCAAAATGGATTAGGCACCAAATAATGTCCATATACAGGGAAAAAAATCCACCTACTAGGTGTAGGCATAGCCCCCGGCTCAGAAGGTATTTAGATCATAAAATATCTTGTGAGTCAAAAATAATAACATCATATATAAATCTGGATCTACCACTTTCCCCGATTGATTCGATGAGGAGTTTTAATATGGTAGCCCCCAAGATTGGTTCTACCACTCCCCCCAACTAACAAAAGGAACCATTGGTACTAATGGATCCGAGTGATACTTGATAACAAACAATGTACTCATATAGTACCGGGCGTGATTCCGTGTGAAAAATAACAACTCTTGCAGGGCTCTCCAATATTGAGTAAGATCATAAGTAACCAATGCCGAGTGATCCAATAATATAGTTGAATGACATAACAACTTGAGACAAGAAGGCCGAGTGATCCAATAATGAAGCTGAATGATCCAATAACTCGGGATAACAAAACCGAGTGATGTCAATAAAATAGCTCTAGTTGATATAACTACTATAATCCATGAAAATAATGTATTCAATAAATAATACATTAATGAAACAAATAATGTATTCAATAAGTAATACATATATAAAACAAACAATGTACTCAAAAGATAATACATTGATAAAACCAACAATGTATTTAATAGGTAGTACACTGATAAATCAAATAATGTATTCAATATGTGATACATATGTAAAATAACAATATTGATCCATTGCCAGAAATGTAATAGATGCTTGGGTTGTATTGGGTGATTAAGTACTGTATGAACTCGAGCCTACTCTCTCACAACCATTAAATATCAGATACCAATACTACTAAACGACTTCCTTAACGTTCAACATGAAGCATGGAGACTAAGAACTCACTCGGATGAACATGTGAGTCAAGGTAAAAAGCCGCCTCGATCCTCAACAAATGATATGAACTATGGAGACTAAGAACTCACTCTATGAAGCATATGCGAGTTAAGGTAATACCGAGAGTCTAATGCATCAAGATTATGCAGAAAGAAATCATTCATAAGTTGAAGAACCTACGACCTTTAATTAGATGAATAAAATTGAAATTATAAAAATACTTAGCTGCTTAATATCTATTGAGCTAAAGACGACCCCTGACATAACAGCTCAAAAGGTCCGAGGGATCAAAATTCCAGAAACCATGAGTAGTTGATCATGGCCGAGTGATCCAATGACTCGACGCTCCGTGGCCCGAGTGATCCATTGACTCAGCGCTCCATGACTGAGTGATATCAATGAGATAACTGTAATACAAGAACAAAATAATATAGTTATATGTAAAATTAATATAAAGCATTAATGAAACAACATTTTTAATATCTAAGTTTGTTGGATTTCTGTTATTCGTCTAAGGCTTATGTTTGCTTAGAGTACTGATCATTCAACCAACAAACATAAGAAACAAACAAGGTTCATTAGAAGAATGATGTGCACGACGATTTTGACAAACGACATGAGCCATAGAACTAGACTGACCAATTTGGGTAATGAGAGTCAGACGGGCAACCAAGCAAAATAGTTGAACTCCTCCTAATACCAAATATGTTCCGCTAAAACTCATTCGGCCAAACATGTATGAGTCGAAATCAACCGAGAGAAATTATTGACCAATATTGTCAAGGCAAAAGGATGAATCCAAAAGAAACTCAAAACTATCACCGTAAGATGAAGAACCTATGGCTTTCAAATTAAGTTGATATGAATAAAATAAACTATAAAGTTTACTTAGCTTTGTGATAGTAGACGAATTGTAGATGTGCCATATGCAAGCCATAGACAAGCCCCCGAGCATGCGGCTTGATTGTCGATGCGAGTAACCTAATCACCATGTCGCCTCGCCGAGTGATTAATTGAGTCGTCAAATAGCTAAGTTGTCAGAACATCAAAGTGCCAAGTCATTGGTTGAATAGTTAGATCATCGGTCGAGTGGCCAAGTCAACCCCCCAAGTCTCCAACACGACCCAAAGTATGAACTCCATGTCACACATGTCCATGCAAAAGAAACCATGAAACATGATGAGATTTAAATAACCAGACCAATGGGTATAATATGTAAATAATAAAATAATATGGAAGATTAAAGATGAACAGAAAACATCCCTGATGTGTACTCGATCCGAATTCCTTCAATTTTGGAGCAACTTGGCAAGATGATCGTGTTGATTGGTTAATCACGTGCAGTGGCACTCATTGGCCACCGTGATTCATGCCGATTCGCCGATTAGCCGTGTTGTCGAGTCAACGAGTGGCTTTGAATGATTAAGTGACTCAAAGCGTCACCAGTGTGCTTGTGCCTTCAACCGTGTAGACGAGCCATTGGGTCAGTGAGTTGCTGACCCATCAGTCGAGTGGATAACCGGCCTCGCCATCTTGATCACTGCCTTTTTCACAGCAACAAGCACTTGATTTACTTTAACGAACACCATACCCAACAACGGCGTAGATGATCAACTTGTACATATATGCCAAAAAAAACATATCATGTAATGAATATCCAGCCCATCAGTCAGGTTGATTAGCATCAAAAGAATAAATAATGTATGAAAAAATTATTGAGATGGAAAGAAACTCCCTCGTGGGAGGGTTAACACCAAAGCTTCAAATAGTCAGATGACCGAACCATCAACCGAGTGAAACATGCCACCAATTTGCTTGAGCCATCGGCCGTGTAGAGGAACCACTTTGCCCCTAAATTGCCGAGTCGTCGGCCGAGTTGGCAATTTAACTTATCGATCACTTCAATGCTAAATCAATGCTCCTCTTCTAGAAACTCCGAGTCACTGTTGCCGCGACGCCGACTGATATCACGATGTACATGCAACTGGCCGAGTGGCCAAATTTAAGCCAACACAAGTTGTTGTCTCGCACAGACGTGCTTATCAAAAAGCAAAAGTCCTAGCTGTAAGCAACTCTTGTGATCATGCAAAAAGGCCAATTGTGTGATGAATAGATCCACTAATCAGACAAATTTGCATGCGAATATTTGTATACAGGCTAAAAACAAAAATAAGGAAACAAAACTTCCCTGATGGGCAGCCACTTGATTAACTCGCCGAGTTGACGATATTATGCAGGCAGCCGCCTTTCCGATATGATGAAATTGGTCCACAGCTCTGTCTGATCCGATCAGAATCACTGGCCAGGTGCTGTGTATACCCATATAGATAACTCATCCATGCAAAACAAAACAAAGTACAAAAGCACTACGTCATAAGTACTCAACCAACCAAATTGATCTGCAATTTAACAGAGTCTAAGAAATAAGATAATGTAAAAAAGATTGAAGAAAGAAGCTTCCTAATTTCTTCGTATGTACGGCTCGGATTCACACTTTTAAACTTTGGCGAGAATTGCTGATCACCATGACTGGCGATTATGCATGATGCAGCGAGATTGCAGTGCATGTATTCCAGCATGCATGTTGCGTTGCGGTGACGATCTTCAAATCGGGAACTCCAAGCCGAGCCGCTGTGGCATCCGGTTGCCATACAGCCTCGAAAGCTGAAGCGGAATCCTGGCAGGACTCAACTCACGTGCATGCAAAGAAGGCATCACGCCATGATTAGTGTTGCACTAGATTGATTATTGAATATAGAATATTGAGAAAAAATAGAGAGGTAAAACGAATATGTCTTCCCTGTTACGTATGGCTTGATCGTATACGACTAGAACTCAGAGGAGCTCGTCGATTCCTTAATCTTCAGCGATGCGATTGTGCCGACTCAGTGACATAGCAACGTCACGACGTTGATACAAGCTTCTGGTTTCTAGTCGCCTTGTACATTTCCCACTGCACGAGCAGCAGCCACCTACCATTGAATCTTGCTCGACGAAGCGACGACTGATACTTGATGAAGAAAAGCCATCGATCTCGACAAGCCAATATCAACGCCATCCCCTTCCTGGCGTGCAACTATCGATACTAATATCGGTAGTGGATCATAGGGCTACCCATGATCCTTGTTTATCGGTAGAGGCATGCGCGAGACCGAGAGTCGATGGACACACAAGACGCAAGGTTTAGACAGGTTCGGGCCTCCCGGAGGATAATAACCCTACATTCTTTTTGGTGTTTCTGTATTGCTAGGGTTCGCACTGGAATTAGGGTTCCAATACGAGTCTGTCTCTTGCCGAAGGCCCCCTGCCCCCCTTATATATTCGAAGGGCAGGGGTTTACATGGTAGTCTTTTAGTCGGTTACAACAGATTCTATGTATTCAACATATCTGCTAACCTAACTTGCTGCTTACTCAAACAAGTATCTAGGTAAATATCTTCTGGGCCGAATACACCATAACCGAGCCCCCGGCCCACTCGGCCATATAGCCGAGTGGTTAGGTATCCCGGGTATTTTTATGCAAGTGTGTGCAAAAATCATCACCATGTATTAAGATTGAAACTCGAATACATGGTGATGATTTTTGCACACACTTACATAAAACTAAAACTACTACTAACTACTACTAACACACTTGCATGAAAGTAAACACCCCTGATACATGGTTTCCCAACCCGCTCACATAGACATAAGCAAATAAGGAAAAAGATTGCAAAAGAAAAAGAAAACGCAAACCGAGAAATTAATACACGTGCCAACTCCTAGGCATTCTAGTCAAACGAAGGTGGAGGCGGTGGCTGATCAAAGCCATAGCACCGCGCCTTGAGTCGAACTCCTTCATCATCGCCTCGTGGTTATCCCTCCATTGGGACATGGCATCCTCCACGTGCTCGATGTAGTGCATGTTGTTGTCGATGTACCCATGCATGGGCACGAAAAAGTCTACACCGGGCATAGGAGGCACCACAGGTACACGCCCTTGGTACCTGCAGTCGATACCCACACCGAAGTAGCGAGCGCCGACCGGCATGTCGCCTGCGGCGACCGGCGCAAAGGGCTGTGAACCGCTCGCTGCATGGCTCCACCCTGGTTGGTACTGGTGAGGCTCCTGGCATGACTCCCAGGAGTTCCACTTGCCGGCGGCTGCTGTAGATATTGCCGGTTGTCGAACCCGTCCACGACGGTCCTTTAGAACTCGGCCCCCCTCCAGGAGACCTTCCTCAAGCCAATTTCCTCCCTCCAGCTTGTGATGGAGGAAAACTCCTAGCTCTGCACACGGGAGCTTGATGTTGGTGCCGCCGACATGGAAGCCGGCGCGAACACTTCCCATGACAATATTGCCACGAGTCATATTCTCGCCAATCTCCTTCGTGTACTCCCACTTGTAGTTGCGCCCTCCTGGTCCATCACCATCACAGACCAGGGCTGCTAGGTGTTGAAGATAGGCCCCGAAGGCCAACTTCTTGCTCGTCTTGCCCCTCTTGTCGAGCCAACCCTGCACCATCACCAACATGGGGTTGCAGTGAGATGAACTCACGATGGCGTTGTAGAGCCACCGTAAGTCCGCATCAATGATGTTGCTGGACTCGACCTTGTTGCATGTGCGTGCCGCCAACCACCAATAGAAGACTTGAATGGTCAAGTTCGAATGTTGCCGTGCTTCATCTCCTCCATGAGCGAGAGCTGCCTCCAAAAGGAGTTCAACTCTCCACGTCCCAAGATGCTGGCGACGACGACGTCAGTGTCGAAGCCAAAGGCTTGAGCCATTGTCTCCATGGTCACCGTGTAGCTAATGTCGCGGACGTGGAAGTTGACGGCCTCGTTGCCGTCATCGTCGGTGACGAGTCTCATCGTAGAGGCAACCTCGGTGACGACGTCGAGGTTGTAGTCTATGGGAAGGAGGTGGAAGTTCACCCAGCCGAGATTGTTGAGCATCCTCCTTATGTCCTCCTACATGCCGATCGTGGTGAGGAAGGTCTCGTCCAAATGAAAGTTGGGGATGAACCTTCCCCTTACCACGAGGTAGTGCCGCTGTTCCTCTGCGCTCTGTCGGGTGAAGTCCTCCTCCACCGTGCGCGGCACTGTTTACACTTCTTAGCGTCGCACCAGAAATATCACTATCCCTGGCAACGACACCAGAAATGCTTGTTGGTATTTCTTATGATTACAGATAAATCTGCAAGCGCACGGATACTGATGTAGCACTTTACCTAGGAGTATTCCAGGTTATCGAATCACAGGGAACGTGTGTGTACTAATCTCCTATCCTAATCCGCCCAAGGACAACAAGAATATGGTAGGCAGAGGGTAGAGAGGATTCCTATGGTCAAGGATACTATAATAAGATAGGTTCAGTCTATTACTACTTACTTCGGGCACCGGCTTACCCCTGCATCCACATGCGACTCCGGCCAACAGCTCTACGACGTACCCGAACGTGGAGGATTACTAAGGCCGGATAGGGCTGTCACCACCTACCGAGTACCTCTAACAAATCATGGGGTACGCAGCAAACAAAGGTAACCTCTAGCCTAGACACCACATCTACGCTATCAATTACTACCCTAGTCTCGGATCCACGCTTAAAGAAGACTAAGATACTCTAATTAAATAGAGCAATGATCCCGTAAGCAATAAAGGAAAGAACTTACTTAAATAAGAAACTTAAATACCAAAGAGGAAACACGAACACTTACTTGAAAAAGAAAGCATCCGTTGAGGTACAAGCGTGGGGAAGATCACCGACAAACCCAGCGCTTCCCCGAACTCTCCCTCACTCTCTCCCTATTTTCTAAGCACTTTGGCAGTGCTAAAGCCTTTGGAATGGAGGTCTAAACTCTCTTCTTGTGTGTTGTCCTTTTTCTACCGAATTTCCTCTCTATTTATAGGTGGCGAAGGATTAGCGGGTACTTCAAGGTGGAGGAGAGTTGGTGGGCAAAAATTCCCCCGCCGGGCGGCGGGCCCTACCGGGCGGCCACGTGTGCCGAGCGGCGGGTAAGGCCGGGCTGCCCTTGGATCGTGTCAGTTTCCCGACCGACCTTCTCCCGATGGCTAGGATTGCGTCCCGGATGATGGTTGTTGGGTCGGTTCCCGACCGCCTTATCCACTTGGCGTCGGTTGGCATAACGGGCCGAGTGGGCTGGACACCCCGGGAGGAAAATCCCAGGCCGAGCGGTGGGGTTGGCCGGGCGGTGGCCTGTGCCGGGCGGCGACCCCTTTTGGGTGCTGACCCCCTCCGGGTCATATTTTTACTTGTCCATGTTGTGCCATGTGGATTCCTCCTTTGCTGCTCCACTTTTTACCCTCCTTAGTCCGGGAATGGGAAATGGCCTTGTCTTGGAGTGTTTTTGCAGGGTCGGCCGGGTCGGATGATCCGCCTGATGATGACCTTGTTTTGATCAACCGGGTGGCTGATTTCACCCTGATATGACCCTGTCGACTGGGTTCAGATTTTGGCCGTCACGACCCTGCCGGGTCCTGATTTCAGCCTCAAACGACCCTGTCGGCCAGTGGAAAACGGCTGTTTCACAGCCGTGATCAGCCGACAGGGTGTTTCTTCATGTTTTTGCATATTTTGGCTCTTTTATACCTGCAAACACGTCTCACTAAAACTCATGGAAATGGTTAATAATAGACTACTACCACTATTTTGTTTATTCCTTTTATGTTGTTTATGCGAGGATTTGATGGTCGGATTTAGCATTTAAGGTCCGTCAACAACGCCCCCACATTTAGTCTTTGCTCGTCCTCAAGTAAAGGAATAGAGACTAAGGTGAATCATAACTTCAATTGGTATGATGGTAGCATGCAAATTATTCCAAGTCATACCTGTACCTATGAACTTTTAAAGTGTCTATCGTGTTACCTTGGGTGGTTGAAGGATGGAATGCACCTGACTCTAATCATCTTCACTCATTCTGCTATGTAGCTTAGGTTTTTGAAAAGATTTTCAAAACAAATCATAGTTGTACCCCTCAAATGATTCTCTCAAATCGCTCAATGTGTATGGTTCCTCACCAGGGCATTGTCTCTTTTCATCCTACTTCTAAATATGGCTTTATGTGGAGCTCAAGGTAGGGATAAAGGGAGGTATACTTGTGTCTCATATATTACTAAGTCAAAACTGGATCCATGAACTTTTGATCAAGTATATGCACATGTGGATATATGGATGGAAAATGACTGAATGTGAATACTCCCTTTTCTTTTAAGATGCTCCCTCCCTTCTATTGGATAGGCGTTTTAGAACATGGGCTAATTCTTTCTCTAATTTTTTGACTTTTTTTTATTTGAATCATGAATAGCCCATGTCACTTTTACAAGGATATTTGGAGAGGGAGTCTATCAGAATATGATGGAGTACTTTATTTAATGGATGGATAATGACATGGAAGTGCTATCTTCCAGTGTATAAGAAATAGCACATGGATGATGGATATGGTGGTGCTAACTTCCAATGAAGAAGTATTAGCAAAGTGGTGTGCACAAAATCTTGATCAAAAAGTCATAAAAAGTAACTCACAAGGGTTACAACAATTTGACAAAGTTCAATGAAACAACAAGTAGCATATGTATAAGATTTTTAATGAGTTCATCATATGGCTTTGGTAGGAAGATATAATCATTGAGGAGTCAACCTATTGATTTTACTTTTTTGTAAGAAAAATTCCCAAGCACATCAAGCATAAGAGAAAGATTCATTTCGTCAAACCATATCTCATGCATCAACTACCTAGGTGACATGCTTTCCTAAAGATGTAGTTCATAAGCAACAAGTCTATGTACTAGGAATAAGGAGCATGCAAGCCAACCAAATAGAAGCATGAAATAACATGAGGCTTCCACAAGGTTCATTTTAGTTTTCTAGTTAAATTTTTATGATTGATTCAAGATAAGTTTGGTTTAACTTGGAAACTAGGAGGAAAGGGATAGGGTGTGCAAATCATTGCCATGGAAGGTGTGGAAGCTTAGGAACACTAGCCTTGTGTTGATTGTCCTTTTAGGTTGGTCGATGTTGCTTGTAGACCGGTCACATCGACTTTTGACGTGTTGGCTTAAGTGACAATGTGCAATGTGTCGGTGGGAGGCCTTGCATTGTTTGTGCATTGAAAATCTTGAAGGCCTCCCCCACACTTGATCTTGTACCTGACTGCTTTATTCCATGGTGTTAAAGTTGATGCAGCTCCTATGTTGATAGGTCCAGAATAACCATCGTTCTTTTTTATCTCAACCTGAAATGGTTAGCGGCAAAAAATACACGAAGGCAAACATAACCTTAGAACATATTCTTGCTTTTATTTAGGAAAAAGAGAAATGATAATCCGGTCCATCTCCCGGCAGTGCTTTGTTTACGGCCAGAAGCTTGACCACGGGGACTTCATATTGCAGCTATCATTGGAGATGTAGTTCCCAGTCCACCACCAATTCTTGATGTATCATTGAAGCTCTAGCTGCAAGGTTAGTGCCAAAGTACAATCTATGAGATTTGCAAAATTTTATGGTAAACAAAAGCATCTATAACCATCCTAACAAATATTTTGCTAATGAGGCTCTTGAGGCGATTGTAGTTCTAGTAGGTGCGCTTGGCACAAAAGTTGATTGACTCTAGAGATTCATTAAATAAGCATGTATCATGTGTGTTTTCAAGAAAGAAGCTCTCATGCTCATCTATTGAATCTTTACCTTCTATTTCTAGAGTCAATGGCTCCACAAATCCAATGGCCCAAAGTTTCTCCTTCTCATGGAATCCATCGATAAGGGTAATAGTCGATTCTTGATCACCATTGAGAACATAGTAATGAGGGAAAGAGGAAAACAACTTAGGCAAGTCAGGTGATGGTTCAGTTTCAAAAGGATTTGGAGTTTTTCCCCCTATCATCATTTTCTTGGGTGAAAAGCTTCACGTTCTCACAAAGAACATGCTTCAATGATGCAAGTTGAGAAACAAGCATTACTTTCTCAAGCGGGGGATGCTCAAGATGAGGCCTCACCAACAGATTTTCTAAGCAAGAGGTCTTGGTGGCAAAAGCAATTTCTCTAAGCTTTTTAGTAAGGCTCCCTAGTGATGCTCCTAACAGGTGGAGTTTTTCTAGTGGGTAGCCAAGGAGGAGTTCAAAATCGATAATAGGAAAGACATGAAAGTTTAGGTGAAGCTCAACTTTGCCTCTGTCGGTCGGTATAGCCCTTGCAATCCCCCGACATGGAAAGGTTACTCCCGATGCATCCTTGTAGATTAACTCAATCGACTCTAGGTGTATATCATCCACAAGTTGTAAAGCTATGTATTCGGGGATGGTATTAACTCCTATGGTGGGATCATAAAGGGCGTCTATGACATTTCCTCGTATAAGACAAGGAATGGTTGTGGAAGGCAAATGGATTTGGATAGCTTTGAAATAGCGCTTTTCTTCCTTCAACCGCTGCTTCTTCGTGGCCTCCTTTGGAATTGCTTGTTGGAAAGGACCAGGAGGCAAAGCAGATACCGTAGGCTTGTTATGTCAGATATAATTCGAGGTTTTTCTATGATCATCAACTAAGTTTTCCTTGAATTCGACTAGCAACCCTGGAGGTAGCATTTCTTCTTCCTTCCGAGAGGTATCAATAGCAAACTTTAGAGATGAGAGAGCTGTGGATTCGAATTTAGCTATTGAGGGACCCTCGTGGGTTGGATTTCCATCCTCTCGAGAACGAGGAGGACAGACGGGAACTGGTGGGTTCCTTTTGGAACAATAATTCAAGGCATTCCCAAAGTCTTTAAAAAGACCTTGCTCGAATTCAAATAAGAACTCTGGAGGTTGAATTTCTTCTTCCGCTAGTGTTTGAGGTTCGGGGGACAGCTCAAAAGTCAAATCTGGGGATAGGCAAGGTAGGGGCTTGGATTTGGCTATTGAGTGGTCCGTGCGGCTCGACGTAGCTTCCTCCTATAGGGGCTCACTAAGGTCGGCTAAGAAGGATGTGTTTTCTAATATTCGCTCAAGGAGTTCCCTTCCTTCCATCGCAGTCCTATGCTCAAATGATCCTCCGGAGACAATGTCAAGGAATTGGGTAGACTCTTTGTTTAGACCCGAGTAAAAGTGTTGAAGCAACATTTCATCGGGTACCGACAAGTCTGGGCCAGATTGCAGTAGCAAACAGACCTTAGCCCAAGCTACTCCAATGGATTCCTTCTCATTCTGGTGAAAACAATGGATTTCCATACGAAGGGAGACAATACGGGATGGAGGGAAGAAAGCAAGACAAAATTTATCTCGAAGTTCTTCCTAATCACCGTTTACACTCCCGGCAGTACGAGTGTACCATTGTTCCTCCCTCTTCATCAGGGAGAAGGGAAACAATTTTCACTTTAATGTTTCATGTGTCATACCATCAATGAACAGACATGAACACAAATACTCAAATTCTCACAAATGATGGTAAGGATTTTCAAAATCTAGACCAGAGAAGGATTGCTCCCGAACCATGGCAGAGTTCACAGCCGGATGTGCAAATTGGGTCCACAGATGGCGGTGGCTCAAAGTACTCACCCTTTGGAGCAGAAAAAGATAGGATGGCGGGTTGCTCCATTGTGGAAAAAGGAATGAAATACAAGAAAAATAAAAAAAAGGAAAAGATACAAGGACGAACAAGGTTTAGAGATGATACAACAACTGTTCCCCGGCAACGGCGCCAGACATGCTTGTTGACACTTCTTAGCATCACACCAGAAATATTACTATCCTCGGCAACAGCACAAGAAATGTTTGTTGGTATTTCATACGATCACAAATAAATCCGCAAGTGCACGGATACCAATGTAGCATCGGGAGCGTGTGTGTACTAATCTCCTATCCTAATCCGCCCAAGGACAACAAGAATATGGTAGGCAGAGGGTAGAGAGGATTTCTATGGTAAAGGATCCTATAATAAGATAGGTTCGGTCTGTTACTACTTACTTCAGGCACCGGCTTACCCCTGCATCCACAGGCAACTCCAGCCAACAGCTCTACAACGTACCCAAACGTGGAGGATTACTAAGGCTGGATAGGGCTGTCACCACCTACCGACTACCTCTAACAAACCATGGGGCACGCGGCAAACAAAGGTAACCTCTAGCCTAGACACCACGTCGACGCTATCAATTACTATCCTAGTCTCGGATCCACGCTTAAAGAAGACTAAGATACTCTAGTTAAATAGAGCAATGATCCTGTAAGCAATAAAGCAAAGAACTTAAATAAGAAACTTAAATACCAAAGAGGAAACATGAACACTTACTAGAAAAAGAAAGCATCCATTGAGGTACAGGCGTGGGGAAGATCGCCGACAAACCCGGCGCTTCCCTGAACTCTCCCTCACTCTCTCCCTATTTTCTAAGCACTTTGGCAGTGCTAAAGCCTTTGGAATAGAGGTATAAACTCTCTTCTTGTGTGTTGGTCCTTTTTCTGCCGAATTTCCTCTCTATTTATAGGTGGCGAAGGCTTGGCGGGTACTTCAAGATAGAGGAGAGTCGGTGGGCAAAAATTTCCCCGCCGGGCGGCGGTCCCTGCCGGGCAGCCACGTGTGCCGAGCAGCCGAGCATGCCGGGCGGCATGCACCACCGGGCGGCGGGTAAGGCCGGGCGACCCTTGGATCGTGTCGGTTTCCCGACCGACCTTCTCCCATGGCTTGGATTGCGTCCTGGATGACGGTTGTTGGGTCGGTTCCGGACCGTCTTATCCACTTGGCATCGATTGGCATAACGGGCCGAGTTGGCTGGACACCCCGGGAGGAAAATCCCAGGCCAAGCAGCGAGGTTGGCCGGGTGGCGGCCTGTGCCAAGTGGTGACCCCTTTTAGGTGCCGACCCTCTCTGGGTCATATTTTTTCTTGTCCATGTTGTGCTATGTGGATTCCTCCTTTACTGCTCCGTTTTTTACCCTCCTTAGTCCGGGAATGGGAAATGGCCTTGTCTTGGAGTGTTTTTGCAGGGTCGACTGGGTCGGATGATCAGCCTGATGATGACTTTGTTTTGATCAGCTAGGTGGCTGATTTCACCCTGATATGACCCTATCGGCTGGGTTCTGATTTCGGTCGTCACGACCCTGCCGGGTCCTGATTTCAGCCTCAAACGACCCTGTCGGCCAATGGAAAACAGCTGTTTCACAGCCGTGATCAGCCGATGGGGTGTTTCTTCATGTTTTTGCATATTTTGGCTCTTTTATACCTGCAAACACATGTCTCACCAAAACTCGTGGAAATGGTTAATAATAGACTGCTACCACTATTTTGATTATTCCCTTTATGTTATTGATGCAAGGATTTGATGGTCGGATTTAGCATTTAAGGACTATCAACAGGCACGTATGCAGGCGGTGGTGGTGATGTGGGAACGCCACGGCTTGCCGCCGTTTGGCTCCTCGTAGCACGCCCTGTTGGAAGGGGTGTGCCGGAGACGGAGTGGCGGGCGCGGATCTGTAGGTCACCGCCACCGAGCCGGTGGATGCATCACCCACCGACATGTCATCGCAAGCACCAGAGCTCCCCCTCGCCAAGGAGTCACCGATCGAGTCGCCGCTACTACCAGAACTGCTTCCCCGGTGCAGCCTCTTGCTCAACTTGCCGACGGAGGAGCGGAGACGATCCATCTGCGAGATTGCGGAACGTGTGCGAGATTGTGGGTAGTGGGGAAGGTGGAGAGATTACCCGGATGGTAGGCCAAACTGGGGGCGCCTAGCCTCCCTATTATAGTGTGGGAAACTTCCAGAGAAGGAACCGCCAGAAATTTCAAAATTTGAAAAACCGCGCCGATCGGCGCGGTGGTGCATCGTTCAGCACAATTCAAATTTTGAATGCTCTGATAACCGTGGTGTTTGATTCCCATCCTTTATGTCGCTTCCTAGTACATCATGTAGGTTGGCAGGGGAACAACACGGAATCCCGATGTCTTGTTGACTATGCCCATCAGCGCGGGCCCGTGCCGTTTGGCGCGCTGTCTCTTTTTCAACTTTTGGTCAATTCCGTGTCTCCTCTGCACCGCACACCAGCATAGCAATCATACCTGTTCCTCAAAATCAATGCCTGCTGCCTTTGTCACCCATTTGGGAACCGCATGGGTACCTACGCCGATCGACGCAGTAGGGTGTCGAACGGCGCAAGTCCCCTGCACCTCGTCTTTTGGTCCGACGCTGATCCTGATGCCTCATGTTCATCTCTTTCAACTAATTTTCCACTTTTCCCAATGCTCCTATAGTATTGACTTACGTAGCGAGGCCCATCTGGTGACCGCGCCGAATGGCACTGACGCGTGCCGTTCGGCGCGACATCCATTTTTGCTCCTGGCCCCTCTTCGCTGGATGTTGCTCTTCATCCTTTCCTGCGTCATTTAGCTACCATTTTGCACATAAAAATTAATTCAAAAAGATTTTTAATTACCTTGAAAATAGCCCCATCTCTAAAAATTACTCTCCTAGTTGATTTTTAGCACCCCTTCAATTCTGGGCGTCGTTAGCCTTCTGTCCTGACCTAGGCAATAATGCACCGACCGGCGTAGATGTGCGTGATCGCACAAGCACTATTCCTTCCTGTTTTTAGTCTTTTTTTATTTTATTCATGCATTGTTAGTCTATTGTATGTATATACACAGTTTTGCACAAATAAATAGACAACAGAAGAGCACACAAGAATTAAGCACACACTTTTTCTATTTCTTTTATTCGGGAGATTGTCTTTATTATAAGCAAGCAAATTAAAAACACCGGGTTGCCCTCCCGGCCAGCACTAATTAACTTCTAAATCCGGTGATCATTGGGTTGCCTCCCAAGAGCGCTCTAGTTATTTAGAGGTCAAAAAGCTTGACCTCCCCGCAAATAATCAATTCTTAGTGTCGCGGTGCAGGATCTGAGGCCTCGACACTACAAGGTTCTCTTATCTCCATGGTTTCATATAGCTCGAACAACCTATCCATACATCCCCTCCAATTACTCTCGACGCCATGTTGCCATGGTGTCTTGTATCTCTTCACTTCATCAATAGTACGACACTCTTCTCCCTTTGGGCAAAACTTGAAAGAGTAGGGAGTCCCACTTATATCGAAGCTTGTCTCACCACTCCCAACATCAATACTTGCTCTTGCTATCCGCAAGAAGGGTCTGCCTAAGATTAACGGGGTCCTCGTTCTCTTATCCATATCAAGCACAATAAAATCAACACGGAAAATGTGATCTCCAATTTGAACAGGTACATCCTCAACAATTCCATCAGGGAAACGTACCGATTGATGGGCTAACTCCAAACACATACCCGTAGGCTCCAATTCAGGCAAATTGAGACTTGTGAATATATGATGGGGCATAACACTTACACTTGCTCCAAGATCGCACAAGTACCTATCAAATATCCTTGTTCCAATCATGCATTTGATGCTTGGTGATCCAGGGTCAGGTTTCTTCTCAAGTGCAACATCATTGATTGCCGTCGTAAGCTCCTTAGTAACCTTCACAACCTCCTCAGAAACTAGAGACTTCTTGTTTTGCATCATGTCCTTAATGTACATGGCATAGGTGGGTACTTGAATAGCATCAACAAAAGGGACATTGATGTAAAGCTTCTTCATAATATCGACGAACCTTGCAAATTGCTCGTTGTGTTGCCACGCTCTTTCTGTCTTCATCAGCAGTTGAGTATCCAGGAATGTGGCAGGGCCATGCTCCTCTGTGTCCATGCCTATTTTCAGACCAGAGAGGTCAACATCCTCCTCATGCCAATCGGCACTTTCAGGGAGACGATCGGTACCGTCAGGACCCTCGCGCCGTTCGGGACCAGGTGTGCGCCGATCAGCGTGGGGTCTCCTTGCTCTGGTAGGGTGCTTTGGATCTTCTGTTTGTTTTCCTGACCGTGTAGCTATTGCCTTCAACTTCTCTGCAGATATCGTATTGCCAGCAATAGCCCCTTTGTTGCCTTGAATGACTTGCGATAATTGTCCCATCTGTTGCTCCATAATCTTGGTATGCTTCAAAATCTACTCATTGGATCTCCCAATTTCTATCACCTTGTCATTAATTCCCTCAAGGACATGATCAATCTCCTTGAATATAGCTTGATTGTCCTTGTTGATCTTCTCTTGAGCTTGGAAGAACTCATGACATTGGAGACAAAGTGGGTAGAATTTTGCATGGATGAACTAGGAGAGAAAGAACTCCTTTGCTGCTGATATTGGGGATTTCATCCACTATTCTTCATATATTCTAGCATCTTCATCTTTTCGAGGCAATCTTTCTGCACATGACCAAATTCTCCACACTCACCGCTAGGGATATAAAGATTATTGTCCAACCTCCTTTGAATAGTGTCGAGGCAATCTATAATCAAGTCTTCATGAGTCATCTCAATCACACTCTTCACCACTCCTTTTGAAGGTTGCAAATTCCTTGAACTTCTCTCACCATCCCACGATTGATTTTCAACTAGCAACTTGATCAAATTCTTAGCTTCGGTAGGAGTTTTAGACATGAATGACCCTGCAGCTGAAGCATCCAAGTGTTGACGAGATAGTTGATTCAATTCTGTGTAGAACCTCTCAACAACTTCTCCAACTGTCAGACCATGATGAGGGCATGCATCCATATATTCATTGTATCTCTCCCATGCTTCTCCAATGCCCTCATCAACATTCTGTGTAAATCCAAGAATCTTATTCTTCAAAGCTTGAGTCTTACCAGGAGGGAAGTATTTGGCCAAGAATTCAGCTGCTAACATGTTCCACACCGTCTTTACTGGGTTATCCAATCTATTGTACCATTGCTTGGGGCGTCCAACTAGAGAGAAGGGGAATAGCCGCACACGTGAATAGCCACACACGTGTTTGGTCTCCGTCCAATCCCGCTATCTTGAATGTACTGCAAACCTAAAAGAAGTGTTGCAAGTGATGATTGGGATCTTCCGAACCTGTGAACGATTGTTGCGCCAATATTCCAACAAATCTCTCCAATTGATATGAAAGTTAATCTTGAGCTTCTTAGAAATCTGTCTTGACAACATTAGTCAATTGAGGCTTGACACGATTAACCATAGGTACCTCTGCCATCTCCTCTTCTTCTTGATCTTGAACTAGGACTTCTATTGTGAATAATGCTTGAGGGGTGGCGCGGACTGCTTCTCTAGCTAAATCTCCAAGTGACTTGCTTCTCTTCTCCGCTGTTCTCTTCTGTGAAAGAGTCTTTCTGGATCATTGGTGTAATTAGAGGGTTTGTTTGACGTAGGACCGTCCATACCTGTTAGTTTCAATTAACAAAATATATGTACTAAAGAGACGAGTAAAATAAAGCACAATGACTAAACACTAATACATCAAACAATGTTTAAAAACCTGCTATGGTCCCCGGCAACAGCGCCAGAAAAAGAAGGCTTGTTGGTCATAACTGCGCACCCACTTATATACCGCAAGAGTACGGTGTACGATTGTAGCACTTTTTCCCTTGAATTGAGTATTCCAAGGTTTATCGAATCCATAGGGACCTTAGGAATAATTAAACAAAGTTAACAGTAAAAGATCTAATCAAAGCTACTGTCGAATTCAGGTTGCATGAGGAGAGACTGGCCAGCGCAAATGTGCGCTAGATAGTAAATCTGTCGTTGTGCCGATCGGCACAGGCGTTGAGCCGATCGGCACACTAGTAAATCTAAGCCAAAGTGCGCCAGATACCTTGTAATCCTATACTGTTAAGTGAGTAGCCAGACATCTACTAGTGAGATTGTAACCAAAACGTCTAATTAAATAACATCATAATGGGTAATTACATGGATCAATGAAAACCTATAAGGAATAAGACCACCCTACTTTCTGAACGGCTCCCGATTTATCGCTGCCGAGAGGAAACCCTTAATCGCGCGAGTATCTTACCCTACTCAACTATCCAATAGTGTTGCGCAGGCTTAGTGCTATCACCGCTAAACCACACTACTAGCATCATCAAGCAACCATAATCAATACAATGTCCGAATACTATCCTAATCACCACGATCAAGATACTATCTACTTACTTAGCCTAGAATTAAGTAATTGGAATAAGCTCATGCATGATTATAGAATCAAGATAGACAAATCACCAAAACCATCATCAAGATATTCAATTATCATTGAGATACATAGAGTAAGATTCATCCCCATCAAGATGACCTACCTTGACGGATCAGCTCTTAACACCAATGGTTCTTGAAACTCAACTAGAGATCTATTCTAACGGGGCAAACCCCAGTGGCTCTACCTCACGGATCTATTGTCCCTCCATCGCCTTTTTTTGTTGCAGCCAGGGTTTACAAGTATTTATAGGGGTTCTACTCATAAAGGACTCGGTTTCTAGCAAATAAGGCGGTTGCGCCGATCGGCGTAGGATTGCGCCGTTTGGCACAAGCCATGTCTTCTCTGGTTTCTTCTCCGAGTCGGTTCCTTTGTCTTCCACAGCTACCATGTGGGTCTTTCCCTTCGAGATAATGTCTTGTACTGCACGTCGAGATCTTGAAGTTCCATAAATCTTCTAGGCAAATATCTTCAAGTGTCTTGTACAGATAAACTTCCATAAACATGTGGAATGGGCCTTGGTCACTTCAGCGGGCCAAAACACCCTTGCACTGACCGGCTCATGGACTGCGCCAATCAGCGCACTGGGCTTCTTCAGTGCTTTTCCTCGGTTCTGGATTCCTGTTCTCTCCAGTATCACTTTAATCATCAATTTTATCTGTTTCTGCAATAAAGCTCCAAAACAACGTATATACAAATATATAGACAATATCATAGGTAAATGACCTAAATTAGTATCAATTATGCTCTAATTGGGGTAATACTCACATATAAAAGGGGCACTTGGAGAGTGCCAACACTATCTTCTGAGGAGGATGGGGCTAGTGGCAAAGGAGCAGTATGACGCATTCTCTGAGGTGACCACCAGCTACACACCTCGATTCCCCAGGGGGTCACAATCAGCCTCTAGTCAGCAGACGGGAGAGGAGGAGCAGGAGTCACCACCGGTCACTCACGAGTAGGTAGCTCATTCAGAGATGGTGGTTCTTGAGTCAGCTAGTACAGGAGCACCTCCCCAGCCGACAAGTACACAGACAGAGGACACTATCACAGTGGCAGCACTTGCAAAGTGCATGAGTGAGTTCATTCAGAGCACAACCGAGGATAGACGTTAGATGATGGACATCATCAGGAGACCGGCAGAGCTTTAGAGACAACAGATGATGATGATGACCACTCTGATGGCTCAGATGGTAGAGATGACTTAGAGGTAGGCCAGTCAGCAGCAGGCACAACCTTCACTTCCACAATTTCAGCCGCTACCGACACATCTAGGACCCTTCACAGCTTTGATGATAGCTTAGTCCAGCGGGCTGTCACACTCAGAGGTGTTACTAGCAGGGGGAGTAGGACGGACTCACTCGCCAGCTCAGTTCTCCCTCTTGTCCGATTTCTCAGAGTCTACATTTTCTTCACTTCACCGATATACTCTTCTACCACGCAGATGGCAGGACCTTCCACCTCCTAGCTACCAGTTAGGAGTTTGTTCTCAGATATAGTGCACACCACACGTGCAGACTCGTAGATAGCCCTAGAGTCGGCTACAACTACAGCTCCACCTTTCACTGCTACAGTCAGCACTCTCACACCTCAGGTAGCAGAGGATCTATTCCACGGAGGCTTTACATAGTAGGATGTGGCGAATCTCGCACTTCTCCGGGCTTCAGTTGCACAGGAGACCGTCACAGTCACACCAGCAGAGCCGGACAGAGGGCCTGAGTCACTTGTAGACCTTGAGTTCTTTGAGCACCTAGATGCTCAGACGGCATAGGCTCAGGGAGCACAGCAGGATCCAACACAACAGCAGCCAGGAGCAGAGCCTTCAGAGGATGTTGCTGCACCACCTTTTTCGACCACGAGCACGTAGATGTTCACTTTTCCCGCTTTTTGGTGCTTGTTGCCAAAGGGGGAGAAGTAGTCATAGGTCTAGGGGGAGTTGGAGTGTGATCTTGTGCGATCGAGAGTAGCTTGTATCTAGGGGGAGCATACGTGTACATTGGTTTTGGGAGTTAGATACATTTGGATCTTATTTTGATGGAGTTATTCGATGTTCATGGATTTTTGATAGGTCTTGGTTTTCATTCCGCTTGTGTTTGACTCATCTTGATCTTACTTGGTTTATTTTCATTCGCAATGCTTTGTATTCCTTAATTATCTTGTATGCATGTCTATGATTTCATGATGATGATTGCTTATTCTTAATTCTTATGTATTGCCATGCTAACCTGTTGCATTTCATCATTCGTGTCTTGCATTGCATGTCCTTATACTTTTTATTAATACCTTCACAAGACATGCATGCATATCATCTAGAGTGCGCTTTTTCTTCTTATTCCTCTTAGCTCTTGATGATGCTTGTTTGAGTAGGACCTTGTGCGTTTCTCTCTTATGCTTTTGAGGTTCCTCTCGATCGTAGTGTAGCTCTTTTAGCCTTGTTGTTCATTGATAAGATTATGATAAGTAGAGATTGTCATCAATCACCAAAAAGGGGGAGATTGTAAGCTTCATGACCATTGATGAGATCCCCATGGTATGAATGTTTTGGTGATAGATGACAACCATGAAATTATGGGCTAATATCTACACGAGTGTTGTCTATGTAGGAATCATCTCTAAAATCTGCTTCAAATCATATGGATGATGGTTGCCTTGGCGATTGATGACAATGACCACAAGCATGGAGGCTTGATGAGCTTGATGGAGTCAAAGGGTTGATGGAGATGGATCAAAGCTAAGGAGCAAGTGTTGGGAACACTTGTCTAGTTGTTAGGGCTTTGAGTCTAGGAAAAACCGGACTATCAAGGGGGTCTAGGTCATTTCTCTTAGGTCATGTCTAGTCGGTGATGGCAAGGTTGCTCGATGAAATCACAGGCACCATGTGACAATGGAGAAGCCAAGGAGCTGCTCGGAGAAGCCGAGAAACGAAGGCAAGTGAAGACAACAAGTTTCAGCTTTTGGACATAGTGACCGGACAGAGGGGTCAATGGTGACGGGACTATACGATCACTAGGAGAAGTTGTCTGGGACTTACAGTGGAGCAGCATAGAAACTGCCAGAGTTGAAAGTTGTAGAGACCGGACGATCCGATCTATAGACCGAATGGTTCGGTCTATACAAGTAACTATGGGCAACGAGGAAGTGAGTGCTAGAAATGTTTCTGGACTAGAGAGAGAAACGGACCGAACGGTCCGGTCAACTGATCGTACGGTCCGATCAATACAAGATTTCAGCAGGGCAGAGCCATTGGTGCTATGGATTGCAGTGACCGAACAGTCCGGTTAGTAGGCCTAGAAAGCTGATTTCGTGGAGCAACAGCTAGTTGGAGGTTGGAAGCCTATATAACTTTGTTGCTGGGGTCTTGGAGACCTCTCTTGGCCAGTGGAGTACCTGAGAGCATTTGGTAAGGTCCAAGAGGAAAAGAAGAGGGCACTAGGAGAAGATATTGCATATCTTGAGAGTGCTAGTGGAGAGTAACTTGAGCATCTTGCACATCTAAGGCTAGGGTGTCCTAAACCGGTTAGGTATCGGTGATCGAGCCTATTGTGATTAGTTGTGAAGGCCGTCACACGTTTGTACATGGTTTGAGCCCGCCGGTAAAAGGGGCATTGCTAGTGAGCGTCCGTGTCGGCTTGGGTAGTCCGACAAGTTCTCGAGGAAGGCGAGCTTGTGCCTTGGTGGCAGCGGTGATGCGCATCGTGTCTTCACTCCGGGAGTGATTAAGGGCTCATGTGCAAGAACCCCACATTGGTGGCGGGAGGGACTGGGACTCCGGTGGGAGTGGTCTAGCGAGGAGTAGGGGAAGGCTCTATCCTTCTGAGACCTCAAGAAAAAATCATGAGCATTCCTTGACCCTCTCTTTACTATTCTGCAAATTTGTGCTCTAGTAACTAGGTTGAATTGTGGCTTGCATGGGCTAGTGTGTTTGGCTTTTGCGCTTGCTATCATCATGAACACTAGCATGTGTAGGGACTTGGTCTACTAGAATTGCTTAGGTTGCAACGATTGTTAGGTTCAAGTAGCATGAATTGAAGTATTCGGATTCATGAGCGGCTTATCGATTCACGGCCCCCTCTTGGTACACCTTCGGTCCTTACACATTGCCTGACATAGCCTGCGAGCGTCTACAAGCCCGGCTCCACGAACTCAAGGAAGCCCGGTGCCATCTTGCGATGAATGAAGCTGCCATCTATCTCGAGCTCACGTGACAGGCTACCAGTGGGCGGGCCTGGGAGATGGTTTGAGGTGTCAACCAGCGCATCATCAACGGCGACCCTTGGCAATCATAGTTCACCCGAGCGGGTCAAAACGTTGCTGCGGTAGCAGGATTGCTACAAACTCTCCTTGACCCAACCACTCCTGAGGCCCAAAGGGCCTAGCAAGATGTCGTGTTACTAGCGCGGGCAAGTGAGCTGCAAGCAAAAAGCTCACTACAATGCAAGTTTGAGATATATAACCTTTTGTTTTCTCCTTCTTCAAATGGTGTTATTTCTTTATTATTTGTAGGAACTCTATCCAGGATATGACAAGTCAATATGACCTCACCCCACCATTCCTTGAAAAGTCCCATGGTTTCTAACATGGCGTTAACCAAAACAATTAGAGTGCGGTTCTTTCTTTCGGCAATCCCATTAGATTCAGGTGAATAAGGAGGCGTCCTCTCATGATTTATACCCTGTTCCTCACACAATGAAGAAAATATATTTGAAAATTATTCTCCGCTTCTATCTGATCTTATCCTTTTGATCTTTCTCTCAAGTTGGTTTTCTACATTAGTTTATAGATCTTAAAGAAACACAATGCTTCATCTTTTGTTTCTAGGAGATACACAACAAAATCTAGTGCAATCATCTATCAACATCATGAAATATCTTTTACCACCTTTAGTCAACACACCATTCATTTTGCACAAATAAGAATGAATTAGTTCTAATGGTGCCAAGTTTTTCACCTCTGCTGGCTTGTGAGGTTTGCGAGTTTGTTTAGATTGAACACACACATGACACTTAGAATAAAAATTAATATGACAAAGTCATGAATGCCAAACATTAGACTCATCAATATTACTCACATGGTTCACAATATTATTACACGTGTCAGAGAAAGACAAGCGAAACAAGCCTCCACTATCATAACCTTAACCAATAAAGGTCCCATACTTAGACAATACACATTTATTGGATTCAAAGTGTAATTTAAAACCATCTCTACATAGTAGATACCCATTGATGAGATTCTTCTTGATAGATGGACCATGTTGCATGTTTCTTAGTCGGATGGTTTTCCCCGAAGTAAGCTTTAGAACGACCGTACCAGTACCATGTACAACTGCATGTGAACCATTTCCCATCAACAAGGATCCAATCCAACCAAATTAGTAAGATGAGAATAAGAAGATGTCAGAACATACAAGAATATTAGCCCCGGTGTCAACCCACCACTCAGGTGAATGACACACTAAAAGAATAGTAGGTAAAAGATTACTATTTTTCTTCCTTGCTAAAAACCATATTTGCAAACTTTTTATTCTGGTTCCATTTGCAATCCTTGCATTCACTGGCCCAATGACTAGATTCGCTGCAAACAAAACAATTACCCTTCTCCTTGTTATTATTCTTCTTTTTGAAGGCATTCATCTGCTTGGTCTTTTGGTTATTGTTCGACTTGTTCTTGTTTAAGGCATTGGAGTTTTCTTTTAGCACCACATTGGGTCTAGAAGACCCATCAATTCCTTTTCGACGGTTGTCTTTTGCCCTCGCTTTGTCCTCAACATCCAAAGATCCAATAAGATCAAGCACATTGAACTCTTGTCTCTTATATTTTAGAAGAGAAGTAGCAAAATCCCTCCAAGAAGGTGTTAGTTTAGCAATTATGCCTTCTGCCACAAACTTATCGGGTAACACACACATGAGAAATTTTCGAGTTCTTTTGCTAGTGCCTGAATCTCATGAGCTTGTTCCACTACAGAACGATCATCAACCATTTTGTAGTCATACAACTGCTCCATGACATACAACTCACTCCCAGCATCAGAAACACCAAATTTTGCCTCAAGCGCACCCCAAAGCGCTTTACCAGATGGTAATATCATGTAGTCATCAACTAGAGTTTCAGCCAAAACATTAATCATGGTGCCTCGGAGCAGGTTATCGGCAGCCACGAAAGCTCTCTCCTCTTCTGGAATGAACTGTTCGGGCTTCCGCTCTACGACATGAAAAATGTTCATGGTTGTCAACCATAGAATCATCTTAGCGTGCTAGTGCTTATAGTTGGAACCATCAGAAGTGTGCAGTTTGAGTGCAATAACAAAACCAATGACCGTAAAATGCCTATCAAGTTTTCGGATTGTTAGAAACTTAGACAAATTATAACATATCTTAATTCCAAAATTAATTAGGTAATACATCATGATCGTGTGAAGAATAATTGATCTTGATATTAGAACATACTCATTCATGTTCATTTCACAACAAATAAACAGGAATAAAGGCCAGAAGTTGTAGGACAGTATCTATGGACGGGACTAGTGCCGGAGGCACCGGCGGCGCCGCTCCCAATGGTCGACATGTTAGGCTGCTCAAAGTAGTCGATCTGAGCCGATGCAGGCAGATGTTCATAGTAGAGTCCCTCGAATGAACACTAGGAAGTAATCGATCACGTTGTAGGCAGGGAGTAGTCATTCACGATGTGAGCTCCAAGGAAGACGGTGAAGACATAATAGTTGTTGATCAGCGAGCAGTCACGTCTTGCGCTCCCCAAAAACCTGATTGCCCGCCTATCTATGTAGATGTCGCAACAGGTCATGATTTTGGAGGCCTGCTCTCTCGAAGCCTGTGCGCACAGGTGTCCGAGATGGAGCAGCAGAGAGCAGCAGCAACAAAGGGGAGATGCTTTGTGGTTCTGGACTATAGGCCCAATTCCTTCTTAAATACCACCATAGCTTGAGTTGTGGGCTTGGAATTGTAATTAATTGAAAAAATAGACCAAAATGTCCAATTAATCCAACAATGTCTTGCGCTCTTCAAAAACCTGATCGTCCACCTATCCATGTAGATGTCGCAACGGTTCGTGGTTTTGAAGGCCTGCTCTCTCGAAGCCTGTGAAGCTTGTGCATGCACATGTCCGAGATGGAGAAGCTGAGAGCAACAACAACAAAGGAGGGAGACTTAGTGGTTCTGGACTATCTTCTCTGGTAGAGAGAACCTCCATATTTATAGTCCCACAGAAGGAAGAGAATTAAATGCCATGCACTAGTAACTGACATCATGCACACTCAATTCCAAAAGTAAGGACATGGTTCTAATTAACCCACCAAAATTAGAAGGTGAAAACAACATTTTCATCGCATCCTCCAACCTGTTTCTTCCATATCCAACATGTCTCTTCGTATCACTCTACTCATCAAAGCAGAAGCTCGCTCCTTCGCTTCGTGTCCTCTAGCTACCCCGACAACATTTTTGTTGCTGGGTTCACAGCCGCTCTCCTCATCTGTACTAGCACGTCGTTGTGTTTGTCTATCACCTTTTTCACCACGTTAAATTCTCGGAAAATTGAGGCACGTTAAAATTTCAAAATAAATCACCAGCTATTTCTATATTTAGAGGAGAGAGGAGGAACTCGGATGTACAAACCCAAACGACTAATGAATTCTCCGGATGATGGTGATGGCTGCATCGCACGGTCGACGATGAGAGAAGTAAGGCGGCATTTACTGAAGTCTCCTTTGATTTCAGTCGATTGAACAGGAGATTTCTGTTTTATATTTTCACGCACTATCATAGGACTTTTGGCTTCTCCAGAATAAGATAGCTATTATTCAAATTTTATGAAACATATCTATGGCACTTTTTCTAACATATCAAGGTATTTGACTCCGCCACGTAGGCACGAATGCCAGTGCTATGAAATGAGGCGGAAAGTTGGTGTAAATTTCATTTCACCGAATCTGAACACATGAATGCGTTGAGTTGGTGATCCATTGGACAATGAGTCAGCTTTTAATTTTTTAGCATTGAGCATTGTGATTGATCGCTGCCGCGCACTCGCTGCTAATTATAGTTTGCCGTACTTCAGCCCAATAACATGTATTTGATCCACTAACGTTATTTATCTTACCGACTAGCATGCAATTCACCCCTAAATTTTTTATCCACTTGTACTTTTCTGAGCCAGAAGTTTGGCCCATTGACATAGTATTTAGTCCATTTGATGTTTCCCTCTATTTTCATTTTTATTCTTTCTTTCTCTTTTTTATGTGATTTCTTTACCACTTCATAAGCTAAATGGTATAATTTTATTTTTCTCAAATAAAACCATAAACTGAATTGTTCATAAGCAAAATGTTTTTAAGAAATAAATCTTTACACTAGAATATGAAACTATGTTGTTATGCTACGAAACACATTTTAAAAAAGCTAAAACTTTATATTCAGGTTGGAACATGATATATGTGTGAAATTTTCCATATATACTCATAGAACTAAGATGAACACTTTTCTTATTGAACGGAGAAAACTATTGAACGGAGAAATTCTTTTTTTATTAAATTTAGAACTTTTCATATATGCTCATGGAACTTTATTTCAATTGAAGATGGAACATTACATAAATGAAACTGAAAAACTTAGTTACATTGTTCATATTTCTCAATTTTTTTTTCAAGATTAAACAATGTTTGAAAAAGCTGAACCTTTTTTTGTGACCTAACTTACATGCATATGTGGAACTTTGTTATTTTTCACAAGAGGGACATTTCTCTTATTTGATGGGTATTTTATACATAGCCTGGAACTTCCTAGAAATATCCATAGAACGTTTTCAATTTAAGATGTTTCAATTGAAGTTGGAACAATTGTTTGAAAGACTGAAACTTTTTTTTTTGTTGAAGCAGGAACAACATTGTGTGTGTGTGTGGGGGGGGGGGGGGGGGAGATATTGCATTGATTTTGGAACACAGAATATATACATAACCAAACAGATATGCGTTTGAAACTTTTATTTGTGAAATTTTCCATCTTATCCTATGAAATTGTGTCAATTTAGCGTGTAACCTTTCATCTTGACCTGTAGAATTTCGTCTGTTGAATTTGGATATTTTTTTTGTTACCATATGGAACGTCTTGTATTTAATGTGAAACTTTTCACCATAATATATGGACTTTCTTCTGTTGTATTTGATACTTTTTTATCTTTCTTTTTGTGACTTGAAACATTTTATCTGAACCTATGAAACTTCTATTTTTAATGTGGAACTTTTCAATTTAACAACTTTGTTCCTCAGTACACTATGCATCTGTGGGAAATTTGTATATATATCCATTAAATTGATCCGAATTGTGCCCAAGGGTTTAGTTCGCATTATGGGTGGGACTTTTGCTCGCCACACAGGCCAAATAATCAATAATAAAAAGAAAAACCAAACTCTAGTGAGCACCGAAAAGATCGTCACGCTCTGGGCCTCATCGCCGGCGGCAGAGGATTGATCACAATGCAATCCATTAATTTGTGTTCCAAATATGCCCCATTCTATTGAAAAGTTCAGGGTAGCTGAATTAATTTTGCTAGAACAGTTTATTTTTTTTAAAAAAATACCTGGTTTTAGTTGGTAACAAACATCGCCGCACAAATTTCAAGACCACAAACATGTGAATTTCTACTGAAAGTCTGAAATGGCTTTATATATTTATATATGAGGCATAAACACCCTTTCAACAAGCCACATAATATATATTGATACTAGGCACGCATGACCAATGTTAACGTTTGCGTTTTTTTAAGGACTTGATATTGATGTACATCCGTATATAAACCGGACTCGCGTAAGTCAATATTAAACTAATTCAATATGCGAGCGGTCCTTCAGCCTAGTGGTTGAGGTGGTTTAGTAGCACCCCCAAGGTCCCGGGTTCGGGCCCGGCCCAGATCGTGGTCATCTCACACGGGCCACGGTGCCGCTGTGTAAGGATGGGACAGGGGTTCGGGGATTTTTTCGATCTACGTGAGAAAGTTTTCTTCTTAACAAAAATGCCAGGGGGCTGTCTTACCTCCGCAGGTCAAGTTTTTTAAACTAATTCAACATCAAATTAAACCAATATCAATGACATCTGTTTTGTTCAAGAGTAGATAGATGCTTTATTATTTACACATCACCGAAAAAGTATTTAGCTCACTGTAAATCTCTGTTGGAATTAAACCAATATCAATGACATCATCGTTTGTTTTGACGGATTGCAAAACAATGAATGAAAAGGAAAAACCTTGTGGTGCCATGTCGTGAACCTTGTTTTGTATTGCATATGTATACATTGAATCAAATACGTCTAAATATAAACAAATTGCGAAGGGTTTTATCATTTTTTTTAATATAATGGCCATATACGACATGCACTTGTAGTCTTGACAAGTTTTTTTAGAATATTTCCTAATATTAGGCATAAATACCCTTTCAACAAGCCTCTAAATCCTCTTTTATTAACATCACCCATCTAATTTCACACGTCAAGAATCAGAGACGGATTGTTCAGATTGATGGTGGTCGAGCCGGTGGAACTTTCAGACGTCCAGCATGAGAGACGGATTGTTCAGATTGATGGTGGGCCTGTGGACAGTTCAGCATGCACTCTGAACTTGTCTTGTAGCATGAATAGATCATCCATGTGTAAGGGCAGCAGTAGCACTTGTCACCGCAGTCCACAATCTGTGTCGTCCACTGACAGGGGATTATTTCATCTTCTGATCTTACCCCGCGGCCTGAACAGATTGTAAGGTCAAAATCCTCGGCAGTATATAAAAAATAGTATCATGTTGACATCGATTTTAATTATATGTGCAGTCAGTAGATTTTTCACGAAACCACGAGTAGTCACTAAACTGTGAGAAGACAACAAGGAAAAAAAGCACGTCCTTTGTCCTTTTATTGGGAAGCTATTACTACTCACCGTGAGCATTTGTGGCTACGCATCCGATAAGAACCAAGAAAGGCAAGAGGAGCTGCATGGTGTGTTTTATGTGGACCGCCATACACAGAAAGAGTTTCGTGGATGGAGAGATTGCCGATTGCCAGAGTTTTGTTCACCTAGGATGTTGGCTCATCACATTCATAGTTACATATATTATATAGGGAAAAGTGGAGCTAAACAACGCATGGGTGTTCTATGGCATGCCAGGGACCCCCCCCTCCCCGGTCTCTTATATATAAAGATCATACCTGAAATCTGGGTGATAAAATTAAAGCATTTGCTAAGGTTCCTATCGCTTGAATCTTTGTTATAGCTGCAGTTACAGTCTGTTTCCATTAGAGTTACAGTTATTCAATAAAAGAGTTACACTGATTTATTTGGTGTAATTTCAAAGAGTAATGGCGCACATAAAAATAATTCAGTGTTTATGAGTTCAAACGAAGCATAGCACCATACAATAGTTATTAGGATACTGCCGCGTCTGTCTCACAGTAAATCACTATCCAGGCTTGGAGGGGGAACGCTTGGATGTTGTGATTTGAAGTGTTAAAGAATGGTACATGGAATGTTGTCTCGGCTCTATTGTGCGCATTGTAACATAGGTGGAAGAAAGATTCATGGTTAGAAGGGGAAATTTTTATCTTGGTGGTCATTTGGTTCTTTTTAATTCGGTCCTATATTCATGTTATCTTTCTTTAAAGTCCCAAAGGATGTCTTAAAGAAACTAGACTATTACATATGTAGATTTTTTGGCAAAAGGATGGTCACAAGAAGAAGTATAGATTAACTAAATGAGGAATCTAATGTACTCCAAAGGATCAAGGTGGCCTTGGGATTTTAAATCTAGACCTTCAAAGTAAATGTCTTCTTAGCAAGTGATTGTTTAGACTAATAAATGAGAATGAGATTTGGCAATAAATTCTCCAAAAGAAATATTTGAGAAATAAAACTATCACTCATGTCCGATATGCCTCTAGGGACTCTCGTTTTTGGTCTAGTTTTATGAAGGTCAAAAATGACTTCTTAAGAATGAGAAACTTTGATGGTACTCAAATAAGATTCTGGGAGGATAAATGGGTAGGGAAGGATCAATTCTCGAGCCTGTATAACATTGTTAGGAAAAAAATATTTCAATTAATGCAGTTTTGGCTGAGGGTTTATTAAAAGTATCCTTTAGAAGATTCTTAGTTGGTACGTAACAATTTACTAACTTGGCAACAATTTATTGCTATAGTAATGAAGACCTTGGGAGCCTTCTGTAAGCTTCATGACCATTGATGATTGGATCCCCAAGGTATAAAAGTTTTGGTGATAGATGACAACTATGAAATTATGGGCTAATATCTACACGAGTGTCGTCTATGCAGCAATCATCTCTAAACTTTATTACAAATCATATGGATGATGGTTGCCTTGGTGATTGATGACAATAACCACAAGCATGAAGGCTTGAATAACTTGTTGGAGTCCAAGGGTTGATAAAGATGGATCAAAGCTAAGGAAAAGCTATGGAGCAAGTGTTGAGAAGACTTGCCTAGTTGTTACAGCTTTGAGTCCATAGGAAAAACAGGACTATCAAGGGGCTCTAGGTCATTTCTCTTAGGTCATGTCTAGTCGGTGATGTGCATATATGCTCAGGGAAATCACAAGTACTAGGTGACAGTGGAGAAACCAAGAAGCTGTTCAGAGAAGCTGGGAAATGAAGTCAAGCGAGGACGAGAAGTTTCAGCTTCTGGACATAGTGACCGGATAGAGGGGTCAGTGGAGACCGGACTATACGATCACTAAGTGTTGGTGATCGAGCCTATCATGATCGGTTGTGAAGGTCATCACATATTTGTACATAGTTTGAGCCCGTCGGTGAAAGCGGTATCAATAGTGAGCGCCCATGTCAGCTCGGTAAGTTCGGCAAGTTTTGGAGGGAGGCGAGCTTGTGCCTTGGTGGCAGCGGTGAGGCGCACCGTGTCTTCACTCTGGGAGTGATTGTGGGCTCGTGGGCAAGAACTCCACATTGGTGGCGGGAGAGACCAGGACTCCGGCGGGAGTGGTCTAACGAGGATTAAGGAAAGGCGTCATCCTTCCGAGACCTTGGGAAAAAATCATAAGCATTCCTTGACCCTTCTTTACTATTCCGCATTTGGGTGCTATAGATGATAGGGTGACTTATGGCTTGCATAGGCTAGTGTGATTAGCTTCCTCGCTTGCTTTCTTCATAAACTCTAGCATGTGTAGGGTCTTGGCCTCCTAGAATTGTTAGATTGCAACAATTGCTAGGTTCATGTAGTGTTAACTAGTAGTATTCGGATTTGTGGTCGGCTTATCGATTCACCCCCCTCTCGGTACGCCTTCAATCCTTACAAGTGGTATCAGAGCCAAGTGCTCATCTTTGAGGTTTCACCACCTTGAGTAAGGATTTCGGGACAGGTGGGGAGTGTTCCCATATTCTATGGGGAAGACTACGGGTATTGGAAGGCTCGTATGCAAGCCTACCTAGAGTCCCTTGATCTGGAGATATGAATGGAGGCCATAGTGAGCCACTATTTAAAAAAGGAGTGTTTGAGAGTTCCCTTCATAACTCCAAGTGCAGTGTTCAATTGAGTTTTAAGTGAGGACACTTGGAAAATGGAGAAATTCCTTGTCTCAGCTAATTCTTGGTAGTGACTGTATGGTTTGGTCATAAGACCGTATAGTCCGGTCTATGCAGCAATGCACAGTACTTTGGGGAGGATGAAAATGGAGACCAGATGGAACCCTTCTAAAGATCGGACGGTCCAGTCTGCACAAGTTCTGTTTCAACAGAATGTTGATTCTCGAAACCTCCAAAGTGACCGGACGGTCCGATCTAGTGAGCGGATGGTCCGGTCACTACGGTTGATTGCGTGATGCAGTTCTTAACCTGGGCCATTGATCTATTTCCTTTTATATCTAGGTCGTCGATCAATTTGACCAAGGTCAATAATCGAGAGAACCTTGTCTTCATCCTCGTTCCAGCCCCGACACCGAGTTCATGCATGCCGAAGCCGCTGACCTCGCTAACTCCACCGTGAACCACCTTGCCGTGCCGCCCCGTGCTCTAGCGCACTTCCTCGCACCGCCGCTCGCCCTCGACCATGCATGGTTGTGCTCCGTGCTTGCGAAACCCTAGCGCTGCCACCTGTACTCGTGCGCCGCCACCGCACTGCCGCCGCTGCCGCTTGCCACCACCTCGCTGCAGTGCCTCGCCGCTGCTGCACCTATGACCTCGCACACGTTAGCACAAAGCCGTGCACCACAGAAGCAAAGGGCAAAGTTTGCCCCTTCACCTCCATTGCCGGCGACTCTAAGTTTTGATCTTTTCGGCGATCGATTGTGTGCTTTTTAGTGTTCGGCTTTGATTCTTCCTCCAGGGTATTGTGATATCTCTCCTTTCATCATTTATGCCCTAAATTTGAGTAGTTGCCTTAATTGATGCAATTAGATTAATTGCCCATGTTTAGTTACATTAATTAGGTAATTAGCTCAACCTAGCTGCAATTGATTCCATGCCTATCAGTTAATTGCATGTCTAGGGTTTGTCTCTCTTTAGTCTGTAGTTGGATTTATTGCCTATTATTTGACTGCACACTAGATGACTCGCACTAGCCACATATAGTCGATGATCACTGTTGTTATATCGCATATTTGTTCAGTGATCATGTCCTTCATTAAGTGTAAGGATTTCTATTGTGCATTCTTTTCTAGAGGTGCTTTACTTGTAGATTTATATAGGTTCCATGCTTATCCTATCTATAATTACATGCATGCAGTGACACTTGTCAGTAGCAGCAGCAGAGATGGCAGGATCAGGTCAGGATAAGGGCAAGGGAAAGATGTCAGAGAAGCCCAAGAGCAGGAAGAGGACCAGGCTAGACCCGGAGTCGGAGAGAGCCTTGAGGGTTGATTAGCACCTCAAGGCTATGGAGACAACACGCAGAAGCCCCGGGGCGCGGTTGGTCATTGGAGAGCCAGTAAGTGAGCCATGGGGACTGAGGAGGAGTACTCGACAGAGGACTACAGCTCAGGGCTGTAAGGATCGAAGGCATACCGAGAGGGGGGGGGAGGTGAAGGACATGCTGCACCCATTGGTGAGTTGAACAAGTATGAAAACAACTCCAAAGCTATCAATATTATGCACTCTGCTCTAGGTAGGAGTGAACATGATCACGTTGCACATCTTGACACTGCTCATGCAATTTGGGAAAAGCTTTGCACATACCATGAGGGTACTGATCAAGTCAAGTCTATGCGGTAAGGATTCTTACAATAGACAGTACCAAACCTTTGCACAAAAACCTGGTGAATCACTAGATGAAACTTTTTGTAGGTTTGAGACAGTTGTGTGCAACTTGAGAGCTTGTGGTAACCTTGTCTACAATGATAATGATAGAGCTAAGAAACTGTTATATTCACTTGATGAAAATATTTGGGGGGTTAAAATTGCTGCTTTAGAGGAAACTGCTGATTTCAATACCCTGAACAATGAGCAACTGTATAGCAAGTTAAAATCTCATGAACTGTCTAGAAAATTTTGTCCTAATGATGTTAATCCTACTTCTAGCATGGCTTTGCTTTCTACCTCTCAGAAGGGTAGTCACAGTGATCTTCTTATGGTACTAACCCCTCACATGACAAGTCTTCCTTGGAGTTTGCTTTGTCTTCTCTTGTTGCAGCTTCCGATGAATAGATGGAGTGCATTCCTGATGAGGAGTTGTCCTTGCTCACAAGGAAGTTAAGGAAGTTCTACAACAACCACAAGGAGAGAAGAGGAGGTGGTTCAAGAACCTACTTTAAGTTTGGTGACCCTAGACACTTCATCGCTGATTGGCCCAAGAAGAAGAAGAAGGCCGGGTACCACGACAACAATACTGAAGACTTAAAGCAGAAGAAGAACCGCTTCTACAAGAAGGGCAAGAACTCCAAGAAGTTTGCCAAGGCCATCGCACATGCCTGCGTTGCCGCTTTGAGCGATGTCGATCTCACATTAAGCGAAGGCCTTACAAGCTTGGGGGAGGAGGTGGAGAAGCCACGAGTCAAGAGGAAGGACAACTTCAACGGGCTTTGCTTCATGGCAAAGAATGATTATGACACCGACTTTGGCTCCGACTCTAACACAAGCAAGGCAGCAGGTGGAGGCCTGGAGAACAAGTGGCTAATGGACTTCAGGTGTTCGCGCCACATGACCGGAGATGCAAAGTGGTTCTCCAGCCTCACTCCCTTGAAGCGCCGAGAGTATGTGACCTTTGGAGATGACAAGAGAGGGAGAGTGAAGGAAAGGGGCGCGGTAAAGGTAAATGAAAAATTCACTCTCAAGGATGTTGGTTTGGTTGAGCATCTCAAGTACAATCTCCTCTCTGTCTCTCAGTTGCTTGATGTTGGTTTGGAAGTGCGCTTTAAGAAAAATGCTTCTTGTGTTCTTGATTCGAATGGCTCTTTGGTTTGTGGGATTTCTAGCATTGGGAAAGTTTTTCAGGCTGATTTTGCTGTCTCTCCTGGTTCTCACAAGTGCTTGTTCACTCAATCTTCTTCTAAGCTCTGGAAATGGCATAGGAAACTAGGTCACATGATCTTTGACTTGTTATGTCGCTCGAGTGGCCTAGTTTTGATCCGTGGATTGCCTAAGCTCAAATTTGAAAAGGATTTGGTTTGTTCTCCTTATTGTCATTGGAAAATGGTTGCTGCTTCTCATGCACCAATTAATTTGGTGATGACTGAACGTCCTGGAGAGCTGCTTCACATGGACATTGTTGGTCCTTCTCGGGTCAATTCTACGGGTTGGAAGTGGTATGTTGTGATTATGATGACTATTCTCGCTACTCTTGTGAAGGACTGAGAAGGCGATCAGAGGGGGGGGGGGGGGGTGAATGGGAGCCAATCAAAATTCTCCAAGAGAACTTGGCCTATATCCCAAAAACAACCCAAGCCAACCTCCAAACTGATCACCAAGACTACACACACCAACTCGTGGTGTACTAGCCTTAGGAGTGATCAAACACACCAAAGTAACATAGCGGAATAAACACGAAATAGCAAGGATTAGAAATAATCAAGAGACTCAAAAACCTGACCTTACTGAGCCACCACCGGCAGTGCCGATCAGAGCCATCGACAGTGCCAGTTGGCCTCATCGGCAGTGCTGATGTGGGGTTCTGCACCCTACCGGCAGTGCCGGTCCTGGTCGTTGGCAGAGCTGATTGACCCCGACAGAACAGGAAAAACTTTTGGGATTTTGGAAAATCTTCTCCAAACCCTAATCAAACGAACTCCAAATGATGCAATTTTTGGACCAGTGAATCCTTAGCACATCACGACCCTAATCATAGAAGATCAACTCAATTGACTCAAGGAATCATCATGAATTTCAGATCTTGTGCCAAGAACACCAAAAAGGGGAAACTTGAGAAATCCTCCAAATTGCAGGTGCTAGAGCTATTGATTCAGCCAATGATCCATAGAGGATTGTTCTAGCTCATCCTAGCAACTAGTTTCTCAAGAAATCCAAGCCAAAAACTCATCCAAAAATGAGAGTGAAAATCATGACAAAAATAGCTCCGAAAATAGAGAAAAAGAGAAATTCGGGATTCAAGGGAAGAGGGAAATATTGAGCACGAAAATACTTCTCATATCATAGAAAGATGCTTACAAGATCTATGGTTACAAGGCTAGGAAGCCACTCTCTTCCTCCCACTATTTGGAAGAGCAAGAGATGTCTCTCACAAACCCTCTCCTCTCCTCTAAAACATGAAGTCCTCTCCTAGCACTTTGTAATGAGTTCCTAACACAAGGCTAATGGGAAGAGAGACACCTCTCCTTTTATAGGCCTAGGGTCTATTGTCCACATGACCACTCTACCCTTGACCTACATAACACACCCACCTACCACCGGGAGCATAACCGTCCATCTTTTTCCTCATCGCCCGAATG
Source organism: Eleusine coracana subsp. coracana (assembly GCA_032690845.1). Lineage (NCBI taxonomy): Eukaryota > Viridiplantae > Streptophyta > Magnoliopsida > Poales > Poaceae > Eleusine > Eleusine coracana. Next base: position 49,901,756 of record CM064420.1, read on the forward strand.
CTATCGGACGCTTCCCGTCTTTACTTTGTCTCGAAGCAAGATCCATGATGGTGCCACATGCACCACCAACCACCGCCACCGATTTTGAGGCCCAAACCAGAAAACCACCTCGCACGCTTCTTAAAGCGTGACTTCTTGATGTCAACGCGTGTCACCTTGTCCCGTGATCCTGACCACCGGCAAGTCTCTCCCAGTCCCTGTCCATCGGGCTCCCTTATCACTTGTACCGACATCCTGTTTGTCTTGACTTGGTCAACACGCCATCTTCATCACCACCACGGTTTTGAGGCTCAACCATAAAACTGTCCATGCTTCTTGCCTCTCCACATGTACGGTGTGGATCACCCTTGACTTCACCCGGCATTCCGATCGTCCGGCCCCAAGTTCCCTACTTTTGCCCGATCCTCTCGCCATTGACCGCCAAGTCGACTCCAGTGACCTACACATCATGAGACAAGCAAACACATTTCCCAACTCCTGCAACATCACCAATACCTCCACCAACTCAGGTTAGTCATAACCATGATATGCAAACCCATGCAATCCCCGGATTCCCGCATTTCAACTCAAACACCAAATCCACTCAAGTTAATTACTCATCACATATATTGCAAACCATTGCACATATCCACATGGTTTCTCAATCTCCCCCTTGATGAGTATATTGACAACACCAAATGCACAAAGATTAGAGATTGAAATGTGAAGCCGAATAAGCATATCCAAATGGCCAAACCCAAAGAAAAGGTGAAAACAAGCCATCTAGCAAGGTAGGAATCACAAAACCAAGAGTTGGCAAAGAAAGCGACTTGAGACGCAAAGAATATGAAATGTGCAAGAAAACGCCCAAGATCATGATATGCTCCCCCTCAACTTATGATATGCTCCCCCTCAACTTGTGGTAGGTTTCATGTAGTGCAAAATGGATCATTTTAAGAGTTGGCATTATTTGTGCATGACCCAATATTTTCTCTCCCTTTGGCAATGAACTCATCAGAGAGGCAAAAGAACAACCAAACATGGAAAGCATGAAAATGCAATCCTAAGGAGCTTCAACAATTATGCAAACAAGCATTTAACTTTGCTACCCATAAACATAGAGCCATGAAGTGTAAAAGAAATAGCTCACAACCATGCAAAGATCAAAAATAGATAGCAAGGCATAAACACCAAGAGCTACACAAGCTAAGCAGAAAGATTGACTAGCTTAGATAGAATCAAATTTGCTTATCATGAGAAAATCTACCACCACATGTGTAATTACTCCCATCCAAGGCAAAACAAGTATCAAGTGAACTATAAGAATCTAGCCAGTTTCAATCTCAACTAGGGCAACAAGAATTCATAGAAAATGAGCTTCACAAATGCTCACATATGCAACAAAGACTCAATTGATCAAGTGTTTATTGTTTATCCTCATGTGTCCTCTTATCCATACAGAGGGTCACACGATTGGGTACGACAAACACCCCGAGGCCTCAAGTCACAATGTTTGGATTTAGCATTTTAGAATTATTCTTGATGAAAAACACTTTGCAGATTATCCAAAGTTTATTCACAAGACAAAAGAGCATGCCTTTGCAGCAAAAGGAACACACGTTCCCACAATGTCCCATCATGAGTTAAATATTTGCAAAGCCTTCCATTTCGCAAACACAGGATGCCAAAGCCAAGATATCCTCTAGACTAGCCTCAATGCGAGTTTCAACAAGGATAAAAGCAATTATACACATGGTGAGAAAGTTTTAGCAAGAATAGTTCATAAGGATCACAAAAAGCTTAGTTTACCTTTAAGATTAGCAAGTTGCTCTCATGAGTTTATAACAGGCCATCTAGAAAATCTAAGCATAAGAGATTACCATCACATCTGATGAGGACATCACTCCTAAGGATACCTGCAACACTCCTCCAATTCTAGACTTGCAAGGTCCAATGACTAGAGCTCGTGCACAACAACTAAATTTAGAGGTGAGCTCGTTCCTACGTTCTTCATCATATGTCACTTTTGAGAATAGTTTGCTACCTAATGATTATATTGTAATTAGGAACCATGGAGAGGACCAAGAGATGATGGGAGAAGGACTTGGAGATGTGGAGGACCAGCAAGGACGTGTAAGCCAAGGTGGAGGCCCAACCAAAACCGACTTTGAGTCTGTTTCGGGGCCCAAGACCAGTCTGCACTAAAATGGATGTCCAGGACGCATATGGACTCGGATTTGGACGTTCTATATATGCACGGAAAGAAAAGAATAATACCTTTTCAATGCCATCTGTCTCATGTCAAAATTCATCTGGAGTCATCAGGAATCATCGAAACAAAAGAGGGTCTAGAATCTGTTTCAGTGCTGCGTTGCACGTTTTTGGCCTTTGGGCTTTGTATCTAGTTGAGCCCAATTAGGGGCGCGTCCAGAGGGTCTTGCACAACCCTAGGGTCTTCATATATAGCCACCACCACACCATTAGGGTTCAGTATTGCTTAGATTATTCTGTTCATAACAGTTTCACCGTCATCACGGTTTGTGAGACCCCAACTTTATGAGATTCGTAATACATCTGCAATTGTGTTGCATTCTTCTTTGTTCTTGCTTGTGTTCTTCATTCGCAGGCGGGATTAGCCTTCTTGGAAAGGTCAATCATTTTAGGACGGTTGATAACCAGAGAAGACGTTGTGCTACGATTGCGGGGTTTAGAACGTGCTGTTCTGAAGCCAGATCGATTTGTGTGTCGCCTCCGATCAAATCAACGTATCCAGAACCTTTCGGAAGATCGGGAACCCTTGTCCACATCAAGTGGTAATCAGAGCTTCAGGTGCACCGTCAGGTTTGCACTACCCTTAGTTAATTTCGTTTTGTGTTCATCCAATCATCCACAGAAAAGCCAAAAAAAAAAAATTTCCACTCCGCCCATAACCACGTGTTTAGCTTTTGCATATTTCAATTTCAGAGTCCATAGTGTTGAGTTTGTGCCCTAGTTCTTGTTTAGTCGCTGCTTTAGTTTGTGTTTTTGTCGTCAGTAGTGTTCTCTTGCAACCCCAGCCGCCATCCCCTTCACTATCCTCTGCTTTGTTGGCTTTTTGTGCTATGGTTGATTGATCGACACACCTAGCCTAGTCCCACCCTAATCCTACCCTAAGCACACCGTCAACACCCCAGACCAATCTCCATAAATTCCACTTTCCGCTGCCTCCAGCCGCCAATAAAAATCCTACCCGATTCCAAACCCGACCCCAAACCCGACTCGGGTTTCTTGAAAACCGATTCTGACCCCCCCCCTTCGGTAAAACGGGCATAACATTTCGCTCGGTTGTCTGTTTTGGCTGAAATTTTTATAGGAGATTCTTGACCCAAAGTTGAGCATACCCACACTTGGCAACGCCCTGTGTGCCCTTGTCAAAAAATTCAAAAAAAAGTCGGGAAGATAAAGAAAAAATTCATTCAAGTTTTGACCCGACGTTTTCTGCAACTTCAAGAAAAATATCAAAATATCAAATATCACTACTATTCTAGCTCTATTTGAGCTGAAATTTTTTGTGGATTCTCCCCCATTATTAGTGAGTTGGAGAAAAATATCAAAAAAATAAAATAGAAAAAAAGAAATTTAGGATTTCTACTAGTGCTACATCTAGCCCCCTGAAATTTCTGGGTTTGGCTGTTTTGCACTTAGCCCCCTGCTATCGCCTGTGTGCCTTTGTCTCCTTGTTTCTACTTTGCTATAACTACTGTTCTAGGACATACTTAGACCAACAACTAGGGACAAGTTACTTGGGCACTTATTCAGCTTTACTTTAGTTTTTTGATTTGTGTGCCACTAACATATATATGTTTGGCCTTTCCTAGCTTTACATATTTCTTCTGGACAGCACATAGGTTATTTTGTGACCCTTGCAATCATGGAACACACCTCCCTGGTATCCTTTGCTTTGCTTTTAACAACTTTGTAAGAGCTTTGTAAGGAGTTTCCTTTTGCTGTGTTGAGAGGCACCACTACTTAGCTGTTTTGTAGGGATAACCTTTACTGTTTGTTTCCTGTTTTGGTGTTTGTGATCCCAGGAAGTGACAATGGAGAGATGGCTTCACCCTCACAATTTGCTAAGTGCGTGATCCAAGAGCAGCTCCAGAAGGCTTTGCAGGCTGCTCAGAGTGATTTGACAGAGACGATCACTAGAGCCGTTACTGATGCGGTCAGCAAGCTTCACATTGGAGAAAGCATCGAGCGGTTGGAGAAGCGGGTCTCTAAGTTAACCGATCAGGTTGTCGCGTTGGAGACCGCTCCCAAGACCAACGATATGAACACCAATAACAACAACGACATTGAAGACGATCATGATGAAGACACGGTGTATAAGGCTGATGGCACCGTGGATAGGTCAGCTACAAGGGCCACAAGATTACGACGTCGTTTGCACCGTAATACTCAAGGTATGGGTGGTTTCCATAACTATAATCATCGTCCACACGGTAACTATGCTTCAGATGACCCGTATGCTAAAATTAAGTTTTCAATTCCTTCATTTTTGGGTCAGTATGATGGTGATGTTTATCTTGATTGGGAGATGACTGTAGAACTAAAATTTAATGCCCACCTTGTTCCTGAACAACATAGGATTAGACAAGCCACTTGTGAATTTAAAGACTTTGCTATTGTTTGGTGGAGTGATCTAGCTGCTGAAACTGAGTTGCCTACTACTTGGGAAGAACTTAAGGTAGCAATGCATGATCATTTTGTTCCTCCTTCTTTTTATAGAGAGATTCGTAATAAACTGCAGTGTTTAGAGCAAGGAGATAAAACTGTTTAGAAGTACTTTAGTGCACTTCAGAAGGGTTTGATTCGTTGTGCTATAGTTGAAAAAGTAGAGGATCAGATTTGCCGCTTTTATTCTAGTTTGAGAAAAGAAATTTAGGACATCCTTGATTTTAAAGAATATTATACCCTCAACCAGTGTTTCCAGTATGCTATGCTTGTAGAGAAAGAATCACAGAGACTTTTCCAGGCTTTTGAGAAGTACAACAAGTCCAAGAACTTCTACTCTCATGGCCGATGGGGACTTTGGGGCTGCCCATGCCATCTTTTCTGCCACCCCACCAGCAGCTGCCAAGGGAACCAGTGTTGTTTCTGCAGCACCAAGATCAGCCCCTGCACCTTTTTTGTGCTCAGGTAAAAATTCTATGTAGGTACCAGCTAGTAGTGCCTCCTTTGTTGCTTCGACGAGGCGCACTACAGGGATTCAGTGCCACCGCTGCCATGGACTGGGTCATGTGCAAAAAGATTGTCCAAGTAGGCGGGCATATGTGGCGACAGACGATGGCGGTTACATGAGCACCTCCGATGTGGAGGATGAGGAGGAGGACGTCGCTGCCACCAACAGTGACCTCATCCTTGGAGACGGAGACACCACGGGATACATGAACATTATTGTTCAGCGTGTCCTTAGCACACAAGTTCATCAGCCTGAGACGATGCAGCGCCACAACTTGTTCCATATTTTCTTTGTCATCAAGAACCGTCGAGCACGTGTCATCATTGATGGAGGGAGCTACAATAACTTTATGAGTTCTGATGTGGTCAACAAGCTTGCTTTGACCACACACCCACATCCACATCCATACTACGTTCAGTGGTTAAACGACTCCGGAAAAGCTAAGGTAATACAAACTTGCAGAGTTCCGTTTTCCGTTAGTTCTTATGTGGATTCTGTTGATTGTGATGTTGACCCCATGCAAGCATGTTCACTTTTATTGGGTAGACCTTAGGAATTTGATAATGATGTTGTACACCATGGTAGAAATAATAAGTACACTTTTATGCATAAAGGAACTAAAATTACTTTGTTACCAATGACCCCTACTGAAATTATACAAGCTGATTTAGAAAGAGCTACTAGTTTGAAAAATAAAGGTCCTAAAATTCAACAACCTATTAATTTTAATTCTACAACTAGTAATGTTAATGATTCTTCAAGTTCTAAGGGTGCTAGAATTAAATTACAAGGTCGTTCATGTCTTGCAACAAAATCTGAGCTTGCTGAAATTTCTGATAATGATGATATTTGCTATGCTTTGATATGCAAACAAGCTTTGTTTTCTCTTGATGATATTGCTTCAAGTGCTTTGCCTCCTGCTGTCACTAACCTTTTGCAGGAGTATGATGATGTTTTTCCAGCTAAGATACCCCCGGCATTGCCACCTTTGAGAGGGATTGAGCATCAAATTGATTTGATTCCGGGTGCTACTTTGACAAACCGTGCTGCTTATAGGACCAACTCTGAGGAGACTAAAGAGATACAGTGACAAGTTCAAGACCTTTTGGATCGTGGGTATGTTCGTCAATCACTTAGTCCTTGTGTTGTTCCTGTACTTTTGGTTCCTAAGAAAGATGGTACTTGGCATATGTGTGTAGATTGTAGAGCCAATAATAATATTACTATTAGGTATCGTCATCCTTCTATTCCTTGGGCGGATATTTCTATGGACTTTGTTTTAGGACTGCCTAGGACTAAGAGAGGGAGTGATAGTATTTTTGTTGTTGTGGATAAATTTTCTAAGATGGCACACTTTATACCATGTCATAAGACTGATGATGCTAGTTATATTGTTGATCTCTTTTTCAAAGAAATTGTACGTTTGTATGGTATGCCTTCTACTATTGTTTCAAATCATGATGCAAAATTCTTGAGTTACTTTTGGCGCACGCTTTGGAATAAGTTGGGTACAAAGTTGTTGTTTTCTACAACTTGTCACCCATAAACTGATGGACAAACTGAGGTGGTGAACATATGTTGAGAGCTATTTTGAAGAAAAATTTGAAGCAATGGGAAGAATGTTTGCCTCATGTTGAGTTTGCATATAATCGGGCAACACATTCTACTACCAAGGTATGTCCTTTCAAGGTAGTGTATGGTTTTGATCCCCGTACTCCACTTGATATACTTCCTCTACCTATTCATGAGAGAGTTCATGTTGATGCTAAGGAGCGTGCTGAATTTATTTGGCAAATGCATGAGACCAGTAGACTTAGGGTCTGTTTGGTTGGGCTTCCAGAGCTGCTTTTGCTTCTAAAAAGCCAGAAGCCCAACCAAACAGCTGAGCTTTTGTTGGCCTTCTTCCACAAAAGCAGCTTTTCATGTGTTCATTTTGATAGCAAGGGGAGGCCTGCTTCCGGCGGCTACAACTTCCTCATTTTTGCGAAAATTACCCGCAATGCCACTGATAAGTGGCGTACCAATTCGTTCTTTTCAACTCTCGTCTCTCTCTCGTCTTCCCGAGCAGGCAGGCGACGTTGCTCCCCACCGCGCTCCATTGCTCCCCACCATGCTGCTCCCGACCGCGCCCCATCGCTCCCCACCGTGCCCCACCATGCCCTACGGCGCCGCTTTCCATTGCACCCCACCGCTCCCCATCGGCGACCCCAAATTGGGATGGCAGCGGCAGTGGCCTCAAATCGAGGAGGCGGGAGTGGAGGAGCGGGATGGCGAGCAGGAGTGGGGAGTGGGAGCGGAGGCACGGTGAGAGGACGGAGAAGAGGAAGAGGCGGAGGCAGGAGTGGGGCGGTGAGAGGACGGAGAGCACGTGCAAGTACGGAGCAACAGTGCCGGCGCTGACCTTGGGAGGTCACAGGACGGAGCAACAGTGCCGTCCTGTGAGAAGAAGGGGCTGACGAGTGGGACCTGTCAAGAGTGAGAGAGATGAGTGGAAAGGGTTATGAATGACATGTGGGATCCATTTAACAGTTTTCTCAAAAGTCATAGCTAACTAACCTAACAGCTTTTGGCTTTCTCACAGCTCATATCTCACAGCTACTTTTTTCACAGCCAGAGCCCACAGCTACTTTTCCAAAATCTATAGCCCAACCAAACACACCCTTAGCATTGAAAAGATGAATGACAAGTATAAAATTGCTGGTAGTAAAGGTAGAAAAGAAGTAAAACTTGATGTAGGAGATTTAGTATGGTTACACTTGAGAAAGGATAGATTTCCAGATTTGAGAAATTCTAAATTAATGTCTAGAGCTGATAATCCTTTCAAAATAATTGAGAAGATTAATGATAATGCATATAAACTTGAGTTGCCTCCCGAGTTCGGGGTTACTCCTACTTTTAACCTTTCAGATTTGAAACCATACATGGGAGAAGAGGATGAGCTTGAGTCGAGGATGACTCCACTTCAAGAGGGGGAGGATGATGAGGACATCACTCCTAAGGATACATGCAACACTCCTCCAATTTTGAACTTGCAAGGTCCAATGACTAGAGCTCGTGCACGACGACTAAATTTAGAGGTGAGCTCGTTCCTACGTACTTCATCATATGTCACTTTTGAGAATAGTTTGCTACCTAATGATTATATTGTAATTAGGGACCATGGAGAGTACCAGGAGACGATGGGAGAAGGACTTGGAGACGTGGAGGACCAGCAAAGACGTGGAAGCCAAGGTGGAGGCCCAACCAAAACCGACTTCGAGTCTGTTTCGGGGTCCAGGACTAGTCTGCACTAAAACGGATGCCCAGGACCCATACGGACTTGGATTTGGACATTCTACATATGCACGGAAAGATAAGAATATGACCTTTCCAATGCCATTGATCTCATGTCAAAATTCATCTGGAGTCATCAGGAATCATCAAAACAAGAGAGGGTCCAGAATCTATTTCGGTGCTGTGTTGCATGTTTTTGGTCTTTGGGCTTTGTATCTAGTTGAGCCCAATTAGGAGCGCGTACAAAGGGTCTTGTACGACCCTAGGGTCTTCATAGCTGCCGCCGCACCATTAGGGTTTGGTTTTGCTTAGATTATTCTATTCATAACAGTTTCGTCATTATCACGGTTTATGAGACCCCAACTTCATGAGATTCATAATACATCTGCAATTGTGTTGCATTCTTCTTTGTTCTTGCTTGTGTTCTTGATTTGCAGGCAAGGATTAGCCTTCTCGATAAGGTCAATCATTTTAGGACGGTTGATAACCAAAGGAGACGTCGTGCTACGATTGCGGGGTTTAGAACGTGCTGTTCTAAAGCCGGATCGGTTTGTGTGTCGCCTCCAACCAAATCAACGTATGATGAGGACATAACCATGCTGAATATGCGCATATCATAGCCTTCCCCAAGTTACAAGTCGTCACCAACTCGGTCGCCATGTTCGTCTCGGATTCAGCTGACACCCCTTCACGGTTTTGATGATATCTCCCACATCCGACGTCCAAACGAGGCGTTCTTTGATGCGTTGGAAAGCGGACGATGCCGCCGTTGTTTTATCTATGGTCCTAGCTCCAGAAGGGTTGTGAGTTAATATGCGCATATCATAGCCTTCCCCAAGTTACAAGTCGTCACCAACTCGGTCGCCATGTTCGTCTCGGATTCAGCTGACACCCCTTCACGGTTTTGATGATATCTCCCACATCCGACGTCCAAACGAGGCGTTCTTTGATGCGTTGGAAAGCGGACGATGCCGCCGTTGTTTTATCTATGGTCCTAGCTCCAGAAGGGTTGTGAGTCATGCTATGTGACCATGAGAAGGTGTTGCGCCACCTATTTTGGGCCAACTTGGCCATATATCGTGTCGGGCCTTAAGCCCATGTTGTGGGCGCCCCCCTGGTCACCCCCAACCCTAGAACGCCCCTGGTTCCTAGATAAACTCAGTAGCCGCCATCTTTTAGTTCAGTTTTCTTGAGAGAAACTTGATCGAATTATTGTAACTGTGGCAACAAGTCCTTTTACAGTAATCTAGGGCCCCTGTTCTTGTTCTACACCACTGTGGCGATTAGTGCTTTTGTGTTCAGAGCTTGAACCTGTTCTTGTGATTCGCTTCATTCATATTTGCAATTTCATATTGCGTGTTTATCCTCTCTTGCTTATGTTCTCGAATTCGCTTGCAGGAACAATCAAGTTGTGCTTGGTGTAACGGTTGCGGGGTTGGATCGTGTCTGATTCAAGCCATCTCATCAACGCCGAGTTCCCAAATTCGAGTTTATCCCCCTACCTCTCGAAAGATCGGGCCATATGTACATCAAATGGTATCAGATTCCTAGGTTCCCCATGAGGTATTATCGTGTTTTCCCCTTTAGATTCGTTTGTGTTCATCACCTATTGTCCACAAAAAAGTCAACAAAAAAATTATCCCCACTATCCCAGACATTGTTTAGCCTTTGCATAATTTAATTTCAGAGTCCGTGGTGTTTAGTTTGTGTTCTAGTCAAGTTCAGTTGCTGGCTAGAATTTGTGTTCCGATTCGGTTTATGTTTTGATCTCCGCTGCACACCAGCATTTTTCCCCATCCGTTTCAACCACCATTACTATCGTGTTTTCCATTGGATTCACCATCGTGCCACCCACTCAGCCCCCACAATCAGTTGCCAACGAAAAAACCCTACCTGATTCCGTTTCTGTCCCCCCCCCCCCTCACCCGTCAAACCCTATCTTGACCTATCTTCGGTAAAACATGCATAACTTTTTGCTCGTTGCTCCAATTGGGCTGAAATTTTTACAGAAAAATCTTGACTCAAAGTTGAGGTTACCCACACTCGACTATGCCCTGTGTGCCCTTGTCAAAAAGTTCAAAAAAAATCGGGAAAAAATAGAAAAAAAATTGTGAAGTCAAAATAGCGTTTTCGGTGAAACTTTGAGATTTTGCCTACACTTTGTTTTCCCTCTATTTGAGTTGAAACTTCTTGTGGTTCCTTCCTTTGAGTTCCTCTATCATAGAAAAATAGTGGAAAAATCATACAAAAAAATCAAAATTTTGATTTGCACCCCCCCCCCCCCCCCCCCCCCCGCCCTGAAAATTTCTAAGTCTGTGAAGTCTGTTTTGGTCCTTGCTCTATTTGCCATTGTTCTTGCTGTCACAACTGTTTTTGAACACAATTCTTTTGCCAGCAATTAGGACACTACTTTGGACATTTATTCAGTGCTACTATCTGTTATTGAATTGTGTTCCACTAACATACATATTAGCCTTCCAAGCTATACATATTGCAGCACAGGTTTCTTCCTTACAACTGTTACACCCAAGTTCGACTATAGATTGTCCCGACCTGTTGGCCTTAGTAAGAACGCTTGCAAGATTGTGATACATTGCTTCTGATATTGTTTTCCACTTTCTTGACCCTCTGCTAGCTGCTAGTTGATAGGGCTAATCCTTTTGTTTAGTCTTGTCTTTTGCTTCTAACCATGTCAGAGAAAGGAAAAGGGACACCTGGAGAGTCGAAGTCCCCTACAGACTTCAATGATTGCGTGTCCAAGGTTGAGCTTACGAATTATTGTAACTGTGGCAACAAGTCCTTTTATAGTAATCCAGGGCCCCTGTTCTTGTTCTACACCACTATGGCGATTAGTCCTTTTGTGTTCAGAGCTTGAACCTATTTTTGTGTTTTGCTTCATCCATATTTGCAATTTCAGATTGCGTGTTTATCCTCTCTTGCTTGTGTTCTCGAATTCGCTTGCAGGAACAATCAAGTTGTGCTTGGTGTAACGGTTGCAGGGTTGGATCGTGTCTGATTCAAGCCGTCTCGTTGATGCCGAGTTCCCAAATTTGAGTTTATCCCCCTACCTCTCGGAAGATTGGGCCATATCTACATCAACGTATCCAGAACCTTTCAGAAGATTGGGAACCCTTGTCCACATCAACATCCACACAACTTAGCTCAAGCTCAATCACAGCAAAGAGAAATGCAAGAAAGCATAAGAATCAAAGCTCATCTACCAATGCATATATTACATATGAGATGCAATGCAAAAATGGTAAGATACATATATACAAGTGAACACCAACTCCCCCTCAAATGATGCCATAAGGATGACAACACCAAGTTCCCTCCGAAGAAAAGCATGTCTAGTAGCATCTAGGGGCTTGGTGAGGATATCAGCTAGTTGGTTTCTGGTGTCGATGTATTTGAGCTCAACATCCCCCTTCTCAACATTGTCTCTCAGGAAGTGGAATCGCACATTGATGTGTTTGACCTTACCATGTTGGATTGGGTTTTTGGCTAAGCATATGGCACTAGAGTTATCACACATGAGTGGAACAGTCTTAAAGGTCAACCCATAGTCCCTCATGGTAGATACAATCTGTGGTGGATTGGGCAACACTCGACTGCTTACGAGAAGACCAACAGATCAAACAAGTACCCAAGAAATGGCAAGTACAAGAAGTGCTCTTCTTATCAATTCTACACCCGGCAAAGTCCGCATCCGAATACCCAATAAGATCGATGAAGATGCAGAGTACCAAAGACCAAACTCAAGGGTGTATTTGAGATACCTGAAGATGTGTTTGACACCCTTGCGATGAGTCACCCTTGGGGAAGCTTGAAAGCGAGCACAAAGACACACCACAAAATGTATGTCGGGTCTTGTCGCTGTCAGGTACAAGAGGGAGCCAATCATGCTCATGTACTCCCTTTGGTTCACCGCTTCACAGTCTTCATCAGGGTCAAGTGCCGTTGTAGTGGACATTGGTGTAGACAACAGATGCATATTGACCATGTCAAACTTCTTCAGGAGATCCTTCGTGTACTTGGCTTGATGTATGAAGGTGTCTTTCTTGTACTGCTTGATTTGAAGCCCAAGAAAGAAGGTGAGCGCACCCATCATCGACATCTGAAATTTACTTTCTATGGCTTCCTGAAATCTAGACACAAGAACATGAGAGGAACCACCAAAGATGGTATCATCCATGTAAATCTGAACTATTAGAAAGTCATTGCCATGCCTGAGAGTGAACAAGGTTTTTTCAACACACCCCATGATATATTCACGCTCTAGCAAGAAAGTCTTAAGCCTAGCATACCATGCCCTAGATACTTGCTTTAGCCCGTACGAAGCCTTCTGAAGCTTGTACACACGGTTTGGGTATTTGTGGTGCTCAAAGCCAGATGGTTGTTTTACATAAACCTCTTCCTCTATGAAACCATTTAGGAAAGCACTCTTGACATCCATTTGATAGAGTCTAATGCCCTTAGAGGCAGCAAATGCAAGCAAGATCCTAATGGGAGGTACCTCACTTGTGTCGGAGTCGGATCCCGAGTCGGTGTCGTGGTCATTCTTTGCCATGAAGCAAAACCCGATGAAGTCATCCTTCCTCTTGACTCGTGGCTTCTCAACCTCCTCCTCCGAGCATGTAAGGCCTTCGCTTGATGTGAGGTCGACATCGCTCAAGGCGGCAACGCAGGCACGTGCAATGGCCTTGGCGAACTTCTTGGAGTTCTTGCCCTTCTTGTAGAAGCAGTTCTTCTTTTGCTTGAAGTCTTCAGTGTTGTTGTCACGGTACCCGGCCTTCTTCTTCTTCTTGGGACAATCAGCGATGAAGTGTCCCGGGTCACCACACTCGAAGCAGGTTCTTGAACCACGTCCTCTTCTCTCCTTCCGGTTATTGTAGAACCTCCTGAACTTCCTTGTGAGCAAGGACAGCTCCTCGTCAGGAATGCACTCCATCTGTTCATCGGAAGCTGCAACAAGAGAAGACAAAGCAAACTCTAAAGAAGACTTGTCAAGTGAGGGAATAGTTCCATAAGAAGCATCACTGTGACTACCCTTATGAGAGCTAGAAAGCAAACCATGCTAGAAGCTGGAATAGCAATATTAGGACGAGATTTCCTAGATAGTTCATGAGATTTCAGCTTGCTATACAGTTGCTCATAGTTCAAGGTGTTGAAGTCAGCAGTTTCTTCTAGAGCAGCAATTTTAACCCCCTATACATTTTCATCAAGTGAGTACATCAGTTGCTTAGCTCTATCATTGTCATTGTACACAAGGTTACCATAAGCCCGTAAGTTGTACACAATTGCCTCAAACCTATAAAAAGTGTCATCAAGTGACTCGCCTGGTTTTTGTGCAAAGGTTTGGTACTGTCTATTGTAAGAATCCTTATGCATAGACTTGACTTGGTTGGTACCCTCATGGTAAGTGCAGAGCTTAACCCAAATAGCATGAGCAGTGTCAAGGTGTGCAACCCTATCATGTTCACTCCTACCAAGTGCAGAGTGCAGAATATTGATAGATTTGGAGTAGTTCTCATACCTGACTAACTCACCTGCAGATGTAGTGTTCGGGTCCTGTGGTATAGCATACTCCTACTCAACAATCTCCTAAATTGCACGTCCTTGACTCAGCAGATACGCCTTGGTCCGTGACTTCTAGTAGGGGAAGTCCTCCCCATCGAACATCCACAGCTTAACAGCGTGCTTCTCCATGTCGCCTTCGGATCACAAAGCCAGTGAAGGTCAACTAGTGATCAAACTGGCTCTGATACCAATTGAAGGGCCGAGAAGGCAACCAGATGGGGGTGAATGGGAGCCAATCAAAATTCTCCAAGAGAACTTGGCCTATATCCCAAAAACAACCCAAGCCAACCTCCGAACTGATCACCAAGACTACACACACCAACTCGTGGTGTACTAGCCTTAGGAGTGATCAAACACACCAAAGTAACACAGTAGAATCAACACGAAACAACAAGGACTAGAAATAATCAATATACTCAAAAACCTGACCTTACTGAGCCACCATCGGTAGTGCTGGTGCTGGGTTCTACACCCTATCGGCAGTGCCGGTCCTGGTCGTCGGCAGTGCTGATGGACCCCGACGAAACAGGAAAAACTTTCGGGATTTTGGCAAATCTTCTCCAAAACCTAATCAAACGAACTCCAAATGATGCAATTTTTAGACCAGTGAATCCTTAGCACATCATGACCCTAATCATAGAAGATCAACTCAATTTGCTCAAGGAATGATCACGAATTTCAGATCTTGTGCCAAGAATACCAAAACGGGGAAACTTGAGAAATCCTTCAAAATGAAGGTGCTAGAGCTATTGATTCAGCCAAGGATCCATAGAGGATTGTTCTAGCTCATCCTAGCAACTAGTTTCTCAAGATATTCGAGCCAAAAACTCGTCCAAAAATGAGAGCGAAAATCATGACAAAAATAGCTCCGAAAATAGAGAAAAAGAGAAATTTGGGATTCAAGGGAAGAGGGAAATCTTGAGTATGAAAATACTTCTCATATCATAGAAAGATGTTTACAAGATCCATGGTTACAAGGCTAGGAAGCGACCCTCTTCCTCCCACTATTTGGAAGAGCAAGAGATGTCTCTCACACACCCTCTCCTCTCCTCTAAAATATGAAGTCCTCTCCTAGCATTTTGTTATGAGTTCCTAACACAAGGCTAATGGGAAGAGAGACAGCTCTCCCACTAGCCACACCTCTCCTTAAGTAGGCCTAGGGTCTATTATCCACATGACCACTCTACCCTTGACCTACATAACACACCCACCTACCATCGGGGGCATAACCATCCATCTTTTTCCTTATCGCCCGAATGCTATCGGACGCTTCATGTCTTTGCTTTGTCTCAAAGCAAGCTCCGTGATGGTGCCACGTGCACCACCAACCATCACCACTGGTTTTGAGGCCCAAACCGGAAAACTGCCTCGCACGCTTCTCAAACCGTGACTTCTCAATGTTGACGCATGTCACCTTGTCCCGCGATCCTGACCACCGGTAAGTCTCTCCCAGTCCCTCTCCATCGGCCCCCCTTGTCACTTGTACCGGCATCCCGTTCGCCTTGACTTGGTCAACATGCCGTCTTCATCACCACCACGGTTTTGAGGCTCAACCGTGAAACGTCTGTGCTTCTTGCCTCTCCACGTGTACGGTGTGGATCACCCTTGACTTCACCTGGCATCTCGATTGTCCTGCCCCAAGTCCCCTACTTGTGCCCGATCTTCTCGCCGTTGACCGCCAAGTCGACTCCAGTGACCTACACAAAATCATAACACAAGCAAACACATTTCCTAACTCCTACAACATCACCAATACCTCCACCAACTCCAATTAGTCATAACCATGATATGTAAACCCATGCATTCCCCGGATTCCCACATTTCAACTCAAACACCATATCCGCTCAAGTCAATTATTCATCACATATATTGCAAACCATGGCACATGTCCACATGGTTTCTCATCTTGGGTCTACTTTCTTGAAAGCAAGGATGAATTGTTTCATCACTTTTGGAGCTTTTCTTTGAGGTTGTTCAAGGAACTCCCTGGTGCATTATGAGCAATCCACAGTGATAATGGCACTAAGTTCAAGAACACCTCCTTTGATGCTTTTTGTCTTGAGCATGGTATTGAGCATCAGTTTTCAGCACCTCGTGTTCCCTAATAGAATGGTGTGGTCGAAAGAAAGAATAAAACCTTGGTGGAAATGGCCCGGATGATACTCGATGAGCATAGGACTCCGAGGCGGTTCTGGGCTGAGGCCATTAACACTGCTTGCTATGTTTCCACTTGGATTTTCTTGTGCTCAATTCTCAATGTGACTTCCTATAAGCTACGTTTTGGGAGGAAGCCATCTTTCTTGGCTACACCCTTCACGGCCATTTGAGAAACCATGTGGATATCCGCCATGGTTTGCAATATATGATGAGTAATTGACATTGGATGATTTTGTGTTTGAGTTGAAATACGGGAATATGGGGATTGCATGAGTTGTGCATGATTATGGTTTTGACTAACCGGAGTTGGTGATTGAGTTGGAGAAGTTGCAGGAGTTGGGAAATGTGTTTGCTTGTCTCATGATGTGTACGATACTAGAGTTGACTTGACGGTCAATGGCGAGAGGATCTTGCACAAGTAGGGGACTTGGGACCGGACGATCGGGATGCTGGGTGAAGTCAAGGGTGATCCACATCATACACGTGGAGAGGCAAGAAGCACGGGCAGTTTTGCTGTTGGGCCTCAAAACCGTGGTCGTGATGAAGACGACGTGTTGACCAAGTCAAGGTGAGCGGGATGCTGGTGCAGGTAATAAGGGGACCCAATGAATAGGGACTAGGAGAGACTTGCCGGTGGTCAGGATCACGAGACAAGGTGACACGCGTCAACATTGAGAAGTCACGCTTTGAGAAGTGTGCAAGGCGGTTTCTCGGTTTTGGCCTCAAAATCGATGGCGGCGATTAGAGGTACACGTGGCACCGTCGCGGAGCTTGCGTCGAGGCAAAGCAAAGTTGTGAAGGGCTCGATGGTGTGCGGGCGACGAGGAAAAAGATGGACAGATTTGCCCCTGGTGGTAGGTGCTAGTGTTAAGTAGGTCAAGAGTAGAGTGGTCATGTGGACAACCGTTGGGCCTATATAAGGAGAGGTAGGGCTGGTGGGAGAGGTAAGTCTCTTCCTATTAGCCTTGTGTTAGCAACTCATATCATAGTGCTAGGAGAGGTCTTCATCTAATAGAGGAGAGGAGAGGTTGTGTGAGAGACATCCCTTGCTCTTCCAAATAGTGGGAGAAAGATGGTGGCTTCCTAGCCTTGTATCCATGGATCTTGTAAGCATGTTTGAGATATATTTTCGTGCTCAGATCTCCCTCTTTGCCTAATTCTCGAATTTCCCTTTTTCTCTATTTTCAGAGCTATTTTCATAGGAATTTTTATCTCCTTTTTGGATGAGTTTTTGGAGTGGATTACTTGGGGATTTTTGTGCTATGATGAGCTAGATCAATCCTTCATAGTTCCATGATCGAATCAAGAGCTCTAGCACCTTCAATTTGAAGGATTTCTCAAGTTTCCCCTTTTTGATGTTCTTGGCACAAGTTCTGAAATTCGTGATGATTCCTTGAGCCAATTGAGTGGATCTTCTAGGATTAGGGTCATGATGTGTTAAGGATTGTCTGGCCAAAAAATAGCTTCATTTGGAGTTCGTTTGGTTAGATTTTGGTCAAGTTTTGCCTAACCCTAAAATCTTTTTCTATTCTGTCGGGGGTTGATCGGCACAACCGACGACCAGGACCAGCACTGCTGGTGGGTCAGAACTCTGATCAGCTCAGCTGATATCTTGAGTCCGAACCCTACACCAGCACTACTGATGGCAACAACCAGCACTCCTGATGCGCTCCAACTGCTCCTTTTCTGAGATCTGAGATCTCGCACCGGCACTGCCGATAGGAGTGACCGGCACTGCCGATGGTGCTAACTGGCACTGCCGATGACCGTGACCAGGCAATGGTAGTCCAGAGAGTTCTGACTTGTGTGCATTTCTTGATTATTCCGAGTCATTGCTGTTCTTCTTTGTGTCCGCTGTGTTTTCACTGCTATTCTTGATCACTTTTAAGGGTAGCACATCAAAAGTTTGTGTGTGTAGCCTTGGGGATTGATTTAGAGGTTGGCTTGGGTTGTATTTGGGACATAGGCCAAGTTCTTGTAAAGAATTTTAATTGGCTCCCATTCACCCCCCCCCCCTCTGGTCACCTTCTCGGCCCTTCAATTGGTATCAGAGCCAGTTTGATCACTAGTTGACCTTTACCGGCTTTGTGATCCGAAGGTGACATAGATAAGCGTGCGGTCAAGCTTTGGATGTTTGATGGAGAGAACTTTCCCTAATAGAAGTTAAGGACCAAGGATTATCTCTTAAACCAAGGACGTGCAATTTGGGAGATAGTTGAGCAGGAGTATGCCATACTAGAAGATCTCAACACTGCAGCAGCAACTGAGTTAACGAGGTATGAAAACAACTCCAAAGCTGTCAATATTTGCTTTCTGCTCTAGGTAGGAGTGAAGATGATCATGTTGCACATCTTGAAACTGCTCATGCTATTTGGGATAATCTTTGCATGTACCATGAGGGTACCGATCAAGTCAAGTCTATGTGTAAGAATTCTTACAATAGACAGTATCAAACCTTTGCACAAAAACCTGGGGAGCCACTTGATGAAACTTTTCATAGGTTTGATGCAATTGTCTGCAACTTGAGGGCTTGTCTTAACCTTGTGTACGGTGATAATGATAGAGCTAAGCAACTGTTGTACTCTCTTGATGAAAATGTTTGGGAGTTTAAAATTGCTGCTTTAGAGAAAACTGCTGAATTCAATACCCTGAATTGTGAGCAACTGTATAGCTAGCTGAAATATCATGACTGTCTAGGAAATCTTGTCTTAATCATGTTAATCCTGCTTCTAGCATGACTTTGCTTTATAGCTCTCAAAAGGGTGGTCATAGTGGTACCTCTCATAGAACTAACCCCTCACTTAACAAGTCTTCTTTGGAGTTTGCTCTGCCTTCTCTTGTTGTAGCTTCCGATGAACTGATGGAGTGCATTCTGATGAGGAGCTATCCTTGCTCACAAGAAAGTTTAGGAATTTCTACAACATCCGCAAGGAGAGAAGATGAGGTGGTTCAAGAACCTGCTTCGAGTGTGGTGACCCTAGACACTTCATCGCTGATTGGCCCAAGAAGAAGAAGAAGGACGGGTACCACGACAACAATACTGAAGACTTCAAGCTGAAGAAGAATCGCTTCTACAAGAAGGGCAAGAACTCCAAGAAGTTTGCCAAGGCCATCGCACATGTCTGCGTTGCCGCTTTGAGCGATGTCGACCTCACATCAAGCGAAGGCCTTATAAGCTCGAAGGAGAAGGTGGAGAAGCCACAAGTCAAGAGGAAGGACGACTTCACCGAGCTTTACTTCGTGGCAAAGAACGATCACGACACCGACTTTGGCTCTGACTCTGACACAAGCGAGTCAGCAGGTGGAGGCCTGGAGAACAAGTGGCTAATGGACTCCGGGTGTTTGCGCCACATGACCGGAGATGCAAAGTGGTTCTCCAGCCTCACTCCCTTGAAGCACCGGGAGTATGTGACCTTTGGAGATGACAAGAGAGGGAGAGTGAAGGCAAGGGGCACGGTAAAGGTAAATGAAAAATTCACTCTCAAGGATGTTGGTTTAGTTGAGCATCTCAAGTACAATCTCCTCTCTACCTCTCAGTTGCTTGATGTTGGTTTGGAAGTGCGCTTTAAGAAAAATGCTTCTTGTCTTCTTGATTCGATTGGCTCTTTGGTTTGTGGACTTTCTAGCATTGAGAAAGTTTTTCATGCTGATTTTGCTAGTTCTCCTGGTTCTCACAAGTGCTTGTTCACTCAATCTTCTTCTGAGCTCTAGAAATAGCATAGGAGACTAGGTCACATGAGCTTTGACTTGCTTTGTCATTTAAGTGGCCTTGGTCTGATCCAAGGATTGCCTAAGCTCAAATTTGATAACAATTTGGTTTGTGCTCCTTGTCATCATGGGAAAATGATTGCCGCTTCTCATCCACCAATCAATTTGGTGATGACTGAACGCCCTGGAGAGTTACTTCACATGAACACTATTGGTCCTTCTCGGGTTTGTTCGGCGGCTGGGAAGTGGTATGTTCTTGTGATTGTCGATGACTTCTCTCGCTACTCTTAGGTTTACTTTCTTGAGAGGAAGGATGAAGTCTTTCATCACTTTCGGAGCTTAGCTTTGAGGTTGTTTAAGGAACTCCCTAGTGCATTACGCGCAATCCACAGTGATAATGGCACCGAGTTCAAGAACTCCTCCTTTGATGCTTTCTGTCTTGAACATGGTATTGAGCATCAATTTTCAGCACCTCGTGTTCCTCAGCAAAATGGTGTGGTCAAGAGAAAGAACAGAACCTTGGTGAAAATGGCCCAGACGATGCCCGATGAGCATAGGACTCCGAGGCGGTTCTGGGCTAAGTCCATCAGCACTACATGCTATGTTTCCAATCAGGTCTTCTTGCGCTCAATTCTTAATGTGACTCTTATGAGCTACAATTTGGGAGGAAGCCATTTGTTTCTCATTTGCATGCCTTTGGTTGCAAGTGCTTCATTCTCAAACATGGTAATCTTGATAAGTTTGAGTTGAGATCTTCCGATGGCATCTTTCTTGGCTACACCCTTCATGGTCATTTCTATAGAGTTTTGAATTTGGAAACTAACACCATCGTAGAGTCCTGCAATGTAACCTTTGATGAATCAAACTCTTGTGCAAGCAATGTGGTTGAGACTGCAAGTACCAAGGAGATGGAGGAGAGCATCTTTGTAGAAGAGGACCTACAGGGCTTTGACGATGATGATGATGATTTTCTTCATCTCTCATCTGAGCTTGTTCCTGCTGCATCCACCACTCTAGCAGAGGGTCCAGAAGCTTCTACATTGACTTTAGTAGTTGTTAAGCTAGCTCCAGCTGTGGTTGAGGGGGAGGTACGCTCTGAGAGAGAAGCTCCTCACCACATTCAGCGTCAACATCCACCTCAACAGATGATCAGTAATCTCTATGACAGGACAACAAGATCAAGGTCTGCACATCTTGTTTGCTTTACCAATTCTCTATTTGTTTCAACCTTTGAATCATGGGATGTTGGACATGCACTATCTGATGAACATTGAGTTAATGCCATGCATGAGGAGTTGGAGAACTTTGAGAGAAACAAAGTATGGACCCTAGTAGAGCCTTCTATTGGTGTCAATGTCATAGGAACCAAGTGGGTTTATAAAAACAAGCATGGGGAAGATGGTGAGGTTGTTAGAAATAAGGCTAGTCTTATTGCCCAGGGTTTCAGTCAATTGGAAGGCTTAAGACTATGGGGAAACCTTTGCTCCTGTTGCACGCATAGAAGCCATTAGGATCTTGCTTGCATTTGCTACCTCTAAGGGCATTAGACTTTATCAAATGGATGTCAAGAGTGCCTTCCTAAATGGTTTCATAGAGGAAGAGGTTTATGTGAGACAACCACCAGGCTTTGAGCACCACAAATACCCAAACCGTGTATACAAGCTTTAGAAGGCTTTGTACGGGCGAAAGCAAGCACCTAGGCCATGGTATGGTAGACTTAAGACCTTCTTGCTATAGCGCGGGTATGTCATGGGGTGTGTTGATAAAACCTTGCTCACTCTCAAGCATGGCAATGACTTTCTAATGGTTCAGATATACGTGGATGATATCATCTTTGGTGGTTCCTCTCATGTTCTTGTGTCTAGATTTCAGGAAGCCATGAAAAGTGAATTTTAAATGTCGATAATGGGCGAGCTCACCTTCTTTCTTGGACTTCAAATCAAGAAGTGCAAGCAAGGCACTTTCATACATCAAGCCAAGTACATGAAGGATCTCCTGAAGAAGTTTGACATGGTCAATGTGAAGCCGTTGACTACACCAATGTCCACTACAACGGCACTTGACACAGATGAAGACTATGAAGCAGTGGACCAAAGGGAATACAGGAGCATGATTGGCTCCCTCTTGTACCTGACGGTGACAAGACCCGATAAACACTTTGCAGTGTGTCTTTGTGCTCGCTTTCATGCTTCCCCAAGAGTGACTCATCGCAAGGCTGTCATGCGCATCTTTAGGTATCTCAAATACACCCTTGAGTTTGGTCTTTGGTACTCTGCATCTTCATCTCTTGATCTCATTGGGTATTCGGATGTTGACTTTGCTGGGTGTAGAATTGATAGGAAGAGCACTTCTTGTACTTGCCATTTCTTGGGTACTTCTTTGATCTATTGGTCTTCTTGTAAGCAATTGAGTGTAGCCCAATCCTCCACAGAGGCTGAGTATGTTGTTGCCGCTAGCTGCTGCTCACAAATCCTATGGATTGTGTTGATGCTCAATACCGGCAGTAAATATATAGGGATACGTCAAGACCAAGAACTACGATGGTTACACAAGACACCGAATTATACAGGTTCGGGCCCTCTCAATGAGAGTAAAAACCCTACGTCTTGTGTTTTGTATTGTATTGATTGTCATGAGATGTTGTTTTTTTTCTCTCCCTCCCCGATGGGTGGTACCCTACCGCCTTATATATCCGGTCGGCAGGGGGGTTCAGGCAGAGTCCTTGTCGTACTCTACAAGGATTCTATATGGCAAGTCTAATCTTTCTTGTCTTGCACTCCAAGCCGAGTCGGTCGGCTTCCTTGTTGATGAAGTACCCGGTCGGCCACCGATTTAGCCTTGTATGAGGATACCCGTAAAGCAAGTATCCCACAGCAGCCCCCGAGTGCTTTCTGATTTTGAGCTCTAATTCTCCGAATGATCTAAAGATCATAAATTAGAAAGACCTCGTTATCGAAGTTTCTGATAGATCTGGTGCACCGGTCAGGTGCACCTGATCAGGTGTAGCCCCCGACTCTTGTATAATTTGGAGACTAACAAATAATGCAAGAGTCTAATTGTATTAGCTCTTATTAATTTGTTTATAGATATTCAAACCATCAAGTTTAAATCTTTTAGACCTTTGGTCACCAAACCCTTGGGTCCTATTGCTAAGTGACCACTTTGCCAACCGATCATCAAACCGACCGAGTGGCACATATTATTTCCGAGTGATGGGTCGGTCAGAATTTTATGACTCTAGTCATATTCAGTATTAAGCTAAATGACTTTAGTCATAATATAGCTTTTCCCTAATTCCAATCACCCGTTTAAGTCCAAATTTGGTAATTCTGGTTATTTGACTTTAGTCAGTACCATAACCTTTGAACTTGTAACCATATGGCCATCAAGTCCTTTGCCACATGATCATCAAATCACATAGATATGGTGAAATAATTCTCAGGTACTTCTCCTCAAAGAAGCCTCCAAGTCTCATTTTTCTGGGTTTGTAACCCTAATGGGCTTAAGCCCTTAATTAACCTTTAAGTTAATATTAGGGTCGCACTACAGTACGGACCACCATGGCCCATGGGACCCTTAGGTCAAAAAAGGCAAGGGTATAAAAGGCTACACCAGGTTGACCCTCAGTCCACGCCGTATTTGCACGCGAACTCTTCATCTTCCTTGCGCCTTCTCTGCTCTCATGACTCCTCTGTTTTTCTGGCTAGGGTTAGCTTTCTCGCTTCCGGCCACCACAGATCCCACCGTGTTTAGCCCCCGAGCTTTGGCGAAGATTCTCAAACTCCTCCACCGCGTCCAATCCTATTCATGATGGGACGCAAGAGGACTTCCATTTCAATCCCAACATCTTCCGCCGCCGCCGCCGCCGCCGCGTCATCCTCGTTGGACATCGACATCCCGGAGGAACTTTGGGAGTTCTGGAAGAGCAGCCTTTCACAGGCTGACATGAACAAGATGGTGGTGGATTGCGTCCTTCCACAGCAGGCTCGGATCGACTGGAAGGTACCTCGCGAATCCTGCCCCATCCCCATTCACCAGCAGATCATAGTGTTTCGCTCATTCTTTGAGCATGGCTTTGGAGTTCCCTGCTGCAGTTTTTTGTGCGGGCTCCTTTTTTTCTATAGGATTGAGCTCGTCAACCTCAATCCCTACTCCATTCTTCATATTGCCATCTTTGTACATTTGCGCAAAGCTTTTCTTGGCACTCTCCCCTATTTCAGTCCCTTCTGTTATTTGTTTGTCCTCCGACCGCTGCCAACCAAGGATAACCAAGTGGTCATTGGCGGAGTCGGCATCCAGTTACGCAAGAAGGAGGCCTATATCAATGTCCCATTGAAGACCGGAAACAAGAATTGGAAGGATGAGTGGTTCTATTGTGACAACCCTCCCCCTGTTCTTGCCGACTTCACTGGTGCGAAGGCTATTCCCCAAGCGCATTGGACAGAGAGGCCCGATTTGATCGATCCTCAAGTGGTCGCTTTGCTTAAGAAAATTGTCGATCTGAAGGCTAAAGGCGTTGATGGCATCATAGTCGCCAAAAGTTTTATCATCCTATGAGTTCAGCCCCTGAAGCTTCAATGTCACCCGGCATGGGACTATGTTGATGAGGATGAGATCAGGAAGGTGCCGGACCCACCGAATGGTGAACTCCGTCGAAGACGCTTGTTGAAGATGTTTGAAGGGGATATCCTTCAGGACTATTCTTTGGTCAAAAAGGCGTATAACAAGGGCACAATGCGAGCCCGAGTATGCCTCCTTTAGCTATCCCTTGTTATCCTATCTTGATGTTGTACTCAATGTTTTGATCTTCATGCAGGTGCTGGATACTTATGTATCTCATCCCCCGCTCCCTCAGACCGATACTAATCGACCTGATTATGTCAAAAGGACACCGCTGACCGACGCTGGGGGTTCAAGTTCCTCCGCAGGTGCTCGGCTAGTCAGCATCACTCCCGTCGTTACTCTGGCCTCCCTAACAAGCTCCAGAAGCGGACTATCGGGCGTCGACGCCAATATGTAGGGGACTAGGACGACGATGAAGAAATAACTACCGCAGATGTTGGTGAACCTGCTCCTGCAACCTCCAACCGACCTTCAGACCGACCAGAGCCCCCGAGCCCAACTCAGAGGTCAACGGAAGAGGTGATGCAGACTGGCAAGACTGACCAGCCCTCTCAAAAGAGGAAGGAGATAGATTTTCAGTCGACTTCTTCAAAAAAGAGGCTATGCCGGATCAAGCTCAAGAAGGCTCCCAGGTTTAATCTTTAAACCCTATACTCCTTGTCTCTTATTGCTGATCTCAACATTTCCTGATCTCTTCCTTCTATGTTTTTTTCTCGATAGTTTGACAAGTGATTCTCGGAGTGCTCAGGGATCTGAGGATACTCGGTCTGAGCTCCCACCTCGTCCGACTGGTGTGGCCCATTCAGTTGGCAAGTCTTCAAACACGCCGACCGAAGTGGATAAACCATTTGAAAAGACGGTTCCTGCCTCCACTCCCGAGCCTCTGCCTCAGACCACTCCAACTAATGTCTCTTTGCCTCTTGAAAAAGGTAAAAGGACTCTTCCTGCAGATATGCTTGGTCGGCCTAAGGTGGAGGATGTGGAGATTTTGCACCAACACCGGGAGTCCAGGAAGGTAACTCAACATTATGCTTTTACCTTGCTTCACTCTCATCTTTTAGCTCATTTATCTTCTGCATATTAGAAAGTGTATGCTCTTATGGAGCAAAAGCAGGCCAGAGTGGAATATCTTGAAGCCAAAACTTTCGGTATGTCCTTGGTCGCCTAATCTTCTTGTCTTTATGTTTTAGACTAACTTCTTATTCATTGTCTTGCTAGTCACCGGTCAGCAACTCTCCAAGGCCCTAGAGGAAAACAAGAAGTTGTTGGCCGACCGACAAGAGATAAACAAGGTCTTAGACCAAGTTCGTGCAGATCTGGCTGGTAAGTTTTCCTACCATCCATATTTAGGCAATCTGCTGACCACTCTAATGCTAAAAGTTTTACTTTTAGCTCACGATCAAAAAATCACCGATCTAGAGAAGTTGACTTCCAACCAGCAAAGGTTCGTTGACGCCTTGAAGGTTGAGAAGGAAAGCCTCTCCAAATTGGTTGAAGACCAGAAGACCGACATCACTCGGCTGCAGGAGGAGCTGAAGGGGGCTGAAGCGAAGATAGAGGAGGCTAAGACTGTCTTCAAATCCTTCAAATGTAAACTTTCCAGTAAGCCTTCGACTTCTTCCTTCTGCTTGATTCTTCTGTTGATCATAGTGACTAATAATTATTATTTGCAGCTCTATCTTACGCCACTTGGAAAGCAATGAACTATGTTCATGCTAACCGAGTAGAGCAGACCGGTCACTCTCTGGACTACTTGTTGGAGCATGCATCGGAAGCCATTGCTTATAACACTCGGCGAGTGGCGACCAAAGCCAGGAGTCAAGTGCTGGCGATTTGCCAATCCTGGTCTCCTGCTCTGCCATTGGACAAGATCAAAGAGGGCTTCATCCCTGACCTGACCGACGACCAATGTCAGCTGCTCCTGGATTCCATGCTAGAGACTTCCCAGGCCTTGGTCGAAAATATAGAAATCAATCCGACCGTGTCGACTCCCCCAGCAACTCCAGAAGTCAAACTTCAGGCTGATTCTTCCTCTCCTTTAAAGGAGATATAATCCTGTAATAGTGTAAAACATTAGTAGTATTTTAGTAATGATACTTGTGTATAAACTAATCTTATGCTTTTATAGCTTTAGAAGTTTGACAAAGATATCATTGACATGTTTCTATCAAGAGAAACAAAGATTGCATCGATCTGCCATAACATATTAGGTTGTAACCCGTAACCGCATAACAAACAGAATTGACCAATCGACACATGACCTCTCACACTTTTGGCTCTGGGTTTAGTGTAGTGGTAGTCTGATGTGCAGCATAAAGTATTTAACCATGATGTATAAGCGTAAGACCAAAATAATAAAGACCAAAACTCAAGATCTCAAGATCTCAAGATAATAAGTCGGTAAAAAAATAGGCCAAAACCAAAATATGGTTAGACCGAGATGGGACATTATTGCTAGCCCCCTGGCTTGATTGTTTAATAGTATAAATTAAGGAATCGAGACAAATATAGAATAAAAATCATCAGAAAATCTTTCATTAAAAAAGACCGAAGTTTCATTCATAAATAATGTATAAATACACAAAATAATTGCTAAGTATAGAAACGACGTAGCTGATTTATGTTCTAGGAGTTTGGAATATCATCGCCGTCTTCATACATTAGTCGATAAGCCCCCGAGCGAGTGACTTCCTTCACTACGTACGGTCCTTCCCACTTTGAAGAGAGCTTATGCTGATTCTTTGTCGATTGCACTCGGCGAAGCACTAGGTCTCCAACTTGAAAGTGACGACTACGGACATTCTTATCATAATAACGATGCAAGCCTTGTTGGTAGAGTGCCGACCGAAACAGAGCGCGATCACGCAACTCCTCTGCCGCAATCAAATCAATCTCTCGGTTCTCCTCAGAAAGCTTTTCATCGTACGCTTGAACTCGTGCCGAGACAAGACTGACCTCAGTCGGCAACATAGCTTCTGAGCCATAGACCAATGAAAAAGGTGACTATCCAGTAGCCCGACTGGTGTTTGTTCGAAGCCCCCAAAAGACTGAAGGCAACTCTTTGACCCACCGACCGGCATAAGGTTTAAGTCTGTCAAATATCTGCGGCTTTAATCCTTGAAGAATCATACCATTGGCCCGTTCGACCTGCCCATTGCTTTTCGGATGAGCCACTGATGCAAAGTGGATCTTTATTCCCATCTCATCGGCAAAGTCCCGGAACTCCACTCAAGTGAATTAAGTGCCATTATCGGTAATAATATCATGAGGAACTCCAAACCGAGTGAATATATCTTTGACAAACTCGATCGCCTTCTTTGATGTAATCTTGCCGACCGGCTTCGCTTCAATCCACTTGGTGAATTTGTCGATAGCAACAAACAAATGAGTAAACCTGCCTGGCGCTTTCTTGAAAGGATCGACAATATCAAGTCCCTAAATAGCAAAAGGCCAAGTCAATGGTATCATATGAAGTTGCTGTGAAGGTACATGTGTTTGTTGAGCGAAGAATTGACAACCCTCACACTTCCGAACAACAAGGTGTGCATCTTCGACCGCCGTGGGCCAATAAAACACTTGCCGAAAAGTTTTGCCGACCAAAGTCCTGGAAGCTGCATGATTGCCGCATATTCCCGAATGAATCTCTTCTACCAACTTCTGGCCTTCAGGAATTGAGATGCATCGCATCAAAATGTTGGAACCACCCCTTTTGTAAAGTTGGTCCCCCACCAACAAGTATCCTCGAGATCGGATCTTCAACCTTTGTTGCTCATCAGGATCCGAGGGCAGTGTTCCCTTATCCAAATACTGGATGAGTGGGTCGCGCCAGTCGGTCTTGGAGACGTCATCGCCAACAAGATCAGCAACAATACTCATCAACACGTCCGACCGGGGAGAAATTATTAGGGAATCCAGAACATGTAGGAAAACACCCAGCGGTACTGCAGACCGAGATGATCCTATCTTGGCTAACTCATCAGCCGCCTGGTTATTATCTTGGAGAACATGTGTGAACTTTAATCCATCAAACTTGTCTTCGAGTTTTCACACTTCTTGGCAATAAGCACTCATGTTATCATCTACACAATTCCAATCCTTGGTGACCGGACTAATGACCAAGGCCAAATCACCAAATATGTCGATGCGCTTAATGCCGAGTGACACAGCAAAGCGCAGACTATGTAGGAGAGCTTCATATTCTGCAGCATTATAAGACGTGTGAAACATGATTTGAAGGACGTATCGAAGCCTTTTTCTAGTGGGTGAGATAAATACAACTCCTGCACCTGCCCCTTGTACTTAAAGGGAACCATCAAAGTACATTTTCCAGTACTCGATATCTTAGGCAGTAGGAGGATTTTGAATCTCTATCCACTCGGCAACGAATTCAGCTAACGCTTGTCCCTTTATAGCCGATTGAGGCGCGAATGTAATAGTATACTGACCAAGTTCGACTGCCCACTTGGCTATTTTTCCTTCAAATTCTCGGTTATGTAACACCGTCCCGAGTGCAAAAGAAGTTTAAACTTCAATTGGATGAGCTTGGAAATAGTGCTTCAACTTCCTCGAGGTGATCAATAATGCATATAACAACTTCAGGATCTGCTGGTACCTTGTCTTAGAGGCGCTGAGAACCTCACTCACAAAGTAGACCAGATGCTGTACTTTTTGCACGTGTCCCTCTTCTTCTCGGTCGACTGTCAAAATAGTACTCACAACCTGGGTTGTGGCCGAGATGTAAAGCTGAAGTTTTTCTCCTGGCTCTGGAGGCACCAACACTGGAATACTGCTAACATGAATCTTTAATTTGTCCAGTGTCGACTGCGACTCCTCAGTCCAAACAAAGTCGTCCTGCTTTTTAAGCAATTGGAAGAGTGGTAACCCCCTAACCCCCAATTGGGAAATAAAGCGACTCAAGGATGCCATGCATCCGGTCAGCTTCTGAATGTTCCTTTGAGAATTAGGCGGCTTCATATCAAGGATTGTCTTGATTTTATCTGGGTTAGCCTCTATACCTCGTTTCAAAATGATGTAACCGAGTAACTTTCCCGATGGAACCCTAAAAACACACTTTTTAGGATTCAGCTTCATTGAATAATGTCTCAGATTGTCAAAGGTTTCTGCCAGGTCAGAGAGAAGTTCTTCGACTTTCCGAGTCTTGACAACGATGTCGTCAACATACGCTTCAGCGTTCCGACCGATATGAGTGGCAAGGCAGCGTTGAATACCTCGTTGGTAAGTCGCGTCAGCATTTTTCAGACCGAACGGCATAGTGATATAGCAATAGGTGCCGAAGGATGTTATAAAGGAAGTCTTGATCTGATCTTCGACTCTCAGTGGGATCTGGTGATAGCCTGAATAGGCATCCAGAAAGCTTAAAAGCTCACACCCGGCTGTCGAATCTACAATCTGATCAATACGAGGAAGAGCGAAGAGGTCTTTTGGGCAGACCTTGTTGAGATCGGTATAATCAACACACATCCTCCACTCTTTATTCTTTTTAGGTACAAGGACTGGATTTGCTAACCAGTCGGGATGATACACCTCCTTTATAAACTTAGCTTCTAACAATCTAATTATCTCCTTCTTCATAGTGTCCTTGCAGTCTTGCGTAAATCATCTAAGCCTTTGGCGAACGGGGGTAGCCCCTAGAGGTATCCTTAACACATGCTCAATCTTTTCTCTAGGAACTCAAGGCATGTTAGATGGTTTCCATGTAAAGATATCCCTATTTTCCTGGAGGAAAAGAGTGAGCACGAGTTCCTATTTTTCATCAAGGTTGACCCCAGCATAAGTCACCTTATCAGGGTCCTCAGGATCGAGCAAAATCTCCTTGGTTTGGATGTCATCGGTCTGGATCTTGTCCTTAGCAGGTTTCTTTGTTGGAACCTCCGCTTCAGTCTGCTCCTCTATACCGACTGCCTTCTGGATCTCTTTTTGGGCTGACAGCATCAACTTTTTGCTAGCCATCTCACAACTCTGCACGTCGCAATCAAAAGAATTCTGAAGATCAGAGTGGAGGGAGATTATTCCGTTTGGGCCTGGCATCTTGAGGGTGAGATACGGATAGTGCGGAACAACCATAAACCTAGCCATCGTCGGTTGACCGATGATAGCATGGTATGCTGACTCGAAGTCTGCCACCTGGAAGAGGATACGCTCTGTCCTAAAATTATCGCGGGTGCCAAAGGTGATTGGCAGACTGATTTGTCCAATTGGGACTGAAGTCTTGCCAGGCACAATCCCATGGAAGGGTGAAGAACTCGGTTGGAGGTCACTGGTTGATAGACCAAGCTCTTAAAGAGTCTTGGTGAAGATTAGGTCCAAACTACTTCGTCCATCGATGAGTACTCTGTTGAACTTCACCTCCTTCATAGTCGCAGCAAGCACCAATGTGTAGCGACCTGGTTTTGGTAGATGTTTTGGATGGTCCGACCAATCAAAGGTGATTGGTATCTCAGACTACCTCATGTACTGAGGTGTAGCTGGCACCACCGAGTTAATCTCTTGAAGCTCTAACTTTTGCTTGCGCTTGGAGGTATAGGCATCCGGGCCTCTGAAGATGAAGTTTACTTCTTTACGGGGCTCCTGGAACTCTTCTGAATCATCCTTGTCATCATCATCCTTAGGCTTGTCTTTGTTGCTGGTGTTGCGCCTCGGGGGATCTTTGGCCACCTTGAGCGCAGCTGTTGCAAAACCCTTTAGATAATAGCAATCCTTTGCTTTGTGGTTTCCCTTGGGATGCCAAGGGCAAATGCCACTCATCAACTCATCAGTAGACGACTGGTTCGTCCGAGGATTCTTCCGAAACCGGTCCACTGTGTTGACAGCATTGTCAGGTTTTCTCTTCTTGTCCTTCTTGGAGGACTCAGGCTTGTCCGACCGCTTCTCCTTGCCCTTTCCTCGGATATCATCAAGTGCAGACTCTCCTGATGCATACTTATCAGCAATCTCGAAGCACTCTTGAGCGGTGAGCTTGAGATCATGGTTCCTCCAACCGATTTCCCGGACCAGATCGTCATTGTGAATTCCACCCAGGAAGGCAGTAATGATTTGCTGATCGGGGACGTTGGGGATCTCAGTCTTCTTAGCGCAAAACCGCTTGATGTAGTCATGAAGAGGCTCGTCTCCTTTCTGCTTGATCCGAGTGAGGTCGAAGTGGTTGCCCGGTCGGTTGTAAGTTGCTTGGAAACTTTCTATGAGTTTCCTGTTGAGGTCTCCCCAAGATGTGACTGACTCCTCAGGTAGAGATGTGAGCCATATCCGAACCGCAGGATCTAAGCAAACCGGAAGGTAATTAGCCATTACGTAGGAATCACCTCCAGTTGACCGGATTGCCGTGCTATAGAGTTGTAGCCACTCTTGGGGGTTGGTTTGTCCATCATATTTTTCGATGGGAATTGGCTTGAATCCTTTCAGCCATCGAGCAATGCAAAGACGAGGGATGTAAGCCTTGATGCCATCGATCTCGTCATCAGTCGGTGTTGGTGACCGCCTTTGCCGGTTTAGGGACGTAGTTGGGCAATGACGGTGGCGTGGGTCGACATCCTCATGATGATGACATCGTTGATTGCCATCATTATCGTGTCGATCCCAATTGTCACGTCGATGTCGATCGTCGAGGTTGTCTCTTGGAGGAGGATTCTGACGATCGTCCCGTTGGTTGTCCCGTCGGTCTTCCCGGCGGTTTTCTCTGGAAGGGGGATCTTGGTGATCCTCCCATCAATCATCTCGTCGGTCTTCTCGTCGGTCTTCCCGTCGGGCATCCATCCTTCGTTCACGACGTTCTTCCTCATAGCGTCGGTTGTCCCGAGCGCGCTCCTCATGGTGAGAGTTGATGGTGTCTCATCCATCACGGATGCTGAGAGAATTTCTCAGGTCTTCACGCCTACGTCGACCCTGAGGAGATGCATGGCTGGAACTTGCGACCGACTGAGACTTTGCAGCATCTTGCGCTGCTGCAGCCTTGAGCATAGTCACCACCTTCTGCATAGCAGGAGTCTGATAGTGGGCATCAACCATTAAAGTGTCAAGCAGTGTCTTGGCCCCGGTGATGTTGTTCTGTGGGGTGTGGTAAACCTTAACACCATCCACTTCAAGGTCAGGGCCGAGATCCAGTCGGCGTGCGTTGCACGATCCGCGCGACCCTCTTGGTCGACGGCGGTGACCGACCGATAATTCATCAGCTGGCGGGTTATCATCCTGTCGGACTCCTTCGACCGACTGGTTTTGGCGACCACCGGCTGGATTCCCTTCTTCTTCATCATCTGGATCCTCATCCTGGTTTCCAGCAGCAGGATCTACTATATCCACCATGTTGACTGTATGGGGATATGAGTAGGTCGATCCGACCGTGTCCTCATGAAAATACCGACCTGACATCAAGTCATATCCGAAGGAAGAGTCTTCCTGTTCGGATCTGAGTGGGATCAATGCCGGAATAATGTTAGACGGATTCGGTGATCACGCCATGGGGTTGGCTGCAGTCGAGTCTGATCTGTAGTCGTTTAGACCTAGGGCTCCATTATCATCAACCGTGAAGTCGAGCGATCCAAAGGAGATCTTGAAGTTCGGCGAGTATTGGATGATGGGAAGTTCGGCCATCATAGTCGACGGAGAATCCCGGCGAGCCTTCTCCCCTACCTGGCGCGCCAACTGTCGATGCTCAAGACCGGCAGTAAATATATAGGGCTACATCGAGACCAAGAACTACGATGGTTACACAAGACGCCGAATTATACAGGTTCGGGTCCTCTCAATGAGAGTAAAAACCCTATGTCCTGTGTTCTGTATTGTATTCATTGTCACGAGATGTTGTTTTTTTTCTCTCACTCCCCGATGGGGGGTACCCTACCGCCTTATATATCCGGTCAGCAGGGGGGTTCAGGCAGAGTTCTAGTCGTACTCTACAAGAATTCTATATGGAAAGTCTAATCTTTCTTGTCTTGCACTCCAAGCCGAGTCGGTCGGCTTCCTTGTTGATGAAGTACCCGGTCGGCCACTGATTTAGCCTTGTATGAGGATACCCATAAAGCAAGTATCCCACAGATTGTATCCACCTTGAGAGACAATGGGTTAACCTATAAGAGTGTTCCACTAATATGTGATAACTCTAGTACCATTTTCTTAGCCAAAAACCCAATCCAACATGGTAAGGTCAAACACATTAATGTGTGATTCCACTTCCTGAGAGACAATGTTGAGAAGGGAGATGTTGAGCTCAAATACATTGACACAAAAAACCAACTGACTGATATCCTTACCAAGCCCCTAGATGCTTTATGGTTCGCTTTTCTTCGGGCGGGGGGGGGGGGGGAGGAGGGAGGGAGCTTGGTGTTTGCCACCCCTATGGCATAATTTGAGGGGGAGTTGGTGTTCTCTTTTATATATGTATCTTATTTTTTTTGCATTGCATCTCATATGTAATATATGCATTGGTAGATGAGCTTTGATTCTTATGCTTTGTTGCATTTTTCATTGCTATGATTGAGCTTGAGCTAAGTTGTGTGGATGTGATAGCAATCTTTCATGCTTAGATTTTCTAGATGGCCTGTTATTGACTCATTTGAGCAACTTGCTAATCTTAAAGCTAAACTTGGCTTTTTGTGAAGCTTATGAACTAATCCTGCTAAAGGTTGCTCACCATGTGTATAATTACTTTTATCCTTGTTGAAACTTGTGTTGAGGCTAGTTTAGAGGAAATCTTGGCTTTGGCACCTTGTGTTTGTGAAATGTGGCTTTGCGAATGTTTAGCTCATGATGGAGCATTGTGAGAACGTTTGTTCCATTTGCCACAAAGGCATGCTCATCCTTATGCTTTTAATTTGCAAAATAAGTTAACTATGCTTTGAAGCCTCGGGGTGTTTCCCGTACCCAGTCGTGCGACCCTCTGCATGAATTAGAAGTAACATAAAAATCCTAAATCCAAACTCTGTACTTTGAAGCCTCAGGGTGTTTGTCGTACCCAGTCGTTTGACCCTCCGCACAGATAAGAAGCTACATGAGGATCATATAAGAATAATGCTTTTCTCTTTTTTTATGAGTCTCTGTTGCATATGTGTTGGCGGCTAATAAAACCCAGATTCGGCCACCAACTGGTCGGGAAATACAAGGTAAAGACCAAAGTTTAATAAATTTTTGGTTAAACTAATAAAGTTCCACGAGTTTTGGTAAAATATGTGTTTGCAGGCATAAGAGAGCCAAAATATGCAAAAATATGAAGAAACACCCTGTCGGCCGATCACGACTGTGAAATAGTCGTTGTCACTGGCCGATAGGGTCGTTTTCATGCTGAAATCAGGAACCAGCCAACAGGGTCATGTACGGCTGAAAATAGCCAACCCGCTGGTTAACTGGGGTCGTTTTTAGGCTGAAATCAGGAAGCAGCCGACAGGGTTATAAACAACTGAAATCAACCACCCGGCTGGTAACTAGGGTCATTTTTCAGGCTGATCATCTGACCCGGCCGTTTTGCAAAAACACTTCACCATGATGGTGTTTTCTCCTCCCGGATTAGGAATGATGAAATATGACTAAGGAAGAGAAGGCCAACAAATGGCCTAACCGGGATAAGACATGGGGCCACCCAGAGGGGGTTGGCACCCGGCCAAGGCCGCCGCTCGGCCTCGGGTTGCCACCCGGGGTTGCCACCAGGGGTTGCCACTCGGGTTTGCGAGCCCATGAAGCCCAATAGGCCTACCGGCCCCAAAATGGAGAAGTTGGGTGAACCGACTAAATAACCGCCATCAAGACAAGATCTAAGCCGACCAAAACAAGTCGGTCATGAACCCACACGATCCTACGGCTGCTCAGCCTATGCTGCCGCTCGATGGTGCATGTCGCCTGGCATGGCCCACCGCTCGGTGGACCGACCTTGGCCAACTGACCCTCCTTCACCTACAAATATCCCCTGGACCATCACCACCCATAAATAGAGGGGGAATTCGGTAGAGGAGAGCATCGAAGCAAGAAACACATCAAGGAGTCCATTTCCCACTCATTGTGCTACTTAGTAGAGTAGGTTAGTTAGTCTGGAGTTATAGTCTAGTCGAGAACATCGCTCGGGATTCCGGAATTGTCTTGGAGTCTTGGTATGAGCTCTCTTGTATCTTTTCTCTTTATGTAAGACTTATCCTTTATCAATATAAATATCTTTTGTTTTATATCTTGTCAAGTATTTATCTTAACTTAGTCATTTTCCTTAAGTTACAATTATCAGGAAGAAACTTTGTTGTGTAGTTCACGGGTTTCCCGGCTAGGATTTAATTAAGTTTGGTTCTTTCCAAACTTAAACTTGGTTATTTTGCGGCTATTCTTCCGCCAGGCCAACAGAAGAATATCTAGTGAAGGTGTAGGCGCGGTGCCTAAGTTACCACTAGCTAGATTTGCATTTGTCCTCACTTGCTGTGTGGTAGGCAGCAGGTGGTGATAGCCCTGTCCGTCCCTTTAGTAATCCACCATGTTCGGGAAGTCTCAAGCAGGGTTGTCTAGAGATAGAGTAATCACTTGTAGAGAGGTTAGTTACCAACCCATATTAGTGGAACAGTTTCGTGCCCCGAAGTGAGCTAACAGGTGAAAGACTTGAGGTTGTACCAAGAAATTGGTGTAAGCACTCAACCCGAGTAACTAGGATTTGACGCTTGGCTTAGATTTACTAGGAAGGTATAATTTTAGGAATCTTAGACTTAGACTTGTTGTCCTCCCGGCTAGCTTGACCAATCTCTTTATTTATCTTAGTGTGGATCTCTCCTGTGTTGCTATCCTTACCATTATTATTGAATATTCTTACCCCCGTCTTTGGTCAGTTGGTATAATTCTTATAGTTATATCTTTGTTAAACCAAGATAATCTGTGGGATACTTGCTTTATGGGTATCCTCATACAAGGCTAAAGTCGGTGGCCGACCGGGTACTTCATCAACAAGGAAGCCGACCGACTCGGCTTGGAGTGCAAGACAAGAAAGATTAGACTTGCTATATAGAATCATTGTAGAGTACGACTAGGACTCTGCTTGTACCCCCTGCCAACCGGATATATAAGGCGGCAGGGTACCCCCCATGGAGGGGAGAGAGATAGTTAGAGGCAATTTAGGCTTAACATCTTGTGACAATCAATACAATACATAACACAGGACGTAGGGTTTTTACTCTCATTGAGAGGGCCCGAACCTGTATAATTTGGCGTCTTGTGTAACCATCGTAGTTCTTGGTCTCGACGTAGCCCTATATATTTACTGTCGGTCTTGAGCATCGACAGTTGGCGCGCCAGGTAGGGGACAAGGCTCGCCGGGATTCTCCGTCGACTACGATGGCCGAACATCCCATCATCCAATACTCACCGGACTTCAAGATCTCCTTTGGATTGCTCGACTTCACGGTCGACGACAATAGAGCCCTAGGTCTGAACGACTACAGATCAGACTCGACCGCAGCCAACCCCATGGCATGATCACCGAGTCCATCGGACATTATTCCTGCATTGATCCCACTCAGATCCGAGTAGGAAGACTCTTCCTTCGGATATGACACGACGTCAGGGCGGTCTTTTGATGAGGACACAGTCGGATCGACCTACTCATATCCCCATACAGTCAACATGGTGCATATAGTAGATCTTGCTGCTGGAAACCAGGATGAGGATCCAGATGCCAAAGAAGAAGGGAATCCAGCCGGTGGTCTCCAAAACCAGCCGGTCAAACGAGGCCGACAGGATGATAACCCGCCAGCTGATGAATTATCGGTCGGTCACCGCTGTTGACCAAGAGGGTCGCGCGGATTGCGTAATGCACGCCGACTGGATTTCGGCCCTGACCTTGAAGTGGATAGTGTTAAGGTCTACCACACCCCACAAAACAACATCACCGGGGCCAAGACATTGCTTGACACTTTAATGGTTGATGCCCACTATCAAACTCCTGCTATGTAGAAGGCGGTGGCTATGCTCAAAGCCGCTGTAGCACAAGATGCTGCAAAGTCTCAGTCAGTCGCAAGTTCCAGCCATGTATCTCCTCAGGGTCGGCGAAGGCGCGAAGATCTGAGAAATTCTCTTAGCCCCCGTGATGGACGAGACACCATCAACTCTCACCACAAGGAGCGCGCTCGGGACAACCGACGCTATGAGGAAGAGCGGCGTGAACAAAGAATGGACGCCCGACGGGAAGACCGGTGGGATGACCGACGAGAAGACCGACGGGACAACCAACGGGATGATCGTCAGAACCCTCCTCCAAGAGACAACCGCAACGATCGATGTCGACATGATGATTAGGATCGGCACGATAATGATGGCAATCGATGACATCGTCATGATGAGGATGTTGGCCCATGCCATCGTCGTAGCCCAACCACGTCCCCAGACCGACAAAGGCGGTCACCAACACTGACTGATGACGAGATCGATGGCATCAAGGCTTACGTCCCTCGACTTTGCATTGCTTGATGGCCGAAAGGATTCAAGCCGGTTCCCATCAAAAAATATGATGGACAAACCAACCCCCGAGAGTGGCTACAACTCTATAGCACGGCGATCCGGTTGGCTGGAGGTGATTCCTACATAATGGCTAATTACCTTCTGGTCTACTTAGATCCTGTCGTTCAGATATGGCTCACATCTCTACCTGAGAAGTCAGGCACATCCTGGGGAGACCTCAACCAGAAACTCATAGAAAGTTTCCAAGCAACCTGCAACCGACCGGGCAACCACTTCGACCTCACTCGGATCAAGCAGAAAGGAGACGAGCCTCTTCGTGACTACATCAAGCGGTTTTGCGCTAAGAAGACAAAGATCCCCAACGTCCCCGATCAGCAAATCATTACTGCCTTCCTGGGTGGAATTTGCAGTGATGATCTGGTCCGAGAAATCAGTCAGAGAAACCATGATCTCAAGCTCGCCGCTCAAGAGTGCTTCGAGATTGCTGATAAGTATGCATCAGGGGAGTCTGCACTTGATGATATCCGAGGAAAGGGCAAGGAGAAGCGGTCGGACAAGCCTGAGTCCTCCAAGAAGGACAAGAAGAGAAAACCTGACAATGCTGTCAACACAGTGGACCGGTTTTGGAAGAATCCTCGGACGAACCAGTCGTCTACTGATGAGTTGATGAGTGGCATTTGCCCTTGGCATCCCAAGGGAAACCACAAAGCAAAGGATTGCTATTATCTGAAGGGTTTTGCAATAGCTGCGCTCAAGGTGGCCAAAGATCCCCCGAGGCGCAACAACAGCAACAAAGACAAGCCTAAGGATGATGATGACAAGGATGATTCAGGAGAGTTCCAGGAGCCCCGCAAAGAAGTAAACTTCATCTTCGGAGGCCCGGATGCCTATACGTCCAAGCGCAAGCAAAAGTTAGAGATTCGAGAGATTAACTCGGTGGAGCCAGCTACACCTCAGTACATGAGGTAGTCTGAGATACCAATCACCTTTGATTGGTCGGACCATCCAAAACATCTACCAAAACCAGGTCGCTACACATTGGTGCTTGCTGCGACTATGAAGGAGGTGAAGTTCAACAGAGTACTCATCGATGGAGGAAGCAGTTTGGACCTAATCTTCACTAGGACCCTTCAAGATCTCGGTCTGTCGATCAATGACCTCCAACCGAGTTCTTCACCCTTCCATGGGATTGTGCCTGGCAAGACTTCAGTCCCAATTGGACAAATCACTCTGCCAGTCACCTTTGGCACCCGTGATAATTTCAGGATAGAGCGTATCCTCTTCCAGGTGGCAGACTTCGAGTCAGCATACCATGCTATCATCGATCGACCGGCGATGGCCAGGTTTATGGCTATTCTGCACTATCCGTATCTCACCCTCAAGATGCCAGGCCCGAACGGAATAATCTCCCTCCACTCTGATCTTCGGAATTCTTTTGATTGCGATGTACAGAGTTGTGAGATGGCTACCAAACAGTTGATGCTGTCAGACCAAAAGGAGATCTAGAAGGCAGTCGGTATAAAGGAGCAGACTGGAACGGAGGTTCCTACAAAGAAACCTTCCAAGGACAAGATCTAGATCGATGACAACCAAACCAAGGAGATTTCGCTCGATTCTGAGGACCCCGATAAGGTGACTTATGCTGGGGTCAACCTTGATGAAAAATAGGAACTCGCACTCACTCTTTTCCTCCAGGAAAATAGGGATATCTTTGCATGGAAACCATCTGACATGCCGGGAGTTCCTAGGGAAAAGATTGAGCACGTGTTAAGGGTACCTCTAGGGGCTACCCCCATTCGCCAAAGGCTTAGAAGATTTGCGCAAGATCGCAAGGACACTATAAAGAAGGAGATAGTTAGATTGTTAGAAGCTAAGTTTATAAAGGAGGTGAATCATCCGACTGGTTAGCAAATCCAGTCCTTGTACCTAAAAAGAATAAAGAGTGGAGGATGTGTGTTGATTATACCGATCTCAACAAGGTCTGCCCAAAAGACCCCTTCGCTCTTCCTCGTATTGATCAGATTGTAGATTCGACAACCGGGTGTGAGCTTTTAAGCTTTCTGGGTGCCTATTCAGGCTATCACCAGATCCCACTAAGAGTCGAAGATCAGATCAAGACTTCCTTTATAACACCCTTCGGTGCCTATTGCTATATCACTATGTCGTTCGGTCTGAAAAATGCTGGCACGACTTACCAACGAGGTATTCAACGCTGCCTTGCCACTCAGATCGGTCGGAACGCTGAAGCGTATGTTGATGACATCGTTGTCAAGACTTGAAAAGTTGAAGAACTTCTCTCTGACCTGGCAGAAACCTTTGACAATCTGAGACATTATTCAATGAAGCTGAATCCTAAAAAATGTGTTTTTGGGGTTCCATTGGGAAAGTTACTCAGTTACGTCATTTCGAAACGAGGTATAAAGGCTAACCCAGATAAAATCAAGGCAATCCTTGAAATGAAGCCGCCTAATTCTCAAAGGGACATTCAGAAGCTGACCGGATGCATGGCATCTTTGAGTCGCTTTATTTCCCGATTGAGGGATAGGGGGTTACCACTCTTCCGGTTGCTTAAAAAGCAGGACGGCTTTGTTTGGACTGAGGAGGCGCAATCGGCACTGGACGAATTAAAGATTCATCTCAGCAGTATTCCAGTGTTGGTGCCTCCAAAGCCAGGAGAAAAACTTTAGCTTTAAATCTCGGCCACAACCTAGGTTGTGAGTACTGTTTTAACAGTCGACCGAGAAGAGGAGGGACATGTGCAAAAAGTACAGCATCCGGTCTACTTTGTGAGTGAGGTTCTTAGCGCCTCTAAGGCAAGGTACCAGCAGATCTTGAAGTTGTTATATGCATTATTGATCACCTCGAGGAAGTTGAAGCACTATTTCCAAGCTCATCCAATTGAAGTTCAAACTTCTTTTGCACTTGGGACGATATTACATAACCGAGAAGCTGAAGGAAAAATAGCCAAGTGGGCAGTCGAGCATGGTCAGTATACTATTATGTTCGTGCCTCGGTCGTCTATAAAGGGACAAGCATTAGCTGAATTCATTGCCGAGTGGACAGAGATTCAAAATCCTCCTGCTGCCCAAGATATCGAGTACTAGAAAATGTACTTTGATGGTTCCCTTCAATTACAAGGGGTAGGTGTGGGAGTTGTATTTATCTCGCCTACTGGAGAAAGGCTTCGATACATCCTTCAAATCATGTTTCACGCGTCTAATAATGCTGCAGAATATGAAGCTCTCCTACACGGTCAGCGCATTGACATATTTGGAGATTCGGCCTTGGTCATTAATTAGGTCACCAAGGATTGGAATTGTGTAGATGACAACATGAGTGCTTATTGCCAAGAAGTGCAAAAACTCGAAGACAAGTTTGATGGATTGAAGTTCACACATGTTCTCCGAGATAATAACCAGGCGGCTGATGAGTTAGCCAAGATAGGATCATCTTGGTCTGCAGTACTGCCAGGTGTTTTCCTACATGTTCTGGATTCCCCAACAATTTCTCCCCAGTCGGACGTGTTGATGAGTATTGTTGCTGATCCTGTTGACGATGACGTCTCCAAGACCGACTAGCGTGACCCACTCATTCAGTATTTGGATAAGGGAACGCTGCCCTCGGATCCTGATGAGCAGCAAAGATTGGAGATCCGATCTTGAGGATACTTGTTGGTGGGGGACCAACTTTACAAAAGGGGTGGTTCCAACATTTTGATGTGATGCATCTCAATTCCTGAAGGACAGAAGTTGGTAGAAGAGATTCAATCGGGAATATGCGGTAATCATGCAGCTTCCAAGACTTTGGTCGGCAAAGCTTTCCGGTAAGGGTTTTATTGGCCCACGGCGGTCGAAGATGCACACCAAGTTGTTCGGAAGTGTGAGGGTTGTCAATTCTTCGCTTAACAAACACATGTGCCTTCACAGTAACTTCACATGATACCTTTGACTTGGCCTTTTGCTATTTGGGGGTTTGATATTGTCGGTCCTTTCAAGAAAGCGCCAGGCGGGTTCACTCATTTGTTTGTTGCTATCGACAAATTCACCAAGTGGATTGAAGCAAAGCCGGTTGGCAAGATTACATCCAAGAAGGCAATCGAGTTTGTCAAAGATATATTCAATCGGTTTGGAGTTCCTCATGATATCATTACCGATAATGGCACTCAATTCACTTCAGTGGAGTTCCGAGACTTTGCCGATGAGATGGGAATAAAGATCCACTTTGCATCAGTGGCTCATCCGAAAAGCAATGGGCAGGTCGAACGGGCCAATGGTATGATTCTTCAAGGATTAAAGCCGCGGATATTTGACAGACTCAAACCTTATGCCGGTCGGTGGGTCAAAGAGTTGCCTTCAGTCCTTTGGGGGCTTCGGACAAACACCAGTCGGGCTACTGGACAATCACCTTTTTGATTGGTCTATGGCTCAGAAGCTATGTTGCCGACTGAGGTCAGTCTTGTCTCGGCACGAGTTCAAGCGTACGATGAGAAGCTTTCTGAGGAGAACCAAGTGATTGATTTGATAGCGGTAGAGGAGTTGTGTGATCATGCTCTGTTTTGGTCGGCACTCTACCAACAAGGCTTGCGTCGTTATTATGATAAGAACGTCCGCAGTCGTCGTTTTCAAGTTGGAGACCTAGTGCTTCACCGAGTGCAATCAACAAAGAATCAGCATAAGCTCTCGCCGAAGTGGGAAGGACCATATGTAGTGAAGGAAGTCACTCGCCCGGGGGCTTACCGACTGATGTACGAAGACGGCGATGATATTCCAAACTCCTGGAACATAAATCAGCTATGTCGTTTCTATACTTAGTTATTATTTTGTGTATTTATACATTATTTATGAATGAAACTTTGGTCTTTTTAATGAAAGATTTTCTGATGATTTTCATTCTATATCTGTCTCGATTCCTTAATTTATACTATTAAACAATCGAGCCAGGGGGCTAGCAATAATGTCCCATCTCGGTCTAACCATATTTTTGTTTTGGCCTATTTTTTGACCGACTTATTATCATAAGATCTTGAGTTTTGATCTTTATTATTTTGGTCTTACGCTTATACATCATGATTAAATACTTTGTGCTACACATCAGACTACCACTACACTAAACCCAGAGCCATAAGTGTGAGAGGTCATGTGTCGATTGGTTGATTCTGTTTGTTACGCGGTTACGGGTTACAACCTAATGTGTTGTGGCAGACCGACGCAATCTTTGTTTCTCTTGATAGAAACATGTCAAATGATATCTTTGTCAAACTTCTAAAGCTATAAAAGCATAAGATTAGTTTATACACAAGTATCATTATAAAAATACTACTAATGTTTTACAATTTTACAGGATTATATCTTCTTTGAAGGAGAAGAAGAGTCAGCACGAAGTTCGACCTCCGGAGTTGCTGGGGGAGTCGGCACGGTCGGATTGATTTCTATATTTTCAATCAAGGCCTGGGAAGTCTCTAGCATGGAATCTAGGAGCAGCTGACATTTGTCGTTGGTCAGGTCGGGGTTAAATCCCTCTTTGATCTTGTCCAATGGCAGAGCAGGAGACCAGGATTGGCAAATCGCCAGCACTTGACTCCCGGCTTCGGTCGCCACTCGCCGAGTGTTATGAGCATTGGCTTCTGAAGCATGTTCCAACAAGTAGTCCAGAGAGTGACCGGTCTGCTCTACTTGGTTAGCATGAACATAGTTCATTGCTTTCCGAGCGGCGTAAGATAGAGCGACAAATAATAATTATTGGTCAGTATGACCAACAGAAGAATCAAGCAGAAGGAAGAAGTCGAAGGCTTACTGGCAAGTTTACATTTGAAAGATTTGGAGACAGCCTTAGCCTCCTCTATCTTCGCATCAGACCCCTTTAGCTCCTTCTGCAGCCAAGTGATCTCGGTCTTTTGGTCTTTAGCCAATTTGGAGAGGCTTTCCTTCTCAACCTTCAAGGTGTCAACGAACCTCTGTTGGTTGGAAGTCAACTTCTCCAGATCGGTGATTTTTTTATCGTGAGCTAAAAGTAAAGCTTTTAGTGTTAGAGTGGTCAGCAGATTGCTTAAATATGGATGGAAGGAAAACTTACCAGTCAGATCGGCATGAACTTGGTCTAAGACCTTGTTTATCTCTTGTCGGTCGGCCAACAACTTCTTGTTTTCCTCTAGGGCCTTGGAGAACTGCTGACCGGTGACTAGCAAGACAAATAAGAAGTTAGTCTAAAACATAAAGACAAGAAGATTAGGTGACCAAGGACATACCGAAAGTTTCGGCTTCAAGATATTCCACTCTATCCTGCTTTCGCTCCACAAGAGCATACACTTTCTGATATGCAGAAGATAAATGAGCTAAAAGATCAGAGCAAAGAAAGATAAAAGCATAATGTTGAGTTACCTTGCTGGACTCCCGGTGTTGGTGCAAAATCTCCGCATCCTCTACCTCAGGCCGACCAAGCATATTTGTAGGAAGAGTTCTTTTACCTTTGTCAAGAGGCAAAGAGATATTAGTCGGAGTAGTCTGAGACAGAGGCTCGGGAGTGGAGGCAGGAACCGTCTGTTCAAACATTCTATCCACTTCGGTCGGCGTGTTTGAAGACTTGCCAACCAAATGGGACACACCAGTCGGACGAAGTGGGAGCGCAGACCGAGTATCCTCAGATCCCTGAGCACTATGAGAATCACTTGTTTGATTGCCAAGAATAAATAAATAAATAAAAGAAAGAGATCAGGAGATGTTGATATCAACAATAAGAGACAAGGAGTATAGGGTTTAAAGATTAAACCTAGGAGCCTTCTTGAGCTTGATCCGGCATAGCCTCTTCTTTGAAGAAGTTGACTGAAAGTCAGTCTCCTTCCTCTTTTGAGAGGGCTGGTCACTCTTGCCAGTCTGCACTACCTCTTCCATTGACCTCTGAGTTTCGCTCAGGGGCTCCGGTCGGTCTGAAGGTCGACTGGAGGTTGCAGGAGCAGGTTGACCAGCATCTGCGG
Source organism: Eleusine coracana subsp. coracana (assembly GCA_032690845.1). Classification (NCBI taxonomy): domain Eukaryota; kingdom Viridiplantae; phylum Streptophyta; class Magnoliopsida; order Poales; family Poaceae; genus Eleusine; species Eleusine coracana. The sequence continues at coordinate 49,946,692 of CM064420.1, forward strand.
CAGTTATTTCTTCATCGTCGTCCTGGTCCCCCACATACTGGCGACGGCGTGCGATGGTCCGCTTTTGGAGCTTGTCAGGGGAGGCCAGAGTAGCGACAGGAGTGATGCTGACTGGCCGAGCGCCTGCAGAGGAACTTGAACCCCCAGGGCCGGTCAGCGGTGTCTTCTTGACATAATCAGGTCCCTCAGTATCGGTCTGAGGGAACGGGGGATGAGATAAATGAGTATCCAGCACCTGCATAAAGATCAAAACAATGAGTACAAACTCAAGATAGGATAACAAGGGCTAGCTAAAGGTAGACTGAGGCTTACTCATGCTCGCATTGTGCCCTTGTTATACGCCTTTGAGACCAAAGAATGGTCCTGAAGGATTTCCCCTTCAAACATCTTCACCAAGCGTCTTCGGCGAAGTTCGCCATTTGGTGGATCCGGCACCTCCTTGGTCTCATCCTCATTAACATAGTCCCATGCCAGGTGACATTGAAGCTTCAAGGGTTGAACTCGTCGGATGATAAAGCTTTTGGCCACTATGATGCCATCGACGCCTTCAGCCTTTAGATCGGCAATTTTCTTGAGCAGGGCGACCACTTGAGGATCGGTCGGATCGGGCCTCTCTGTTCAATGCGCTTGGGGAATAGCCTTTGCACCACTGAAGTCGGCAAGAACAGGGGGAGGGTTGTCACAATAGAACCACTCGTCCTTCCAATTCTTGTTTTTGGTCTTCAATGGGACATTGATGTAGACCTCCTTCTTGCGTAACTGGACACCGACGCCGCCTAGGGCCATTTGGTTTTCCTTGGTGGGCAGCGGTCGGAGGACAAATAGATGGTGGAAGAGATTGAAATGGGGGAGAACGCCAAGAAAAGCTTCGCACAAATGTACGAAGATGGCAATATGAAGAATGGAGTTGGGATTGAGGTTGACAAGCTCAATCCCAAAGAAAAAAAGGAGCCCGTGCAAAAAACTGCAGCAGAGAACTCCAAAGCCATGCTCAAAGAATGAGCAAAACACTACGATCTGCTGGTGAATGGGAATGGGGCAGGATTCACGGGGTACCTTCCAGTCCATCCGAGCCTGCTCTGGAAGGACACCATCCAACACCATCTTGTTCATGTCAGCCTGTGAAAGGCTGCTCTGTGAGAACTCCCGAAGTTGCTCCGGGATGTCGACCTCCGACGAGGACGATGCGGCGGCGATGGCGGCGGAAGAAGCTAGATTTGAAATGGAAGTCCTCTTGCGACCCATCACGAACAGGATTGAACGCGGTGAAAGAGTTCGAAAAACTTTGCCAAAGCTCGGGGGCTAAACACGACGGGATCTGTGGCGGCCGGAAGCGAGAAAGCTAACCCTAGCCAGAAAAACAGAGGAGTTGCGAGAGCAGAGAAGGCGTAAGGAAGACGAAGAGTTCACAGCGTGGACTGAAGGTCAGCCTGGTGCAGCCTTTTATACCCTTGCCTTCTTGACCTAAGGGTCCAATGGGCCGGGGTTGGCCGTACTGTAGTGCGACCCTAATATTAACTTAGAGGTTAATTAAGGGCTTAAGCCCATTAGGGTTACAAACCCAGAAAAATGAGACTCGGGGGCTTCTTTGATGAGAAGTACCCGAGAATTATTTCGCCATATCTATGTGATTTGATGATCATGTGGCAAAGGACTTGATGGTCATATGGTACAAGTTCAAAGGTTATGGTATTGACTAAAGTCAAATAACCAGAATTACCAAATTTGGACTTGAACGGGTAATTGGAATTAGGGAAGAGCTATTTTGACAAAAGTCATTTAGCCAAATATTGAATATGACTAGAGTCATAAAATTCTGACCGACCTATCACTCGGGAATAATATGTGCCACTCGGACGGTCTAATGATCGGTCGGCAAAGTGGTCACTTAGCAATAGGACCCAAGGGTTTGATAACGAGAGGTCTAAAAGATTCAAACTTGATGGTTTGAATATATATAAACAAATTAAAGAGCTAATACAATTAGACTCTTGCATTATTTGTTAGTATCCAAATTATACAAGAGTCGGGGGCTACACCTGATCAGGTGCACCTGCCCGGTGCACCAGATCTATCAAAAACATCGATAACAAGGTCTTCCTAATTTATGATCTTTAGATCATTCGGAGAATTAAAGCTCAAAATCAGAAAGCACTCAGGGGCTGTTGTGGGATACTTGCTTTATGGGTATCCTCATACAAGGCTAAAGTCGGTGGCCGACCGGGTACTTCATCAACAAGGAAGCCGACCGACTTGGCTTGGAGTGCAAGACAAGAAAGATTAGACTTGCTATATAGAATCATTGTAGAGTACGACTAGGACTCTACTTGTACCCTCCTGCCGACCGGATATATAAGGCGGTAGGGTACCCCCCATGGAGGGGAGAGAGATAGTTAGAGGCAATTTAGGCTTAACATCTCGTGACAATCAATACAATACAGAACATAGGACGTAGGGTTTTTACTCTCATTGAGAGGGCCCGAACCTACATAATTCGGTGTCTTGTGTAACCATCATAGTTCTTGGTCTCGACGTAGCCCTATATATTTACTGCCGGTCTTGAGCATCGACATAATCTTACGCCTAGCTTCCCTGAGGAAAATAAATACGATACCTTGGAATACTCCTGGGTGAAATGCTATAATGGTGTTTCGTGCGCTTGTGGATTAATTCACATTATTCTTAAAACATAACAAACGCCAACAAATATTTTTGGCGTCGTACTAGGAATAGTGATATTCTTGATGCGACGTTAAGAAATACCAACAACCATTTCTGGCGCCGTTGCCGGAGAAGCAATAGGCTAAGATATTGAAAATTTTACATTGATATTTCTATCAAGAAGTTACCTCTTTCCTTTGCGGGCTTACCCTTGTTCTGTTTATTTATGGTATAAACAGGACACTTTATGACTGATTTTGACCTACCAGACAACTACCACAATGATCCGAAGGCTTTGTTGAGAAGAATGCATCAACGACTCACCCCTCCTTGGTCTAGACTTGCTCTTGAAGCACCTCCAATCACACCATCTCAGCAGCATGATCCATCTACGTTCGCTCAACCAACCATGGCTAAAAACACAATCCATGACTACTCTGCCCCGTCTGTAGTCAACATCCGCACCGGTCCAAACCCGAACATGGTATTGGCCAGTTCTTTCTATGGCAAGGCATCAGAAGACGCAAACGCCCACCTCCAACAATTCTTGGCGGTGTGCAGCACTTTCACCATGAGGGACATGACCCCTGAATCCATTCGTCTTTGCCTTTTCCCATTCTCACTTTTTGGAAAAGCCAAGCAGTGATTCTACAGCAATCAACAAGAACTCACCACATGGGACAAGTGCTCCAACACCTTCCTTGCCAGGTTCTTCCCGTTAGGTAAAACTAATGCCCTGCGGAAAAAAAATTTAAGTTTTCAATAGATGACTGATGAGAGCATCCCTAAGGCATGGGAACGCTTCCAAGAACACACTTTAGCGTGCCCACATCATGGAATGCAAGATTAGTTACTAATACAAAGCTTTTACCATGGGCTCAAATGCCCCACTCGTGAGCACCTAGATGCAGCCGCTAGAGGTTCTTTCTTCTCCCTGAAGGTCAAAGAAGCTCAAACTCTCATAGAAAAGATGGTCGCCAACTATAGTGGCTACGATGAGAGGCAGAGCCAGCCGTAGCCCAAGATGAGGGGAGTCCACCAAATTGATGGTATTGACATGCTAGCGATCAAGATGGATCAAATCTTAAAGAAAATGGATTCACCTCAGACTGCCCAATCCTTAGATTCTCGCATGACCTAAGAAGTCTATGGCAATGTTGGACACATGGGAAGCCACTGCCCAAAGACACAAGAAGAAGAAGTAAACTACCTTAATAACAACAATAGCAACTACGGGTTTAGACCCCGTATAAACAACTTCGGATGGGAGTCCAAGCCGAACCTCTCCTTTGACAAAAATACAGGTAACTCTGGAAACTTCACCCGTAATGAACCTTCCTTCCATGATATTGTTTTAGGACAATTTAAAATTAATGAAAATATTAGTAGGAAATTTATCACTACTGATAAAGTCATAGAAAGCATAGATTTTCGCATGGAAGCTTTCAACACCTCTCTGGAAAACCAGCTTAGTCATAATAAAATGTTAGAAACACAAATTGCTCAGCTGGCCGCTTCTATTGTTAAGCCTAGCTCGGGCAAGCTCCCCGGTCAGCCGGAAGCTAGCCCAAAGGAAAATGTTAATGTTCTCACAACTAGAGGCAAAAAGTCTACACAGGATCCGCCAAATCCTAACAATGCAGGGAAGGACAGGGAACCCAATGCAGAGTCAGAGGATGAAGAAGAATTTGAAGTTGAAGAGGCAAAAACACCCCTCAAGAAGGCACCACATGAGTTCTATGATACGCGGGCGCTGCCGTTTCCCTCTCGCCATCGCAAGCCAACAGCGGATGAACAATTCAGGAAGTTTGTGGATGTAATAAAGAAATTATATATCAACAGACCCCTACTTCATGCTATGCAGGTCCCTACCTACTCCAAGTAGCTAAAGGACATCCTCAACAACAAACACCCAATATTGTCCACTGAGATTGTCAAATTAATGGAGAAATGCAGCACTGCCATCTTGAACTCCCTCCCGGAAAAGAAGCGAGATCCGGGATGCCCAACCATCCCATGTTCCATCGGGATGCAACACTTCAACAATGCCCTCTATGATCTAGGGGCAAGCGTGAGTGTCATGCCGAAGGTGGTGTATGAAAAACTTAATGTCAATTCATTATCCCATACAACAATGTGCTTGTAGCTCGCCGACCAATCAGTCCATTGTCTAGCGGGTATCGCGGAGGACGTACCCATGAAGATAAGGAACTGTCTCGTTTCCATTGACTTTGTGGTGCTAGACATGGAGGAAAATGTAAAGACACCTCTTATACTTGGAAGGCCATTCTTTAGCACCGCAAACGCCAACATTGACATTGGGGCTGGAGAAATCCACCTTAACATTAAGGGGAACGAAGAGAAGTTTGCCTTCAAGCCCCGAATGGAACAATGCAATTAGGTGCACATCTTCTATGGCAAAAATTCTAACACGGTACAGAAAATAGAGATGTACCAAATCCCACCAAAAATGGGTGCACCCATGGTAAAACTGAAGAGCACACCACCGCTGCCCAAGAAGAAGAACGAGCCACAGGAAATGAAGAAAAAGGTCCCCACCAAGACAAAGAAGATCAAAGAAGTATGGCAGAAGAAAGAAGTTGCACCGATCATGGAAGATTCTCCATCCACGAAGGACACCATGAAAAACTGAACGCGGAGAACGTCTTGTTCGAGACAAAAAATCCGGACCCTCGTCGAAAGGTAAGCGATATTTATCCCCCTTCCTTTTGTACATACCATCAAATTAATTTGCTTTTATTTCCTTCTAAAAAAATTTGGTGATGACTCGGCTAGTTTTGCTGGCTAGGAGGTCAAATTTCATCAAAAATGACCATCTAGGTGATGATTCAGGGCTCAAACCCGGCCAGTCAGTTTTCAACACCCGGGAGGTCATTTTTCACAAAAAAATGACCACCCGACTAGGTAACTTTTAGGTCACCCATAATCTAACCCGGGTAGTCAGTTTTTAGCACTCAGAAGGTCATTTTTCAGGAAAAATGACTACTCGGCTGGGTAATTTTTTGCCACCTAGCCTGAAATAACCCAGTCCAGTTTTAACATCCTGGAGGTCATTTTTCATGAAAAATGACCACCTCGCTGGGTGATTATGGTGCCGCCCGGCCAAGTCTACCGCCTGGCAAGCCATGCCGTCCGGCCATGGAATTCTTTAGATTCCTTGCACTTTTATTGCATAGATCATGGCCATGAGTGGTGGAGGTGTGGCCAGCTTTCCCTTTATGCAAAATGCTCACCAAAAGCCCCCACCATGAGTGAAAGCAAGAGAAGGAGAGCCATACATGTCACCTCACTCTTTCACCACCCACACTCACCTGTTATCCTACTCCCTTAGGCATCATGAGTGGCATGATATTCGTGGCAAACATAAAACTTTAGCCATCCCATCACTCTATCCTTGCTCCCTACACTCTCAACACGTTTCTGAACAAAGTGAGCAAGGGAATCACATGGCGCATGGACCTAGCCATCTCCCATCACCACCAAAGCAATAAGGGAACAAGTGGAGGAAAAAGGCCTGCCGGCCGGCATGGGATGCCGCCTGGCATGTTCCTCTGCCTGGCCTAGAATTTTTCCCCCAAGGCTCCCTTTCGAGCCTATAAATACCGAGCGCCCTCTCACTCATTTCTCCACCCCTCAGCCTTTAGCTGAAACTTCATTTCTCCCTCATTCCCTCTTTACACTTCATTCCTCACTCCAGTAGCTTGCTAAGTAAGTGCACTTTCAACTTAGGAATAAAAGTATGCTACAATAAAACCAACTAGAGGAAATTTGTTGTTTCTCTTGCACATTTGAACGACTAACACTTGGATCACTAACCGAACGACTAACCACTGATATTATTATTATATTGTCCTTCGGGTATTGTGTCCAAGTTACCCTATTGTAGGAATGGCAAACATCTGGAGAGGCCCCTACACCAAGTTCAGCAGTAGCAGCTCAAGCCATGGGAGGCGCACACCAAGTGAGCACTTAGAAGCAAAACACTCAGGAGCTTCACATGGGCATGCTCCAAGTTATCACTCAGAAACAATGTCTATATCCGAGGCTCCAACGATGGTAAGTATGCAAGATGAAGAATTCAAGAAGTTCATGGAGAGTGAGGACAACATGGTGTTCAATGACTTCGACGAGGAAAGCAAGTTCACCGCCATTCGAGACCGGGAGTTCACAACAGTGCGCAAGTTCGACCACGACTTCCGCAAGCGAATCAGCGTCCTCGCCGATTTTGAGTACGCGCTCAACACGGCCGGATGGTATGATTTCTATCACCTTGATGAATACGGTTCTAAATGGCTTACTATCTATTCCTTTGGACATTGAAAGTTCATACTCATGAATCAAACAAAATAGGCTCCCTCTATGAATTTTATCTTTTTGGTGAAACCTATGAATGACCTTTAAAAGAAATGAATACTTATCTTGGTTTTGACCGTAAGGCAGCATTAGACATTGATAAACTTAAAGGTTTCATACCACGAGGACTTTGGGCTAAGATAGGAAATCTCATTACAGGGCAGGAACGCACTAGTGGCATTCATAACCCCTCACTCTGTATAATTCATTGTTTTATCACTCACTACTTAACCCCTCGGGGTGATGTACGTTCGGTGAATAGTTTGGATAATACCTATCTCCATGCTGTAATCAAAAAGATTAAAATGAACCCCACATTTTTTCTCATCAACCATTGTCTCACCTTAGCATTCAGACAAAAAGGACCCATCACTTTTACCCCTTTTGTCACTAGAATTGATAGGAAGGTTGGTGCGCTTCATTGAGCTGGAATAGATCGTCTCCCTAACACCCCTTTGTTAGGAGAAGATCATTTCTTGCAAGTGCACTTGTTGAGAAAGGAAAATAATAGGTATTACATGCTTTATCCGGGGTATGACACAGAGATTGAATTGCCTAACCCCCAACTCACTATTATTGATAAAAACAACTTTGTGACAAATTGCAAGCTACCGTGTAGCGTGTACAACATAGTGTTGTAGGGGATAGGTCAAGAACAAAAATTATAGCACAACTCCATCGAGAAGAGCAACAACACGTTACAACAATGAACACACCTCAAACGGGTTAATCGGGAGGTCCCCTATACAACTGGGAACAACCACAATTCCCTGGTTTTGCATGTTCATCAACAAACTACACTACTTCCTCCCATGACAACTATGAGCCCAATGGGATGAGGAGCTACCACCAACCTCATGGAGGCATAGGCAATTCTCGTTCTGCCTAATTCACATCATACAACTTGTTAGAGTTGCAAGAAGATATGCAATACCTGGCTACCAATGCTTATGAGACCAACATGCGAACCCAAGAAATACAAGCAGCCATAAGGAGAGAACAGGAATGCCAGCATCAAGCGTCAAAAAAACTTCAGACAAACATCTCCCTGATGGATCAACTGTTTGGCCATTTCAACATCGAGTATCAACCACCGCAGTGAACACCATCTAAGCTTAAGTCTTGCAAAGACCTAAGCTTGGGGAGGTACCCTGTTGGTCGTAACTACGCAGCCACTTATATACCGCAAGAGGACGGTGTACGATTGTAGCACTTTTTCCCTTGAATTGAGTATTCCAAGGTTTATCGAATCCACTGGGACCTTAGGGATAATTAAACAAAGTTAACAGTAAAAGATCTAATCAAAGCTACTGTCGGATTCAGGTTGCATGAGGGAAGACTAGCTAGCACAAAGATGTGCCAGACAGCAAATCTGTTGTTGCACCGATCGGTGCAGGGGTTGAGCCGATCGGCACACTGGTGAATCTATCATCACACTGATCAGCGCAGGTGTTGAGCCGATCGGCACACTGGTAAATATAAGCCAAAGTACGCCAGATACCTTTTAAGCCTAAGCTGTTAAGTGAGTAGCCAAGTATCTACTAGTGAGATTGTAACCAGAAAGTCTAATCGAATAGCATCATAATGGGTAGTTACATGGATCAACGAAAACCTATGATGAGTAAGACCACCCTGCTTTCCGAGCAGCTCCCAATTCATCGCTGCCGAGAGGAAACCCTTAATCACGCGAGTATCGTACCCTACTCAACTATCCAATAGTGCTACGCAGGCTTAGTGTTGTCACCACTAAACCACACTACTAGCATCATCAAGCAACCATAACCAATACAGTGTCCAAATACTATCCTAATCACCATGATTAAGATAATATCTACTTACTTAGCCTAGAACTAAGCAATTGGAATAAGCATATGCATGATTATAGAATCAAGATAGACAAATCACCAAAACCATCATCAACATATTCAATCATCCTTGAGATACATAGAGTATGATTCATCCCCGTCAAGATGGCCTACCTTAACAGATCAACTCTTAACACCAATGGTTCTTGAAACTCAACTAGAGATCTATTCGTACGAGGCAAGCCCCGATGGCACTAACTCACGGATCTGTTGTCCCTCTGTCACCTCTGCCTCCTCTTCTACCGAGACCAGGGTTTACAAGTATTTATAGAGGTTTTACTCATAGAGGACTCGATTTCTAGCAAATAAGGCGGTTGCGCTGATTGGCGCAGGATGGCGCCGATCAGCGCAAGCCGTATCTTCTTAGGTTTCTCTTCCGAGTCAGTTCTTCTGCCTTTCACAGCTGCCATGTGAGCCTTTTTCTTCGAGATAAAGTCTTATACTGTAAGTCGAGATCTTGAAGTTTCATAAATCTTCTAGGTAAATATCTTCAAGTGTCTTGCACAGATAAACTTCCATAAACATGTCGAATGGGCCTTGGACACTTCTGTGGGCCAAAAACCCCTTGCGTCGATCGGCTCATGGACTGCGCCGATCGGCGCACTAGGCTTCTTCAGTGCTTTTTGTCGGTTCTGGATTCTTGTCCTCTCCAGCATCACTTTAATCGTCAATTTTACTTGTTTCTGCAATAAAGCTCCAAAACAATGCATATACATATATATAGGCAATATCATAGGTAAATGGCCTAAATTAGTATCAATTATGCTCTTATGGGGGTAATATTCATATGTAAAAGGGGCACTTGGAGAGTGCTAACACTTCCCCCATACTTAAACCTTTGCTCGTCCCGAGCAAAGTAAAAGAAGGAAAAATCAATGAACATACTCTTTCTATCATAAAAGACATCTCAAATCAGCAAATGTTGAGCATTGTTCTATTGTGGTGTATTTCATATTGGTATTCAGAAAAAATAGTTCAAATATGGGCATAAAGCATAAAGTTTCTCCCCAAAGCAATAAATCATGTCCAACTCACAAATTATAACTTTTCCACTCATGTAAATCACCCAAAAGATTGTTGTCAATATAAAGAATCTATCTTCCAAATAATCCAAGGCAATAACTCATCTTTCAAATCACATAACCTATATTCTACATCATGATCAAATAATATTTGTGTAAGGCTTATATGAGTAGCTAGGTGAGGTAGTTCAAGGATTGCAAACATAAATCATCAATATATTGTAAACCTAGGAGATTATTCTTCGTTGGAATTATAAAAATTTTATCAAGATGGCCATTAAGAAAGAAAAATTTTAAGAAAGGACTTACACTTTGGATATGTGGACATGCACATAGCAAAAATTTGATCTTAGAAGAAAAAGAACTCTCATTATCAGATTGTACATGGTTGGAATGATTCATGGCTATATTAGAATGAATTTTGAGAATAAGCACGTTATACCATCCCCCCACACTTAAACTTTTGCTAGTCCCTTAGTAAACAGCAGAGCCTTAGTAAACAGCAGAGCTTTTTCCTTTTTTCTTTTTCTTCTTCTTCTTCTCTTTCCTTTTTATCACTTTTTGTTTGTCCCTTTTTTTTGCTCTCTGCTACGTCGATCGACGCAGGGTGCGCCGATCAACTCTTAACCTGAATCACCAACCTTTGTTGGTATTTGATTTGTCTAGCTTCTACAATTATTCAAGAATTAAATATAGCCAGAAATATAGGATGTGGTCAAGAAATGATACTCAACAAGATATTTTGGGTTTATGGTAGGATACTCAACGGAAATGAATTTTTGCATGAGTAATTCAAGGCTAGAAGAAGATACAGAAAGATTTGCCATCTTAGTAAAGTTCATACCAAAAAGAATTAAATCCTAACTAAACTCAACCATCAATTTAATTATCATCTACTTATCAAAGGTTCATGAGAATTGCTGAAACTATGGCATTGATAGGTAAGGATCTTGAAAAGAACAAATTCCAAAGTTCACAACATGAAAATTTATTTATGAAAACATTGGTACTAAGTTATCATCACAAATTGGACAATACAAATGAAGCACATGGGTACTCAAAATTGCTCCACATAAAACATATTTGTCGAATAATCGTTAAGTGTAAGTTCGAAGTTTTTATTCAATGCTCAACATTATTTGATCTTCATCAGCACTTTTCAAGAAAGAATAGATAATTCAATTCTCTAAAAGAGCATAACCGCCACCATTATATTAAGATCGAGACTCGAATACATGGTGATGATTTTTGCACACACTTGCATAGAAATAAAATTACTACTAGCACACTTGCATAAAAACAAACGTACTACTTGCACACTTGCATAAAAACAAACGTACTACTAGCACACTTGCATGAAGGTAAACACACCCGATACATGGTTTCTTAACCCGCTCACACACACATAAGAAAATAAAGAAAAAGATTGCAAAAAACAAGAAAAACGCAAACCGGGAAATCGATACATGTGCCAACTCCTAGGCACTCTAGTTAAACGGAGGTGGAGCCGGTGGCTGATCGAAGCCATAGCACCGTGCCTTGAGTCGCTCGAACTCCTCCACCATCGCCTCGTGGTTGTTCCTCATCTGGGACAAGGCGTCCTCCACGTGCTCGATGTAGTGCACATTGTTGTCGGTGTACCCCTGCATGAGCACGAAGAAGTCTGCAGCGGGCACAAGAGGCACCACAAGTACATGTCCTTGGTATGTGTAGTCAATACCTGCTCTGAAGTAGGTCGCGCCGATCGGCGCACAGGGCTGTGAACTGCCTGCTACGTCGCTCCACCCCGGCTAGTACTGCTGAGGGTCCTGGCGTGAATTCCAGGAGTGCCACTCGCTGCCGACTGCTGTGAACGTTGCCGGTTGTCGAACCCACCCACGACGGTCCTTGAGAGCTCGGCCCCCCTCCAGGAGACCTTCCTCAAGCCAATTTCCTCCCTCCAACTTGTGATGGAGGAAAACTCTCATCTTCATACACGGGAGCCTGATGTTGGTGCCGCCGACATGGAAGCCGGCGTGAACAATTTCCATGACAATATTGCCACAAGTCATATTCTCGCTGATGTCCGTCACGCACTCCCACTTGTCGTCGCGCCCTCCCGGTCCGTCACCTTCGTAGATGAGGGCTGCTAGGCGTTGAAGATAGGCCCCGAAGACCAACTTCTTACTCGCCTTGCCCCTCTTGTTGATCCAACCCCATACCATCTCTGACATAGGGTTGCAATGCGACGGACTCACGATGGCGTTGTAGAGCCACCGCAAGTCCGCATCGATGACGTTGCTGGAGTCGACCTTATCGCGTGTGCGCGCCACCAACCACAAGACTTGAATGGTCGGGTTGTGGATGTTGGCGTGCTTCATCTCTTCCACGAGCGAGATCCGCCGCCAAAAGGAGTCCAACTCCCCACTTCCCAAGATGCCGGCGACAACGACGTCGATGTCGAAGCCGAAGGCTTGAGCCACCGCCTCCATGGTCACCGTGTAGCTGATGTCGTGGACGCGGTGCCGCCTCCAAAAGGAGTCCAACTCCCCACGTCCCAAGGCTTGATGGCCTCGTTGTCGTCTTCAACGGTGCCAAGCCTCATCGTAGAGGCAACCTCAGTGACGATGTCGAGGTTGTAGTCCATGGCGAGGAGGTGGAAGTCCGCCCAACCGAGATTGTTGAGCATCCTCCTTATGTCCTCCCACATGCCGATCGTTATAAGAAAGGTCTCGTCCAAGTCGAAGTTTGGGACGAACATTCCCCTCACCGCGTTGTAGTGCTGTTGTTCCTCCGTGATCCGGAGGGTGAAGCCCTCCTCCATCGGGCGTGGCATGAATGCTGGCAGTAGTGGTGATCTGGGAACCCCTTGGCTTGCCGCCGTTTGGCTCCTCGTAGCATGCCCCATTGGAAGGGGCGCACCAGAGACGGAGTGGTGGGCGCGGATCTCATAGGCTGTTGCCGCCGAGCCGATGGATGCATCACCCACCGACATGTCATCGCAAGCACTGGAGGCCCCTCTCGCCGAGGAGTCACCGCTCAACTCAACGCTGCCGCCAGAACTGCTTCCCTGACACAGCCTCTTGCCCAACTTGCCGACAAAGGAGCGGAGACAATCCATCTGTGAGGAATGTGGAACGTGTGCGAGATCGTGGGTAGTGGGGAAAGTGGAGACATTACCGGGATGGTGTGCCAAACTGGGGGGCGCTGGCCTCCTTTTGATAGTGTGGAAAACTTCTAGGAGAAGGACCCGCCTCGGAATTTCAAAATTTTGAGAGCGCGTCGATCGACGCGTAGCTGTGCCGATTGACACAATTCAAATTTTGAATGCTCTGACAACTTGGTGCTTGATTCCTCTCCTTTATATTGCTTCCCGGTACATCATGTTGATTGGCAAGGGAACATCATGAAATCCCGATGTCTTGATTGATTGCACCGATCGGGCACGCGTCGATTGATGCGCCATCTCTTTTTCAGCTTTTGGTCAATTCCGTGTCTCCTCTGCACCGCACACCTGCATAGCAATCATACCTGTTCTTCAAAATCAACGCCTGCCACCTTTGTCGCCCATTTGGGAACTGCATGGGTACCTGTGCCGATCGTGCCTAATGATGCAAGTCCCTTGCGCCTCGTCCTTTAGTCCGGCACTGATCCTGATGCCTCGTGTCCGTCTCTTTCACCTAATTTTCACTTTTCCCAATGTTCCTGTAGCATTGACATACGAAGCGGGGCCTATCTGGTTCTACGCCGAATGACGCTGACGCGCGCCGATCAGCGCGACGTTCATTCTTGTTCCTGACCCCTCGCTTCTTTGCTAGATGTCACTCTTCATCCTTTCCTGCATCATTTAGCAACCATTTTGCACACAAAATTTAATTCAAAAAGATTTTAATTACCTTGAGAATAGCTTCATCTCTGAAAATTACTGTGCTGGTTGATTCTTAGCACTCCTTCAATTCTAGGCATCACCAGCCTTCTGTCCTGACCTGGGCAAATGTGTGTTGATCGGTGTAAGTACTGTTCTTTCCTGTTTTTAGTTCTTTTTTATTTTATTCCTACATCGTTAGTCTACAATATATATATACACAATTTTACACAAATAAACAAACAACACAAGAGCATACATAGTTAGAGATAAGAAATAGATACAACAAACCATGATACACACGAATATATCTATATATGTTAACAGTCCATAGATTAAGAGTGACGTGTTATGTCAACATGCCACAACATGATCTCGATGATGTTGAAGGTGCATACATCGCCTTCCTTGATCCCGTTGTCCCGACAGAACAACGTCCACCCCTTTGTAAGCTGGTATTGGCTGGATCGCTTGTATACGCAACCACACACCTGCCACGACTTGGTCGCACTGCCGCCTGTTAGTGACGTCCTCATTGTGATCTTGCAAGTTTCCAGGAACCCAATTGCCTTGCAGAAGGTTGGCGTCAAAGGCTGCAAGCATCAGTCACACATTCTTGTTACTAATTTCACTATTACAGGGTAAAAGTGGCATTTTGTTTTATGTTTGTTCGGTTGATCCAAGACAATATGTAGATCTAGTGTTTCTTGATTCATGCTAAATACTATGTCACGTTCCTGCATAAATGAGTTTATCATGTTCACATTTGATTCATGCTAAATACTATGTCACGTTCCTGCATAAATGAGTTTATCATGTTCACATATTATTTAATTTTTTGCTGATGACCATGACAACAATAAGTTGGAAAGTGTGGTTGCTGTTCTTACCAGATGATGCTTGAGAGCATAGGCGTTGATCTCCTTCTTGATCCAAGACGGCGGGCCTACATCATAGGTACAAAATGTTGTAGCTTCTGCTGATCCCTTAATGGATGGAGTTGTAGAGGTTGCTGGCCTTTTGGTTTCTGCAGGAATACTTGGCATCTCGTTCGTGCTCTTACGTTTCCTAGTGGAAGACGAAGGCGCATGCTGCTCCTTCTTGTTTCTGCACATATATTATGGCACGACAAAAGTTGTAAATGTATTTAAACAGATACAGACATAATTCAAAACCAATGCTAGAAGATTGGGGGGGAGGGGGGGGCATAAATATATGGAACCAACCATTTTTGTCAGTTTGCTCTATTTCCTGCAGCCCGCTGTAATATTTCTGATTCTGGAAGTTCTTCTGGCATCCGTCAAGTCCGAACACCTTAATTGTGAACACCATGTTTCCCTCGTACCTCAGAAGTAGAGCTTCACCTTCAGTTATGTCATTGGATGTCAGAAACCGAGACCAGCCACCAGAGAAGAACAGGTTGCCCGATCTGTCCTTCTCAACCTCCACTCGCCAGTATTTGGCAGACAGTTTGAGAAGGATAGCCAGTCGGCTGTTGGTACCATTTTCGGTAATGTGGTTGCACACAAATTCAGGAGGAATAACCTGCACGCAATCACAGAATTATTCGGGGTCAGCATGCCCATGCCCATGGTACATGTCAGCATAATCTCGATCACTATCCATGCAGACTGAATAATTTTGCTAGAAAGGCATCTCGTGCAAACCATCTTTTCCCTGAAGCCGTGCAGAAGCACCGTGACGAACTGTGGCCTACGAGACCGGCAGGCGGTGGCACTCCGGTTTGCCACAACTAAGCAAAAACAATGTTTAATCTGTAGGTTCTGTTCCAATAAATCATGCATCAGTTGCAGAGTGACAAAGTTAGTATCTACGCACCGTTAATTGGGCGGCTACACTCATGGAGGCAGAAGGTGGTGTCGAACGCCTTGAAAGTGAGCACGTGGCCGCGTTCGTGCCGGAGCACCACGAACCAATCGACGCCGATGCCTTGCGCCGCCACGAACTCTGGCCACCCGCGCCCCAGGAACGCGCCGTCGCCATCCCGGCCAACCTCCACACGACAGACCTTGCTTTTGAATGGACTGACCACAAGAGCTGTTCCCCCCAAGAGCCGAGCAAGCTCGTGGGAGATGCGCTGCGAAAACACAGATCAGTTCAAACATCTATATTAACATGGATTTTATTTTGCAAGGCAAGGGTGAGATGCTGCGGCAGGCGTTGGCACTTAACGGTTTTGGGGAGGAGGAAGAAGATGGAGGCAGCATGACCTTGAGGTGCCTGGAAATGGCGCCGACGCGGTGGTCACCGGACGTCCCCATGCCAGCGCGGTGGTCAGAGACTTGGCGGCTCTTTGCTTTCCAGTTCCTTCTCTGTTTACCTCCCCTATTTATTTGAAGCCCCGTGCCAGTAGAACTTCTCGATGCTTAATGCGGAATGACGTTTCATTCCACAGATGACGAGACAGGGAAACAAGGCATCAATACTTCGTTGAAAGTGTAAAGCCAGCATCCACTCTTTTTTTTTGTTATATCGATTAAAAATGTAGTACTACACATAATGAACGGTGTGTAACCACTGATTTTATTTGAAAGATGCGTAGCCACTGATGCTATGCGATAAGTAAACTCAATGTTGTTATGGAGAGTTTTATTTGGCTAGTTCGTGGATTGAGTCAAACAAAAATGTGACCAACCATGTATAGTATAACAGCCTCTCTGTATTAGAACTGCATGTTGTTGAGAATATTTCATATAAAATTATATCTCTGATTGTTAGTAAATAATTATTTATTAAATTAAAATTAGGACTCACACACATGCATGGTATGATCAGCCTCAATGCATCTTTTTATTTAATATTTTTCAAGAATGTCATGTTAGATTAAGAGTATTAATTTGATAAATGAAGCGACTCTTCTCAATGCATGATTTTATCACACGACTTTATAGACAAGTTATAATATTAAATTTTTGTATTAGAATGATCAAAATATGTTGAAATAAAGTTTTCGCTCTTAATAGAAGTTTTGTTTTTGCTCTTAATAGAAGTTTCAATGACTTTCATACTATTCCCTGCAGTGTCAAAATTAAAGTCATTTTGAGGAGAGAAGAAGTAGCAGAAAAGAAGTCATTGTCCACTTTTCCCCCTATTTTGGTCAAAAATTCCCTCATGGCTATCCCGAGGAAGAAGCATCTCCAACCGTTATGTAAAATCACTTCCTAAATCAAAATTTGGGATATTATAAGAAAAAGTCATTCTCCAACCGTGATGTAAACTAGCTCCCTAAATATACCAACTCCCTAAACAAGTGCTATAGTTTGCTATATTTAGAAATCAAGTAGGAACTCTCAAAACATAAAATTCACTTGGAGATCAGATATTGGAAATTGTTGGAGGAAACATGTTTTTTCACTCTCTATAATTCTTTAGAAACTCCCTAAACCCAGATTTAGAGAGTTTCTTTTACATAATTATTGGAGATGCTCTTAAACACCATAAAAATTTGTGCCCACAACCACTAAAGAATAGATTGTGGAGTAGTAAAACCCCAATATAGTATTAATAAGGATAGACAAGGAAGAATACACTCTATGTAATCACTACTTAGTACACTAAGCCATGTTCAAAATGATTTGAATTTTGATATTGGAGGAACTATATATGAAACTGTGTCAAATGACCTTCATTTCTATAAAACATTTCATCTCTTTTATCTTATTTGATGTGCCATATTATCTATTTTGTTGATATGATATCTTATTTGACGCTGATGAAAGGCCCATAAAAACTGGCCTAATCAATCCAGAATTCCAGATTACAGTTTTTGCCATTAATCCTTCAAGAAATCGAGGTCACACCTTGATTAAAAAAAAATCTGGATGATACATGCGCATGCATGCATGGCTGCATATGCCTTCCAGATAAAAAGGAATCACCGGATAGCAAGTAAAACTATTAATGTATTATTATTATTATCCTCCTCTAAAAAATTCGATGATTCAGATTTATTTCACACATTATATTTTACACCCTAAGGTGCAAGACAAGAGAGTTGGGATTACCGTAGAAGAGCCCTTTTATTTAATAATACCCCTTTGTCAATAGTCAATACTTAATACAACTGAGTACAATGATGGGTCAAAATCTCCTCCTAACCTTCAAAACCGTTCTATTTCTAAATTTAATACATCTGGACTAATCTAAAAAGGAATAACTTGAGATCAATCCCTCCCATAGCTTCAGCTTTTTCAGCAATCATCTTCCGGGTTATAATTATATTGTTATATGGCATCACGATAATAAAACTTAGTTAAAATCATTATGATGTTTCAAATCAAATAGTGTGTGTCTGTAACAGTTATTTATCCAAAAATATTTTCATCTAAGGCCCCAGCTAATCATGTCAGAACAACTTTTTTTTTTGTTAAACCACCACTGATGAATCTTTGGGAAAATACACTCCGTGATTTATGAACTGTATATGATTGTCGTCGGCTAAAATCATAACTTATGGATCAAATCCAGTACTGTAATAGCTACTTTTCAGTCATGTAGCAATATGTGGAATACTACAATTGTTTGATCTTCGTCGTACAATGCTGCGTGTTTCTTCAACCTTAAATCCAAATTGTTCACACTTGCTCTTCTCAACAAAGTTGTTGTCCGCTTCCTTCTTTAGTCCTCTGGTCATCCACAACCGCTTCCCCCTTGCTCTTACTTCATCGAGTTTTTTATACCTGTTTGCGCTACAAGGTGAAGACCATTTCTGAAATAAAAATAGCATCAATAGGACACACCTATATGTTTCATGTATGTGAAACGTGTGTAAGCATTTCTTTTGTTTCACTCCCTTTTTTATCTTATTTTTCTGTTTCTCAGAAAAAAGTTCTACTCCATTTCTTTTCATGTAGTGTACTTAATCAAATGTGGAGATGACTTTTATATCCAACAGATTGCATACAAAAAAATAATACAAAATTATGGGTTCTAGAAGCATGTTTTTCATTAGTTAGCTGCGAAATGATGAAATCAAGAGTGAAATCAAGACCTAGAAAAAAAATAAATGCGAATAGGATGTAGCTCGGATTGCTCTTAGCTACTCACATAAGAACTCTGAATTTACCAAAAAAAGCATCAACATGCCAGAAAAATAAACTGTGCATGCATTAGTGCTGATCAATCCAAATAAAGACAGAGCTAAACTGAATTATCAATACTAATCCATGTAGGTTTTAAACTTTTCATCACTTCACAAAAAGAGGAACACGACACGCATGACTCCTGTCATTTAAAAATGTTTATATCATCCATCATCCAAATGGGGATCATTAGTTGATTCATGATTCCATTGATTGATTGATATCATTCATTCAAAGATCTACGACTTTTTTCTTCCACTACAAGGGGAGGAAGTGGGCAATTTAGCTATTCCGCCGATGGTAAAAGGAGTGTGCCGTCCTACTTCCACCAGCCGCCATCTCACCAGCCGAAGGTAATGGGAGCCGCATAGTTGTTTTTAGAAATAACTAAATAAAGTGACCCATGTATTTAATGATAAAATGATTCTTGGATAAAGGGTCTTAGTGTGATGGTTGATAGACTAAAGGACTAAGAATTCTGGGTTAAAAACACACTCTCTTCTCTCTTCAAAATTGAGTGTGTGTAATAATTTTGGAGCATGCAAGTATGTGTAACTGGTGCATGTATGCACTACGGCATAGTGCTACTTAATTAAGCACTATGTATTAATAGCCACATGCATTATAGTAATTAAAATAATTGCTGCATGGAATATGAAACGACAAGCATCACGATGATGTTTCAGCTGGTTGCTTGCTTGACGTTTCATTTGGGCTGTAGTGCATGAACCTTGGTGTATAAATAGAGGATACCTATAGAGAGTTGAGATGCATTCTAAACACAGAACGCACTTGAGCCAGTAAGAAAAAGAAACAGACGTGAGAGTAGATTAGTTCTCTAATCATCAAGAGGACTAGTAAGGTAGAAGGAAGAAAAGAGAGAAATACTTCCAAGATGCAAGGTATCAATATGCAAGCAGGTGGGAATGTGCATGTCACATGAATAGATTGGTTGTGCAACAAACACATCAAAGCTTTATTTCTCTTGTTTGGTTAAATCAATTTTATGCTAACGATCTTATGTAGCTTCCACAAATGTTTTTTTTCTTACATTTGACATCAAGAGTCAGGTTTTAGTCCTTTTGATTTACCATAATATAATTATCCTTGTATTTCTAACATAATTGGAACAAGATTATTGTTACTTATGTCATAAAAAGATATATGCATCATAAAAGTAATTGCGATGCATATTATGACATAGCTAATGTTTTTATTTTCTATGAGGTTGGATATTGAAAATAAAGTGAGAAATAGTATGACAACTATATTTTCATCATAATATGCATGTTAGTCACCAAAGTACCCTATGTGGATAGATAGTACAATATTCAGTTGTGCATTTCAATTGTTCATGTAATATTTGATGCTAATAATAAAATTGAGTTGAACTATTGGGATTACTAATTATAAGCTAGAAGATCACCCAAAGGTGGATCATTGCTTATTTTTAGTAGCATAAAATAGAGTAATCGACACAATTGAGGAATTTGTTAGTCTATCTAAAGATAGCATGCATATTGTTTTGTGTGTGTTCGATTATCCAATACATGTGTATTTAGCATCATATATGTTCTAGCCATGTATCTAAATTTCATCCAAAGTTGGTGAGAGAATTCCTTTCTTGGCCCTAAAAAAGTCACCTCTTCCTTTCTTAGCCTCTTTTGGAATGAACTTTCCTATATGGACAAGAAGCTAATTTTGGTTCCTGTCTTGGCCTTTCTGTTAGATTTGGCTACTAATGACGTTAAGTGAGGGGTGAAATGACCATTTTACCCCTAATAGAAATAAAATATTAGCATTTTTAGTCTTTATTTGTTACAATCTCAGATATATTCCTTTTATTTTATAGTTGTACAAAATATTTGTATTATATTTTTTCAACATGAAAGAAAAATATAACACAGATATTCTAAGCAACTATGACATAAAAATAATATCTCTGATATTAAAAAAAACTAAAATTTTAATATTTAATTTTCTATTAAGGGTAAAATGGTCATTTTACCCCTCACTTAACGCCATTAGTAACCAAATCTAACAGAAAGGCTAAGAAAAGAACCAAAATTAACTTCTTGTCCATATAAGGAAGTTAATTTGAAAAGAGGCCAAGAAAGAAAGACGTGAGTTTTTTATGACCATGAAGGAATTATCTCAAGTTGGTTTTTAGGCATAACATAAAGTTCTAAATTTTGAATCCTTTATGTTTACTCAAAGTATTAATCAGTGGGTATATTTAAATATATGCAGCATCCATTAACCTAATGAATCAAAGTTATGGGCTTATCAAGTTCAATGGCATGAATTATTTTGATTGGTCTGAACAAATTCAGTTTTATTTAGGTGCTATGGATCTTGATGTTGCATTGATCCTAAAAAAGCAGGTAGAGGTTACCGATGAAAGTACTGATGATGATCAGGCCAATTATGATTGTTGGGAAAGGTCAAACAGGCTTTGCTTGAGCTTATTGTGTATGACCATTTCTGAAAATGTCAAGCCATCACTGCCCAATACTGAGAATGCAAGGGAATTCATTGAGAAGCTGAAAGAATACTCTCACTCAGAAATTACTGATAAGTCTATTGTGAGTAGCCTGTTGGGTGAATTTACGGTTAAGAAGATTGATTGGTCTGTCTCTATGCATGATCATGTAACTGGTATGGAAAATATTGCTGCAAAGTTAAACTCTATGGGAATGGATGTGACTGACTTGTTGGTTCAAGTTATTAGAACTCCTTTCCTTCCGAATTTGACTCATTCGAGGTGACTTACAACACCATCAAAGAAAAGTGGAACTTACAGGAAGCCAAAGCAATGTTGATTCAAGAGGAAGGAAGGATCAAGAAAGAAAAGGGTCAATCCATTCACTTCACGGTGCATAATGATGCTAGCATCAGCAAGGTGAAGCCAAGAAAGAAGGGAAAGGATCCACTTCATGTTAGTGAGGGGAAAATTTGTAAAATGAAATTCTTGTTCTGCAAGAAGGATGGCCATTTCAAGAAGGATTGCCCGAAAAGGAAGAAATGGTTTGAAAAGAAAGGTATACATTATATTTCTATATGGGTAGAATCAAATCTTATTGAAGTTCCTAATAATACGTGGTGGTTGGATTCTGGTGCTACTACTCATGTTTCACATATAATGCAGGGATTCCTTATGATCCAACTCAAAAGCGGACCTGAAAAGTTCTTGTATATGGGGAACTGTATGAAGACACAAATTGAAGGGATCGGGACTTATAGAATAAAGCTCGAGAATGATCTACACTTAGACTGGAAAGAGTGTCTTTATGTTCCCGAATGTGCTAGAAATCTAGTGTCTATGAGCAAGTTGGGCGTATTAAGTTTCAAGTTTATGGTTGGAGGCGACATGTTTGTACTTTAATTGATGGTTTATACCACTTTAATCTTGATCATGGTTTTTCAAAATCCCTATTCCATGATGAGCATATTATTGGAAATAAACATAGTGCACTTAATGAGTGTTCTGCTTTCTTGTGGCATAAAAGATTGGGTCACATATCCAAGGAAAGAATTTTGAGAATAATGAAAATAAAATATTACCTCAATTGGATTTTGTTTATTGGGACATGTGTGTAGATTGCATTAAGGGTAAGCAAACATCACACATATCAAAGTACCCTGCTACAAGAAGTAGTGAACTATTGTAGTTAATACACACTGGTATTTTTGGTCCATTGGATTTTCTCTTTATTGATGATTTCTCATGTTATTGTTATCTATACTTGTTGCATGAAAGGTCTCAAGCTGCAAGCCTTCTTGAGGTGTTGGTTAATGAGATGGAAAGACAGCTTGATAGAAAAGTAAAGGTGGTGAATTCTGATAGAGGAGGTGAGTATTTTGGAAAGTTTGATAAAAGTGAGCAATGTCCAGACCCATTTGTAAAGTTTCTGAAAAGTCGTGGCATTTGTGCACAATATACAATGCCCGGAACACCTCAACAAACGAGGTGGCTGAAAGGCAGAACCGTACTCCACCTTGCGTCATGTCCCTCCCGGACACCTCGTGCAAGCTTTACGCGGTGTGGAGCATCCCATCATGTCTCTTGTGATCTTCTATCATGTAACCGGCTCTAATACCACTTGTTAGAAAACTAGGGGCGGAAGCGATATACCAGCCAAAATACAAGATCACAGAAAAGAGAACGACGCCAAGACACGATATTTTTTAGCGAGATTCAGCGATGTGCTTACATCCTCGGGGCATGACTACGGGCGCTCCTCCCCATAATATCAGTAGCAATACTAGCATCAGGAGCACACCGGCGCACGACCTGGCCGCCCCTTGGGTGCATCGCTCCGGCCGCCACCACCCCTTGCCTACTACATCTGTCGTCTCGTGGTTACAACGGTGGTACCCCATGTATATATGAGGCCCAGGAATAAAAGTCCAATATAAACTCTATCCCTAACCACCTAATACGACTCAAGTCTAATTTGTAACCGACTTGTGTACACATATTCGATACAAATACAACAGCGTGAGATCCCTGCATGTCAGAGCAGGCGTGATCTCATATACGGTAGATTATTAGAATGGTCATTCTTTATACCAACGACACCTCATGCCTCTGCACTTGTTCTGTCACAACATGCATCTGGTTTCTCTATCGCCGATGTTGCAGCAGCTGGGTTGTGGCCAGGAAGCCCCTCTCGAGCGCGGCAGCCTCCATCCGCGTGAGGTCAAATGCAACCCCTAGGACCAGGAGACGGTGAGCGGGTAGAGCGTGGGTCGGTTCACGAAGAGAGGAGGACCTTGTTAGGGCGGCTGAGGCTGAAGGAGGGTCCCATCATCATGGGCTGCTAAATCCAGGGGTGATTGGTATATGGCCACAGAGCTTCTCCGCTGTCAGCCGGCGGCGGCGTGGCGGCACAACAATGGCTACAGAGGTGGGGCGGCTCAGGCACGCTCAGGAAAGAAGAAAGAGAAAGGGGAATCAACATGTGCGAGAAGAGAAAGAGAAGGAAAAGCTATGGGGCTTACAATTTAGAAGTAAGAATAAGAGACTCTCAAACTTGGGCCTAGGAGGAGGAAAACTGAATGCTCATGTAAAATAGGAATCTAAATTGGAGCTTCACTGAAATTGATTTTTGACATAGGCATACAAAAAGTAAGTAGAGACTCAAGTAGAAATCTTCACGGGATATGCTCTTACCTGTACGGGCACGGGATGGATTAGCCAACTTCGATCAGCAATTCGCGGCGGTCAGGTCGTCCATGGTTCTCATGGCTCTGTGTTGTGGCAAGGTTTTGCTTTGTTAGAAAGGTATATTTTTTTTAGAATGGGGAATATTTTTAGGGAGGCATAAAATAGGAGCTGACTTTGGATCAGAAATGGTTACGGTTCATAACACAGCAGAACTGTTTTCTTTATGGGAGGTAGAAAATGGGTGTTATTCTTGCATCAGAGAATGGTAAGAGCCCGGGCCATAACGATAGAAAACGGTCGAGGTACAGACTTCACATGGCCCCATTGTATCTGCGGTTGTTCATGGGCCAAAGATGAATGTAGATGTGCCGTTTCTCTTCCAAACAGGACCGATTTTGTTAGTTTGCCATCACAGCACAACTGTGTGTGAATGCGTGACTTTTTTTGTACTAGGCTCGAGAAGATGGGAACACGGCGTATGTCTTATTCCGACAGCAGTTCCAAAAAGGAGCCAACCAATTCCATCCAAGTGGGGGCATCCAACTGATGACAATTGACAACGCCAAGCCAAGCCAAGCGACATGCGAGGCGAGTTACTGGCCTTCAAAGATAAGGCGCGACGAGCTCCATTTGGTCACTTTGCCACAGCAGTACCTGGTCGGTCGCCAAGCAGCCACGCCGCAAAAACACACACCGCCCCGTCTGAAATGAACATCGCCGCTTCCGCGTTCTCAGCAGCGTTCCTGGCGTGCTACCTGCTGCTCCACCACATCCGCACGGATCCCGCGGCCGCGATGACCAGCAGCGTGTTCGAGCAAGGCTCCCACGGCGTGAGCTTGAACCGGGTTGCCGAGGCCCGGGGGTGCTCGCCGGCCAGGAACAAGGACCGCTACCTCCCGCCCAAGCCGCTGCTGGTCGCCGCGCCGCGGGAGGCCGGGGAGTACCCCGTGCTGGTGTTCCTGCACGGTTACCTCGCCGTCAACACCTTCTACTCCCAGCTGCTCCACCATGTCGCGTCCCATGGCTTCGTCGTCATCGGACCCCAGGTTCAGTTATTGGATGCTTGTCTCATTGTCTGTTCCGTTCTTTGTACTAATTACTACTAGACTGAGCTGATATCATCTGTCGTCGCGTGCAGCTGTACACGGTGTCCGGGCCGGACACGACCGCGGAGATCGACGCGGCAGCGTCCGTCATCGACTGGCTCGCCACCGGCCTCGGCTCAGTTCTCCCGCCCGATGTCCACGCCGACCTGACCAGAGTCTCCGTCGCCGGACACAGCCGCGGCGGCAAGGTGGCCTTCACACTGGCCCTCGGCCACGCCGCCAACAAGTTCTCCCCCACCACGAAGCTCGCCGCCCTCGTCGCCGTCGACCCGGTGGACGGCATGGGCCCGGGGAAGCAGACGCCGCCGCCGATCCTCACGGGCCGGAACGCCTCCCTCCACGTGCCGGCGCCCGTCATGGTCATCGGCACGGGCCTCGGCGAGCTGCCCAACGGCCCGCTCATCCCGCCGTGCGCGCCCAAGAGGGTCAGCCACGCCGCGTTCTACGACGAGTGCGCCGGCGTGAGGAGGTGTCACCTGGTGGCCAGGGACTACGGCCACACCGACATGATGGACGACGACACCGGAGGGGCCAGGGGGATGCTCACGCGCGCGCTCTGCAGGAGCGGCGGGGCCAGAGAGCCCATGAGGAGGTTCGTCGCCGGCGCCACCGTCGCTTTCCTCAAAAAGTGGACGGGAGGTGATGGCGCGGCGCTGGATGGCATCTGGGCGTGCCCGGAGACGGCGCCCGTGGTGCTGTCCGTCCTGGAGTTTGAAGATAAGTAGTAGTGAAGGCTATGATTTGGCAGAGGGCGGTGACGAAACCTCAACTGTAGCAAACTAAATTTGGCTGCTCGACGCACAAATTGGACAAGGATAAACTAGTAGTAGTATAGAAGTAGGTATACTCGATCGCGATGGCCTTCTGCTCTGTTTTGAGCGCTCTGCTCCGATGGATCAGGTCGTCGGAGCAGGCGTGATTTCAATCATCAGTAGATTATTGTATAAAATGGTCCTTCTGTTTGTGCCGACGACACCTCACGCTTCTGCACTTGTTCTGTCTCCTCATGCATCAGGTTTCTCTATCGCCGATGTTGCACCAGCTGGGCTGTGCCCAAGGTGACTGCTAGGCATTTGACATCGGTGGCGCCGGCGGTAAACTACAACCGCAAAGCTTCCATAGCCGGTGACTGACATGCACATAGCGACGGTAAAGCCATATGCCAAATACTTCCAGTCAGTGGCCGAGCCAGAAATTGTGCCAAGGGGGTGCTAAAAATAACTATAGGCTAAAAATCTCATAAAAAGAGAATTAGCATAGATATGGCAATTGACACAAGTCAACAAACAATACAAAGTTAAAAAGGCACAAGCGATTGTTGCATGTGTATAATCGATGATGAACCACCTGCTGAACTGTTTCCTATCATGAGGGCATGTTGGTTGTCAAACATGGCCAAACTGTCATGGGCTATATACATGTAGAATACTTGAGTTTTCAAGGTTTAAGGGTTAAGGGAGTGCTGCAGCCCCCCTCCCCCAGGCCCAGCACTACACACATGTCACATCTCGCTGACCAACTATAGCGTTGGACAATGTATTGACCCGAATGCGGTAAAAAGCTGGATTCCATAAAAAAATGGCATTAGTTGTTCTAAATGTCACAATGTTTGTGTTTGTTTTTTTTAGTGTGCTATCATATCAATTATTGGAATGCTAAATATAGTGATTAAATATAAACCAAATATAAAATTAATTATATAGTTGTATGCTAATTAATTTGCGAAACAAATTTATTAAACTTAAGTAAATCATTATTAGGATATGTTTGCTGCAATATCACATTATCTAATCGTGACTTAATTAGTCTTAATAGATTCATCTCATCATTTAGTGTGTGGGTTATGGACTAGGTTTTTATCAGTAATCTATATTTAGTACTTATAATTAGTAACCTAATATTTGATGGGACGAGTCTAAAAATTAGTGGGCAGGAAACGAACACACCCGTCGGGAGGTGGATTCCGCAACATAGTAAAAAAAAGTCAAAATGTCCCAGCCGTTGAAGCTTGCTCTTCCAGCTTCTCGCAGAAGTGATGTTGCATCTTCAACGGCTTGCTGACAGTTCCGTCAAGGTAAATGAAGACGGATATGTAATCCGATGAATCAGAGTTGGTGCCCTAAGGGTAGTAGTTGATTTGTCAGTTGTGGCCGCCCACGGTGAAGGGGAGTGTTAGGATCCGGTATGGGGCACCGTATGCTCCCTAGGCCAGTGGGCCTTGTAAGCGTTGGCGTGTGTTGTAAGGCCTCGGCCCAAACGATGTCGAGGTGCGATAAGTATCGCACCGGGTGGAGGTGGGCACGACGGGGAGGAACTAAAACCAAAACCTATTTATCCTTCTACCTAGCTCCGAACCCTACCTCTGTTCTTCCTCTGATCCCCTTTCTCCTCTTGATCGTCTGACTGAGCGATGCAAGATCATCACAAGTGGTAATCAGAGCCTAATGTCCTTTCGATCTGGCGCCCAAGAGGAAACCATCTCGTTCGAGTAAAAGATGGCGGACGAGTTCGCAAAGGCGGAACAGCAAAGCGCCGAGACATCCGGTCAGCGTTCGGCGTTGGTGAAGATTGAAGAGGCGGTGAAGAGCATGAAGGCATCGACAGAGGAGAACGTGAAGAGGATTGGGGATCTGGAGATGAAGGCGGTCGAGCCTCCACCAGCAACCCAAACTTTGGCGACCTTCCCTCCCCTACCGTCGAGCCGTCAGTTGGGGGGAAAGTCTCCTCCAACCCTGGAGAAGAGAGTCGATCTGCTCTAATCGGCCAGTGGCCTCCGCGTGGAAACAAGGAACCAGGGGAATGTTGAGGGAATACTTGGTGTTCCACAATGTCCTCCGGAGATTGGTACGTCTCATTCTGCCCCTGCTACGCCGAATTTTCGTATCGATCCAGTGTTTGGCAAGTATTTTGAGCCAATTCAGTCAAATCCCCAACTCAATTCCCACCAAACTACCTCATCGGGGCCCAACATACCACAACAAAGTTACCATAAGAATTTGCCCAAGCTAGATTTTTCTAAGTTCAATGGGGAGAACCCTAAGATCTGGCGTCATAAATGTGAGGTTTATTTTGAGGTGTTCAATGTCGCTTGTTCGCTTAGGACTTGTTTCGCTACTTTGAATTTCACAGACAGGGCAAGGGTAGCCTTGTGGTTAGAAACAGTTGAGGTCCAAGGGCGGGTCGAAGATTGGGAGGAACTTTATGCTCTGGTCATGCAGCGTTGGGGTCGTGATCAGCATCAATTTTTTATGAAATAGATTCTGACCTTGCGCCAAACAGGGTCGGTAGCTGACTATATAGAGAAATTTGAGGATTTGCGCCACCAAATTTTGCTTCAGGACCCATCAGCTAGTCAAGTGTTTTTTGTTTCACGTTTTCTTGAGAGATTACGGGAAGATATCCGCTCTATTATTGCTATTCACAGACCTGTGGACATGGATACTGTGTGTTCCTTGGCTTTGTTGCAAGAGGACGAGAATGAGGGCTTTAAGATAACCAGAAGCCTTCTGCTGCTAGACAAAGTGGGTCTCATGATAAGCTTAAGGAACATTGTCGTGTGGAGGAATCATAGCCACCGGCCATAGAAGACAAGTTGGCTTCTCTCAAAGCTTATCGCCGATCAAAGGGGTTGTGCTTCAAGTGTGGTGAGAAATGAGTCGCAATCATGCTTGTCCTGCTCAAGTGTAGATACAGGTAATTGATGAATTATTGGCAGTGTTTCAACTGGACGATGGTTCAAACCTAGTGTATGAAAGTGGATCTGATGATGAGGGTGTTGGGCTTCTAGCTGTGATGGAGGGACGTCAGCCTCATCAGAAGCGGCATACTATGAAGGTTCAGGGATTCATTGGCAAGCAACAAGTGTTGATTCTTATTGATTCCGGCAGTGTGGGCACTTTCATCAATGAAGCCCTAGTGGAGAAGTTGCAGCTGCAAACTATACCTATAGAACAATCTGAATTTGTGACTGCTGATGGAGGAAAAATGCAGTGTTCTGCTATGATTCCCAGGTTGGAATGGTGGGCTCAAGGACATACATTTAGTCAAGATACTAAGGTTATATCTCTGGGGTGTTATGACATCATTTTGGGATATGACTGGTTCGAAGATCATGGGCCCATGTGGATTGACTGGAAAGCAAAAAGGATCAAAGTCCAATGTCTGGGCAAAGAAATTGAGCTGGCAGCAATTAGTGATGATGTCTCTTAGTGCCGAAACATCTCTGCTAGGGGCTTGAGAGGGCTATTGAAGAGGGGAGCAGTTTCTCATTGAATTGAATTGCAGCTTCACAACAATTTGCCAAGGGTTGCTAGAGTGGGACAGGGACAGGAGATTTGTGCCTTACAAGAGAAGGAGTTAGTGGCTGAAGTGGCGGAGGTGTTATCTAAATTAGAGCATCAGTTTCAAGAGCCAAAAGCACTGCCACCACATCCATTATTTGATCACCACATTCCTCTGGTTCCGGGAGCAAAGACCATTGATAGCAAACCATATAGGTATAATCCCAAGCAGAAGAATGAAATTGAACTTCATGAAATTGAACTTCAAGTCAAGACAATGTTGGAGAATGGGATTATTCAGCCTAGTAGCAGCCCTTTTGCTTCATCAGTTTTATTGGTCAAAAAGAAAGATGGGCCATGGAGGTTTTGTGTCGATTACAGGTTACTCAATGACATTACAGTCAAGAACAAGCATCCTCTATCAGTGGTTGATGAACTCTTAGATGAACTGGTAGGAGCTAAATGGTTTACTAAGTTGGATTTGCGCTCAGGGTATCACCAAATCCGCATGGCTTCAGGAGATGAGTACAAAATAGCTTTTCGCACTCATCAGGGGCTGTCTGAAATCAAGGTAATGCCCTTTGGCCTAACTAATGCACCAGCGACGTTTCAAAATGTGATGAACACTATTTTTGCTCCTTTGTTGAGATAGTGTGTCTTGGTCTTTATGGATGACATTCTTATCTATAGTAAGTCACTGGCTGATCATGTGACTCATCTCAAGGCTGTTCTCATCAGTTTTACCAAGGAGGTGTTTCCATAGACCCAGTAAAAATTAGAGTAGTTGTTGACTGGCCCCGACCCACAAATGTGAAAGAACTAAGAGGATTCTTGGGGCTAGCTGGGTATTACCGAAAGTTCATAAGGCATTATGGGATCATTAGTCGACCTTTGACAAATCTTCTCAAGAAGGGAGTCATCTTTCATTGGTCAACTGAGTTGGATCAAGCTTTTCACTTGGTCAAGACTACTTTAACCGAAACTCCAGTTCTTGTTGTTTCTGATTTAGATCGCCCTTTTGTGTCGGAAACAGATGCTTGTTATCTGGGGATAGGTGTAGTATTGATGCAGGATAATCATCCAGTGGCTTTTATGAATCAAGCGCTGAGTTCTACTAATCAGACTAGATCGACCTATGAAAAAGTGTCTGGCCATCCTCATGGCGATTGACAAGTGGCATTCTTATTTACAATATAGGGAATTCACTATTTGCATTGATCAATGGAGCTTAGTGCATCTGGAGGATCAGAAGTTTTCTACTCCCTTGCAGCATAAAGCCTTTGTGAAATTAATGGGCCTCCAGTATAAAATTTAGTACAAGAAGGGTTGCACCAATGCTACCGCTGATGCTTTGTCACGCTGGAATTCTCATGATGGGGTGTTGGCCATCTCCAAAAGCATTCCATCTTGGCTAGAAAACCTGGTGGCGGGTTACCAAGATAATGAGGAGGATAAGCAACTTTTACTGGAGTTGAGCCTGCACAATAATCAGCTTAATGGTTTTGTCTTATCAGATGGTGTTATCAGGTACAAAGGGCGTATCTGGGTTGGTCACAATCAGTTAGCACAAAATCATATTCTATAGGCCCTTCACAGTAGTGGATTGGGGGAACATTCTGGGATTCAGGGGACCTATCACCGAGTCAAGTCTCTCTTTGCGTGGCCTAAGCTAAAGGCGGCTGTGGTAGCTTATGTGCAGTCTTGCAGTATCTGTCAGCAAGCTAAGACAGAGCATGTCAAACTACCGGGTCTTCTTCAACCATTACTGGTTCCTAACCAAGCCTGGGAGATTGTGAGTATGGACTTCATTGAAGGTTTGCCTACCTCTAATAATTACAACATGATTCTGGTTGTCATTGATAAATTTTCCAAATATGCTCATTTCATTCCCCTGAAGCACCCATTCACAGCCCTCACGGTTGCTCAGTCGTATTTCAATCACATCTACCGTCTCCATGGCTTACCGTTAGCAATCATTTCTGACCGAGATAAAGTGTTTACAACTAGGCTCTGGAAGGAGTTATTTGAGATGTCGGATACTCAATTGTGGATGAGTTCTTCTTACCATCCCCAAACGGATGGTCAGACCGAGAGGTTAAATCAGTGTGTGAAAGCGTATCTGCGGTGTGTAGTGCATGCTTGTCTGAAGAAATGGGCTTATTGGTTACCGTTAGCGGAATTCTGGTACAACGCATCGTTCCACTCTGCTATTGGGCGTACTCCGTTTGAGGTTCTATACGGACACTTACCCCATCACTTTGGTATTTCTAAATTCAATGTGTGTTCCGTTCCAGAGCTTGAGCAGTGGCTGAAAGATAGAACTCAAGTTAGTCAATTGTTGAAGCAACAATTACTCCGGGCCCAGCAGCGGATGAAATCTCAAGCAGACAAGAAGAGGTCGGAACGGCAGTTTGAAGTGGGTGACTTGGTTTATTTGAAGGTTCAACCTTATACTCAGACCTCGCTGGCCCTAGGAGTTGTCAGAAACTAGCTTATCGTTTCTTTGGTGCGATAAGTATCGCACCGGGTGGAGGTGGGCACGACGGGGAGGAACTGAAACCAAAACCTATCTTATCCTTCTACCTAACTCTAAACCCTACCTCTGTTCTTCCTCTGATCCCCTTTCTCCTCTCAATCGTCTGACTGAGCGATGCGAGATCATAACAGGGAGGGGGACCTCTTTGTGTAGTTGTCGATTCCAAAGATGTGATATCATCTCTCGATGTGGACAACAATAATAGAGGCGGAACACGATGGCTTGCCGCGGCCGCTGGCTATCGTGGAAAACAAGACGGATCTAACCTAACGAATCCCAGAAACCTTGCCTCCTCTCCAGCGCGTTGGATTGGATGATGCCATCAAATGTGAAGAGACAGGTAGGGAAAGTAAAAGAATCTCTAAAAGCTTTCTAAAATATTGATTCTAAAAGAGTATTTTTAGTAGCAGCTCAAAAATTATCTCGGAGAAGTTTTCTAGTCTCCTCCAACAGTTCTTTCTAAAAATAGACCATGAAAACTTTTAATTGGATCACATCAATATCTAAGACCATAACAATATTAATTTCCTTGTAAATACAAGAATTAAGACCCCTAATTTCTCTCATTTCTAGCTACAAATAAGGAGAATTTAGGGAGAAAATAAATCTATGAGTTGTTTTGGAAAACAATTAAAGATGGTTTTCTAGATTAAATCTTATTAATTTGATTTAAAAATAGTTTATGGAGCTCTCTTGAAGATGCTCTAAGAATCAATCGATGGTTGCGGTGAAACAGACTTCAAGTAGAGCTGTCCAAAGAGGTCGGACCAAGTGGGCTGGCACGAAACCCTTAAAAAAAGCCTGCCACGAACCCGATACGGCCCACTAATTTTAAGGCATGTGTCGGCACAACAGGTGGTAAGGGTCGTTCCTAGACTGAGGAGTAAGCCTCAAGGTCGACAAGGCACGACTTGTGTTTGGGCTGAGGAGCAGGCCTCAAGACCAGCATGACACGACTCGTTTAAAAACTACTTTCATTGCATACAATAAGTCATTAGTGTTTGGTGGAAAGGTCATCTCTTAAATTCTAAGAGGTCTCTGGTTCAGTTCCTCTTTCCAGCATCTTATTTTTGTCATTTTAGCACATTCAATTCTAACTGGGCCATTTGTCATGCTTAATGGGCTGGCCCAATACATTTAGGCAATTCCGTGTTGTGCCCTGGGTCAGTAGTAGAGCCCATGGGTTGTCTCAGCAGGGCGCGAAAAGTCCCGTGTGCCATACCGGCCCTATATTAAATGTGTTGGACCGTCCATTTGGACGTCTCTAGCTCCAAGTTAGTATGGCGTCATGACTAGTGCTGTCCAACTAGGTCAGCAGGGCCCAACCCAACCATGGAAAGGTCCAGTCCATTTAATTTTGGGCTGACATGACGTGAAATTAATATCGGGCCGTATCAGGCTAGCCTACATGTCTAGTCATCAGCCTATTGCACGATATAAATTAGAGTAATCGTGTCGGGCCGACCTGTTAGACCTGCTAGAACGATGACCCATTAACTCTTTAGCAACCTATTTATAACTGAAGTTGTAAAAATGAGTAATAATTAGAGTGGAAATAAGGTTTGAACTCAAGACCTCCATTATTGAAAGTAGTTTTCTTACCACGAGGCCACGATGTTATTTTGGTTTAACATTAAAGTATTTTTTGTATTTTTAATAACAATAAACAGGTCGTGCCATGCTAATCCTATTACAAGACTGTTACTTTCAGCATCAGGTCGAACTCCTTCATAATGGATGCCACACACACCATATTATATGTTGTAGCTAGACTACCGCGTTTATGGATACACAAGAAACAAGGAACCGCGTTTCAACATCACGTCTCGTGATGGTCCGAGCATGACATCGTGCCGGCCGGTCCGGAACGAAATTATTTTAGGCCGTGCCAGACTCGCTCCAGGCTGTTTTTTACATGTTTTGGGCCGACCCATGGGCCACAGGCTGTTCCAACAGCACTAATCATGACTCTGCTACAAGCTACAGGCCTATGGGCCTTAATATCAAATGATGTGAGTTGAGAAAATCATGGCCCATGATTGAAGCTGTTGTCCCAGTGATTCTCCAAACCAGTAATCCCTGTCGTTTTTTTCATCTACAACCTCCGCCACAATCTTGTTTCTGGAACAATCCGTCTTCCTCGATTTATAGGCTCACGGTGCCGCGCCCTACCTGGCCTAGTAGCCAGCAGCAGCGCACGAAACCAAGCAATCTTGCTCCAGGACTTCGCGGTTCCCGTTCGACTCGTCATGGCGCCACAGGTATTGCCGGATCTTTTGGTCAACTCAATGCGTTTCGATGCGATTGTCAATTTCGCTGACCTGCTTTTCCGCGGATGGTTCTTGGAATATCAGGTGTGGATGGTGGGGGAGACGGGAGAGGACCTCCACGGGACCAGGGAGTTCTTGCCACTTACCAAGCTCGAAGGTGCTTCAAACCTATTTGTTCCTGTCCGTGACGATTCGTTCATGTTTGCTTCATCTCTTAGGTTCTTTTTTTTATTTCTGTAAGAAACTGGAGAGGCAGGAGCCCCTACAGAGCTTTATTGATTATAAAAAAAAATTCTTAGGTTCTTGTTACCCCTCTTATTGCAGAAAATTGTCCCTGATTTATTATCGTGTAAAGATGCCGTTTGTGTCCTGAAGTCAATAGAAAGTTCGTTGATTTGTGTGATTAGTTACTGTGTCGACACCAGTACGAGTATTCACTTGAAAGTGTGGTTGGTCTGTAAGTGACTAGGCCTGCGTTGCTTTTTGCCATTGGGAAATCAGGTGTTGTGTGCTAATGTGTTGACCGCACTTGCTCGTGGTAATTGTGTGCTTGATTTTGAAAAGCACCACCTATTTTCTACTTTGAATCCCAATCTGCGAAACCCATCTGGAATTGGTAAAAGTTCATAAGCTAATAGATTCTGCTAGTCAACAAGTGTACAGGTGCAAAAGTGACCCTAAGTATGGTCCTTGACTTTGTGGCTAAACATGCCATTTTGAGACTTATAATCTGACAAAATTATCCAGCCATGACTTGGGTATTTAGAGAGTCTGATAAGCTCTTGTTCTGGATTCATGTTCTTATAAAAATAACTGGGATTTTTCTTTTTCTGCAGAAATTGGTGTATTGCATTGGCATCTGGACCCAAAGAAATCTGAAAGTGAGGAGGAGCTCGCAGAAATCCGCAAAGAAAGAGGATACAGCTACATGGTTTTCACTAACCTTTGATGCATTTCTTTCACTCCATGTATATTCACTTTTCTCGGTTTAGCACGTCTGATATGTGTTTTTTTATGAAGGATCTTATTGAGATATGCCCTGATAAACTGGAGAATTATGAAGAGAAGGTGAAGAATTTCTTCCGTGAACACATGCATGCTGATGAAGAGATCCGTTACTGCTTGGAGGGAAGCGGGTACTTTGATGTTCGTGATAAGGATGACAAGTGGGTTAGGATTTGGATGAAAGAAGGAGATATGATCGTCCTACCAGCTGGAATTTACCATCGGTTCACTCTCGATGACACCAACTATGTGAAGGTACCAATGGCATCTTCAACGCATAGGGACGGCTCAATTAATCTCTGTTGTTCTTTTTGTGTCACTGTTAATCCATACAACCATAGATTATGATTTATGTTTGAGGTTATGTGCATGACTTTTGTAGTAATAACAAAAAGGTTAATGTCCAGTTATTTTCTTTTGTTGTATGTATACTATTTGGATTATGATACTCCTGGTGACCAAACAGAAACCACAGGTATATGGATTAAATTTAACTGATATTCAATGCAGCGTATGTGGAGTATTAATATCTGGACATTGAGCATGTAATCGAGGTGTCAGAACTGCTTCTGTTTAGCACTCAGATAAAGTTGCAAAATGATAACCTAGATAGGAGACTGGATGAAATGGGCACATGGCATTTGGTTCAGTTGGCACAAAAGGTTTTTATGTTTTAGTGTGTTTTAGCAGTTTTACAAATCATTTTTTTGGACTGATGTTAACTGAATTCGGGCTGATAATTCTGTTGCTTTTGAATGTGCAGCTCATGCGGCTCTTCATCGGCGAACCAGTCTGGACTGCATACAACCGGCCACAGGAGGACCATCCTGTGAGGCAGGAGTATGTCAAGAGCCTGAATGGGAACACCGGATTTGCTCTTGCAGCACACTGAGCTTGAAAACAGGGGGCTCACTGCTCAGCAATATTTTGTATCAACAGTACATAATATGTGATAGGACTTATGTACACCATACAATTTGATGAAACAATGCTGCACATTGTCACAAAACCACATTTCTAGTTTCATATAAACACAAAACAATTACATGTGGGGTGCAATGTAGTGGTGTTTTTATGAACTCCCTGTCCGTTTGCTGTAACTCTATCGTTATAGTGGTTGTAAAGCTGTGGCTTGATTAGTCTTGTTGTGTTGCGCAAGGTTTGAAAACTGCTGAAAAGGGTTTGTCAGTTGAAACTGGTGGCACTGAAAATGGTAGCAGTGTTAGAAATGGAAGCAAATAATTTTGGTTTCCAGAATTGATCACCTCTAGGTTTTTTGTTACATATCTGGGTACAATGCTATTTGGATAATTGTTGATAGAATGCTGATTAAATTGCATATAAATATATATATCTGCAAGAGTGCAAAATATGGTGATAACTAGCACCAACTAAGTGCATTTTTGCAAATTCCATCAATTTACCAATCGGAATGGTCTATTTTGTACCCCTTTTTTTGCCCCCTTATTTTTGTTAGTTCGTGGGGCACTACTGGATTCATGCTTGAGTTCTAATATGGACTGGAACAGCTAGCGCTAACTTGAAAAGAACATGTTTTGAATATTTTTTTCAATGTGGTTTTTTTTATTTTCTTTAAAAGATAAACCTCGTTTTTTCCCAGAAGCTATCTATATTACTGGCAGCACACCTGAAACGTTGCTCCTTCACTGTTAGTTACTCCAGATCATTGGCAGAGACAAAGAGTGTGTTTGGTAGTACTGTCACTTATGTAACAAACTATTTATTATCTGATATTAAAAGTGCTTATCTAGCTTATTCTAGCTAATGTAAGCAATTGATCTCTTTGATAAAAGTGTTTATTCAAACAACCTTTAAGAGTAAGTTATAAAAAACTACTATTTGAAGATTGTTTATAGCTGCTTATGATAATAAACACTTTTAAGTTTAATTGTTTATTGTATTATAGTTTAATATAACATGCACAGTTTATTAAGTAGTTTGATAAATCTTACCAAATGCATCCTTATCACTGATGAAAGATTGATATTTCATAGGGACTTGGTAATTAGTTTAGGTAACTTTCGGTCACCTACTTGAGTCAATAGATCTAAATCTAATAATTAGATTTAGATCTAATAATTTATAATTATTATACAGATAATACTATAAAGCTTTGAGCTGATTAAAAACTAGGAAATATATGTATTTCATATGCCTTCACCACCTCTTTGTTTCTTGTTTGATGGTGTCGTTACTTGAGACCGTCATATTCAGCAGCTCCATGGTGTCCATGCCGTATGTGGAGCCTTGGTTCTGTTAGCAGGGTTCCAAAAATCGATAGAGACTAGCCGGTTAATCCGATTTTTTCACCGGTTCGAAACTGGATCAGTTACCGGTTTGTGAAACCCTCAGGTGGTCTGGCGGTGCCTGGATCCCGGCCGCAACCAAAGTCGAAAAGCCATCCGGGTACAATGCACCAGATTGCTCGATAGAACGGGGGAATACGGCGCGGATCTTGCGTGGCTGCCTGCGTGCTTCGTGCAGCTGCGCCAGCAAAGTGTCTGCTTCCGTCAGTGGTTACGTGCTATCGTTGTTCTTTGTTTGTAATACCTCTAACATGATTGGACTTTATAGAAAACTTGACAGCTAAAAATGAGAATGATACAGCTGTGTCATTTGTGGGATACATTAGAACATCGACTGAAAAGCCGAACATGTATGTAATCAAAGGTTTAGGAATGTGGAAATTTTGACGTTCGTTAGAGATAAAATGGAATAAGCTTTGACGTTTGGCGCTTGAACAATTTGGTTAGCTCAGGAAAGAGCCCAAGGGTATTCTGAGTCGAAATTCTGGTCTCATCTGGACCTACGCGTAAAACTCTCTTCTCCAACCCAAGGGAACACCGTATAAAAAATCTCGCTGCTGTTTCAGGATTCCGCCGAGAAAGCTGAACCAAGCAGCGCGCATCGACGAGAAAATTCTACCATGGAGACTGAGTTCCAGGTACTAAAGACACGATTTTTGCCCCTGAGATTTAGGTTTTCTTGTTCTTCTTTCCACGGTAGGATGAAAGAATGATGTGTTGGATTGCGTTTGTGTTTTGGTGGTTACGACGGCAATAATCGATGATATGCATAAAGTAGAGAATTGTTGAAGTTTGTCGTTTTTACTGTGAAATGTTTATCTATTGTTTTGCGGTCTTGGAGGGCGAAGATTTGAAGGATGAGGGATAGGGGGTGAATAATTGAGAATTTTGTGATGGGTGTTCTTTTTCAGAAGTATTTACTTATGCGGTTTCTGACGCGGAAGTAGCAGGAGCCTTATATCTGCTCAATTTTTGTCTGGATTATTATTCCAAACATGCTGATCATACAGTTCTGAGAAAATCAGCGTCAAGGAGATGACATGCTGACGATGCGCTTCGCCGCTTTCTGGTGTCCCTCTGACAGCCAGGGAGATGAACCCATGCTCAGTTAATGGTTATCGCGAGTTCTGATATAGTAAAGTGATTAGTGCCAAGAGACCATAGTTTTAGTGCTGTTAAGCTGAAACATTAGAAATTTTGAAGTGGTCTTTGTTAATCTGAAAGATTCGTGCTGTCACATTCAGTTGCAGATTGGGTCTTTTTGTAGCCATCTCATTAACATTTGTTTTGTCCCATGAGAGTCCCATTATTTCCTCCAAAGTTGGAGTTCTGGGGAGTTCCCCAAAAATTCTAGACTCCCATTACAGTGGATTATACTACTTTAAAGCTTAAAGTAGTATAAGTATAATCTCACTGTTGATTTAAAAGGTTAAAAATATAATTAACTAGCTAATCCAAAAAAATAATACTCTTGCCACCGAAGGGTAGCACCGTCTTTATTTCATCAAATCGATCTGTCTCAGGAAAAACAAACCATACGGCATCGCCGCCGCCGCAGCACGCACGACAGCCATCATGCCCTTCGTCGCTGCTCGTAGAATGCCGCCAATTGTCAAAACCATCACAGCACTGAGAACCGCCGGAAAATGAAGTTCACATTGCATGGCCGCCAGCGTCGCGTCCACTCCTGCGAGCAAGTCGCAGTCACCGCACCGTCAATCAAGAGGCTTTGCACGAGCTGACGGACATTTCCTGTGAGACCCCAATCGAACTGCACCTCGTCACGATCGAACTAGCTAATCCAATAATCTGCTGGAGCTAAGCTACATCCTCGGGTGGCCACCACTCGCTAATCTGCGCCAACCTACAGCCACCGAACCCACTGCCGTCTTCGCCAGACCACGAACTCATCGCTCTGCCGAGCCATCGGCCCCAATGCAACAACGACACCTCTTGTCAAAACTCAAATCAGCAACACGTGGATCAACGTATGCAGATTGCCGGAGATTCATCCATGATTCATTGAATTTTCTCTATTGATTCATTAATTTTTCTTTCGTCTGATCCGTTCATAGAACTACTAATAAGCGGATTCATTGACTTGAAAGATTCATTAATATTTTTCCCCCTCCCAAAATGATTCCTTAATATTTCTTCATTCGTTCTCAATTCTCATAGACGGATCTCTGTCATGTATTGGTTGTTGCCGAGATGCGGGCTCACGCTTCATCACGAGAGGGCACCACCACCATGCCGCCCGATCGTTCTGACCACCGCCGTCATATCTATCTCGCTAATCCCATGCTGCTGCCGCCTCTCACTCCCACCACGCGCTCCTGCCGTCTCTCACCCCCACCATGCGCCGCCGCCGCCCAATCGTTGACCCAGCCAAACTGAAGAACATGGGGAAGAACAAGAAAAAATGAAGTGAAGAGGCAACGTTTCAGAAATATTATTTCTAAATTTGTTGGCAAAGAATGACGGTTTCAATTCATCCAAAAAATTTAATAAAATTACAGGTTGCCATTATTATTTTTTCTAATAATATCTATATTACCTCATACTACTTTAATATACTACTTCATACTACTTAAAAGATCAATATAGTATAAATGCATCTAAACCGTTAGATAAAGAGAAATGAACGACTCATATTGATTGTAGCCCATTGTAAAGGTGCTCAAATTCTATCAATGGGCTTATTTGGTCTAGTCATAATTAACAGTTCAAACAAAAGATTTATTTTCTGTACCCACGTATTCTCCTTTATTTCTGCAGTCTCAATGAAGGAAAAGAAATTTAGTTTGTCCAATTGTCATTTTGATACATAATAACATAATGCAGGATCCGGATTTTTTTTTCAGAAAGAAGTATACAGAGTTAAAATGATTTACAGACCTGCGGGGCTCTCACTTGGAAGAAATAATTTTCTGATGTTCTGGAGCAATCTAGTAGCTCAATGTTGCACAGTAACATCTGAACAAGCGTTTGTTTCCTTTTTCTGCTCCCTGTTCTGTTCCTTTTGGAGTGTATGCTCATTAGCAAAGTTTCATTTTCTTTCTGTATTTGGACTTGAAAATTATGGCGAAGTGAATGCATATCCAGTCACTGGTGCAGCAGCTTGGGTTGCTGTTAAATCAGATCAATTGTTTAAGTTTTTATTTGAGATCTCGTGTTGAGCACCATTTCTTCAAATTTTGGATGACCAGGGAGAAATAGGTAAACTTTGACTAGAATGATCAGCACAATCGAAAATCGATGTCAATCCTGTTTAAATTTATATGACATTCAATGAAATTTCAGCATGCTGTGTCTTGTAAAAGTGATGTGTAATGGCTATATTATACTTATTATAGTGAAAGAAACAACAGCTTCAATATAATAGTTGGAAAGTTGGCGACGGCAGATCTTTTCATTTTATAAGTATCATTGAAGAGACTTTCCCCTTGTCCATCCTCATGGGAACAAAAGAGCATAAACACGCTGCATGCACATTGCACGCAGGAACCAGAGGCTGTGTCTGAGATCTATTATTTGTTTGATATATTGTCTTTACCAAATTATTTCACTGACTACACTTAGATCTACATGCACATTCTTCTTTTCTAAATTGATTATGATACCTTCTCCTTATGATTGCACTTGTCTAGCAGGCTTACTCCTTTTATTTTGTTCCATAGGATGGCAAGGCAGAGGTTATTGAAGCATGGTACATGGATGATAGCCAAGAGGATCAGAGGCTTCCTCATCACCGCGAACCTAAAGAATTCATTCCTCTTGAGAAGCTTTCAGGTTTGAATATTTGCAGCTCTTCATATTTACCAAGTCCATACTTAACTCCAGTAGAGGTGATAAACAGTTAATTTTCCTGCTTATAAAAGGTAAAATATTTGAATCTCTTATATCTAGAACTAGGAATTGTCAGCTGGCGTTTATACCCTGATAACTGGGAGAATGATGAGAACCTCAATAAAATCCGTGAAGCCAGAAACTACTCTTACATGGTTTGTCCATTATTTCTTAGACTTGAAACAGTGATCTGTTCTCTTCCACTTCTGCTTTGGTGTAAATAAAGTTCAAAGATTTATCTACTTTTTTTTCTTCTATTTA
This sequence comes from Eleusine coracana subsp. coracana, assembly GCA_032690845.1. Classification (NCBI taxonomy): domain Eukaryota; kingdom Viridiplantae; phylum Streptophyta; class Magnoliopsida; order Poales; family Poaceae; genus Eleusine; species Eleusine coracana. Next base: position 49,988,364 of record CM064420.1, read on the forward strand.
CAGGACATTTGTGATGTATGCCCAGAGAAGCTGCCAAAGTATGAGACCAAGATAAAGAATTTCTTCGAAGAACACCTGCATACTGACGAAGAAATACGCTATTGTCTTGAGGGGAGTGGTATGTTTTCTTGTGCTCTTTTATGTTATTATATGTGCACATTTGACAAACAAGAGATATACTTCGTTCTTGTACAACAATGAAAGAAAGAGCACCTATATATTCGACACAGTTAAGTGGTTTGTCCTCTTATGTTATCAGGATACTTTGATGTGAGGGACCAGAATGACCAGTGGATCCGTGTGGCCGTGAAGAAAGGAGGCATGATTGTTCTGCCTGCTGGAATGTATCATCGCTTCACATTGGACAGTAACAACTACATTAAGGTACTTCCTGAATCCTGATAGCTAAATGCCACGTCCTGAGTCAGAGTGCAACAGTTGTCGTCGGTGGAGCGTGGCCTTAGCCACTGAGATTCGCGGATAGCCTGGAGCAACGGTGGTCTGGTGGATGTTTCTAGGAGTAATAACAAACGCTTTATGCAGGCATTGGATATGATGATAGCCCGACAAGATAACGTAATTTTGTAAATGAGTGGAAATTAGTAGGCTATTAGGTCCGCATTTTATCAGATCTAGTCTAGCAGTAACGAAATGAATTGTGCTTGTTATTTTGTTGTCATTTACCAGATTCTGCTCTAGAATTGTTTGACATGTGTAGCAAGGAGAGATCGTGTATAATAATCCGTGGTCGTGTGACACTATGATTTTCGGTCGGTGGAAATAGAAGTACAAGAAACTTTAGGGGTACAAACCATGGTGATTGTGACAAATATGTGTTTGCAGGCAATGCGGCTTTTTGTTGGCGAGCCTGTTTGGACACCGTACAACCGTCCCCACGATCATCTGCCGGAGAGGTAAATTCAGAGTTACATTACCACTTCTGCCTCGCCCTCGCAGCTTTGCCTTGTCGACCGTTACATAGTGTAGCTGCATCCTTGCAGAAAGGAGTATCTGGACAAACTTGTCAAGACGGAAAGCCGAAACCAACCCATCGAAGCTCGTTGAAGACGTCTGAACCAACTTACGAGAGAAAAAAGATGTTGCGATATGCCTTGTGTGCAACCTGAATAAGATGCTGTATGTGAGAGTCGCTCCCTTCACAAATTGTAGGGTGTTCTGGTCGTCACACACAACGCACTACATAGGTGGATCTGCCTGCAAACTATGTTAAATAAATGAAAGTGAGGTAGTAGGAATGCAAGTTCGGTTTTGTATCTGTTTGTTATTGTTGCCTAATACATTTACATGTCGATAAAAGATTTGGTCTCCGGGACCGGGTGGGAGTGCCCCGGCCGGGAAAAAAGAAAAGATTTGGTCAGAGAATGGTGCAGCGGGTTGCTGGGCTCGTCGTCTTTTCCACGAGGAGGTACGACGCGCCATGGGACCGCTTCGTACGTTGTACTCCGTCCGCGCTTGGCGTTCAGATGGCTGATCGCCTTTGGTAGCAGCTGCTCGTCCCACTCGTTGACGCTAATAACGTGTTCGCAGCCGCTGTGCACTTGCTTGCTGTCGACGAATTCCACCGGCACGGCGGTCTCCTTATCTGCGTGCAAGCGTCCCGTTCTGGCGGGCCTGAAGGAGAACCCCAGCTCGATAGGCGGCGACAGCTTCTGTTTGTAGCCGGACGACCGAGGGACGACGCGGCGGCACTGCACGAACACGAGGACAGCTTGCTCCGGGTAAGGGACCGGTATTAGTTCTGGAGGAGGCCCGGACTGCAGCTTCTTCTTCGCCGGACCGTGCGACGATCCTGGTCCTGGGCGCCAGCTCTGCATCAGGGCGCCGTGGAGGGGGCAGAGCTTGAGGTCCTTGGACGGGATGCACGGCTCGTGGATGAGTTTCCTGACATCCAGGAGGCCGAATTCCTCCTCGGCATCAGCTCTGCCCAACAACTTGAGCAGCTGCGGCCTGAACGAGCGCATGCACCGGGCCGTGATCCACACCACGTCGGTGCCTCGCTCCCGGAGAGTCAGGTGTAGCCCGACGGTGAAGTTGTTCGCCGGCGCCGCGCGATCTTGGTAGACGAAGGTGGAAAGGATCTCCAGGCCGCGCTCCGTGAACGCCATCGGCCACAGCCGGAACGACCGGTACTGGCTTCCCTGCACCGTCCTGTACCAGACGAACTTATCTTCGAGCAGGCGCTGCACGAGAGGGTCCGGCTCCGGGAGCATGTACTGCTCCTGCTGCCGCCGCGGCGCCGAGCCGAACTCCATGAACCTGACCAGCTCGCCGGCGCTGTCGGCATACCTCTCGTACCTGAGGATCTCCACGACGCGCGGGTGCTGCTGGTCCGTGCCGCCGGTGCCGCCGAGGCCGAGGGTGGAGGAGAAGATGGATTTGGCTGTGTGCGCGATCCGTCTGGGCAGGGACGACACCTCGTCCTCCGTGGTGGCGCGCCGCTTGTACGTCTCTAGCGCCTCGCCGCACTCCTCCGCGGCGCGCTTCAGCTTCGCCTGCCAGAGCACAAGCGACGGGCACTCGTCGTCGTCAATGATCCGGCGGCGGCGACACCTGGCCGATGTCTCGAGCGCAGCCTTCATCTTGATATGCGCCAGCTCGAGCCTGTCGAGGTTGTCCCTGCCAGCCGCCTTCTCCTCATGCTTGCCTGCCAGGAAGGATGACATCCGACTGACCGTCTCCCCAACAACGGCAGAACCAAGCATCTCGGCCATTCTCAACTGGAACTCTGGCTCTGCTTCACACACAATTTCAGAGTACGAAAGCAAACAACAAGATCAAATTGGTGCTTGCAAGGGGCAGAGCCAACATACATAACTAGACTACTCCCTCCGTTCTAGAATAAGTGTCGTTCTTACTTTTTATGAGTTAAATCCTTTTATCTTTAACCAATTAATATAAGAAAATATTAATATTTTTTGTAATATATGATTAGGATCACTAGATAGATTATTGAATCTATTTCTTTATAAAAATTAATTTAGATACATAAATATTATTAATATTTTTTTCTAAATGTAGTCAAAGTTAAGAAAGTTTAACCGGCACAAAATCTATAACAACACTTATTTTAGGACGAAAGGAATAGTAAATTGCCCAACATTACAGACAAAAGTGGTCATTACCTGAGCAACTGCCAAGAAACTACTCTGACTCGAAAACAAAGTAAGATGACATGAGCCATCGCTTCTCACCATCAGTTTTACTATCTAATAATACTGCTGCAAATGCGTGATGTGACTTTCCGTTGACATTAGGCTCCGCAGCTAAAAACAATACATCAAGTGGTAATCTCGATAGGGCAGCAAATTATTCTTAATAAATAGTTAATTATTGACCATGTCGCTCTTCTGTTTTCCTGATGCAAGGTGTGCTTCTCCGAAACATGCCACCAGCTCACCACGCACACGGCGAGAACTTCTTTTATGTAACCTAGGGCAAGGTTAGTAGCGGGCATAAGAACCACTATAAATGAAACCCTTAGCTTTTTAGTTGGAGCGGAAACTAGATCCGTTACCGGTTTCGCTTACGATTCATAACTAAAATAGTAATTCTAGTAGCATAAGATGCACTAGAAATGCAATAGAATGTCGGACGAATTCAATGAAACAGGTGTTAACAATGAGGGACTTATGGTAGTGAGTAGCGACAATTCGCCAAATTGATAGAACTGGCAAAATAATTCAAGTTCTCTGTTATGTTGTATGCAAAGTTCCTAAAAACAAAATCTTGATAAAATAATAAGTTTATTGAAAAGAAAACTCATAAGTTGCAGAAAAAAATATGTCACATGAGTCATTTTAAAATGTGCACCAATTAGTCTTTTCCAACAGTTAAGAGTTCTGTAGCACTTGAATATGTAAGTGTTATATTCAAATTATTATGATTGATGTAAAAGAATCATATTCAAATGCTCATTAAGCAATAATTGACATTTCATTTCATTTCATTTCACAATAAGATAATATAATCGGTTGTGAAACTAAGACTTTTTATCATGTGTGCATATAAAATGCTTTTACCATAAATTTGCTAGAAGGTAGAAATATTTATCAAAACACATACAAATTTGGTAACTCAACGTAAATAGTTTGAATCTGATAAAAGGTTTTACATAAATTAAAGTACATCAATACTATTTTAGGTTATTTATTTTGGACTTCCCCATGTTTAATGAAAATTTCAATTATATTATTCTCACTTACTTTAGAGAAGATATTTTGCTTGATGAATATGACTAAATAATTATTAAAAAACTTCCTTACACATTCTATTTTCTCAACTATCCGTGACATGTCAACCTCTAAATATTCATATTCAAAGAAACCTATATTCCTAGAAAACAAATAAATATTTGATATGGTATGTTGATCATGTGAAAGTGATTGTCATAGTAATCAAAACACAATAATAATCTATTGACTGTGACCTATATCCAACCATAGTTGTAGCAACGTTCGATAAGAAATCAATTAGGCCCTTATTAACTACTCTCTCCGATAAGAAATAGGTGTCATTCTAGCTTTTGACACAGGGACTAAAGAGAAATAGAAGTGAGAAGATGCACAAAAAGCGAGAAAGAGAGACAGAGATATATTGAAATATTGAGAAGTGGGAATAATATCTATTGTTGAACGAATATTGAATGCTAGAATAACATTCGAAGGGAGTGTAAACCTGCAATTCATAGTAGTTGACAACTTTGATTTTTATTGTTTATGATTTAACTAGTAATATTACAAGTGTAGTTATTAGTTAAGTAAAATATTAAAGTAACAAAAATACAGGTTATAAAAAGTACTTTAAGTATGTTATAGTTTTCAAATATTTATGTTAATATTTTATGAAAGACAAATAGTCAAACAGTAATGAAGAGTGCAACCAAAGTTGACAGGTATTTTGACATTCATGCCATAGTCCCCAATAGGTCTATTGGAATAAACATTTTTTTTAAAACTTTTGAGATGGAACTAACTTTTTTTTAACCACAACACGAAAACGAGCGGTGGACAAGCATTCTCTTGATCTTAGTTTACTTGTTTCTGGTATGTTGATCATGTGAAAATGATTGTCATAGTAATCAAAACACAATAATAATCTATTGACTGTGACCTATATCTAACCATAGTTGTAGCAACGTTCGATAAGAAATCAATTAGGCCCTTATTAACTACTCTCTCCGATAAGAAATAGGTGTCATTCTAGCTTTTGACACAGGAACTAAAGAGAAGTAGAAGTGAGAAGATGCACAAAAAGCGAGAAAGAGAGACAGAGATATATTGAAATATTGAGAAGTGGGAATAATATCTATTGTTGAACGAATATTGAATGCTAGAATAACATTCGAAGGGAGTGTAAACCTGCAATTCATAGTAGTTGACAACTTTGATTTTTATTGTTTATGATTTAACTAGTAATATTACAAGTGTAGTTATTAGTTAAGTAAAATATTAAAGTAACAAAAATACAGGTTATAAAAAGTACTTTAAGTATGTTATAGTTTTCAAATATTTATGTTAATATTTTATGAAAGACAAATAGTCAAACAGTAATGAAGAGTGCAACCAAAGTTGACAGGTATTTTGACATTCATGCCATAGTCCCCAATAGGTCTATTGGAATAAACATTTTTTTTTAAAACTTTTGAGATGGAACTAACTTTTTTTTAACCACAACACGAAAACGAGCGGTGGACAAGCATTCTCTTGATCTTAGTTTACTTGTTTCTTAATAGTTTTTCTATATCTAAATTTATAAATTTTTTTATAAATCTGGACAGTAGGTTATACATATTTATGAAATCATATTTGAACCAGTTATAAGTATTTAAAATAGAGGGAGTACAAGCTAACCAGTTTTCTACTCTCTCAATTTTAAAATAATTGATATTTTGAATTAGGGTACAAAAATTAAGAAGAAATGAAAAAAATAGACACACATAGAAAAAAGATAAAAATTAAAAGTTATTGAAAAGAGAAAGTTGTATTGGAAAATGAAAATAATAATTACTCGAAAAAAAGCTAGAGTCGAATAAATAAAATATCAAATATTTTGTGAAGAGAGAGAAGTGCATAACACGCCTCGTCACGATGAGTCTGCGTGCGCAATATAAAAATCGGCCAAGCGGAAATATCTATTCGCTTATATAGGATCATGCCGACTTGTCGTGGGGAGTACGCGTCACGGAACGAATAAACTTTGCTGACAAATGGGCTAGAACCACCGACTTGTAGACTACCTATTGGGCCTCCCACCATCGACAAGACGCGCACGCGGCCACCAGCGCTAGTGCTGTCCAAAAAACTCGTGACCTGTGAACCGGCTCAAAACACGTAAAAAAAGCATGGTATAAACTTGGCACGAGGTCACGTGTCATGCTTAGGCCGTGACTTGAGTTCACGCACGACATGACTCATTTAATATTATTAATATAGATTAATATTTCATTACTAAACATATATAATAAAGTGGTCTGATGGTAAGAATATTTTTTTACAATGGAGATGCTGAGCTCGAATTTTACTTCACTCCTTATTTTTATTCATTTTTACTATTTTAAATTTATATAGACTGTTAAAGAGTTAATAAACTGTCTTTTTAGTGGGTCTAACGGACCAGCGAGGTACGTGGGCCAATACAACATGGCTTAAAATTAATTACGTGTCGCCCGAAATTAGTTGAGTCGGGCCGTTTCGTGGCTGGGACGGTCACTTGGACAGCACTAACCAGCGCCGCCGTGCGCGCTCCTCCATTTCCTCGAGAACCTTCCGAGGCGACGCGATCCCGACGCGTGGTCTAGAACCTTCCACGGCCCTCTCGACGTGTCCCGACGCGCCCGTACGGCGAGGTATTTAGGAGTCCGACCGCCGCTCCCCCGCGCCTCTTCTTTCCCAGCCGATTCACCGACCACTTTTTCACCGCGCACAAATATCTCCACCATTTCTTGGCTTATTCGCTGCGAAAGTCCACCCGAGAAGGGAGAAATATCCGAGAGGTTCCGTAAGATCTCGACATTTGTCCGAGCGATTCGAGTTCTTGGTTGAGGTTCTTGGGCGTGCGATTAGGGTTTGGGGGAATCTCGGTCTGATCCCCGCAGGCAGAGTTCTTGGGTTCTTGGGCGGTGCGCCATGGACCCGGTGGCGCCGGGCATTGTGAAGGAGGAGCTCTTGGAGCACGAGGACGTCGGCGGCAGGGACGCGCCGCGGCCGATGGAGGGGTTGCACGAGGTGGGTCCCCCGCCGTTCCTGACCAAGACGTTCGACCTGGTGGAGGACCCGTCCACGGACGCCGTCGTCTCCTGGAGCCGCGCCGGCAACAGCTTCGTCGTCTGGGACCCGCACGTCTTCGCCGACGCGCTGCTCCCGCGCCTCTTCAAGCACAGCAACTTCTCCAGCTTCGTCCGCCAGCTCAACACATATGTGAGTCATCGCCCCCTTGGAATTGCTAGTTCTTGTTGTGTGGAGATGAAATCTGGAGATCTGCGTTCGATTCTGTGGAATTGTTGCTTGCAGCTGTTTCTTGTTCCAAGTCATCGTAGTATTAGATTCTACTCTTTCTTGAACTATATTGCAAACGTAGGGGATAAGTCTCTCTTTGGCTCCGGTTTCAGTTGTTTAAGATTGTGGTCAACAATGTCTCGGTTTGGTGGATATGTGCAGAAAAGAATCTGGTGCTGTTAGTCCAAAGTGAGGGCACTAGTGTATTCTATTGGCTAAGATTTTTGAAACCGAGAGAATAGATTTAATGTCATGTTTAGGGGAAAATATAGTCAAGTTGCAGATTAATTATTTGCATGCTTATCCACCCTGCATCATATATTTGCACTCACTGAAGGAGAAACAAGAGTTAAATGAATAAGGTGTAATTGTAGGAAGTGTTTCAGTTGTGTTCTTTGATGGGATTGACAAATACAATGCATCCAGAACAAAGTTAGTTGATACCTGAGTCCTGCTTTAGAACATGTGCAGGTTTGGTTTTGAGAAGAGATGGATATCTGCAGTACTATCCATAGTTGAGATGTTTATGCTAGATTTATGACAAGAAAATATAGCTACACAAAACGATAAAATTAAGATTCAGTTCAAACAGTGCTTCAGTGCTAGCTCATTCTTTAGTTTGATTCCGAGTTATGTATGTGTATGAAGCAATATGTTCTTGAGTGCTTGTGCTTAAATGATTACATCCTCCAGTGAATTTCATGTTAAGGTGAGAGAAGTAGGTCATTGGAGTTTAACCCTCCCCAGAATCATATAGGCCTGACAGTTTGTTAAACTTTCTTGTTGTAGCTAGATGGAACAAGATACTGGACGAAGTACAAGAACCAGATTGTTTTGTTCTAGAAGACTCAACTGATCACCTTCAAATGATATTGTATATTGCTACTCAACCTCATTGCACAACTTGAATAACATGAACTAATACTTGCATAAAGTTTCTTTGTTAATCTGATGTATTTCTTTTGACTGTGACCTGACAATGGTCATTTTCTATCTGTTGCAATTTGCAGGGCTTCCGAAAGGTTGATCCTGACAGGTGGGAGTTTGCAAATGAAGGTTTCCTCAGGGGCCAAAGGCACTTACTGAAGACAATAAAGAGAAGGAAGCCTCCATCAAATGCAACACCGTCACGCCAGCCGGCACCAGCCCCTGCTTCATGTCTGGAAGTTGGTGAGTTTGGATTTGAGGAGGAGATTGACAGGCTGAAGCGTGACAAGAACATCCTGATCTCAGAAGTAGTAAAGCTAAGGCAGGAGCAACAAACTACCAGAGAGCATGTGCATGCCATGGAAGAGAGATTGCGCACGGCTGAGCAGAAGCAGATCCAGATGATGGGGTTCTTGGCAAGGGCTATGCGTAATCCAGAGTTCTTCCAGCAATTGGTTCAGCAGCAAGATAAGAGGAAGGAGCTTGAGGATGCCATCTCAAAGAAAAGAAGGCGCCCCATTGACAATGCTCCATTTTACAACCCTGGGGAAATGAGTCAGAGCGAGCAGCTTGATCCACATTTCCTATTTAATTCCAGTGTGCTAGATGGGCTCACTGAACCTGGAATGCCTGAGCTGGAGAATTTGGCAGTCAACATTCAGGATCTTGGGAAAGGTAATACAGATGATGGGAAAATGGATCAAGCTAGTGACCAGCCAGAGCTGAATGATGACTTTTGGGAGGAGCTGTTGATTGATGATTATGGAGATAAGGCAGGGCAGTCAGAGTTGGAGGCAAGAACTGAAGTTGTGGATGAAATTGCTCAACAATTGGGGTATCTGAGTTCTACCAGTCCAAAGTAGAGTTGTGTCCATGCTTCATAATGGTTCACCCAGCAAATACTGCTGCTTGAGTAATATTGCTCAGCATCTCAAACAATCTGGTATACTTCAAATTCAGTGACACAGATCTGGTTAACTGCTAATGTAGTTTGTAGTGGCATTCTGATCCACCCATTTTGCTGGAATGTGCAGGAGTGACGATTATAGAGTAGTAATGGATTTTACCACCATGGCTAACAACTAATGATGCAATTCTTTTCTTGACTAATGTTTCTGCAATTGCATCTTCGGGTTTGTTCACTACTTTTCATTCTTTCTGATCCTTTCTCGATTGTTCCTTGTTTAGTTGACTGGTGGAAATGTTTTGACACCTTGAAGATCATAGGCACTAGTTAGCTGGCGATGGCTTGATTTATGTAAGCGTTTAGCTCTACAAAGAAGCACCGGGAATTTGTCATGCATACCAGTGACCAGTTTCATTGATGCAGGTGTAGCTAGATCCATGACACTCAGTGTCGCCTAATCACTCTAGCGATGACTGCAACCTCTTCTGAATTCTCCGACTGCCAAAGCTATTGAAGACTTTTGAGTGTCAAGACTAGTGTGGTTCTTAGGACCAGAAACTGTAATGGTTCTGCTGTATATGCAACCATCATTGGTTCAAGTTCCAGCATATTGTAGGTTGAACCTTCGCTAGGCTCTGGCATATGGTGTTAGATAAGCTAAGTTCTCTAGTGGAGTCACCACACAGATACCCAGGATGTGGAGTATCCTTGCTGTTCAAACTGAGAAAAAAATGTTTTGTTCATTTCAGTTGCAATACGTTTTACCAGCTTCACGTATATTGTTAAAAAATTGCGTTTGCAATAGTTGCTGCAGTTTCGTGGCATTATATAGAGCAAGCGAATTGCTGTCCTAGGATATGTGGTTTTCATTTTTCAATTCTTTGGCATTTTGTGACGGTTAGTGTTTAATGGCTCGGGTGCCGTGAACGGGTTGAAAGCTTCGAGTCCCTCGGACTAATTTAGGCGAAGGTGAAAACATTATCACTTGTAGGAGATTTGGTTGCAAAAGGATAGCGGTGAGCTGATGAGGAGAAAACCAAAGCAAAAGCAACACAGTAATCATGTCTGGCGGCATTTCAGGCTGACTAAATGCGTTCATTTGCCCTTTCTGCATCTTTTGCTAATGTGAGTACAGCATTCGAACAAACCTGACAGAGAAAAAGAGCAAAATGGAACAAGCTGCACCAAAACAGCGACAACTCATCCATCTTCACCAGCCTATTCTGCTCAAACAGAGCAAAGCCACATGGGCATCGGATGCCACTGTTACAAGCTAGTGATGCTTGGTTAAGCACATGCACACAGCATACATGGAATAACATTTTGCAGAGTGAGCTTCGTTCTCACTCCCAAAATAATAAAAAGATGAACAAAGATAGATGATGTTGAGGACAAACTGCATTAGACCCAACCAACCAGCACCAGGTGTGCCCACAATGCATGCCAAAGAGAATTAAGGGAAAGAGACGCCAGGAATTCTCATCTGTGGGGGCACTGGGCCAGAAAAAAAAAGCATAGTGCTATAAGAAAAGGAGATACACAAAAGAAGAAAAAGATTAAAGCATGCAGCGAGAAGGAATTAACATCAGAAAACACGCATGCTATGGTAGGCTAAAGGAGCATTCAGAGATTTAGAAAGATGCCTGATTAAGACTCCGATCAAGCCTGCAAAAAAGAGGGTAGAGACAAGACTGGATGACTGATCTCACTTTTATGCCTGTCCTAGACAGCCTTTCAAACACAAAACACACACACACACACACACACACACACACACACACACACACACACACACTTCTAGCTGCTGCTGCAAATAAACAGAAAGTAGTCTTTCAAACATCAGTCAGTCACATGGTGTGTGCAAACTCTAAAAAATTACTGCTGAAGCAGCACCAGATGTACTTGGCGGAAAAAATAAATGGAAAACATAAAACTACAAAAGCAGGGGAGATCAATCATCAATGAGTGGGTGTGCTCTGTGCTAGTGCTTTTGCTTTGTATGTAGGGTGAGAGAGCCTGATGCCCTGCGTGTGCATTTTCAAGCTCAATACCCCATGTTTTTTTTTTTGTTCTCAGTCCTTGCTATAATTCCATTTGCTTGGCCTTCTCTAGCTACAGTGCAGGTGCAACCAAAGGTCCAGCTGAGTACTCAAAATTCTTCACAAAGTCCTTTGATTACTCTGCTAAAGGAAAATAGAAAAAAGTGTAGATATATATAATTCACATTGATCCTACAGCCTATCATCTCTTTCATATATACTATTCCGTTCTCAAATTGTTGTCGTTAGGACAACAACTTTAATTTAGTTCATTTCTGAACTAGATATTTTGTTCTAACAACAATTAATTTATAAACGGAGGGACTATACAGAAGATGAAACAAATAAAATTCTCGCCTTACAACATCTGTATCATGGTAAGTTTACATATATGGTAAAATCCGGAGTGCTCCAAGTGAAAGTGGGCCTATACTCATAGCACTAGACGCATCGGACCATTTCATCTTCAATTACACCTTAACTGTTTTATTACTGCTTTGCCTTACATGAGCAGGTAGATGTGATGTATTCATGCATCAGGCGGCAGTAATGTTGACATACGAGCATAATAAGAAGACTAATTACCCCTACAACTTGCCCTTTGTAGCAAGTTATGTCGATACTGCCATGAGCAGATCATCACAAAGAAAAACCAAAGCTTGTAGCAGCCAGCGCATCACATACTATATGCATGTTTAATGTGAAATTATTGAACCAAATTAAACAAAACATGATGGATGCATTATTACAGCTTCAAAATGTAGTGAAATACGCTTAATCATAAGCATCTCAAGTAGTCACCAGGTTTACACTACACATGCTCGTGATGCATGGATGCATAGTCCATCGAGCTGGCCATGCATGCGCATGATGCGAGCTGCCATTGACAAAAGTTGTAGTAGAGACTAAAGGAGATAAGTGAGCAAGGGAGGAAAAGAGGACACGGTTGGATGGCGTAGCTTTTTGGCCCAGAGCCGCAGAGCGAGCGCACTCATTGCATCTCTCTTCTGCCTTCTTATTCTGGCTGCAGCAACTGCAGCCTGCAGAAGGCAACGCCAAACACACACACCGCAACCTCCTCTCTGACGCCTTTTCCTGCAATCAGATTTGCTCCTCCTATCGCAAATCTAAATTTCCATCAGAAGCTATAACACACTTGCAAGGCAGCAGTAGCAGGCTCGAGACCACACATCCACTAGCTTGGAGTCTACTAGAGAGTGAGTTTTGCGAGCTGCAAGAACAGACAGCAGGCAGGAGGGGGTGGCAATCGAGTACGTGACCATGATGCTCTCAGATCTCTCATCTGACCAGGAGGCCACTGGATCCAGCTCCCATGGCGGGGACATCGCCAGCTACGCGCTGAGTCCTCTCTTTCTTGCGCCGGTGGCCACGGCCACTACTGCCGTCACCGCACTGCTGCCTCCGCCCCAGCTGATGGAACAGCCCAAGGTTGGGGCCAAGAGGAAGAGGAGCCAGCCCGGCAACCCAGGTAATTAATAAGCTAATCTAACATATATCTAATCTTCTTTATTGCATATCGCATCAAGAACAAGTTTCTGGTTTGCATCAAGAGAACTAGTATATTTTTTCCTCCTGCTGATCTGGGTTTTTTGATGGACACGATTTGATGATGACGCGCGCGAAGATCCCGACGCGGAGGTGATCGCGCTGTCGCCGCGCACGCTGGTGGCGACGAACCGGTTCGTGTGCGAGATCTGCAACAAGGGGTTCCAGCGGGACCAGAACCTGCAGCTGCACCGCCGCGGGCACAACCTCCCATGGAAGCTCCGCCAGCGCGCGCCTTCCGGCGGCGGCGGCGGCGGCAGGCAGGGCTCCAGTGAGGCTGCCGCGCCGCCGCGCAAGCGCGTGTACGTCTGCCCGGAGCCCACCTGCGTCCACCACGACCCGACAAGGTATACACATCAAGCTTGTTGACATCTAGCTAGAGAGCCTAAATAATTGCTCCATGGAATGGAAAAAAGAGATCAGAATAACGAAATTCATCAGTGGCCTAGTTAAAGATGGTATGTAATTCCTTAATCAATAAACGTGAATGTATAGGGCGCTGGGAGACTTGACTGGGATCAAGAAGCACTTCTCGCGGAAGCACGGGGAGAAACGGTGGCGCTGCGAACGGTGCGGGAAGCGCTACGCCGTGCACTCCGACTGGAAGGCGCATGTCAAAGGATGCGGCACGCGCGAGTACCGCTGCGACTGTGGCATCCTCTTCTCCAGGTGGGTACATGCATTTGCATCATGCTACTTCTTGTTGATCGAGTTGTACTGTTCCTGTGCTGGCCCTGCTCGGTTTCTTGGTGATCTTTGAATATTTCTTGCTGTGTTTTTGGAGTATCAGTTCATGGGCCTTTTGAATTTTCACCATTGTTGGTTTCAAACTAGGCAGAGCTTGAATGCGTGTATTTCGTGTGCTGAAAAATAATTCTTTTGTAACAGTATGTATTCCTATATATCTCCGTACTTGTGCACTAGAGGGCAAACATCTGATCATAAGTTCTTGTATCTGTAATATTTTTTGTAGGTCCTTTTTATATGAAATTTCTTAAGTTAGCATCTGTTTCCTAGCATTCATTGTTCTTAACAAAACTTCTTTTTATGTTTTCATTAGCATATGACCGCATGGGACTTCATGTAGATTTCACGGGTTAATTTTCACTAATGATGGCACGGTTAATGCATGCTAGTTCAAGTACATGATGATCTCAGTTAATAGAAAGAAAAATGATGTATTCATGTTATATGTTCTATGTGTACATGTGGCCTCCCCCTCGTGAACCCCAGTGAAACTTGGTACAATTTTGAATTTTTTTTTTTGGGTCATGCCAAAAAACAGAAACACCGCTCCTTGGTCAAAGCAGCAGACAATAGGTATATTTGGAAACATCCAGTGTCTGCCAGGACTTAATAGTTGTCCATCATGTGACCATGAATTTCAACCTAGCACTATGTATTATCAATTATTATGCACTATATATGAAACACAAATACTGCAACCTGCTGTTGCAGTGTACTGCCATAGCATCGTTTTCATGCTACCATTTCCTGTCGTTCTGGACTTCCTACATTAGATAGTGGAATTCTGAAGGAGGAAGTTTCAAGCAGTATGTATGGTAGATCTAGATGGGGGACCCCTAGACAACATTTTTTTTTTCAGAACATCATCGAGCAGATGATAAACAGATCTACCGCACATGCATGTGTTACACCAAATGCATATTACCAGTGCATTTACGGGTACTTCAGTTTAAAGGAAATATACCCCCAGCTAGGCTGCATGCATCGAATTATAACTTGAACACATACGCATCTAGCTTTATTTCTAGTGTCACAAAGGAAACTGACAAAAGAACCTAAGCTAATCATATGACAAAACCTTTTCTACCACAAAGTTAGATGCAACTTTACAAGCATGGATAACACTGATTACTCTTACATGTGCGCATGCATCAATGATTAAATAACCTATAGGTTATGGATACAAAATAATGGTTGACTCTTCTCATCTTTAATTTTGTTTAACCCGTGCATGTGTTCGTGTGCAGGAAGGACAGCTTGCTGACACACAGGGCCTTCTGTGATGCCCTAGCTGAGGAGAGTGCCAGGCTTCTTGCCGCTGCTCATCACAACAGCAGCAACATCACCAGCATGAATGGCGGCAGCAGCGACAATAATCTACTGATCAGCAGCAACAGCACACCACTTTTCCTACCGTTCTCCAACCCTCCTCCTCCTGCAGCTCAAAACCCTAATTCCCTCCTCTTCCAGCCCCAAGAGGCTCCCCTCCTGCAGCATATCCAACAATCAACGTACCTTGACCTCCCTATCAGCACCAGCGCCTCTATCATCAGCGACAGTGCTGCTGACACGATCAGCTTTGGCCTTGGAAGTCCGGACAGTTCGGTGGCCCTGCACGCCGCCGCCGGCCACAGGCGCCTCACCAGGGACTTTCTTGGAGTTGATGACGGCGAGGTCGAGGAGCTACAGCTGCCACTGTGCGCCACCGTCCCCCGTGCCGCCAGCTGCGCCAACGACCTGACCAGGCAGTACTTCGGCGACCGGCTACCCCCGGTGAACGAGACGTCGTGGAGCCGCAACTTCTAGCAGGCCCCGTATGAAGAGAAGCCATTCAAATTAAGCTGCAAGTGCATTACTACAGTTGATGAAGATCAATCAAACGAAATAGTGCCACATGACATCTTGTCGAACGCCGTTAATTTCCTTTAATTTCCTAGTTTAACACGACTACTTTCACAACTTTCAATGCATGGATCATCAAATTTATGTTTTTCTTTAGAGTATTTTCTGAGAGGCAGCATGTTCTAGCTGAGATGGGTCTGATGATGAACATACACGGGAACATTTTCTGTTTCTGTAGGGGCCTTCTAAGCCTCACATAATTTGAATTTCTCTTGCCCCTTTTGTTTTTTCAAAAAAATAAAAAAATCTGTTTCTATGTGTCGGATGTGAACTCTGTCTACAGCTAGTGCACTAATGCAAACTCTATTGCTCAAGATGATGCATCTATTGCAACGTGCATGATGACAAGTGCATGCCATAATATATAAGGGACCACGAGCTCTGCTGGGACCATATATGCATGCGTGGCGAGATATGTACACATATGTATATGTGCAATCCCGAGATAGGGAGGCCTTAGCACATAGTTTGAGAAAGATGAGGAAGAAGGAAAAGGACCTGTGCAAAATGTGTGCAGGCCCTCTTTATTGTCGTGCGTTGACACACATCATATTCATGGCCCACCGTTTCCTTCATCCATTAATTAAGTCTTCCAGAGTGTGTTTTACTGATATATAATGGTCAAATCCCATCTCCCAGTGAATGGTTACATTGCTCTCACTAGTTATAAGATCATTCTAGAAAAAATTTAGAAGATAGTAAACAATCCACCTCTTTATATTATGTCTGTCAAAATATCAGCATAAAACAGTTATAGTAATATTCTCTCTGTTTTTAAACTATCATCGTCATTGATTTTTCAAATTATGTTTGACCATTCATCTTATTTAAAATTTTAATTTAAATATATAAAAATATAAGTTATGTATCAAATTTGTGTAATGATAAAATATATTATAACAAAATATATGATATTTTTAAAAATATTTTGAATAAGAGCTAAAAGAGCTAATGACGATAGTAATTTAAGAATGAAAGTAGTACTAGACTATGTTCACTGGATAGCTTAAATTTATAAATAAAATTTATGCATAACATTAAAATTTTAAATTTGTTTATTCTTTTCTTGTAAATTAAAATTTTGGAACTGCACTTGTTCTCCCCCCCCCCCCCCCCTATATTTAATATAAAATTGTGAGTATGTTACAAACTCATCTATATGTGCCCATGCACCTCGGTTTGATCAATGTGCTACCTGTTATTGCATCATATGCTACGATTTTCTATGGACCTAAAAGCCTTTGCGAAAGATAGGTCAGTAGCCACACAAAAGATCAAAAGCCTAATACACAGAATATTCTCGATGAGAGATGTGGAAAAAGGATATAAAGTTTGCAAGGAATAAACCTAGGGATTGGGGATTACATCCCAAGCAATGGAAGGCATGCAAAGGACGGAAGCCCTGCATGCTGCATATACTTAGCCAGGCTTTTGAAGAAAAGCCATGGGCATGTGGGATGCAGCAGCAGGGGATTAGTACACCCAATATCCCAATTGCCCCCCTCTTTGCATAGCTTTTTCCTGCTTTGCATTCTTTTCTTTATTCCCCCTCTTTGCCTTTTGCAATCCAGGCATTAACAAAAAGCAAACACTTCTTGTTTGCTTCCTGACAGCTGCTTCGAGAGACTGATTCTTGTAACAAGCGTTAAATACCTGAACTACATGTAATCTTAGTAGAAAAGATCCTGCAGGGGAAAAAATAGGACTTGTTTATTAAGTGTAAGTAGAGTTCAAAAATTACTTGGACTGGCAAGATAAAATGCACATGAAGGTGGTCCATGAATAAACCTTTTTGCAACCACACCGGCATTCAGCAGATGCACAGGTACAGAGAGGTCAGCAGACATGAGGTTCCAGAGGGCTACACAAACCTCAGGGCAGGTGGTAGTACCAGTTGGGATCAGAAGAGCATAGCATGAAGTCATGAACAATCAACCACTCAATCATCGAATAATCATAGACTGGCTACTGCACTCACGCTTCATGGATTCATGCACACCTTGCTGTCAACTGCATCAAGGTTTGTGGCATTGCAAACAGTGGCCAGTGGGGGGTAAAGATCTCAGCAGCAGAATTTGGGGAGGTGGTCCATGGAACCAAAGGCCAGCTCCACATGTTCTTGGTGACGGGCGGGTGTCCCTCCGCATCATCGCCGGACTGGCGGCCGCCGCGACCCCCGATGCTCGAAGTGCGTGATGGGCAGCAGACCAAGGGCGTGCAGGGCGTCGATGCCTCGAGATCCATTCAAAAATCTGGTCAGCCCCTCCCAAGGCTCCCCCTGAAAGGGACACCATGGGCGACAATGCAGCAGCCCTACTCAGGCATTGCCAAATGTCCCCTCCTGTTGCTTGAAACATATGCAAAGTTCAGTAGAGATAGATGCAAATTAATCTGTGCTGTAAGATGCGCCAGTGATAGTAGGAAGCACAAAAACATTACTGAAGTAGCAGAAAAAATTCAGCAAGAGTGAGTGCAAGGTAAAAAAAAAAAAAAGGACCTGATGCGGAGAATTTAACAGAGAAGTATAAAGGAAAAAATATTAAGTTAGCACTTACTCCCTGCAGGTCCCTAAAGAAAGTTCGTTGGAGGTTTTTTACCAATAGTTCCTAATACATGTCGTTTTGGATCTTTATCTGTCACAATAATGATGGTTTGCAAAAAAAAAAGTGACAATAATGATGATTTGCGAAATAAAAGAGAATTGCTTGGAATGCACCTGGGTTGCATAGCCTTGGGTAGTGAGCTATAACCAATCCAACTACAAGGCATTGATGAATAGATTTGCATTCATAGGTATTTAATATTTTAACATGGTAAACTACACCCTAATTAAACACTTCTTGGTATGAGAGATGATGTCCAAAATGACTTTCTATAGGGATGTGGAGGAAGTAACACTAAGGCCAGTCTCAATGGCCCTTTCATTTGTATTTAACTAGTTACGGCATCAGCAAAAATAGTGATATGACAGAGAATTTATTATGAAAGAGAGCAAATGTCTTTCATCCCCATGAAAGGCTATGTGCACTCTTTCCAACAAAATAAAAGCCAAATAAAAGTGCTATTTTCTTTCATCCCAACCAATCACAACCAACTATTGAAGTTCACCTAATAATAATTTAATGTTTTGATAAACATATAAAACCGTGATATGAAACTAAGCACTAAAAGACATAATTTTGTTTCATAGTATAAAATATCAAAGTTGATGTGTCACTGTTAGAAACTGTATGATGAAAGATCCCATTGAGACTGACCTAATAGGTCGAGTGAGCGTCTTACCTTGATGTGTTTGCATGCTATACTAAGTGAAACGTGAGGTTTGAACCAGCTGTAATTAAATCAAAATAAGGACAAAGTGAAACTGTAAAAAGATGGTTTAATCCAACTGGTAAGGATTCAATTTCTCTACCGAAGCAGAACTGTTATTGTGGGCCACTGGATTTCTGCGCTCTAGAGGTTATTTAGTTACAGTAACTTAGTAAGCTGTATCGAGACATGTTTCTGATAATAAGATCATAGGAACAAAAAAAAATATACTCCCTCTATAAAGAAGTCGTTTAAGATATGATTTAACATACCAATGACTCATTAATTAGAAGATTTTTTTCTTCTCTATCCTTATTAAAGACGTCTTAAAAATAACCCAATCAACAATATGTGCTCAGGTAAGTGATTGATGCTATATAGCAAAAATGCTCAACCTATGAGATTCTTGGTTCAATTCCCCACAACTATAATATTTTTTTGCTTATCGAGAAAATCTTTTATAAAATCAGCAATAGAACCAGAATGACTTTCTTTTGAAGTATGGAGGGAGTATCCCGTATCACATATTAATGAGAAATAATGTTTATTAATAAAAATTCAATAAACAACAGCCAGTGGAGACAAATTCACTCAGAGAACGACATGAATTTACTCAAAGGACATACAACAGGAAAGGAGTTTGACGATCAGATATATTTCTCTGATTAACTATAGCAATTGATACATTTGGTACACCCGTGAAATCTTTTCTAGTGGTACTCCAAGATTTTGTCAAGCAATGGAAAAATAATGTTTCTTTCATGTAGATACAGATAAATATCATGGTAGTGTTAATTGGCTACTTTGGCAGTGGGGTATTTGCAATCCTCCAAGAATAAGGCTCCAGGATTCCAATAATTCTGGACCCAACCACTTCAACAGCAGGGACTGCATCTGAAATTTCTTGGAGGTCTTCCTTGCTCAACTTTATCTTTACAGCACCAATGTTATCATCAAGGTTCTTTACTTTTGTTGTTCCTAGATTCAAAGGGCAGTTGTGCATAACAAGGTATAGCTTAGAAGACTTTTATACAAACAACAGTAACATTTCCTGCATTTATGAAGCACAAATGAAAGAACCCACAAAGTAAACATCAGAATGAACTAGACCGCCAGCATCTATAACAGCTATATGTGCATAGCATTTCCATGTTTCAATGAAGATCATGATCTTTTGTGTGATTTTAGCAGCATGAACATACTTCCGTAATGGAATAAGGTGGATAGAATAATACATTATTGGTAAAACAAAAGAATGCTCTTAAGAATCTGTGTCCTGAATCATAACAGTTCATTTTTGAGGAATCTGAATCATAACAGTTACCAGTGGAAAACAATTACTAAGTTTGTCACATCAAAGCGATGCAACTTTCAGTGTCACGATGCCTTCGAGGAAATTGATAATATTCTCATATATGTTAGGAATAGATCATGCCAGTATCACTCCAATAAGTTCAAACTAGACAATACTTTGAAGGTCAAAATAGTAAAGCTCGACTGATTGAACAGACAATTGTTCAAAATTGCCACTGACATCCTACATATAAAGAAAAATTACTAGGCGACACAATCTTCACAGGCATTCCTACCTTCCCAGCTGTTGAAGGCATTGCTCAAATCGGCTCCTTGCAGTGTGATAGAAAGATCTTTACAGGGTTCAGAAAATTCAGCTCAACGGAATCATTTGAGATCAAACAAAATGAAGACAAAGATTCCAGTATTACTGGTCAGTTCCTTCAACCTTTGGAATGTCAAACTGAACATTGCAGTCTAGTAACTACTCGAACAACTGCAATAAATTGGTTTGGAAATTATTCCGCGCCCAGGTGGGCACCCTCCCTCCCTGTCGGCTTCCATGGCGGACCGCCGAACGGCAGGTGGAGCTCCCTCTCGCGCTCTCCCTCTCTTCCATCGTGAAGCTCCAGGTTAGGGTTTGAGGGTTGGGGGTTCTTCTTCCCCTCCAGCCATAGAAGAGGGTCTGGGGGGTGGTGGTAGGACCGGCGGTGGGTGGTGGTGAGGCTGTGCGGCGCATGCACTGCCGCAGCCACGGGTGGTTGGCGGGCGGTGGGTGGGGTTGGGGGGCAGCAGGCGGTGGTTGTGGTGGGGGCCTGCCTCAACGAGGTTGGGTTTTGCTGGAGAGCCGCGGGGGGCGGGGGGAGTTGGATTGACGGTGCTGGGGGGCCGTTTGACTCCCGTTAAGCCTGAATCTTTTTTTTTATTATTATTGAATATGCAGGAGAGCTGCACATCTTTGTATTAATAGGAGAAGAAAGGCAGAGCCCAACATAACAAGATGCAACACACCCACACTGCACACACAGTCATGCGCAACACACACACACTACACCCCCACAACACACAGACTCACACTACACACAGAAACAATGCACAAACTGAAGGAATTCCGACAACAGAACAGGACTAGACAATCCCATCCTGCAAGCTGCTCCCTAAATGGCGGTGATCTGATCAGCTAATAAGGATAAGTCTGTAGCACCAGCCATGCTCCAGTATTTCACTTCGTTGCCGACCATGGTCAAGATGGTTGCAAGGCTTGGTGACGCACCATTGAACATGCAATCATTGCGATATTAAGCCCGAATCTCAAACAGAGGTGCTAACGATGAGGATGTTGAGGGTGCCAACTCCCCTGGGCGCCAAGTGCTCATCTTGGTTTGTTTGGTAAAGCCCAGCCACTACTACAATTCGCAAGTTTCAGAAGCCCCTTTTGTACTAGAAGCGAGACACTGGATAACGAAAACTTTTGTAGATTGTGTGGGTTGGATTTAGATCACCTCCATGGATTTTGTACAAAATTACTAGCATTTGTCACTGGATAAATAGGCTTCTTCTCCGTTCCCAGCAAATTTACAAAGGAATTTCTTTATATAAACATACACTATGCATCCAACTCTTTCATAGATGAGAAGATTCTGGACAATCTGCAGCTCTCACAAACAGGAACCATTTCTTATTTCAGCTTTAAACATCTATTAATCTAATCTAATCTGTCAGGGATTGAGAGGAAAATTTGCGTAAATTCAGATCATTAAACTTTGTGCAACAACCTGGCTCACTTTTGTTTCAGAAAAATCTCCCAAAGTTGTTCAACAAGCCTAAAGTTTTGGAAAGCTTGAACTTCTGTTGTTCACAAGTTGGATTCACAGGGTCAGTGATGTAGGATTACAGATAGATCTGCTTCATGGCTTAACTAGCAACATCCGATGCTTATTATTTGCAGATAGATGTTTTTATGCATGTTGTAGTTGATGATGCTTATTTATTTGCTGATGGATGCATTTATGCATCACATAATTGACGATACTTATTTATCTGCAGATGGATGTATTTATGCATCTCATAGTTGACCCAATATCAATATTTTAAAGGGAAATTGAATTTTAGAAAACACTGCATTTGTTTATAACTGAGCATGCAAGTCATATGTGATGCAAAAGGTTAGCTGAACCCTACTCACTAGCAGACTAGGTCATGGACCATGGTCTCAATGAAATGATAACCATGTTATTCTAGATTACAGGAAGAACTTGATAAAAGCACTGTTATTAGCTCAAGATGTCAAGGCATACTACCAGGGATTGGGACCACATCCTCCCCTTGATGAAGAACCCAGGAGAGGGCAAGTTGAGCTGAGGAGCATCCATACTTCTTTGACAGCATTTCAAGTCGTTTATACAAAACTTTATTCTTCTCCAAGTTCTCTCCAGTATATCTAGGATGTTTAGACTGAAAAGAGGCAGAGTTGACATTAAGCTACTGCATATAATATCAATAACTTGTGAGTGATAGACGATCAAAGTAGTGTAAATTTCATTAATTTACCAGAAGACTTTCTAACTCCGCCTATGTTGAGTCTCAATATAGCCAGTCCCAAGCCTGGGTAAAGGAGGAGGGTTGTGTTAGGTTTGGCAAACCAACGTCAAAAACCCAGCCACTCAAATGGATATGAAACCCATAAGAAATTCGTTGGGGCGTAACCCTCTTAGCGACGCGCTACATCGGAACCCGGGTGTGGTGTCAAATGGGCAAGGGCCGGGTCGTCACAACCTTAGTGGCGCGTCGTATCGTGACCTGGGTACGATGAATAGTGAGCAAGGGTCGGGTCGTCGCAACCTTAGTGGCGCGCTACATCTACGCCCGGGTGTGGTGAAAAATGAGCAAGGGTCTTCGCACTTTCCTCGACGGGTGCGAAGGGTAAGAAAGTTAGCCGAGCCAACTAGGATTCGTCTAGGGAGTTGGAACGTAGGGTCCCTAACAGGCAAGTTACGAGAGCTAGTCGATGTGGCAACTAGGAGGCGTGTAAATATCCTATGCGTTCAAGAGACTAAATGGAAGGGCCAGAAGGCGAAGGAGGTGGAGAATACGGGCTACAAGCTTTGGTACACGGGTACAACATCGGGTAGAAATGGTGTAGGCATCTTGATCGACAGGAGCCTTAAGGATGGAGTCGTAGATGTTAGGAGGCACGGGGACCGGATTATCCTTGTTCGGCTGATAGTTGGAGATTCGGCTTTAAATGTGATCAGTGCATATGCCCCTCAGGTAGGTCTTAATGAGAGCATCAAGAATCAGTTTTGGGAAGATTTAGATAGCATGGTTAGTGGCATACCTATCAGTGAGAAGCTTTTCATAGGAGGAGACCTTAACGGCCATGTGGGGACGTCTAATGTAGGGTTCGAGCGGGTCCATGGGGGGTTCGGGTATGGTAGTAGGAATCAGGAGGGGGTGGATATACTTAATTGGGCGCTAGCTTATGACTTGTTGGTAGCGAATACCATATTTAGGAAGAGGGAATCCCATCTAGTGACCTTTAGAAGTGCACAACACTCGAGCCAAATCGACTTTATCCTTGCCAGGAGTGAGGACAGGCGTGCTTGCTTGGACTGTAGGGTGATACCTGGGGAGTGTGTCGTCACTCAACATAAGCTTGTGATGGCGGATTTTCGTTTTCGGGTACGGGTATACAGGGACAAACGTACCAAAACCGCGAGAACGAAGTGGTGGAAGTTTAGAGGGGAGCTGGCGCAAACTTTTAAGGAGAGGATGCTAGGAGAGGGACCCTGGGAGGAAGGAGAAGGACCAGATGACATGTGGCTAAAAATGGCAACATGTGTTCGGAAGGTAGCTTCAGAAGTGTTTGGCGTGAGTAGAGGAGGCAAACAAGAAGCAAAAGACACCTGGTGGTGGAATGATAAGGTGCAAAGGGCTATCAAGGAGAAGAAGGAGTGTTTCAAACGCCTACATCTTGACAAGAGTGCAACCAACATAGAAGGCTATAAAATAGCCAAGAGGGCTGCAAAACGAGCAGTGAGTGTAGCAAAGGGTCAGGCATATGATAACCTTTATCAGCGACTAGGCACGAAGGAAGGAGAGAAGGACATCTATCGGATGGCTAGGATCCGTGAGCGGAAGACGAGGGACATCAACCAAATCAAATGTATCAAGGATGGGGTAGACCGACTCCTGGTGAGAGATGAGGAGATCAAGGACAGATGGCGAGAGTACTTTGATAAGTTGTTTAACGGAGAGGAGGAAGGTCCTATACTTGAGTTGGATGACTCATTTGATGATAACAACAGACGCTTTGTGAGAAGAATTCAGGAGACAGAGATAGAGGAAGCTTTGAAGAGGATGAAGAGTGGTAAAGCGATGGGCC
Organism: Eleusine coracana subsp. coracana; assembly: GCA_032690845.1. Taxonomy (NCBI): domain Eukaryota; kingdom Viridiplantae; phylum Streptophyta; class Magnoliopsida; order Poales; family Poaceae; genus Eleusine; species Eleusine coracana. The sequence continues at coordinate 50,012,952 of CM064420.1, forward strand.
CTGATGGTATCCCCATCGAAGTATGGAGATGCTTAGGTGCCAGAGCCATAGTATGGTTAACTAAGCTTTTTAACCTCATCTTTCGGTCAAACAAGATGCCGGAAGAATGGAGGAGGAGTATAGTAGTACCGATCTTTAAGAACAAGGGAGATGTTCAAAGTTGTACTAACTATCGTGGGATTAAGTTGATGAGCCATACGATGAAGCTCTGGGAGAGAATCATCGAGCATCGTCTAAGAAGAGTGACAAGTGTGACGCAAAACCAGTTTGGGTTCATGCCTGGAAGATCAACCATGGAGGCGATTTTCTTAATGCGACAATTGATGGAGAGATATCGGGAGCAAAAGAAGGACTTACACATGGTCTTTATTGACCTCGAGAAGGCATATGACAAAGTGCCAAGAAGTGTCATGTGGTGGGCCTTGGAGAAGCACAAAGTCCCAACTAAGTATATTACCCTCATCAAGGATATGTACAGGGACGCGAGGACGTGTGTTCGGACATGTGATGGCGATACCAATGACTTTCCGATTAAAATAGGACTACACCAAGGATCAGCATTGAGCCCTTATTTATTTGCTTTAGTGATGGACGAGGTCACACGAGAAATACAGAGTGATGTCCCTTGGTGTATGCTCTTTGCTGATGATGTGGTGTTAGTTGACGAGAGTAGGGATGGGGTTAATAGGAAGTTGGAGCTGTGGAGGCACACATTAGAGTGCAAGGGTTTCAGACTTAGTAGGGCCAAGACCGAGTATATGATGTGCGAGTTTAGCGTGACTAGACATGAGGATGGAGACGTTAGCCTTAATGGACAATTGGTGGCCAAGAAGGATACATTTCGTTATTTAGGATCGATGTTGCAAAAGGACGGTGACATCGATGAAGATGTTAGGCATAGAATTTCAGCCGGCTGGTTGAAATGGCGTCAAGCATCCGGCGTCTTATGCGACAAGAGGGTGCCACAAAAGCTAAAAGGTAAATTCTATAGGACGGCAATTCGTCCGGCGATGTTATACGGTGCTGAGTGCTGGCCTACGAAAAGACGACATGTTCAACAACTAAGTGTAGCAGAGATGCGTATGTTGCGTTGGTTTTGCGGGCATACAAGAAGAGACCGAATACGGAATGAAGATATCCGGGACAGGATAGGAGTGGCACCTATCGAGGAGAAATTGGTTCAACATCGGTTGAGATGGTTCGGACATGTCCAACGGAGACCTCCGGAGGCGCCGGTATGTAGTGGGGTTCTAAAGAGAGATGCTAATGTTAAGAGAGGTAGAGGCCGACCTAACTTGACTTGGGACGAGTCGGTTAAGAGAGACCTGAAGGCGTGGGATATCCCTAAGGAGCTAGCTATGGATAGGAGTGCTTGGAGACTAGCAATAGACGTGCCGGAACCGTGATTCTCTTCTTTTTTGGGTTCCCATGGGTTTCATCTCTAGCCTACCCCAACTTGCTTGGGATAAAAAGGCTTTGTTGTTGTTGTTGTTGTTGTTGTTACCAGAAGACTTTCTGAAGGTATACTCTCTACAGCTGCCCTGCCAGCAAAAAAACCGCGGCCAAGTGGGCTGTATGGAACTCATTCCAATGCCAAGTTCCCTGAAGGCAACTAATATAAGATGAGTCAAAAAGTAGTAAGGGATCGCAATGTGTTAGAGACAACTAAATTGAACTTCATCCAAACAACCAATAGCTTCTGAGTCATACAACAGTAAACCCCCAAAATGCAGCACTCCACTAAAAAAGGTCTGTATCATATTTATTCAGAGCAGTGAGTTCAATATAAAATGTAACATGCAGTAACCTAAATGAAAAGTCAGCATTACATAACATGAAAACTGTGTTCTGATGATTATGGAGCTAATAAGCCAGATAATTAATTATCTTTAAAACTTACATATGATACAAATCCAAAATCCTATATCCGTTAGAAGTATAAATATCTCATCTAAACAGTAACAATCAAGAATCAGATAAGCATAGTTGTGTAAATGCTTAACAGGATAATTTTTATAACAGTAACAATCAGGAATCATTGAACATTCCCCTACACTCTTTGACTTAGTGCCGAAGAGGGCCATTAATAGCAGAATGGTTCAGGAGGCTTTGCATAATCTTTGATGGGTGGCAGATATCCGAGGCACGCTGTCCACACAGGCTTTCTCTAAATATTTTATAATATGAGACATTCTTGAGGGTTTCCATCTCTCTCCTTGAGTAGAGGATCAGCACCTCTGGATGCCCACATCATCGGGGTTCTTCTCATCAAAATCTGCATATGACCATTTCTTTGTTGGAGACTTGGAGCGGTGAAACTTGACCCAGCCAAGAGGGTTTGGAAATCATGGGCACCACCAAGATGCAAATTCTTCATTTGGTTGGCTATGGTTTCCTTGGACTGTTGCTGGATGGCTGATAGATTAGCTTGATGTGGTTTGGACCATCCTGATCAATGTCTGCTTTGCGATCAAGAGGAAGAAACTATTCAACACCTTTTGACATCTTGTGTGTTTGCCAAGGTAATTTGGTTCAGGGTGTTGTCCTGGGTCGGCTTGCAGCAGCTCCACCCATAGCCCCATTGTCTTCTGATTTGGTGTTTCAAGAATGGTGGCGCCTGTTTTTCATGAGAACCCCAAAGCAGGAGCAAGGAGGTTGCAATTCCCTTGTGATCCTGGTGGCATAGTGCTTATGGAAGCACAAAAATGCATGTGCTTTTTATGGTGCCTCTCCAAATATTCAGAAGATTATTCCAAGACATCAAGGATGAGGCTAGATTATGGTGTATGGCTGGCACCTCTGGGTTGAGTGCTCATATACCTTGACTGTGGAGGTGTTTATATTTAGGTAACGGGTGATTAGTCTGTAAAAATGTCTCCCTGCAGTCCTAGTGACGGTTGTACTAGTTCTCTTAGACCTTTCGTCTTCTTCTTCTTAATATAATGATGCACAGGTTCCCAATATATATATATATATATATATATATATATATATATATATATATATATATATATATATATATATATAATGATGCACAGTTCTCCTGCGCGTCCGAGAAAAGAAAATTCTCTAACTTTTAAAAACTCATTTCTATCAGACAATAAGAAGATTTTCAACTTATTTCAGTGTTACCAAGATATTGATACTCTATCATAACCACACGCATCATCCACGAGTATTCAATAAAATTTGATAACACTAACCATTAACCAAGGCTCCTAATATAACTTTAAACTGAAAAAAGTTGTATGAAAGGGTAAATCATGGAACATCTTAAATTTTCTGGAGCTGAAGTAGAAAAAATTGAAATAACTATATGCGTTAGAGGATGGATGAACCTGCAGACAGATATTACATCTTCTTCTATATCTCGAGTCCATAGAGACCATTCCAATTGTACTGCCGTGATTGGATGAACTGCATGTGCCCGTCGAATAGTATCTGGACTAGCCTCTGACAAGCCAACATATTTCACCTTACCTTCTCTGACTAACTTCTTAAATTCCCCCATCTACGCTCACAAATTAATGAAAGTCAGACGAAGTGGATGAGATGCAAACTGTAAGCACAATATGCAAATCAATAGATACACACAGTTTCTTCTATAGGTATGGACTGGTCAATGCGATGCTGATAGTATAGATCAATATAGTCAACATCAAGGCGTTGAAGGCTGGCTTCGCAAGATGCACGCACATAATCCGGGGTGCCCTTCACTCGCAAACCACCGGCATCAAATCTTTCAATGCCACACTTGGTGGCCACTTGCACCTTTTCACGGGGCAGCTGCTTCAGTGCCTGCTCATCAAAATTTCTCCATATTACAGGAAAAATATGCAATTCGCATTTCAGCATGTGGCTTAAATATGCAGTCAAGGAGGACAAGGACTGCTGACAGGACTCAGTGGGCTCTCTATTCCAGAGCTGAAACCATATCATATGGCGGAGGTATATCTAGTGACCTAGAGATCATTGAATACCAGCACAGCACAACAAGGTTTGGAACATCGTTGAAAAATAAGTGGTGGATAAAGCATGAAGGGACTCACTCGCTTTTGTATCTCTCAAATAAGAGCTGTGGTCTCCAGGTAGGATGGTTTCATAATGAATCACGTGCCAAAGAGGTGGGAATTTTGTAGACAATACATGTTGGAAAAAAGGGGCTTTAAAACCTTCCCTACATGTGTTTGGCTGAAAGCTGAATACAGCTCCTGATATTCTCCATTTCATTTTCCATGTTATTTCCAATTCAAAACATCCACTAACAAGTATAGTCTTACAAATCTGAATAAAAATGAAAGGTGTCTAGTAAGTACATTATAGATCAGCATGCCTATTTTAGTTTACTTCCTTCCAAACATAAGAACAGATGTTACCTAGTACCGCTGCTCATTACACTTTAATGTGACTTTAGAGTTTAATTTTAAGTTGTAAATTTATCTTCCATAGCAACATCTTTCACAAAACACAGGAACAGAAACGACTGTACCTTTCCAAGCAGGACCTCATTGGTGTGTGGCCCATAGGCATCTGCGGTGTCAAAGAAGGTAATACCAGCTTCGAATGCGTGCTTGATAATCGTGATGCCAGCTTCCTCAGGGACCGGGCCATTGTAGACTCCTGTGAGGCCCATACATCCGAACCCAAGTTTGGACACCTTCATTGATAATCACGAATCCCCAATTTATCAAATCCACTAGCAAGACCCAAACCAATAGCAAGAAAATGGCACTTGGTTCCCCTAACGGCTTAGCACATCCACAAAATTGTATCTTTAATTTTTTTTTCCCAAAATCGCACCTTCCGTTGTTTTCTATTCGAGATTTCGGATTAGATGCGAGGGGCAAACGAGACTCTTCATACAAAAGCACTACGGAGATTTTAGTTCCCTCCATTACAAGATTGTATACAAATTAGAGGATGTGAAGAGTGTTTAGGATTTGGAAGGCAAGGAGGTAAGTTTCGCGATCCATTACCTCGAGTCCCTGCGAGCCCAGTTTCAATCTGGGCATCTCGCGCTGCTCCATCTTCGATTCGCGCAGGGGAAAGGCGAGCAGGGGCGGTGGAACTGGAACTGTGTTGACTATTTCCTTTTCTGAGAGGAAAAAATGCATGGACTGCTTGGCTGTGCGCTCTGAGGTATCCAGTCCACTGAGATGGGAAAATACTTCCATGGGCCAAAAGACCGACAGCAAAGTGACAGGCCCAATAAACCCACTCGCTTTTGTTTAGGTCCATTGGCTAGGAAGGCCCGTCATCCATGACTTAACAGACTCGTACAGCTTTCTTTCCCCTCCCCTGCTTTCATTCCCCACCTCACTGCACGCACTTTCCTCTGCTCAAAACCCTCTCCAAGAACAGAGCCGTGCCAAGTCGGCGGGGGAGAGACAGAAGGTGCCGTTCATGTGACACTCCTGGTGTCATGGAGTTCCAAAAATCACACCTTAGAATCCTTCCACACAAGCATGAGAACTTAAAACGAAATTTGAATAGAAATTGAGCAAATTTAAATGAAATTTGAGCAAATTTGAATGTCATTTGAACTACAAGTCCAAAATTTTCAACACAACTTAGACCCACCAAAAATATATGTTATATCTTGAAACAAAATAGAATTGTGAGGAATTTCTTAGAATTTGATCCCTTAATTTAATAGAAAAAATAAATGCCCAAATGGATAAAACTACCCTTCTTTGAAAAAAATCATATTCAAATTCAAATGACAATTGTTGAACATTAGCATTTTTATAAAATAGAACATATCATGATGAACACACACATATGTTTATATTTTTCATAGGTTCTATATTTTAAAAAATATGAAATTATTAAAGCATTGATGTTTTGAAAACCAACGAAAAAGAAAAACTTCGCGGAATGTCAGCCTCGCCTATGTCTTCTTCCTCCCTCGCGGGCCCGGGCTGCTGACGCTGGCGTACCGCATGGCGCCTGTACACCGGCAGGGAGCCCACCTGGTCGGTCTGACCGGCCCAAAACTGAGTCGCCCCACCCATTTTCGGCAACCACTCATTTTCCATTTTTAGACTTCTTCTTCCTCTCTCCCTCAACCACCACCACCATTGACGTCATCGGTGGAGCTTGTAGGGCCACCGCCTCGCACCCTCCCGGCATAGATCCTCCACCTCAAACTCCTTGCCTTGCCCTCCTCCTCCATCCTCCCAAGTCTCATCCCTTGAATCGCACCAAGCTCCCCGTATTAATTCGAAAACCGGCGACCACACCTCCTACTTCGCCGCCCGCTGCCGCCCGCTCCAGTGAGCTCCTCCCCTTACGGACATCACCACTGGAGTCTCTATGCCGAGATCTTTCCGGTGAGGTACCCCACGTCTCCGTCAGCCCGTCGCCGGCCAACTCCGACGAGCGCGCCGCCCCTCTCCAGTGAGGTTCCGGCGGCCCTGGGCACAGCCACATGGCTGGCCACACAGCACCGGATCAGATGTGGCTATACATGATCCATCTCCCCTCGCGCTGTGGTCCTTCGTGTGGCCCAGAATTGATTGGCTGTGGCCTATTTAGCTTTTATTTGATTTATTAAATCTAGAAAACTCTAGTTAGCTTGTAAAATACATAATTAATTTATTATTAGGAATTTTTAAGCAAACTAAACGTCTCTGAGTTCCTCTAGACATGTACTACTGTATAAAAATGTCAAACACCATTGCATGTTAATGTATTTATGGGAACTAAAATAAATAGGTAAAAGACTAATAAAATCTTAAATAAATCTAGGAAGCTAGTAAATTCTTCGAATTTTGTTCCCAACTATATTTATCTAGAACTAATCATCCAGTAATATAGCATATGATTATTCTCTATAATTTAGTCACAATTAATTATTTTGCCTTTTCATTGTTTTAATTATTAAAAATTAATGGCTCTATGCATGTAAATAAAAGTTGGTCCATAAATCATTCCTGCCATGTTCTAACTACAGTAAATTACCCATGCTAGAAAACATGCTAGTTTGATTATTCGTGTTGCAAGTGCAATAATCCCATTTAATCTATAGTTGCGCTTTTAAGACCCTATACCTTATGCTTGATTATTAATTAAGGTTGGCTCAATACACTGAATCGTTAGTTATGTTAATTCCACTATCCATAAGCCTTGCTCGACAGCATCGATTGCATTCAACACACCCTGCACGTTTATACGTTGATATCGTGCTTAATTACTGAAATCCATGAAGAAAATACACTAAACATGTTCACCTTATGTCTCTATTTTATATTATATTTACTGAACTAATCAACACCCCATGTGTATCATACCTATCATTCTTAATTAAATAGACTATCATGAATCTTCGCTCATGCATAATATTTCGTATTTGCATCATGTAGATACCAAGGTAAACCATGTGGAGGCGGGATAGGAGCAGGAGCCAGAAGGGAAAGGAGAAGAACTCACTAACCAGGACTCGGCTCAAGGCAAGCCCCGATGCACCCCACCAAGTTTTTACTTTTTATTTTAACACTAAATAGTGTGATGTTGGCATGCTTGTGCATTAAGTTTATAGGAGTTGTTTGAAAACCTAGCTTTACAGTAGGTCCCCTTTACCTGATGATAGACTCAGAACGATAGTCGCTCTGCATAACTTTGGACAGAAATTCATCGAGCGGTATGGAGATCACTCATAGATCATAATATATTATCACCTGGGAATGATGTCAGATGAAGGAAAGTTGGGATGGGATAACAAATAAAGACCGGATGGACAACTAGGTAAAAGGGAAGGATAAATTTGTCTTCAAGAATATAGTTCCAGCTGAGTCACTTAAGACCCGCGTCGTGTCCGGTTCTATGAGATCAAGTTTGAATAGTACCAAATGCATGCTAGTGATATGGATACTAGTAAACCGATGTAGCTTGATTTAGGCAGTGGTTGGACGATACCCCACTCTTTTTTTAAGTGATGAAGATGGTTATGGTGGATTGGGGGTATGTGTCGGAAGGGAGAATGCATGTGCTACCCATAGATGGCTTCGACGGGAGCATTGCTTGGAGTGACGTGTACTCGAGAAAAGTGAGACCCGGACCAAACCTGTTGTATCTCGTGAAAGGTTGTTGTATGTGACTCCTTGGAGTATGCGTGCACCGTGTATTTGAGTTTCTCCTACAGGATGTAAATCGATTCAAGTCGCTGCCCCTCACACTAATGAGTACCACTTGATCGCTGCTCCGGAACATTATTGGAAGTCATTAATATAATGAATGGGTTCAATACTGCTATTTGGAATTATTAATATTTGTATTGCAACTATGATTGTGACAGCGATAGTGCAAACTAAATTTATTATTTTGCATGACAACTTAACCTTGATGCTAAAACTTGAAAAATAAGGACCCACTTTTAGGCTAGTTTTTTGGCAACATAAACCCTATACTTAGTCTGTGCATGTCTAGGAGTCGGTTGTAGTTGACCATTTTGACGGGTCAGTCTTGCTGAGTATTAGTTACTTAGGGCGTAGCTCTTTATGGTTTTTAGATGATCAGGGTGGCCAGTTTTCCGACTTTTGGAATGTCGAGTAGGAACCCTGCAGTCCATAGGAGGAGTACTCTGTTGCTTGCTGGTACAATGTCGGGAGTATGACAATCTATTTCTATGTATCATCGTGAGAGAATGGTTATATCTTAAGTATTTCATCGAACCATTTCATTTGTTGTTGAACTATCTCGCTTCCACACTTTTAAAATATTGGTTTGTAACTTAAATTCGGATTTATGTAAAACTCTATACTCAATTTATGTTCTTATTATAACTATACTATTTCTGTCATATGTTGTATTATTGGGTATCACAGCGCGTGTCGCCATCCGAGAAAGATCCTAGAACGGAGTCATCTCCGTGGTAAGGCAATCTGCAACGTGGTATCTGAGCTATCTCAAGAATAGTGCAACATTTAAAGACATATTTTTGAATATCCTGCTATGAATGTGTGAGGACGTGCCCATAAGGATATTATTAGTTATGATTCAGGTGGCAAAGCTAACTGTAGATGGTTGTTTGGTTAAATACTTGTATCTACGGTATCGTCAACGAAGGTATGTGTCCCGTCATGTGGACTGTAACATGGAAAGCTAGTATAAAGGTGTGAACACGGGCCAAAAATATCAGTGCCCTACCCTAGGGTAATAATAAGGGATTATTTTTAGCTTGTTTCTTTTCTATCTGATGTATTATTTCTAAAATGAATCTTTTGCAGATACGCTAACCATGAATCAAGTAAAAAACGTGTAGCATACGACTAACTTGAGAGATCGGCTGCCACCGACTATATGTATGGTCCTATTCATGGCCAAATTTTATTTTGTGAGGACACGAAGACCGAAAGCATATACATTCATGTAAAATATTGAAGCATCAAGTCATTATGCAAATCTGAAATTTCAGCAAGCTGTCACTTACATAATATTTCATATCTGCTAGTACATTAAATCAAACCATGCAAATAAATACTTCTAGAAATCATGAATAAACCCTATTTACTTTCAGAAAGAATTTTTTTCTTTAAAGGTTTCTGGACAATACTATTTTTGGTCCGTCCGAGTTAGCATGTTGATTTGGTTTCAATCTGAAATTCAGATTCTGGACCTATCTTATAAAGTCCCTAACTTTTTTCTCAGACCACCTATAGGGCTATATGAGTACTTTATGAAAAGGTTGTAAAACATTCTATAACTTTAGTATTCTGAGCATTCTTTTTTGAAGCTTTTAAGACACGTTTAGGAGCTCATTTTTAGAGCAACATTATTATGTCTCTAGAAATAGTTCAGCAGACAAGTAGTAACTTGCAAATTCTATATTTTGAGTTCTAAGAATTGGTTGGAAGTGGGCAAGTATACGTTACAAAGGTTCTAAAATTATCCATAATGATGATACTTTATTTCTAGGGCTAAATGAAACGAAACCTGGTTTTCGGACTCTTTTTTAGACCAAACACAGTGTTGTTCTCAATAGATTTTCAGATTCCGATTTGCAACTTAGAAAATTAATAGCTCCTGAGCCTATTACATGAAGTTGAGTAAGTACTCGTTGGAAAGGTATTGAAATCATCTACAACATTGATGTTCAGTGGTTTTTCAAATTCTGTACATAAGTTAGCTTAAAACTCTGTCTAGTGACTGCTGTACCGATATGGCATAACTGAACACGCTCTTAAAATTTTTGGACAAGTCTACTTCTCGATGTGAAAATCACTTGGATGAGTAATCACCACCAGCATATTTGTTTTTCTTGCTGAACTGCACTTTCATACATTTGGAGCATCCTACTTGCCCTTGAAATTGTGTTCCCTCATGATCTTATTGGATAAGAAACTAATGGTACCCTAATGCTTGCATTTTAGAATGGTTTGCACTCGCAACACTAATGACCTTCATGGGGAGCAACCCGAGGGCTCCAATGCAGGCGGTGAAAACAATCCCCCACCCAACCCCGTGCAAATGATGGCACAATTCTTCGCTAATATGATGGAGAACCAACAGCAGCAGGGGGAATTCATGAGGGAATTGATGCACCAGAATGCAGCGAATAGGAATGCCCTTACGGGAAACAACAACGGCGCCAAACCCAACAATACCTATGCTGATTTCGCCACCAGGCCGCCCATGTTTAGCATTGTCATTGAACCAATGGAAGCGGATAACTTTCTGTGATCGTTGGAATCCATGTTTGGCTTCTCAATTGCATGTCTATACAGAAGACTCTTTTTGCAGCACAACAACTGCATGGAGCAGCTGGGACATGGTAGGCCAACCATGTTGCCTCACTTGGGGTAGAGCAACAAGTCACATGGGACGGGTTCAATATAGCTTTCCGCGCACACTACATTCCTGTCAGGCTCATTCACAAGAAGGCAAGGAAATTTGCTGCACTGAAGCAAGGGAACCGCAGTGTTGAGGAGTACTACAAGGAGTTCAACCGTTTGACACTATACGCTCCTAAACAGGTAGACACTACGGCCAAGCGTAAGGATCGTTTCTTGGAGGGACTAAGCGCAAAGTTACAAGACCGCCTCAACCTCAACATGGGCGGCACATTCACTAAATTTGTCAACAACACTATCATAGCAAAAGATGGATACCGCAAGGTGCTGGCAAAGCGGAAGAGATCCACTAGTGCCATGGGGCCATCTAGTGCACCCACAGAAGTATCATATGGTATACACAGACCCATCAGGTCAGAAGTATCGCTCCACCCCCGTGACTGCACCATTGCCACGTCCGGCTCAACAAGCACAACAGCTACCTCAGGCACCACGTCAGCAACAAAACCAAGGAGGATATCGTCTGCCGCAGCAACAGAGCACCCAGACAGGATCCTACCCCTGCTACAACTATGGCTGTGTTGGACACTTCTCTACAGTGTGCCTTTACTCCAAGAAGAATGCTAGCCAAAACCCGTCGAGAAACAACAACAACAATGAGGGACCCACCCGTATTGGTCGTGTGAACAACAACACCTTGGACGATATTCCTGAGAATAGTTCCGTCCTTGCTGGTATGTTCTCTGTTCAAGATCACCCTGCCCTCGTTCTGTTTGATTCTGGAGCATCACATAACTTTGTTAGCAGTCCGTTCATTCATAAGCATCGACTGTCCTGTAGCCTCATGAAGTCACGCTACATCATAAAATCGGTCGGAGGGCAAACCGTGGCCAAGTATGAGGTTAAGAAACTTCCAGTATGCATAGGAACCAAAGTATACCACTCAGATTGCATAGTCCTGGAGGGAAGCAACATCGATATAATACTAGGAATGGTTTGAATGAAACACCACAAGGCCGTGCTGGACATAGATACTTATGCTATACATCTCAATTCTCCCACTCATGGCAGTGCGAGCTTTCGAGGGAGATAGCGAGATATGTTGCAGAGTGCGATACCTGTCACCGAGTCAAGGCCGATCATCTAAAGAAAGCTGGTCAGCTATAACCCTTGAGTGTTCCAGCATGGAAATGGGAGGATATTAGCATGGATTTCATTGTTGGTCTTCCTCACACGTCACACAAGTTTGACTCCATATGAATGATTGTTGATCGACTGACTAAAGTTGCACACTTCATCCCTATATCGACGTGGTTCACAATGCAAAGGTACGCACAATTGTATATTGATCGGATCCTTTGCTGGCACGGAGTGCCCAAGACCATCATATCTGATAGGGGCTCCCAGTTTATTGGATGATTTTGGGAAAAACTACACGAGTCATTGGGCACCAAGTTAATTCGAGGTTTAGTGTACCACCCCCAAACAGACGGCCAGACAGAAAGAGTTTGCATACAACAATAGCTATCAAGAAAGCATCAAGATGGCACCATTTAAGGCTCTATATGGTCACCGTTGTCGCACGCCCTTGAGCTAGTTAGAATCTGGAGAGAGAGTAGTGTTCGGACCAGAATTGGTGCGACAAGCAGAGGAGAAAGTGATGGAAATCCAATCAAATCTACGAGCAGCGAAATCCAGACAGAAGAGTTATGCGGATAAAAGAAGTCGCCCGCTTGAGTTCTGAGCTAGTGATATGGTCTATCTTCGAGTGTCACCAACCAAAGGTGTACAACGATTTGGGATTCACGAAAAGCTAGCACCTTGTTACATTGGCCCATACCCGATCATTGTAAGGTGTGGACCTGTGGCCTACAAGCTTCCACTACCGGTGGAACTTATTGGAGTGCATGACACATTCCACATGTCCCAACTCAAGAAATGTCTCAAGGCACCGGTGGATGTTACCTTGAAAATCACCAAACAACTACAACCCGACTTAACATATTCGGAACACCCGATAAAAGTGCTAGATAAGAAGGAACGAGTCACTCGTAAGAGGACGCTTAAATTCTTCAAGGTTTAGTGGAGAAACCACAGTGAAAAAGAGGCCACTTGGGAGACAGAGGAATTCTTACAAAATCACTACCCTGAGTTCCTACACCACCACCTAGGTAAACCGTTATAACATCCTTTGATCTCGGGTTGAGATTTCTTTAACGTGGGAGGGTTGTGACACCCCTGGTGTCATGGAGTTCCAGAAACCACACCTTAGAATCCTTCCACACAAGTATGAGAACTTAAAACAAAAATTTGAATGGAAATTGAGCAAATTCAAATGAAATTTGAGCAAATTTGAATGTCGTTTGAACTACAAGTCCAATATTTTCAACATAACTTAGACCCACCAAAATTATATTCTATATCTTGAAATAAACTAGAATTTTGAGGAATTTATTAGAATTTTATCCCTTAATTTAATAGCCCAAATAAATGCCCAAATGGTCAAAACTACCCTTCTTTGAAAAATTCATATTCAAATTCAAATGGTAATTGTTGAACATTAGCATTTTTATAACATAGAGCACATCATGGTGAACACACACATATGTTTATATTTTTCATAGGTTCTATATTTTAAAAGATATGAAAGTATTAAAGCCTTGCTGTTTTGAAAACTAGCAAAAAAGAAAAACTTCACAGGACCCGCGTGTCAGCCTCGCCTGTGTCTTCTTCCTCCCTCGCAGGCACGGGCTGCCGTCGCCGGTGCGCCACGTGGTGCCCGTACATAGGGAGCCCGCCTGGTCGGCCCGACCGGCCCAAAACCAAGTCGCCCCACCCATTTTTGACAACCACTCATTTTCCATTTTTAGTCTTCTTCCTCTCTCCCTCAACCACCACCACCATTGATGCCATCGGTGGAGCTTGTAGCGCCACCGCCTCGCACCCTCGAATCGCACCGAGCTCGTTGTATTAATTCGAAAACCAGTGACCACACCTCCGGCTTCGCCGCCCGCTGCCGACCACTCCGGTGAGCTCCTCCCCTCACGGACACCACCACTAGAATCTCTGTGCCGAGATCTTTCCAGTGAGGTGCCCCATGCCTCCGTCGGCCCGTCGCTGGCCAACTCCGATGAGCGTGTCGCCTCTCTCCGGTAAGGTTTCGACGGCCCTGGGCATAGCCACATGACTGGCCACACGACACCTGATCAGGTGTGGCTATGCGTGATCCATCTCCCCTCGCGTTGCGTCCCTTTGTGTGGGCCCAGATTTGATTTGCGGTGGCCTATTTAGCGTTTATTTGATTTATTAATGCTAAAAAACTCTAGTTAGCTTGTAAAATGCATAAGTAATTCATTATTGGGAATTTTTGAGCAAACTAAACTTCTCTGAGTTCCTTTAGGCATGTACTACTGAATAAAAATGTCAAACCCCATTGCATGTTAATGTATTTACGGGAACTAAAATAAATAGGTAAAAGACTAATAAAATCTTAAATAAATCTAGGAAGCTAGTAAATTCTTCAAATTTTGTTCCCAACTATATTTATCTAGGACTAATCATCCAGTAATATGGCATATGATTATTCTCTGTAATTTAGTCACAATTAATTATTTTGCCTTTTCATTGTTTTAATTATTAAAAATTAATGGGTCCATGCATGTAAATAAAAGTTGGTCCATAAATCACTCCTATCATGTTCTAACTACAGTAAATTACCCATACTCAAAACCATGCTATTTTGATTATTCGTGTTGCAAATGCAATAATCCCATTTAATCTATAGTTGCGCTTCAAGACCCTATACCTTATGCTTGATTATTAATTAAGGTTGGCTCAATACACTGAATCATTAGTTATGTCAATTTCACTGTCCATAAGCCTTGCTCGATCGCATCGATTGCGTTCAACACACCCTGCATGTTTATATGTTGATATCGTATTTAATTACTGAAATCCATAAAAAAATACACTAAACGTGTTTATCCTATGTCTCTACTTTATATTATATTTACTAAACTAATCAACATCCCTCGTACGTATCATATCTATCAATCTTAATCAAATAGACTGCCATGAATCTTTGCTCATGCATAGTATTTTGCATTTGCATTATGTAGATATCAAGGTGAACCACGTGAAGGTGGGACAGAAGCAGGAGCCATAAGGGAAAGGAGAAGAACTCACTAACCAGGACTCGGCTCAAGGCAAGCTCCAGTGCACCTCACCAAATTTTTACTTTTTATTTTATCACTAGATAGTGTGATATAGGCTTACCTGTTCATTAAGTTTATAGGAGTTATTTAAAAATCTAACATTGCAGTAGTTCACTTTTACCTAATGATAGCCTCAGGACAATAGTCGCTCTGCATAACTAAATGAATGGGTTCAATACTGCTATTTTAAATTATTAATATTTGTATTACAACCATGATTAGACAGCGATAGTGTAAACTAAATTAATTATTTTGCATGATAACTTAATCTTGATGCTAAAACTTAAAAAATAAGGATTCACTCTTATGTTGGTGTTTTGGCCATATAAACCCTATTCTTACCCTATGCATGTCTAGGTGTCGGCTGTAGTTGGCCATTTTGACGGGCCAGTCTTGCTGAGTATTAATTACTCAGGACGTAGCTCTTTGTGGGTTTCAGATGATCAGGGTGACCAGTTTACCGACTTTTAGAATGTCGAGTTGGAATCCTGTAGTCCATAGAAGGAGTATTCTGTTGCTTGCCGGTACAATGTCGGGGAGCATGACATTAATCAAGACTGGATCTATTTTTATGTATCGTCGTGAGAGAACGGTTATATCTTAAGTATTTCGTCAAACTATTTTATTTGTTGTTGAACTATTTCGCTTCCATACTTTTAAAATACTGGTTTGTAACTTAAATTTAGATTTATGTAAAACTTTATACTCGATCTATGTTCTTATTATAACTATGTTATTTCTGTCATATGTTATATTATTGGACATAACAATACGTATCACCACCTGAGAAAGATCCTGGAACAAAATCACCTCTATGGTAGAGAGTTCTGTTACAGTTCATCTGCCTCCGGCCAACGGAACAAGATCTTGGTCGGTCTCCGCTGCATTCGGGGAAGGACCAAACTCCGTGCAAGTGTGGGTTCGATCGGTTGGCACCTCTCCCAATTTCGTCATCTTTTTCATGTAGAGGAAAACTAAAATAAACCCCATGTTCTTGCGAGATGTGCCAAATGTTGTTTCGGAGAGGTGGGGATTCTTCGGAAAAATTGTTTTTCCTTCGACCCATGGGGCTGCACAAGCTCACTAGCACCTCAAATGTCTCACGGATTCTCTCCAATTTAGTTTCTTGATTTTATTACAGTGTGTCTGCCGTGAGAATGTTCGATGAACCGAAAATTTAATGCCGCCCCTAAATTTCAGGCTCGGAATGTCGCCCTCTGGGAAACCAGTCGGCTGCAGCGGGGGGTCGTCGAAGCCTCCGTCGTCGTCCTCCATCACGGCCGCCGCGGCCACCGGGCAGCACGTGCTCAAGATCGACAACTACTCCCTGACCAAGGCGGTGCCTTGCGGCGGCCACATCAAGCCCTCCAATTTCCAGGCGGCGGGCTACGACTGGCGCATCAACTTCTTCCCCAACGGCTGTGGCCGCCTGTTCAAGCGCGGCCGTTACTACATCTCGCTGCAGATCGTCCCCGGCCGACGGTGCCATCGCCAAGGCCGTGAAGGCCAAGTTTGAAGTCTGCCTGCTCTACCACAACGGGAATCCGGTCGCGGGCACGGCAGTCCGAAGCCCCATCGTGGTGAACCTCGCCGGCGGGTGGTGGTTCTTCATGTTCATCAAGAAGGACCAACTGGTGAAGAACCTCAGCGACGACAGCTTCACGCGCCGGTGCAGGCTGCAGCATCGTCGTCTTCGACATCTATGCTACACTTGCGTGCTCACAGTTGCGCGCTCGCGGCACGGTCTCCGGTCTTCAAGGCGGGACTCTTCGGGTCAATGATGGAGGCTACTAGTAGCAACGGCACCATACGCATTGGGGACATGGAGGCAAAGGTGTTCAAGGCTATGGCGCTATGCTACACACACTTCATATACACTGACTCGTTCCCGGAGATGGACAAGGAATAACAAGTCGCCATGTCGCAGCATTCGCTTGAAGCGGCAGACAGGTTTAACGTCCAGAGGATGAAGCTCATGTGCCAAGATAAGTTGTGCAGGTGCATTGATGCAAGCTCGGTGGTGAGACCATCCTTCTGCTGACCGAGCAGCACGGCTGCCAGGCGCTCAAGGAGGCATGCTTCGAGTTCCTCAAGTCTCCTACCAGTCTCGCTGTGGCCATGGCCACAGAGGGATTCGACCATCTGGTTAACAGCTACCCCAACGTTGAAATAGCTCATATCCAAGCTTTCTTTTCACTGACATCAGAAGCTAGCACACACCAGGTTACAGTAACCTTAGCTCCAGATGGATGTTTCTACAATGTCAAGTAAGACTGTTATGTCACACTGCTACCTAGTAGCACCAAGTCGTGTTTCCTGTGTGCTATTATAATCCAAACAAAGAGATCGTGATGTCCTTTTTGTAGTACTGTTCCTCTGCTACGTTCCGTAATTGTGCTTGCATTGGGGAGCAACTATTTTTTGTTACCCAGTCAGCTTATGATGGCCAGGTGCCCAGGTACCCTGGACTTATGCTGCATGGTGCAAGTTCATCTGTCCACGATACATCCTTATTTACTCTGGTTATTTCCTGGTATCTGCACGTGTTCTGATTCTAAAGGAGCTGGCCCATATTAAAACTTGGTCTCCACTGTTTCATGCCACACGTTGCAAGGATCCAGTCCACCTATTTGGTGAACATCAATTCCGAACATAGACAATTTCTTGTATTGGGCCGGGCAAACTCTGATGTGGTGTGGGTGGGCGATCGTTAAACATATGAGAAATTTCCTTGTCATTGAAATTTTTTCCTATTCCTTCTATGTTATTTAAATAATTTATTTATCCTAATTTTTTTTGTAAATTTTTATACTAATAGAGAATCACATAAGAAAATATTTTTTATAAAATATCTTTCTCGAGCTAACGAATAACAGAAAATGTTAAGCACCGTCGCTAATGGCATACAAAGCATAGAAATTTAAGTGATTGGCACAGAGGGAACTTCGACATTTTTAATGACACATAAGGAACTGCAAAAATTTTCAGTGATATAGAGAGATTTTTTTTCCTATTACTGTTCATATTCCGACTCAATAATAAGACGACCCATATATGGGCTCAATTCTAGTTCAAAAAACATATATGGGCCCATCAAACCAGGACACTAAGGGATATGGTTGTGTGGATGGTGGCGGCTAATTGTACG
Source organism: Eleusine coracana subsp. coracana (assembly GCA_032690845.1). NCBI lineage: Eukaryota > Viridiplantae > Streptophyta > Magnoliopsida > Poales > Poaceae > Eleusine > Eleusine coracana. The sequence continues at coordinate 50,031,104 of CM064420.1, forward strand.
GAATCATCTTATTATTTACTAATTGAAGATGCATTTTTAGGGCCTCTACATTAATTGACTGAAATTCTTAAAATGCTCATAAAAAAGTAAAGCATCATGCTGTTGATAGGTGGAAGTCAAGAAAAATATCCATTGGATGTAATTTATCTCAAAATTATCCACTCATGCCATTAAAAAATTTACCCAAAATAACCCCCAATCTTACTAACCATGCCATCTAGATAAAAAAAAAGTATCGAAAATACCCTTATCATGGATGTTCACATGGCATTAGTTGAGCTTGATTTTACATATTCTCTCTCTTTCTCTCTCTCCCTCTCTCTCTCCAAATCAACTTTGTCGTCATATTTAACTATATATCATTGCGTGATCATAGAGAAAGAGATGCCAAGCCATGTCTCCAAGATGTGCTTTCAGAGCTTGGACCTACGTAACACATTTTAGCAAATTCAGGAACCTGAATATGTATGTTGTGTGTTAAGGGACATATTTGACATAACAAGACAAATTTAAAGATTGTTAGTGTATTTCACTCCTTGCCTAATCAATAGGCCCCTTTTGCATAATTTTGAATGACGTGGACTCATAGGAAAATATGAAATAATCACCATTACCAAGTTTGTGTATTCCCAAATGCTACAAAAAATAATATAAATTAAAAATGACATGTCTTGTTTGTTGGCCTGGACTTTTAAAAAGATAGATGATAGGGAAAAGAAAAATTTGACATGGACATGGGTTCTTGAGATGCGTTGGTGCTGGCAGACGCGAGTGGTGATGGATGGAACGGAGTCGGAGACCAAGTGAAGGTGGATGGGGATGAATGGTGAAGCTAGGGTTTGATCTACATGGACTTGGGCTTCTATTTTGAGGTTTCATTTTGGCTCCTTTCGGCCTAGAACTTTTGCCGACTCATCGTTAGACAGAAGTGCCAAGAACCACCAACCCATCAAAAACGCCGACCGATTATATAATAAGTCGGTAAAACTTGAATTACCGACCCATAGTTTGGAACTGTGCTTTACCGACCATTGTTTGGTTGCTGATCTACTTCTACCGTCTAATATGGGTTGGCAATTTTGAACTGTGGTTATATCCCTTGCCGCTAACACCATGTGGGTGAGAGAAGTTTGTTTTTTTATGCAGCATCATTGTTTAACCCAAGATGAACTTCCCATCTTACCCCTTGGGATGGACGGTTGAATGAATTTGTATCCTCTCTGACACTACTGCTTTCTTCTGGAAGCTTAGTAAGAAATAGAAAAAAATAATTTATTGTATTCCCATGTGAAAGACATTGCAAATGAGCAAATCCAGTTGCCATCCATAAAATAGGAGCATAAATCTAGGCACATGATATGCATACAACTTATAGCTAGGACCACAGGAAGAAATCATTGTCCGAGAAAAATCCAAAAACATAGTAGCATAGTTTAGTTCCCTTTTATGACCGAGTGTATAACTGTATATACGTTGTGCAATGCTGGCCATTGATGGGTGCATAAACTTTTCCAACGATTATTGAGAGAGATTATCAGGCGGTGGTGAAGGGCATGGGCATGCATGCATAGAAATCAGAGCGGATTTGGTGCCCTGGGCTCGCGCCCTGACATCCACACCGTCCACACTCAGGAGATATATCGGGATTCAGCAAACCAACTAACTGGCGTTTGTGGTGTCCGTTAAGATTTTTTTTTGGCCTTTCTTTTTGTCAGATCGATGTTTGACTATAGTGTGGATGTCAATGTTACAGTTGTAAGGTGTGGCAGGAGTCAATATCAGAATCTAAGTCAGCAACAGTTATCAGAAGATAACTTGGGAGGGGTGTAATAGAACATCACGTGGGTGGGGAAGAGAATAGAGGGGTGTACTACATAATAGAGGGGTGTACTGCACAGTAAAACAATCAGTTAGAACAAACCATATACCGTGTGTGGAACAATGAAAATAAAAAAGTAGAACAATAAAAATTTAGTTCCGGAACAATTAAATTTCACAATTGGAACAAAAGAAAATATAAGCTAGAACAATCAAAGACACCAAAATTTTTGTATGTTTGGTCTAAAAAAGTTGAATGTTCTAACAATGCGAATTAAATATTCCGATAGTAGAAATTAATTATTTTGGTAGTGAAAATTAATTATTTCAAGATCCTAGGTGTAGAATATTGGACAATAATTGCTAGTATTTCAGAAAATGCTGATGTAAAATGGGTTTCATTTGATGGTACAGTAGTCAAACAAAAACATGCCATGGTGCTCTGTTCACATCACATGCCTGCCGCGTAGCAGGCAACAATGCAAACAGCAGAAAATAGTGATGTGAACAGAATCACATATACAACAAACTGCTACTGAAAGCATTCGAGGACAATATGTAGTAAGACTGTCCGCACTCGTCATACTCTATATCCATACTCTAAAAGTTCTGGTCAGCAAGATTCTCTCCTTTATATTCATTTTTCCCGCACCCGTTCATACTCTAAATTCATCCTCTATATCAACTATCTCTCTACGAGACTCACATGTCAGCCTCTACTCTATCTTTTTTTCTCTCCCCTCTCTCTTTTCCTCCCTCCCGAATCTCTCTTTCTCTTCTCTGCCCCTGCCTCCGAGATCCACCTCCCCTGCCTCCTCCTCCGGGCCGCGTGGGCCACACGCCACTGCCTCCAGGCACCTCCTCCTCCCTACGGGCCGCGCGTCGCCGCCACCGCGCACCTCCTCCTCCCCGCGCGCCGCCGCCATAGCGCATCTCCTCCCCCTCCTCCTCCTACGCGACCGAGGACGCCATCTCCTCCCTCGTCATGGAGCTCGAGTCCGGCGGCGGTGCAACCCCGAGCTCCGCCTCCTTGATACTGGCGACGCCCACGGGAAGAAGGGTCGTGCTGCCGTCGTCGAGGTGGTGGAGGTGGACACCTCGCCGCAGATCTACGAGGACAACGCCCGCATCGTAGCTCTCCGCCGCTCTCTCTCCCCGCCGCGGTGGCTCGAGCCAGAGGGGCGGCGGTCGGATCTGGCGCCGTCCTCCTTCTCCGCCGGTGCCCGCGCCCGCAGCTCTCTCCATCAAGCTCGTGATCTCTAGTGCCCCTCCCTAGCAGCGGCTCCGGCGGTTGGGTCGTGTGGGCCCCGTGCCACGTTCGCGTGTAGCATACGCACGTTATGCCCGCTAGATTTGGCGTGCGAGGGCCTCTCCGCTTTGGTACCGTGTGATTTAGAGGTCTCCGGTGCAGCCTTTTTTACGCTATGACGATACTGCAGGCTAGGGTACCGGATTGCATCCCGATCACGACGTGTGAACAGAATCACAGGACGCGTACCACTGAGACTGACTGCACTCGTCATACTCTAAATTCATCCTCTAAAAGGTATATTCTATCCTCGTCAGCGAGATTCTTTCCTCTATATTATTTTTTTCCGCACCCGTCATACTCTATATCCCATCCTCTATCCTAACTACCCCTTTGTGTGACCCACCTGTCAGCCTCTCTACTCTCTTTGTCTCTCCCTCTCTCTCTCTTTCCTCCCCCCCCCCCCCCCCCCCCCCCGAATATCTCTTCTCCCTCTGCCGATGCACCTCCGCCGCCGACGCCCCGCCTCCCCCTCTACCGCGCGCCTCCGCCGCCGACGCTCTGCCTCCTCCTCGCCCGCGCGCCACCGCCGGGCCCCTCCTCCTCCCCCCCCCCCCCCCCCCCCGCAATCGGGCCCCTCCTCCTCCTCGCCCGCGACATCACCACTAGGGCCCTCCTCCTCCGTCTCCCTAGTTTGTCGTCGCCGCCGGATCCAGCCCCCTTCCTCGCCTGCCACGCCGCCACCGGGGCCCTCCTCCTCCGCCTCCCCCGTTCACCACCACCGCCGAATCCAGCCCCCCTCCTCGCCCGCTCGTCGGGCCCCTCCTCCTCCGCCTCCCCCGAGCGCCACCGCCAGGCCCCTCCTCCTCCGCCTCCCCTGGGCACCGCCTCCGCGGATCCAGGCTCCCTCCTCACCTGTGCCGCTGCTGCTAGGATCCGAGCAAGGGGCTCCTCCTCTGCCGCACCGTCGCCCTCCACCCCTGCTGGCCATCGACCCTCCGCCGCGCCGTCGCCCTCCACCCCCATCCATGCGGCACCAAATACGGACGACACAAAGGAGAAGGGCCGACGGTCCTCCACATCGTCTCCCGCGCCGGCTCCTCTCCCCTTCCGGCCATCCCCTTCTCTCTCCCCTTCCGGCTCATGGTGCGGATGAACCGTGGGCATGCGGCCCCTATGCCATGTCAGACATAGAGGAGGTCCTGTATTGCGCTAGATTTAGCGGAAGCAGAAAGGTGCGGGATAATAGAGGAAGCTTTAGAGGATGCCGGTGCAGCTCCTTTTTCCTGTAAACGTTCCTGCAGGAACCGATAGCGGGTACCGGTGCGGACAGTGTGAGGGCGCCAAATGATTTCCGCATGGAGATTTACATGGTCGCCGTGTGGCGCTCGATGACGTGCTGGGGTGATGCGGACCACTGTAGACCACTAGGTTTGGATACAAGCATGCAGACCCATCCCGTCAAATATATAACAGTGTTGTGCATCCTTGTGGCAACGCCCGAAATATAATGGTGCTACAACATCCGTTGTTAAGATGCTAGCAATTGGTCAACAAATGCATATGCCACACCACACGCCATCCTCCCGAAGGAGTAGCATGGTTTTCAGAGAACACGGGTGGGGGAACACTGACAATGCCTTTTGCTTGCGATCGCAGCACAACGCAAGCCGTTGCGTCGACGAGCGATACCATCGTAGAACAACGATGTGCTCGTACATGTCAGCGTCAAAGTCGATTGTTTTTTCTTTTCACAAAGCAGCGGCACACGCCGTTGGTTGGTAAAGTTGAAAGCACTGCCGTCTTCAGAAGCGCACACGTGTTCCGTCTCCATGGGCTGGTGAAAACAACACTCGGACGAGGGACGAGGACACGTACACGGCAAACCCACAAATACATGCATGTTGTGTTTTGGCTGGTTCGATCCGTTTCAGAGCTCGTCTGGTTTCTCCCTCTGTTATTTCGCTTTCAAACCGCAGCACTTTTTACTGTTTCCCACCATGGTAATAATAAGAAAGCAGCCAAGTGGCATCACCCGCCGCAGACTCGATGGCCTTTCGACGGCTCTCGCCCACCCACCCAATTTCTCCGGTCAACGAAAACGATGCGACTGTGGTGCGCTAGTATAAAAAAAGGCGACGTCATCGAACCCTCCGAGGCTCCGCCTATAAAATGGCGACGTCACGGCATCACTGAGCCAGTACCATCGACTCGTGTAGTTCTCTTTTTCCAGACCAGGTGAGCACTTCGATCACCATCGCCTGCTCTTAGTCGTCATCCAGGTCCGAATCAGCCGATCTCCTCCATCGTCGAGAGGCGCCTTCACTTAGTCGTCATCTTGGTGAGCACTTCCATCACCATCGCCAGGTCCCTTGCTCCGTCCCCCTCTCCTGAGCTAGCTCCGAGTTCCACCCACTTCCATCACCATCACCTAGCGCGTGAGAGTGCGAGGAGGTGAGGGACCACCCACCTATCACGGTGTGTGCCGGCCATGCATGCGGTGGGACCCATGCGGGGTGAGGGACCCACATGTGGTGGGACCCATGCAGGGTAGAAAAGTGGGTCCGTGAGGTGGGGTCTGTAGTGGGCCCTATCAAAAAGTTTTGCGAAAAAATTTCATCCAACAGTTTAAAATTAAAGTTTTGTCAAAAAGTTTTGAACAAATTTTTTTGTCCAAAGCTTTGTCAAAATCTTTTTCTGAGAATTTTTTAAAAAACTTTTTTCTCAGAATTTTTTATACAACTTTTTTTTTTACAAAGTGTATGAACAAACTTTTCAATAAAAGTCAGCAGCAAGGCAGGTGGGTGTGCGGGATCCTCTGCTGCCTGTTGGACCCATGGGTCCACGCCCCAGCGGGGCAAACCCACTCACGTGGGCTCACTGTAGGCGCATGGTTCATGTCACTGCCGTTCGCAAGCAGCTGAAGCTGCGGACGCATGCACAACAGGAATTTCGGGTTGTAATTCTCTTTTTAAGAGTTAAAGTTAGGATTAATACAATCTTCTCATTAGAGCAGGGCTAATAATGTAGCCGGCTCCATGCTTATCTACCGTCGACATAGGCAAATAGTTGTATAGTAGATGGACTATTTCGTCTGATATTTTTGGATATTTAAATACATTGGTAGCAATTTGATTGGCTGAAAGTGTCATGCTGTCTTGATCCGGCTGCTTTAGCTAGCTCCCGCCGGCGACTCACCAAGCGCTCACTCGCTTCTCTCTCTCATCTGCCCAATGCTCCAGCTAGGATTTAGCTGGCTGATTACACTCCACTATACTTGCTCTTATCTAAAAAAGTTATTTATGATTTATTAGGTTTTGGTCAAAACAAAACTTCTCCATCTTTGACCATTGATATTTCTGAAAAATAATAATTTCAAAACTTGTGAAAGTATTTCTCACAGCAATTTTTCTAACCATGGGCCCATCTGGTCTTCAATACTATTCCCTTCAGATTTAAATTATTGATGTAGTTGTCTTTTTTTTATTACATTTGACCATATGAAAATTTATTAGGTATTTTGTTACAATTTGTTTTATCACTAAAAAGTTAAAATTTATCTTATAATTTTGTAAATTTGAACAAATATTTTGAATAAGATGAATAATCAAATATAGCTAAAAAAAAGTCAATTACACCAATAATTTAAATCTGGAAGGAGTACTATATAGAGGTGCTTTTCAGGTTACAAGCACGCTGCAAGACTCTCATCTGATGCTCATCTATGTTGTAGTGGTTCCTTTTGTCCACTACATAAGGATGCAATGTATCCCTTTTATTCTCTTTGTGTTAGATTATCTTTTGTTACAGTTTGTAAGGATACTATATCATTTAGCATAAAACAAAAATAAGAAAAACATTATGCGTTGAGGAATCTTCATTTCGCCACAAAAATGTTGTGTCATTCCCACGTAGCAGCTGATTTTAGCACCGGCGTATATATATGCATGTAGCCTGGCGCTTCGTTGAAGGACGAGCCAGCTGGAGCCTGTCAGGCCATGGGTTGTTCAAGCGTGAGCCTCTTGGGCCATCCTGTTATTTCTGCCAAGCAAACACCGACTTTTGCCATCGCCAAGGATAGCCGTGTTCACAGGAGTGGCGTGCTACTTCCATTGTCTCTAAGGAAGCACAACAATCATCGAGGTCTAGAGTGCAGCTCACTTGGTACTTCAGGGACGGCATCGTCCATCTTGTTGGACGACTTGGATTCTAGAGCCCCTGCAGCATCAATGGAGAACATTGGTGGTATTGGGATCGCCAAATTCTTGAGGGGCAAGAACTTCTTCATCACTGGTGGGACTGGGTTCTTGGCAAAAGGTGACACCTCCTAGCTATCCATTCTTGATCTTTCTTCATTTTGTTCGTTTTCCAATAGTTTGCTGGTTTCGTTTTTCCTATTATCTGTTGGTGCAGTCCTTATTGAGAAGATTTTGAGGACCGATCCTGATATCGGTAAGATATATGTAATGGTGAAGGCCAAGGACAAAGAAACAGCAATAAAGAGGTTGCAAACTGAGGTATCGTGCCTGTTGTTTGGTACTGCACACGTGGAAGATAGATATTTTGTTAGTAAACATGTCCATATTTTTTGTTGCCTGTAGATAGTTGATACAGAGCTGTTCAAATGCTTACGGGAAATCCATGGGAAAGACTTCCACAACTTTGTTGCAAGAAAGCTGATTCCCGTCACCGGTAACGTCAGGGAGGCCAACCTTGGCATTGAGCGCGGGCTTGCCAACGAAATCGCGGAGGTTGTGGATATCATTGTGCATGCAGCGGGTAATACAAATTTCCATGAGAGGTTAGTGATGCTGTACATTTATTTGAAGCATTATTGACGCTTTGTAAACCCCCGGTTACAGCCAATAAGCCGAACTCTTTCATTTTAGGTACAATGTTGCAGTGGATATAAACACCCTGGGCCCGTTCAGGATCATGAATTTTGCGCAGAGTTTTCGAAAGCTGAAGCTGTTCTTACATGTGTCAACAGGTCAACGAAAGTGTCAAATGGAATGTTATTCTTCTGTGAAACTTTCATTAGTGTCAACACATTTTCAACGTTAAGATGATTTAAACCCTTTGTATACTTTTGCCGTTTATGTTTTCCTAACAGCGTATGTGAATGGGACGAGGCGAGGTGTGGTGCTAGAGAAGCCGTTTCGCCTGGGTGACACAATAGCAAATGAGTTAACAACCGTGGACTCTTCAGATCACGATAACACCATGTTGGATATTGAGACAGAGGTGAAGCTTGCCTTTGACTTTAGAAGATGTGCTGACGATTGTCCTTCTTCATACAAAGAATCAAAAGATATAGGTCTAAAGAGGTATAAATTTCTACCTACACCACTCATTTCATACAAAGAATCTTCATATTTTTTATAGAGAATATGTAGGAAAAATATCAATTAAAGTTTGAACGGTGTTAAACAATAAAGTTTAAAATTTGGATACGTTTGTTATAAAAATAAGAGGAATTAATAACACACTAAAAATCTATTAAAATGTTAAGTTTATTTAACTTAGTTTCATTTTAAACTTATATCAATAAAATCATATGAAATCAATTAAACATGTGTTAACTGGGGTGGTTTTTGTAATAAAATACATTGGGTGGGTGGGAATTTACCACAACAAAGTTTATGGATGGGAATCTCAAAGTTTAAATGACTTATGGGATGATTTATACAATTATCCTTTTAAATCCAATTCAAAATATATATGGGAGATCTCAAGCTACAACAAAATAAACGTAACCATGCTAAGAAAAATAAAATGTAGGCAATTGTATGGATGGCTAAATGATAACCATAAAAGTTAAGTTACCGTAGAACTAGCAAAACCGTTTACTGTACTTTGCAGCTGATAGCACAAATGTGTCATTTGATCTGCGTTGCTTGACAATTACAGGGCAAAACTCCATGGCTGGAAAGATACTTATACGTTCACTAAGGCCATGGGGGAGATGTTCATTAACTGCTTCCGAGGAGAGATACCTGTGGTCATGATAAGGCCGAGCATCATCGAGAGCACACTGAGGGAACCCTTTCCGGGTTGGATAGAAGGAATAAGGTCAGTTATCCATCGAGACCTCATGCCAGCCCTCCAGGTTGATTCATCAAACCAAATAGCCCTAGTGTATCTTGATCTGTCACCCCACATGAAAAAAATAAATACAGGATGGTAGATCCGGTAATCCTGCAGTACGGAAAAGGCCAGATGAGAAGCTTCCTTGGCAATCCTGATTGCATCGTGGATTTTGTAAGATTATGCATTTCATTCAGCAAGACTACGCACTTGTGCTAGTTGCATTTCAGATCTAATCACTGGGACAATTGATCCCAAGGTTCCGGCGGACATGGTGGTCAACGCGATGCTGGCGTCGATGGCGAAGCACGGCGGAGAACGGGCTGCAGCAGCAGGGATGCACGTCTACCACATCGCGTCATCAATGATGAACCCGCTGCTGTTTGAAGACATGTTCCAGTTCTTCTACCAGCATTTCACACGGTCACCGTTCATCGATGCAACCGGAAAGCCCATCCAGGTGAAGCCAATACAGTTTTGCAACAACATGGACCAGTATATCAGAAACGTGGAGATGGAGACGTATACGCTGCTACAAGACAGGCAGGGGGCGGCAGCTTCAGAGGGACTCTTGCACAGAGCACGGGAGAAAATTGCCAAGTATATCATCTACCTGGGCAGGATATTCGAGCCCTACACCTTTTATGATGGAAGATTCGCGAACACAAACACAGAGGCCCTCCTTGCGGAAATGTCGGTGGAGGAGCGGGCGATGTTCCAATTTGACGTGCGAAGCGTAGACTGGTTGGACTACTTCACCAACGTGCACATCCCAGGGTTCAAGCAGAATGTGTTAAGAGGGTCGCGCGTTTGATACCAAACAATTGAATCGTCAACTGAAAATCATGGTAACAAAAACAGTTGGAAATCGGTCCAGTTTTCATGAAAAACGAAGATACCGGTCTGGTGCAGTGAGCGGATGGTCGGTTTGTCACAAAACCGAATCTGGGTATCGTACAAAAAATTGTTCGGTTTGTTTTTCTGCTTTACTTTTAGAATTTTGCCGAGAAAAAAAAAACTGCCGCTGTAGCAGTTTTTGAGCCTTGCTGACAATATAGCATCACTGCTTTCATATACCTCTTACTCTACGGTTTAGTGTGTCGTTGATAAAAACATACTGTATAAGTTTACGAAGTCCATGAGATCAAATTAAATTTTATGGTGGCCCCCCTTTGCCTTGCGGACTTCCGAATCCGATGAAGCAGTGACACCCTAAGAAGGCGGCGACGACACCTAGCGACGACAGATCCGACAAGGCTCGGGTCAGGTCCAGGTGGATCTGTCTGTTTTTTTTTTATTCTAGTGGCTCTTTAGTAACAGGCCTAGAGGGTCCGCACTATTAGATCTTATTTTTTTTCAGTAACACTTTTGTGAGTGGCGGATTTGATGCCCGCCACTTAGTTCGTATATGATCCTTTACTGAAAATTATTTTTGTTGTAGTGAAGAAAAGATAATTCTATATTGAAAAAATATGGTAGATATTATTCTGAGAAAACCAGTAAACATATCTCTAGCAGTGTGCTCGTGCGTTGCTATGGGTTTAAAAAATAAAATATTTTTTATAATTTAAAGATAAATTATTTATATAATATAATTATTAATATTTTTTACATGAAAGATCATATTTATTTATATTATTGTTGGTGCTTCTTAGTGTACCATTTTATATGTCATAAGTAACAATTTTTTTTTACTATTTATTATCATATTCTTATCATAAATATATTTTTTATCTCTAATATTATCGATTTTCACATGTTGTGTCATTTGAGTGCTATGTTGTAAAATTAAGTAAAATTACATTAAAAAAAAAGCTTATATGAAGCCCAATTTACCATGCAAAGAGAGATTCTCACAAGCTCATGATGCATACAAGACACCACTGGATCTCTAAAGTCTAACATACAAGACCAAGATCGTGACCCAATGTGTAAAGATTTCTAGAAGCTTTATCCGATAGGAAAAATCAATTCACGCAGAATAAAAACAATATTGCATTGCAACATGATTTTGGACTTGAAAACATGCTCTAATGAGAAAAGTTAAAACACAAAAGTTGTAGATTTTGTCAAAACCTTTTCAGAACATATATGTATCATATTATTTGGAGTTCGGATGTATGAGATATGGGCCCACACAGAGAACTGCACAGAGAAGTCCAAATCAGAACAAATATTTTTGCATCGTAAATTTGGAAACCAAAATGATGGAATTTTGACTTCTATTGAATATAAAATTTGTAGAACTTTTCGAGGGCTACGAGATAGAGTACGAGTTTACCTCATTTAAACTCCGGACATGGGATTTATGATTTTTTAAATTCGATGCTTGATGGAAGTTACGAAACCGATTTGGATTCAGTCTCTAACTTTGTGGACGTACGGTAGATTTAAATATATTCACCTAAATTAATAGATTATAAAGATAAAGGATTTAAAGTTGCTGTAGGAGTCAAACACAGGTTATCGTTTTCCAAAACTGAGCACTAGTGGACAGATAGAGAAGCAGTGTGATACAAGAGCAGCACGCTATCACTTGATTCACTTCCGTCGGACAAATCGTCCAATGCATTAAGCCAAACCATTTCCGAATCGATCGAATACTCACATATGGTACGCGTTCGAGTCAAAAACGTTTCAGATTTCCGAGTCAGGAACTAGCTACTGACAACACAGGAGCAGGAGATTCCTCGATCCTCTTCTTCTCTATATAAGAAAAGCGAGTTTTAACGGTAGTCCCAAATAATTATGAACCATCCATTTGAGTAGATCTCGATGATCTCTTACACCTTAGGGTGTAATAGATCATATATTTTTTATTATATTTAAAAATAAATCAGATTATAGATATGTTAGTTATATTTGGTGGGAGAAAATTTTGAGGATAGTAATTTCTTGATTAAGAAATGTGACACGTGTTAAGCAAAAGTGTACGTGGCAACGCTGAAAGGCAACTTTGCACATTGCATGCATTTGTTGCAATTGACTAACCTAATTGGTCATGTTCGTGTCATGCCATGGTTGTACCGATCAGTACGTAATAACCAAACATGACATGGTCAGGTTTGACACAAATAACTTCACATGTGACATGCACATAATTTGAGTTACAGTCGTGACTTGTGTGTGGTGAATAAAAAAGATGTGAAATGTGATACATACAATGTGTGATAAAACCATAATAACAAAATACGTGACACATTATGTGCACATACATACATGCGCGATATAGTTGTTGGCTTAGTGCAAACGCATTCACCCAAGACATTACATATGCGTTGTTGCAAAATGTCACGTTCAACCAAAACCAAAAAAATACATGTGCATGGTCAATATTCGTATGGATAAATGCATGGAGAGGGATTTCCTGAACGAGATCACGCACATAATCCGGAAGGGGAGCACAATCTTTGCGGGAAACCAGGATAAAATCGGTAAATCAGATATTTTATTTTTCGTATTTCCTTTGTTTCAGTCGCCTGAAATTTGCTCCTGCTTTCAGTCGACGCGGGAGCCGTCCGATCACTTCAATGTTCGTGTGCATTGATCGGAACCCGACCCGCCTGCTCTGTGTTGTTATCGGGCCTACACTATTAACGGGTTGACCCTAAAAACCGATTACAAGCAACCTTATCTCTCACCGCTAACCTACGGACAGAGAGGAGTCGGGATACAGGCAGTCGAGAGGCAAACAACAGAGGTGGAACGGCGATTTGCTGCAGCGATTCATCGTCGCCGAGGTTGCTCCTCGTCGGCGCGGTTTACTCCAGCCTATTTTGTGCTCAACGCCGTCTCTTTTCCCCGATCCTGGTTGCTTCTCGTCTGTTTTCTCACCCGTTCTCTCTCTCTTTTGTGCTCTAGGTTTTGTCCTCGCCGACGGCTTGCCGGATTCCAGCCGGTGGTGACCTTCTTCGGTCATATGTGCATTGTTTGTAGCAGTTGCTCGGTAAGATCTGTGTTCTTCTCCCTCCCTAACCCCCCTCCCCAATAGCAGTGGTGGAGGCGTTGCTGCTACTGCTGCTGTGATTGAACTGTTCCTGTAGCTCCGAACTACGGGCAGGAGCCCCATAGAGTAGCTATCGTGTGTGGTGCTGCTGCTGGCTAGATGTAGAAGTTAGAACTGTGCTAGTTAGCTTAGATTCATCTTTGATGTGGAACTAATCATAGTAGTTAGAGTAACCAAGCTGTGCATACAACTACTAAACCATTATTGATTCATTTTACCAAATCAACCAATCTGTGTTTGGTCCATTAAAACAAATGACAACTTGCAAGCCCGGACTTCAGATTTGTTGCTTGCTTGCTAATATCTTATGGTGGTACTCATGCGCTTAACTTGTTTTGATGCCAGTTCTTAACTTTTTGATGAATTGATGCAATAGCATTTGTTAAAGTTCAGAACTTCAGCTTACCTGATTTGCCGAGCTGTGTGACAGCAATTCAACATGGATTTGTGTCCTTAGATGCCCTACTTTTCTCGGTGCAGGCACTTTGCTAGCTTGCCTTATATTTTCGTTGTGCTCTGCAATTGATAAATATAAGTAACATGTTAGTATAAGCGATATATAAGTAATTACTTAGCACAATCGATGTCCATAGGATTTGACTTGCTAGCAAACTGGTAGTAGCAAATTGTTGTGTTTTTACTGGAGCTACTTTATGTTAAAGTCTTAAAGATAACAGGCTATGTAGGTACATGAAACAACATATCTGGCAAGGAAATTTTATGAATGTATATGTCATATGTCTTTTGAATCAACAACAACATATTTTTTACTTCAAAAAAATAACATTGTATTTTTACTTGACTGGATCAGATTAATTCCATCAAAAAAAATTAAAACAGATTTTGAGGTAGTGTACAAGTGAGCGGCGTGGTTTGTTTGTAGCTGCAGCTCGGTATGATCTGTAGTCTCTGATTTTAGCCTGCTGTATCATGGGTGTTTTCAAACATGTCTCTGATTGCCTTACTCACTGTATTACTATAATTGCAACTAGTCTGGCTCTGACTTCCCTCTACTTGTTGTCTTGTCGTTTTAGTGGTTTTACCCCATTCCATATTGCACAATTCCAGTAAGCTTCATCTAGTCATATGGTTCAGTTACTCATCAACTAAACCATAGAAATCATCTTGACTATGCAGCCTTAATAGTTTGTTGCCTTTGAATAAATTTATAGCTCTTTCTGGCATGTGTTCACTTTAAAGAGTCTGAGATCTTCTTAATTTGTGCTGCACCATAGTTTGTAGCTTTGTGAAATCTATATAAACCAACCTAGATAGTTTGTCAAAGCCATGACTATAGCAGAAGTATACATAAGTCTATTTTTAATTCATTCATTTGCCACCTCATCATGTTTTGGTGTACTCTCATCTTTGATGGACTACCTATGTTGCGTACATATTCCCATGAACGTTTTTTTAAAGTATTTGAATTAAAAAGGGTAATTGCATGTATCATTAATACTTATTGCACCTGAAAATCGATGCAATTTTTCTATATCTTCTTTGCAATTCCACAATCATATTCATATAATTGATTATTTCTTTCTGTACATGGAATTGTGTTATGTAAGATTACGATGCCATATCACCAAGTGTATGTGACACGGTCATATCACTAATTTTGTTTTCTAAACAAAGCTGTAGTACATAATGAAAGTTGTTAGTTATCAAGAGTACTTGTGTGTTCTGATAAGGTCAAGTGTATTTATGCCTCTCACTCTATTTCCCTCTTAAATCAAGTTAATGTGTGTTATCTATGTGTCTTTTTAGCCACTATACATATGCAAACCATGTTATGTTATTTGACAACCTTTCTGTTCTGTTATGTTATATTAATGCATTTGCAGTACAACCTGTTCTATATTCTTATTATAATTAATGTGTCATGTCCCATACTCGCCACTTGCATATGTTGTGAATGTAAAGACACCTAAACTTGTTGTGCTCGTAGTGAGAACATGAGCCAGATTAATAACACTATATAATCTATTCTTGAAAATTTACTTGTCCCCTGCAATGTTGCAATTCCTACTGTAATTAGGATAACTTCTAATATTTTAGCAGCTGTATTTCAGCTAAACTTTTTTCTCTGTCCGATTTGTACCTTTTGGTAAATATGATAACAAAAAATGAGACTAGCACTAATAATCTCTATTCTTTGTAGTAATGGCTGAATCTGAAACAACAAATTCAGACGATGACTCTATGTATGAAGAGGAGGGAAGTGATGACAATGTCATTGGTCAACAACAACATACCCATGTAAATTATTACTCTACTTGTAATTTTTTTTGTATACATATGGTAACTTATTTATGCTATTGTTTAACAATTTTCTTTTTACTTTTTAGCATGCTTCTGCCCATGAAGAATACATCGATGATGACACACTTTTCAAGAGTTTCAAAATCATTAGATGAGTATGTTGTTTAATTCAGCATATTATGTGTCATGGTTCTGTTTTCTAGTAAAAGTTGATTTATCTTTTTGTGATTGAATTATGTATTCTGGTTCTTTGTTGTAGATGGCAGATGTAATTTCTTCATACAATGGAGGTGAAGATTGTTCCACAAGGAACACGAGACGTGGCCCCAAAACTCTTGGTAGATCTTCAAACAAGCAAAGTGAAGCTCCAGCTACCACCAATGCTCTTAGCAGGTGCAACCACACTTACTTCAAGAATATCATTTAGTCCCTTGACCAAAGGAGGAAGGATGTTGTGCGCTACTATGGCTTTCCTGTCCTTCTTGAGTTCGAATGTTGCTCTGTACCAAGGCATTTTGTTGAGTGGATTGCAGATCATATTGATGAAAACTGTATGGACATTCATACATCTGGCAAGATAATTCCAATCACACCTTTATCCATACATAAGGCTTTGGGGCTTCACTTAGGAGGTCCAGATATTGCTGAGAGTCTAGTAAAGAGGATTTCCTGAAGCTATTTGAAGTGGATGAGATTCCAACTATCAAGACATTTGGCTCTATGATCACTTTTAACAAGGAACTTTCAGATGAGCAATTTTTTCGTTACTTTATGGTTGTTGCTCTCTCTTGTTTCCTTTGTCCAAATTCAAGCACCAAGCCAAGTCCCAAGTATTTCAAGCCACTAGTTGATCTTGCAACAGTTGGTAGTTGGGATTGGAGCAAGTTTATATTTGATTGGCTGGTTACATCTATCAAGAAGTACAAGAAGAGGAAGCACACATTGGGTGGATGTATATATTTCTTGGCTGTGAGTAAATTCTTAAGTGCTATCATCAAATTTTGTTTCAGTTTCACAAATTATCCAGTCCTCATTCTTTTATGACCTTGTGCTATTTTCTCATACATTTTTAGGTATATTATTTGGATTTCCTTGACTTTGGACCACATAGGCAGATTGCACCCACCATACCAAGGATTAATGTTTGGAAACGAAACATGATAAAGAATTTCAGTTCCTTTGATTCTCTAGGCAATGGTTCTTTTGGAAAACGCCCTGTAAGTAACCTAGTTCAGTTTTCATGTCGCTGTCCTATTTTAAAGAAAGCTAAAATATTATGTTATAATATGACATAATGATAATTTGTTTCAGATCAAGAATATTGATGAGACTTGTTATGTTGTTGGAGCAGTACATGAAGAACAAGTACAAAACTTGAGACAAGGTTTGGAAGAACGATTTGGCTACTTACCTCGACATGTAAGTTTTCTTGTCACAATATCATTTGTGCTGAATCATAAAGTTTTGAAACATATTTGTGTCGTATGCAAGCATTGTTTCTATGAATCAAGAACCATTATGTCATTTACACTAAAACTGTAGAACAATTGAAACATACGAACTATTATTTGAATATTTTTGTTTGAAAACCTATTTATATGAATTTAACAAGTTCATACAAAACTCAGAGTGTTGATCTGTTATCAATTGCAAATCATTCGAAAACCACATTATTTGTTTCTTACCCCAAATAACCTTTTGGTTTTCGATGCTCCTTGCTACTGTCAAATTTCTATAATGATCACATCCTTTCATGTTTCAACCTACAAAGCCAAACTTTCAAGTTTCTATAATTGCAGCTCAAACTTAAATGATTTGCAGTTAGTTGATAATGCCAATTGCATTCTTTAAATTTGTATTAATAGAGAAATGCACACAATACATTAACTAAATGCTTTTTTCTTTTGATTTTTCAGATGATTGATGGAATGTGTTGTTTGCATGAGGATTTCCTGCTACACAATTTCAGGCCACCACATTACACACCGGACGAATTGATCTTGGCAATTTTCCAGTACATGCAAGATATGACTCAATGTACTGCTAGCATGGAAAATCCTGAAGAAAATATGAATGATGCCAATCAAGCTATCAATGATCGCTCAAGTGACAATCAAAATCTGGGTCATGATGGCGTCAATGAACATGGAGCAGAGGATGACGTTATATCTGACAAAGACATTGATAAAACGATTGCTGAATGTGGTGGTGCAAATGGAGCTTTGGAAGCTACGGTTATAGTTGAATCACAAAATTCTGGTTCAAAAGGTAACCATTTATATGTCTTATGGTCTTCATGTTTTCATTCTTTTTTCTTTACAATTATTCATGTACTAGTTTTTATTTGCTAATTGTTTTTTAGATGAGGTCTCGTATCGTGGAAAGAAGATGACTGGGTGTCTAGCTGTTTTGAATCATGGAAATAGTGCTTCTCAAGATACACCTACTATCATAATTGAAACAAAAAAAATCTGGTTTCAAAGGTAACTAGTACAGATTTGTTTTGTTGTTCATGTTTACGATATTGTATTTATGGTTTGTTAGTGGGGTTGATTTATTTACTTGCGGTAATATGTAGATGAGGTCATTAGTCCAAGAAAGAGGAAGAGGAAAGGAAAGGCATGCATTTCTAGTCCAGAATCTTCAGATTCTGTTGCCTCTAGAACTAGGCATAAACTTGCAACAAAAAGTATTGGAAAATCTCCTTTGTGTGAAACAAGAACTGCTTCTAATGTTAGTGTATTTCTGAACTGATTTCAAAGCACTTTTGCCGTATTTCATTTCTTGTGTTTTTTTTGATAACGTATGTTACATGCAGTGTTGTGATGAAGGTGGAAGTAAAGAAAACCCTTTACATGTTGAAGATATTGGGATCAAAAGGTCAGGTTGTGACAAGAATGTTGAAACTATGAAGCAAGCATTGGGTGATGTAACAACTAATCATGAGAACAATGAACATATGAAGAAGTATAAAAAAGATGAGGCAAGTCCCGAATACAACTCTATGTTTTATGTTTTGTTATTTGCATTAACAGATTTTGTAGTATATAACAAGTGTGTATGTTTAATTCTGTATAGGGCACTAAAAAATCTGGTCCTGGTGATACTACTGCTGCAAACAATTCTGCTCCACATATGAAGAAAAAAAACTCCAGATCTGAAAAATAAAGCTCCTCATTCATCAATCTCAAGTATGTTGTAAATTTCTGAAATTCCTAATATTCGATTACAGATTTTGCATTTAGAGGACAAGGTTGGTCGTGGAAAAATGCATGTTCAGAACAAGGTTATTTTATTCATGCCTCTTCATTTGATTATAATAGGATATTTATGTGTACTAGATTATAAATATGGTTGACTATGTTCCTATCCTCTGAAAAAAAAATTAGAGTACATTGTGACCTCTAAATTTTCTAAATGCTAGAGTTTTCTACAACAAATATTTTGGGTCTGATGATTGAACAATTGTTAAATTTTCAGAGCTAATACATGGGGGAGTCCTTTTTTTGCTTCATATATTTAGTTTCTGCTTTTGATTTGTTGTTGTTTAATACTTTGAATAATTAAAATTATACTAATTGCATAATCGTGATATTGAAATCGCAATGGACTTATGCTGCAATTAGTGTTTCTTTTATATGTAACTGAAAAAGTGTTATGTGCAAATTAATAAACTCATATTACTTTGTTATCTTCATTTACAATTTTTCTCCAAGTATTTACTTTCTTGTAATCTTTGACTATAGAGCAAGTGCAATCCAAGACAAAATCACCCTATTTCAACTCACCATCTGTTCCTCCATTCCGCATTTTTGATGATGAAGATGACCTTGGGAATTATGTGGCTGATCCAAGGAAAAGGCGACCTGTTGGTCAATCTGACCCTACATTACCTAGAAAGGTTAGCTTCAGTTTGGATGTGCAATTATTGTCATTCATTTATAATTAAATTCGATATTTTTGATGTGATATTTTTTATTTTTAGAGCACTTCAAAAAGCCAAAGAAATTCATCAGAAACATCATGTGGACAGAACACAAATGTACATAATGATAAAGTCAATGACGACCATGAGGTTAGTTTTTTATCCACAAACATATTCCAGTACATGACTAAACTAAAATGAATTGTTCTCTTGCATTTATCATGTTGTTTTTAACCAAAGGACAATAGTCTTCATGTTAATACAAAATAACAACTGCTTGCATATCATTAATGGATCATGCTTGATGGCATTAGTTTTATTTTTTTTATCATCGTTTGTACATGTTATGACCATAATATTATCACAAAGATTATAGTTGTCATGTAAATTTTTATTCATGTGAAAATGTCTTCAATTGTTTCACAAGCTTATAAATATTAATTGTGTTTCTATAGGATGTGCTGATAATGGAATCGCTTCCATTCACTGATGAAACTTCTGAAGAATTTGCTAAGCGACGTAAATGTCAAACAACACCAGTAGTGGACGCTGAAGTGTCATCTTTAGCAATATCTCCTGTTGTACCACCAGAACAAGCTGTACCACTAGCAGTAAAGACACCTGATGGCGAATATATTTATGTTGCAAGTGTCCCCTGTCTTTCATTTTTTTTATAATTTTCAGCATATAATGTATTGCACATTTGGGATTTATTATTTTTGGCATTCTAGAGTCAAGAAACTCGAGAAGATGTGGCTATTATTGGGAGCAAGACACTTTCCCAGAAGTGTTCAGATTTATCCAATGAATCTGACAAAATGTATAATTGGTCATTCGGTAGTGCTCAACATGCTGCTGGGAGCTCATCTGGCAAGATGGCTATGTATAGACCAAGGAGGTTTGTGTGTCCAAGCAAATATGTTCACGACCGTATCAAAGTTTCAGTATCTACAAAAGAAAGAGAAGATAATAGAATCCTTATCGATCTTTCTAACTGCAATTACAACAAGTATGTTCTCGCTCTCTTTATTGCAAATGATGTATTTCTCCTTCTTTGTATGATTATTTTATGTTCTTTGATTATGTAGTGACTATAGAAAAGTAAATCTGTAAAGTGTTTTGCAAAAGATGTTGTTTACATATGTTGTCAAAGATGTTGTTGTAAGTCTTTGTAGGATTATTTGTGAAACTTCCATTATATAATGACTATAGCAAAATATATATGTCAGATCAGTTGTAAAATATATAATTGTAGTTTTTTGTGGGATTATTTGAAAATTTTTGTTTATGTATTGAATATGGAAAAATAAGATAAAGCCCCTAGGTCTTTTGTATAGGATGTAATTGTAAATCTTTGTAGGATTATTTAATAAAATTTTGTTATGTAATGGCTATAGGAAAATAAATCTATTACATATGTTGTCATAGATGTGATTGTAAATCTTTGTAGGATTATTTGTCAAACTTTGATTATATCTTGATTATAGCAAAATAAATAAGTCAGATCAGTTGTAATATATGTAATTGTAATTTTTTGTAGGATTATTTGAAAAATCTTTGATTATATATTGACTATAGAAAAATAAATCAGCTAGGATTATTGTAAATGTTTGTAGTATTATTTGATAAAATTTTGTTATGTAATTGGTATAGAAAAAAAAATCTGCAACGTATGTTGTCAATGATGTTGTTGTAAGTCTTTGTAGATTTATTTGTGAAACTTTGATTATGTATTGACTATAGCAAAATATATAATTGTAGTTTTTTGTAGGATTATTTGAAAATCTTTGATTATGTATTGACTATGGAGAAATAAGATAAAGCAACTAGGTTTTTTGTATAGGATATAATTATAAATCTTTGTAGGATTATTTGATAAAAATTATTACTTAATGGCTTAGAAAAATAAATTTGCAACATTTTTGTTATCAAAGATGTGATTGTAAATCTTTGTAGGATTATTTGTCAAACTTTGATTATGTAATGACTATAGCAAAATATGTATTCCGAAGTCTTTGAAAATGTATTTCAGAAAACACTTTGTTTATATATGAATTATTCTTTTCAGGAAAGATATTATTGCTTACAAGAATGTTAGGGTGAAATTTGGATCACTAGGAAGCTCTCTTCGATTAGGAGGAAAGGTGGAAACATATGTTCTCAATGCACTTTGCAAGAAGATTTTTGACAAGACACATGCAAAGAGAAGTTTGAAGCATTTCTTCTTCACACCTATTTCAGTAGGTTTTGTTATCCTACTTCCTTTATTTCCTTTTAATTTCATTTTATATCTTATTTATCCCTTTTGTGCTTTAGGATTTTCTGTTGAATAATTATGATTTCAAAAATGAAGAAGAGAGGAATAAGAGATTTTTAAAAGCTGTCCATTCCTTCAAGGGTGCCAATGCTGCTTCTTTACCGTATAATTCAGAGCTGGTATATTGTTCTCCTTAATTTATTTGAGTCAAACATTAAAGTTTTATATGACAGTGTTCTTCCCCATATTTCTTTGAAAATCACTGCTGTTTTATTGTTGCCATCATTAATTATGTGCAGCTGTTCTTCCCCATTTTCTTTGAAAATCACTGGTGTGTTATTGTTGCTCTCATCAAAGAATGGGTGTGGGCTGTTCTTGAACCTTGTCTTCGCGATTTTGGACCAGATCTGCTTTCCATCGACATGTTAAAGCTGTTTTTGTAAGTGCATTGTGGCTGTTCTTTTACAGTTTCTTACTTGGACTTGTTTAAATTTTGCTGATGGATTTGAAATTATCTTCTGTAGAAAGAAAATTTCATGAAAATATGGAAGCTATCTGGAAAAGTGGATTGTAGTTTCAGTGATAAGTTTTAGTTTGTAGATGTTCCTCAGTGTTCCAACAAGTATGTGTACCAAAACCTCATTTCCTTATGCTCCAAAAAATTGTTGTATTTATATGACTCTAATTATTAGTTCCCTATGTTTCTGCAGTGAGGTTGATGGAATTTTTATCATGAAGTTTCTAGAAGAGTGGGAGCCCACAGTTGATCTGAAATCAAAGTTTGAACCATCAGACGCGCCAAATATTCAAATCAAGTATGCCAATGAGATGATTTTCCACCAAAACAATGTTGCCAATGAAGGCCTTAGCATTTTGAAGTCATCTGATAATGATGTACAAATTTCTCCCTTCGATCTGATCATTTTTATGTATTTTTACAATGTAGTATATTTAGTATTTTTGTGCTTGTATAACAGTTACATTACAACAATTTTTTTTATGTTTTTGCTATACAAAAAGTTATCAAATTTGTTAAAGTTCTTGCCTTTTTCATGTTGTACTTTCATTTGCATTGATAAGTAGACTTCAAATCTCATTTGTTACCATAAATTGCAAATCATTTAAATGTCAACTACATTCATTAGTACATGCAATTTGTAGTTGCACAATTGTGAAACTTATAAATGTGAAATACAAATGATTTCAACTATGCGTGAAAAAATACCTTTTGTAGGTTCAAATTTTTTATTGTTTACATTTTCCTGTAATGTAGGTGTACTCAAAGTATTTCGAAGGTGAAGCATAGAAGACCATGCATGCAAGGAGGCTTCTAATGTGTTTGATGACATTTTGCTAATGTGGCATGTAGTTTTGTAAATAGGATAGTGCACACTAGTGGTTGTAAAACTTGATGGTCTACCATGGTGTTCGAACCATTATTTTGGTCAAAACAAACACGTGGTGATAACAACCTTTGTGGTGATTCTGTGCTAGTGAAGGGGCTTCTAATGTGTTTGATGACATTTTGCTAATGTGACCTGTAGTTTTGTAAATAGGGTAGTGCACACTAGTGGTTGTAAAACTTGATGGTCTACCGTGGTGTTCGAACCATCCTTTTGGTGAAAACAAGCACGTGGTGATAACCTTTGTGGTGATTCTATGCTAGTGAACTACATTATGATGCATTGGAATTTTGGTCAAAGCATCTTTATGGGACAATTTATAGCTGCTGTCATTTTAAATTTTTGTCATAGCATCTTTATGGTTGCTATACAAGCACGTGTTTTGTCTTTTAATATCAAGACTTATGGAGCACATTAGTCATGTTTCTACTATGATGAAATATTATTGGTTTTTTTATTCTTGTTTTTTTTCAAAACCATTATAGCAATTTCCAACAGAAATATTAGTTTTAGCATCATTTGTAACACAGTATACAAGATAATTGTCCCATACATCATGTTATAACTTAAATCTTCACTCCATTTCTCTCTTTCTCTCTCTCTCAACAAATTTAAAGATTTACACAAAGGTAGTCAATGCTGTCCATGTGAATTATTGCCTTTCATCCTTGTTGATTCTTTGCTTGTTCTTGTAACTGAACTGTTGTTTTTGAGTTTCTCCTTGCAGCCTTGACATTGCTTGAGCTGTTGCGGACTTCATCTGTGGAAAAACATAATGGAGGTTAGTATTTTGTTTTGTCTTATTCAAGTAATGGAAATTTTTTACCTTTCGAAGTTTTTGTAGCCTTTTTCTTCTTCCCTTTGGGTGCAACTGGAGGTAAATGTAAGTTTGAGCATGTTTTTATGTTGTGATCATTTCCTTGGCAATGACTACAACGGATTTGTTGCTTAGACCTCTTTTGTTCTTGAATCCCAACAGTTCTTTTAGGCAATGGTGGCCTCCCTTTTCTGGGGATGAAGTCTGTATTTTCTAGGACCATTCATGTAGCAGTATCTAATTCATTTGATGTTGTTTTTGCTTCGATATCGTCAGTTGCCATTTCATTTATCCTACTTTCAGTCCTCTCAGCATCTTGTAGCACTAACCTGAACCTTTCCATTTATTTTGATCCATTTGATGCTAAGTTACAAGGTCTTCTACACAGTATGTTGTATCTCAATTGACTGCTAGTAGCTATTTGTACATCAGCTGAAATATTTTTCTCCAAGTCTTGCCTCCTTTCTTTCTTTCTCCATCTCTGAATGAAGTATTTTTCATCCAGTGAAAATATGTTGAGTATGTCAAGGACTTTTAGTACATGGTAGCAAAGGAGGCCGTCTTTTTGGAACTTGTAGCAGATGCAGCTGCAAATTTTTTGAGGTAAGTCAATTGTGACAACATATTTCCTTGTTCTGAATTCATTCCCCCTATGGGCTGGTGCTTTGTACACATAATACATCTTATTCTTCACTACTTCTTCACATAAATTGTGCGTAATCATTCCAACTTGTTTCTGAAATTTGTAAAATATGTTCCTGTTCAATAAATCTGCTGCTTGCTTCTCAAATTCATACCTTGAGATTAGCTTTGGAACTGTTCTTTTATTTCCAAAATCTTGAGTCCTTTGATTTTTCTCTGTAGTTGCAGCTATTCTCTTAAACTCTTGCATGAACCTCATAATACTGTATGTTGGTCCGACATCCAATTTGAATAAAGAATTCGTGCCTTCGCTTCTTTCTATGGTTATGACAAATGGGCAAAACTTATCTTTGTTGTAGACAGGAGCAAAATCAGGTCTGATCCTCTATATCTCCTCCAAGTATTTGAAGCCTTCAACTCTGTATTTGATAGGCAACTGCTGGTATAGGTACTCAAACTCTTGAGTTGTCAAGGACTTCCTTAATATGTCAAACAAATCTTCATGCAGATCTTTGTTCTCAGTCATAGCAAAGGTTCTCCCCCCTCTTTCTTCAGCCTTTTTAGCAATATGAAAGTAGCAGTTCATATGATGTGTTTGTGGGAACACCTTTTTTATTGTTGCTCTCATAGCCAAGTCCTGGTTAGTGATGATTGTCTTTGGATGGTTGCCTCCCATACATTCCAAAAATTTGGTGAACAACCACTCGAACGTTTCAGTTGTCTCATCTTTTAGAAATGCACATCCAAAAAGGCAGTTGTCACCGTGACCAGTTATTCCCAGCAGTGGCGCAAACTTGAGATTATAGCGGTTTGTATTGTATGTTGTGTCAAAACTAATGAAATCTCCAAACTCACTATAGTACTTTCTATTGTCTGCATTTGCCCAGAAAATGTTCTTCACCTTGTTGCTGTTTGGTTCAAATTCAAATGTGTAGTAGAATAACGGCTCTTCAGCTTGCATTCTTGTGTCATGTCATTGTCTGAGTTTTTGTTTCTTATTTTCATCTTCAAGTTGCTTACCTTTTTTTTTGTTGTAAGGTGTTGTCCCTCCTCTGATGTAGGACAGAATAGCCAAGGATCAGCATTGAGCCCTTATTTATTTGCTTTAGTGATGGACGAGGTCACACGAGAAATACAGAGTGATGTCCCTTGGTGTATGCTCTTTGCTGATGATGTGGTGTTAGTTGACGAGAGTAGGGATGGGGTTAATAGGAAGTTGGAGCTGTGGAGGCACACATTAGAGTGCAAGGGTTTCAGACTTAGTAGGGCCAAGACCGAGTATATGATGTGCGAGTTTAGCGTGACTAGACATGAGGATGGAGACGTTAGCCTTAATGGACAATTGGTGGCCAAGAAGGATACATTTCGTTATTTAGGATCGATGTTGCAAAAGGACGGTGACATCGATGAAGATGTTAGGCATAGAATTTCAGCCGGCTGGTTGAAATGGCGTCAAGCATCCGGCGTCTTATGCGACAAGAGGGTGCCACAAAAGCTAAAAGGTAAATTCTATAGGACGGCAATTCGTCCGGCGATGTTATACGGTGCTGAGTGCTGGCCTACGAAAAGACGACATGTTCAACAACTAAGTGTAGCAGAGATGCGTATGTTGCGTTGGTTTTGCGGGCATACAAGAAGAGACCGAATACGGAATGAAGATATCCGGGACAGGATAGGAGTGGCACCTATCGAGGAGAAATTGGTTCAACATCGGTTGAGATGGTTCGGACATGTCCAACGGAGACCTCCGGAGGCGCCGGTATGTAGTGGGGTTCTAAAGAGAGATGCTAATGTTAAGAGAGGTAGAGGCCGACCTAACTTGACTTGGGACGAGTCGGTTAAGAGAGACCTGAAGGCGTGGGATATCCCTAAGGAGCTAGCTATAGATAGGAGTGCTTGGAGACTAGCAATAGACGTGCCGGAACCGTGATTCTCTTCTTTTTTGGGTTCCCATGGGTTTCATCTCTAGCCTACCCCAACTTGCTTGGGATAAAAAGGCTTTGTTGTTGTTGTTGTTGTTGTTGTTGTTGATATTGGCATCACTAAAGGTACGAACCAGCTTCTCTTCCATTTCAGTCATCTTCGTTTGAGACCACAAACATTCCTTTTGATCTTCGGCAGCAAGCTGGTGGTTGTGCTCCAAGTTGATGGTTGTTACTTCCCACAAACCATCCGTGAGTGTGATTATCATTTCAGATGGGCATTGAGTATGATCATTTTTGTTTGACTTTCGTTTATTGATTTTTTCAGTTTCTACGGTAGGAGTAGGAGGTGATGCATTTGTGTTCCTTTTCCCTTTCCTTTTCTTTTGGACACCTTCTTCCATTGTTTTCTAATCTGCATCCTTATTTCTGCCAAACATGTTACACTTGTATGTCCTTGTGATTTTTCCAAAGTTTGGGTCCTTCTTGTTTTTGCATTTGTAAGTTGAAAACCTAGTTATCGAGAACCCCATGATGAATGCATACTCATTATAGAACTTGTAAGCTTCTTTGTCGGTGTTGAATTTCATACCCAACAAAGGCACATGATTGCTATGGTTTTCTTGTGATAGTCTCTCAGCTGCAGCAACGCTTTCAGCCTCTGCTTCTATTGCTTCCACTTCTTGTCTATCATTTTGCTCCTCTGATCCAGCATCTGATTCATTGGTGTTTATTTCAACTTCAGCTTATTTGGAACAGTAGAATCATCTGGATTACTTTCATCTTCAATTGGAACAGTGGAATCTGGAATCGCTTCATCTGCTGCTGGGACAAATGTAAGTTCAGGTGCTGCCTTACTATATCCATATTGTATTCCTATTTCAACTGAAAATTCCATGTCAATGTTGGATGTGCTGTATTGCATGTTTTCACCAGCATCCAATAATAGCTCATGTGACCTTTCCTCTGAACGACTTGTTGTGATATACATTTTGCCATTCTAAAAATAGATGAGAAACAATATGTTTAGTAAGCTAGTGTGTATATGTTTGTATACTTCAAGAAAATTAACAAAACCTAGTACAGTCATATCTTACATCATAATAATCTGGTCCTTGTAGTAGTTCCATATAGCTTTTCATCATTGGCATATCAATCTGCATAAGCAATACTTACTCAGTTCATTTCATTCATATATAGTTGATTGAAATATTCTTAATGAAAAGGTTTAAGTTGTTTCTTACATCAGTGTCATCTTGGTACTTTCCTGTAAAATTATCAACTTCATGTATTAATGCAACATTCGAACTAGTACTCTCCTGACATACTTTTGCACCATTGTAACTATCAATGCTTCCCTGAATTATCAAGTAGTCTATGAGATGGGTAACCTTTCATGTATATAATTTGAAACATGGACTATTACCTGTCCATTAGTGAAAATAGCAATGAACTGTTATATAACTGAGAGCTTTATTTTTCCTCCTCTGAATAACTTGTCAGTGTTATCTGAAAATGACAAAACATTACACTTAGCAGATGAATTAAATATGCAACAAGCTGCAACACGCTATTTAAAGTTGTCAAGCATAGCATACCTTTTGTTATTGTTGCCTGAAGTTTTCTTGGTAATTGTTTGACACATATTGTACATGATGATTCTCTGAATTTGCCTGCATTGGTGCACAATTAAACAATGTCAACAATAATAGCTACAAGAAGACAAACAAATTCCACTCATTAATTAACTATGCAAATGGTTCCATATTTACCTGCACATTATTTGTTGTAGGTTCAGCGTCCACAACTTTGTTGGGAAACTGAAAAATACTTCCACTATCTGATTGAATTTGACCCTTTTGCTTATAACCTGTGAATGATTTTATGTGACCACAAGATAGTTGTATGTGTTGCTATTTGATTTGTAAAGCATAGCTTACCTTTTATTGTTGCTGCTTGAAGTTTCCTTGGTAAGTGTTTGACACATGCTCTACATGATGATTCTCTAAATTTGTCTGTATTGGTGCATAAATAAACAGTGGCAACATAAATTGCAAGAAGAAGACATTGAAATTCCACTCATTAGTCACTGCAACTTCACTGAATTGACTATGCAAATTCGAAATCAAAACATGTATGTGTCCAAATTTACCTGCAAATTATTTGTTGTAGGTTCAGTGACCATGCATTTGTTGGGAAACTAAAAAATACTTCCATTATCTGAATTGAATTTTACCATTTTGCTTGTAGCCTATGAATGATACATGTGACAACAAGATAGTTGTGTCTGTTGCTAGTTGTGTTTAAATATATACAATCTGATACAATCTTGTTAGTACAAAATAGTTGTGTGTTACCTCTAGGCTATGTGATTTATCCTCTTGCATCATCTTCTTGATACTAAGCTCATTACATTCATGCTGAGTACTCGTATCATGGAGTTTATCTTGACTCATTGTTATTTTCTGCTCAGGAAACAACTATCAGTATACTAAAAGTAGAAAGCATGATCAAATAACAAATATATGGAATTATGTATATATTTTTGTACAAGTTGTGTGTATAACAGGAACCTTTGGTGATGTTACAATGTATGTTTTTGTATTTATTGTACTATTGTGTAATTTTTCTGAGTAGGAATTAGAACCATTTTTTGACTGACTAGTTGAAATTTATGTATATAATATAACCCTTTTCCTGATCTAATCTCATGGACCTGCAATACTACAAACTATTAAGAGGACAACCATCAATTCAGCAGGCATTATCAAGCAGAGAGGAAATGCTCATGATAGAACAAGAGGGCCAAGAGTTTTCACAGATGCATGCATGTCTATCAGGGATCAAGTGACAAAGAGAGCCATCAAGAGATAAAATTCACAAGGACAAAATTTAGAACCAAGAATTAGCAGATGCAAGCACGTGTCAAGGTGATCAGGGAGCAACAATCCAAGGAAACAAATGAAGTAGGTCACCTTTTTGCTCTCCGATTCATCTTCTTTTCTCCTCTTCATGGTGTCTCGTCTCCTTTTCCCCTTCTCTCTTCTTCGTACATCAGATCTATCTGCTTTGGTTGCTTGGGCACGACTCTTTTCTTGGGGATGGGTTTAAGGGATATTTTTGGTAAGACTTTTTTAAAGGGGTATTTCTAGAATTTCATTTGGTTATTTTGCACGGCATGGGAGATCCATCTGCTTTGGTAGCTTGGACAGGAGTTCTTTCTTGCGGATGGGTTTAAGGGGTATTTTTGGTAAGATTTTGTTGAACGGATATTTAAAAAATTTCATTTGGTTATTTTGTATAGCCTAGAAAAGATATCTTGGGATTTATTTCGTATGCGTCCATACAGCTCAAAACAAATGCACTAAAATGGCCCATACACAACCAGGATGAAAAAGGCCCACAGAAAAAGCAGATAAAAAAAATAACAACACAGGCCCACAAATCAAACCAGACAAAAAAAAACTAACAACACAGGAACAATGAGAAACGTAGACACAAAAGCCCAAAAAATAAACAGGCTCACGAATAAATCTAGGACAAATAAGCCCATTAAATACAATACAGTCTCACATACACTGGGCCGAAAATTAGGCCTATTTCTGCCATTATTGGGTCTGTTTTCCTTAGTTCACGCGCCCGTTACTATTTGAATCTGTTAAACGGGTCTATTTGGCGGGCCCGTTAGTGTTTCAGTTGCTTAACGGATGTTTTTGGCGGGTCCGATAACACAAAAACGCACAGATAACAACTACAGCTCACAACAGCCATCAGATGTTGATCCAAGGGTGAGGGGCATCGACTGACGCCTGAAAATTAGCAAGCCCCAAGGTGCAAGAGAAGGAAGCTTGGACTACCGTAACACTGCCCGAAAGAAAAACGTGGCTGCGGCGCGACGCAGCTTTCCAGCAGACTGTGTTCTCCGTCATCGGCAGCAAATTAAATTTACCGGCGCAGAAATCTGTTTCAGAAATCGCCATGTCTGAAGAAGCTACGACAACGATGGAAGTTGATGCTGGCGCTCGTGCCAAGCGTGCCTCGACAGGAAGGGAATGCACCGTGGTTGCCTGTCGTGTCGCGGCCATCTGCGACATGATCGAGCATCATCGCGACGCCGGGACACCCCTAAGCTCGAGCCAAGTCGCTACAATCTCGTCCATGATCAACGACGTCGCCGGTACCAAGGCGCCGCCGCCGAGGACCGGAAGAAGAAAAAGCGATGCATGATCAGCGTGGGGTCGTACGAGGACGAGGGCGTGGTCGGCGAGGGTCGGTTCGGCGTCGTGTTCCGCGCGCGCCACCGCGGCACGGGCCAGGACACCGCCGTCAAGTCCTACCGCTCCGACTACGACGACGGCATTAAAGACGACGGAGCGCCAATAATGGCGGCTACTCCCTCGTGATGGAGTACGTGGGTCTCAGCAACCTCGGGCAAGTCCTCGACGACCGAGAAGGCCGGCCGTTGCCGGAGGCCGAGGCGCGGCGGATGATGCGGCAGCTCCTGGACGGGGCCGCGGCGATGCACAGGCACGGCATCGTGCACCGGGACATCAAGCCCGGGAACATCCTCGTCGTTGCTGATGCTGACAACGGCGTCAAGATCGGCGACCTGGGGCTGGCCAAGTCTATGCACGAGAAGGCGGCGCCCTTCTTCATGGCCGGGACGTGGGGCTACCTGGCGCCGGAGATGCTGCTGTGGACCGAGGACCACGACGCGGCCGTCGCGTGGTCGCTCGGCTGCGTCATGGCGGAGCTCGTCACCGGCAAGGTGCTGCCGTTCGAGGGCAAGGACGAGATGGACCAGCTCTACAGGATCTTTGACGTGGTCGGCGTGCCCGGGAAGAGGGCGTGGCGGGGCATGAAGCCGCACGAGGACCTCGACGACGACGTGCAGCAATGGCGGGCGAGGCAGCGGAGGCTGGGCCACCGCAACCGCCTGCGCGAGATGGTCCCGGAGGAGGTGTTGTCCAGGGATGGGTTTGAGGTCTTGAAAGGGCTCCTGACCACTGATCCCAAGAAGCGCCTGACAGCGGCGGACGCTCTCCGGTGCCCGTGGTTCGCCAACAACAGCAACGACGTCGTCGTCGATACTCCTGCTGTCGCAGACACTGCCGCTTACGATTCCGCGGTCAACAAGTCGTGGTCACTGTCACTGGTTTGGCAGATCGCCATGTCATTCGCTGGGCGTGCGCTAGAATTAGTTAGCCCCAAGGGTCTACTCAAGTGAATTTAATGGAATGATTCATGAAGGTGGTGTATTGTACAGTATATATTATATATATGATATGGAGTGAAACTTGTCATTACTATATATATTTTTCCATTCTTGCTCCTTAACCTCAACAAGCCAGGAATAAAATCATTTCTATAGAGATTTTTCAAGGTTCCTTTTCTGGTAGAGGATTCATCAGAGGAACATCTTTTTTTTTTAAGTCTTGTTAGAAGAACATTGGTACAACATCACAGGAGACACTAACTAACTATGGCTTAGGGGCTTTGCCGTTGAGTTCACTTCTGCATGGCGGGCATCTGTGATCACCCCTGAGGAGGAGCTGCTCGAGGCAGTCGTCATGGAAGACGTGGTCGCACCGTGGCCACGCCGCGAGCTCCCTCTCCATCACCTCGAAGCAGATGGCGCATGCATCATCGGAGAACTTCCTTCGCTTTGCCGGCCGCGCACCACTGCCGTCCTCGACACAGCTCACCGGCGCCGGGAGGTGCATGACCACTCCGACGTGGCGTATGAACGGCCACGACGACGCGGCGTCTCCGCAGGCCTCGCGCTCAGCCATGGCCATGGCCACCAGCGCCTCTCGCATGAATGCCCTGCGCTCCGGCGTGCGGTCCCCGCGCCGTAGGATGCCGACGTTCACGATCACCTCGACGCGTGTCGTCGCCGGTGATAGGATTCTTTGCACCGGCTCCGCCGCGACGAGGCTGGACCACAGCGCTTTGAGCTGCGCGGCGAATCGCGGCGGGTACATGATGTCGGCCATGGCGGCGCCGGCCAGCCGAAGCGTGCTCGCCGGGTCGATGACGTGGTCGTCGTCGTCGGGGAGGAGGAAGCGGAGGGGGTGGATCTTTGCCCCGCTGTACTCCTCGACGCCGGGCCCACCGTTGGGGTCCCTCGTGAACCGGTCGTAGCGGTAGTGCACGGTGATCTCGCTCGCGTCGTGTTGGACTTGGACTTGCCCTGCTGCGTCGCCGCCGCCGCCGTCGCGGAGGACCATGAAGCCGGCCGTGCTGTCCACGGTGGCGAAACGTGCTGGCTCGCCCAGGAACTCCACCGGCGCTAAGGAAGTGCCCGCCGCCTTGCCGCCGTCGAACTGGTCCAGCAGCGGCTCGTCGTCATCGTCGAACTCGGCGTCGCTGTCGTCGGCGTCACTGTCGCTGTCACTGTCGTCGGCGTCGTAATAAAGATCCTCGTCGTCCTCATCGGTGAGGTCAACGTCCTCATCGCTAAGAACGACCTCGTCTCCATCGTCGGCGTCTGAGGTTCGGGGATAAAGAACGCCGATCAGAGGCACACGCGGCGGCTCCTCCGGTAGTGGCAACGTCTTCTTGCCGTCGCGTGGCGAGGACACGCGCGCCTCTGCCGCCTCTCCGTTCTCCTTCTCCATTGCTTCCCAGTGCTGTTGATCGATGACGGGCAACATCAAGAGGAGAGAGGCCGCGTTGATCGGTGGTGATCTGCCAAGAAAATGTGCTACTTCATTATTATTATTTATATAGGCGGCTAGAGTGGCGCATCAGGCAGGGCTTCGCGTAGGCGGTAAGCAGTGCACCACGTCGGACTCGGACAGAGCGTTATTCGGGCTTGTCAAGTAGTAGTACTATGAAAAAAAAAAAGCGTATTTTGTACAGAAACAAGCGTATACCAGGAAATCGATCTATATCAATGATAACAATATGGTGATATCACACACACAAAAAGAACTAGTTAAAAGTACAGAAACATTATTATTAATCAAAAGCAGATAAAACATTTTACTTTTATAATCTCTATGACTAAAAAGAATGAAAAAAATATGGAACAGAGCAGCTCACAAGAGTTCGTTATACAAATAGCTCTAAAGGAAGTTTTTTGCTCTGTGATCACTTTATTTAACTGAGGAACCAAAGCCACGTGATTCTTAAATTACTTGGATGAAAGTCCACAAAAGAATGTCCACAAATAAAAAAGACACGGACGGCGATCGTCTTCTTCCTAGGAGCACTGCCATCGTCTAAATTACTACTTTCTCCATATTTAAATTTTTTGATATAGTTAACTTTCTTAGTTACATTTGATCATTTATCTTATTTAAAAAATTAAAAAATTTATCAGATATTATGATACAATTTATTTTATTACTAAAGAAAGTTAAAACCTATCATATAATTTTATATATTTGAATAAATATTTTAAATAAGACGAATGATTAAATATAGCTAAAAAAAGTCAACTGCATCAATAATTAAAATCCGGAGGAGATACCGAGCAATAGTATTTCATAAAGAGCTGTTCAATTTGATGAACAATCTCACCTTTACCGGGGATCAACTGAACTGAGGCAATAATGGATTGGGATGAAGGTGATGAGCTTACAGCGTTGGGAAGAGATACAAACAGAGCCACGCCTAAAAGAGGCTCACGCCAACGCTGGACGTCACGACTCACAACCGATTATAGCTCTGAATGTGGTGCTGCAAGCTGCTCCTTCTTCCATGGCTGCAACATTAGTGACTGGGAATATTATACTCCCTCAAGATTTAAATTGTTAACACAGTTAATATTTTTATTTATATTTAATCATTTATCTTATTAAAATAATTTAAAAAATTATCAAACTTTTTATTAAAATTTATTTTAATATTAAACAAAGTTAAAACCCATATTATAAATTTGTATATTTAAAATAATATTTTGAATAAACCGAATAATCAAACATAGTCAAAAACACCAACGACCTCAACAATTTAAATCCAGTGGGAATAGTTAGTTATGTAGCATTCAAAGAGTCCACGTGCAACTGATCTCAAAAAAAAAAAAAAGAGTCCACCTGCAACAGGGTGCTCCTTCAGACTGCCTCAAACTTTTCTTTTTAGGAAAGTTTTCTCCCCCGTCCCATTCCATATTATAAAAGTTTTTCTCATTCGAAACTTTGTCGAAAACTTCTGGCTGAAACTTTTGATCTAAATTTCTGTCAAAAACTTTTATCAGAAACTTCAGACGTAAACTTTTTTTGAAAAGTTGTGACTAAACATTTTCAAATGTTTGAAACCCTAAACAGACTTTTGGGGCACACAACATGGGGCCACATAAGGGTTGAGCCCCACTGTGCATGTGGAACCCACCATAATGGGGCCAGTTTTATGGTAGTGCCAAGGACCCCCGCAATAGCCACAGGAGGAAGCGCGCTGTGCCGCAGAAATTCCACGTGCAACACATGATGTAGCTCACGTTGTAAGCCAATGGTGGCATCATTCTTGCAGTTGATGACACCACCGAGCTCAAGGATGTAGGAAAAGCGCACCAGCGGGAGAGCTGGAGCATTTGATGACGGTAGAGCCTTGGTTTAATCTGGTGCATTCGCATTATATTGAAAATTGCATTCGAGCAGTTTGTTTGCCATCGAAGGAGGGGGGGGGGGGGGTGGAGAGGACTTCGCACCTGAAACCATTGCATTATAATGGCAGATGGCCCAAATTGGCCCAAGGGGTTATGTAAAACGAGTATTCATCATCATCCGTGCACCTGTGATCGCCATGTCGTCCGGCAACATGAGGCATCTCCACATCTTCAGTCTTGGCAGCAATGGTGGTTCCGAGCAGAACACCACCTTATTCCGGTGCTTACAGAGTTCCCAATAGCATAGAAGGGCTAGGCACTGGTGATGACAACTTGGTGTGCTCACAGGTCATCTAGACACCAGGGATCATTCGCCCTGATATCAGCTGGCAGTGCAATGCCAATGGCGTTCTAGAACGCATGAGCAAACTCACACTTAAAGAAGATATGATTGGTGTCCTCCATTCCCATGGTGCATGTCTTACAGGTTGCATCAACCACGATGTTCTTGGTCAGCATGTTGGTTTTGCAGTGAATCCTTCCTTGAACCATGTGCCATCCAAGGAACTGGACTTTTAGTGGTGCTACATTGTTCCAGACGAACTCGGCGTAGTCGTAGCCGGGATCAGTTGCCGACATAGTGAGCTTGTAGAGCTCAGACGCCTTGAGGGAGCCATCAGCTGAGAAAAAGCTCACTGTACCGGACGTCTTGGCTGTCACCATTGCATGTGAAAGTACACTTCAAGATATTTCCATACATGTATAACACTTATGCTCAAAGTTGCTTGATACGTATAGTTCTTGGCTTGATCATTGGGCGCATAATCTAGTTATCTTCAGAAACAACTCTGGTCAAAAGGAGGACAAATCTCCATGCATCTTCAATGGACATGATCTTTGTTGCAATAAAAAGTAGGCTTGATGAAGCTTCCATCCACATAGGATACTCTTATTAAATGCTTATAGATTGGTAACGTCCTTGTCTTCAACATCGTGTATAGAACACGAGCATTAATATGTTAACAACAACTTTGATCAACACTTGAACTACCTTCTTTGATCTTTGCTTGTACACTATGGCAAGAAATAAATTTCATTAGATAGTAAATATTTTTTATTAAATACATGATCATAACCAACAAAGATTAGAATCACCTTGTGTTGTAGTAGTGAAGATGCATCTAGGTCCCCTAGTGGGTTTTGGTGATTAATGACAAAAGATTAAAATTGTACTAACATGCTTATAAAGAAAATGTGCAGATCATCAAGAGAAAAGTTAATTATCTACTAATGTGAGAAAGTCTATCCCTCAATAAAAGTGAAAAGAAAATGGCTCATAGCGGTTCAAGTTTAGCTTTTATGCTTTTTGTTTTGAGTCATAGGTATGCCGAACTATTAAGAGGGGTAAAACTTATCTTGCTAGTAAGGGAAACATTGTGCTCAAGCTCTAAATCAATTCATTTGAAAACCTAGCCAACAAAGCCTAAGAATCAACCTTTTACTTAGCAAGACAAAGAGGGACGGAAGTTTCGTGAGTCCTCTCATGGAAGTTCTATCAGCGTCGGGTCGGGCCTTGATGTTAACCCGAGAGTGACGAAAGTTCCGTCAGCGTCGGGTTTCTACCTTCTGCACACCCGAGAGTGACGGAAGTTCTGTCTCCAAGAACCTCCGTGGCTCTCACGGAAGTTCTGTGAGCCTCCTTCTAGTCTAACCGAGAGTGACGGAAGTTCCATCACCCCATGATGGAAGTTCCGTCTCCAAGAACCTCCGTGGCTCTCACGAAAGTTCTGTGAGTCTCCTTTCTTTCTTGTCAAACCGAGAGTGACGGAAGCTCCATCACCTTTTGATGGAAGTTCCGTCACAACATCTTTTGCTCTCTGCCAGTGCTTTACAACGGCTAAATTTGAATTGACAGAAGTTCCGTGGGTAACCACGGAAGTTCCGTCAGACCCAGAAAATACACTAACAGCTAGTTTTTGAGCTCTCACTATAAATAGAGTACCCCTTTCCCCGTGGGAAGGGTTGGATTCTTTGCCATTTCACTCACTCTTCAGTTAGAGCTCTCCTCTCTTACTCCTAGACTTGTTCTTGAGATTCCAATCCAAGTGAGAGAGATCTAAACACAAAATGATTGAATCCATCCACTCAAAAGCTTGAGCACATCTTTCCCTCCCCATCAAGATTTGATTTGCTTGTTACTCTTGGAGACTTTGTCTCCTAGACGGCTAGGCGTCGCCCTTGAACTCCCAACTTTGTGTGGTGAGTCGGGGATGTTTGTGAAGGTGTGATTCACCTCTGGAGGAAAAGAATCAAGTGGTGAAAGAAATCCAAGCACGATCTTTGTGATTGCTTGGCGGGGAAAAGGGTTGAGAGAGACCCAGGCACTTTATGTGGCTCCTCAACGAGGACGTATGAACTACTTAGTGTGGTTGCCGAACCTCGGGTTAATTCTTGTGTCTCTCTTTACTTTCCCGCTCTTATATTTGTGCTTGTTTATCTCTTTCATATTATTGTGCTTGTATCATTTGTTAATTGTGTAGCTAGTCTTCATTGAAGAATTCTAGGCTTACATTATATTAGCTTCACTTCTACCAAGCTAGTGTTTCCTTCTTGTTGTTATCCATGTTGTTCATTGCTTAGAGGAAAGGTAGTGAGAAGTTCTGTCACTTGATAGAACTTCCGTGGCGACAGAAGTTCCGTCGACCCTGACGGAAGTTCTGTCACTCCTAATTATTTGATTATCCTTTAGTGCTTTTTTAGGATTATTTTTAGATTGCCTATTCACCCCCCTCTTGGCAACTTTCAATTGGTATCAGAGACTGAATCTTCTACAAGGCTTGAAAGCTTGAAGATTAAAAGATGTCGAAGCCGGGAGAAGGTGAGAAGCCTCAAGATTTTACTTCAACAAGTAAGGGAAATGAGTTGCATGCATCCATCCCTTTCAACCATGCCGATATGGCAAATATCCATGGAAGTGGAAGTGGAAGATTGTCTTACTTTGAAGGCAAAGATTTTAGTTGGTACAAGCATCGCATGAAGATGTACCTCATGTCAATTGGTCCACCAATTTGGGAAATTGTGGAGAAAGGATACATCTTGGAAGACAAGGACAATCCTACAACTATGGACCAACTCAACATACATCACAATGCTTAAGCGGTGTCGGCTATTCTCTCTTCCTTGAATCCTAAGGAATATTCAAGAGTTGCCGGAATTGAGAATGCCTGGAAAATGTGGAAGAAGTTTATATGTGCCCATGAGGGAGTGGATGTTGTTAAGAAGCCAAGACTTCAAGTTCTCAAGAATCAATTCAACTTCTTCGTGATGAATAAGGGGGAAGAGCCTCAACAAACTCATGATAGGCTCATGAACATTGTAAATGAGAGAAGATCTTATGGTGATAACATCAAAGATGAGGACGTCAACTATAAGCTCCTCATGGCTCTTAGGATGTGGAACTCCACACTTTGCACCATCATTGAGGAGAAGGATGGTTTCGAGAGCTTCACAACGGATGAAGTCATTGGTAGAATAAATGCCCACAAGAGTCGTGATGATGAGGGCAAAAGAGTGAATGTGCTCATAGGAGAAGAGAGCACAAGCAAGAAGGACTTGGCGCTCAAAGCCAAGAAGACTCATGACGATGATGATGAAGATGAAGAGAATGAAGAAGAAGAAGAAGATGATAAAGAATTTGCCTTATTTGTCAAGAAATTTGGTAAATACATGATCAAGAATGGTTTCACCAAAAGAAGCTTTGATAAGGCAAAAGCTAGAAGAACAAATAGAAGATGCTATGAGTGTCATGAACAAGGACATATGATTGCTGATTGTCCAAAATTGAATGGCAAGGGTAAGAAAAATGAAAAGTACAACAACAAGACAAAGCCCTACAAGAAACCATACAACAAGGGCCATGCTCACATTGGCCAAGAGTACATCTCCGATGATGATGATGAAGATGATGAAGGTGGTATTGCTAATATCGCCATTGGCTTGCCCCCAGACAAAAGGTCACTCTTCAACAACCTCACCGATGATGAAGATGATGCCCCTCGTTGCTTTATGGCCAAGGAAAGTAAGGTAGCTCCTCACACCGATTTCAATCCTTCTTATTGTAGCGATGAAGAGGAGGATTTGGTCTCCTCTATGCATGAAATGGTAAAATGTTAGATAAGCTACAAAGGGAGTTGGACAATCAAGAAAGGATCGTTGATAGGCAAGAAGAGTTGCTTGATGAAAAGAAAAGCAAGAATCTAGAGCTCACCAAGCAACTAGGGCAAGAAAAGGAGAAGAACAAGACCTTGACCAAAGAACTTGCAAAAGTCAATGAGTCAAGTGAATCAAGCACCTCAACCTCCAAGAAATATCAAGAGAGGTGCAATGCCTTGCAAGAGGAGAACAAGGCCCTAACAAAGGCCATTGAAGATCTCAAGACAAAATCACAATCATTATTGAAGAAGCTTGAATCCTCACAAGCTTCAACAAGCAAGGGTTGTGGAAGGTGCCACAACATTGATGTTGATATGATTGCCAAGCAAGATGCAATCATTGAGAAGCTAACCAACCAAGTCAATGAGCTCAAGAAAAAAGTTCAAGTGGAGACCACGCCAAGGTTGGTTGGTGAACCAAGAGCTTCTCATGACAAGAGAGGATTGGGGGTACAACAATGGTGTACCCAAAAGAAGGCACAACAAGAATATCAACTTTGTGCATGAAAGCAAGGAAAAGCAAGTGGTGCAAGAAAATGCTATTAAGCCCAAGAATGCTTCCCAAGTTAACAAGAACATGAAGACCCCTACCATATCCTTTAATAATTTTGATGCCTCTTATGTGTTAACCCGTAATTCTTATGGTAGAGTGATTGCTAAGTTTGTTGGGCCACATGATGCAAGGTGGAAGCCTTGTGTGTGGGTGCCCAAGGTTCTTGTGTCTAGTGTTAAGGGACCCAAACCAACTTGGGTGCCTAAAACACGTGCTTGATTTCCTTTGTAGGAATACTCCTCCGGTGGGGCAATATGGGTGCTTGATAGTGGATGCTCAAATCATATGACTGGAGAGAGATCAATGTTCTCCACAATTGATCATGACAATCTACCAAGTGGAGGCATATCATTTGGAAATGACAACAAGGGAAAGGTAATTGGTCGTGGACGGATTGACATCACCCATGACCTTTCTCCAACATGTCGTCGGCCAGCCACAACTGCGGAGCCGCCGCCCTCGTGCCTCCCCGTGACGCGCCGCACCTCCCTCCCACGCGATGGCCCCGCCTCCATGCTTGCCGAGGTCACTATGCCGGTGGTTGCGCCTCCCTCCCGCGCGCCGACCCCGCCTCCGCGCCCGCCTGCAGCGAGCTCGAGGCCCCGCCTCCGCACTCACCAAGGTCGTCGCGTCGAAGGCCCCTCGGCGAAGGGGGCAGCGACAGCAACGCTTGCAGTCGCATCGGCGAAGGGGGCAACGACGACGGCGCTCGCAAAGGAGGCAGCGATGGCGCTTGCTCTCCTCCTGCACCGGCGCGAAGGGGGCAGCGACGGCGGCGCTCACGGTCGCATCGACAAAGCAGCTGCGGCAAATGTTGTGAATGGTCTAGGATACAACTTGATGTCCATTTCACAACTTTGTAAGATGGGCCTTAGTTGTCTCTTCGACGATGATGGGGTGACCGTGTTTAGGAAGAAAGATTCCTCAATAGCTTTCAAAGGGTATTTATAGGACAAGATCTATCTTGTTGATTTTACCAACAAAGAGGGATCTAACCTAAATACTTATTTGGTTGCTAAAACCACCTTGGGTTGGCTATGGCATCGGCAGCTAGCTCATGTTGGGATGAGAAATCTTTTCAAACTCCTAAAAGGCGGTCACGTTGTTGGACTAAAGGATGTTGCTTTTGGAAAGGACAAAATATGTAGCGCTTGTCAAGCCGGAAAGCAAGTTGGAGCGGCACATCCCTCAAAAACAATGATGACAACGACAAGACCATTGGAAATGCTTCACATGGATCTATTTGGACCGGTCACCTACGTAAGCATTGGCGGTAACAAATATGGCCTTGTAATTGTTGATGATTATTCTCGTTTCACTTGGATATTCATTTTGAAGGACAAAAGTGAAACACAAAGTATCCTAAAGAGGTTCTTGAGGAGAGCACAAAATGAGTATGAAGTGAAGATCAAGAAAATAAGGAGTGACAATGGAACCGAGTTCAAGAATACACAAGTTGAAGAGTACCTTGATGAAGAAGGCATCAAGCATGAATTCTCTGCACCATACACTCCACAACAAAATGGGGTAGCTAAAAGGAAGAACCGCATGCTCATAGAGATGGCAAGAACAATGCTTGATGAGTACAAGACACCAGACACTTTTTGGGCCGAAGTCATCAACACCGCATGCCAGGCAACAAATAGATTATATCTTCACAAGATCTTGAAGAAAACACCATATGAGCTTCTCATCGGTAACCTTCTGAATGTTTCATACTTTTGTGTCTTTGGGAGCAAATGATTTATTCTTAACAAGAAACCCAAATCCTCTAAGTTTGCCCCTAAGACACATGAAGGTTTTCTCCTTGGATATGGAACTAACGTCTATGCATATCGAGTCTTTAATAAAGACACCGGTGTTTTTGAAATCACCCGGGATGTGTAATTTGATGAATCTAATGGCTCTCAAGTAGAGCAAGTAAATCCAAGTGATATAGGTGATGAAGCTCCTTATGATGCAATAAGGAACATGGCAATAGGAGAGATAAGACCACAAGACCCAAACTCAAGGCAAGATAAACCATCTCCACAAGAGCCACATGATGAACAATATCAAGGGAGA
Organism: Eleusine coracana subsp. coracana; assembly: GCA_032690845.1. Taxonomy (NCBI): domain Eukaryota; kingdom Viridiplantae; phylum Streptophyta; class Magnoliopsida; order Poales; family Poaceae; genus Eleusine; species Eleusine coracana. The sequence goes on from CM064420.1 coordinate 50,072,871, forward strand.
GACCAAGACCATGGTGATGATCATGGTCAAGGTAACAACCAAGATCAAGCTCAAGATGGTGGGGATAGAGACACTCAAGATAATATCAATCAAGAAGAAGGAGATGCATCTAGGCCAATTCATCTACGAGTACGACAAAGCATTCAAAAGGATCACCCCATAGACAATATTCTTGGAGACATCCAAAAGGGGGTAACTACTAGATCTCGAATGGCCACCTTTTGTCATCATTACTCATTTGTTTCCTCTTTGAAACCTCTTAAGGTGGAACAAGCCCTTCAAGACTCGGATTGGGTGATGGCCATGCAAGAAGAGTTAAACAACTTTGAAAGAAATAAGGTGTGGTCATTAGTGGAGAGACCCAAGCAAAATATTGTAGGTACAAAATGGGTTTTCCGTAATAAGCAAGATGAGCACGGTGTAGTTGTAAGAAATAAGGCAAGGCTCGTCGCAAAAGGCTACTCACAAGTAGAAGGTTTGGACTTTGGTGAAACTTATGCACCCGTAGCTAGGCTTGAGTCAATTCGTATTTTACTTGCCTATGCTACTCACCATGGCTTTAAGCTTTTTCAAATGGATGTGAAAAGTGCATTTCTTAATGGCCCTATTCAAGAAGAGGTGTATGTACAACAACCTCCGGGGTTTGAAGAGCCAAAGAAACCAAACCATGTGTACAAACTTCACAAAGCTCTCTACGGCCTCAAGCAAGCTCCTCGAGCTTGGTATGAACACCTCAAGGGATACTTGATCAATAAGGGCTTCACAATTGGCAAGGCCGATCCTACTCTCTTTACAAGAAAAGTTGACAATGATTTATTTGTTTGCCAAATATATGTCGATGACATCATATTTGGTTCTACTAATTAATCTTTTTGTGATGAGTTTGCCAAGATTATGACTAGGAAATTTGAGATGTCCATGATGGGGGAGTTGAAGTTCTTTCTAGGCTTTCAAGTTAAGCAACTTGAAGAGGGGACATTCATAAGTCAAACCAAGTACACACAAGACATACTCAAGAAGTTTGACATGGAGAATGCTAAACCTAACAAGACTCCCATGAAGACAAACGGACACCTTGGGCTAGATGTAAACAGTAAACCCGTGGATCAAAAGGTATACCGCTCCATGATTCGCTCCTTGCTTTATCTTTGTGCATCTAGGCCCGATATCATGCTTTGTGTGTGCATGTGTGCAAGATTCTAAAGTGCTCCAAAGGAAAGCGACCTCGTGGCGGTGAAAAGAATTCTAAGATATTTAGTTCACACCCCAAACTTAGGATTGTGGTATCCCAAGGGCTCCAAGTTCAAGCTAGTCGGGTATTCTGATACCGACTATGCCGGATGTAAAGTAGATAGAAAAAGTACCTCCGGGACGTGCCAATTCTTGGGTAGGTCCCTTGTGTCATGGTCATCCAAGAAAAAAAAATTCCGTTGCCTTATCCACGGCCGAAGCGGAGTATGTGGTAGTCGGAAGTTGTTGTGCCCAACTACTTTGGATGCGACAAACTCTAAAGGACTTTGGATACACTATGACCAAAGTTCCACTCCTATGTGACAATGAGAGTGCCATCATGATTGCATATAACCCCATTGATCACAATCGAACCAAGCATATAGATATCCGGCACCACTTCTTGAGAGATCATTCTATAAAGGGGGACATCGATATTAGCTATGTTAGAACTGATAAACAACTAGCCGATATTTTTACCAAACCCCTAGATGAGAAACGGTTTTGTGAACTTAGGAGCGAACTAAATATTCTTGACTCATCCAACTTGGAGTAGAATCTTGTGCTTTGATTGGTGTATTGATCATGCAAAATCTTTCTTGAAACCAAAATCTTTTAAAAAATCTCATATTGTCTTTGTTTTCAAACAAAATTCTTTGATCGCTAGATCATATTGTCAATACTTGTGAATATAGCTTTGACTGTTGATTTATTACTATTCACAAGTTGAGACAAGCTTTATACTCCATATGTAACTTGTCCATAAGTTCAATCTTGCAGCATTTGAACTCTTTCCGTAGGATTTAGGAGTTTTGGGGTAAGTTCATGGGCAAACTGCAAAATGACGGAAGTTCCGTGGTAACTTCTATCATGACGGAACTTCCGTGACCCTCACGGAACTTCCGTCACCTGTAGTTCAGTGCCTTGAATTTGTCTCCCTTCTCACTCCTACTTGTGACTCATTCCTAACTAGTCTCTTATTCCCTGCCTCTTAGGTGTGTGAACATGGTCCGCACCAAGATTGCCTCCAATGATCCAACCGTTCGTTAGGAATCAAGTGAAGAGGAACATCAAGCCTCTCCCGACAATTCCTCCTCCTCCCACGACGATCTTGTACCACTTGCCAAGAGAAGAAAGGCCGTGATCAAGAGAAGGATAGGATAGGGGAGCAGTTCTGGGGCTCAAACAGTTTCAGTTGGTCAAGGAGGCACTCTTCCTCCTAGAAGGGCACTTGATAAAGGGAAGAAGCCAGTCAAGGAAACCCACCCCAAACCCCGCCCCAAGCCATGCAAGAGCAAGTCAATGAGCAATGAGCCCTTGAACATTGTGAGGGATCTTCGAGTCCATGCTCCCGCCTACCCCCCTCATCATGATTTCAAGGACTACAAGAAGGATGCCGAGGCACTGCATACCGCAAGAAGGCAAAATCAATATCTCGTGACTGATAAAGAGGCCAGTGATCCCCAGTTCCTCACTTGGTTTCACCAAGACTACTACATGTCTATGATCATTGACACAAACCGAAAGAACCGGTTGGCAACTCATCAGTGGATTGATTGGAAATACATGGAGGACAAGGATGAGTCAACCTTCAATGAGATTGTGGGAGCTTGCAAGGCACGTCATGTGTATGACCTCATGGGGTTTACTTATGATTGGAATGAGGAGGTCATCTGTCAGTTCTACTCCACCTTGTACATTGATGGACGAGGCTATGTTCATTGGATGACACAAGGTGTGCAATATGTGGTATCCCCCTCTCGCTTTACCACTTTTTTCTTTCAGGATGCTGAGGCAGATGGTGCAAGGGATAGGCTCTCCTGTGAGCCTGTGTTGAAGGACTCTGAGCTGAGATTCATGTATGAGGACCTTCAACCCAAATATCTGGGAACCACTCACGAAATGCACAACTTCTTCTTCACACTCAACAGGCTGCTCCGGGTGACTATTGCTCCTAAGGCTGAGTATGCCACTTCTCTTGTTGACCACTCCAGAAATGTTCTTGCTAGATTCAGAGATGGAGCTGCAGCCTTCAGTATGATGGACCTCATTACTCAGGAAATCTACTCGGCCTCTTTGGACACTTGGAAGGTGCTACCTTTGCTCCCTATCTTATGAAGATGATTGAGGCTGAGACTGGATTGGTTTTTGAGAAGAAGTGCAAGCATCGGCCGTTGAGACCCCGTGTGCCTAAGCTCACTCGCCCTCATCATGCGACTATTAGGAGGGAGTTAGCAGATGAACGGGCAGCTAGGGCGGCAACAGCCGCCCCTCGTGCTTCAGCCTCCACTCCTCCACCTTAAGCATCTCGCCGCCGTCCATCATCATCCATTGCTGCTATGCTCAAGAGCATATTGAATGCTTGTTGCTTCAATGCTAAGGAAAATTGGGAGAACAAGAAGTGCATTAAGAAGCAAGTGCGGCGCTACAAGAGAGACCAAAGAGCTCAAGGCCATGAGGTGTCTCCGGATGGCTCCGAGTGTGAGCCCGATGGTGAGCCACCGGTCTTTGAGGATCCCCTTGCCGGCTATGATTGGGATGATCTTGCTCCTCCACCCGCTCCCGCTCACGGAGAACAAGCTGCACAAGATGAACAACAAGGCGAGGACGAAGGCCACGAAGAAGAGGGTGATGACGAGGACGACGAGGACACTGATGACAGCACCGGTGATGATGAGTAGTACCTTTCTCTTATCTCCTCCTCCTCTCATTCTTTTTGGTGCCTTGATGCCAAAGGGGGAGAGATGAGTGAAAAGGATATTTGTTTCAGAGGCTTTGTAATAGGATAGTGATGAACCTATGGACTAGTTCCCCTCTCTATTTGCTTTGTGTGTAAAACATATTTGTGAACCTTTTGTAATAACTCTATTGTTCTTATGTCATGTGTGGTGCTTGTTTCTTCTAATTTATAGTTTGGTTGTGATGCTTGTTTATTGCTTTATCACTTTGCTTCACACTTGTACACCTTTTAGGCACCCCACTTTTTATAAAATATAAGGGGAGCTCCTTCACATGTCTTTGTGAATCATGCATATCTTTAGGGGGAACCTCACTATATTTTGTTGTTCTCTCTCTTGATTATATTTCTATATCCTTTTAATCTATTGTCATCAACCACTAAAAAGGGGGAGATTGAAGATGCATCTATGTCCCCTAGTAGGTTTTGGTGATTAATAACAAAAGATTAAAATTATACTAACATGCTTATAAAGAAAATGTGCAGATCATCAAGAGAAAAGTTAATTACCCACTAATATGAGAAAGTCTATCCCTCGATAAAAGTGAAAAGAAAATGGCTCATAGCGGTTCAAGTTTAACTTTTATGCTTTTTGTTTTGAGTCATAGGTACGCCGAACTATTAAGAGGGGTAAAACTTATCTTGCTAGTAAGGGAAACATTATGCTCAAGCTCTAAATCAATTTGTTTGAAAACCTAGCCAACAAAGCCTAAGAATCAACCTTTTACTTAGCAAGACAGAGAGTGACGGAAGTTCCGTGAGTCCTCTCATGGAAGTTCCGTCAGCGTCGGGTCTGGCCTTGATGTTAACCCGAGAGTGACGGAAGTTCCATCACCTAGTGACGAAAGTTCCGTCAGCGTCGGGTTTCTACCTTCTGCACACCCGAGACTGACGGAAGTTCCGTCACCCCACGACGGAAGTTCCGTCTCCAAGAACCTCCGTGGCTCTCACGGAAGTTCTGTGAGCCTCCTTCCAGTCTAACCGAGAGTGACGGAAGTTCCGTCACCCCACGACGGAAGTTCCGTCTCCAAGAACCTCCGTGGCTCTCACGGAAGTTCTGTGAGTCTCCTTTCTTTCTTGTCAAACCGAAAGTGACGGAAGCTCCGTCACCTTTTGATGGAAGTTCCGTCACAACATCTTTTACTCCCTGCCAGTGCTTTACAACGACTAAATTTGAATTGACGGAAGTTCTGTGGGTAACCACGGAAGTTCCATCAGACCCAGAAAATACACTAACGGCTAGTTTTTGAGCTCTCACTATAAATAGAGTACCCCTTTCCCCGTGGGAAGTGTTGGATTCTTTGCTATTTCACTTACTCTTCAGCTAGAGCTCTCCTCTCTTACTCCTAGACTTGTTCTTGAGATTCCAATCCAAGTGAGAGAGATCTAAATACAAAACGATTGAATCTATCCACTCAAAAGCTTGAGCACATCTTTCCCTCCCCATCAAGATTTGATTTGCTTGTTACTCTTGGAGACTTTGTCGCCTAGACGGCTAGGCGTCGCCCTTGAACTTCCAACTTTGTGTGGTGAGTCGGGGACGTTTGTGAAGGTGTGATTCGCCTCCGGAGGAAAAGAATCAAGTGGTGAAAGAAATCCAAGCACGATCTTTGTGATTGCTTGGTAGGGAAAAGGGTTGAGAGAGACCCGGCCACTTTGTGTGGCTGCTCAACGAGGACGTAGGAACTACTTAGTGTGGTTGCCGAACCTCGGGTTAATTCTTGTGTCTCTCTTTACTTTCCCGCTCTTATATTTGTGCTTGTTTATCTTTTTCATATTATTGTGCTTGTATTATTTGTTAATTGTGTAGCTAGTCTTCATTCAAGAATTCTAGGCTTACATTATATTAGCTTCACTTCTAGCAATCTAGTGTTTTCTTCTCATTGTTATCCGCGTTGTTCATTGCTTAGAGGAAAGGTAGTGACTTGACAGAACTTCTGTGGCGACGGAAGTTCTGTCGATCCTGACGGAAGTTCTGTCACTCCTGATTATTTGATTATCTTTTAGTGCTTTTTCAGGATTATTTTTAGATTGCCTATTCACCCCCCTCTAGGCAACTTTCAAGTAGCTTTGCTCTTGCCCAAGTGACTGACCCCAAGTAAATGATGTTGACATGTTTATTATATAACTTGGTAGGATAGTGTGAACCATGGCCTTGTTCAAGATGGATCAACAGTGTATCATAGGGCATGTCCTTATCACCTTGGAGGTGCTACTAGCCCCTCTTAATCAGTAGGATAAAGGATTGCTCGCTATTTAGAACCGTAGAAGAAAATCCTTTCTGTGACATCATGATCCAAGATTTAATAGAATTGACAGAGTACTCATATCAAGAAGTTGTAACTTCTTTTCCAAAAACATATCTTCAAAGAACTATGAGTTTAAGTGTGCTTGACCTAGAGCAATTTACGGATAAATGATCAATCGGAAAGTTCTTCATGGGTGTACAGGAGTGAGGATAAAGTACATAAAAAAGACTTGTGTTGGTCTGTAAGAAAAGTTTTGAGATCCTACAGAGCTATCAGATGTAAGCGGGTCCGGCCCCAGGGCTGGACGTTACACTTTCCCTCATTTGTTTGACAATTTTAGTTTACCATCATTTATCTATTCCGTTATGGCTGGGTAAATCATTCGTTATTCTCTTTTTTTTTTCTCTTCTTCAGTGGTGATTATTGGAACGTGAAGATATCTGTTAACTCTTGAGATCACAATTATTTGAAATGAAATTCCCACGTTTCAAACAAATGATATGCTATATTTCAAGTGTACGAAATTTTTCTTTTCATATTCAATATTAGCACGTTTAGTGCAGCAAACAAGACTATCTATTGCAATACAAAAGCAACTGTTGCAATTCCAACATGCGGTTGCGGTGCAGCAGTGAGTAAGCAATGAAGAAATTAGTGCAATATTGTAAATTTCATCAAGCGGTGGTAGTTTTTTATATATAATTTATTTATAAGTAATATAAGGTTACTAAAATTAGCTATATATATATAGTGTTGCTAATAGACACAGATACGGGTCGGATAATGTAAGCACAAGCTTGCTTTTGCCTCCGTTTTAATATTCAGAATCGGTTGGATCGGCGGCGTATCTCCCAGTCCATATCTAATTCGTAGTATGTATTTTTTTATATATTCCATCCAATTCAGGTCACCGAGTGACGACCACATCAACCTTTTCATGAAAAAACATTAAATCCTTGCGTTACGTTTCATAAACCAAAATACTTCGACTAAATTAGAAGCTAAAGCCATGGCAGCGCCAGTATCCTCTCTTACCGCAAGCGAGGAGTGCATTACCACGCGCTCGGCCATCGTCGCCGGCAACCTAACGGGGCACCATCTTCTCGACATCGAGGGATACTCAGTGACCAAGGAACTCTTGCCTTGTGTGAACTGCATGGATTCTCGCCGTTTTAAATTTGGAGGTCGCCTCTGGTACATCTGTTACTATCCTAAGAGCATCTTCAATGGAGGTCTCTATCCAAGCCTCTACTCTAAATTTTAGGGGGAAAAAATAAAACAATCAACTCCAGTGAGGATTATAAATGAGATCCTATTTTCTATACCCTTCCAAATTCTAGCTCCAAGTCTCCAGATTTGTAACATCCTATCCTCCTCCTAAACACGTGAGTCTCACCACTTTTCTCTTTTTTCTTTTTTTTCTCTTTTCTTTTCCTTTCTCTTCCCCGCGTCAGCCCTCTCTCCCTGTAGCTGCCTTCCTGCCGCTGCCTTGTCCTCGCCGCCGGACGCCCCTGCCCGCCGCTGATCGCATCATCTCCATCGCCGTCGTCGGATCTAGACAAATCGACCAAACACAGGCAGATTTGGGGCCCCCACGATGTTGGATTCGAAGGCGTTGGCTTGAATTTCGCCTCTGCGCCGACTCCGGCGGTCCGCGTCCTCCCCGGCAAATGCCGCCTCCCTAGCGGGAGCCGTGGTTCATCAGCTGAGCAACGGAGCAGCCACCACTAGATCTCCCCGATGAGGACGCAAGAATGGGTGGCGATGACGAACCAGCTCTGAGGCGAGCGACTGCGGGGAGGGAGGAGACCAGGCATGCGGCTTCGCAACGAGGTAGGGCACCAGGAGGGAGGAGACGACGCCAACAGGTCACACCGAGGCAGGGCGTTAGGGCGCCGGAGCAGCCGAGTCGGGGCTGGCACCAGCCGAGCAGAGGAGGGGCGACGAGGCAACACCAGCCGGCGATAGCGACTGAGGGGAGGAGGGCGCCCGGCGGGAAGCAAAGCGGCGACAGAGGCACCGGCGAGGAGCAGGTGGCTAGCGCCCGAGGAGCAGAGGCGGTGGCAACCACTGTAGCTGCCCGATTGGATCGGAGGAGAAGAGATTAGAATTTTTTTTAGTGACAAGTTGGTCCCACAAAGTATAGGAGCCTACATGAAGATTCCTACTGGAGTTGGGGTCAAAATTGGGCTTCTAAATTTTACAAGTGAAATTATAAAATGGAATTTAGGAGCCCAATTTACAATCTTCCACTGAAGATGTTCTAATGGACGAAATCCAGTGCATGCAGACTTCATATCCATCTACCTATTTCTTGTTGAGGGCATTGACAAGCCCGTGAAGGCAGTCGTCACGTATAGCTTGCTCGACCAGGCTGGAAAACCGGTGCCGTCGCACATCATAACCACGGGCGTGTATAAGTATTATACCCAATACTTTGGATTGCATCAATTCATCAAGAGGGAATTTCTGGAGAAATCTGACCATATCAAGAACGACCGCTTCACGATCAGGTGTGATATCACCATTAAAAAGCTTGAAGCGGAGGAGAGAACAGCTTTACCTGCGTCAGTTGACGTGCCACCGTCTGATCTGCATCAGCATCTTGGAAATCTCCTAGTTACCAAAGAGGGCGCTGATGTTACGTTCCAAGTTACTGGAGAGTCGTTCAGAGCACATAGGAACATTCTCGCGTCACGGTCGCCGGTCTTTAAGGCGGAGCTCTTCGGCGCAATGAGAGAGAGAGCGATGCGTCGGCTGTCGTAGAAGTCTGTGACATAGAGGCGCAAGTGTTCAGGGTTCTTCTTGAATTCATCTACACGGATGCCTTGCCGGAAATGACGCGAGAGGAGGAGCCCGTGATGTGTCAGCATTTGTTGGTCGCAGCGGACAGATACCACATGGATAGGCTGAAGCTGATGTGCGAGGAAAGGCTGCACAGGAGCATCGACGTCGGCTCCGTGGCCGATATCCTTGCGTTGGCCGAGCAGCACGGCTGCCATGGGCTGAGAAAGACGTGCATCAAGTTTCTCGAGTCTCCGGATGCTCTAGACGCCGTGTTGACGACTGATGACTTGGAACGTTTGTGTAGAAGCAGCACTTCTGTTTTCAGGGAACTGTTTTTCAAGATGACCAAACGTTGATTAGATAGTTTTTTTTAGAACTTTTATGATACATATTACCACCAGTAATTACTGGTGGTAATTATAATCTAACGGTTTAGATTAGTTGATCTCCACCACTAGTATCACAAATAATTTAAAATAGTAATAATTTTACTAGGGTATTATTAAAAACAGTAAAATCATAGACTTAAGCGCCGCATGACTGCGTGAGCCCGTGAGACCTGCCGCCCGACCATCCTCATCACCACGCCGCTGCACCATATGACTCATGTCGCCGCCACTCTCGCAATCACGCTTGAGCCGTATGCTTCCCTGCCACGCCGCATCAAGATCCCCCGTGCAGCAGGCTCCTCTAGTCCACGTCGAGGCCCGCTGTGTTGTTGGCTTCTTCAACATCGAGGCTAGCCATGCTGCTGCCATGCCTCGATCGACGACACAAGGACATCGAGCGGAAGCGTGACCCATCAGCCATGCCAGATTGCCCATCACACCCTGTTTCAATTCAGTTGCTACCGATTTATGATGGTATTATTTTCTTGAGGTGATTTAAGTGGTCAAGAGTAACAGCAGGCCAATGGCCAATCTCCGACGACCTGGTCTCATCAATAGAGACACAGTTCCACTATGAGCACTACATCCTTAAATATGTCGCATTGTGCCATTTCGTTGAACAGATGGGTGGGTATGGTGGCAACAGAACCCAGTTCCCCAAGCTGCAAACAAGGAGGACAAGATCCAGCATCACAGCACCCGATGTTCCTTGACTACCTCACTGCCATGTCGCACACCTGACCTTTCAACAAAATCTGCAACGACACAGCGGCAGCGTCAAGCACCTCGGCCTGCCGGCATCGCGACACAAGCAGAGCAACACATCAGGCACGAGGTCCAGGATGATCCCCGCTGCCGGCGGTGTCTTACATGCGGCAGTTTGTGTATCGGATCAATTACCATGTCACCATAGATCAACCAACATTTTAATCTTGGCCACCTTCTCAAAAGCAAGCCGTCGAGTCATGTATAGCGCAGACGGCGATGCGGCGCGGAGCCCGTGGAGGCGGTGAGTTTCGTCGGAACGAAGGATTGCTCGATTACCATTGGATCAATAATTATTTTAATAATTATATATCAATTACATTACTACCCTTATAATTACTACTAGTAAATTACTGGTTGTAATATATACCATAAAACTGCTCTTTTTTAGAGGTGCTGGGCGTAGTTGTGAATTGTTGTCCAGGCATCGGAGTTTGTGGACGTTTTCTTGTATTGGCTTCTTGTTGCAGATTTAACGTTAAGCACCACCATGTCGAAGTAGGTTCCTGGCTCCGGTTGTATGGCATGTTGGTTGCTGTTATTTTTCCCTTGCCTAGGGCAAAATATGGGATAGTGCTTCAGCTTCTAGAAGCTGTTCACCATGATATCCCACAGACATCTGAAGTCGGATTGCTCCGCTCTCCTATATATGTCGCTGGCTGGAATTGCAAAAGCAGCAGCTGCCCCTGGCAAACTTGCACAAAATAACTCGTCAAACGATGTTGTTGGCCTCGTGCGCCTCAGCGATGCAGTGCCATGGCCTCTCCGAACTATAAGTTGTATTGACGTTGAAGAATCTGTGAGCCATGTCGAGTTGCTGTGGATAATCTCGTCCTTGTTTAAGAAAACTACGTTTCAGCCTTCTAGCCATCATTTTTTTTGACCGAAGTCAGTAGGGAAATCCCCAATCTATTTTTTATCTTTTTTTTTTATTTCAGACTTGGTTAATTCTCGCTCCCATAGGGAGTTAAACCTGGGTCTGCATCATGCTACTCAGGTGCTCTAACCACTAGATTAGAGACCCTTTCACGCCTTCTAGCCATCATTGAAAATATAATCAGTTGTATGTATATATGTATCGATTGATTTAGGACTCTACGTGGCATATGAACTACATCAGTCATCAAATGCAATCTTCGATGTCCTACTTGTTTTGGAATAAGCTTTCCTTTAATCCTAGAGTATGGAATCAATTAATTAAGTCTCCAAGCTGTGTAAGATTTCATAACATTTATTTCTATGACCAAATATTTTACTTTATCATGAGAATTGTTAGGAATTTTGTCCGATTAATGTGAAGGTCTCAAAAGGAACTGTACTTTCATGTATTTTTTTAACGCTCATAGCAATGCACATACATTTTACGAGTAATAAATAAAGAAAAAGACAAAGTTGCTTTGCATCCTTCCAACAGGTGTAACTAGATTGTCTTTATCCTCAATATTGTATGTCATAAAAAAAAGAGAACTTTTATGGTACATATTACCACCAGTAATTACTGGTGGTAACGAAAGGTCTAATCATCAGGCACACTATAAGTTATGATTAAGATTTAAGATCCTAAACCTGGTGAAGAGGTAGGTACTCTTATATACTCATGTACAAGCTGCAAAAGTAGTTTGGGGAAGAACAGCGTATTCGAGGATCACGTTGGCCCGTTCGAGTTCAGGTATTTCTTTTTTGAGACTCAAGAGCATTCTTCATTCCTCATTTATCAAATTACAATCTTCCTGCAAAACTTGCAGTAGAAAGTTCGGGGGGTGGTTCTCCCACACACACCTACCCCTGCACTTGTATGTTTCCTTAGCACAACAATGTGCAGCTATAAGTTTGCCTTGCGACTAACATACACAAGACGGAAAGAAGAATAGGAGCGACTGAACTCTTGGATATCAGCAAGGACATGGAAGTTTTCCGATCTTTTTGTTCGTTTCTGGAGTTCCAAAGTTGAACAAGCTGCATGGCATCTGTTTCAGCAATGACTGGCTCTGACGTCCTATTGGAGAGCATGTGAACAGCCCTGCGTACTGCCTCTGCCTCTGCAGTTAGAACCAAACCCACATATTGTAACCAGATGCCAGCTCCCCAGAGGAAATTGCCGTCACTATTACGCGCTATTGCTCCAGTGGCACCTGTACATGTCTCAAGAACAAAAGTTGCGTCCACATTTATCTTGATCACACCCGATGGAGGGGGCTTCCACTTCCCTAATTTCTGAATTGATACAGTGTGAGTGTGAGTTCGTGGTGCAAGCAGGTCTGTTGCTTCCACAATCCAGTCCAGAGCCTTTCGTATAGGAATCGGATTCTTTCCATGACGTCTGTTATTCCTCGAGCACCACAACGACCACATGCCACAAATTATCACAGCTGCATCTTTGTCTGAACAAAAAGTATGGTCCAGCAGATCTTGAAACCAATTTGCCGAGTGGAGGTGAGCTAGCTTGATACCACTGAATTCTCTGACCGCTGCCCAGAAATGTTTTGCCAACGTGCAATCAACGAAAGCATGAAAGGCAGTTTCATCTTGGCATCCGCATGTCTCACAGGTACCCACCTTCTCGATATGTCTGTGTTTCAAATTTGCACGTGTCGGAAGTTGGGATGAAAGCGGTCGGAAATGATCGGAAGAAGGCTCAATTGTTTTTGCTTATATATTTTTTCTCGGAAGCGAAATCGATAATGGTATTGACAGAAACAAATATGGCGTCGATATATCGGTAAAGTTGGAAATGATATTATTGCAACTAAAATGTACGGTATCGATCGGGAATTGATATTGATGATAATCGGAAACATGAATCATAAAGTATGGCACTAATAAAATAGGGAAATTGGAGGTGTCATACTTGTGTCTCGAGGACGGAACAAGGATTATGATAAATTGCCTGTAGCGTATTGATTATTGAATAATTGTATGTAGCAAAACTGTATTTGTAAAAATAGAAAGTAGATAAAATTTATATTGAGAAATTTATGATTTGTTTTAGGCTAGAAGAATCACTTGTCTTTTAGAGAGATTTGTTATATCAAAATACTAAATACGGTAATTATCTACATTACTCTACGGTAATTTCCATGTTGAAATAGAAATTTGCGAAAATAATTGGAAGACTTCGAAATTGTTTTCATTACCACTTCCACAAATTTCTACCATTTTTACTTCCACTTCCTCGGAATATCATTTATGCGTGTTACAGTCAATAAAATGCGAAAACGAGCATCGATAAACCGATATTTACCACTTTTGCTTTCATCCCTAGTCGGGAGGGAGTTATGCATAACACGCCACCAAAAGACCTGAGCTTTAGGCGGGACTTTAAGCTTCCATAGTCGTTTTCAGGCCAGACCGCCATCATGTGTCGATGAGCTTCTATTATTTTCAGCACAGGCTCGGCGCTGCTGCTCTTTATTCGACAATAGCCGGTAAGCTGACCTGACCGAGTAACATCCATGGCGTTCAGCTGCCGACGCCCAGCAGTCCTCTGTTCCCAGCCCCAAAGGGATTGTCGCCATGGCAGTGACATCTGACGCTATCAGATTCAATTCTAGTGCTTCGATGTCCCAACATCTGTGTTCATGGTCAATTAGCTCATATACTTTTGTGGCTGTAGCAGTATTCCTAGCACAGACCGGTTTGTTGTCAATTCCATCAGGGATCCACCTATCCTCCCAGATATTTGTAGATGATCCATCCCCAATTATTTTGATTAAACCCAACTTTAAAGGCAGCCGACCTGCAAGGATTGCTCTCCACGTATGCGAGGAATTCTTCTTCTTTGTTGCTGTTAGGAATTGACCTTGAGGGTAGTATTTACCTTTAAGTACACGTGCACACAAGGATTCCGGATTAGTCATCAGGCGCCAACCTTGCTTACCCAACATAGCTAGATTAAAAAGCTTGAAGTCTTTGAAGCCCATGCCACCGTTGCATTCAAGCTTAGTCAAATCTTCCCATTTCTTCAAGTGTATACTTCTCTGGTCTATTTTGCTGCTCCATCAATAGTTCGCAACTGCACTTCTCATCTTCTTGCATGTATCAGGAGACAAGATGAAGCAGCTCATCGAGTAAGTAGGGATGGCTTGAACTTTAGATTTGATGAGTACCTCACGTGCAGCTGAACTCAGTTTTTCCTCACACCAGCCTCCCATCAAATTCCTAGCTTTCCTAGGAATATACTCAAACATTTTTTTTTGTGCTTCGACCAACTGAAGTTGGTAGACCTAGGTATTTTTCACCCAATGCTTCAGTCATAATTCCAATTCGAGTTCAGGTATTTTGATGCCATCCACAATACATATGACTACGAATACTTCTGAATCTAAAACAGTTCAGGAGTACCTCGCTCTTGCATGAGCAAACCAATTTACACTGCAATTTAAAATATCTCTAATGTTAATGTTTAACAATAATTATATAAATTTGTAGCCCATGAGGATGCACGGGTTGATGGACTAGTAGTATCCATAAATGAAATAGTTTTGGTGTGAGATAAATTGAAGATGATGTTGGAAATATGTCCAAGAGACATTACAGATTTGATTCGTATGTGAGGGTCATACGGATATTGATCTGTGAGGGATTAGTCCACTAATGGGTCAACTTGTCGAGACCCATTAGAAGGGTCTATATAAGTGGAGGCGGAGCAAGGGGTGTGGTAACCCACCAGTCCATAACCCTAGCCGCCGCGCTCCTCTCTCTCTCGTCCACAAACCCTAACCGAGTTGCCGGTGCTAGCACGCCATGCACGGTGCTCCAACCCCGTACGTATGGATACCGCGAGGAGGCGCTGCTGTTGCTACGGTGCCGGACGGCTGGACTAGGAGGAGATGTTGATCGACTAGTTCCTCTACACCGACGCGCGACTATGTTGGACGAGCTGCTCCAACCCTCGCTTCCGCTCCGCCTGCGCGTCTAGTGGTAACGATCCATGATCCCCTCTTGCAAGGTTTCCTGGTTGAACGGTAGAAATTTTATATGCTATTCTAGCCTCCCCGTTCCCCAACAGTGGTATCAGAGCTGACCTTATGTAGTTTATGATCTGGATCTTGTGCATATAGTTGATATGCTGATATATTAGATTAGATCTATTACATATTTTTATGTACGGGTTAATTAGATCAATGGTGATAGGGAGGTTCACAAGGTAATGGGCGGATATCGATACATGCATCATTGATTTATTTGTGTTTCTTCTCGGTACGCGCGTGACTTGTCCCTACCGGCTGAAATCATCATCGGGACTAACTGCGTGCGTCAGTAGAGGAGCCAATAGTATCAATATCATATACCGCAGTCTACTCATGAAAACCTAATGGAAAACTGAGGCATTATGAATGACTCGAAATCGGGTAAATATGATTTTTCCGCCGTACGGACACGCCTAGATTGTTACACCCCTTTTTGGCCACACTTGCCTAACTTATTTTTGTAGAGAATGTTGTGATTGGTATGGTTCAAAATATGCGTGTGATGTATGTATGTGATTTGCATGGCCTGCATGCCATGATTAATTACAGCTGGGTTGAGGCTATCATATTATTGTATAACGGCCTGCATGTCGACCTGTGATGCTTGATATTCTCATGTAATTTATTACTAGCTATAAGTTGTAGTAGCTAAATGTTAGTTCATGGAGGCTTCAAGCATGATGGTTGAAGGGACGGGAGACATAACGATGGTAATGGAGATGGAGATCACCAATTGAAAGGGCCATACTATTTCACAGTTAATATGATTGCCTGTGATGATGTTCCTATCATCCTATTCTTTCATGTGTTATTTATATTGGATATGATTACCATGTTAGAATAAGTTCCCTCAAGACAAAATTAAATTATATGCCCTTCTAATAGCTGCACCTATTAAAATTATGATCGTTGTATGGTATGTCTACCAAAGTAGAGTATCTCAACTATCTTAATTATTAGGGTAAATGTTGGACATTTACATGCATAGTATTGGTTTAATTAACAAATCTATCAAAATGGTTTTGGGCTTTGGGGCATGATATTGGCGCCGGGGCATGTGATGCTAGCCAACAAACAAGAGTCACATAGGGATGTGATTAGCAAAGTGTTGCTTACCTATGTCACTAGATTTCTAGCGGTGATGTCAAAGCTCACTAGGATCTAAGTTGAATATGGATCTTGAACCACTATATACGTTTTGAGGGAAAACGGTTCCAAGCATATAGTGGAATAATGAATTTTTATTAAAATGTTTAATAAGAGTTTTACATTTACATAGTGCTGATATTCGCATAATTTCTGTTGTAGATCATGGCACCAACCGCTAGTAACACTTTCAATTTGCGCTCGATTCTTGAAAAAGAGAAGCTTAGTGGAACAAACTTTATTGATTGGTATCGCAACTTGAGAATTGTTCTCAAGTAAGAGAAAAAGGAATATATTCTAGAGCTTCCCTATCCTGATGATCTACCAGATAATGCTACTGCCGCTCAGAATAGGAAGTATGAGAAGCATACCAATGATGTAATTGATGTTAACTGTCTCATGCTTGCCACTATGTCCTCTGAGCTTTAGAAGCAATATGAGAACGTGGATGCCCACAATATAATTGAGGGACTCCGTGGTATGTTTGAGAACCAAGCAAGGTCTGAGAGGTACAACATCTCAAAGTCCTTGTTTGCGTGCAGGCTAGCTAAAAACGGTTCTGTCAGTCCTCATGTGATCAAGATGATTGGTTACATTGAGAATCTGGAGAAACTTGGTGCTGCTCTACACTCTGATTTGGCCACAGATGTGATTCTTCAGTCGCTTCCCGCAAGCTACGAGTCTTTCATTTTGAACTTTCAAATGAATAGCATGGAGAAGACATTGGCTGAGTTGCATAGGATGCTTAAGATAGCTGAGGCAAGCATCAAGAAATCTGGTCCAAGTCAAGTTAACTTGGTTCAAAAGGATAGCAAAAAGCAAAAGTGAAATGCTAAGGCTAAGGCTACTGATGAGATCTCTAGCACTAAGCCTAAACCTGCAGCAGCTCCTAATCCTAAACCGGCGGTTGGTGATCCTTGTTTTCACTGCAAGAAAACCGATCATTGGAAGAGGAATTGCAAGCTTTATCTGGAAGAGCTGAAGAAGAAGCGTGGAGACACTTCTAATTCAGGTATCAATGTTATTGAAATTAATAATGTTGCTACATGTCCTTATGATTCATGGGTATTTGATACCGGATCAATGATTCATACTCGCAAATCGTTGCAGGGGCTTAAAGAAGCAAGGAAGTGTGCAAAGGGCGAGGTGGATGCTCACGTCGGCAATGGTGCAAACGTTGCTGCGTTGGCCGTCGGAACTTATCCACTTTCATTACCATCAGGATTAGTTTTGGAGTTAAATAATTGCTATTATATTCCCGCCTTAGGCAAAAACATTATTTCTTCAAAGTGTTTGGAGGAACATGATGGTTATGAGGTCATAATAAGGAACAAGTGTTGTTTCATTTATTTGAATGATATTCTCTATGGTAATTTCCCATTGGTGAATGGATTGTATTACTTGGATCTTGAGAATAAGCCTATTTATAACATTGATGCAAAAAGGATCAAGCCTAATGATTTGAATCCCACATATATTTGGCATTGTTGTTTAGGTCATATAAATGAGAAGCGTATAAAGAAGCTCCATACAGATGGTCTTCTAAGTTCTTTTGATTTTGAATCAATTGATACATGTGAGTCTTGTTTACTTGGCAAAATGACTAAGTCGCCTTTCACAGGAAGTAGTGAGAGGGCGAGTGAACTATTGGGACTTGTACATATGGATGTATGTGGACCAATGAGTTGTACGGCCAGAGCTGGTTTTCAGTACTTCATAACTTTTACCGACGATTTTAGTAGATATGGTTACATCTACTTAATGAGGCATAAGTCTGAATCCTTTGAAAAGTTCAAAGAATTTCAACATGAAGTACAAAATCAATTGGGCAAGACTATTAAACTCCTACGATCTGATCGTGGTGGTGAATATTTGAGCCATGAATTTGGTGAACATCTAAAGCAATGTGGAATTGTTCCATAATGGACTCCGCCAGGAACGCCCCAATGGAATGGAGTATCCGAACGGAGGAACCGAACCTTGTTAAACATGTTTAGGTCTATGATGAGCCAAAGTGATCTTTCATTATCCTTCTGGGGATACGCTCTAGAAACTGCCGCTTTCACACTTAATAGGGTTCCATCTAAATCCGTGAAAAGGACACCATATGAGATATGGACTGGGAAGCGTCCCGGGTTGTCTTTTCTTAAGATTTGGGGATGTGAGACTTATGTAAAACGTATGACATCTGATAAGCTTTCTTCCAAGTCTGATAAATGCATCTTTGTAGGATACCCTAGGCAAACCAAGGGTTATTATTTCTACAACCAGAAAGAGGGCAAAGTGTTTGTCGCTCGCAATGGTGTTTTTCTAGAAAAAGAGTTTCTCTCCAAAAGGGTAAGTGGGTGAACGGTGCAACTTGAAGAAATTCAAGAAGCTCCAGAAAATGTTTCTTCTTCCGCTGTTCCACAATTAGATGAACAAATTGTTGTTGAACCAATTGTTGAGACACCAGCCCCACGTAGGTCAGAAAGGGCATGTCGCGCTCCTGAAAAGTTCACGCTCCTAACCATGGGGCAGCGCGACATATTATTGTTGTACAATGATGAGCCTAAGACTTATAGTGAAGCAATGATGGAACCGGACTCTGAGAAATGGCTTGGAGCCATAAGATCCGAATTAGAATCCATGAGAGAAAATCAAGTCTGGAACTTGATAGATCCGCGTGATGGTGTAAAAACCATTGAGTGTAAATCGGGTTTTAAGAAAAAGATAGACATGGATGGAAATGTTCACATCTATAAGGCACGATTAGTGGCGAAAGGTTTTAAGCAAATTCAAGGGGTTGATTATGATGAGACCTTCTCGCCCGTCGCTATGCTAAAGTCTATACGGATCCTTCTAATAATTGCCGCATTTTATGATTATGAGATATGACAAATGGATGTCAAAACGGCTTTCCTTAATGGAAACCTAAGTGAGGATGTGTACATGACACAGCCTGAAGGTTTTGTCAATCCACAAAATGCTAGGAAAATATGCAAGCTTCAAAAGTCCATTTATGGACTAAAGCAAGCATCTCGGAGTTGGAATCTTCGTTTTGATGAGGTAGTCAAAGGGTTTGGCTTCATTAAAAATGAAGAAGAGCCTTGTGTTTACAAAAAGGCTAGTGGGAGCGCGCTTGTCTTTCTGGTCCTTTATGTGGATGACATATTGCTGATCGGTAATGATATTCCAATGCTTGAAGCTATTAAGACTTCTTTGAGAAATAGTTTTTCTATGAAGGACTTAGGAGAGGTAGTTTACATTTTGAGCATTAAGATCTATAGAGATAGATCAAAAAGGCTAATTGGATTATGCCAAGACACATACATCGACAAGGTATTGAAACGGTTCAATATGCAAGATTCCAAGAAAGGTTTCTTGCCCATGTCGTATGGCATTACTCTTAGCAAGACTCAGTGTCCTTCGACACCTGATGAGATAAAGAAGATGAGAGTGATCCCATATGCTTCGGCTATCGGATCCATCATGTATGCCATGATATATACGCGCCCAGATGTAGCTTTTGCTCTAAGCGCTACAAGAAGATTCCAATCAAACCCAGGAGAAGCTCACTAGGTGGCTAGTAAGAATATCCTAAAGTACTTGAGAAGAACTATGGATATGTTCCTAGTCTATGGAGGTGAGGAAGAGCTCATTGTAAATGGTTACACTGATGCTAGCTTCTAAACCGACAAAGACGATTCGAGATCGCAATCTGGATATGTGTTTTGCCTCAATGGAGGCGCGGTGAGCTGGAAGAGTTCCAAGCAAGATACGGTTGCTGACTCAACAACGAAGGCCGAGTACCTTGCCGCTTCAGAAGCTGCAAAGGAAGCTGTTTGGATCAGAAAATTTGTTTCTGAGTTAGGTGTGGTTCCTAATGCGTCCAGTCCAGTGGATCTCTATTGTAACAATAGTGGTGCCATTGCGCAAGCCAAGGAGCCTAGAGCGCATCAAAAGAACAAACACGTACTACAGCGTTATCACCTCATCAGAGACATCGTCGCTCGAGGTGATGTAAAGATATGCAAGGTGCATACGGATTCAAACATTGCTGATCCGTTGACAAAGCCTCTCTCTCAGCCCAAGCATGAGGCGCATATGAGATCCATGGGTATTAGATATCTGCATGATTAATGTATGAGAGATTGTGTAATGTCTATGTTTATGTATGATTGAATAAAGTATTATTCTATTCCATGGATAATAATTATTGCATTGATTGACAAGTACGTGACTTGTTTGTGAAACTCATTGTTTTTCATAATATTATCCTAAATGATCCCTAGTTCCTAATCATTATGTGGGACAATAATGATTCATGGACTAGCACATATATTGGTTGATGATCATGTTTCACAGATTATTAATATGGAGATATCAAATCAATAATGTGGACACATGTTGGAGAATATGGTGTTGGATTGACCCACTAAAAGACTCTGCCAAGATGTTATATTTGTGCCATCAGTCGTTGTCTTGAATGATGTACCTTCGGGATCCTTAGACCTGAGATCGTCATTGATTTCCAGAATGGGTAGTAGCATACTTAGGGGTTACCAAACGCTACTCCGTAACTGGGTAATCATAAAGGTAGTTTTCGGGTATGTTATGAAACATGTCGTGGGATGTGAGCGGTCAAGACAGAATTTGCCCCTCCTAATAACAGGAGAGATATCTCTGGGCCCCTCGAGTTAGATGGATTTAGAAGTGCATGGCCATGCCAAAGTGATTAAAAGTTAATCACGATGACTAAGAGTTAGTCATGATAAATCCACTAGACGTTCGAGTGAATGGTCGAGCTATCACAGGGATGGCACGTATCTCGCCTTGAGCTTGACTGATATCATGAGACAAAGGGATCGCTGAATGCGTATGTCAAAGGTTCAGCCGATAAGATCTTTATGTGTACACGAGAATCAGTATGTGCTGCTAGGTGCCGCTATTGATTTATGATCTGAAAAGGGGTTTTCACATCATTGTCGTGTACATATGAACCTAATGGGTCACACACTTAACGGGTTGGAACATCACTTGCCTATGTGATTGTCTCTAGTGCAAGTGGGAAATTGTTGGAGATATGCCCAAGAGACATTATGAATTTGATTCGTATGTGAGGGTCATACGGATATTGATCCGTAAGGGATTAGTCCACTAATGGGCCAACTTGTCGAGGCCCATTAGAAAGATCTATATAAGTGGAGGTGGGGCAAGGGGTGTGGTAACCCACCAGTCCATAACCCTAGTCGCCGCGCTCCTCTCTCTCTCTCTCCCACAAACCCTAACCATGTTGCTGGTGCTAGCACGCCGCACACGGTGCTCCAACCCCATACGTGTGGATACCGCGAGGAGGCGCTGCTATTGCTGCGGTGCCGGACGGCTGGACTAGGAGGAGACATTGATCGACTAGTTCCTCTACACCGACGCGTGACTACGTTGGACGAGCTGTTCCAACCCTCGCTTCCGCTCCGCCTGCGCGTCTAGTGATAATGATCCATGATCCCCTCTTATAAGGTTTCCTGGTTGAACGATACAAATTTTATATACTATCGTAGCCTATCCGTTCCCCAACAGATGATGCTTGCTTCCTCATGCCTAGGAGCCCCAGGATGTGTCGTGATGCTCAAGGTGAGTGCTCAAGTGACCAAGATAATGTAATGTTTCAAAATTTTGTCGATATATTGAGGAATGAGGAGAGTTTGGCACATTGTATTGGTTATTAGCACTAACCATGATGATTTTCTCCGTACTTTCTTTTTGTGCGTATGAATCAAACTCAGTCTTGAAAGAACAACAATCTTATACATGTTACATACGGGACCAACTTTGAAACAAACATGTATGCCTCCACTTGCTGCAACAACCCCTCTGCTGCCCACCACCATAGTTGATGGTCGGCACCATCGTGTTCGCGTTGTTTGCCATTCATGCCGCCCCATAAGAACACCCCCCCCTAACCATAACTGTTGCAATCATTGAAATAAAACACTACCACAAAAACGGTCTTTAGCGGTAGTACAAACAATCATGTAGCGATGGATTAAAAAAACCCGCCGCTACAGTGAACAAATAATTTTTAGCGGCAGTTGACAAAGTGAACTGTAGCTAAAAATCAATTCTTAGCTGTGGTTCATATTGTCAACCATAGCTAAAAATCGCAGCTATTTTTAGCTGCAGTTGACAATATGAACCGCTGCTAAAAATCAATTTTTAGGTGCGGTTCACTTTGTCAACTGCAACTAAAATTAGTTTAGGCCCAGCCCACCCCAATCCCTCCCTCCTCACTATAAAATATCTAACCCTAACTGGCACCCACCCCAATCCCTCCCTCCTCCCTCCTTAGCCGCCTCTCTCTCTCTCTCTCTTTCTCTCTCTCTCTCTCTCTCTCTCTCTCTCTCTCTCTCTCTCCGGACTCTCTCCCTCATGGGCACGGCACGGCCGCTCTCCTTGGAGGCCACCAACAACTCCTTCTCCGGCACGCTCCCAGCCCAGCTCGGGGAGGAGCTCACGCTGCTCGATGCCTCCGACAACACGCTCACTAGTGGGATCCCCGGGACGCTGGTGCGGTGCGCCCGACTCAGCGCCGTCGTCCTCGCTCGCAATCGGCTGTCGGGCCCGGTCCATGGGGGCGGCGGCGCGTGGCCAGATCCGGTGTGTGGCACGACGGCGGGTGGCCACATCCGGCGAGTTGCCTCCCCTCCGATGGCATCCTCTCCCCCGCGGCTGGCCTCTTCTCCCTCCTTGCAGTGCGGCGGTCGGTGGCCAGATCCGACGGGCTGCGTCCCCTCTGGTGGGTTGTCCTCCCCTCCGACGGTGGGCGGATCCGGCGATGGGTGGCCAAGCAGCGGTGGTGACCCCCCCCTCCCCGACGGTGGCGCCATCCCCCTCTCTGGACGGCAGAGGACGGATCTGGTCACCCTCTTCGTAGGGCGGCGGGTTTGGGTGCGGGATACAAGCGGAACGGCGGGCTCATGCTCTTTTTGTTTTTGTTTTTCTGGTTGAGACGTAGGGGCGGGTGAAGATGTCCCCCACCGCTACTAGTGTATTTTTAGCTGCCGTTCGTTTGGTCTTAAAGTTATCCGCTGTTGTAAATCTTTATTTTCAGCTGCGATAATATAACGGTGATCTGGCCAAAGTGCCGCTATAGTGGATTTTGGCCCGCCGCTATAGAACTTTTTTGTTATAGTGAAAGGTCACCAGAACCTGTTGCCACCCTGACAACCCAGAAATCCTAACCTCATCGGCGATAACCATCTGCCTCCAGTGACGCAGCGGCACTCTCATTGTCGTCAGCACTAATTCCCTTATCCATTTATACGTGGGCTGGGTCACAAGGGCTGCGCAATCTCGCGAACAGGTGCTGAACAGAGCTTTCTTAATTGCATTGCGATGATGACGTACATTGGGGTGCCTAGACTGGAAACAAATTCTATGCATGCGGACTGTAAACTGACTCATTTCCAGCACCTCTTCGATTGGTGCCCATGCTTTGTGAGTCTTGTGACTTCGTTCACAAAGAGCTATTCAATTTGGTGAACAGTATCACCTTTGCCTGGGATCAAACTGAACTGAGAAAATAACCGACTGATGAAGGTGAGCTGACATCTTTGAGAGAAGATAAACAGAGGCACGACTAAGAGACACTACGGGAAAAGCAGAGGTTTGCGGTGTGTCCAATGCATATGGTAAAACATGAAAAACCCACGGTAAAATTATTGCACATGGCAAACTATGCACGGCAAAAATCTGTCAATAAAGTCGGGCACACGACAAAGCCGATAAAATATAAATTCTGAAAAATAAAAAAAATAGGAATTTTTTTGTAAACTTTGTCGTGGGTTGCACACGACAAAAAATCTATTGACAAAACCGAGCATACGACAAAGGTTTTGCAATATGTCAAAACACACATGGTAAAGCCGCTAAAAATAAATTATAAAAAACTTAAAGAAATAGCAAAAAAAATTTTTGGGCAGCCAACAAGTCGTGATGTTTTTTCACACCCTACGCGCAAATTCTGAAAAATAAAAAAAATAGGAATTTTTTTTGTAAACTTTGTCGTGGGTTGCACACGACAAAAAATCTGTTGGCAAAACTGAGCACACGACAAATGTTTTGCAATATGTCAAAACACACATGGTAAAGCCGCTAAAAATAAATTATAAAAAACTTAAAGAAATAGCAAAAAAAAATTTTGGGCAGCCAACAAGTCGTGATGTTTTTTCACACCCTACGCGCAAAGTGCGCCCATCAAGATTCAAACCCGCAACCTCACCTTCACGCGTAGACTCTCCTACCACTGCACCACATATTCAGTTGTGACTACACTCAGGTTTCACCCTTTTTGTATTATACCTCTTTGTCGAGTGTATTTTATCGGGCACTCAGCAAAGACCATGTTTATCGAGTGCAAAATAAAATACACTTGGCAAAAATAATGTTTGCCGAGTGTCAAACATAATACACTCAGCAAAGATCTATTTATATATTTTCTAATATGCTTTTCATTGACTAAATTAATTCAAATAAAAAAGTGTTCAACTTCAAAGTTGTATAACTTATTAAAATCTACAACTTTTGTTTTGGTCGTTTGTTCATTTGAGAAAGTGATAGTAACATTATTCACGAATCTTATATGTCTCACCGAATGTTTTATGAAACTATATGAGACTATTATATTTTATAAATAATGTTATAGGTTAAATTGAGAATGAATAAATGATCAAAATAAATGTTATAGGTCTTCAAAATTTATACAACTTTGTAGTTCAAAGTTTATTGAATTGAATTAATTTATGATTTTAAAATATAATTTAAATTTATATTTTGCATAATACACCTATTTTTGCCATGTGTTAATTTTTTGACACACAACAAAGATTTTACTGTGTATTTTATTTTAGCATATGACAAACACTCATCTTTATCATGTATTTATATACGGTATAGTTTTAGACATACGACAAATATTAATTTTCCCGTAATGAAAGGCTGATGCCAACGCTGGACGTCACGACTCACGGCAGACTATACCTCTGAACATGGTGCTGCAAGCTGCCCCTTCTTTCATGGCTTCGGACATTAGTGACAAGGGAACATCATAGCTACTGATGTGGCCTCCACGAGTCCACGTGCTGCACTAGAGGCGTAGCTGATTCCAACGTCGACTCAAGTATTGTACCGACACACAGCTGCCAATCGATCTACCGGTTCTAGGCTCCGATATCAGCACTGGCTTGACGTGATGCTGTTTCCAATTCAAACTCGATTACATCTCCGCATCACCAGGTCCAAATCGGGTCTTATTCTACCAATCGATGGAGTCCGTTTAGATCATCGTCGACCACAACCTTTTTATGCAAAAGTTTGAAGCGGCCTCGAGTCACCATGTTGCTTCTTCCGTTCGTTCCGCAAAACAAATTACCAAAACATCTCGACTAATTCAACCTGCCATGGCAGCGAAGCCAGCGGTATCCCCACCCGCCGCACGTGTTACCACGCGCTCCGCCATCGTCGCCAGGAACGTGACAGGGCACCACCTGCTCGTCATCGAGGGATACTCGCTGACCAAAGAGCTATTTCTGACTGGGAATTTGGCGGTTTATTATCCCTCTTTCAGTATTGGAGATCGGCTTTGGTACATCGCTTACTATCCTAATGGAGTAAACTCCGAGGATGGAGACTTCATATCCTTGTTCCTCTACCTTGTTGGGGGCAGCGACAAACCCGTGAACGCGGTCGTCACGTATAGCTTGCTCGACCAAGCTGGAAATCCGGTGCCGTCGCACATCGCAACCACGCGGGAGTATGAGTACTGTGGCAAAGGCTATGGAATTCATCGGTTCATCAAGAGGGAATTCCTAGAGAACTCAGAGCATCTCAAGAACGACCGCTTCACGATTAAGTGCGATATCGCCATCGGGGAGAGGACAGTTGTGCCACCGTCTGACCTTCACCAGCATCTTGGCCATCTCCTGATTTCACAAGAGGGAGCCGATGTCACATTCCAAGTTGCCGGAGAAACGTTCAGAGCACACAGGTACATTCTCGCGTCCCGGTCACCGGTCTTCAAGGCAGAGTTCTTTGGATCGATGAGAGAGAGTAATGCATCAGCGCCTGCTGTGGAGATACGTGACATGGAGGCGCAAGTATTTAGGGCTCTTCTTGAGTTCTTCTATACCGATGCTTTGCCGGAGATGACGCCAGAGGAGGAACCCGTAATCTGTCAGCATTTATTCGTCGCGGCGGACAGGTATGGCATGGATAGGCTGAAGCTGATGTGCGAGGACAGGCTGCGCAGCATCGTCGACGTGGCCTCCGTGTCCAACATCCTGGCTTTGGCCGAGCAATACTGCTGCCATGGGCTGAGGAAGACGTGCATCAGGTTCCTCGAGTCCCCGGAAGCTCTGGACGCCGTATTGGCAATGCCAACAGATGACTTTGAATGTTTATGTCGAAGTTGCCCTTCTGTTTTCAAGGAACTGTTTTTTAGTTAGATGACATTTTTTATGACGTGTGATGTTGATGAAATATTAAGACATGCATACTAGTTTGATCAGGCTACGCGAAATACGTTTAGGCCTAGTTTGGCACGACAGGGCCGGGAGCCCAGGGTACGTGCTCCCCGCGGGGGAATTCCCTGCACAGGTAAAAAATCAACTTTCATCTCTGCATATATCATGAATGAAATCTATGAATACATATATTATTTCAACAAACAAGTACACAAAGCTCTTATTTTGAATACCGTGATAGTACCACCTCAATAGAGTGCTCAAAAAGCAAAAACCTATCAGCTAAATTGCCTCCCTTTATGAACAACACTTGCTGCTACTTAATAATATCCTTCCAACATGAATAAAACTGACACTCAGACAACATTCAAAATATTTGGTCAGGTGATCGATGACCTCACTAGTAACTTGCAATTGCTTGGCGAGGTTTAGATCCAACACGTGTTCCTGTAATAAATCAACTGTTGATACTTCAATACAAAAAAAGATCAAATGAGAATGGAAGCTAAATAGATAAAATCAAACATGTACCATTTACAACAAACAACCCATATCAAATGTTGGTTCTTTGCAATGCTCCAGGTATAGAAATTAGTCAAACTCATGAATAATCGGAACCCTAGAAAATTTATTGGGTACATAGTTAAAAAAAGAAAGTGGTTTGAACATGTGTTTTCTTTTGGCTCCATTAGTTTAGCATTTGATTAATATAAGGAAAACTTGATTCCTGAATAACTGTGTGCCTTTTCTAAAAAGATGGAGCACTAAAAGCAACCTCTTGGGATTATTGCTACTGCACTCAATAGAAAATAGGGAACAACAGATCCACAAATTAGCTCAGTATCAACCAATATGGGTTAATGCCAGATGTGAACCATTTTCATGTCATCAACTTCTTATCTCTACAATAATCATGATTCCAGACAGATCCTTATCTTTTGGAAATGCCAAAAAAGTCGGATAATCTGATCCAGAATCACAATGCTCATGTAACATGGAAGCTAAGCCGGATCGGATTATATGAAACTTATGGTATATAAATCTATCTAGATGGCAAGCATTCAAACACCACATAGCTAGCCAGGTCGGTCAAAACACAGAGTCACAGACAATTCATCAACTTAACTTTAGAGTCGATTGAGATAAAATGGGTAGCAAAGCTAGTTGATTTACTCACTGTCGATCCATCTGTGACACCATATAATGCTACTAGTGGAGGAACATTCATCATCGATCAGTACTTCATCAAGAAGTAGTTAAACACGTCTAATTAATTGAGCACAGTACTAGATATTTGTGAGGATCAGCAGGCTTCTTCTCAGACTGAGAACGAAGCTCTCTACCAGGGAGGATCACACTTTCTTACCTCTTTCCTTTTTTATTTGAGCAATCTTACCTCTCTCCTCCTCAATAACTCCTACCAGGATAAGAACGAGGAGGCCGAGCGGGTCGCCCACCAGGAAGATGATGGCGACCAGAAGCTACTGATGATGATACCGTGGTCTCCTGGGTAGTAGACGGTGAGGAGGAGCCACTGGATCCTGCCGTACATGCAGTGGCCGACGATGGTGGTGGCCATTGTGGTGTAGGCGACGGCGCTGCAGCGGCGGCCGGTGAGCAGCAGCGCTAGCACCGCGGCGGCTGCCTCGGACATGCTGCAAAACAGCAGCAGCCAGTAGAGGATGGCCTTTTCCTCGTCGACAACGACCGCACCCGGCAACACGCAGCACATCTTCTGGCGTTGCGAGGTGCTCGGCAAGAGGAGAGGACAGGGAGGGGAGAGGCGACAACAGCGCTAGGTCGGGGGAGGAGAGGCGGCAGCTTTGCAAGATCTGGTGAGGAGAGGAGGCGGCGGTGGCGCGAGGTCGGGGAAGAGGATGTGGCTGCATCGCTCGTTTAGGGGAGAGGAGTCAGCGGCGTCGCTTGTCGGGGGAGGAGAGGCTGCGGTGTCGCTCGTCGGGGAAGAGGAGGCGAGCGAGGAGGGCGGCGTCGGGAGAGGAGGCGAGCGAGCGAGGGAAATTTTCATTTCCCTGTCTTCGGAGACGATTATTTTCATCCCATGGAAATGGGCCGAACCCAGGGCTGGCTTTCCCGTGATGATGAGCTCCCAAAGGCCGCAGTAGATTTCTCCGGGCTGCTTTCCCGACGGGCGGCCTTCCCCGGGAATGGGCCGGGATCCCTGCCGGGATTGGAGTTTCCAAAGGAGCCCTTAGTATTCCGAAAAAGGATGTAAAGCACCTTTTGTCTTTATGTCTTGTTGGATTTGAGACAAATGCTGCTCGTGTAAAGACATAAAGACAAAGCTACGTTTTTAGTATAACTCTACTAGGTGCTGCAATGGCAGCTGACGAATTTGAGACAATTGCTGCTTGTGTCCAACTGTCCATAGTCGAGCATAACGTTCTGGACTAGTTGAGATACGGCACGGCTACAGTATTGTTATGCCAGTTGACTTGCCTGCCTTGTGCAGGTTTCGACATACACAAGAACTTTGAAAAGTAAAAATGCGTAACACAAGAATTTTGAAAAGTAAAAACGCGATTAACTTCTTTATCTAATATAATTGTTCTACAAGTTTATGACTTATTGCCGCCCTAACGGATTCTCATATTGTTGAGCTCATTTCTGTATTGTGGCACATCAAATTATTACGTGGTCAATGAAGTCCAATTAAACTACTCCCTCCATTCCTATTTATAAGCACTAGTCCGTCAACCCATGAGAATGCATGGGCTAGTATAACAAATTTGTAATTTATCACGTTCTAAGATTTTCTATAATAAAATGAGTAAGTTTTTATTAAAATAATATATTCTAATAACAAATATGAATACAACTTTAAGAGAAAAGCTTATTGTCTTGATTGAAATGATTGTTATACACACCATACTAAATGTAAATAATCAGTCTTATGATTTGACACACATTTGTGATGCTTTGTAGGATTCTAGATCAGATTTACTTCTAAGATTTTTAATATTCTTAGATGATATTTTTATGTCAAATTTAGTTTTTTTTTCTCATAATGGCAAGATTTGTAATTCAAAAATAACTTTTAGGGGCACCTTTGACTAATTTTATATATTTTAAATTTAGTTTTTTTTGTTGCATAATGGCAATGTGGGTAATTCAGAAATAAATTTTAGAGGCACCTTTGACTAATTTTTTTATTGCATAATGGCAAGGTGCGTAATTTAGAAATAATTATTAAGGGTATTTTTGACTAATTGTTTTATTATTATTACGAATTTATCTTTTACTAGCAAAATACCCGCGTGTTGCCACGAGTCCTTTTTTAAAAAAATTATGGTTAAAATGTTATTTTGTAACTGTAAAAGTTTTTCAATTAATCAATTTTTTTGGTTTGAGAATTTGCTCTATTTTTATTTTGTTTTACTTTTTTGAGTTTTTTTAAATATTCATTATAATAATTTTGGATTGAGATATTATTGGAATTCTTGTTATTAGTTTTCATTCAAAATATGATATTAAAGCAATAGATGATTAATTATTATTAGTATAAAATATCGAATTGAAATCGGAATCTAATTCAACAAAGGATTAAAAAATGGTTCAAACAACACAAACTGATTGGTGAATCATTGTAGGATACAAACTGAATACGACAACGTTACGAACACATCTGGACACGAAAAAAATAGTCTAGATGATCTCACCTTAATTAATAAGTTGTAGAGATTTACTCATAATGGCAAGGTGGGTAATTAAGAAATAAGTATTAGGGATATTTTTGACTATTTTTTTATAATGGCAGAGGTGGGTAATTTTAGATCATGTTAGATCGAAAGGCTATTATTCTTCTTATTTTAGTTTCTAAGGTCGGATATTTTGCTTTTCTGTGGAAATTTTTAGAATTTTCATCCGATTAATATGAAGGCCTCAAAAAGAGCCTGCAACTAGTAAATATAAGATTCCTACAAGAGTGTAGGAATACTTATAAATAAGAACAGTAGTACTTATGGTGCTAATGGATACCTAATTCTACAAATGAAAAGATGAAGCATTATTGACTTATCATTCTTTATTCACGTAAACTAGTGCTAATGGTGCTTGCAAGGGAACATGTACTGCAGCCACTGGCGAAGCCAGGTGAGGCTTCCCTGGTGCACAGGCACCAGGGTGCTACATTAATTTTAGTTAAAATCATTAAATTTTGACCATATGTGCAGTCTGCAGCTGTTCCTTTCTGAGGGCCGGTGATAACAGCAAGGACATCTCCGCTCTTCTGTCTCCCGTCACTACAGGAAAACAGGTACTTACACTCTGGTATCCACTTTGTCAAGTGCAACATTTGGCAAAGAGCACACGGTAATAGAAGTGACGATAAAGTGCTCTTTATCGAGTGTTTTCTATCGGACATTCAGCAAAGATTTTATCGAGTACCTCACGGAACTCGACAAAAAAATATTGAACGGCACCTTAACCATCGTGTTAACGATGACATTATCACTTTTGCCAAGTGCCTGCCGCCTGACACTCGGCAAAGTGTGGGTTCCTTTGCCAAGTGTGTGGCGCCTGCCAGACACTCGGCAAAAAAAATGATCACTTTACAGTTATGTGGTACCATTGGTTCATACTTAAGCACGCACCACTGATCAATGGGGAGCCGGCCATCAACAACATAATCAGGCACCAAGATGATTCACGTGTGAAACTAGCTAGACGTCTGATGAACACCCACCTCAAATCCTTTTTTTTTTGCCCGTATTGTTTTTTATTTCTGCTATATGAAGATGTATCCGTCGTTTATTTCTTAGCTCTACTAGTAGTGATGCACGTACCCATGGGAATGCAATAACAAAAATAAATCCTTGAATTAAAAAGATTGAGCCATGTCTCTGAGGAACTAAATTGAAGGAATCTCAAATGACTTCTGAACAAAAAGTTATAATTTATCATATATCTTTGTTCACAAAGTCCAGAGTCTCACACGCAACCAATGTGATGTTTGAAAAATATCATAATAGTCCAGATCCTTTCATACAGGTAAGAACCAATGAACATATGGAGAAGCACTACTTCCAGCTTTGATTTCTTGCTGTATTTAATTGGTGGAGTAGAAATGCAGCTGCGGGTTCTCCTAGCTTCCTCCACAAATGCCAAATCAACCAATATAGGAAAGCAATCAATGAAATATAGTAACAAAGAACAAAGAATGAAGGACACAGGGAGATTAGCCACACCTACATGAATTTTGCAGTCATGATTTTGAGTACACCAAAAATTGATAAAAGAAAATTTACTCATAATTAAATCACCACAATCAAGCATGTGATTAGTGCAGTTGTGATCAAATCACACCTTTATGCATTTGCGTAGCCACCAGCCAGGTGGGGAAAGGAGAGGGAAGTGGAGGAGCGGCCGAAGCGACAGTGGGTCGGGGAGAGGTAGGGCTAGCAAAAAAGCTCGAGGCTCGTGAGCCAGCTCGGCTCGGTCATAATTTTGGTTTGGCTCGATCTTTCAAATGAATCAAGCTGAACTCCTTTTATAGTTCGATTGCTTAACGAGTCAGCAGCTCGTGAGCTGCTCGTAAATTATTCGATAGGCTCGATAAGCTCAATAAAATGAAATTATCAACCTTAAGAATTGGCATATAGACACAGGTTTGGAATTAACTGGAGCTTTGCCATATAGAAACAGGTGTGCTTGGTAAAATTGGAATTACTAAACCAATTAACTGCCGTAATTAAGAATTGGCATGCCGCATGGTAATTTAATCAGGCTCCTGGTATGGTAGTTATAGGTGGGTCCTGCCTCAAATATTTTGATGTATCTCACAAACAGTGTTTTTGCGCTCACCCATGACACTATTTATGCTTACACACAATCAAATCAATCAATGTTTTTGCGCTCACGCATGACACTATTTATGTTTACACACAATCAAACAAAAATACGTAACACATAAGCCCACATGATGTGTTACTATTGATTGATTCAGTTCTACAACACAGAGAAAGAAAAAAGCTTCAAAACGTACTTCTATGCCGTAGATAATATCAAGACAAAGTGTCGGCGTCCTTTATCTAGACTAATCTAAAAGTGCGATCAGACCATCTAGATAATGGTTAATGGCTAATCATGGAATGAACATTCTTTTTCTAGTACATACGAGAACAAAAAGTTTATTAATTGTGATAAAAAATCATTATTTAGATAATCATAATATTCTTTCAAATAAAAATTCAGGTAGTAAATTGTACTTATATTCTTCTTTTGCCTTCCTCTTAGTCTCTCACTCTCATTTTGACAATAAGTTTAACTAATTCATCTAACCGCAAATTATCTATATTTCAGGAAGCAATGTTGACCTGTGATTGCAAAAGTATCAAACGCACTATGGTCACCAAAAGACAAGCCTTTTGTGATATTACTTAATTCTTTGTTGTCCTGTTGAATCAAGAGCATAAAACATGTGCAACTTTGCCATCTGCCATGCCTGCTCGTAAAAAAAGAAAGGAAAATCTCATATCTTGAGATTTATTTTCCAATTTTTAGCGCTAATTATTTCCTAATTTATAAGTTTTGCTATGGTATAGAATCCAAATACGACATGTACCAGCACCCATGTCACTATTTATGCATGTACACCAAAACAAAGAATATTTATGCTTTTGGGTGACATTATCTACGATCAGGTTACTGTGATAGCAAATAATTGACAGAACGATTTTCTGATTCATCATTTCAATTTCACCATACAGTATTTTCAAATGATTTTTAATATTTGCATCTACATGAGTAGCTGAAATTCTTTCTTTTAAAATGATATATTACTTGTGACCAGACTACTTTAGCTATAAATAATGTTTCATGCATTTTTGTTACTAGGAAACAAAGCTTGATGCTAAATTGTAAATAATATAATATTTTTCATGCATAGTCAGCATTATTTACCGTCAAAAACAGTCACTACAGGAAAACTTTTGTTAGTTTAGAAGCAAAAGTTCGTATGGTGCCATTGCAAATAGTTTTTTTAAACAATCAGAAATAGTAATCGACCAAAACTTGATAAAGTATATTTAAATGGGCTTGATAGAGTTTTGTTATCACACGTATGTAGTTCTCATGGCTGCATGGATTTTATGATCACATGGTATAGAATTAGTTTGAGTTCGTCATCCATATGTGTAAGCTAATAAAAC
Organism: Eleusine coracana subsp. coracana; assembly: GCA_032690845.1. Lineage (NCBI taxonomy): Eukaryota > Viridiplantae > Streptophyta > Magnoliopsida > Poales > Poaceae > Eleusine > Eleusine coracana. The sequence goes on from CM064420.1 coordinate 50,106,809, forward strand.
AGTAATTAATTAAGAAATTAAGAGCTAAGAATGCATGAATGCAATTAACGAGCTAATTTAGAGTGCATGGTGCATACGCATGTGTAGCCGGTGGGTGTGCATGCTCTAATAATTAAGCACCCCATGCATGCATGGGTGTGTGGTAAGTGGGTGCCTGGGTTGGCTCCCGTGGATGGGCTAGAGAGTGATATAATATACCACATCCTGGGTGTGTATATATATATGACAATGCTAAATGGCGTGTTGTGTGCTGAATATTATTCAGCGCACCGGTTGGTTTGACCGGGTACCCCGAGCGCATGTCTATTTGACCACGCGGCATACCTGCGCTCCCCCTTTGGACCACACACGCCACCTGCACTCTCGCTTTGGACCACGCGTGCAACCTGCACTCCCGCTTTGGACCACGCGCATTACCTGCACTCTTGCTTTGGACTTTATATCCAGTGGTTGCCTGACAGTGATAAAAGAAAAAGAAAATCTTGTATTATTGTTACAGTGTTGGTAGTATATACTTAAGACACTGGTAGTTTATCTACGATTTGACCAGGTATATACTTAAGGAATGGTAGTCTATTTATGATTTGACCAGCTTTGATAGTATATACTTAAGTAGTAGTATATGGTATAGTCCATACGGCCAAGTAGTAGTATATGATCAAGTAGTAGTGTATAATGGTATATAACCTGGTAATAAACTAGGTCATACACTACATGTGGTAGTATATATTTACTGAATGGTAGTTTATACTATCAATAACACTACGTGGCGGTATTATAGATGGTATATATACAATCCGGGTAGTATAGGTACGAAATTAGTAAACCACCTGCAGTATCCGATTGTGATAGTATATCGATGGGTATCACTCTTTTTAATAAGTATATGTCGTGTCAGATAAACGAATAATTGTTGTAGTATATGGAATGAGACATGATGTATATCTCTATTTTTCTGTAGGAGTTGATAAGAATGGCAACCACCATGATGTCTATCTCCTATTTACACTCCCCATAAAATGGTAGATCTAACGGTACACCTATTTGGTTCTTATTTGATGTGGTAAAAGAGCTTCAACCACGGGTTAGATCTAACGACCTGGAGTATTCATAGGTGCTACGGATTTATATAACACCATCAACATTGATAAACAGGACACATCATCTTGATTGATAACGTCAAGCAGGACAATGACGGGCCACAAGAAACAAAGTCGTGATGCGATTGGTCGTTTCAATCAAAGTCGGTCGCCGTTGTCTAGGCGCGACCCTTCACCACGTAGGAGCGGTGGTCATGACATCAATGCCGGGTCATCGTCATCGAAGGTCAAGGTAATCCAAATTTGTGATCGAGCATAACTATGTTTACAATGCTAATGGTCTGTTAACATCATGGCCTATATAACTGTGACTTTATTATGGGTTGATAGGTGGATCTTTTTTACAGGCTAGTCAACACATATACATTGAAGCTTGGCATTCTTCTGACACAAATGATATGGGAGTGCAGGGCGACTGGCCAGACTATCCAGCGAAGTTGGACGAGGTTGTATATATACTACTATAAGTAGTTTGTAGTATACGACCTAAGATGTAATGGTACATGTTTTTTTAATGTATTGTTTGAACTAACCAGCTATTTAATGTAGATTAAAGGTGAAAAGTATGATATAACTTTCCCCAAGATGACTTGCACGATGATGATCAGTGAAGAAAGTGATGACGAATCGGATGAACCAGTCCTGTCGGGGGAAAAGGTGATACATGCAAAATTGTCTATTATCAGAAACTTAAAGTTGAAATCAGAAAAGGATGAATTAATTTTTACATTCTTTTGAATACTAATACTAAAAATCATTAAAATTGTTAGATTCGTGAGATGGCGGAGGCTCTTCGCATTGCTGTTAAGCGGAAGTTGAAGGAGGGTCACTACTACACATAGATCAGTGAAGAAAGTGATGACGAATCGGATGAACCAGTCCTGTCGGGGGAAAAGGTGATACATGCAAAATTGTCTATTATCAGAAACTTAAAGTTGAAATCAGAAAAGGATGAATTAATTTTTACATTCTTTTGAATACTAATACTAAAAAATCATTAAAATTGTTAGATTCGTGAGATGGCGGAGGCTCTTCGCATTGCTGGTAAGCGGAAGTTGAAGGAGGGTCACTACTACACACATTCAGTTGAATCTAGGGAAGACAACTAATGAACGAGGATAAATGATGAATAAAATTAAATAATATGAAATATCTCATCATTTTCATATGTATGGAATATTATCCCTCATACTTTTGGTGTATTGAAAATTTTTGGATTGTAATCATAATATTCTTTCGCTCGTACTAAATTTTGGATTGTAATCTTAATATTTTTTCTGTCCAATTTTGCAAATGTACTATTTTCAGTGTATATCTGGTAGTAAAACCTATTACAGACAACGTAGTATTGATTGAGACATTTGACGACAGTATACGATGTATTACAATGCAATAGGTGATCCAGGTAGAATATCTGCCACAATATATAAATGATTACTATACTACTAATAAGAAGTTACATACTATTTGGTAAAAAAGAATACTATCACTACAACAAATTATCCTGGTGTGGAAGTAATATACTGCAAACAATCATATAATTAACATCGGGTAAAATTGGTCAATGACATTGTAAAGTTAAAAGGGTGCACGGTAAAAGGGTATATATACTTCACTTCGTTGAGTAGTATATGTCCTGCCATTAAGCATATGGGAAATCCGCTACATAGAGAACATGTACTATGTAATTGAGAGGACAGTATAAACTATGCTAATGGTTGAATAGTACATGTACTGCCATTAAGCATATAGGAAATCCACTACAAAAGAAAACAGGTACTATGAGGTGGTATGAAAGAACGGGTAGTATAAGTACTACATGTGGTATAATCGACAGTAACATTGAACTACTAATATTGTGTGTAGTATATGTACCGCTCAAGTATGCAACGAGTATATGTACTATACAACTTACCATTAAAAACAGAGAGCATCCTAAAAGGCTTTTGTTCGTGCTGATGGATTGCTGCCAATCCCTTATGCTATTTTGGAGCTGACAGAAAATGGCTCTGCAAATGTCGAACTGACCAAGTGTTTGATACTCCCGAGAGAAGCAAATATCCTCCATTCCAATGTGAAACTCTGGTCGACAAAATAGCAGCCTGGCACTGAGGCTCAATTCATCATTTCGCTTGTCAGCGATTTCGGCTAGACATCTCTCAACAGTCACTTTAGATGACATGTAGTAAGTTCCTCATATTTGTGAGTTCTTGAGATTGCTTCTTCGCACTGTACTGTTTCAAATCAACATCTCCAGAAGGTAAACCGAATGCGGTTTTTAAGTGGATTGGTTTCATGTAAATCTTCTTGCCATCGTCAAGTGGGATGCACATTGCTTCAGCATCTATACGATCCATCAGCCAGACTAGGAGCTCTCGGCATTCCAGGGCATCAGTGCGAAACTTCAAGAAATCCTTCCAACCCAGCTTCTCAAGTTCAGTACGCTGCTGCCTGGACAACTTTTGGATAGTTTCATAAACCTTTCTAGGGATGCAACGCACGTTTGCCTTCCCCTTATCACCTTCATTTCAGATTCCTATCAAAATTAAAAGGGATTATCTCAAACCTGTAGTCCATTTAAAAAAATATAATGGTATTCAAACACATAATTACTATCTGTGTTCGTGTATAGCAGTATATATATAATTGAATAATCAATCTGTAAAAGGAAACATTTAAAATATACTGCTCAATATAGTATCAAGGGTATATATACATACTAATGCAAAATACTAAACACTGGTAAATATACTATAGTAGGAGACAAATACTATAAACAACATTATGCAACAAAATATAGTATAGCTTTTGATTATATACTATTAGTGGTATATGTGTCATCGAGCGAGCTATATACTAACAGCAATGATATTGACTCAATATGAGTATATACACTATTTCAAATGAGTATACATACTATTGAGTATATATGCAATTGAGTATGTATACTATTAATGGTATATGTACTATGTTCAAGGAGTATACTAACAACAATTGTATACAAAAATAGTATACTATAGAATAATTATGTGATATCCTGATATTGTATGGCATGGAATATAAAATTTAAATTGTGTATAGATACTATCTGTAAAATATATGCATCATATAATGAAACTAAAATATTCTGGTGGTATATGTACTATAGTATAATCGCGCAACAAAGTGGTATATATACCAAGAAAAGAATTTTATACTACCACATAATGATTTTCCGTTTCTATGCCGCTTCTATCTTGTTCATATACTATTATTTAATAGTATAGATACCATGATTGGAACTTTATACCATGTACCATGTAAAGATCTTTATACTACCACACAAATCATATGCACAAAATTACAAATTTATTTAAATTTATGTGTACAAACTTGGTGGAGTAGCAATTAAAATATTCATATACTACCGCTATAATCTCGGATGGTGAATAGTCTATAATACAACTAATGAGTATATAAACTACTAAAAATTTATCCTATGGTATATGGAACATTACTACGATGCAATAATGGGGAATAGAAGTTGGGCGGGAAAAGGAGATTACTTGATCAACGTCGGTAGTCTGTGTTGGTGGTGCCATTGATGAACTGCCACCGCGTCTTGATGGCTGCTGTCGCTTCGTAGGAAGGCCTCTGACCGGATCCGCATCTCTCTGTCTCTTCTTCCTCAACGCAAGAATTTTTCTCCTTCTGGGAATGGGAGATGCAGGACTTCTTGGACTCTGTTGCAACTCCTCTTCGTCTGATTCCTGCGTGATTGGTTGTGAAGCAGCAGCACTTAGTATCTGTGAATCTATAATAGGGACGCATGGTTCCCGACCAACCGAGAGCACCATGGCTTCTTGACTGCTTGCAAATATAAGCTTGGTGGTGCGCTCGGGGACGTATTGCACCCTTCTCAATCTCTACGAATATACAAAAAAAAAAGAAATGCAGGGGGATTGGAGAGGGAAGAGTAGATCTATCAACCCTAACGACTTGAGGGATATTGAATGGATGAAAACGGAATCAACGACAAAAAAATACTTTGGTGGAAGAATGTAAAAAAACAAACATGAGAATATGAACAAACCTTTGATTTGCCTTGGTCGGAAGACATGTCTGTAACCGCAAGGTTTCAACCCTCGTGGCCGCTGAACCGAAGGAGGACGAGGGCAAAGCGATAGCGATGAAGAAGAGAGGAATACGCTGTTGGAGTACTGGTGCAGATCTACGGATGCGGGGTGCGGAATGCGGTTGCCTGAGGAGGCGGCAGCGCGCGTTACGGTAATGGAATGTGGAGAGGTCGTGGGCACAAATGAGGAGGGGTGGTGGTGGCGTAGTTACGGGAAGTGGGATGGGAAAAACAGACGGCAAGGTGAGTACCATTTCTATCGCAGGAACCGGCGCAAGATTCGGTTAGTGGGTGGGAAAAACCAACGTCGTCGTCTCAACAGTTCCACCAAATTCAAAAATATTCAAATTGATTCTCCCAACACGTGATGATAGCAAGTAGTACATATATCATATATATGTCCATACAGATTTAGTAAGACTGGTATATACGATAGTACATATAAATAATAGTAGTCTATTTAATGTACTATTTCTAGAATAGAAAGGTAGTACATGTAATATCATAAGTTTGCATGGTATTTCGTTATGGTTATCTATTTTTAGGGGATGGTGGTAATAAAGTTGACATGTAATTAATGCTAAACATTAATCGGTACTGAGTCTGGGTTTCTAATGAACATTAGTGATGAACATCGAAACGTGATGAGTGGTTTCTTTCTGATGATAGAAATAAATTGCAATTCAGTTTTTATAGGGTAATAATGTGAGTATAGGAGTGTGATAATTAGTAATACATACATATAGTATATATACGATACAACATATGGCAATGGTTGCATACACCTCAGTTGTAGTATACATCTGTTGGTAGTATTCTGCTTATGTGATAGTATATAACACAGTTATTAAATTGCTTGTTGTTTTTTTTTAACTGGATTTGCTTATCGTTTTTTGCACGTGGGGGGAGGGTTCGACGGTGGTGGGGGTTGGGGAATCGCACGGAAAGAACACGCCGAGGCGGGGACGGCCACCAACACGTGGGTTGTGGATAGGCGCGCGGGACGATGGCTGCTCGCAGGCGATTGGATGACTACTGACTCGGTCTCGTGCGACCAGATAATATATATATATATATATATATATATATATATATATATATATATATAATCACAATTTTTTACTTCAAAATGAGATCAAATTATTGAATGACAACCCTACAGAAGTTTTGATCATGAAATAACAATGCAAAAAAAGAAAGGTAGCGGAATGTTCACTATATATGCATAATTATAGTCAGTACACATATATTACAGTCAGCATATATAATTAAAGAGCATTTAGTTGTCAGTAAAATAGAAGTTGCACTGATATTCACTAAAAATCCAAGAACCATTCATTGCAATAATAGTAATTCATAACCAACATTTTCTGAAAAGATTTGAAAATTTCAAATGTCTGTCTAATAAGACTGGCCAGAACAAGATTATGACCCATTTATCATAACAATAGTGGGGACAAAAATAATATATTATCCTTTCTTACCCGTAGAAAAGCAAAGAATGAAGCATTATTCTACAAGGTATATTACTATCCTTTCTTCGATGAGTAAAACTTCACATGCAATTACTTAATATTCCTATGATGCACATTAAAACAATCAACTGTTTTGGCAATATTTAAAACAAAATAAAGATAGCTCGAAACAAACAACTATAGACTTATGTCAGCTATTCGACTATGCTTTCTGCATTCTTAACATATGTGGATTCGTGAAGACCTGTCTCTCTCATGTCTAGTGTCTGCATGAGCTGGGGCAACTCATCGTTGGAAGCATAGCACAGAGCGAGCTCATTCTGGTTCAACCAATTAGTATTGTATACAAAATGTCCTTACAAGAAGAAATTGAGCACGCTTACGTTAGTGAAACGATGAAGTAAAAAATCTGTCTTTTTTTCCTTCAATTCTCCTGCTTCCTATCTTGAAAATCTTCCATTCTCTCTTTCCTGTTGATAATAAAAAACATTGCCATGTAAAAAGATACAGGATGTACCAGACCCGACAAAAAATGCACTATGGAGAACTACCACCTCGACCTTGTGTTAAAATAGGCAGCAATAGCAAGGTGGATACCACCTTTTTAACAAATTTATTTCTCCTATTTCTGGAGTCACATTTTGTTTAATTAATTTGTTAGAGGACCACGAAATTTGTTTCTGATATCCCCATCCAACAGTTTATATTCATTCAACATCTTGCATAGAAGAATTCCAGAAATATGAAGTAGTCTTTACAAATATAACTAAATCATTCCCATGTTAACTTGAAGTTGCATGTACACATGGATGAGCAGTTAGATGTGGCATGTTACTAATTGACCGTCATACCTATAGACTCTACAACGAAAGAGGCCAACCAGCTTCAGAATGGATACCTGAAAGGAAAAAAAGCAAAATGAGACACCATGGGAAGGATTTGCATTTAAATTTTATTCACTGTCGGATAGAGATGTGCATGTGCTGTACTCTGCAAGAACCGTAAGAAGGCCATCACGATGCTACCTCATACTATTCTTCTAGGTTGACTGGTAGATGTCCAACGCCAAAAACCATATATTCAACAATTATGCCAAATTTCAATAATAGTTGTTCGACAGATACACTATGCATGTTATGTAGGTGAATGAAAGTACTAAAAGATGGACATGTATAGGGTCATGTTAGTGTCTCATGGAAGGTATGAATAAAAACATGTAATTGCAAAGTCAGCATCACATTAATTTTTCGAAAATACAGTGTACCATATGGCACACGTCAAGAGCACTCAAAGTTTCCTTTTAGCTAGTCTACATACTCTGATAACATTGCTTTGGCTGTGCAGTGAAACACATATTTGGTTAAATAAAATAACAAATAGGATTGATGGTACTATAGAAATAAAAGGAATTCAAAACTGTGAAATCAGACTTCTTAACAGGTGATTGTATTCAAAACTGCAAAAGGAAAGTGGCATCCTAAAAGTACCAAAAAAAGTTTCACTTGCCTTTTACAGTTTTATGAGAAATTCCATAATTAATGATCTGCATGCTATTTCAGTTGGAGCAAGTGATTCTATTTTTTATGATATTACTATCGCTAATGAATTGCAGGAACTAAAGGTTAAAAAAAGAACACTGAAAAGTATTGCAATAGATAGAACTCATTTACAGAAACATAGATTAACAATGACGACACTGCTCCCTTGAGTCAGATTGTTAGCTAAACTGGTTAAAATTACATACATATTAAGATTTTCAAAATACATTAAGCATTCTCCAAACAGCACCTTCAATGTCTGAAAAAAAAACTTTCAAGTGGTAGCATCTCCAAACAGCCGCTTCAAATTTACATTTTCATCAGAGCATTTATGAGTCATGTTTTAATGAAGAAATTAGCATAATTGTGCTTTTACACAAAAAATACAATTTCAAATAGTGAAAGTGAAACATTTTGTGTTGATTTGCCTATGAGTTCTTCAGAAATAATGTGTCACTTATGCTATTAGATAGGTAGCCCATCTTAAAATATTTTAGTAGCATCTTTGATTCAACAATTGATACCAATTCATCTTAATTAATTTCAGTAGTATCATTGCAGCTAGAATGATTCAGGGACCAGTGTGATTCTCCTGATACCCATGCATGAAAAAGTAATGAAAACACTTCGTCAATGGTACATGCAGCACAGGAATACTATAAACAGAATAAGAGGTGAATCTCACAACTATAGTATTGCTGGGCATCTGTATTTTAATCTGCCAATTGAAGATCCTGAGCCGATTATTGAAGATCCAGAGCCAATTAGAGGGTTCGCCAAATCACCGTAATACCAGTAAAGTTTCAAGTTTACTTGATGCTATTGTGAGCTTTGTCTGTAGCTTCACAATCTACAAAAGAAAAAAAATTATTAAAGAACAGAATCGATCAATATTTGATAGATGATAGAAAAGAGGGGACGAATTATACCTCTTCATTTACCACCCAATCAAGAAAGGCAAGGGCATATATATTTAGGACCTGTAAATGTAACTCCTTATGTCACCGCTGGAAGATGCTTTGACAATCCTAGCAAGGTCATCTTTTTAGGCTATGTTTTTAGTCTTGTTTCCTTTTATTCTATTGAAACATTATTCTCAAATTGCTGTAATAAAAGTGACCGAGAGAGCCGTATGCAAAACCTTGCAAAAGGCCAGAATATTTATTCCATTATCGAAAAATGCAAGTGGAATGCAAGTGTCAGCCATAGCTTCACATTGATGCAGTCTAGAAAACGTGATCCACCACTACATTCCTCCTAGTCTGCCCCCATATTTTTTCTTTTCTGTAATCCTTAATGTTTAATTATGGCAGGTTCTTTTACAGGGTTACAGACAAAACATACTTAAATATAGCAAGGTAACAAATATCACTGGAGATGGATTCAGTTAGCGTCTAAGAAAGGATTTGACAAAAGGCAAGATGCATGTTAATTTACTTGCACAGAATAGCGCAAAACAGAACCATCGTCACTGCACGCCCATGCAAGTTCTTGTCTCACATAGTTCTTAACCTATGTTGTATGATTTTATATTTTTATTATAGCTCCAAAAAATTCAGTTGGAGTTAATTTGCAATTTGAAATATTTTTAACTGTCGAGGACAGGAAACTTTGATCAGATATACTTAATATAAAAGCTTGGAAAAGAACATTGCATCTTAGGTGACATGCACATGATCCGAATTCAGGCCATAGTGTAACTGAAGCCGATGTACTAAACCTTGTTGATATTTTCATGGAACAACCCAATTTTAATGTCCCTCCAAGACGACCGTAAAAGCAGAAAGAATTTCCTATGTGTCAGTATATATAATGCAAAAGTCACAAATGACAAATAATTTCTTATATGCAAGTAGACATAATGCAAAAGTCATAAATGAAAGACCCAATGAATAACCAATATCTGCTAAACTTCCAACGTATTTCGTTAAGGACAATATATATGGTGTGTAGTGTGTTAAACAACCCCTATATCAAATTGTAACTGAACATCCAAGTTTTCTGTAATGAGCTTTTAACTGTCAACTAATTTAGATGAGCTTTTATCTGGTCAACTAATTTATCTCACTTTAGGTGCAAGTGGACTCCAAATTAAGAGAGAGAGAAATCAATTAATTTATCTGACTTTAATTGCAAGAGGACACCAAATTAAGAGAGAAAAATGAGGGAAACAATAAAGCACAATGGAACTGTGATTATCTCATTCAAATCTTCCACTTACGAAGGAGCATCACCTGGTTGTCCACGGATCAAATCATCAAACTGCAAGCATAAGGATCAAATCATCGAAATAGCATATCAATGTAACCAGCAATTGAAACGAGGACATCAAATTTGAGATGAGAGAGAATACGAACTACTGCCTCAGGGTCAGACAAGGGAGACTGGATACACGCACTCCTCTGCTCCAAAAAATATTTTGTTGGAGAAAGAGCAAGTTCATGTTTCTGTTAGGAAGACATAACTGAAACTCTTTGGTACCCGTCTCTTTCACCGAAGCTCTTTGCCATCAAAGATTCGGAGGTTCCGCCATTGCGGCACCATGTGAAAGAATGTTAATACTTCAGATAAGCTCAGCAAGAACAAAGTTGGTGATATTTTATTATCCACACCGTGATGAACAGTAGGAGAAGAATTTAGAAATCACTCAGACCTTAGTCCCTGCACACATTGAAGCAGTCCACCTCCTTCTCCAGCACATGTAGCATCCAATCTAGGCCTCCTCTGCTTCCCCGTTATCATCCCACATCTCCAGCAAGAAAACAAATTCTGATGAACTATCAGATCAGATCGGCACTGGACGCAATCCAATGGAACTGATGTAAAATCTCCCACACTGAATCGAATCACTTACCATCTTCAATGGGAGGGTGTTAGAACCACGCCGGAGAGACAACAATCTGTTGCCAGCGAGATTACTAGGCACACACACGTACTCATAACTCACGTGAACCCCTTAGACACGATCTGGTTTGATGCTGCAATGTACAACTTTTCAGCTTGTATTCCTATACTTATATAGACTATTACATGGAAAGAAATAAAAGGCCTTTCAATCAGGCACATCTAAGCTTTCTAAACTAAGCACACAAACTATAGAAAGGTAAATCACTAAATAAGGAAGGCAATGATTTATTTCCTACAATCTCCTCCTAAACCTTGCCTTGCTCAACATTGATTAGCTCGATCTTTGATCTCAGCTCATGGAACTTAGTCTTTCCAAGCGGCTTCGTGAGAATGTCATCTAGTTGTTCTTCGCTCCTGATGAACTTCACATAAATCAAGCCTTCTTCTGTAGTCGCCCTGATGAAGTGATATTTCACTCGAATGTGCTTGCTCTGTCCATGGAGAACTGGATTCTTGATCAAAGCAATGGCGGATTTGTTGTCCACCCTCAGCATCGGCGCTCTTGCCGCCCTTCCCTGTACCTCAGATAGCACATGGGTGAGCCACAATGCTTGACTAGCAGCATTTGCCGCTGCTATATACTCAACCTCACAACTTGACTGCGCCACCACCTTCTGCTTCATGGACTGCCAAGTGATCGGGCTGCTGCTGAGAAAGAAGATCATGCCTGTGGTGCTCTTGCTTGCATCGACATCACCAGCGTAATTGCTGTCATTGAAGCCAGTGAGCTTGGCTTCACCCTCCTCCTTTCGGCCGAACCAGAGTCCCCAATTCCGAGTCTCGGCCACATAGCGCAAGATGCGCTTCACCGCGGCGAGGTGGTCCTTTCGCGGATCCTCTAGGAACCGGCTAACAAACCCGACTGCAAATGCGAGATCAGGGTGAGTGTTAACCAGATACCTCAGACTCCCGATGATGCTCCTGTATGTCGTCGCGTCGATCGACGGCTGCTCACTGAGCTTGCTCAGTTTGAGGCGTCTCCATGGGCGTTTGGAAGGGGTTGCACCCTGTCGTCCCAGACCTCTCCAGGATCTTGCTGGCATAGGCATCTTGGCTCAGCAAGATCCCCCTCGCACTCTACTTCACCTCAATGCCGAGATAGTAGTGAAGCAGACCGAGATCACTCATCTTGAACGCGGCTGCCATCTCGTCCTTGAAGGCCGCAATGTCACTAGAGCATGAGCCGGTGATCAAAAGATCATCGACATAAACCCCGATCACCAATCGAGCATTGCCATTCTGCCTGACGTAGATGGCATGCTCTGATGGACTCCTCCTGAAGCCGAGCAACAACAAGGTGTTGTCAAGCTTCGCATTACAGGCGCGTGGCGCTTGATGTAGGTCGTACAACGCCTTTCGCAGCTTGAGCACCTTGTGCTCCTCGCCAGTGATGATGAAACCAGTCGGCTGGTCGATGTAGACCTCCTTCTACAGGTCCCTGTTGAGGAACGCCGATTTGATGTCCATGTGGTGCACCTCCCACCCCTCGTGCGCCGCAAGGGCGATGAGTAGGCACACCGAGTCGAGCCGGGCTACCGGTGCGAACACCTCGTCATAGTCAATGTTGTGTTGTTGCGCATAGCCCTTCACCACGAGGCACGCCTTTTGCGTAGACACCGCCCTGAGTTCATCTAGCTTCACCTTGAAGACCCACTTCACGCTGATCGCCTTGCGACCAGGTGGGAGGTCGGTGAGGCACCACGGGCCGTTCTCCTCGATGGAGTCCATCTCCTCCATCATCGCCCTCCTCCAGCTGGGGCTGCCTTCCGCCTCGGTGAATGAGGTGGGCTCGTCGGCGCTCACCACATGAATCTCCTCCATCACCAGTGCGCGTGGTGCGAGTCCACGCAGCGAGGCTTGCCCGATGATGTCATTGATGCTGTGGAACCGAAGAGGCGTGTCGTCGTTGTGGTCGGTGTCGAGGTTGTTGTCGACGACACCGTCCGGTGAGCCAGACTCTGACTCGCCAGCTCCATCACCCGGGGGTGGCTCCCCAAGTGCAACTCCTGTCAATGCCTCGACCACCTTATCAACAGCTAGTGTGGCTTGTCCCCAAGTGGTGTACTCCACTATGAACATGTCGTCGCCACCAGCTGGATCGTCATTGCCGCCGCTGGTGCCCCAGCCCCACTAGGCTTGCTCGTCGAACACCACGTCACGTGTCACATGGACACGCTTCGCGATGAGGTTGTAAGCACGGTACGCCTTGGAGCCGTTCTCGTAGCCAACGAAGATCATCTTTCGACCATAGTCGTCGAGATTCTTTAGGTGCGGTGTTGTGTTTCGGACGTAGATGATGCAGCCGAACATACGAAGGTGATGCACCACCGGCTTCTTCCTATGCCACGCCTCAAACGGGGTCATCCCGGCGTCCACACTCTTTGTTGGGCAACGGTTCAGCACATACACAGCGGTGTTAACCGCCTCGATCCAGAACCATCCGGGGAGCCCCTTCGCCTTGAGCATGCTCCTCGTTGTAGCCACCACCGTGCCATTACGGTGCTTGACGACACCATTCTGCTGCGGGCTATAGGGCGCAGTGTGCTGGCGATGCACGCCCTCGCCCGTGCAGTACTCCGCGAACTCCCTCGCGGTGAACTCGCCACCACGATCAGTTCGGAGTGCCTTTAGCTTGACACCGGACTCGCCCTCAGCTCACGCCTAGATCTCCTTGATGGCAGCCGCTGCACGATCCTTTGAAGGAATCACGGCTACCCACATGTACCTGCTGAGGTCATCCACCAACAACAAAAAGTACTTATTATCTGCAGGCGTCACCGGTGAGATGGGCCCATAGAGGTTACCGTGTACTAGCTCGAGTCACTGTCGTGCCTGGTACTCCGCTTGTGCTGGAAACGAAGTGCACCTCTGCTTCCCAGCTTGGCATGCCTCGCACAGGTGACCGACCTATCCGATCACCGTCAGGCCGCGCACTAGCTCCTCCCGAGCTAGCTTCCTCAGTGCCGCCATGTTGACATGGCCGAAACGCTCATGCCAGCACCATGCCTCCTCGTCGTCGCGGCTGCGCACCGCCAGGCACGACGATTGTGCCACCTTAAGCTGGATCTTGTACAGGCAGTTCCCTGCATGTGCCACCTTCGCCAGCAATTTGCCTCCCGGCTTGCGAACCCTCATCACCCCATCATCGATCTCGGTCTTGTAGCTGATCTCATCAAGCTGACCGATGTTGATGATGTTCATCATCAGCAGAGGGATGAAGTAGACTCCAGGGAGCGACTGGACCTCCCCGTTCTTGCATTGGAAGACAACAGTGCCCCAACCTTCGATGCGTGTCACCGAGTCATCACCGAACCGCACGGTGCCGAGTAGCACTGTCTCCAGCTTGGTGAAGGCGGACCTGGATCCGGTCATATGGTTGGTGGCGCCGGTGTCCAGGACCCAGGTCTCCACCTCCCGATCCTTCTCTTCTCCGAGATGGGCGAACACCTTCTCCTCCCGGATCTCGAGTTGGGCGACGGATCCCGTCGACGCCACCCTAGACCCATCAACACCATGCTCCCGACCTGCCTCCTACAGCGCCGAATCATCACTAGCATGCACGTCGACCACCGGTGACAATGTTGGTGATGCCGTCACGAGCCAGAGCGAGGCCTCCTCTTCATCTTGCGTAATGTGAGCGTGCTCCTTCTTGGGCTTCGACCTGCACTCTCGGGCCCAGTGACCCATCTTGCCACAGCGTCGGCATTCATTGTCTATGGGCCGATTTGTAGTTGGTGGCCCGCTTGGTGGATTGCCACGCCCACGCCCACGCCCGCGCCTGCTGCCGCCACCGCCGCGACGCGTCGAGCCGCTGCTCGCACCGCTGCCATGTTCTTCCTCGCGCTTCTTCCTCTGCGAGTTCCACTCCTCCTCTGTGAGGTACAGCTTGTCATCATGCTGCAGCGACGCCGGAGCTTCCTCGAAAGCCTCCTCGGCCTCCTTTAGCTACCCTGTCAGATCGGCGACCGACATCATCTACACGTCGAGAAGTGTCTTGATGATGATCGTGATCTGCTTGAATCGAGGCGACAGGCTCCGCAAGATCTTTGCCACGATCTACGAATCCTTCAACTCCTCGCCCAGTGTGTTGATGTGCGCCGCCGTGCCCTCCAGACGGAGTGCGTAGTCCTCGACGGTCTCGTCGTCACCGAACGTGGTGAGGTTGAATTGCCGGCACAGCTGTTGCGCCGTCAACCTCTTCACGCCATCATCGCCAATCCTCATGGTCACGATTGCGTCCCAGGCCTCCTTGGCCGTCTCCTTCTTGGCGATCGTCGGCACCATCTCCGGTGGTACCGCTCTGCACAAGGCATCGAGCGCCATCATCTTCTCCTGGGCGTCGGCGCCGCCGTTCTCGATGATCTTCCATAGGGCTCTGTCCTTCAACTTCACCTTCATGAGCAGTGTCTAATCGGAGTAATTGGTCTTGGTGAGAACAGGGTAGCTACTCCCCCTGCCCACCTCACGAATCACCCGCTAGATCACGACGCCGTCGTCGAAGGTGTCGCCGGCCTTCTTGCCCGACATCTTCATGCCTTGGACGAACCTAGCTCTGATACCAATTGTTAGAATCACGTCGGAGAGACAATAATTTGTTGCCAGAGAGATTACTAGTCACACACATGCACTCACAACTCACGTGAACCCCTTAGACATGATCTGATTTGATGCTGCAATGTATAACTTTTTAGGTTGTATTCTTATGCTTATATAGACTATTACATGGAAAGGAATAAAAGGGCCTTCCAATCAGGCACATCTAAGCTTTCTAAACTAAACACATAAACTATGAAAAGGAAAATCACTAAATAAGGAAGGCAAGAATTTATTTCCTACAGAGGGTTGGTGTCACAGCATTGCATGTCCCCTCAAAAATGCATGTGAGCTCTCCAGACATGCCGCCGTGACTCCTGGTCGCTGCTTTCATGGGGATCATCAGGGATAGCCCGCACCCCATCCCTGCATTCGGCAAGCTGCATCAACGCCCGCAATACAGATATGGAAGCAATCTGTTGCATCCTCCGTGCAGAACGAACGGCGCCCTCCTACACACCCTCCGCGGTCACCAGATGGAACCACTCGTCCCCATCCAATTCAGCATCACGACCGGTATGAACATGCGTAAATTTATCCAGATAATATATTCTTCGGTGGTTTTGTGACATTCACAAAACAATTAGAGGTAACATCTAATATTAGAGGAAGACAGTACCAATGTCACCTATATATTTTTAGTACAGTCATTGGTGATTAAAAGAATTATATGTTTAAAATCAACTGCAAAGCTAAAGATCCTTCTAACAATTTTTATCTGATTTAGCTCCCAAACATCAAGCATATCATCAAGCAACTTACAACTAGAAAATATATTTAACAATGCACCCACGTGAATTACAGTGACATAATCAAATGCCACACGTTACTGTCACCGACAGGTTGAATGTTGTGAACGTTTTCATATAAATTGTGCTACATTATTGTCTCTTGATGATAGAGTGAGCGCAGTTTTTGTTATTCACACAGGACGAACACGATACACCAGCATCAAAATCATAGAGTGCAAAATGATTCATCATAAAAGGTACATCAGTGTGATAACATGCCAGATAGATATTTTTTGTTAAGTATTTTAATTCTCAAAATTCAGGACACCGGTTCTAACCTTCTAGACAAAAATTGAACAATGTTATTACGTTAAAATTTGTGACAGTTCAATTATGACAGCTCATGTCTTGGTAAATTCGAAAAACTATTTCAACAAGCTCTGCTGGCTCAGGAGTTGCATTCAGTAAGTTCAAAACAACGGTAAGATGTTCATAGCAAATATATTTCTTTTCACAACGAGTAAACAAAGTAACTATCACATTTAAACTAATGCTCCTAATAAATCAGTCCCGAATGATATCCCTCAAAAAAATTATCAACTGGATGAAAAATAACAAAATAAATTTTCAGCATACTCAAGCAGACAAGCCTGGACCATCCTTGTATCCAACACATCCAGTGCCAACAACCTGTTGTAACTTTTCTTGTAATATGATATAGCCTTTTGATCTGCCACCATATTAAAACAAGAAAAAATATCTTGATAACTTGGCAAATGAATATGTAATACAAATATACAATTTATAATACAAACATTTGAAGTTCTAGAACTGCTTCATCTTATAGTAACTGAAAATACAAACAACAAAAATAACAACAACTAAGCCTTTAATCCCATTGGGGTAGGCTAAAGAACATAGTAATAGCTGAAATTAAATTCAAGAAAAAAGTAATTAAAATCAAAATAGATCAACTGAATTGTAGTGTCATGTAAGAGCTTAGGGCCATTCATAGAGTGCGAATATAACTGAATGCAATGGAACAAATCAGGGACCCTACTCCATAGAAATACAATTTTCAAGGTGCAGCATATATGCCATAAGACCAACTTAGTTGCACAGATCATAGGTATCTTAAGTTCATAAAGAAATACCTAGTGATTTTAAGAAACAACACCCAAGGGATGTTGGAGTAGTGCATCTGAGCCAATCCCATCAAAATCTCCAAACTGAACAAAACAAAAGAATGACTCAAAATGTTTGGCCAATTTACTCTCACTGAAATTAGCCAAGTACCCATCTTGAGAGAAAAATACCCTAAACAAATTTCCTGGAGATACTGGATCTCCCCTAGCCAGCAGTCTTGAACCTCTTGTCTTCAGATTAACCGCTTGAAAGGAACTACTTTCACTATCAGCAATAAATTACTCCTACAATTGTGCACGAACAAATCTGATAAGTGCCATGCTATGTAATGTTGAATCCAAAACAATAACAGAAAAGGAACATGAATACATTCTATTTGTGATATCCCAGAAGGCTATGCAAACGATGTCCCCATGCCACTGCAACAGGAAGTTTGACTTTTCAAAAAACATAATCAGAATAGCAAAAAAAATAACACATAAGTATATATCTTCAAGAAACAGAATGCCACTTACATGTAATGAAAAAGGTCCACAAGCTTAGTTGATCACGTACCAAACAAACATACATACTTAAATTATGAAACGGTTATTCATTTGTGCTATTTCGAATTAGCAGTGAGGATAACAAAACAAAAGAAAGGAAACAAAATGGTAGATATTGAACCAATACTAACATATATATGTTGTGGAATTTTCCAACAATCAGATAACAATTGAAAATGAAAGGGTAAAGGGGATGGGAAATTAACAATTGTCGTGTTAAAAGGAAACACACCTAGATGTGCCTTCTGATGATGTAGATTCTGCTGATGGATGTGAGCTGCTAGGTGAGACTCCGGTATCTGATGCATATAATACACAAAGGCCAAGCTACCTGCTTCAATTAGCCTAAAAAATAGTAATTATGGCGAGCTGAAATTTTGATATGGAATTAACAAAAGAAAAGTTGTGATAGAAGAATTATGAAAAACTTTCTATTTGGTTCAGTAATTTGGATATTAAATTAACAAAAGAATGAAAGTATGATAAGTACCTAAAAAGAAAAATGGTAACCCATAGACAAATAGAAGGCTATGGTCAGCTAAAGGAACCCAAATAAACTGCACAAAATTTGCTTACAATGTTTATGTCAGGGTTTGCAGTCCAAATTTGCATATCAGCAGTTCAAAAAATTGTTTTGTTTAAACTCTATGCCTACTTAAAAAATGTATTTGTTATATGTGAGCTATCATGTATGGTCCAGGTATTAACAAAAGAAAAAGAAAATAATAGAACACACACCAATTACTCTTGAGAAATTTAATGTCACATTTACACTTCCCATTTGAATATAGGACGCCCTGCACTCTGTATCCTTTTTCTCTTTGCCTCGAGTTCAGGTTTGTGGTCTCTGGAAAAATTGTGTGACTGCATAATGTGGAAAACAAGACAAAAAAAGAGTTTGTTCCCCTATAAATCATTATGAATGAATCATGACATAAGGATAACCAGCATTTCTGGATCAAATAAAATGTTGCAAGACTTCCTGAGTTGCCAGAATGTTCAATTCTAACAAACTGCTATAGAAAGAAATGTGCCATGAATATTTAGCTGCACTAATCAAAACAACAAACTCCAATTTTACAGTCATAAACTTTACCTTTACTTTCAACTACCTCGGGATTCATTAGCATGTCCATTCAACATGTGATTCCTTCTGATCGAATATACATGCATAAATTATTAATCAGGCTAAAGGAAATATATGTTGGAGACCTAAAATTATTGCAAAACTAATAGTGGAAAAATTACTGCAGTACAATCATAATAAGGCGTGTAGAGTCCAAATTAGAGCTATGTTTGAGTGTCAAGGAGAGTAACAAGAGCATCCCTTCATCTCTAGCCAAGTGAGGTTGTAGAGAGCTATTAGTGTTGTTACTCTTGGTCTGTGGCAGAGCCTAAACCGGTTAGATGTCGGTGATGAGTCTATCATGATTGGTTGTGAAGGCCATCATAAGCTTATACAAGGTGGGAGCTCGCCTTTGAAAGGAGCGTCAAGAAGAGAATGCTCGTGCTTGCACTAGGAGAGTGCAGCAAGTCCTCGAGGGAGACAAGCTTGTGCTGTTGGGGCAATGGTTATGCAATGTGTCTTTACTTTGAGTGATGCGGGCTTGTGCACAAGGACTCCACCCTTAAGTGGCTAGAGGTATTGATACTCCGACGGGAGTTGATCCAATGCTGGTGTTTTCTTCTTCTCCTCCTCTTGGCTCTCGACTGATTCTTTCAGCAATCCAAATGGCAAAGAGAGGTCTCTAGGACCCCAACAACAACTTTAAATAGGCTTCCAACCATCAACTAGCCATTGCACCACGAAATAGTTTTCTAAACGTACAAATTGGATAGTCTGGTCCCACGGTTTTCAGATCGACTGATCGATTCTAGTCGCCAGGGTACCGATCAGCCGATCAGATCGATTGATCGGACGATTAGGCCTGATTAATCAAGCAATTTACTGTTTACAGTCATCCTCATCATCTGACCCCTAGACAATCGATCAGAGTATATAGTATAGTATATAAACTAGTTTATATATACTTTCTATAGAGGATGAGGGTACAGATTCAGGAGATGAGGAGAGTACTGTTAAATCTCTGATCCAAAAAGGGAAAAACAATCACAGAGGAGATAGGATTATAGCTGGGCGCCACTCGCGGCAGCTGGCCTGAGAGAGGGAAGGGGTAGCGACGTCCTTGGCTAGGCAGGCGGCGGCGACTGGAGCGCTGGAACACAATAGGAGAGAGAGGGGGGAGAGAACAGGGGAGGGAGAGGTGCCTAGGGTTTATGTTCCAGCTTAACGGGCCAAAATGGGCCCAGGTGAGCTATGTTCTGGGCCGAAATCGGCTGAAGCCTGATCGTCCTTGATCAGAAAACCCGATTAGTCATGATTAATCATCGATCAGCCGGACGATCAGCTAACTAATCGAACAAATCGAATCGCTTACCCTGATCGTGTGCATCAGACCGATAAGTCGATTAATCGATGACTAATCATGATTAATCGGACGATCTAAAAATGTGGGTCTGGTCTCTTCTAGACCGTACTATTTTGTCATCACCGGAACTCTCCTTCGGAGCCATTGCACAACGGTCACTAGCTACTTCTATATAGACCGGGCAATCCTATCTACAGATCGAACAGTCTAGTCTCCATATTCAGAAAACATTTCTTGCTGTTCTTTTGCCTCCTCTGATGACCGTACAATCTACTATCTTAATCCTCGCTCAGTTCTAGAAAAAACTCAACCCTAGGAGGGTAAGACCACCTCGAGACATTGCATTACTAGAACAAGACCTTCTCACGTAGGCCGAGAAAACCCCCAAACCCCTCTCCGTACTATACACGAGGGTCATGTGATCCCTGTGAGAGTCAGGCCAGCATAGAGCACCATTACCCACGATCGGATCGTGTCTTAACCCATTCTTTGAGATTGCAGAGAGGTGAGGAGATTTGTTTAACCCAAACCATAATTCGTCCCTGCCGAGGATCGAACCTAGGACATGAGAGGTGTGGTAGGGGCACCTAACCACTTGGCTAGAGCCCCTTTCGCTCGCTCAATTCTAGAAACATTTTTCTTGCAAAACTTTTTTGACATTCTCCTTCATAGAGACCGTTGTTGACGGTCGTTAACTACCATTTCCAGCCATCAACATTACTCAAAATAAAGAAGGATTGTATATTCCCACCATGAATTTTAGTTAGAATTAATAAATATCCATTATTGCTTGGAGAAACACTAACATACAGGGAAAATATACAAACGGAGTGAAGAAGGCCTCAAGATCTATGGAAATGAACTTTCAGCCAAGTATACGTATTGAATGACCCACATACAGAAGCAAACTGCCTCAGCAACCGACCTTACTATATCACAGGACACTGAGACCCACCTGGCAGGGCTTCCGGGGCGGCAGGATCCCAATGGGCCCACACCCTATTCGGCCGAACAGGAGTGTTCAACTGAATAGGTGGGCAGCCCACTGGGGCCCATCTTTGAATGGCGGTTCCCCACCGACTTCCCAAAGGCGGTTGGCCCCTTAAGGGTGAGAGTAGTAGGAGGGTCTTGGTGAGGCAGTCCAGTGCTAGTAGGTATTCTATGGTGGCTGCTTGAGTAGGGTCCATCACCATGCGAGTAGGTCCTCTGAGGCAGAGTTCACGATGAATGCACACTGTGTTGTTCAGGTTCTCCACCAGGAAGTATCTGATGGGTGTGTTGCTAGTTGTTCCAAGGCCTTTGCCGCATATGTGCAGTAGTACATATCGTGTCAGGATCTATATGGTGTCATCAAAAGCAACTCTTGTTTGACCCATGGTGATGAAATTCGGGTCAGTGATGAATACCTAATGGGCATGTACTTCCACGGTGTACTTAGAGACTCCACTTTCTTCATATTCCTGGTATCGATACTGAGGCATAGAGAATCCATCAAATAGTTGGATAACATGTTGTAGCAGCGACGGGAAACCTTCTTCCTCCAAAGGCGAGGGTGTAGGTCCATGCATGGTCATCCATCTATAAGACAAGCATCTCATGAGTGAGAAAGGTAGGGGATTTGTGGGGGTAAAGAAGCAAAATTTTAATTTTGGAGTATGGGAAAAGTAAGAACTAATGTTTTCTATATAAGGTATGGTAAAGCATCAAGGGTGTCATAATAGGTTTTGTCCTATGGTCAAGTATCAGCTCTGATACCATCTATCATACCCCTATCCGGGGTACGTCGTGTATTCCGTACCAATCCCTTGATCAGTAGTTGGTACACACATACAAATGATACACGGTGATATAGCGATCTTTATTTAGGTCCACACAGGGACAATAGAGTCATATAAGTCTTAAGTTACAAGCCAAAGGGGAGGACATGCCTGTCCTAAAAGAAAAATACAAGCAAGCTTCTAGGGACTTCCACAGGCAACTCGAGCATAGGACACAACCTATTCATCAAATTCCACGGGTGCTTCGTCTTCTTCTCCGTCCTCTTAGTAATTGAATTTAAAGCAATGGTGAGTACATAAGGTACTCTGCAAGCCCTACCTCTAGCAAAAGGGCAATATCAGGCATTTGGGTAAGTAGTCAAGGAATGGGTTTGGGTTTTTAGAGTTTTGCGGAAAGCGCGTATGCAGGGGCTTCTTTAGAGGCAAAGGGGTGTTGAGGGGTGAAAACAATTTTGCATATTATGGTTGGTTGGACCTGAGGGAGATTACAATTGATCCCAACAGTTCCCATATTTTAGTTGAGCCTTTTGACGCACAGTCATAACGACTCTGGCACACCTTGCCAACATCATTCACCAAAACACGTGTATCTACGATACACACTCACACATCAAGGAAATATTAAGAGCCCAAGATGTGGTGTGTCATACCAGTGACAATGGACATCCGAATGATTTAGGGTTAACTCTGCAGAGCTTAGTACACTGTACCCACAGGCTATGTGCTCTTAGCTACGGATCACATAATGCTCCCACTTCACCCAGGCATGCCCATAAGTCCACCACAGAGCTCATGGATTCCACCATGACACACAGTCATATCACCATTGATGACACACAATCATATCTCCACAATAAAGGCACACAACCAACAATTTTGCCAAGTACTGGACTTATCACCATTTCACCGCACCGATCCCTGAGTCCATTTTTCTACTTCATCGGGTGATACTTCCTTGCTATGTTACCTAGGATCCACGTTAGTCCTGCCCATACAGGTTTTGTGGTCGTACTGAGAATATCACCAACTTGAGGTCTTAACTAGTCATTCTTGAGTGGCCGGGCAAGCACTCGTCCACAACAGGTGGATCTACACCGAAGACACCATCACCAAGTACTCTGCACCAGTACTAAGGAGTCTCGCCCTCGACCAAGTCTCTCCCACCCAGTTTCATCATCACACAGTTGATTTAACACCCACCTATCCGTCCGAACACCATCAAACATATTTTTACCCATTTGGTAAAACATTATAGTGTAAAGGTATGGTGATATAAATCACGGGGTCCTAAGTGTATGCTAACAAGTGGTGTCATCATTAGCGAGGCTACTGATAACTTCCTATGTTTATCAAGGTGGTGGGATAACAATTGCAGCCAAACAAGGATCTAACATTCATATCTTACATAGGCGATAAGAACGTTAGCCTTCACACAAGGGGGTTTCACTAAGCAATGATAAAGTGATAAGGAATAATGCATATAAGAAGTAGGCACAAAGTTGGGCGCATTTTCAAAATAATAGGAGCAATCATGATCAAGGAATATATAGAGATTGCCTTCTAACATGTCCTTGAAGTCTTCCTCGTAGTTCGGGTCCTCGGGCTCCTGCTCCTGGTTCTCTTCGTCTACAAACCATGAACTACGCGTAAGCTAGTGGAACATGAAATAACACATAATTAAAGGAAAAACCAAATAGTGAGAAAACCAGAAGTTTATGGGCAATGAGGTAGGCTTCATGGGATGGGTTAGGGTTTGAGATAATGATTCCAATGGCGCAAGAAATCACTTAAATAGGAGCTATGGTTCAAAATATAGGGCTTTTGGAAGTTTTAGGGACCTATTTGCAATTGCTAAAAAGTTCTAGGGCCTATCTATAATTATAAAGTCTTCTAGGGGTTTGGTTGTAAATTGTCAGGAGATGAAATGTAATTACAAAAAAGTATAGGGGCTTTTCTATAAAAACTCTAGACTAAAATAGAATTAAAATCAAGCTAAGGGGGCTAACTATAAAAATGCAGGGTTCTGGTTTTTTCTCTTTTTTCCATAATTATTTTTTTCTATTGGAAAAGTGGTGGAATTATTCTACGGCTCTATGGACCGGAGACAGGGCGGGATCTACGGGTCGACCAAGGACCGATTACTTAAAATCAGCCCACGATCATCGACCTCGTGATAAGCGGTATGGTTGAAATGGGCGAAGGGGTATGCTAGTTCTAATCGTGGCCGTTGATGGCTCGACGAACGACTGGGAGTGGGTCAACGGGAGTGAGCGGCGGCCGGAGCCAAGGGAGGCGGCGGCGCCATTGCCAAGCTTGTCGTAGCTTGATGCAAAGGTGTTGCAGTAGCTAGGCTTGGTCAGCGAGGGGTTTAGAAGGGTGCATAGGTGGTGCCGCGATCAGTGGAGGTGATCACGAGGTAAGGGGAGGGGGACCGGCGGAGTGAAGGTGGCGCTTTGCTTGTCGCGGCGTGTGTTAGGGCAAGACGGGACTCGTCCCTAACCACGTTGCGACGGGGTAGTGTTAATGTGTTGCGGGGCCGAGCAGGAGTGAAGGCGCGGTGTTGGCTTGCATCGGTGCTACAGTGTCGAGCGACATGACTGGTGGAGACGGCGTCGCGAGGAGGGAGAAGAGGGAGAGCGCGGGTGTCAGCTGTCCGATTGGGCCAAGCGATGGCCCGAGTGGGCGCGCGCGTTGCCGAGGGACAGGCCGGGGGGGGGGGGGGGGGGGAAGGAGGGGGTGTTGGGCTGCGCGGACACGCGAGTGCGGGAGAAGGGGGTTGGGCCGAGGAGGTTGGCCCAGGGCGAAAGAATAGTTTCTCTAATTTCTTTTCTGGGTTTTCTCAAAACAGACAATGATTTTGAAATAAATAGTTTTACAGAGAAGGTGCAAATAAAATCCAAGATGATGAGAGCATGCACTTGTCATGTTTCAACTTTTAAAAATAAAATTAAAAAATGGGTTTTAGTCTATGTCTAGTTGACTTTTAGATTTTTCCTCTTCTATTGTAAATAGTTTTCTGAAATAAATAAAATGATTCTATGATGTATATTTTTGTGTTGGCAAAAATTTTAGGGTCTCACAATTATCATGTTACACATAAGCTCTTACTATAGTTTTTATTTATGTCAGTATAATGATGTATGGCTAATGTGTGACTTAGATCATTTTCATGTGCTTAGTGTTCACTTAAATGTGATTACTCCATTTCTGATCTATTGCTTAAGGGATTAAGAACATTGTTCTAGAGATATAAGCGTGGTGCTTAGATTAATAGACTGCATTATTTGTTGTGGAGCCCACAGATTGCTAGGGGTAGGCAGTAAGTGGTGACAGCCCTATCTATCCGTTGAAATCCCCCATGTTCGGCTATGCAATAGGCTCTTGGTCGGATCATACTGTGGATGTAGGAGAAAATTGGATACCCAGGGTGTGATGATCTGATTGTCTTGCATTGTCATTGTATCTGTATGATTGAATATAATATAGACTATGTAACTATATAAAAGCAACATATGAACTTAGCTCTTTCTTTGTCCTTCTCCACTCAGCTAATATTATCTAACCTGAGTATGCTACCTATATGTCCACTACCATGTTTATCTTTATCTTTACCCCTGTGAGGACTTTGTCTTATAATCCAATATGCAATGTCTAGAAATATGATAATTACTCTGATCAATCATATGTCTTTCCTTGGTATAAAGCAAATACGATACCCTGTATACTTCCGGGTGAAATGCTATAACGGTATTCTCCATGCGCTTATAAACTCTCTGTATTCATTAAAGATTACCAATATACATTTCTAGCCTTCATTGCTAAGACAACATAGTGACGACGCTTAGAAATGCCGACAACCGTATTGTCAGGTCTTCACACCATACAGTCCAGTCCACCTCACTGATCACTACAGACAAGTTTCCATGCAGATTATACAGTCCGGTCTTCACCACCTAACTTTGCAATCTCTTGCTCGAAGTTGAAAACTTCTCATATGCTCCTTGACTTCATTTTCATAGCTTCCTCCAGCAGTCCCTTGGCATCTCCAGTGTCGTCTAGTGCCTTCTGAATTTATCAAGCATCAATGCACATTACCAACTAGCATGGTCTAGACACCCTTGATAATCTAGTTTTTCCTATGGACTCAAGCCCAAACAACTAGTCTAAGTGTTCCAAACATATCAACCTAGCTTGTACTTAGCCTTGATCCATCTCCATCAACCATTAGACTCTATCAAACTCTCTAAGCCTCCATGATTATTATGGTCATTGTCATCAACCGCTAAGGCAATCATCAACAATCATCATATAGTAGATAAGGTTTCCTACATGTATAACACTCTTGTAGACATTGATCATATTTTACGTTTGTTATTCGTCATCAAAACATTCATACCTTTAAGAACTAATGGTCATGCAGCTTACAACTTTGTTTCCATCACACGAGCGCTCCTGATTGTTTCCAGCATCATGATGGTGTTTTCGTCACAGAAGATTTTTTGGTGATTAAAAAACCAATCTACTGTCAGGGGCAAAGCTACAGCTTGTTATTGTTGTTAGCTGACACCAATAGATTTTGAGAAATCCAGTGTTAAGTACTGCTCAAGGGCTGATCACGACATTAATGACACCGGTAGAAATCTGTGCTGACACAAGTAGGCTGACTTCGCCCTAGGTAACAATTTGTACTAGTGTCTTTAGCCAATGAGTGATGCAAACTGTATAAGGCAGAACTCATCACCTGGTAGTGGCATATACAATATTCTCGCATATACTCCCTCCATCCTTTTATCTTCCTCGCCTAAGCAAAAACAAAAAATCCCACAATCTCTATCATCTAAGCCTCCGGTTGCATGCGTGGCTAGGCTAATAAATGCTTTACCGTGCATGTCTTTTACTCTGCTCCATGCATGTAGGGGGAGAAGAGCAAGGATTGCTTGCATGCAGCAGAAGGTCAAGGAGCGAGGGCCTGGGTTGGTTGCATGCACAAGAAACAATGTTGACTATGCATGAGAGATGCTGGAGTAATTCTTCCTTGGTCATTGCGCATAGAGCTTAGGCGAGGGAGATAAAAGGATGGAGGGAGTAATTCCTAACGAAACTTAACCATTAATTAAATGAAGGCATGGCGTGAACTTCCTACATTGAATATTAGATATTAAAATTCCACTTCTCTAGAGATATTGTACATTTCACTGTTTTCAAGTGTCTGTGTGACATGGTACGTACGATTTGAGCTATTTTATAGTAGTGTTTTCACCAAAATAGATTTCGATTTAGGAATATGATTATTCTCTACAATTTTATTTTTTAGTTGTGTTTTTTTTAGCATTTGAATGCAAATAAAAGTGTTACAGTCTTACAATAGGTCATTTGTTCTGTTCTTTTCTATTATTTCGTCTTTTTTAATATATTCCAACATCTTGTACCACGTGTCCTTGAATTTTTATATGATTTTAGTGATTTTTTGCATCATTTTGATTCCGGTTCAACATTTTTTGTATGATATCTCTTATGCTTCTCTCTCGCAGTTCGTGTTGCGTCGTGGAAAACAATTCCTATTTCAAAGGTTAATGAAATTAGTCATCAGAGAAATATTTGATATTTCTTTGATAACGTGGAGGGAGCTAGTGGAAGGGTGACCAAACAAAAGGACGGTGGATTGCTCCAATCAAAGGCTGGCGGTGGTCCATTTGTACCAACCAAGAAGCAAAGCGTGGGAACGAGGGGAGAAGGCGATGGCTGCCGTTTGTGGACTGTGGAGTGACTCCAAACCAACACGAAGCATCGTACGATTCTATGAGATACGCTTCGTGGACGGACTCCAAATTAGCACGTTTTATATATAACTTTGCTAGTGCCATGTTTGGAGGAGTTTTACTGTACAAAATACTGATTAGTAGTTTTTTTAAACTACTGGCCAGTAGTTTGAGGGTAATTTCATAATTACACTATTAATTAATAAATTTATATTTATTTTTATAATAGAATATTAAGTCTATAAAATTATTAAAATATTAGTTTATCTTAACAAATATAAAATATTATTTATTAATTAAATTGTTAATATAACTTTATTTATAACAATAAAAACTAATTACTATAAATCTACAACTCTTATTTTTTTTCAATATTACCCTTAAATTGAGAAACTATTGACCAGTAATTATTATTTTAGATTATGAAATTTATACCATCAAATCAAACTACTGACTAGTAATTTGTTAAAACTACTAGTCAGTATTTTGGACAGTAAAAATTCTCCTTGATACTTACCCATATGCTCTTAAGCAGAGGTGGCACTTATTTGTCTGCCATACAACGGTTGGTGACAATAACGACCATGATGCTTATCGCTTCGCAGATCGCGGTGGGACTCCCTGCCCACGAGTCATTTGCCCCGGCCGCTTTCGTGGTCGTGCGGAGACTGTTGCTGAGCGTTTGGCGTTTTCTCGTTTCAACAAATTATCACGCGACCCCATCTCGCTAGTAGTCCAAAGCGTAATAAGGATTGCTGGTCAGCTGTCTATTTTAGCCGTGGTGTCGCTGTCGTACTATTCGTTTTAATTTCATTCACTGTTTCATTTTGGCATGCTTTAGCGTCTTGTCTTATCGCATGCCTTTAATTGTACAAGATAATTCACGAGTGCATATTTTTAATATAATGAACATTTTTTTTAATAATGATCAGCTTTAACTGGACTTTATAATAATGAACAGTTTCATTAATCTACCGACAACGGCTAGAATAGTTTTAATATATTCATGTTTTTAAAAAAAATTAAAAGTGAATAGTATAATCCACAAAACGTTATCTAGACATCTTGCAATACTACACATACCATGCATATCAATGGTACGTGTGGGCAAAAGACCTAAGGATAGAAGGTGAAACAAAATATCAGAGTTTATAACTTGTCCGGTAACATTATTATTAACCAAACCCCAAGCATAACCACTTTTTAACCCAAATAGGGATCGGGGTGAAGCTTATAAGTTTCACGGTTATTCAAGGAAAATAAATGTATATAGGCTTCTTGACAAGTCAATTACTACATTCTCTCGAAAAAACGTATTACAGGATTTGTATGAAATTGACACTGACATGCTATAAGACACTGTGACCAACAT
This sequence comes from Eleusine coracana subsp. coracana, assembly GCA_032690845.1. Taxonomy (NCBI): domain Eukaryota; kingdom Viridiplantae; phylum Streptophyta; class Magnoliopsida; order Poales; family Poaceae; genus Eleusine; species Eleusine coracana. Next base: position 50,136,296 of record CM064420.1, read on the forward strand.
TCGATGAAGAACATAAAAACACATTGTTGTCCAATGATGTATTTTTTTAAGTTCCAATATGCGACAGAAACTTACATGCATATCTAAGTAAATTTGGCTTGTCACATCGATCATATTGTGATATCCAGACCCAAGATTTAATAGGATTGATAGAATACTCATACCAATAAGTTACAACTTCTTCTCCCAAAGCTCATCTCGAAAGAACTCCGTGGTTAAGCATGCTTGGCCTAGAATAATTTTAAGATGCGTGATTGATCGGAAAATTCTTCTTTAGTGCGTACGAGTAAGGATAAAGTATACAGAAACAGATATGTGTTGGTCTCTGAGGGCAATCTTGAGGTCCTAGAGAGCTGCCATGTATAAGCGGACCCAATCTCGGAGGAATGGGACCTTACAGTTGGTATCAGAGCCGACTCTTGCAGTTTTACGGGCGCGTGAGATCGCAGTTGAGTAGGCATGGTGTGCATGGCTAGTGTGGGCCCGGAGTGATCACACAGCATGGCACATGCGCTGGCATTGGGCACACGGACGTGGCCAAGAGAGGCCATTCCTGGTTTGGGGTTGATCGATGAGGATGTCGATCTTCTAAGGAGGTGAGAGTGTGACATCCTGGCCTAAGACTTAATATGATTGATAGAATACTCACACCAATAAGTTACGACTTCTTTTCCGAAACTCTTCTTGAAAGAAATCTGAGGTTAAGTGTGCTTGGTCTGGAGTAATTTTTGGATGGGTGACTGGCCGAGAAATTCTTCCCGGGTGCGCACGAGTGAAGACAAATTGCGAAGAAAAAGACGTGTTGTTCCCGGGTGCGCACGAGTGAAGACAAATGGATGGTCAAAGTCACAAAGATAATAGATAATAAACATTAAGATGTGTGTCAGCCTTATTGATAAAGGCTAAAAAATTATTATTATTATTATAAAAGTAAAGTGATTAAACAATTCTCAAATTTGTTCGGGTGTGTCATCTAGATCTGTAAACTCTTAATTTGTACATCTAGATTTTTAAACTTACTAAGTGATTCACTTGTGTTTTAGATTACTCTAATTAGTCTACACAAAAAAAAAAGAGATTACTCTAATTAGTATTGACATGCCTACTTGGTATATTCATTACAGCCATGGTATCCAAATCAATCAGTTTATCACTTATATTACTATTTGATGGACTTTAGAATGATCAGAAGTAATGTAATTAGCATTGATATGCCTACTTATGTTACTATTTAACCTAGTTAAACTTTGATGTTGGTTTGATTGTCGTGCAAATGATGAGTTTATACACTTGAGAGTGACACATGGCTACAACAAAGATATCATAGGCATATAACCCTAACTAGAGTAATTCGGTCTGCGTGTGAGACACTTAAAAAGTTTGTGGATTTGGATGTTCAAATTAAGAGTTTGTGGATTTGGATGTTCAAATTAAGAGTTTGTAAATCAAGATGATACCCTGGACAAGTTCGAGGACCAGCCATATGCACTTTACTTTTATAATAATAACATTTCATAGAAAACATGGATCATCACCTACTTACCAATCAAGTAAATGGTAATTATCAAAGAGTCCATCAAAACATAATTATTCAAAGCTACAAAACAATACAAAACTGGTACAGCGATCTCTTCCTGACTATTTCTAACACAAATCACCAACATTATTTTTTTAGGACAACGCATATCGCCAACATCCAGATGGTCCATTGCTTATAGTTTTGAAGCTGCTGGGTAACTCTGGTGCTGGGGCCGCTTGACAGGGAGCCAGGGTGTGAGTGCATCAACCAGCCTTTTGATGTCTTCCGTGGAATGCGCTGCACTAAGAGTAATTCGCAGCCTGCCAAGTGCACCAGTCCAATATAGGTTAATCTTTTGGTTGATATAAACTCTATTTATTACTAGGACACTGAGTAAAACTTTAGGTCGGTAAGTAAAGCTGATCAAAGAAATAAAGAAAGGAATTGAACCTGCATGTGTTGGGTGCCACTACGGGTGGTCGAATTGGTTGAACAAGAAATCCAGATCTTAGCAAATGGCTACAATTCCAAAAATAGGAAATGAATGTCAGAGGTATGAGTCAATAATGGAACTAGGAGAACTTGGAGAGATGTGGGAACCTGGTAGCATTGAGGACTGCTTCCTCACTTCCAACTTCAATTAAAATTATCGGACTGGTTATGTCGAGATTGGTCAAAGAAGCAAAATACCGCACATGGTCCCAGATCACTGATCTCCGCCATATCTCCTTCTTTGAGACATAGATAGCAGCTGAAATCAATACATATATTCATATTAATCAAAGAATGTCCAATGTTGTCCCTATCATGAATAACAACAGCATCTTCCTATACTTTTATGATTTAGGATGGACGAATCATTCTTATCGAGCACGTCCATCCTCAACAAAAATCTGGGAAACGGTAAAAATAGTAAACATAACTAGGCATGGTAGGCCGTAATATATAACATACCATGTACAGAAGCAATTATTGGAACCGGCAAAGCAGTTGTAAATACGAATGAGCGACCTCGTGAAAGAATCAGCCTCTTCCATCTATTGCTGCCAGATATATTACAAACTGTTGGTCATAAATAATCTAGAAATCTGCAGCTCCTACTAGCACACTGGCGCTCCACGCACCAGTTGCTCGTCCAAGTTTTAGTCATGTGAGTATGCACTGCGAATCCATGAAAACTAGTAGTCGCTCTCTTTTTCCTACTTGATGACTTAGGACACAACACTTTTTGAAGAAAAAGATGGGAGGAAGTACATTATAGATGAAATGAGCTACATCATACGGTACAATAATATTTAGTGTCCGGTGTTTGTTCTCAACATTGGTATCTTAAATACGAAAATATGTGCTCTTAAGTTGCAGGGTTTTATAGTATAAATATATTAATTTGAAGCTGTCAGCTGATGAACACTTCTTCATTTTATATGTTTGGATCAGAACCGGCCCTGCACATTTTGTATTATGTGCTTATGCACAAATTTGCTTCATTAATATACATATGCACTGTGAGCACCTCTTTCTTTTAAGTAAATACAAGTTATATTATATAATATTGTATTGCACTACCTGCATGCTATAAAACCACCTTGGCAGCCAGCACCCTTGCTTAAGCTGCCAACAACAATGTCAACGTCATTTTCGCAACCAAACAGCTCAGGTACACCACCACCATTCTCACCACAAACAAGCGTCCCATGTGCCTTCGAAGGAAGAGTAACAAACATAATTTGGTTACTGCCAATAATATCTGTAATTACATGAGATAGGCTAAAATACTGACATCATCGACCACCAATAGAAAGCCATATTTTCTGCGTAACTTAATGAGTTCCTGTAACGGAGCGAAATCACCGTCCATGCTGAACAGACTGCGAGTCATAAATGAAGTGAGTTCCCAGATCTATACTCTGATGGCAAATGCATATACATGAAGATTTTAATCCTGACTGAACTATAAACACCTCCATTTCTAAAAACAATTATGAACAGTTAATTCAATTATGACTTAGAGTTACAGTACCTATCTGTGACAACCACTTTCCTTGACATTGAGCAACTGGACCTGCACAAATAGTAACATAAATATCGTAGACTAGGAGTGGTTTACATTTGCATATAATATGAGCAAAATAAAATAAAGGAACATACAGCAGGGCATCAAGATGCAACATGTCGCAATGCTTGTAAACAAATGCAACTGCTTCGTGCGTTCGCTCCACAAGTCGGATCCCATCAATAGTTGAAGCATGGTTCAGCGCATCTGAGAAAATTGCGATTCTCTCGTCCTTGGCAAGTTTTCTACCGACAGACAAAAGAGAGCTGATACTACCCAGAGCAGTCATCAAAGCTGTGTTGGCGGAAAATCCGGTAGGGCAAAGAATGCAATCCTGTAGTACAGGCACATCAGGATGGACGTCAAGCTGAGTAGCTGACGAAATGGCGGCCAATATGTACTAAACCACTGAACACTATTATTTTGACCTCTTTTTTCTGCAGCTCTGCCAGTGATTCCTCCACCAATTTGTGATAAGTAGTGTATCCACAGATTAACGAAGAGCCTCTCGGCCCCATTCCGTACTCTTGAGCCGCCTAGCAGTAAGCACAATCAAGTTAAGAATACTTAATAGTGTTTAGGGCTAACGAATGCGCAGAAGCTAAGGCAGACCTTCACTGCAGCTTCACGGATTGCCGGATGCGAGCTGAGACACATGTAGTCGTTCCCTGAGAAAAGAGTTACTTTTGGGTTGACGCCATCTTCCAGATGGCCACTTTCCACTCCATCTAACCACAGCAAAACCGTTGATAAGATCATAATTAAGAACATGGTATGCACGGCAGAGAAGCAGAGGAAAAAGGTTCTTCAAAGCACTGACTTATAGTGAGCCATTGCTTGAGAGAAGCATGATTGAGTTGGATCTCGACGGTCGCACGGTCCCAGGGGCCTGGTCCATTGAAGGTTTTCGAAGGCACCGATGGCGGTGGAAGCGCGAGGAGCCGCGTGTTGAATAGGAGCCTCCTGGCAGCAAGGCTTGCGAGTGCATCGTCAACGAGCATGTCCCATGTCGCCATTTCGTCGAGTAAGGAGTGGGGTGGCTGGTGGGAGCTGATGGGATGGCTGGGGTCGGAGAGAGCTATATATAGACTGGTAGAAATAATACTAATGCGTAGCACACGAATGCTGGGGAGTGTGGGAAGAGTCCGGGCGTTTTTTCTCAAGGCTTGCTTAGTTTGGCAACCGTGAGGAGGCCGCCCGGGTAAGGAAAGGATTCACCCGGCGGGGGAATCCCTCCACATTGTCACCCTGTCTCCATTTGGAGACCGAAGCTAAATTGCCCCGAAAAAATCAGCAAAAACAAAAAATATTTGAAAAACAAGGAAAATAAAGCATGCTTACCCCAGTGGTTAATAAAGCAATTAGGGACGGTTGACCTGCAGGCTGTTCGCATGCAGCCTGAGATGTGCGTAGTAATGATGAGCAAGCGTTACGGCAGCTGTTTTGACGCTGATCAAAAGAATTCGTACGGTGGAGTTTCTCCTTGATAATTAATTTGCAAGGCAATGTAGAACGAACTGAGAATTGAACTCCATTCGTGTGCACCCTTCCATGCATGATACTCCAGCTTTTTATGGCTTTTAATCCAGTAGATTAGATGCCAAATAATTGCTGATTAATCAATTCGTTGCATTATGCTATGATTTTTTTTTTTTTGGCTTGGAACAACATGTTTTGTTCCATTGAGTGTGCATGAGTCTCATATATCAGCTTTGGCCTTTGTCACCATTGTGTTTTTCTCGTATCATGGCACATCCTTCATTGTTGTCTATTGTTTAGAGGCTCATATTCATTCATGCCACATCGCCTATGACGCTCGAGCCTGCCGCAGCGAACGAGCCGTTGACTTACACGAGTGATATTGCGACTCACGATTGACTGACTCTTGGTCTGTGATAGCCTATTGACTGAAGCTACTCACGGTTACGCGTCAAGCTACAGCTGGCCGGAAGTCATGGCTTGTCAGTTGTCACAAAAGCACGCACTCTGTTGCCTAAATGGCACTTCTGACCGAGGTGTCTAAACAGACACCATGTGTTGTTGTGCGTTGGTCATGTCTTGTCACCTGAAACTGTTTCACCTTCGCTAAACATCTGTTTGCCCTGCAGCAAGTCACATAAAGCCTGAGCCAGTGACCATGCACCGAACTTGTTGTCATTAGTATCCCATCATCTCTTACATGGGATCCAAAAAGACTATATGTTTGAATTAAGCTCCAGAAGTCTTGGCTATCCTATAAAAAAAATTTCATACCTATGCTAAGTTTTGGAGGCTTTGGTCCTTTGGTTGTGAAATTTGCACATTTGTTCCCAAAGAACGCTATAAGGTTCATTTAATGCTTGAGCTTGATGCAAATTCCACTTCACAATCTAGAAACTGAATTTCTTGGTAATTTATTTTTGCACCCACTTGGAAGTATCACACTATGAGTTGTTGTTTGTTTTCTTGCATTGCTTGTATATGTGAATAAATTATATATGGTTATATAATCCCGAAGTATTAGCACAAGTCCATTATAAATGTAAGAAATTTTGATAATGATGCTTGGAGAAAGTATGGAAAATTAAGCAAACTATATCCAAGGATATAGATAAGACCAATCTTCACTCTTTGCACTTTTCTTTATGCACATTTATTTACCTGAAGTAAATTTGGAATAATGTGCATGGAAAATTTGGACCATAAGACATCAAATTGCAACAAGGATTTTACCTAGGCTTGGAACATCTGTCAAGATGTCACAAGATCTGAAGTCAATATATTTTGTCCCTCTTTGCTGCTGAAAATTTTCTCACGGTATGTGTGAAGATCTAAAGTTTCCTTCCCGACGAAGAATCACACTACTTGTTCTTGACTGGACTAAAAGTGGATCTTGAAGTGGATCACTCTCAGAATCACAAGACCTATAGTCGCTGAAAAGACCATAGGTACAATGAATGGAAATCAATGAATATATTAAAATTATAATAGTAAGCCAGTACATGGTAAAATCTGTCCATGAAGGACATATGTGGTCAATTGGAGGTATGTAGTTGCACCAACATGATATCCTCCACATCCTTGCACCTAAGCATGACTTAATTGCAAACTACCATAAGTTAGGAAGCAATAATATGGATGAATCCCCTATCGCCGTAAAGCCAGAAGCTTGCTCATGTATTATTAATATATTAGTGGGGTTTATTTCTTTTTTCTTATTCATGTTGCAAGGAGATATAGATCTTGAAAACAAGACTATAATGACAAAACCACCTTATTGTGTTTATTGTTTGTTTGGGAATGTTCATAAAGACCTTATGGAGACTTTTACTAATCTCCTTATGCCTTCAAGTTTAAGATGTCCTAACAACAAAGATCACATTGCTGTGATGGATCTTGTTCCAGAAGGATATTGGTCATTTATGCTCTTTCTAAAGAGTTAAGTTCTTTTGCATAGTTAAAAACTTTGCACTAGATTAATTTTCCTAGACAAATGGAAATTATCCAGCTTTGTTCTTCTAATTTTTTCTCTTCATTCTGAATAATGAATTGATTTATTAGAACAATACTATGTTGCAGCAAATATTATGTTAATAACTCAATTTCTGAATGGTATGAGTAATTTGGGTCGATATTGGGCAATAATCTAAAACAACAGGAGCTTAAGTAATTGTTACTTTATAGTAACAGTCCTTTGAGCAACACTTCTTGCTATCATGAATATGCAAACTTTTCTCAACACTCCAGAATGCATAGTGTCTGATGAATTCTCTTATATGACATGACCCTGAAGGCATTACTCAATTATCATACTTGATATGTATTTTTCCCTGAAGGATATATTCTGGCTATGATGTGTACTTGCATATTTTATTAGATCTTGGAGACTAAGAAGCACAGTCTATAGCAAATTAATTTGCAAACTTATGATAGTAATCCACTACTAATTATGGACCCTAACTCAAAGTTAAGAATATCTCTCTAGTTGATGAGAATAATGTAGTTTTTGTGCCACTCTAAGTTCAAGGCTCACTGCATATAAAAATAAAAATCTCCCTCTTATTAAAGTGTGTAAGATTTCCCAATATATCACCACCGTGGCATACACTAACCACCACCAGAGGTGGATGGTCGGGGATATTAAGTATGCTTTTTTTAAAAATATGTCGGCATTAGGGGGAGAAATAACCAATATATGAAATGCCTTGATATTTACGGTTAAAACGCACAAAGCAAGCTAAACTTTAAGTTAGCTTATACTCCTATATACTAGAAGGGTGGAGTTTGCCAGAACTATATCTTAATGAGGAGAAAACGAATATGATTTTATTTGAAATAAATGTAATGCTACTACTTGGAGTAGATATGGATATACCCTGGATTTAATATCATATCCACATATGACTTGTTGGCACTTATTCGAGATTTGTGGGAACACCTGCAAATCAAAGATCTTAATGCCTTTGTCAAAGCATAATCTTTATAGACAAGTACTCCTCTTGTTGTTGATTAATTATCACCCTGAAGGTACCTCCAGATGAGGATTATCCTAGCACATAGCGCGCTTATCATAGTGCTAGGAACTTAGAACAACTATGGATCTTTTGTACGGGGAAATCATGAAGATCACTATATAATGTTTAAGTGGGGAAGAAACATGTCGACACTATTTGTGCCTCTATGAATTGCTGAGTTTCTCATATGGAGAATCGAATCCAAAACAAATTCCTAGGCACTGAGTTCTTGAAGCTCTCATATCGGGTCAAATACATTGCAATTGAGGCTGAACCAAAATCACTAAATGAAAGTCATGAACCTATTGTTCGATCATTTATGAGACACAATATGATTATGAGGTGGTGAAAGGTGATGGTTCAAAACGGTCAGAGATAGACCAAATCCCACATGAGACATTGTTTTGTTCCATTATATATCTGGCAAATGTATTTAAATTATAATATGCATTATACAAATAATAGAGATCCTAGAAGGACTCATGAACTATATGTTGCGACAAGTAAATCTCATACCAATATTTTCTTTCTGAAAGAGAAACTTATATATCTCAACCAGAGATAGTTTTCCTTGAAGGAATCTAGCTCCTAGAAGGAATCTAATATTTTATTAGTCTAAATATGCCAATGATCGTATAGTCCAAATGGGCGGTGCCCCATTTAAGACCGAATAAAGAATGAAATGAGGAATATAAACACCAGAAGTGTGTCAAACAAACTTGTGCAACTCTATGTTGGAAGTACTAGAAGTACATTACCACTGATGATATATTTATCTATCATATGCATATCTATCAAAAGTTTGTATTGGCAATATCCTCTAGCACCCTGAAGGTATAATTGGTGTTACTGGCAGCTATCTCCCTCATTATGCCAGAATATTAGACTAGATATATATTTTTACTTTACATATAACCAATGAGATGATCTTTTTAAAGAATCACTAGTTGATCCTCGAAGGGTCCAGGCTAATTTTTAAGGAAAGCTGGAAATGCATTAAAGCTTGGAGCTTTTCGAAGCATGGCTAGAAGGTGCATGTAAATGCAGCTGCATTATACTCTCTCTTAGTTTTATGAAAGAACATTAAACTTTGCATTGCATAATTATATTAGTATTGTGGTGTGTGATAGAAATCTAAATGCATTGCTCCCAAAGCTTATTTTTCTCAGAGTTCTAGAAGAACAATAAGATACATGTATAGAAGACTAAATAAGGTAAGAATATAATTATACTTGTTCCATGCCTGCCAATAGTATTTATGATAGATCTTTTATGTGACATGGGATCAAAATATTCACATATGATGTTGTCTGGGGGAGTATATGCTTGATGGTTGATCATCATTACCACATGAAAGTCTCAAATCTGCCTAGAAGGTATTACAGACTATTAATCATAGTTTTCATTACGGCCTTGAAGGCTCTGTCGTGATATTGAGATCCAGTAGATCAACATATACATGGGCTTGTTGTTTATGTTACCTTAGTACTCTTACTTCTTTGATTCATATGTAGTATGAAGCAAAACCTTCAATGTAATCCTTACATGAATATTTTATGTATATATGCTAATACACTCCCAGTAGAAAGTGTTGAAAGCAATACTTAATTGTTATTGCAAGGTTGAGGGCGAGTTTGTTTCTAAACTTTAGCCCTTGTTCAGGATTACACATGATCTATTGTACTATTTGATCCAGAAGATCATAGTGGTCCTGAAGACATTCGTTGCACTCTTTTTCCATTGTGAGTTTTTCTGAAGTTTCTCACATAAGGTTTTTAATGAGGCAACAATATATGCAAATGCATCAAGCAGTAACTATGAACTCTTTCTCCATTTTTTCCTAATGGGTTTTGTTGGCGTTTTAATGAGACATCAGTTGGTTGCGGTGTACGCCTAAGGGGGAGTGTTAAGAATATTAAGGGTTATGGGGACACCTTCCTACCCTTGAAGGATCACCTCCATCTCTATATATACAACCTATGTGTATGGATCTAATTGATGAATGAGAAGAAGGCTCTCCACCTATCTCCATCTGTTTCCTATGCTTGTTATTGGGATTTGGGGAAGGGAAATGGGTTTTTCATCATCTCCTCGCATCTCTTTCTTAGAATCGGGTATGGGGATGGATTCGTTGAATCCATGATGAAGATTATTTCTAACACTAGGCATCGGGGGCATGAGAGGGCGAGTGAGGATTTTTTTTTGCTCATTAGCAGTTAACCGATTTTTTGCTTTTGCCTCAGTTAAATTTTTAGAAAATGAAAATGTATTGCTGGAACAATAGAAATATAATGTTAAAATACTGAAAAATGTACCGCTAGAACAATTAGTTTTTAGGCGGAATATTTTTATTTTGCAGATAACATTTTTTTGCACAAGAGAATGCAAAATATGGATGATTGGATCAAGATCCTATGATCTTAAAAGGTGACTTAGAGATAAGCTAAATCTAAGTAACCTGAGAATCAGACACTCCCAACTCACTACCGGAATCCTGGTCTTTGCTGAGTGCCAGAAACACTCTACAAAGGCCTAACTACACTCGGCAAAGCCTTGCCAAGTGTAACAGTTAGCAAATAGCGCTCAACACAAATTTACTCGACAAAGCACTCTTTGCCGAGTGTTTTCAGTCACGCTTTGTCGAGTGTCGAAAAACACTCGACAAAGCCTTGCACTAGGTAAAATTTAAATCACAAAAAAAAAATAGCATTTTTTTACCATGCCTAGGAACCCCTCCCGCCCATCCCTGTCTCAGTCCCCTCCCGCCCGTCCCTGTCTCAGTCACAAGTCATAAATTGTGGTATATTTTCGCATGCTACATGGCCTAACCCATCGCTGTCTCAGTCCCCTCCCGCCCGTCCCTGTCTCACTCACAAGTCACAAATTGTGCACCACAATTCATTTGTGACTACACCCTGTTTTTACTTCTTTTATATTTTACCTCTTTGCCAAGTGTATTCTGTCAGGCACTCGGCAAGGACCATATTTGCCGAGTGCAAAATATAAGAAAAGAAACAGTTGGCAAAGAACTTGTTTTGACTCATATTTAGGAATTCAAACATGTATATGTTTCCTATTCTTAGTCCAAATGAACTGATTCTTTTTTTGTACAATCTTAGAAAAATACAATCTATCACTTTGTTCCTTTTTTAAGATTATAAATTAGTTCTATTTTGAATTTACAGAGTCATGTCTCTTTTTACATTTTATTAATTTATTTTTATTTTAACAATCTTAATGATTTTTGCGATATACACTACAAGAAAGACATATTATAGCGGCGGTACCCAAAAAGCAATAGAGGTGGGTATAAAAGAAATCCACCACCATGGCGGTCAAATGCTTTTTAGCTACAGTTCAAAATGTGATCCGCCGCTAAAAAAATGATTTGTAGCTATGGTTCATGTGACACCCCACCTCTAGGGCGTCCCTGTGCATCCTGTACCAATCCTTAGATCAGTAGTTGATACACACAAACATATTGTCTCAAATCCATACAATACTAAATATGAGGATATATGGATGACTTACCAAGCATGGCTAAGTTACAATCCAGACAAGGTAGTGGAAATTTAGGCGCGGAAGAGTGGTTCACTTCAATCCATCACATCACATCACATCACATCCATCCACAAGCAAACTTGAGCATACAATGAAACCCTACTGCTTTTACTCTTCAGGAGTTCGTTCACTAAAAACCACAATTAACAAACTGTGAGTACATAAGGTACTCAGCAAGCACTAACACTACTCAAGGGTAAACTCATGCATTGAGGTTGTACCAAGGATGTAGGCTAGAGGTTTGATATTTGCGCTAGCGGCTAAGCATGTCGGGTTCACTAAGAATAGGTTTCAAGGAAAGGGGGGGGGGGGGCTGTCAGTATTTTAGTAGGTTGGCCCTGGAGGGAGTTCAAACCATTCCCACCAGTTCCCATAGTTTTAAAAGGGATGGATCTCCGTATCCAAACCTTGCACTTCCAAAACACGGGTATCACATCACCCACTCACACATCAAGTAGACTGGTTCGTTGCTAATCAATGAGGGCCCAATGATTTGGTGTGTCATGACCAGTGACAATGGACATCCGAATGATTTAGGGGTTAACTCTGCAGAGCTTTGTACGTTGTACTTTGGCTATGTGCTCTTAGCTACGGATCACATAACGCTCCCACTTCACCCGAGCACGCCTACAAGTCCACCACAGGGCTCAGGGGTTCCACCGCTATGACACACAGTCATATCACCGCACTTTGACACATAGTCATATAATCTTGCCGAGCACCAGACTGAAAGGTCTAGGTCTCTAGCCTTAGATTAATGATGAGTTTTGGTGATAGATGACAAT